>OY763893.1:23612978-24876225 GCA_963667165.1 Barbarea vulgaris | reverse complement strand
TAAAAAACTATTGTCTGTTTAATTTAATCAATCTTCAAATTGTTGTGTTAACATATAAGAGAAAGATGAATCTCTTATTGGAATTTAAAACAGGAAAGAAACGAGAGACTTTTTTACAAGTTGTTGATAGATAATGTTGAAGAGCTTCTCCCTATAGTTTATACTCCAACTGTTGGTGAAGCTTGTCAGAAATTTGGAAGTATTTTCAGGCGACCTCAGGGTTTATACATCAGTTTAAAAGACAAGTATGTAACGTTTATCTTATAATTACTTTACCTTTTTCCGCACTTTAAACTTTGCTCATAGCCTTTATATATTCATACAGGGGAAAGATTCTTGATGTGTTAAAGAACTGGCCTGAAAGGAATGTACAAGTTATTGTTGTTACTGACGGTGAAAGGATCTTGGGATTAGGAGATCTTGGATGTCAGGTATTCATCGTATATTACTTAGTTTCGGCTTTGATGTGATCTTAATATTGCTTTGATTGTTTGTTTGCATTTGAGTTTTACGTTTTTTGTGAACCAAAAACATCTACCATAGTAAGCAAAAATCCTTTGTTAATAGCTAGCACACGTAAACACCAAACGCATAAATTGCGTTTCAGACAATCGAGGCATATATCTGAGTACCTGACTAGAGGTTGTTTTTTTCTATAGGGGATGGGTATACCGGTTGGTAAATTGGCGTTATATTCAGCACTTGGAGGTGTTCGTCCTTCAGCGGTAATGGTTTCATTGTACTTAGGTTTTTAATGAGTAAGGAACTTGAGACTCAATTGTTTTTTTTTTTTGGCAGTGTTTACCTATCACCATTGATGTGGGAACAAACAATGAGAAGCTGTTGAATGATGAGTTCTACATAGGACTCAAACAAAAGAGAGCAACGGGACAGGTTTTTCTCTTTTGTTCTTGCATGTTTTAAAACATGATCGTAGGAACGTTCATGGGATGAGTAGCTTTTAAAAAATTATTGCAGGAGTATAGTGAGCTCTTGCATGAATTCATGAGTGCTGTGAAACAGAACTATGGCGAAAATGTTCTTATACAGGTATGAAACAATGAACTACTCTTTCTTCTGGCTTCTATAATTCGAGGATTCAGTACATTATTGCCTAAGCTGTTTATATACTTTGTTGTCTTCCATTTGACACAGTTTGAAGATTTCGCTAATCATAATGCCTTTGGGTTGCTTGCAAAATACCGCGACACTCATCTCGTCTTCAACGATGATATACAGGTAACATTTTAGACCTCTTTTTTTGTGTTTCTTGTTGTCTTCATAGATTGAAAGAGTTTTGTTTTTACCTTTCTATTCTAGGGGACAGCAGCTGTTGTTTTAGCGGGATTAGTTTCCGCACAGAAGTTAACGAATAGTCCACTTGCAGAGCACACCTTCCTCTTTCTTGGTGCTGGTGAAGTAAGAATCAACTTTTGGAATCAGAGTCTAATCCTTAAAGTTTACTCAATTCTTTTCTTATGTCTTATTGATTGGTTGCTGCAGGCTGGAACTGGAATAGCAGAACTTATAGCACTCTATATATCAAAACAGGTAATGAATGTTCTTATTTACGAGTTCTGAAGTTTAGTCGCTTTCAATTTGTTTCATCTTTCTTCTGCAGATGAATGCTTCGGTAGAGGAAAGCCGCAAGAAAATTTGGCTTGTTGATTCAAAGGTAGAAGAAATATAAAAAATGTACATATGACATTTCATTCATTGGAACTACAATTTGATGCAAGTTTTCGTTTTCTGATAGGGATTGATTGTTAACTCCCGGAAAGATTCACTTCAAGACTTCAAGAAACCATGGGCTCATGAACATGAATCAGTCAATGACCTCTTAGGTGCTATCAAGGTTCAAAACTTCTTCCTCTCAAGCATTGTGATCCTCTTATGTATCTTAATCTGTTTAAATTCCTCTAAAGTTTTATGTTTCATCAGGCAATAAAACCAACTGTTTTGATTGGATCGGCTGGCATTGGACGGGCTTTTACAAAAGAAGTGATTGAAGCCATGTCTTCCATTAATGAGGTATCATATTATTCTCTGTCAAGTGATCATAGCAAGGTAGGTTTTGGTTAAAACAAGAAGAGATGCCAACAAAATTTCTTGCAGAGACCTCTGATAATGGCTCTCTCTAACCCGACAACACAATCAGAATGTACTGCTGAAGAAGCCTATACTTGGAGTAAGGTAAGTCTCTTCACACCACACCATTGTTCTAATATGTCTTCCCCTCAAATGGAAATTAAGTTATCTGATCTTCTTCGAATAAAAGGGTCGTGCAATATTCGCAAGTGGAAGTCCTTTTGATCCAGTTGAGTATGAAGGAAATATGTTTGTATCTACACAGGTAATAATAGATGAACTCTTTTTTCTCTTCATCCATTGGGGTTTAGGGAACTTGGTTATTAAAAAGCTCTCTGCATTTCTTAAAACATAGGCGAACAATGCGTACATATTCCCGGGCTTTGGACTTGGTTTGGTTATCTCAGGAGCAATACGAGTACACGACGATATGCTTCTAGCTGCAGGTAAGCATTTAAGAGATGTACAAAACTAGTAAAAGGCTCTCTCAGCTTTGTTGTTTATTAATATTCTGGTGTTTTTTTAACGCGTAATAGCTGAGGCATTAGCTGGACAAGTAAACAAAGAGAACTATGAGAAAGGAATGATATATCCTTCGTTTTCGTCCATCCGAAAAATATCAGCTCATATTGCAGCCAATGTAGCAACTAAGGCATATGAACTAGGTCTGTCTCTCTATACTCTCTATCTCCCTCGCATTCCGCCTTTTATTACGGCTTTGAGGATTGACTCGATTATGGCGGAAATGTTGGTTTTGCAGGCGTGGCAGGGCGGCTTCCACGGCCTAAAGATATTGTCAAGTGTGCAGAGAGTAGTATGTACAGCCCAACCTACCGTCTCTATCGTTGAAACTCAAAAAGCCTGCTTCAGTGCTTTGTATGTTTCTCCTCTCTTTTACTTGTTCCCAAGTTTTTCTGTAACTTCCAGTAATAAGTACTGTGTTTCAAGTTGAGAGTTCGAACACAAATGATTCATATGCTGTCATATTACTTGCTCTCCTATTACATAATTCAATTTAGCATCTTGAAAATATGAACAAAGACAACTAGAAAGCAAGACAAGAATGTGAATTTTAAATTGAATTGTACATTTGTATGTTACATAAACAAACTAAACAGATGAATGATGAAGAATAAAAAAAAAAAAATACAGAAATCAAGGTGATAAATTAAGATGGTGGTAATGATGATGAGGGTGAGCAATACTTCTTCCCAAACGGCTAAGTAAAACCCATAAAAAAAAAAAAAAAAAAAAAAAAACAAAAAACAAAAAACAAACAGAAGAGATCAATAAATAAAAATTTCCAAGAGGGGGGGGGGAATAATGCTTCTTCACCAATAAACAACATTTTGAAGCCAACCAAAAAAAAAAAAAAAAAAAAAAAAAAAAAAAAAAAATCCAATCTTCCCCTTGTGGAAAAAGAATGACCAACATTGCAAAGAATCATCAATTCCCCCGCGAATTCCCGGGCAAAGAATGACTTTTGAGCTTGCTTCTACTGTATAAATACCAACTTTTTTTAAAGATCAAATTTCTTCGGTTGTCGCCAGTGAGCCAAATTTCTTCCCAATGAGCTTAAGAATGAAGCTTTCTGAGGAGCTCCTTTTTTACCATACAAATGTTTGCCTCCTAAATCAGTCTTTGCTGGTCCCATATCCTTTCTTCTCTCAATCTGACATAGCAAATAATCTCATATACATAATACATGTAGCACATGTGTATCATCTTCAAGATACGAGAAAACTATTCATGATTTACCTTGAAAATCTTTCCATCTTTTAAGTGATATCGGATTCCAGACCAGTTTATGGATTGCGAAAAGTGAGAACGGAAAGCTGAGATTGGGTATAGGAAGTTATCTACCAGCATTGCTACAAAAACCTGTAAAACGAAAAAAATGTTACCTCCATACCTATCATCACCACACCTTTCAACACTATTACTCAATTTTATCATCTAATCAATAAAAGGGTTTGAATGCACATACAAGTCCCCAGTTGTAAGTTGCAAGAGAGAGACGGGGAGCCTCAGGGGATAACATATTGCATAGCTGAACTTCTAGTCTTGTCAAATTCCACATTGAAAGAAGTTCCGTGAAGGTGCAAATCGCCAACATTATAACAAGCAACATACCTACACAAACCCCCCCCATCCTTCCAAGTCAGTATCTCCCATAAGAAAAGAAAAAACAGGCAATCCTACAATTTAAGTTGAAGATGACAATTCACTATGCTTCCACATACAATGGAGCAGTTCTAAGATCCCCCAATACGCGAGCAGTTATTGTAGCACTAGGACTAATTTCTCTTATCTTGAACACAACCCACCTAAATAAGAGGAAAAGTATGCTCACCACCAGACGCAAAGGTCGTGTTTTCGAGTTGACGATAGCCCTTGATGTAGATTCTTAAAGCTGATGTGATGTGAATGACAGCCATAACATATGGTGCAACAAAACCCCATGAAAGATAACAGTGGACGGCAAACAAAGCCTTGTTCATTATCCAGTTAACTTTGGATATGTAAGATTCTAGCACAAAGGTTTGCTTTCTCAAGTAGTTCCAGTATCTATAAAATAAGAGATAATTAAAAATGGTTAACATCTAGATATTCAGTGCCTTCGGATCCAAACAAGTAAATAAGACAATGTACCGTCCAAAGCTTAGATCACTTGCAAGAGGATGAGGAAAAACAGCAACAGGAGGAGATGTAATGAGCCTCTTGTGAGCACCTAGAGAACAAAAAGAAACTGTCAATTAACACATACATTAGGCATATCTTGCTTAAAATGGAGGGGAATTCAGAAGCAATGTTACCTGCTAGAGAGGCAAGTGTCATATCATCTGAATATCCACCATCACGTAAGCCAGAGACAACACCGTACCGATCTTGTCTGAAATCATCAGCATGCATCTACAGATAGTGGCAAACAATCACCAAAATTAGATGTAGCAGAGTAGAGAACATAAAAGAAAACATTATATACCATGTTATCTACATACCATCATACATCCCCCCCACAAAAAGAATGTTCTCCCGCCAGTCGCAAATCCCATTGAGCAAGGCTGTAAAGAGAACATGCCAAATATTAGCTCAAAGTACAATTTGCTACAAACATGGTATAATCTAAACGCATAATAAGGAAGCCAGTGATTATATGCACTGTACCATGTGGTACTCATAGATGCAATAACTCCCAAGAGTTCCAGAGGGCAAGTCTAGAGGATACCCAGTTTGAATAAATATCTGCAAGAGATCACCATTTCTGTTAAACAAATTCAAACAGAATGAAACCAATAAATTCATGAACTATGAAGTTTGGGTACCACCTCTGGATTTTTCTCCATCTCAGTAGTAAGGGCTCCAATAGTGCCAGGATGCAGTCTAACATCATCATCCAAAAATAATACATATTTGGTATCTTGGTGCATTTTTTCAACTCCAATCTTCAAGAAACAGAAACAAAAAAAAACAGTCAAACTCGGCAAAAGCCAATGAATGAACAACAAAAATGAAAAGCTAATCACCAAAAGATAGTTTAGCTTTTCATGGTTGTAATTACAGTTGAGCCAAAAACAGTTACAAAGGAGAGACGAAAATATAGAGAGAGAAAATAAAAAGTACACTAGTGCAACCAGTGAAAGCTAATTACCAAAAGATTAAATAATCATACATACCAATTGATTATGAATTTTCTGGCTGCAAGTTGTCGATAAACCAGCAACCACAACCTTAGCTTCAACATGATCCTGTGCACATTTAGGAGCAATGAGGAAAGATGTGGAGTCAGTACATACTTGAAGACAAAAGAAGGCCATGTGGACTATGAATTGAGCTATTGTGGACAGTACTTTCATCGGTTTCCTAAGGAAAACAAGTTAAACGACCACAAGGATATGTTGAAACGTGTCTGTACCTGATACGAAGATAATAGACGGGAAACAGCATGATATGCAGGGTCTTCAGTACTTTCTACAACAAAAAGGAATTCCAATGGCCCACCATAGAGAGAAGTAATCTACACACATATTATAGCTCAAGGTTAACAATATATTTTGAAGCTTAACCAATGATGAGAAAGTAAAAATAAAAAACTCAGCTAACAATGATACTACTGACCTGACTTCTCCAATTGTGCAAATTATGTTCTCCAAAACCTTTAAGAGGCATAACAACTGAAACCCTGGGCAGTTTAAGCTGCTTAGAGTGCTCAAGTTCATTGATATCTTGATAAAGAAACGCCAAACTATTGCCTGATTTTATGCTGTTTCTAATTCTCTTAACCTCTCGGTTCCTTAGAGATAAGGAAAAAAAACAGAACACACACACACATTTCAGAAAATATAGAAATAGAAAAACACACACATTTCAGAAAAGAAAATAGAAAAACACATACATTGTAAAACCAAATAAACACCAAATCAGACATTTTTTTAAGGTAGAGACACTACCTGACATATGCAGCTAATAACCAGCCAAGAGCAAGAAGTAAGCATATTGTACATCCCTGAGGCATATAAAGACACAGTAAGAAAAAATTCTTATTCTAAAGATAAAAATGTCCAATCAGAAGAGAAGATTGATATGATCGGAATCTTGAATCTTCCAGAAAATCGTTGATGAAGCAAAAAAAAAAAAGAAAAAACATATCTTTTACTTAAAAACCATAACTTTCAAATCTTTTATTTGAATTCTCAAATGGGATTCTAAACAGAGCAAACAAAGAACCCCCAAAATCCAGACTTTATTCCTCTCAAAGAAAAAAAAGACGAAAACTTTGATAAAAAAAAACTCACCTGGATCTGAACGAAGACAGCGAAAGGGCTGCAAAAGGCTCTACTAAGAGAGAAGAGAATCGCATCAATGGAGTCCAATGTAGACATCTTAAAGTCTCTCTATTTCTCTTTTTCTTCCCTCACGACAATTAAAAGGATTGAGAAGAAGAGAGAACAGAGGAAATAATAATAATGGAGGAAGAAAGCTAAAATGAGAAACCCTAGATTTGAAAAATCACCACAATTCGTGTCTCTATCTCTCTGCCTCACACATCGAACCCAATTAGATTCTTGAAATGTTGTTTTCAGATCACCATTGACGGACCAGCGAAAATCCAGAGAGAAAACTAAAACTTATACTATTTTTCCAAAGGGAATCACACAATTCACCATTCAATCATCGACACATCCCTTTTTCTCTTCCCTTTTTTTAATTCAAAAAATTAAAATTTACTATTTTAATATTCGAATATAAATTAAGGATTTGCTCCTTTCTACTTAATTAAATAAGCAGTTTTTTTTTTTAAAACCTTTATAAGAAATTATCCAAGGGAAATTTATTCTTTCAAAGAACAATATATTATGTCGAAAGAAAATAATATTTTACCTGTTATTAATACTTTCTGAAAATGTGTTAAAATCCTTACTGTATAGTATAACTCTATAATTCGCAAAATAAGATATTTTAGAAAATTTTATTGAAGTCTCTTACTTTTTAATAGTCTATTCTATATTTTATAATTCTTCACTCGAATGAATTATTTCTATTTAGAGAATTTTTTTTTTTCTAAATTTTTCTACTTGCAAATAAATATATGGAGTTTTTTTTTTATCTCGAATGAGAACATGACTGTTTCAAACTATTTATAGGTTGTGTTCAAAAAATTATAACCTCATTTATATGTATATTTGAAATTTAAATTATAGGTTGCAATTTATATGTATATTATAAAAAAAAAAATCACATATAACTTTTTATTAGAAAATTTTCAACCGTTTCACTTGCACTTGCTATAAATGGTTCTGATTGAGAATAAACATTCTATCTATCTACTCTCATTTTGGTTGTACAATTAGTTACTGACTAATTTTCCGGCTTAACTGCCTAAGTATAATTTTATACACAATCAACTTGAGATTTTTCTCAACATTTTTGTAGTGCATGTTACTTTGTTTCTCAAATACAATTGTTTCATAGAGAAATCTAAAGTTTCATCCAAACAATGACCAAACACATGTTTAGTGTGGTTGATTTGATCCGCATCATACACACTACTTATAAGCATTTACCATTTACAGTTTAACTATATCACTTGTTTCGAATAAATTACACTAAAACGCGTCAACTACTTTGTTCCAAAACTTGGAAAGTTTTACTTTCTCGTGAAGGATTATTCTTACTCAAGAAGAAAAATATTGTTAAATTTAATAAGTAATTTTTGGCGGCAAAGATGCTACAATGTGATGCCGAATCTTAACATGTCCTTTTCGAACAGAGTATCACGAGTGGTGACAGCTTAGATACATGTGTATATCATATCATACATGACAACCCAAATTTTTTCCCTTTTTTTTATTTATTATTTTCCCACTTAATTTATTACTCCTATGAAGTATGACCTAATCATTGATCTCCTTTGTGAATTCAATATTTTTTAGGTATATTCTATGCATCTTCTTCTGTGATGTGACTATAAAATATTATTTTATTCCCTATGTTTTTTTTTTTTAAATCAAATTGGTGGGAAAACAGATGGCCTATTAGATTACTTAAGGAATTATCGACTTAGATTAGATAAGTAGATATTTCTGCTTAGATTATTATATAAATAAAGTATAGTATTATTATACACATATTTTATTGCAAGGAAGACAAGTAGGCAACTATTTTTTGGTTCCAATTATTTTTGTTGTTGTTCTTTGAACTTTTTGGAACATTGTAATTACATAATTAGAAAGTTATTTCATTCAAAATTGACATATATGGTTTTGGATAACGGTCAAACTCTAGGACCAATCTTAAAACAATTGTTTGCTTATGTAGTACGTAACTAGATTTGCTTGTGTACAAGAAATCAACTACGTATATCGCAAGAAATTGCTTCATTGGATTATATAACTGTAAGCGTTTGTGTACACACTTTTTGGGAGAATAAAAAAAGGGCAATTCTCAAAAATAGCACAAAATATAATTTTTGTGATATATTTTATCACACATTTTCATTTTGGACACAGATAGTCATAACCTCACATTTTTAGGATTAAAGATTTAGAGTTTAGGGTTTAGAAAACCTTAAACCCTAAGCCCTAAACCTTAAATCTTACCCTCTACCCTCTAAAAACTAAACCCTAAATACTAATATAGTTAATCAAAACAAAAAAAATTACATTATAAACTTTATAAAATGTTATTTTTGTCCTAAATAAAAAGATGTGCTAATTGTGGGAATTTCTCATAAAAATATGGGAATTTCTCATAAAAATAATTGTGGGAAATTCTCAAAAAAAACATCAAATAGTGCTATTCGAGGGAATTTCTCATAAAAATATGCCACTTTACCAATGTTTTAAAATTTAAGATGTGTAATTAGAGTTTCCCAAGGTCTTCTTCTAGATCTTAGGAAATTGACTTCGATGGATCATATATAATTGATAACCAAAAAAACGGTTTAACACATTGGTTTTGGGGAATGAAGCAACGGGTTTAAGGCCATTTATAGAGAGATTATGCACTTAGTATGGATTAGCAGTAATATGCCTCTAATGATGTTGCAGCTACAATGCTTAACAATTGTGGGTTCATTGGAAGATACTAACACATTAAGAGTAACAAACATATGCTAATGCAAACAAACAAACAAGCCCTGATACATATCCCTTCACTAAATGCAACATTAGAACTTTTGAGTATCGCGAATTCTCGAGCCTGTAGAGATCAGGACATGATAGGAAAATGATCTAAAATAACCATAAAATGAGGGCATAACGTTATACAAGTAAAGAGCAGATTCCAAGTTTGGTGCAAAGATGAAATTGATAAGAACTCACAAAGGGAATCAAGCACTTGCTTTGTTGCCTATCAAGTGATGAAGAAACAAACCAGCTGCAACACTCACGTTCAAACTCTCCACAGCAAGAAATGATCTGAATCCTTCTATTTCTGCATCATCAGAATCAGTAATTGCAACATCATTAGGCATATTCCCGCTAATCCGAACTAATTCAGTACATGATCTCTCTACTAATGGTCTTAAACCAGTTCCTTCATTCCCCAAGACAAGAATTGTCGGACTACCAGGTACAACCTCGTTCAACGTAACAGCCTTTGGAGAAACCGAACCACCAACCACACGCCAACCATTCTCAGCAGAAGCTTCTAAAAACTGCATCATGTTTTTGCAGTACCTGAGTTCCATTACTTCAAGAGATCCAGCGCTTGCTTTACTAACAACTGCACTTAATGGAGCTGAGTTTTTGGCGCATACCACAACACCTGTGGCTCCAAAAAAGTAAGCGGATCTTATGATTGCACCTAAGTTCTGTGGATCAGTGACCTCATCAAGAGCTACCCAAAGAGAATATTTCTCTTCCTCTGATGAAATCGGATCTAGTTCTTTCACTTTTACCAATTCCAATGGAGAAGCATCGAGCACCAGTCCTTGATGCGGTCTATTATCAGCGACCATGTTAAGATCATGCTTCGAAGTTTCCTTGATGTTTAATCCGAGTTTCTCAGAAAGTTTCAAGACTTTCTCGAACCCTTTCTTGTCTTTCTTCTTCCTATTGTTACTGCTCAAATCTAAACCTTCTTGAACATAGAGAGCGTAGAACTCTCGTCTCCCAACAGAGAGTGCAGCTAACACAGGACTTACTCCATAAACCACTTCACCCTCTAGCCTAGGCACGCTGGACTCGGTCGCCTCTTGCCAAGTTTTCCTACCCCAACTCTCTTGCCTATTCCAGTTCCGATATGCTGCATTGTCACGCCCTTGATCTCTTACATCATATCTATTGAATCTATTTTTGATCTCAGACCACCTAGTATTCTCAGGTTGTTCTTCAACGATTCCATCATCATCTTCACGGGCATGATTCACTGTTTCATCTTCTTCTTCAATGATCCTATCATCTCCTCTAGCACGAAAAGAGTTCTGATTTCTCATTCTATCATCTTGTTTCTCCCAAGATGTAACTCTCGGCAATTGCTCTTTCGCCGGTTTATCACTATCATTAGCCACCCAAATTGAATTCCCACTACCTTTCTTGCTTTCTTCTTCCACTTCATCTCCTCGAGCACGAAAAGAATCTTGATTTCTTGTTTCACCATTACCTCTAAACCTACTTCTCCTATCAGGAACAGAGCCATTTCTACCATCTCGTTTCTCCCAAGCTGGCTTATTAGCTCTCTGAAACCTATCTTCCACTGACTTTTCATCAGATTTCACCCAAATTGAATCTTTACTAGTCTTATCCCACGAAGAAGAAGATGAACGACCATTACTACCACTTCTCTTATCTCGGAAAGCTTTAGATTCTGCTCTAAATTTCCCTCTGTTACTACTACTACTACTTCGTTTGCCAAATCTCTGTGAATCAAAACTCGAAAATTCTCTAACACTTTTAGGGTTCCTCAACATTCCAATCTTCATAGATTTAAAGCGAGAACTAGCTAAACCAGTCGAAACATTTGTAAAGGCACTTCCTTTGGGGTTTACATGAAACTTAACTGGTAAAAATGACGACTTTGAGAAACTTTTGAAAGACGTTTGTTGTAGTGAAACCCTAATCGCCATTGGAAATGCTTGGCTTCTTGTTAAGTTACAGTACATGATGATTTCAGGGTTTACAGAAAGAGATAATCAAAAAAAAAAAAAAAAAATGGGCGGAGAAAGGTGAATCTCTCAAGAGAAGCGCTCTCAGAAAATGATAATTAAAGATTCTCCCATTGATAAACCAATCTGACTTCCAGAGATTTTTAGGGTTTAAGGGATAGAAAGACCAGAGGATAGTGAAGATAAGAAAATAGTGAAAAAAAAAAAAAAAACAAAAAAAAAAAACGTTACAGCACAAACGGCGTCGTTCTGAAAAAGTGGCAATAAACTTGGAATTTTTTTTGGTTTTAACTCAAAATTATCATTGACTTCCACAGAAAATGCCTATTTTTATTTGTCAATCGATTTGATTTGAAAATTTAAACAAGTGTTTATTGAATTACTGATTTAAAACTTTTGGTCAATTTGTGTTGTTTGTCTAAATACTAGCTGAAATCGGGTAATATTTATTATAGTAATTAGATTCTAATACTTTTATTTATTTATTTTTACATTAAAATTTTAATTGAATTTCGAATAAACGTTTTGAATAATTTGAGTGCTAATAAGTTTTTAGAAGAATTGTTATGATCGTTTACTAAAATCCTTTAAAATATAACCATGTCACTCTAAACATGTGTTTGATTTTACAATTATTTATTTTTAGAGAGTTATAAATCCTACAAATATTAAAATACACAATCCAATGAACCCTCTAGATTTCTGTTTTATTATTTTCTGAAAAAAAAAATATAATCATTTATATAGAAAAAACAACTCGAATATATATAGTTCTACAAGACTACAACATTGGCTGGGTTTTTATGAATTTCCCAGAGGTTGAAGAAGAAGAAGAATCCAGGGGTTTATTTGTTCCTGAAAATTGAGAAAATAAAAATTTCCCAAAATAGGGAATTTCACCTTCTTCTTCTTTTATTTGTTTAAGCCCTAAAGGCAAAACAAAGAAGAAGGTCTTTTGACTCTTGTCTCTTGAGAGAAGAGATAACACACACACAAAAAAAAAAAGGCTTTTAAACATTTAACTTGTTTCTTCAACTTCGAGATACTGAGAGTGAGAAGCAGCAAGTAATGCAGCTCCAACACCTGAACCATCATTAGATAGAATCACTTCAACACTTTCTGAAACTTCATCTCCAAGTAACTCTTTCAATGAACTCTTCATTGACTCACTGAACTGAGTGTAATGCTCAAATAGCCCACCGTCCATGGCTATCACAGATTTCTGAGTTTCTCCATCTTTTGTTGCGTCTCTTCCTATTTTCTTTAGTATTCCATATATCCCTGCAGCAGATAAACGAGCTCCTCGACTTGCGATGATGTTACAGAGGCTAATCACAACTTTTCTCATCTTCAGAGACGTCGTAGGGATCTGAGAGTTTTCACCAAAGAAACTCAGTTTGAGATTTTAGTTATACAGTAAAATGTGAAAGCATTTATATATAGGAGACAGTCTTACATCCAATATGTCCTTTAACTTGCTTCCCACAACCTTCAGATCCGGGGAAGTATCGCTGTGCATAGCAGACATGTGCGGGGTCCTGCGTACAGTACAAGTGATTATTAGACTTCTGATTCGGTGCAAATAATAACCATGTAGAAGAAGTTAAATCAACCTTATGATGAATGGTATTTTCAGCTTAGGTGGGACGATGTCGCCAAAGAAAGCAGCCTCTTCCGCCATCTTTAGAAGAACTCTTCGCAAGATTTCTCCCAGATACATTCCAGATATGATTTTCTCGAGAATCTGAACAAAAAAAAGAAAAAGAAAGAGCCAGTTAGAATCTTAGGGCCATGATGATGATTCTCTAAACGGACTCCAAAACCAGAAGAGTTTTGAAGCTTATACTTGTTCACCAGGATTCAAACTCTCGAAATCGAGTGAGTGGTCATACTCCGTCAATGGAAGATGCGATGACCTGAAGTTTCCCCACTCCATGTTGATAACCTACAGACAAAAGTCTCAATACGTTAAGATTCAAGTACTTCAAAGCTCAGTTGAAATTGATATGTTCTTGCAAAAACACAAACCATTTCTCCTGATTTAGGAAGCAAACCATGCCATTTGGGAATTGCATGTGCACGTTCGACATAAGCTGCATTTGTGCCAGTGCCCAAAATAACAGCAACAACAACATCCGGGTTAGTGTATCTACCACCCGCGAGTGTTCCAATGGTATCATTAACCTGTACAATTTACAAAGGGATTCGAGAATCATAATCAAATAGATGACACAAATTGATAGCTAGCTGAAAAAAATATGGCCTTCTTTTTGCTAAAAGGAAGACTCACAAGCGCTGCGACACGCATGTCCAACCCAACTCTTTCCATAGCTTTAATAAGTTCTCCAACAACATCTTCACCAACCTACACAATCGCCAAGAAACAGAAACGCAGAGGCCAGAATTTCAGAAACAGCATGATCATATCAAAAACTCTCTCCAAATCGACAAACCAAATCCTGTAAATTTCTCAGATACAACAAAACAAAGTTCACAAAAACTTGCAGGCTAGAGGAATAGCTATAACAAGATCGAAAAAGATGAAGGGAAATCAAACTCAACTGTATCTTCAATGGAAAATCCCTTTGTCCAGCTGATGAGAGTGCCAGCAGACAAAGATGTCTGCTTCACCGGAAATGAGAAAGTGAAACCTAATTCTCTTTGTCTACCTGGTGGAATATGAAAGTCATCGCCTTCTGTAGCGACAAACTTTGCAAGAACTTCGGCGATAAAATCGAATAATTCCTGGCTCCCATAATTACCATAATATAATCAATACACAAAGATATAAGAACATCCAAGACTACACATAACATTTAAAGGAAAAAGTCTAGTCAGAAAACTAACATCTGATTTCCCAGTCATCAGATGAGGAGGAATCGATTCTTCTTTGAATTCTCGTTTAACAACACGACCTTCTTTCCCACCAAGAAGCACACGCATTACACGGAAGTTCGTTCCGCCTAGATCCAATGCATAAAACACACCAGTTTCATCCCTGTCAAAATTTATACCAAGCATTAAATCCAATTACAGTGAAAGTACACTCATGCTTTACCCAAAATTTTCAAAATTCCTCCTACAAAGACATGGACTACTATAAAAGAATACATTTCCCTAAAATAGTCTACAAAAGTTGCATAGACAACTCACTCATGCTATTAACTTCACAGATATATTTATTAGTCAAAGATTCTACTACTCAGAAAAAAAACAAATGAAGTTAAGCAGAAAAAAACAGAAACGAGAACCTAAAAGAACAAGACACAGAAAAGATAAGAAAAATACCCTATAGAATCCATGAAAGTGATAAAAGCCAAACTTTGGAACAGTAAGACATCAAAAGTTATCTAACTATGTTGAAGTTGAAAAAGAACAAAATTTGCATATACTCTACGTATTAAGAATCTAGACTCATAATTAGATTATGAACAATACAAATTCAGGTAAATATAAATCTTCTTATCCGATTTAACTGACTTTGGCATAAAAAAATTTCACAAAAATTCAAAATGATGGATCTGGATTCTATAGATACTCTAAGTGATAATCAAACAAGTAAAAATAAAAAATTGAAATCCAAACGAATCATAAAGCAACAAACTTTATCAGATAAAACTCAAAACATTATCCAAACAAAAAAAGACAAATTGAATAAACGTGGCAGTGAATTATCTAAAAAACTCCAAAAAAAATCTCAAATTTATCCTTTTTTCAATCCAATTCTCAAAATTAGGGAAAAAAAAATCTCGAATTTACCCAGAAGGAAGATTATCAACATAGCTAATAAGCATCTTAAGCTTGCTTCCACCTTCAGATGCAAGACCAGCGTGCATCTCAACGGTCATAGCATCAGCCACTTGTCTCAATTTCGCAATTGGTGTTGCACAATCTTCTTCAAAAGCTTTCAAGATCTCAATCACTCTCGCCCATTTCCCTGAACTTTGCATACGCCTCCGTACAATCAAAGCCGCCGCCGCACAAACCGCCACAGAACATACAACCGTCGTTGCAACAGCCACTTTCCCCATATTTTATATTAAAGAAAAAACAAAAAAAACAAAAAAAAAATCTTGAATCTAAAAACTTTGAAATTGCAATGGAGGAGAAATTAAAAACGGAAAATTTCTCTAAAAATTCAATTTGAAAAAAGAAAAAAGGGGAAAAATTTAAGAACCCTAGATGGATCTAGTTGAGCTACTGGTTTGGTGAATAGAAAAAGAAAATACAAATTTGGGAGAGACCACACGTAAGCAGCAGCTCTGTTGTCTGTAAAACTATGGAAATTGATTTAATTATTTGATCTTTCTTTCCGATTTTTGGATTTTTGGAATTTTCTCGCCGGATTTTTTTTTTTTTTCTGAGATGACAAAGTGGTCATGGGTTTTGTGTGGAATTACGATACTGACACTCTAAGATTTGGTTTTAGTCTTTTTTTTTTTTTTTTATCGACGAATTTTGTGGAGGACGTTGAGTTAACAGATGATGATGATAATTCGAAAATTTAAAATTCAATAACAAGTATGATCAATGATATCGAATGTTTTTTTTTTTTTTTAAACATGATATTGATTGTTTTAAGAAAAGGAATTCATTTTTGTTTAATTGAAATTTATACATCTATCAATTATTTTTGTCACTAATATACTCATTTTTTAGTTAATCATACTTTTAAGATTTTTACATAAATTAGAAAATATATTAAAAATTCATTTTAAATATATATTTTTGTGATTAATAATTTTCTATAATCCTAACTAATAAAACATGAATTAAAAACTTAAAAAAAAAAATTTTTAAAAACAAAATTTCTTATAGTAATATCTATACATCTATAACTAGTAGTATTAAACTATTTAAGTAACATAAGTTCCAGATCGTCTATGACATATTTTTTAATATATAGTTTATCACTATTTTTGTCTTTGATACAAGTTTTTTCAAAGATTGTCTATGTGAGGTGTATAAAAAAATTTAACTTTAATTAGAGAATAGTTTGACTTGTCCTTGCTTGACTTTTTTTTTTATTAAAAATGAACACGCTTGACTCTATTTAAGAGCTAAAAGACGCGATTTATGGACAATTAAGAGCCTTTTTATTTATTTGAGCATCGACCGAAACTATGCTAATTATTTCGGAAACATTTCAGTCGTATTTTGTTGTAATTTTTTTAGAACTTTCGGCAGCATCATTTAAACTAATTTTATATATGGTAAAGTTAGACATTTAGAAAATAATTAGGTGACTCATTCGCATGATACATGCACGGGAGGTTCTGACTAGGTATACAATTGCATAGAATCCAAAATAAACTAACAAAAAATTTATGTATTTTAAAGTTTAAAATAATTTAAAAAATTAATTATACGTAAATAGAGCTTATATTTAAATTCTGAACTAGCCCAAATTTAATTTTCCTATTATTGAACTCCCCTTGGATACATGCAATGCAAAAACAAATATTTTTACTTTTACCAATATACTAATTATTTTTTATTTTTAAATATGTATAAAGAATCCAAATATTTTAAGTATTATGTTTAACACTATTTCGTTATTTACACTTATTTTTTACGATGTAAATTGGCTTTTATATACTCCATGAAATAACATTAAGTTACAAATTAGTGGAATATTACCTTCACTTAGAGAAATGATGGATTTTTTAATAACTTCCAGTGTTGTCTACAAAAAATATGGTGTTTGTAACTAATAAATTATTTTAATTTATATATTAAGTTATACAATGCTTGTGTATAAGATTAGTATAGCCTCTTTGGTTGCAAAGATGAAAACACACATCGAACAAGTTGTCCAAAATTTTGTTATCAAAGAAAAAAAGATTTATGCTTTGTATGGATTAAATGGGAATAGTTTCAACTTTTGTTTTGGCAAATTCAGTGGGATCTGTCTAGTCACTTTTATTTTCCAAGTAAATGATATTTTCTGATCAAAGTCATTTTAGATATCACATCGGTTTGGTACGAATAAGCAAAAATGTTGGTCCTTAGTTTTGTCCCTCACCCAACACTTTTCGAATTATACTATGCATAATAAAGTGTTTATAACAGCACTACGCACTCTCTAACTTTCTACTTTTTATCGTTTTTTGTAATACTATAACTATGCAAAATCCTTGTTCAAACCTCGTGGTAGGAGTAGACATTCCATCAAAATCAAATTCACCCAAAAATAACAATGTTTTCGAGTTACTAACTAGTGGTTGTAGACTAAACCAACATATTCGAATTGTATTCGAAAAGATATTAAAGAATAAAACAATACAGCTTATAGTGAAAAAGGTATAGATGACTAAGGTAAAACACATACACACATTTTCAAATAATAAATTGCACAAACACCAAAGTGGAATACCAAGACAGCACCAATACGTATTTGAAGATTTCAATTTTGTAGCTTCGGACACCATTAATAGATTAATCACTAAACGACGTGCTCATTTATTGTCAACTTTTTAACCTAACAAATCAAAGCTCAATTTGCCAACAAACAAAACATATAAAAGCTCATTAATATCTGTTTTACGGCTTTGTTCTCAATGACAATGACATAAATTTTCTTTTAGATAATCAATTTATGTTTGCTCGGTTTGTTTTCTTGTTAAAGAAAAATAATAATTAACCATATTGCAAATAATTGTTTCATATATATATAGTTTTATTTTTTTAATTCAACATTTTATCTTTTCTGAAAAGTGAAACCAAAGCTGGCAATATTGATATCGTCTGAGATATAAGAATTGGAGACGTGAATAAAATGAACGTTCACAGTTGGAAGTAGGCCTGGGTAGAAATATCCGTATCCGGCGGATATCCGGCTCCGTATCCGGATTCGGATCCGAAAAACGGATATCCGGAGAAAACGGATACGGATACGGATAGTAGATTTCCGGATCCGCCGGATACGGATACGGATACGGATATTGGGAAAATATTGGAACGGATATCCGTATCCGCTTATAAAAAAAAAAAAAAAAATATTTATTTTTTTTGTTTTGGGCCTTTAAAATTTAAATCTTTTTTTGTTTTGGGCTTTTAAATTTAGCCCATATTTTTTCATCAAACTTAAATTTATGTTTTTATTCTAAATATTTTTTTTTTTTTGAAAATTCTTATTTTCTGATTATAATAACATTATTTTAAATTTTTTTATTAAAAAAAACGGATACGGATATCCGCCGGATATCCGGTTTTTCTACGGATATCCGTAATCCGGATATCCGTAATTTACGGATACGAATACGGATACTAAAATAACGGATAATACGGATACGGATACGGATACGGATATCCTGAAAAAACCGGATATCCGTATCCGTAACAGGGCTAGTTGGAAGAATATAGTTTTTATTTTTATATACAATGTTAATTTTCTTTTTGGCAAGTCGCTATCATATCCCTAAAACTAATAAAGTAATAAGTGGTCCAGAACTAGTTTTTCTCAAAACAACAGTGGAGAAGGATGATTCTTCTGTCGTCTTCTATAGTATGACATCAATTACTTATTATAGAAGTTTGATTTTTTATTATTGGACGTCCTCTGTTAGACCATATAATCAAGATAATCCGATTTAACAAAGAATTTTTTTTTAAAAAACTCGATGGATTAGACCACCTTCTACTTGGGCCATTGTATCTCTCTCTAACCCGATTGGTTTAGGTGTTTGCAGATCCATTTATTGGTTTACTGAAAACCGATCGGTAAATAAAGATATAAATGAATCAAATAATTTTAAATTTGAGAATATTGAGTGCGTTTACGATTAAAACATTTTTTTTATTTTTGATTTGACATGAGAACGTTAGGAAACGGTAACATATTCGACCGTTTGAATTTAATAATTTCTTTTATTGAAAAAAAACTCAGATAGTGTGGCTCTCTCTATAAGTACTTAGATAAGAAGAACTCAATTGGTCTAATTATTACAAATGTTGAATTCTCTTACTCCTTCTGTTCTTGTTCTTCCACTCAAACTTATCTATGTTTCTCATTAGCTGAGAAAACAAACATAAAGCCATCATCTTACAAGGTAAACTACTCTCTTCTAATTCCTCTTTTTTTACCATTGAAATATTCTTGTTAGTTTCTGTTAATCTCCATGTTCGTATCTTTCAAACAAATGTTATAGAGTTCAACAAACATTACATATGCTCTGTTTTAAATCCATTTTATGTATCTTGACTTCAATGATGTGTGTCTAGTATACTGGTTTTAGCTATTTGTGTGTCTTTAATAAACTGATTGTTAGCTATATATATGTGTGTAAATATATATATCTTGGCATCTTAGTGTCTTCTTGGTATATCTTGATGTGAGATAAAACATTATATGTATGGTGTCCTGAGATATACAGTATGTTATGTTTAAGAAAATGTCGAATGGTTTTTTAATTTTTATGAAAAGCATAGAACAAATGGGTAGTGAAAATTGTTCTAACATAAATAATATGCATGTCCCATAAAAATTGACAAACGGGGAAAAAAAAACAAATATAATGGAGATTGTTTGATTAATTATGCAGGGAGTGAAGGAAACAAATCCTTGGGACTGTTGTGTACGTGGACGCTTGGCCAGCCTTTCTATGTATTATGGGCATTGTCTGTATGTAAAGACACGTATGTATAAATTGTGAATGTGTAGGCTGCATAGATGATAGATGTATGTATAGGTTGTGAATGTGCAGATGTATCATGTATGTATAGGTTGTGAATGTGTACATGTATGTATAGGTTGTGAATGTGTACATGTATGTATAGGTTGTGAATGTGTAGATGTATACGTATATGTTGTGAATGTGTAAATGTATGTATAGGTTGTGAATGTGTAGGTATAGGTTGTGAATGGGTAGATGTATGTGTAGGCTGCATAGACGACTGTGCGAGAGAGAGGCAACAAATTATTCACTAACTCGAACTCTAACTTCTAAATCGCTAACAACCAAACAATCGCTAGTTGAAACACTTAAAAAATATATTAAACCAACACTATAAATGACTAAAGCCGACCAACCAATCGCTAATCGAGACACATAAAGTGAGACTAACACCGAACAAAAACGATTGCTAATCGAGCACATAAAAATTACTCACTAACTCGAACTCTAACTTCTAAATCGCTAGTCGAAAACACTTGAAAAATAAATAAATAAAGCCAACACTCTAAATGACTAACGCCGACCAAACGATCGCTAAATGAAACACCGAACAAACACATAAAAATTACTCACTAACTTGAACTCTAACTTCTAAATCGCAAACAACCAAACGATCACTAGTCGAAACACTTGAAAAATATATAAGCCAACACTCTAAATGACTCACTAACTCGAACTCTAACTTCTAAATCGCTAACAACCAAACGATTGCTAGTCGAAACACTTGAAAAATTAAATAAATAAAGCCAACACTCTAAATGACTAACGCCGACCAAACGATCGCTAAATGAAACAGATAACTTCTTTATAAAAAAACACACACACACACATAAAGTGAGACTAACACCGAACAAAAACGATGCACATAAAAATTACTCACTAACTCGAACTCTAACTTCTAAACCGCAAACAACCAAACGATCACTAGTCGAAACACTTGAAAAATATATAAGCCAACACTCTAAATGACTAACGCCGACCAACCAAACCATCGCTACATGAAACGGATAATAATTTCTTTATCAAAAAAAAAAAACACATAATGTGAGACTAACACCAACCAAAAACGATTGCTAATCGAACACATAAAAATGACTAATGCTGACACAAAATGAATGCATAAAATGACTAACGAAATGATCGCTCACCAAACGATCGTTATCAGCTTCGACTTAATAACTGTTAAAAAGGAACAAATCACACATACTAAAATTGATATCCGCTCATTATTATTTTATATATGTAAATTTTATACATTTTTTTATTCACTATATAAATTTAATAAATCAAGAAGTAATATTACTAAAACAATTATGTGCACCTAAAACATCTTTATAAAAAAAATGTAAAGATGTTGCAACTAGGTTTATTGTAAATTCGGGATTTATACATGGTCGACATACTTAAAACATATGCGGTGAGAGTCTCTCATTGAGTATTTCAAATGAAAGACTAGGAAAATTTGTTGAGAGATTCATTTGACACATGTCTCAATATAATTAATTTTGTATTTTATTTAATAACATAAAAGTTACATATTTGAGAGATTTGAGAGATTTTTCTCACTCCACATGGCCGGCGTTATAGAAATTTATCTATGTTTATAGTCGGGTTTATATATGGTCAAACCAGGGCCGGCGCTCACAGCAAGACGAAACATTCGCTTAGGATCGGCCCCCATTTTAATTTTTTTATGTTATATATGTATATTAATAAGTTGTATGATAAAAAAAATATTAAGAATGTATTCAGTATATTTAACTTATCAAGAATATATTCAGTATAAGTAAAATTGAGAATATATTCAGTATAAGTAAAATTGAAGTTCCACTGTGTTCATAGGCTGGAAGTGAAAGTTAGGATGAAAGTAGTGGCAGATGTACATTGAAAATGAAGGGGCACTTGCTCTGGGTAAAATTTAAAATTGCATGTAAATCTCTCTTGTTATTTGTTATTCCACCTCTAATTGCTAAGTAATTTTAGTTATGCCCCCATAAAATGTATTTCTATATCAGCCCTTGGATGAAAGTGATTATTATGAAGTAGAGATCCCAAAAGTTCAGAATAACGATGTCACGAACCGTTACCTTGAAGATGGTAATGATACTAAAAGTGTGGATGTGGTTAAGCCAGCTAAAGATAAATGTTTTGAGGAGATGAGCATCACTGTTAAGTCGATGAAAATCAATGATTGGGTCAGCTTGCAAGAAAACTTTGATAAACTCAACAAACAACTTGAGAAAGTTACAAGGACTACAGAGGTTGTCAAGGATATATTCTTGTCAAGTACAACAACATTGTTGTGGATGACACAATAGGTTTTGAGAGAGATTGAATGTGTTTTACAAAATGTGTGATCAAGAGCCCTAAAGAAACCAGTTTATGAACTGCAATCATTGTTTCAGTTAGGATCGTTAAAGAGAGATTTTTATACAATTTTCATTAGGTATTTTTAAATGTGATATCTATTTCATGTTATGGTGATGATGTGTGCATTGTTAAATTGTTTGTATGAATATCAGTTCAAACATGTATCTAGGCAATGTAGTCAAGTAGCAACCCACTTGGTAAAATTGGCTCACTGACAATCTTTCACGGTTTCACCTCGCGACTAGTTTAAACATAAAAAAAAAATTTTTTGTAACAAAACTATGTAAACACTCTCACAAGTTCATAACAAAAAGAGTTTATGTGCTGAGCTTCGTTCTAATAATTTTATTTTTGTAAGAACTACACATCCGGTTTAAATTTCCAAACCGTTTCAAATTTAGTTTATATTTGCTGAAAAAAACTACTATTACTCAAAAAAAATAAAATAAAATCATTGCTGGAAACAAAATTTAATAACAAAGCATGTCGGTCATTAAATGTTTCGTCAAATTCCAACCTATTATTTTTCAAGATATGTAGTATATTTTTCCATGTTATTGTATTTAATTATGTATTTTTATTTATTAAATCAATCCCTTTTTGTGACGAATTCGTAAAGATTCCGTATTTCCAACGAAATTTCATACTCCGTATGAGATATTTTCATTTATTATACTTATTTTTGTTCTTCCGACAGACAATTTTAATTAATAATTTACTGGAAGAAGTAGAACGTATCAAATCAATCATTATCAAAAAAAAAAAAAAAAAGAAGATAAATATCAATAAGTAACTAATAAGTACAGGTAGGAACAGAATTAGGAAACCCAAAACTCCTTAGATTTTATTTTTTGTATTTATAAAAAAACTTCAACGCCGTTTCTTCTTCTTCTTCGTCTTCCTCATCGCTCGATTAAATCCCACCTCTGAATCAACCAAAGCTTCCAATTCAAATCCCTCAAGTTTGTTTGTCTTCTAACTATTGATTCATCAAACCTGATTTGTAAATTCTTCACCTTTAACATATTCGGGGATCTAATTTTTAGATTGTGAATCCAATTTTTGTTGCCCAAAACCCTAATTTCGCTCCTTCGATTGATTGATTTTTTGATTAATTGTTTCGATTTTTTGTAGAAGAGAGATCTCAGTGTTGGTTATAATTTCACCATGTTTATGAATCGGCTATTCGGGAAACCAAAGCAGGAGACTAATACTCTCCAAACATTAGACAAGCTTAATGAGGTAAATCACCTAATTCTCTATTTCATCAATGTTTTATTTTCAAAATTGGATTTTGTATGAAGATTAGGGATTGAGATTACAATTATTGTAATGGGTCAATGGACTATTTGCTTCGTGTATCCGTTTTTGGGTTCAAAATCGAGATAAAGTTTACTTTTTTTTTGTTGTTGTTGTATATTGGAATTGTGTGTTAGTGTCTGCATTGTTATAGCAAAATTTGGTACTTTCTTGTGTGAGAAAAAGATTTAATATTTGGTTTGTTTTTGTTTCCTTAGACTCTTGAGATGCTTGAGAAAAAGGAGAGTGTTCTTCTAAAGAAAGCTACTGGAGAGGTTGAGAGAGCAAAGGAGTTCTCTCGGGTTAAGAACAAACGCGGTAAGAACATTATAATGAATCAAGTTTTGTTATAGACATGTGTTGATATTCGTGTAATGCCTATGTGTTTACGAGTATTGTTATCGTGCAGCGGCTATACAATGTTTGAAAAGGAAGAGGTTATATGAGCAACAAGTTGAGCAGCTCGGGAATTTCCAGCTTCGTATTCATGATCAAGTAAGGGTTTTTTTTGTTTTTATTGAAGCTTTTTATGATATTTGCTACTATCAATGATAATTGAATGTATTACTATTGTGTAAAACAGATGATTATGCTAGAAGGTGCCAAAGCAACAACAGAGACTGTAGACGCTTTGAGGACTGGAGCTTCTGCAATGAAAGCTATGCAGAAAGCAACGTATGTGTTTATTATTTACCTTACTAGCTTACCATCGGGTTATATAAATTTGTGATTAAAGCAGCGAGTTATTAAACACATTTGTTTTGCAGAAACATTGATGATGTTGACAAGACAATGGACGAGATCAATGAGCAAACCGAGAACATGAAACAAATCCAAGAAGCATTGTCAGCTCCAATTGGGTCTGCGGCTGATTTCGATGAGGTAGTAACTTTCCTTTAACACCCCTTGATCGTACTCAATTAAAACAAACACACAAATCTTGTTCAGCTTTCTGAACATTTTTTGTTATTTGGCAATTACAGGATGAATTGGAAGCAGAGCTTGAAGAACTAGAAAGCGAGGAGCTAGAAGAACAACTTCTTCAGCCAACAACAACCGCTCCAAATGCTCCAGTCCGTGTGCAACAACCCCTTCGTCCTAAGATACGGACTGCTGAGGAAGATGAACTTGCTGCATTACAAGCTGAGATGGCTCTCTAAGGTATAAACTTTCTCTTATCAAAAACAAACAAAACCCATTGCAGAAATTTCAATTGTTAAAGCGGGTTTTGTTTACTGCAGCTTGAAGCTTAGCCTTGGGAGATTTCTGTTTTTGTGTGCATTTGATTAAAAACAGAAAGAAAGATTATATGTATATAAGGATCCGAGTCAAATTGATCGGAAAACTTTATTTTTTCATATAATTAACTTAATTATCTGCATTTGAATGTTTCTTTTACTTTTGTATTTCTTCAACTCTTTGTTTCTTTATGATACTTTCTTGTGGGTTACGACTTCGTCCTTAGTTTCTTCTATTCTTTGTCTCCTTCCTTCCCGCCGTTTTGACTTCGTTTAATATAACTACGTGTCGTTTTTATGTTGGACCAACCACAAGTCAATATATAATTCGCTCTCGGAATTAAAAATAAAATATTATAGTTCGGACATTATTTACAAAATCAGTTGGTTGGCTCAGCACTGAGCATTCAAGTATTCAGTTTGGATTTATTTGGGTTTAGATACTTAGAATACATTCAGAGATTTTAAAATTTCGCTTTGGATATCTGAAATATCTGGAATAAAATAAAAAATAAATTACCTTTGAATAAAATTTGGTTACATTTTCATACATATAAATAAAATCTTTAGAACATTTGGGTTATTTTGGATAATTCATTCTAAAAATAACTTATAGTTTCTATTTTTTAAACATTTCGGTTATTTTGGATAATTCGTTATAAAAATAACTTATAGTTTCTATTTTTTAATTAGAATTTTTGGGTAACAAGATTCTTTTGGGTGTCTCCGGCGACTGTAAATTACACTGTGTTTTTCTCTTTCATCAATGCAGCGACACTTCCTAGCGACACTTTCCAGCAATCTGTTCCTCTTATTTTCTGTTATTTGTGTTGCTGGTTTTTCCAGCGATTAATTTCAGCGACACATATGTGGCTTTTCTTTGTTTTTCTTAACGGTTTGATCGCTGGTTTTGAAATAAACTAAAGAATCAGTGTTAATTTTTTGGTCGCTAGCGACAATCAAAAGAACATCACCTATATTTACGTCTAAATATAATTAATAGTTTTAGATATATAATTGTATTTAAGGTATTGGGATATCCATTCAGTTTTTTGGTTCGAGTCTCATTATATTTGCTTAAAGATAAGAATTTGTAGTCTGTTTGATAAATTTTATCAATTTTGGTATTCTCATTTCTAGATCATTTCTGATTTCAAGTATTTTTTCCATGCTTAGTTGGTAGTTTAGAACCAGTGGTAAGGATTTGGATGTATGGAAGTAATTAGCTATCTATAAAAGTGGAACCATTTGTGGTGTTGAAGCTCATTGAGCTTTCTCCATAGTCCATAGATCAAGAATTGTTAAGTTCTTGAATTTTCTCCACAACTTATTTGAAAACAATACCCTCTACATCAACCAAGGTTCCATGGCTCATGGGTTCTCAGCCAAAACCTTCGCAACCAAAACATGTTTTGGTATCCCTATCATACATATACCAAAATTTCATTTTAACTCATTGAAGTCCAATTATCATGCCAAAACAGAATATCAAAACCATTATGGATTTCTGAGTGGAAAAAAAAAATGTTACTAAATCTTTCATTTCGAAAAGTTTCCTACAAATCCAGTGCCAAATATTTACATGGTTAAGAATACAAACTTGGAGGGTGTGGGTGTTAGTAAATCATAAAAGTGGGAATTTTGTTGATTAATCTGATTTTTCACCAACTTGTCTGCGATTTTGTTGCAGTTTCTAGTAATGCATCTAAATCAATATAAATTCTCTATTTCCATTTTTTTTTCTGTTACTAACCTGCATCACAGTTTCCATATGAATATAGCTATATTTAAATTAAATCATAATCTCTATTTTGCTGAAAAAATAAATAATTTGGTTCGACTTTTCTTGACATTATCACCCGTTTAGTAATGAGTCTATTAAGCGTACATAGGTTTCTTCTTTTCTAAATCACTTATTGTACTTGCGTAGACTAATAATCACTACGCAACTCTACAAATTTGGACTTTTCCTAGGTATAACTATATCTATATGTTTACATTCATAATTTAATCAATAATTAGTTCTATTTCGTCAATATAAAATTATATATGAACTTCTTCAGTATCTAATAATGGACCCACATGTCCCCGTTTATCATCAAAAGATCTAATAAACATTATTATAAAGGTTCTACTTTTGAACGTGGGTTTGCCTTTAATAAGGATAGGGCGCAAATAAAATATCCAACCAAAAAAAAAAAAACAGCATTTGTGATTTATTTTATAATTACTAACTATTTAAATTTGTAATCTATTATGTTTTGCAAACTTACAGATATCGAAATTTAAAATATATTTTCATTATAAAAAAAAAATTGAACATCCAGAATTTTTTTTTGAATATGAGCAGATGTCTAAACCGATCCATTTAAAACTATAAAACTTCTAAAAACTAAATTTTAAATCCAATCATAAAAGAACAGGTAAAAAATATGTAAAATCATTTAGTCAAGACTAAAACTGTGAAAAATAAGAAACGGTGGTATTATTCGAATAACAAGAGAGAATACAATTTTTTTCTTAAAACTTAGTATTTAATTTTTATATATTAGTACACAGTTTTTAACCTAATTTTAATGTATATTTTTCTTACAATCGTTATTATGTCCCTTAAAACGCACATATAATGCAAATAACCGATATAACAATAAATATTTTTTAAAGTATGTATAGTCTACTTTATTTTGAATAAATAAAATTATAATTTTTTGAATCAAAACAAATACCAAATAATAAAAATCGGATCGAAACAAATACGAAATCAACTTAGATCTAACGTAATTTGCTCAATGCTTAACCCTACGGATAAGATTTATGACTACGATACTTCTTTTCGTAAGTCAAGACTCCTTCTTCGGATAAGACCTCTTTTCAAAAGTCAATTACTCAGATTTATATTTTTCTCTAAAACTTGAAGCAAAATATTTAAAAGCGTCGTTAAGAGTACGTTGTTATGCCAACCAAAAAAAAAGAGTACGTTGTTATCTTATTTTATTATGGAGCATTTACAAATCTAGCATAAGAATTTAAAAATTAAGTATCTGTTATAATTATAGTATAAATAAATATATATGAATATATATATATATATATGTATGTATGAATCATATGTAATAAAAAGAATATTGAAATGATTTTTTTGTAATCCAACTATGGTAAAATGATTTTTTTGCCCTTGGTTATGTTAAAGTTTTTTTTTAGTTTATATGTTTTCGTGTACATATTTGTGTAATATTTTTGTTCATGGATCGATAATAATTAGATAATTAAGACATTTTGTTTAGGTTTTATATTCCTAATTTATATTTTAGTTTTATGTTTAGATAGCTAACATATAATGTTTGGGTTCCCTATTTATAATTTAGGGTTTAGTTTTAAGTTTGGGTTATATATTTATAATTTAGGGTTTAGTTTAGGGTTTGGGTTCTATATTTATACTTTAGAGTTTAGTTTTGAATTTGGGTTTTTTTATTTTACAATTTAGGATTTAGTTTTAATGGTTAGATAGAATTTAGTTTTAGTGGTGGACAAAATTTGCATAGAAAATATATCCATTTGTTTTTGTGTACTAAGTTTTAGGTTTGAGTTATATATTTATAATTTAGGGTTTAGTTTAGGGTTTGGGTTCTATATTTATACTTTAAAGTTTAGTTTTGGATTTGGGTTTTCTATTTTATAATTTAGGATTTAGTTTTAATTGTTGGATAGTTTAGTTTTAGTGGTGGACAAAATTTGCATAGAAAATATATCCATCTGTTTTCGTGTACTAAAATTTTATTTGGCCATAAGGATAAAATTGTCATGAATAGTTGAATTATTGTTATAATTTGTCCTTGAAACAGTAAAATAGCAAAATTAGAAGATTTATAAATTTTAATGGCAAAATATGAAATCTCTTTTTAAATAAGTTGCACCTAATAAAACCTCTATAGATTAATAATACTGCGACTAATGTATTTTATAAATTTTGATTAATTTATCGAATTTATTAATTAATTTGAGATCAGAGAAAAATATTAATTTAGGTAGATATTAATTTATAAAGATTTTACGCTAGTTTTAACTATTTTTAAACTAGTCGACCGATACTTTTAAACTATGATATAGGTATAAAACATTACAATATATATTGGATTTTTTACAGATCCGGCATCCAACTAAATCAATTCATCTTGTTGCTCAAGGACCCAAGATAAAATCGGCCTTCTATATTTAGTACCTTGCGACGAAAATGTTTAACCCTTAATTAATTGTTACTAGCTTTTAAAAAGAAACTTCTACTATATGTTAAATATGAACAAATTCACTTATATATATCCATTAACAAAAAAAAAAAAAAAAAAAACAAAAACAAATTCACTTATATGTTTATCAGAATTTGTTGGGAGGAAAAGAAAAGTTTATCAGAATTGAGATAGACCGTGCACAATGTTATCTTTGGTGGATACTCATCTTAAATCAAATAGCTTATATTTACTAATGCGACAGATAAAATTTGCAGTGGCCTGAAAATAACTAACTTGATCTTAAATCCATATATAATTTCGATGTAACCACTACTTATCAAACCCAAATCTTTATGCCAAGTATCCAGATCTCACCTTATGGATAAGCTCAAAGTTGTGCAATATGAAAAGTGATTTGGATAAGCATAAGATCCATTATTTTTCTTAGTTATAAATTTTCTATTTAACTTTTGATTTGCTCAAGTTAAGAACTATTCTTCTCCATAAAGGACACACAAGTACAACCGTCTCCGACTTATTTAGGACATAATCAGTCTCCGATAATGATGTTTACAGACGTTAATCACATCACCACCACTTCACGCATGCCTTAATAATCAGAACAAAACAAATCATTACTTAAAACTGAAACATTTGATAAATCAGAAATGTTCACTTTGGGATCATAACAAAAATAATAATTTACATTCCCATTTCATTCATTAATAATTACATGAAATTTGCATCCCACATACATAATACTCAGTAAATAGATAAAAACACAATAATATATATTAGTGATCCATGAAATAAAATAAAAATAAACATCCTAAGCACCTCTATACATTAAGAAATCTCCCTGGATCATCCATAATATAAAATAGAGAATATACGAAATTAGTAAATAATATTTACAGACTTGTTTCAGAGAAAAACCATGACGGTAATAATCCTTGAATTAATCCTTTATCATACGAGCCGGGTTAAAATCACATCACCAGGTCAGAGACCCACCCAACATCAGGAGCTTCACCCGCTCCTTGATCCGGATCCGAGTCAACCCGACCCATACAATTCTCCTTGCTCAGCTTCTCGAACAGCTTCGCTCGCAGTTCACGACCCGACTCGACCCGCTCCATAGCCGGTTCTTCCTCCAAACCGTTATCCCAAATGTTCAAATACCCGATTTCGGGTCGGGTCGGGGTAGTTGGTAGGCTCCGAAATCCAGGACCCAAGACAGATCCACGTGGCGACCCAAAACCGGATCCGTAGCAACTGAATTGACTGTTGTACGACGATGGAAGAGATTTCACTTTATTAAGCTGCAAATTCCTCAGAGACGCAACGACGTCGTTTACAGAATTAGACCCGAGTGAACGACTCAGTAAAGAAGACGAGTCCGAGTCACCTCGCGGACTCACCGGAGGCGAACCAGACGCCGGAGAAATCGAAAACTGAAACGCTCTACGGATCGGAGACACACCGTCGAAGGAATCGACACGGTCAGGGCTTTGATTAGGTAAAACCCTAAGCTGATCCGGCGAATGAGCGAAAAAACAAACACGACGGCGACAGTTACCACCGTCTTTACACGGCTGAGTACGATAACGCGCTGGATGAAGCCAACACTCAAAAACTCCATGAGAGAACTCACAAGCATCACCTCTCTTGCAACAACCTTTACGAAACTCAGGACACGCCGTTCCGGAGTAATGATACTTCCTCGGATCACGACGGCGAGCTTTTTCTCCGGGATGAGCGTACGGACATTCCGTCCAATCATGACTCCGGCCACGAGCACATCGCCTGACTTTAAACTCATACATCCTGAAATGATCACAAGAATAAGCGTCGATTGGTGAATCAGGACCCGATAGATCCGGATCTGAATCCGGATCCGGTTCGTTCGACGGAAGATAACGTTGTAACGCAGCCATAGCCTCCATCATGCTTTTTCCTCCGTCTGGACTTCCGTAAATATCCGCCGCCGTTAGATCATCATTAAGTGGCCATGGAGGAATATGAACCGTTGGATGATAAGCACGAGTAACTTCTCCGATCATCATTTTTAAAATAAAATTATTTTTCACTCTAAGAAAATAAAATAAAAATCACATTCGTCTTCTCCGATGAGTTGGTTTGTTTGTGTTTGCTAAATCTCCGGCAAAGCTTTGGCTTTTTTATAAACTGATGCTGAGTAGTGGGAAATACTTAAACCACGTCCTGGTTATAATCTTAACCATGGTTAAGTTATCTACCTTTTTTTCAACCGCAGTTAAATCCAAGGTGTTAAGCTAGCGTGACGTGCCTGTGAGTTACGGGTTATTAAACAGCGGCTTGTGACCTTCCCACGCGGATTTACTAATGAGGTGGAGGGCTTGTGAGTTTTTTTTATGTGACAGCGCTGTGAGCGAGAACGGTTGTGTTATACTACTAAACTTATTTATTTTTAACTCCCTCTTTCAGTTCCGAAGGCGGTGGAAGAAACCTTTAGATACGCTGAAAAACGACAAAACGGATAATCCTACTTTAATTAATTTTTTAATTTTTTTTTATTCGGATGATCCACTTGAACGGACACCATGAGTCCGAATCAAATCACGGAAACATTTACTCCCTAACTAATTCTTGGATCAACGACTCATGAGATCCGACTAATCGCGGAATTCAGAGAGGCCATATGAATACTACAGTAGCCAAGTAAAAATAAATAGAGAGTTTTGCATTTAAAAAAAATTGATGGCTAATCAATACCATCATCACAACTCCTCTTCCAATCAAACCATTAGAGCACCACAACTTACTTTTTCTTTCTTTCTTTACATTGAACTAATGGGAACATTGTATTTTTTTTTAAAATCCCTAATTTTAGAGAAAATCGCTTCTCACGGACCTCACGAGCAAATTTCCTATAGTATTTAAAGTAAAATTACTCAGGACTGTATATTGCTTTCATTGATGTCAAATTATTATTTTTTAAATAGTCTAATTTTATTTTGAAAGCTATTAATTAAGGAGAATGTATATATACATATTTGGAAAAAAGAAAAAGAGAATAAGGATATTAGAGAGGGAAAGAGGAGGGGATAAAACGTAAATGTCAGTGAAGAAGAAGACATGTTGGAACAAATTGGGAAATAGTAACGTTAAAAGAAAATAAAGAAAACACTCTTATGCTTCTTTACTAAAACTAGAAGCAATTCCACCTCTCTCGTTTATCCTTTCTCCTACCTTTTTTTTTTTTTTTGTTACCAGCAATATTGTTTTTCTTTAAGTTATTTTTATTTGTCGTTAGTAAAAATTATTTGGTCAAAAAGGAATTTTTGGAGGTTAGTGAGAACAAACTTTTAGTTTTTTTTTTTATATGATACAGAAAGAAAAAAACATTCAATATGCTATGTTTTTGTTGGGGTCAATATATGCTATGTTATTATATATCGCTTGTATAAGAAATCACATACAAATTTTAATTTTCCAGACGTAACAAAGTGCTTATAGTTGACGTTTGGATCATTCACATATATCAACCAAAACAAAGAATATTTTTTTTTTGTTTTGTTTTCTGTGGTCAAGACTCATCTAGTAGTTGCAGAATCGATGTGTGAAGAGTACTACTTAGATAATATAATAATATTGATGGATATTTAAATGGTAGACTTTGAAAATAAAGTTTACTTATATATAATACTTTCTCTATTTTTAATTGATTATATTTCTATAAAAATATTTATTTCAAAAAAAATATATTTTTATGTTTTTATGTATAATTTATTAGTTATTTGATGATAAATTGTAAATTTCAAAAAAAAAATTGAATACTATTAGTTTACAATTATAAAAAATTGTTGATCATAAAAAATATGTATTATTAGTCAACTTTTATGGTTTACAATTATAAAAAATTGTTGATCACAAAAAATATGTATTATTAATCAACTTTTAATGTATTTTTTTACTATATACGAAAATTCTAGAAATACAATCAATTAGGAATGGAGGAAGTAATATTGATGGATATTCAAATGGTAGACCTTGAAAATAAAGTTTACTTACACAGATGAATTTTTTTCAAAGCCAGCTGCTATCTTTTTGTGGCATAATAGAAACTTATGTTGAAAACAAAAAAACCAACAAATTTTTATTATTAACTTATATTTTAAAAATAAACTGTATGACTGAATTAGCAAACTCGACCAACCAAGTTTTATAGTTCCCCCAAATCTGATAATTTAATCCAAAATGATATAAGCAGCAGAAACGATTTTTTTTTTTAAATAAAAACGTATATATAATATAAACTACCCTAAGCAGCAGAACCTTCAATCCATGGACCGTAATGATAATTTCAAGCTTGAAAGACACGAAAATATATTTTACAGGTGGCCTGTTCGTCGATATTTAATAATGGATTCTTGACCACAAATATTTAACTGTGGAATATTAGTTTTGAAAAATACAAGAGAGAAAAAGTGGACCTCAAAAAATGATCAAATCCTGCAGTGCTTAGTTTCAGCCACAAGTTTTACTTTTAGTCATTTACTTTGTTTTCAAAATATCTATTTGCTCTCATTGATTCCAAACTTTTTGTCTATAAATAATTTCTCATCTCGACCATTCTTGTAAGATTGCATAAATTTAGTTTTTTTTTTTTAATTGCTAAAGAATTGATTTTCTTTTTTGTTAAGACGGCATATTGTTGATTAATTATTGTATCCATTAATTTATTGGAATCCCATAAAGTGGCAATAATCTCTACGAGAGATCCCATTGATAGGAATCTAGTAATCTAAAGTCTAAAGACTCTAAACACATCAATGCGCTTATTCTTTTGCTACCTACTATTTTAAACCAAGATATTCTTAAATTCTTATGCCCATAGTTTATTCAAACTGTGAACGATTGTATATTACTAATGTCTGAATTCAGCATCTGCTCCAAGTTTTAGTTGTTAAATATTTTCTAATTCAATTAGCTAGCTAAATCATAGACTTGAAATGATTTCTTTTACTCCTTTAGCTTTCGTGGTAGAAACTTTTTTTCGTGTACCTCATTTCCAAGTGGTTGTACAATTAAAAAAATAAAAGTGATTGAACAAAATATTAATCTAATTTTTTACCATATGAGATAAAGAAAAAAAAGAGGTTAGAGTTAAAAATTTCACTTTTTTCATACTTATTTTTTCCCCAAGAGTTTTAAATGTATGAAAATTATTTATTAAATTTTATATTCTTCAAGCAATCTACAGTAAAACTTCTATAAATTAATAATTTAGGACCACAGAATTTTATTAATTTATAGAGGTTATTAATTTATCGATAAATTAATAATTTATATAGAGTTTTTCTGAATTTTTAAAAAATTTATATAAAAAATATAAAAATGAAGAAAATACTTCGATGTGTTTTAATGCATTTACATATTAGAAAATAATAATTGCATATATAAATTTTTTTAATAATTTTGATGCAATTTGAAAAGATAATATCACATATTTTTGATATTTTTAAAAAATAGAGATAAACTCCAACAAAATTACAAATTTACAAATAAAAAAACAACATTAGAATCATATTTACTAAAAAATCTTATATATATACAATAAATTTATATGATTATTAATTTATGTTATTAATATGATAATATATTTACATAGAAATTTCAAAAAAATTATTATCTTATTATCTTATCGAAATATGTTAATTATTACACTGGCCCAACTCGAAACCAGAATAATTTATTAATTTAGAGAAGTTATTAATTTATCGAGAATTAATTTGTAGAAGTTCCATTGTACTTTTAATATCTCTCATTCAAACGAATTTACAAATGTATACACTATGTTTTTCCTTTTTTGGTTAAAAAAAGTACACTACATTATAATGATCACGGTGAGAAATTCATCACTCGCATACAATTCGATCGGTCATTCCGTGTGAAAAAATTCGTCATAATTTTTTTTCATAAAGTAACAGTACAACATATCTAAAAATTGAATTGCAACAACATTAAATAATTGCTTGTTACGTGAATTAAGCAATCTATTAAAGTGATTTTTATTAGAGTGATTTCATCCACATTTACGGTTCATTGACTTGCCTAAAATTTGGTTAGTAGTATAGATATATATATATATTTGCTTGTCAAACTTTTGGAGTAATTGTCGATCAAATTCATGATTAATCCCTTATAGATATACGAACATGCAAGTGCAAGTGTGTTCCAATAGAATTTTGTTGCCAAATTAATATACGAATAAGTCAATGTATATACGGATGAATGTACGTTTTAGATACATACACGTGTAGACATAATACATGATAAGAATGCCACCTCCAAAGGAAACAGTGAGCATGAAGGATCATGCCCCATGCATGACCGACCATTAAATTACAATTTAATATCTTGTACGATTCCATCAAACATTATTTACATCTCACCATCACGACTCATACGTGAACCCCATATTCTTCAATTTTTTTTATTTTTATTTTTCCCTCTAATATAATCTTTGATTAGATCGATATTTATCATCACAGAATACTATAGTACAGAAAGGTTAGTGATCCAAATTCAATTTCATTTGTTTTCACCAAGCTAATTAAATTTAGTTGATATTCAAGACGACGTGTATTAGTTACTGAAATATATCAAATGGTGATGATATAGATGATAATAGATCTACGTAATCTATTTGACCGGTCGAAATGGTGTCACACTTTAAGTCCGTTAGAAAATCCGGTGAATAGACTATTTAACGGTTATACTCATCCTCAGGAATCAATCCAGTCGTCGTAAATAGCTCAAAATCTTATGATTTAAAAAAAAAAATATATATATATATATAATACAAATCATAAAGTCCTTTTAAATAGGTTAATTGGGGGGCATATATATGTGTCAGATATTATTATTGTGTATAATATGAGAAAGTTTGCAGGTGTAGGGTTCAATAAAGGAGGTGAAACGAACATGTCCAAAGAGGGCAACCTAATCACGTGATCTGTCTCCAAGTCACGTGATACTGGTTTCTTTCACGCCACGTGTCTTATCCTCCTACTACGTGTCCCTTGTTTTGGCTAAAATAGGATAAAAATAGCTTTAAAGAAAAATAAAACTGAACAGCAAAAGAATCAGTGGGGCCTACTATAATTGTACGAAAAGTACACGTGGTACAAGGCTTTTGGTCTTTGACTGATGACGTGTCATTGCCTCTCTGCATTATAAAAGACTGAGACTCGAGTAGCAACGTACGTTGCGATTCATACACGTGGCGAAATCAGACTGCGTTTTCTGGATGAGCGATTTTGCGGGTTGACCGGACCTGGTCGGAGCGGATACGGCTAAAGTAAAAACTAAAAAAGATTTATTTATTTTTATTTTATTTTTCTTCAAAAAAGATTTATTTATTTACTAAATACAGTAACATTTTAAAGGTCCTTCCTTAATTACAGGTTGACTATGGAAGGGTTAACTAATTTAGTAATTTGATTTGGTTTCTTGTCTGATAGTATAAGTAAGTTTTTGCTTTATTTTATTGATATATAACTTTACTTTATCTGGTTAATGATTTTATGATAAATAGTGATTTAATATATCCACTATACAACCAAGTGTCTGTTCTTTTATTATTATTATTTTAAAAGTGTTTTAGAAAATCTTATTGGAATAAAATTTTGAACAAATCTTGGTAGATCGATTGATAAGTTAAAGACATGCTCATAAATTTTTCTTCTTCTCTAAATTTGTTTGATCCCATTTTCATTGTAGATAGATTGGCGCATAGCAGCAATCTTATCTCTCAAAGTTTCAGTTAAAAGTTTTGGATATTTTTAAATTAATATACTTTAGTTTGGCATAACCTTAAAGTATACGTGAAGTATAAAAAACTTTAAATATCTAGATTAAATATTATCTAACTGATTCTAACAACTGGAATATAAAAATAAAAATACAAAGACATAGTTGTGGTAAAGACAAAAGAGTTACTCTTTAATGGAGTCATTGGTAATTGATAATGCCTGAAAATGATATAATATAGCAATTGGTTCTTTTGCATAAAAATCTGCCTCCTGTCACCATTCCTTAGGATTTTGCAAAGATCGTATGAAGGACTTAGGATAATGGCTTTTCTTTAGTTTTTTTTTGTTTTCAATTAACGACTCTTTTGTTATTATCGCAAACAAGAGTTTATATGATTTTAGAGAGATTATTCATATACATACTTTTTTTAAAAAAGGCTAAAGAACGATACAACGTAAAAAGTGAATTTTGACGATGCTTCTTTTTCAGAAGACTCTTACTCGCTAACAGATAAAATCTGTTATTTTCCTCTTCCGTACACGAACTCCACCTATTACGATTTTTTGCTATCATCCGACTATGATATTAACTTCGCAAATTTCAAAACATCAATGCATGCAGACTTCAAACTCCACATCCAAAGGTTGTCTCTGTAATAATTTGTTTTATCGCCTAAGCTTTTACAAAATAACAGAAAAATCTGCAGAATCACCACATATAATAACTTCACCGGAATCAAACTCTACCGAAGAGAGACATAAACTCTACTGAAGAGAGACATAAAATAACTTAATACCAAGAAAAAATCAGACTAGAAAATACGATTCATTTTTCATCCCAATCTAATATAACGAACTATTATATATGATAAACGTCATACTCCTTAATCCAGAATTATAAATCTCTAACCGCTTCCAAATCTGAAAATGGTTGATTTTGGTAAAAAAACACCTTACATCATTGGAGATCATACCAACCGAATTTGCACAAAAGTCAATGTGTACTAGTTATGCACGCACCGAATTTCGCACATATTTGGCAGGAACCGGATTTTGCACGGGATTCGTACACATATAATTTCGTCCAGATTTTGCACTACGCAAAACAACAGTAATGAAGATCAATAAAATTTTTCCAAAGAAAAAGAATATACAGTCACAAAACTCGTGTCTTTTTAAATTTTCATCCCCAAAAAGTGATGTTTTTATTTAGATAAAACCTAACTTATGTAAAATATAATTAGAAAGAGTACGGCCGATGCTGGAGTCGATGCTGACCGACAAATGTTGCAGAAAAAGTGGAAAAAAAGGAGATTGAAGATGAAAGATGATATTTTATGTGTAGAAAATTTATAAGAGAAAAATTACATTTTAATTAAATTTTTTCTTACAAAATAATAGCTTTTGGACTCTACTAGATAACATTATTTTGGTCGATAACAATAAATACACAAATAGAGAACAAAGATAATTGGTAAATGGAGAGGCCATGGCAGCCGTTGGATGTCGCATTCGTATGAAACGTTGTTTTCAAGTTCTTATTCTTGCACTGTATAATATAATAATATATGCAGTTATATATAATTATATATACTCAAGAGCGATGTTGATAAAGATGCTTGCTGGGATAAACAAATAAAGATATTTGCATACTTTCTTCATTTTTCTTTTTCCGTCAGTTTTCTCTAATACTCTTTTCGTTTCAAATTATTAGACATTTTAAAAGTTTTGTTAGAGTATGTGTAGTGGTGAAAATCTCTCACCATTATATATTATTATTTTTATATGCTTTAATATTAAATTTTTTTTATGATTTTTAATCTCTACTGGTGAGAAACCTACTAAGTCTCTCATCATTATAATGTTTATTTTTAATAGATAGTTTAATATTTTTAGTTTAATTTAATTTACATACTTATTTTAAATTTCAATTTTAATTATAATATTTCTAATTAATAATACCAAAATATCTTTTTAAAATTTTCAAATCTCGGAACTGTATTCTACTATTTCAAATTAGTGTAATATTAACTAAAATAATATTAATTTAGTATTATTGTAATTTTAACTAATATTAATTAAAATAATATTAATATATAACTTAAACTCATACATAATAGAACTTGTTAGATAGATAATTTAATTTTATGATTTATAGAAAAAATAAAAAATAAAAATAATAAGATATAAACTATTTAATTAACTTTATAAACTATGGTTAATTTGATTTATCATAATAAAATCTGAACCATTTATAAAATAACATGTGGATGAGAGAAGGAGTTCTCACAGTCCATCAAATGAGAACCGATTCTCAGCTACTTTTTCAAAAAAATTATTTTTAATATTTTTTAATTATTTTTAATGGTGAGAGAGTCAGTGAGAGACTCCCACTGTATATGCTCTTATGTTTAAAAATATAAGACGTTTTTATATTTTTATGTACTTTTTACTTTATTTAATATTGTGTGACTAATAATAATATACAGTTTTTTTTTAATTGGTTGTATTTGTATATTAAAATAATATTTTTAAAAATAAAAATAATTTTTTAATATGTGTGCTTTAAACTAAAACGTCTTATATTATGAAATAGAGGGAATAGTATATTGTATGTTTATCCCACAAAAACATCGTTAGTTAATCAGTATGGTTAAGCTAAATCTCACGAGGATTGAGGTTGTAGACTAATAAAAAATTAAAGCTGGTTTAAAAATTTTAGATTGCTAATGCTAAAAATAACTAGTAGGTTGTCTAGACCTTTTTAATCTACTCAACGGGAAAAAAAATACTAAGGTTTGGCCGTTTGGGCTAGAAGATTTGAATGTGAGAAGAGAAAATAATAGTGGTTTATAGACTTTCCAAGCAGACATCCCAATCAAATCTCAACATGTGGTTCATTTTCTACCCTCCAATTTGTATTAGTTTCTTATTTTTGATGACTTTGTAAGCTTTTGGTGAATTGAACGCAATACAAACAAATGTTAATAAACAAAACAAAAGTGAAACAGATTGGTTAAACAAATTGACGTATCAGAAGGTAGATAGATGCAAGGATCTTATTTAGTCTGAGAATACCTAAGATTAATGTTTTCTTGGATTCGTTGAGATCTCTAGATCTACCGAGAACAAGGGTTAGAGAATCTTTTTTCATCATAGGAGCTCTTCGAAGATCCATCTTCATATTTTCTTTCTGATGGATCACAATTTTTGCACGAATAGTAACTGATCCGAAATTTGCAGAGTTATTATTCTGTACGAATTTTGCACGAACCCGTTTTTGCACGCTTTCTGGATAGATCTGAAATAGCCCGGATTTTGCACGGCTCTGATCTTCAGAAGCTTCATTTTTGAAGATGAAGTCAACAACCAGAACATCATCTTCATATATGTCATAGATAGGATCGCCATAGATCTCTCTATAGATCTCATGGGTCTCTTCTCTTTAGACAAAAGGACTTTCGTCCTCGAAAGTGTAGCAACTGCCAATCATCATGGCAACCAAAATCGTTCTCTGATTAAGAAATCAAAGAGACGCAGCTCTGATACCAACTGACGTAGCGGAAGTTAGATAGATGCAATGATTTTATTTAGTCTGAGAATACCTAAGATCAATGTCTTCCTGATTCGTTGAGATCTCTATAGATCTACCGAAAACAAGGGTTAGAGAGTACTCTTATCTGAAAAGCTTAAAAGCTCTTTAAATTTATTAATCAATCAACTGAATACAAAAAGAGGCATAAACAACTTATTTATAATAAAGCATAAAAATCCTAAGAAAACCCTTGAATATTTTAGAAATTCTAAAAGATAAACACTATAATAAATAATATAATTAAAATACAAATAAATAGAAATTATCCTAATTATGCGCTGCATCACAAATATTGGAAGGAGAATGTAAAGTTAGTTTAGTTACCACTTACCGCTCTCCAATCCTTGTTTTCCTTCTCTAAATCTGGTTTAGTGAGTACCTTGATCAGAAATTTGCTAAGATTCTCACAAACTTCTTCTCCAGCAACATACTTTAACTTCTACAAAGATTTCCATGAATCATGAATAAACTCCCCCCAAATCGCTCTCTTTAATAATTTACCCTATGAAGTGAAATTCCGATTAAACTGGAAAATGAGTTTTAAATACGGTGTGACATGATCATAAAAATTTATAGAAGAATCGGTAAATATCTTCAGTCCAACAGGGGAAGACAATTCTTGATCCATGTTGATTTGATTCAGCCAAAATTGGGGCAGGACATTTGTACATCCCCATTCCTATTGTACTTCAAAAATTTGGGAATGACTCTTACCTTCAGCGAAATCCGGACATTATTATTTATTTTTAAAATTTATAAGACTGCAGTTTTTCTCTTCTAAAATTTAAATTTAAAAGTAAACATTTTTTTTGTCAACATGAAAGAAACAATTTCATATATTAATATGAAAACATATTTTAGTATTATTAAAAGATTAATATGATTTCAAATAATATATCATGACTTATTGTGAAAAAACAACAATAATAATAAAATAGCAAAAATTATTAATTTCTTTTAACTAAATTAATCTAGTTAAATAAGCAAGTGACATTTTGGAAAAAAATTGGCATTAGTCTCTCATAATCTATCTTTCAGTATATATAAAAAGCAGATAATCATGCGCACACATTTTATATTTTCCTTTCTTTAAATTCAATTTTATTGTTTTTCATCCATGATTTTTACTCAATAAAAAATAATTAAGTATATTTTATTCAAAAAGAAGCACAAACTGATGGTATTTTTGCAAACACCTCAGAAATTTGTTGGTACGTCCATGAAATTGGGCCGACATTTCTAAATCCCGTAACTATATTGGACCTCGCGAGGAGATCGCCAAGCTAAATTATCTACCATTTTAGAAACATATTCAGGAGAAAAAGTTTAAACTAAAACTCCCATCCAAAATCTAAATAATCTCTTTGCTTTGTTGATGTCTGATATCTCCTCCAATATCTCGGTTTACTCTCATTTCTTCCATTTTCCTCTTCACCAAAACAGTCTTATCATACCGATCAAATTTTCGACTAACGTTTTGGTTTGAAGAGTCAAATACTTTGAATCATGTTCTTGATCTATAAGTTGTTTTGTGGATTTCATTTCCTAGTTAGAGTGTCGACCGGTTATGATTTTGATTGTTTGCAGTAAAAATTTAAGTTACTAAATGTGTGCTTCACAGGATCTTCTCCTATAGTTTCATGTATTTTCTCTCTAGTGTTTTGCGATAGACGTAAATCTCTGCATATTTTCTTAAGTCCACTAGGATCTGATAAATAAATAACTGGCCTTGTTTTCTTGTTGTAGGCCCATCTTGTAAATCTCACGTACGTAGCCCACTCCATATTCCTTGCGCCTGTCTATTAGAAACTCGTATCTTTCTTTAGTTTAGTGAAAGAATTTTGTTTGAAGCTACACTATCACTTATCTACTCTATTGATTTTGTAAAAACTTTTTTTTTTTTTTTTCTCTCTTTTCTTTTAATGAGGGTTTTCACTTTTCAGAGCTTTATTATAACTATATATATATGAAAGATAATAGGGAATCTGAGATTTCAAAATTTATGGATTTGTCAATATGTCCTATTCAATTATTCCAAGAACAGTCTTGCAATATAAATTAACGATTTTTTTTACGTAAATCAAAATATTAAAAGTTGCGTGAATAATGGAAGATGAGAATTTGCATGACTAAGATTCCAAATGGCGACTATATATAGAGAATACTCAGAATAGTAGTAGACACATCATATCAAAACGAGAATGCAGTTTGTACTTTGTACTATATCTTTATTAAGTTTTATAAGCATATGAAAACTCATAATATATTGTTTTCAGGCCATAGAAAAATCAATGGCGGTATCGGCTGGAATACGTGTCTTGTGGCCACATAAATGTCAGGATCGGCTGTAAGCATAGATAAAACGTGTCATCAATGCATGAACTGAACAAAAATCGTCTGTGAGATATTTTGTTTTGTCAGAATATTAAATTATAAATTAGATGCAATCATTCAAAAGTACTTAAGACGTGGTGGTGATGGAAAAGAGGAAAAGTGACGTGGATCCTAGTTAGTACTATATGATTATTTATTTGTTGAAAATTAAAGCAAGAAAAGAAACCAAACTTGGTGTGTGATGGTTCGCTGCTCGCCGTAAGGCAAGCTAAAGCAACACTAGTTAGTGTCATATGACAATGACGAGTGGCTAATTAATCATTAGTTAATTCATAAGTGTAACATTCAAGCTCCTCCTGCTGGCATCCTCTTTAAAACCCTAACTATATCTTATTTGATCAAGAATAATTAAATAGCATCTAGGCATCTAATGTATTATGTATGTCGACAGTATATATAGGCTTTGAATTATCAACAAAAATAAAATAATATTGATTGGTAGCATATTTTTAAGAAGTGGCGGTGGGAAGTTAAACCTTATGATAACAAATGGTTAGGGCATATAGCATCAACATGTTTATCAAACAAGCAGTGGTGTTTTGATCATAATCTTATATATTTAATGTTTTAAAAATGTTCAAAAAGCATAATATTTATTCTAATTAATTTTTATATGATTTATATTATTTATTTATAACCATTTTTACTATACAACCGTTACTCATAATCACAATAATAGTTTTTGTTTAAAGTTATTTTAGCTCCAATTAAACTGTCTTTCTCTTTTATAACTTATCTCATCTTAACATTTTCTCTTTGAGGATCGCTTTCTTATATAAACTATAAAAAGAACTCATTACCAGTTTTGTTGAAACAATATTTGTATTTCTTGACACAGTTACAAAAAAAATTAGAAGCGAGGAATTTCAATGGGGAAAGCATTTTTACATCGAAACGTGAATCCAAACCAAATATCCTACACGCAATAGTGAAATAGCACTATATAAATTAAACTATCATCTAAAACAATATATTGTCGACGTATGTAATCTTTAAATCGATTAAACCGCAAACGCAGTCTGAAACGCAGTTGGTCGACGTCGTAAGCAGTAAGGTGTTTGTCCTCTGCGTTGGAAAAGAGGTCACGAGCTCGTTGAATTTTAAAAGGTCAAGAGCTATACTTTTTTGTTTTTATCTTTTTATTGACGTCAACAAATCACAACGTTTTGTGTGTTGGTCCAAATATTCATACCTCTTCATATTTTTGTTTCGGTCCAATCATATTTTCATCATCTTCTTTTTTTTTTTTTTTTTTGAAACTTCATATTTTCATTTTGACATATATATACATATATACATCAACAAACGGATAATATTAAAACAAACGCAATCAAAACATTTAGTTGATACAAATTATGAAAATAAATTTACAGCCATTACATCCATGTCACTCTAAGTCTAAGCGTAACCTGAATATTTTGTGATTAATTAGATTTATATAATCCAAAAATACACGAACATGATCAGGCATGAATAATGTTCAACATATGATTAATTAGATTTATATAATCCAAAAATACACGAACATGATCAGGCATGAATAATGTTCAACATATGATTAATTAGATTTATATAATCCAAAAATACACGAACATGATCAGGCATGAATAATGTTCAACATACATAAACACATACTATCAAATAAATTCAACAAGAGCTTTAACATACATTAATTCTTTATGCTCAACAAACAAATAGATATTTGCTATATAGACCAAATCAAACGACAAAATGAGAAGTGAGAAATATCACTCTTTGCACATGAAGACGAAATGCTATGGACCAGTGGAGTATCCCCGCCGCAATTTCTTATGTATCTAACACTTCACCGAATCCATTATTTTGGAATAAAATCGGATTCTTCGATGTCTTCTGTTCTACAAAAAATTATTATTTTAAGCTATTAAATATTTTAAAATGATTTATTGTGAACTTTATATAAAATTTTCTAATTAAGAATAAATATATAACAAAGAATGAAATGTTAGAATTAACATATTTTGGAAATTAATATATTTAAGTATTTTTGGTTTTACAAAAATATCGTTTTAACGTATATCACATATAATATTAAATTTAAACATTCATATATGTTCTTATTGAATATTCAAGTAACTAAAGTTAATGATTTTAATTAAACTTGATTAATTTATGAATAAAGTGTAAAAAATATATTGAATGATATTGATTTTCTTTTACAAAATAACTATATAAAACTTACTTTATGAAATACAGATCGAAATATACTCAGCTCTTAATTCAAATATACATTATCAAAACGACATATAGTTTAAAGGAAAAAATTATCATAGTACAAAGCCAAAAAAGAAAATTGAAATGTGAGTAGATGCTGAGTCAGAGGTTGGTCAAACGAAAACACAGCTACTTGAAGATAATCTTATACACGTCAGGCTGACTTGTTTTCTCCTCCCAACTTGTTAATTTCCTTATTCTTAAAACTATCAATAAAAAAAAAAAACATTAAATAACACAAAAACAGAAGAACACAGCTATTCTTTCCCCGGACTCCCATTTTTTCTTCCTTTTTGCTACTAAGGACTCATTTTATTTCATTATTTCACAATTCAGGACTCTTAGATTTCCCTGATTTTGCTTAGATATTTTTTTTTGTCTTAACTTGATATCTCCTTTTAACATTTTCTCAATATTCTAAATTATCTTGATTTTTTAGTAGATAAGTTTGTTCCTGTTACCAAGCTATACGTTGACCATTCTCTAAACTCTATGTGGAATGCTAATATAGTAAACACAAAAATAAAAAAAGACTCGTCCAAATTCATCTAAAATTAAATACTAGAAATATTCACCACCTCAATTTTCAATTTTGCCACGTATTATATTTCTAATTGTTTATATTTTTAAAATTTTCACACATATTAATAATACATTATTTTTTGTGATCAACAATTTTCTATAACTTTAAACCAATAAAATTCAATTATTTTCTTAAAATTTACAATTTATCATTAATAACTAATAAATTATTTATAAAAATATAAAAATATAATTTTTTGAAAAAAAAAAAAATTTTAGAAATACAACCATTTAGAAAGGGAAGAAGTAGCTAATAACCAATCTCACTCAGAAAATATGCGTGAAGAACACAGGGATGGCTTGAAAAGTTTACGTGATTTACACGCTTCAAGTCGCGCGTGATTTTTGGTTGTAACAAAAGATACGGAGAAGTATGACATCTTTGTACGTTAATTTCAGTTTGAGGACAGAACACAAGTTAAGTTTGAGATCTAAGGACTTACACTGTCTCCAAATATGCAGGAAGGACATTTTGATTTGATCAATATAAATACCTTCTCCATTCCCTTGTCTCTTCAACAACATCTTCACAATTCACACAATTTCTCGTTTTTTTTTCTTCCATCAAATTTAATTTGCGTGTCAAATCCCGAGAAAGATGACTATTCTCGTTGAACATTTCTCTGGTAACGTTTCATTGCTTCTTATATTAATAAATTAGAGAATTCTAATTTCGACCAGTACTACAATATCTAAATATCTATGCTTAGATTTGGTTTAAACAACGATAGAAGGATACAACTCTTGTTTATGTCAAAAGTCAAAACGATGCAACTATATATTACGTTTCAGATTATGATCAAGATCACAGTTTTGTTGTTTGATATGTCACAAGATCATTAGTGCATGAGAACATGATCAATTTCATTACACAGAATAAAATAATTAAGGTTATTATTTTGAAATTAATTTTTTGGTAACGATTACAGATTCAAGAATGGAGGAAAAGAAAGTGACAGAAGGAATATATGATGAATTGGTGTTGGATGGAGGTTTTGTGGTTCCAAAATCTAAGGAAACAGATGGTTTCGATGCTCCTGATATCAATTTCTTGGGCCATTCTTTCAGGTTTGTTTTTTTTCCCATTATAAATAAATTAATGAATAAATCCGCATTTGACCAAAAAAAAAAAAGAAAGAATAAATCCGCAATTAGTAATATGCTTCTAAAATACTACATATTAATTACAAAATCTTTCTAATTTATATAGGGATTATGAGAATAGTGCAAGCGAGAGGCAGCAAGGTGTTGAGGAATTCTACAGGATGCAACACATTAACCAGACCTATGACTTTGTAAGCCAAACAAATCTTGTTTAGCAATTCCATTAGGCTAATTAATTTAAATTTTAAAGTATTTATTATATGTTAACTGAATAAAAAGGTGAAAAAGATGAGGAAAGAGTATGGAAAACTTAACAAGATGGAAATGAGCATATGGGAATGTTGTGAGCTGTTGAACAATGTGGTGGATGATAGTGATCCTGATCTCGATGAGCCTCAAATCCAACACCTTCTCCAAACCGCTGAAGCCATTCGCAGGGATTATCCTGACGAAGATTGGCTCCATCTCACCGCCCTAATCCATGGTACATGTCTTTTTCTGCCTAATATTATCTCTTTTTTCTGTGTGATATTTATCTTAAATTTTGACTATTAAACTGTCAATAATTTCAGAGTTTTGTGTTTTAAGTTACATATCTAGCTTCTTCTACTGGTTATATTACTATTGATCAACATCTTAATTCATAATACTAATCGATACTCGTCCGTTTCAAATTAGTTATCTTTTTAAGAGTAAAATTTTGTTTATAATTAGTTGTCCTATTATGTTTTCAATGTATATGTTTAGTAGAATTTTCATTTTTGTCCCTATTTTTTTTAATGTTTTGATCAATAAAATAAAATAAAATATAAATTAATTAGAGATAAAACAAAAAAAAAAATCTATTATTTTCTTAATCTACGTAAAACAATTTAGAACACGACAACTAATATGAAACAGAGAAAATATATCTTAGTTACGAATTATTTTAATTATTTGGCTTAGATTTAATCTACAAGATTTTCTTGGGTCAATATTGGATGTTAAGTTAAGTTTATTTTGTTTTAGATCTTGGAAAGGTTCTACTTCTGCCAGAATTCGGTGGTCTTCCCCAGTGGGCTGTCGTTGGTATGTATTAAATAGAATTATCCTAATCCAAACTTTATTACCACATATATATATATTAGTCTACAGTTAAACTTTTTATTTAACTCTAAAAAATAACAACAAAATTGTACACAATTTTTAACACTTTCACTAAATTACAGGCGATACATTTCCAGTTGGATGCAACTTCGACTCGTCCAATATTCACCACAAGGTAAAAACAAAATACAATAGTTCGATTCTAACGTTTTCGAGATAGGTATTGCATGGTGACATAAAAAGTTGTACAAGTGTACTTGAATAACTTATCTTCATTAATATATATTTCCATTATTATCTCTCTCTCTTTTTTTTGATAAAAATATTCCATTATTATCTTGCAGTATTTTAAAGGAAACCTTGATAACAACAACCCAAAATACAACACTAAAAATGGAGTTTACAGTGAAGGATGTGGATTGGACAAAGTTCTCATGTCATGGGGTCATGACGATTACATGTATTTGGTAATTAGTTTTATTTTATTTTCATCTTCTTCTTAATTACAAATTTACAATTAATGAATTTATCAGTACAGTTACCAAAACTTATCCTAATTTAGTTGATTTCATTTTTTAAAATAGGTGGCTAAGGAGAATGGCTCGACTCTTCCTCACGCTGGTCTCTTCATTATTCGATACCATTCCTTTTATCGTACGTATCCAATCATATGTTAAAATATTACACATATTATTTGTATGTTTCAGTAAATTTATTGTAAATATTAGATTTTTTTTTTGGTATTATTATTATTAACATTAAAATAAATAATCATGTAGCATTGCACAAGGCCGGAGCCTACACACACTTGATGAACGATGAGGACAGAGATGATCTCAAGTGGCTACATGTATTCAAGTACGATTTTTATTTACCCTTTCAAATTATGTTATCTATTTTATATATATTTCATTTCCAATATTTTTATTCTGACAAATAAAAAAAATGGAATTGCAGTAAATATGACCTATACAGTAAGAGCAAAGTTCTTGTAGATGTTGAAGAAGTGAAGCCTTACTACATTTCCCTCATCAACAAGGTAAAAATACTCAACATACATTTAATTTGCAATATATATATATATATTGGGCAGCAAGTATATATATTCTTCTCGTACTTATGAAAAATATAATGTCTATATTTTTGTTGACTTTGCAGTATTTTCCGGCTAAACTAAAATGGTGAGATCACTACTTAACTACATTTTACTTGAGGACGAGATCGAAGGTTGACGAGTTTACTTTGTATACAACGGAGATAAAATTATCTAATAAAAATGTCGGGGGTGTTCATTGTAATTTATTTTCCCATCGATTTAAGAATTATGTTGTATGAAATAAGCATTTTAATAAAAGAAAAATTAATGACTTTCTCAATTTTCCAAAGTTCTAAATGTGTTCTTTACATTTTGATCGGTCAATTATCAAAAATTCATTCATGCAAAGCTAAAATCATTGGCAAGTGTATGTCCAGAAGATGACAACGTATCAAATGATGACCACAAAATTATGCAGAGTTAAGAAAAAATAAATTCGTAGGAATAATAATAAAATTGTAAGGAACTATACAAATTGGTTCGCCACTAGATTCACTTGTGTAGTGATTGGACATGACAACTAAACTCGACACGAAAGCTATTTGGATCAGATTGAAACTTTGCCTAAACGTTGCAAGTTTGGTCATCACATAATGAATAAATATTTTATAACTTTTAAATCAATTTGTTCACCAATCTGATATTTGTCTCATTCATAGAATTAGGGAAACTTTGCCTACACTCATATTGTTCGATTTACCAATATGTTATATGATCCCTGTCGTTTGACACATTTCACATATATTAAAAAATAAAAGCATGTTCTTATTTAATATATCTCTAATTAAATAATAATGACATAAATACAAAATATTTTTATATTTGAATGGAAGATAAATTTAAAAATTTATCATTGAAAATATAAAACGATATTCGTTTTGAAATACAAGATCAACTTAAAGTTAACATTCTTTGCAAAACGGAAAATGTATGTAAATTTATTTATTTAAATATGCATCATTCTAAGGATTAGAGGAATTGGGAATATTCCTTCATTATTAGACACCAAAAGAAAAATCGAGGAAATAGCTAATTATTTCTTGTAAATTTCGTTTTCACTAAAACCACTTACTTACCCATCAAAGCATGAACAAATCAAGTCTCTTTTTTTCTTCTTCTTCTAAATACTTGTAATTGGAAAAAAGAGTGATATAATAATAATACAACAAAAGGACGTTGTTTATAACAGTGTGATGAAATGGAAATGGAAACAAAGGGTTTGGAATTAATGGGCTTTGTCCATAAGTTGTATAGGTGAAAGTATATTGGCTTTGCTTGTCTCCACAATGCAACCATTCATCACCATTTCCTCCAGCATGAAATGAGCTTTCTCCAGATGGAACATTATGTCAAGCTCACACTGCATTACATACAAAAAGTTATTAATCACAAAGTGGGAACACACAAAAAAAAAACAACAGAGTCTATTCGATTCGTAACTAGTATGAACCTAGACAGCTTACCACATTTCCAAAATGCTTGTCCATTGTCTCGACCAAAAGATGTATAAACTCTAGAATCGCCAGCTCGTTCTAGCACAGGAATCAGAGAGACAAGAAGAATGTTTCAGTTTCAAGAAGCAACACAATTTAGAGATTGATGAAAGGAAAAAACCGAAGCTACGCTTTACGGTTGACAAAGATATGCATTGTCTTAGCCATAGAATGCAAAAAAATTATAGTAAATTTTATTCGGATCCTACCTAATGATCTATAAACACTCTTCTATATTGTTCCTCCACATCATACTTGAACCCATTTCTTAAGAAAAGAAAATAGAGAGGTATATAAGTAACTTACTTCGTCGTCATCAACCCCAACCATGAAGAAGAGAGATGCATAACGTCTGTAGACAATCTTGTAGTTGCGATGTTCGACAAATGAACACTGTTTATTAAGAGAAAAAATGCAGTAAAACTTAGTTTGATGCCATAAGCTGAACAGAGTTTACGAAGAAATGATGAACTAAAAAACAAGAAACCATCAACATGAAGAGAGAGCTCAATGTAACTAAAGACCAATGATACTATGACTTGAAAAATATAAAAGTCCAAGTTTGATTCCAAGTCTGATCTATGTATCACCGCTACGAAATTTCCCAAATCGGCTCTGTGTTATTCTAGATTACAAACAAAATTACTTGGATTCCTAAATCAAATATCAAAACAGAGACTCAAATTCTATCAGGAAGCAAATAAACCTAATGCAAGGATCATCTAAGAAATCAAAATTCGCAGTGATCAAAGGCCAATTACGATCCAAGACTATCACAAAAGATATCAATTGATCTAAGAAGACGAGATCGGAGCAGAATCAGAGAGCGATCTAATTGGAATTTACCTGCTGGTCGTTGCGAGCGAGGCATTTACGGACGATTTCGCCTTCGAGAGCTCGACGTTCCTCGAGAGTGAGCCATTCGTAGTATTGAGCAAGACGAGTCTGGCCTTGCTTGTTCACCATCAGTATGAACCTTATTCCCATTTTCGAAGCTCTTCTTCCTATGCGTTTTTTTTTCTTCTTCTCCAAGCTCAGATCTTTAGATTATTACTTCTTCTTCTTCTTCTTCATGGAACTAGACACGTCATCGCTACTATAGAAAAGAAAAACTTGTCTGTTTCGGCCCATATAAGCCCAACAAGTATAATGGCTTTCCTTGTTTCTAAATGACATGCAACCATTTCATAATTTTGTTTCCTTCAAAAATGTTGCCCTCTCCTAAATTAATACATATGCCAAAGAGTTAAAACTTCATTCGAGAATTTGTAAAAACTGGAAAGTGTCTAAATGTACTACTGTTTCTGTTCTCTTACACAAATAAGTGAAGCCATGGCTAGGCCTGGGCGTTGGGATTCGTGTTAGGTCTTTCGAGTCTTCAAGTTTAAGGCTAGAAGTATATTCGGCTATTTATATTTTTCGGATCAGGTTCGGGTTGGATATTGTCGGGTTCGGATTCAGGTTATATTAACCGAAATACTCAAATATTCATTGGTTATGGTCGGATCGAGTATTTTTTACCCGAAATAACTCATAAAATACTCTAAGTAATCAAACAATTATTCAAAGTATCAAAAAAGTATTTGAAGTAACTTACAAAATAACTAAAATAATCTAAAAAGTATTCAAAATAATTTAAAATGTACACGAAGCAACCTAAAAAGTATCTGAAGTAACCTAAAAAATATCTAAAATAGCCTAGAAAGATAATTTTGGATAAAACTCTATTTGTTTCGTATGAATGCTATAGATGGCGCATGCGATAAAGATTTAAGAAAATGTATTACTTGTGAGGCTAATGTGTACTCGAAAGTCCAAAATGAAGAAAACAAGGCATAATGTTATTCCTTTATATTCTTTATACCTTTTTCACCCGAGAAAATAGTGATGATGAAGAAAAAAAAAGCATTAGTGGGAAATATAGCTTCCAACCCAAACTTACAAAATCCAATCAATGTGTACTCTTCGGCTTTTACTTTTTCGCATTCACATGAAATCTCACTCACAATATGTATTAGGTAAATCATTAGTGCGCAATAACCAAATCTATTTATCAATATATGTAACATCACATATTAACACTACATGGACCAAATCTATTAAACATTATACATATCCACATCTATTTACAACTAGTTTTTGTATTATCTAATTTATTTTACCAAAATACTTGTTTTGATTTTATTTGGAGATATGAGCTGGCGGCTTGCATATCAAAACATAAGATTCAAACAATTTTTTTATACATACTCTTGCTAGATTTAAGAATTTATATCTTAATATTTGTGGACATTCTTTTGTTTTTATGTGGAGACACTAGTTAGCTGCTTGGGTGTCCCAGATATAAGAAACACATACAATTGTTTGTCCACTAGCATATTAAAATATTTTGTATCTTTCTTGAGCTTTATTAACATTTGTCTTCTTGTGAATTTCATCGGGAAATTTGTGGATTTATGTTTCTTAACGTTTACTATTAGTAAAACGACCTTTTGCGATATATCCGAGTTTTCAAACTAATTGACTTTAAAAGTTTGAGAAATACGAATAGTGTGGAATTTGAATATATATTTTTGAACTTAAGACGAACATTACTAAAGCAAAAGCCGTGATATGATGGGTGGGAAATAATTATTGTAGTATTCACTGCCATTCATTTCGATTAATTTTCTATAATAAATGGATGACACATCCCCAAATCTATAGGTGTGTCCCCTCCATGTGAGGCGATAAAAATCTCCCCTTCTTTACATTTCATTAATCGTTTTCTCAAGTCAACACAATCTCACTGCATTTCACACTCAAAAACTATATACTACTCCATAGATTTTTGCATTTTTTTGGCTACTTTATTACCATATGGTATTTAGTAGTTTTTGATTATTTTCTTTCTACCAAATCGGTCAAAACTCACAACAGTGATTTTTTTTTTTTTTGGTATGTCGATAACAAAAGCGTTAATTTTCTTCACATTCTTACTTTTTTGGTGGGTATTAAAAAAAATTAAATACAGCTAATATGACAGATATATATGACAGCAAAAATTGGAGAGAGACAATATTATTTATTATATTTTAAATATAAAATATATTAGCTAAATTCATGGAGATATATATATTTTTAAACATACAAATGACAACTTATATGAAATATATCTCTCGTTCCATTTTTATTTATAAACAAGGTTTAAATTCAATCTCCTCTTGCTATAGAAGTTTGGGAGATGATGCCACTATCAACTCCTCTACAAAGAATCCCAATGTAATACTAATAGTCTAACACCATGTTGTGGAGCAATTGATGAAAGCAAAGTGAACATCGATCTCAAGATCCATCAATATTGCGAAATACTAGCTCATCCTTTTACCATCTATTTACAAGATATCATCCATATGCCAAAATAAAGAAAAAGAAATTACTGATTTTGTCACATTATTAGCATACAAGCGAATTAAAAAAATATAACTTAACTAAAGCTGCTAAATTGTCTTTCTAGCCTCTAATCATTTTTTGAATTGCCTTGTACTAAGAAGCCAAAGAAAAAAAAAAACCTTGTTAACAAGTTACGTAAGCATGACAAAGTTTAAAAAAAAAACAAAAAAAAAGATAAAGACATGGAAACATGTTACATGATCCCTAAATGTTAAATGTTGCGAATTAATGCATATATACGCCCTAACCATATGTAATAATACCATGGAGTAAAAGTTTATCTACTAAATAATGCTTATAAACTTCATGGGACATTTGATGAATTATAGCACGAGGTCTTTTAATAAAATCAAAATGAATCATAAGTTGAAAACAAAACAGTAACACAGAAGCAAAACTCCATCAAAACCTTTGTCCCCACAACAAAAGCCTTACTTGTTCATCTTCAATCAATGCTTCAACCACACTTTCTCAAAAACAAAAAAAAAACTCACTAATCCAACAAAATCTTCATTCTCTTTCCAAGTTTTAACATTCCCCAAAAAAAAAAAAAAAAAGAACAACTTTAATCAAGCTTCTTCTTGAGTTTGTTCAGTTTCCAAAAGGACACAAGAAGTAATGATAATGATGAAGAAGAAGAAAGGTAGCAACTTTAAGCTACTCTGTTTGTTTCTGTTCCTGGGTTTGATTCAGACACACGGAGACGACGGCATTGGAGTCAGAATCGGAGACGGCGGCGTTTGGATCGGCGGCGGAAACCCTAATTCAAATCCTGGTTCAGCTCCAAAGCAGCAGACAAATGCAGCTTACAATGCTCTTCAATCTTGGAAATCCGCCATTACAGAAGATCCATCTAATGTTCTTAAAACATGGGTTGGTGAAGATGTCTGTTCTTACAGAGGAATCTTCTGTTCAGGTTCATTTGTAACTTCCATAGATCTAAACAAAGCAAATCTCAAAGGCACCATTGTTAAAGACCTCTCTTTACTCTCAGACCTAACCATTCTTCATCTCAATAGCAATAGATTCTTTGGTCAAATCCCAGATTCTTTCAGAAACCTAGATTCTCTTCAAGAACTCGATCTCAGCAACAACAGATTCTCTGGCTCTTTCCCTCAAGTCGTAATCTACATCCCAAATCTGGTTTACCTCGATCTCCGGTTCAATGATTTCACTGGCTCTATACCGGAAAATCTCTTCAACAAACAATTAGACGCGATTCTCCTCAACAACAATCAATTCACCGGAGAAATCCCCGGTAATCTCGGATACTCAACGGCTTCGGTGATTAATCTCGCAAACAACAAATTATCCGGCGAAATTCCGACGAGTTTCGGCATAACCGGTTCGAAATTGAAAGAGGTTTTGTTCTTGAATAACCAGTTAACCGGTTGTATACCGGAATCAGTCGGTTTATTCTCTGATATTGAAGTCTTCGATGTTAGTTTCAATTCTTTAATGGGTCATGTTCCCGATACCATCTCTTGCTTATCGGAGATCGAAGTTTTAAACCTCGCGCACAACAAATTCTCCGGTGATCTTCCCGATTTGGTTTGCTCTCTGAGGAATCTGATAAATCTGACGGTCTCTTTCAATTTCTTCTCTGGGTTTAGCTCTGAGTGTTCGAGAGTTAGCGTCGGGTTTGATTTTACCGGAAATTGTATTCCCGGTAAGGGTTATCAACGGCCACAGCCGGATTGTTCGGTGATTCCTGGCGGCGCGTTGAGCTGTCTTAGGATTCCGGCGCAGCCACTAACGTGCGCTGCGATTAGCTTGGGACTGAAGGTTACTCCATGAAAATATAAAGGTCGAAGTTTTTTTTTTTTTTTTTTTTTTTTTTTTTTTTTTTTTTTTTTTTTTTAACTCTTTGCAAGATTTGTAATGCAATTTGTGGTGCTTTGATAATTTTTATTTACTTGATAGAAAATGTTATATCAGTTACATTATTAATCAACTGATTTAGTAGTTTTTTTCCTTTTTTGTATAATCTGTCTGATCTTTCGAAAAAGGAAAAATTGGGATCTCTCTAAGGAGTGTTTTTTTTTTTACCATCAAGGGCAAATATTGTTGGGAACTTAGAATGAAATTTATTATGTTCATCAGTGAATTAAATGGTCTTTAATAAAAATAAAAATAAAAATAATAGTAGTTAATTATGTTGTTGGTCCCAAACTGGTCCTGTTTTGCCTAACTAACACAATAAATAATTATACAATAAGTAATGGCAAAGATCCATAAAACGTAAGCTTGTCACGACATTGTCTCTAATTTCTTCTTCTTCTTCTTCTTCGGGTTTTCTACAAAAGAAATTGAAACTTACATCGAGCAATAATAAGCATGCAAAACAATTTTGACTCGATAGAAAAAACTTTTATTTATAAAAACCGAATTTACAAGAATTATAGCGACGACTTAAAAACACGTTAACTCAGTTTTATAAAATCCAGGACACTAATTAAAGCACATAAGCACATGAGTTCTTATAGAATCCAAGTTTATGTTATGTATTTGGAAAGCCAAAATGTTTTAAAGAGTATTAGTAAACGTCGAGAAACTAGAGATATCCAAATTGGGACAATCTTTTGAGAGAGGTTGCTGCAATAAATGATTTATGTAATACAACAAAAATTATACTGTTGTTAGTATTTCCTGAAATTCTTCTTGTTCGTTATAAATAGGAGGAAATTAGCAAAGGAAAGAAAAGACACGTGGCGTGCAAGGAATGAATGATTAAGCTAAAACAAAGGCGAGACGTGAGTAGCACAAATTGAAATTTATCAAAAAAAAAAAAAAACAAAACAAAATGGGCGGCTGAGAATGTGTCTTTAGAATCCAACGGTTCGGATTTCATCTTATGACATTCTTCTTCGGTCCCTATTTATCGAGACGACGAAGTCCCCTCGGAGTTACATTGCACATACATACGCAAAGAAATTAGAATAATAATTAAAAAAAAAAACAGGATCTCGCAGAGTAAAAGAAAGAAAGAAAGAAAGAAAGATCAGAGACAATGTCGTGGCAAGCATACGTTGATGAACATTTGATGTGCGATGTAGGCGATGGCCAAGGTCACCACCTCACCGCCGCAGCCATCATTGGCCATGACGGTAGCGTTTGGGCTCAAAGTGCTAATTTCCCTCAGGTAATCGTCGATCGTTTAGTGTTTTAGATTGCTCTACCATCGGATCATGTTTTGGTTTGTGATCTCATCATTGTCTTTTATTAATTACGTTTAGTTTGATATAAAATATGATGATTAAGTGTGTTGAAACAGTTGAAGGCTGAAGAGATCACAGGCATAATGAAGGATTTTGATGAGCCAGGTCATCTTGCACCTACAGGGATGTTCCTTGCAGGACTAAAGTATATGGTCATCCAAGGCGAGCCTGGTGCAGTCATCCGTGGCAAGAAGGTATCATTAGCACTATCTTGGATTATATTATAAAGTCTAATGTTTGTTTGCGTGCGTTTTGTGTTTGCATTATGCAAATATATATTATATTTATGAAAACTAAAAAATGTTTTCATCTTTTGACATTTGCCTTTGCGTTTTACATGAGAAATATACAATTTCCTAATACAGTAGAACCTCTATAAATTAATACTCTATAAATTAATAACCTCTATAAATTAATAAATTTTTCCGGTCCCGAGTTGGGCCGGTGTAAAAAATGACACAATTCGATAAAATAATAAGATAATAATTTATTTTAGACCCCTATGTAAATTTATGGTCCCATTAATAACATAAATTAATAATCATATAACATTAAAAAAATATAATTAAGATAATTTAGTAAAATATGACTCTAGTGTTGTTTGTTTATTCCTAAATATGCATTCTTGTTGGAGCTCATCTCTAATCTTTCTTATTGCATCAAAAACTTCTGGAATTTTAGATAAGGTAAAAGGAATTTTAGATAAAATAAATTTATAATAATGTGAAATTGTCAAAAAAAATCTTATTTTAAATAGATTTTTATAGAATTTGTGAAAATTGGAAAATCTCTCTATAAATTAATAATTTATCGATAAATTAATACCCTCTCTAAATTAATAAAATATGTTGGTCCCAATAGTATTAATTTATAGAGGTTTTACTGTATAAGCATACAACCTCTAGTCATTTTAAGAAAATAAAACAAAATTTTAATTGTAAATGTAAATGTAAATGAAAATGTCTAATGCAAACGGCAGCTTCTTTTGCGTTTTCACTTTGAAAATATATTTTATAGAGAACTGAAAGATGTTGTATTTTTCAAAAATGTGGATTAATTTTTTTTTTTTGACATGTAAATGCAAATTAAATCAAACGATTAAATTGAATTTTAAACATGGACGTCTAAAATTAAGAGAATCAACTCTTCCCATTGCACTCCACATAGGAACTAAATTAAGGTGAATCAACTCTTGCAAAAAGGGTAAAATATGCAATAACTTCTTCTACGTTTATTATATATATAGATGTGAGATAACTTGATATATAGTATCTGATTTTATGAATTTAGTTATGAAACTTAAAACCGTTTATTGATGGAATTTGGGCAGGGAGCTGGAGGGATCACAATCAAGAAAACAGGACAATCAATGGTGTTTGGTCTGTACGAAGAGCCAGTGACTCCAGGACAATGTAACATGGTCGTCGAGAGGTTGGGTGATTACTTGGTCGAACAGGGTCTCTAAACCTTCTAGAATGCTACATTCCTCTTGTCCCAGTTCACTTAAACCACTGTTTCACATTTTTCTTTTTTTGGTTGGGTGCATGGTATTTTTTGTTTTCTTTAAAAAAAAAAGTTAACTTTTGGTCTTTCTGGTTCTTCCTTAGCAAGTTTAAAAGAAATCCGAAGCCTAAGGTTGGAGATAATAACACAAAGCCTGTGTGAAGAAGCCGGGACTTAAAAATCATATATATATATATATATATATATATATATATTTCTCTTTTTCTTGGTTTCGTGATTAAGTTGTTTGTTTTTTATTTAATTTTTTTCTTACCTTTATTTATTGCGTATATATACTCATGTCATGTTCTGATTCATCTCTTAATTTCTTTATAATTAATATACTAGCAAAAACCATCATAGATAATCATTATGTAACCGGGTGATCTTGATAGCTATCTATAATATATAGTACAAACGGTATTGCAAGTGTGGATCATGTGCCTTGATCATCACCATTACCATGTGGTATCACCCATATGCTCATCTTGTGCAACTTCATGTCTCTATGCTCCTATGTAGCTAATCCATCCTCTTTAGTGGTCACATCCAAGACATGCGTTATGCGTAACACAAAATGGCGCTGTTAGGGAGTATGCATCTTCTGAGTGACTGGCCTAAAACACACGTTAGTCGATCACCTAGAGTAACTAATTAAGATGACCTGACCTGACTAACCAAAACACAAGTCATGTATTTAAGTACCTCTTCTCCGCCTTTAATGGAAGGGGAAATAAACTCGTGCAATCGACTATACCGAGTAGAATAGTAAACTGATCGTGTATACAAGTTTAATTAAGACACCTATAACAACAGCAACACAAACTCGCCTCATGCTAAAACAGGTGTTCTGGTCTTACGTCCAAGATATTACCTTTTCTTATGTTCATTCGTAATTATAATTTCCGATCAGGATTAAGTTCATCCAACCGCATTCGTCTTGCAACGAGTTCCAATCCTCCTCCGAAACATTTTATTTTCCTAAGCTCACTAAATACCATCTCGTACGTGTATCATTTCTTTACCAATTATATGTATGAAAATATATATATTAGTTCGAACTAGTTAATTAAGACTTAAGAGGCAGAGTTTATTTCTACGACACCATTGATGCGAACATGAAAACGCAGATCCGACTAACCAAAACAAGAAAACAATACTTGTACAAGTACTTCGTAGTTATAGTTCTCGCATAAGAGATTTCGTCCTTCTTGTGTTTGAAACAGTAGCTTCACTTTAATCAGATATTGAAATCATGTATTTAAGTTTATATTGCATTTATTGGGACCATTATCACAATATCATGGTAAAACATCAAAAACCAATTTATCTTAGCTAAAACTTTTATTAGTTCAACTATCTTAGGTAAAACTAATGACGTTTGTGTCAATGGAACCAAAACGCAGAAGGAATCATAAACTGAAATCCAGAGTAAACTCCAACATTTATTAATTAAAAAATCTTGATCTTATCGTCGTTTGAAGCGTCTATAGTGACAACCATGATTGGGAGGACTTGAACCAGATTTCTTAATTCCATGATGAATATTTCAATTACAAAACCAGCAAAATTATTTGTCAACTTTGACTTAAAAAATTACGAAAGTTATGGGCCACAAGTAAATGCAATATATTTGGTGTAACGCAATATGATTGAGATCTTCAAAGAGCATGTCCACTCTGTATTCTCTAATGATGGGGCAGTTGGCCACATTCTGGCATCTCTTAACTTTTTTTTTTTTTTTTCCAGATAAAAATAAATAAATAAAGCTTTTATAATACAATTTCAACTCATGATCCAAATTAAAAGTCTCTATATTTGGTATTGCACATGCAAGATTTTCCGTATGGTTTAAAATCATCAGTTGTATTAAGATAGAAATAATATTTAGATCTGAATCATCTGATGATGATGTAATATATGACAAAATAAATAAATAATTTTCTCCATTTTGCATTTTTAGTTGCACATTAAATTGTTTTAGTTTGCTTTTATTTTTCTATGTATATTTTTCTTTCCATTAATAACTTAATAAATTTGTGGAGATTATGAACCTACAGTATTTACTTACCATCTGTGATTAGATTTACATATTTATATATCATTGTGCTTATCTTATTAGTCAATCTTTTCTTTACTATTTACCATTCAAATTTTATATTTTTCCTACAACTATTTCTTAGCATACTGATAATAAGTATTATTTTTCATATATATCATAATTGATTGATTAAGCCAACTCCAATTCTTTTACCCATTGAAATTTTACTTAGTAATTTTTTTTGTTTGTCAATTACTTATAATATATGCAGGTTTGAATTGAACCTCATATAGTACAATGACATTAATACAAAAACCACTAAATTATAAGTTATTGTTAAATTAAAAAAAGTATATATTTGTATCTCTATTAATAGTGATATAGATTATAATAATTTTATATGTGTGAAAAAATAATCCTAAAACGATAATTAAAATGAAATTTCTTTATATCTTGTAAGTTTTTTTTTTTTGGTCTACAATTATAAATTATTTCTTGTAACTTTGGCCACTAATAATAATGATTATGATTCACTGATTTGTGAAAAAATAATAATTAATGGGATTTTGCTATTATTTCCAAAACGATAATAATTAATTAAATTAAGCAGTTGACAGAACAAAAAATTATATAATTTAAAAGCACAACATTTCCTTGTCTACACGATCAAAAGCTCACGAAGAGAATTGAGAGAAACCTTCTCTGAGATTTCACAGAAGAAAAAACAAACTCGTCGGAGAAGAAGAAGAAGAAGAAGAAGAAGAAGATGTCGTGGCAATCATACGTCGATGATCACCTTATGTGCGATGTCGAAGGCAATCACCTCGTCGCCGCCGCAATTCTCGGCCAAGACGGCAGTGTCTGGGCTCAGAGCGCCAACTTTCCTCAGGTTTTTTTCTTCTTCTTCTTAATCTCTTCTACTGATTCGACCATCTGTTTTTGAGATTTTTCAGTGATCGGATCTGATCGAATCTCGGATCTGATTTTTAGTTTTCTATTGCCGGAATCTGAGGAATATTTTCGATTTGCTTTTTTTTTTTTTTTTTGAATCAATCGATCTGTATCAACTTAGGAATGTAGATCTTTAGTCCGATTCTGAGATTTTATTGATATTAAGAAATTAATCGTAGCTTTCATAGAAGATCAATGTGTTGATGAGCGATTCATTGTTAATCAAACCAAATCAATCTGATTTGTATATTTGTATGGTCTTAGGATCATTATTGGATAATCTCTGTTTTCAATTTCTTTGAAGCTGAAGAAATGTTTGTATATATATATATATATATGCATCAATAAGCCAAAGTGTTGACTTGCTTTTGCAATGTTCAATGCACTGATGTGTTCTTGATTCAGTTGAAGCCTGCAGAAACCACTGGAATCATGAAGGACTTCGAGGAGCCTGGGTTTCTCGCCCCGACCGGACTATTTCTTGGTGGCGAAAAATACATGGTTATTCAAGGTGAACCAGGAGCTGTGATCCGAGGCAAAAAGGTAAAGCTTTCTTTATATCAAACATCAGAAGCTGCTTCTATCGATCAATGCTTACGAAGAAGGCTTGTAGATTTGGAATTAGTTCTTTCTATGAATCTTATCGATCGAAGAAGGCTTGTCAGATTTTGAAAGAGTATAGAATCAGTATTCATTTTGACAATCTGTGAATCTATAGGGACCTGGAGGTGTGACTATCAAGAAGACGAATCAAGCTATGGTCTTTGGTATCTACGATGAACCGATGACTGGAGGTCAATGCAACTTGGTTGTGGAAAGGCTCGGGGATTACCTCATCGAGTCTGATCTCTAAGAATCGGAGGTTTCATCTTTAACTAAAGAGTGTCAATGCCCCTTTTTTTTATTGTGATTGATTGTAATGCTTTCAAACACAATCAAATTGATACTTTAGAGAACCAATTGTGATTGTTGGTCTCGTTTGTGTGTCTTGTAATGACATTTGATCATCTTTGTTTTTTTTTTGGTTCTCCATATGTATTGAGTTTTGGATTCTTAATTCTTCATATTTTCTTGAATGAATGCCGTTTATGATTTTTGGATTTTGGAGTTTGAAACAATTTTGGTGTGGCAAATAAATTAAAAGTTTCTTATTTAGTTGTAAACTCGTTAGTGATATTAAAGTTGTTTGAAACATTTTCCGTAGTATAATTGGAGAAATTATTAGGAGATTTGGTCTGGTATATTCTGAATTTCTGATTCAACTCCTCTTCGCACGAAGTGATGCGTTAACAATAATCATTTTCTTAATTTGTTTAATTGTATTTTTATTTTATTATCTATTAAGGTGCGGCTCTAGCTCATGAGTCCAAACCGTATCAAACCAGTTGGTTTACACTGGTCTGGTAAGGCCTCACAAAGATGATTGCAATGTAAAGAACGTCACCAAAACATCAGACTTGTACTCAGTACAAAATCTGTAGTAACTAAAACTTAAAACCATAAGAAATAATATTACCAAAATGGGTAAAGTGATAAAAAAAACAAGCAGTCTTTTTTTTTTTTTTTTCTGTCTTTCAATCTAAAGATAATAAGGTTGTGCGATTACATTCACATTTTTCACTCGTCTTCCTCGATAACCTTAGTGCCTAAACCAGACAATCCTTCAGCTGGAATCTCAGCGACAGTGACAAGAGAAAAGAACTCTTCCTTGGCATCTTCATCATCGTTTCTCTTACGAGCAACACGGACTCTGATTCTCCTCGGGGGACCTCGGATACCTCTGCTCCATATCTGCTTGTTGAGTTTAACATCGACTCTAACATCCTTCGTTCCCATTGCTTTCAATGCAAACTTCCTAATCTCTTTGATAGCATTGGGTGCCTTCTTCTTGAATGTGCTGTTCATTTATATAAATGATATCAAAATCACATTAACGACTCAACATTTCTAAAAAACCACAAAATCAGTCATAACTAAACAAATAACAAACCATTTATACAATCAATAAAAGGAACACACTTTCAGGAAATGTTTGTGATCATTACTCATCTAAAGACTAATCTTTTTCTACTATCAAACATTCAAAAAAACTTTTGATTCGAAAGTGATCAAATGGTTCAGATGTATATTATCTGGAGTTCACACAAGATCAAATATATTTGAATTCATATGAAATGCGATATATTCAGATTCAGAGATAACCAATGCAAAGTAAAACCATTGTTTAATTCAAAAATCTTCACTCATCAAAGAAACCCTAATTTTGAATCAATCGGAGTATGAGTTTCAGTCTAATCAGCATCAACTAAACTAGAACGATATGAGAAATTGAAAAGTAGAACAAAAGCTTTATGTTTTTTTTACCAGCTATGGAGGCGCCTGTGGAGATTGATAGTGTACTCCCTGGTGACGACCTCTTCCTTTCTTCCTTTCCCTATCTCCATTTCCGCCGATCTCAGTCTCTCTCTTTTCTTCAAAGTGGAGGTTGGAGACGGCACGGCGAGAGCAGTGTTTAAGACAGGTAAGAAACCCTAATATAAAGCTTTCCCTACGTTACAATTTGGGCCGATAATGGGCCTGATGGGCTTTCGTATACGCTCAAGTCCACTGGGTAAGCTAAAATGGTCAATTCTCAAGTTTGTTTCTGTTGGGAAGTCTCTTACTAACAGACCCCCAATGATAGTGCTCTAACGTCTCACATATTTGGTGCAAGGTAGGTTCTCTTTCTATGCATTTACGGTTGCTGAAAGAAATTTTCACATACTGGTTTTGAATTTTGGTTTCAGTTATCATAATACTACAAATAATGATTGTTTACAATGCTTTTGATTTTATAATAAATTCTAAAATTGAGATTTAATAAGTTCTTCATTGGAGATTAAATTATCTGACAAAATGTAACACAAGCACACAAGAAACATAAAGGAAAAACTTCTATCTCGGTTTGAATAGGATACTGAAAAGGAGCATAGCATTATGGTTCAACTTCAAGCAATAACTTAAAATAAGATCTGTTCAACAAAATCTTTTACTTCAAAAAAAAAAAAACACAGTGAAAAGAAGCTTAAGCTTGTCTGTTTCTTTGCTTGGCACCGGACTTAGCAACCCTAAGGCCTTTGCTGATGACACTGAGTCTAGCAAGAGCAGCTTTCTTCAAGTCTGGCCTGTAGTAGTTGTCCACCACCTGACCAAATTTACACAACAAATAGGCTTAGATTAATTTCATGAATGTGCAAGATGAGGCAAAGTTGAATCATAAACAGATATGGACATGAGTAATAATACCTGGTTAACAACAGCCTTGGACATCCTTGGGAATTCCTTCTTCAGGATAGACTTGTTAACAGAGACCTTAGGCTTGTTCTGCTTCTTGGTCTTGGTGGTGGCTAACACAACAGCTTGTTCCTTGTCAGCAGCCTGGATGGTCACTGTCTTTTTGTTTGCAAGACCTGAAATCAACATTGAAAGATTCAAACTTTAGCCTAATACAATCAGTCAAACCCAGACACAAATATATTACAAATCCTAAAAACACACAAAACATGAACATTTCTTTGTTAAAATTCAATTTCGATACAATATACATAGTAAAGCAAACAGATTCCAAGTTAATTTCAATTCCTAGAAAGGATAATGATCTTTATATGCTAAAAATCCAGACCAAGACACATCCAAAATCAAGATAGTGGTTATGTGCTCAACTCAAGCAACCAAATTTATTCTACAAAACATCGAAGCAGAGATATAAAGCAAGTACATTTCTCAGTTAACTATCGATCAGTAGATAAGATGATAATTTCAACAACATCAGATCTTATATTCAAGAACATTTGAAGTTTCTTAACAACTGTAATTCCCAATCTAATACATTTAATCAAGGAACAAGAGATGTAAAGTTATCATATTTCTCACATAGCAAAGACATCATTTTGTTTAGAAGCAAAGATCATTCTCAAAAAATAAAAAGAATCAGAGGAAACAAAAAGAGTGTAAAATAATTTTACCAGAGTGCTTGTAGGAGTGAGCGTTGCAGAGATTGTTAGTCTCCTTGCTGAATTGAACTTTGGAGTTTCCTCTACCGAACTGTTTCACCAAGAAACAGTTGTTCTTCTTCACGATCTCCCAGATCAATTGTCCTGGAACTGTCGCCATTGATCAAACCTAACTTTCACCAACAGAAAAAAAAAAGATATTAAATCAACAATACAGATCGATCCTTCGTATTAGATCTGATATAATGAAACGAGAACAATTGAGAGTGGATCGATCTAAACTCACCGTGAAATTCGCAGAGAGAGAGATAGAGAGAGCGACTCGGTTTTTTTAATGGTGGCGCCGGAGCTTTGTGAGAAGACGATGGAGCTATTTATATATGACCTCTGAAAAAAACAAAAACCCTAGTTCATTTAGTTTTTAGGTATAAAGTCTAAAGTACCCCTAAATATCGTTAAAAATATCGAGAATACCACATTTCTGAGTAACGTTGAAAACAAATTAAAAAAAAAAAAAAAAAATTCACTCAGTTGATTCGATTGTAGAGTTTCGAGCTATGGGGAGGAGAATATTGAACGACGCTTTGAGAACGATCGTGAATGCAGAAAAGCGAGGGAAAGCTTCTGTGGAGTTGAAGCCTGTCTCTACTGTTATGTCTTCCTTCCTCAAAATCATGAAGGAAAAAGGTTTGATTTTTCCTTCTGCTTTGTTATGATTCTTTCTTCTGATCCATTTGAGTCTTTGATTCATTCCCTCAGTGTTCTATCTACTTTTTTAGATTGATCAGTTTCGTCGACATTGACTTCATTCACTTAGTTGTAGTGAAGTATCTTGTTCTGTGATTAGGATTAAATTATTGGCCTTATTTATAGTCTATGGCCTTGTTCTGTGCAATGTGTGATCTCTCCAATGTCCAAGGACTAAGCTTTGTTCTTTATGGACTATGAAGTTGCAGATGATTAGAAAAGTTTCTGTTTTTTTATCCTTATTGGTAATTCACATCTTTATCTCTATGGTTTGGGAAAGGCATGTCTGATCCTTTTTCCAAGTCTGGTCTAGCTTAGGCTTCTTTCGATCTGCGTTGTGTTTTGAGTTTTCTTAGTATCTTTAACGAAGTTGATAGTTTGTAGATACCATTTATATGCTCAAGTCTTTTATCTTTACGTTTGCAGAATCGGCTATTTTTGTAATGAATGTTTTATGTATAGGGTACATCAAGAATTTTCAAGTCAATGATCCACATAGAGTTGGAAGAATAACTGTTGATCTACAAGGAAGGGTTAATGATTGCAAAGCTCTCACTTATAGGCAAGACGTCAAGGCAAAAGAGATTGGGCAGTACACAGAACGCACACTTCCAACACGCCAGGTTTTGTCCTGTCGAATCTGAATACGCCGCTACTAATAGTGGCAGGAGCCTAAACCTTGTTTAACTTGTTATATATGCAGTGGGGTTATGTTGTAATGACAACTCCTGATGGCATTTTGGACCATGAAGAGGCCATCAAAAGGAATGTGGGAGGTCAGGTTCTTGGTTTCTTCTATTGAATTGTTTGGATATCGCAAGAGGTTCAAATCCTGTGAGAACATGTCATTTGTTTTGCTTTTTTAAGATTGATTGTTTGTTTCTTGCATTACAATTTGAGCAAAATGGAAATTATAGAACACACTTTATTTCTATTGTGTCAACAACATTCCAAATGTTATTTATAAAAATATATAGCTTCACAAAAAGTTGTTTCTTATTCTGTTGATCCACACCGAAAATAAGATTGACAAAGAAAAAAATGAAGATCAAGAAGAATCACACCAGTGCTTCAATATGTAAGAATATCAAATTCAATCAGGAGTAAAGAATTGAGTGGGAGCTGATCTCTGTGACAAAAAATAAATGTATGAACAGATGGACGATGAGCATATTCAGCGTCGATTAGGACCACGAAGGGCCCCTAGCCTTGCAAAGATATCATCATAATCTGGGAGGTTGGGATGAACATGACTAGCCCTTGATGGGGTTTCTGGATCGGGTGATTTTACATTTTGTTGAGCAGAGCTTGAAGTTACTGTCTTGTGCCTTGGAGATGGCTGGTCATGAGACTCTTGGTTGGTTTTCGTTGTTGTCACTGGAAATGAACGCTTCTCATGAGCTTTCACTTGCCCCTTTGTCCTTAGAGAGAACCCGGTTGTTTTAGTTGGCTTGGCATTGAGTCGTGCAGCGTCTCTTTCGACTTCTTCCTCATCTTCATACAAGGTTGAAGCTGGGGTCTTGAAGCTTGGTCCATTGTGATCTCTCTTTCCCGTTGTTGGTTTATGAGCCCTCTCTTGACTTCTGTCAGAAGATCGAGTTGGGAATTCTTCTTCCTCCGAGTCCTCATGGTTGACATGGGAATGACGGTATGAGGATCGGGGTTTTGTTTCTGTTCTTCTTCCTTGGATCTCTGAGTCGTCGTCATCACTGGAAGATGAGTCTGGTGGTGTAGAGCTTATTCTGTTCTTGTTGTTGCTTGCATTTTTAGTGTAGATATCTTTTCCGCTACTACTAGAAGTAGACATCGACTGACGAACATCATCTGCTCGATTATGTTCCTCTTTGGACTTGGACAATGTGTCGTAACTTGCTGGGCTCATTCTGTAAGGCGGGAGTGTCTTTTTGTTCCTAAATCCACCGACCAAAGGTTTAAAGTTCAGACCAGTATGAGAATCTACCTCAGAATCTGATTCTTCCCGTGCCCTTGAATCATCTTTGTGTTCTTCTCTGTCGAAAAATTCATGTCCGACAGGATCAAACTTCTGAGAGCGATCAGATGTCAGATTTACCCTATCATCTACACGTCCAGAAACTTTACTATTGTTCGGCTGATCATCGTCGTTTTCTGAATCTGGACCAAAATTGTCAAACTTCGCATTTGAGTCTGGCTCACGGTAAGAAGCCAGAGGACTTGTAGGTACACTATCGAATAATGGAGAACTTGGGCTCTCTTGGAAGACTTTTGAGCTTGAGCTGTGATTTCCATGAGACTTACTATAGTCTCCTTTGAAGCTCCTGGAAGCAGTTGATGTTGGCGTCATAGTAGGTGTTTTGCTGCCAAACAAAGAAAATCCAACTCCATGATCATATTCATCTTCCACGTCGAATTTAGGTTTATTGAAAAATGAGCTATAATCATCATAAGTATCCTCAGTAGCATCATCATGACTATGATCATGGGAATTTATATCTTTAAAACTGCTCTGAGATTGGTGATCATATTCAGTGGCAAAAATGTTTTCCTCCACAACGCTAGGTGACTTCATATAATCTGAGCCAATGACATTCTCATCAGAATAATTGCTTGAGTGTGAATGCGATGAAGCGCGGCTTGACTGCTTCCTTAAGTGAATATCTTCCTTGTAACCAACATTTACATCCGTCTCATTCTTGCTTGGCTGCTTCTCTCCACCTGTTTTACCTAATGAACCGCTCTTTCTCAAGTTCTCCATGGAGTGCCTTTCTGATGGCTGATCTACAGGAGGAATCTCAGATTCCTTTTCCCTACCATATCTATCTTGTCGGGTTCTGTCATTATCTTCATACTGCATCCTAACATGTTGTCTTGGAGAATAATGATCTTCAGAATGTACATTCGATCTGTTACGTCTATGTGATGGCTCGTTTCTTAAATTTACAGATGCAGAGGATAAATGCGACTCTGCTGAATCCTGCCTCGTCATCCTTTCTTTGCTCGAAAGTTCAGCAGCTGCTCTAGCAGCAAAACTTGCACGTTCAGCGGCTTCAGCAGCCGCATGCGCAGCATCTGTAGAACTAACAAATTCTGTTGGCCAATTATGCTTACTTCTTGAAGGTGAATACTCATCGCCATGATCTGGATTTCTACATTCCCCTTCATAAGTCCTAGACCCTGTCAAATAAAAAACTCCGTTGAATGATTCATATCAAGAAACAAAAAAACAGAAAGAGCAGAAGAAAACCACTTACGAGAAGGTCTAGCATTTGAATGATAGTAGTCATCATCAGCCTTGCCAGAACTAACATTGTTACTATGGCTTGAAGACCTTCCACCACTTGCATAAGAGTTCTCTGGGGAATGATGCCTTTCACTCGATCCATGCTGAACATTGACGGTAGCTGGAGCTTGGACGTTTGGAGGTTGTTCCTTGTTCGGGATTCTAGAGGAATCCACGTACATACTACTAGCTGACTGAAACGAACTTGCTCCACTCTGAAACACAAGTGAAATAAAGTTATAGTTAACGTTGTAGCAAATAGATATAACAACCGATGCCTTTACACTGAAATGTTATTACTTACCAGCAGCTCAGTGTCTTTTGCATCTGGTTCAACAAAAGATTGTGCCTCCCAGACGACATTGTGCTCTGCAGCGATTTCCATCAAAATCTTGACCTTTGTTGGACCATCGGGAGCTTTGGCCGACAATTTTTCCACCAACTAGAAAGATTCATAACAATCATAATCAAAAAGAATTCTTACTAAACAATCATCATCAAAGATTCTTCTTCTTATAGTTATGTTTCTTTTTTTTTGTCCATATCACAATCAAGAAGAGATGCAGGCACTTACCAGGCGACTCACACCAGAATCAGGACGCAACTCAATAGCAGAAGTAGCAAAATCCTTTCCATACTTTGTTGTGAATTGCTTAACGATTTCCGCGAGCTCTGGGACATCTGATATTCTCTGGGAAGCATATAAGACACTTGTCACAGCTTCTTTCAGATCAATGGGGCAGTTCCTGAAGTAAGTAAACATCACAACAATCAATACATCACACATAGAACAAGCGTAAATAAAGAGTGAAAAATGTATAAAAGATCAAATTTTTCTTACTTTTGAGATTCAATAACACCTAAACGAACAACGAGAAGTTCACAATAAATTCCAATGAGTTCATAAGCAGCCATTGTCTTCTCTTCCCTCACAACATGTTCCACCTGAGATACAATAAACATAAGATCATTCCCAATTTCATCAACAAACAACAAGTGAAACTTAGATAAAATTTACAATGAAACAGAGATCACATTGCTTACTCGGATTCTAGCAGTAGGGGTATTCCCAGATTCGAGCAATTGAGCTAATTCTCTTCTTAGCTGTTTAATCTGAATCTCCTTTTTGTTCTTCAGTATTTTGAGGCGCGAATTCGCCATTTGCAAAGCTGTTTTGCTACATATAAAAAAATCCAGAAATTCATAAACCAAAAAAAAAAAAAAAAAACAACGGATGAAACAGTATAATCCAAATTACTAAGTTCACCAAACAAAAAAAAAGGTTCGATCATAATAGAATCTGAAAAAAAAAACGCAGAATCGAATTACCATTTAGCAGGCTTAAAACCACGATGAAGCACCTTCTTCATAGAAACGAAATCTAGAAAAATTAATCGAGACAGGTAAAAAAAAAAAGATAGAGAAGAAATAAAGGGTTTTTGCTTGTTATATAGATCAGACGCAAATCTATGATCTGAAGAATGGAATTTTCGCGGGGACCTTCCCCAGAAGAAGCGTAATTTAGAGAAGAAGAAGAAGATGAAGATGAAATAAATTAAAAGAATATTAAAAAATAAATTATAGGTTGGACTCTGCGCAAAAACCCTCTTTTTATATGTTTTCAATGACGTGTCAAGTGAAAACCAATTAAAACTGTAAAATCAAATTTAAAACCCAAAAAAGACAAGGAAAGATCCAATGTGTAACGGTGCACCTTCAACGAATATACATACGTGGACTTGACTTTTCTATCAAATTAATTAATGTCTTCCTTTTTTTCTTGGGTCCAAAATGTAATGTTTTTTTTAATAAATTTATTGGATACAAATTTTAAGAGGAAAATAATGTGTATCAGAGTTTTAGAACAAATATATATGTACTAAAAATAGACAGATTACTTTTACATGCATTTTTGAATGTTTTTAGACGAATTTCTACAAATATAGTTTGTTCATTCCATGTTTAAGAATTTTGAATCGGAGAAATAGTTGATAATTTAAAAATAGTAGCAATGAATAATGTACTTAAATCTAAAAGACAATTTAATTTAAAATGCATTTGATGAATGTATTGTGACTAAACTAGCATCGTTCTTTTAATTAAATAAGGGATTGTGAATAATTAATGTTCTTCTTAAGATCTCCCCCAAAGTTTATCTCCCTTGAATTTCTTCTTTCTCTATTTTTCATTGATGTTTTTATTATTTTCCAGAAATTTTTCTTTTCCATTCCGTTAATGTAAATAATTTTTTTACTCTTCAATAAATTTTAGTATATTTCAACAGAAACATTGTTTTTTTAGTATTATGCAACCATTTGTATTTGGATAATACTCAATATCTTATACCAAAGCTCGTATTAAAATTTGTTAAGAAAATAGGTATTAAAAATTATAAAGATATTGATAGAACTGTCTCATAGAAAATTGGAAACTAAACCTGAATTTGTTTGGATTTATCTATATATTTTTATAACTCTATAAGAGTATGAAATGAGGAAGAAGAGAAGCTTCCTAAAATTGGGAGGAAAAAGGGCCAGAGACCGTCTCTTAATTTTATTCTTATTTTTTAGAAGAAAAAGGAAAACTAGACAAAGGTTACAAATAATTAGTGACTAATCACAATGGTTAAACTCTTGTAATAAGCTATTCAAAAGGGAAAAGGAATTATTTATTATTTTATTATTTTTTTTTGGAAAAGGAAATATTTGGCTAGGTTTTGGGGTAAAGACACCTGATTCAGACCTATATATATTTAATGTAAACAGAAGTACTTTCTCAATCTCATTCTAAGTCTCTCTCAAATTCTATTTTCTTCTTACTCACGCTCTTAGAACTCGAGTTTAGGTTTAACCATAATGACAACATACAACGATGATATCGCGGAGGAGAAGATTTGGTCCAAGTTCAATGTATTGGTGAATACGGCGGCTATGGTGTATAAAGAAGAAGAAGAACGTTTAAATATGAAAAAATCCAAGATTGTCGAAGAAGAGAAAACGAAGAGACTCTTCGAAGACGATCATGTCGACACAAAAATAACTTCTTCGCTCCTCGACCTTCATATAACCCCACAAAACCCTACACCCTTACTCGTCGATAAAAACATGGCTGAGTCCGAGAAGAAGACTATGGAGACTGATCAAGAAGACTCACCAAACCCTAATTCAAAATCTTCGTGCCTTGTTCTATGAGAAAGTTGTGTTTTTGTGTTGATTGACCTAATTCAAGGCGATTCAAGAGGTTTTTTTTTTTTTTTTTTTTTTTTTTTTTTGTCTAGTAACTTCTCCGGTTTTGTTTTTTTTTCTCCTATTTTTTTTTTTTTTGGTTTTTCATCTTCTATTTTTCTGTTTCTTATTTGTTAACTACTAATTGATGAATATTTTGGCGTGATTATGATTTGTTTTGGTAACAGTTTTAAGTTTCTTGATTGTTTTGATAATCTCGCTTACCTTGTTCAATACGTTTTAGGGCTTCGAATGGTGATTTAAACAAACCTTACATAATTACATTGCATAATTACAGATGGATAGATAGAACACAAATTGTGTTACACAATCCAAAGCAATTACAATAGATTAAAAGTCGAATTGTGACTAAAAATATATTATAATAATTTAACTGTAACTAAAAAAAAATTCCACTTTATTTGGTTGATCATAATTCATAATTTGATACCGTGACAGCTCGATATAATTTCCACGATTTACATGTTAAATCATTTCAATAGTGTTTGAATTTAAGCAATAAATCTATCAGCGACTTACAACTGCAATAAATCATTATGAATCACTAAAGAATATTTGTGAGGGGAAAGCTTAGTTCCAACACCAATGTGATGATGCCTCAAAGAACAGAGTATATGATCCTGAAGCAAAACTCAGAGCTCAACTTTCATATCGTTACCTAATTGACTAAACATGATTCCAATCTCCATTCCTTGATTCACCGTAGGTATCACTACTGAATAAGGACATTGCTTGGAGAAGCCAACCTTTTTGTTTTTAGACTCTTTTATCGATTTGCTTAGCCTGCTTACGCATTTCTGGAACTTCTTATGGCAGCTTATGTTAGTCATACCTACAAAATGTGAAGCACATAATAAGCAAAGGTCTCAGTGTAAGTACAAGACCAATGATTTAGCATTTAAAATCTGTTAAACTATATAGCTTTAAGAACAATGAATCAAAGTAGTAGAGTCACTTAAGATCATCAAAGCCTGATGGTCTTAAGAGATGTATCATACTTAAGATCTTTGCACCCTGCGTTAAGTTACATTCATACTTATCTCAGGTCTATTTATAGACAGGCCTAATGTGCAAATCATTCTTCTCGAGGGTAAAAAAACTACACACAATTTTGGCCAAAGTTAACTTTTCTAGATGATAATACCATAACTATGACTAACCTTTTCGCGCAAATGCATCTAAAACTGCAGAAAATAGAAAGCAACAGTATTGGAATTGCATTCTGAATTGATTTTACCTTTTGCCTCAACACAATTGTCATGGACCATACAACAAGCATCAAGATCATCACAAGGCTCCTCACCAGGACAACCAAAGTGTCCAATTCCACAATACTTGCCATATTTAATAGATAGAGCTGAAACAAACAATTGTATAAGTCAGTAGCTACATAACAAAAAAGAACACTGTAGACAAAAACTAATCTTACTGTTGCAGTTCTGTGCAATGCATGTTCTTGTGCACTCCTGTGACAATTTGATTCAACAATAAAGACAAAAATCAATTCTTTGTTTGAATAATAAAAATAAAACAGACAAAGAACATTAAAACTGTGTTTAGTTTTCTGGAAATCAGCAGAGGCAATAAGAGAAATGAAGTGAAGTAGCAAGCAAATCATTATGGGAAACTGAGTTTTTTTTGTTTTTTTTTTTTTTAATAAGGTTGTAATTATTCAATAGCATAAGCTAATTCTACAAGTATAAGCAAATCATTTTGTCTAATTTTGGAAACTCAGATTCAAATACAGATTGAAAAGGTCAGACCTCGCTGCGAACGACATCGACGACGACGAGGAAAACGAAGAAGAAAGCTGCTGCGAAACGCTTCAACGAAGTGCGAATCTTCATCGTCGTTGTCTTCTTCGCTAAGGTTTTCGAATTATGGCAAAAAAAAAGTTTCAATTGAGTCTCCTTGAGATCTCATTGGTCTTCCTTTTTTCTAGCCCCTCATATTTTTATTATTTAAAAAAAACAAAATTCGCCGATAATTTCGGTTAAAATTAATATATATCTTTGAGTCAACCCCAATACTAATATTTTGGAATTTCTTAGCTACAAAAATTATATTTTGACGATATCAGTTTCACAGAAAAAAAAAAAAAGAGAGGTAATAACAGCTTCTTGTGAGTATCAGTTTTTTTTTTTTTTTTTTTTTCTTTTTCCACCAATCAAAAACAGTTACGTAGTCCTACATTTTTTTGAAAGTATATATTCGGATTCGGGTAACAATTAAAATTCTCTGATGTATCACAGAATATCGAAACAGATATTAAACTTTTTCCGAGTAAAGTTTTTACAAATATGTAAGAAGAATCTTTGTATCAAATGCATTTTCTCAATTCTTATTAAGAGAATTACCAAAATGGTTTTTTTTTCCCCTTGGCTAAAAATTAAAATGGATTCGAGGAAGTTACAAGCGTCAGAAGAATATTCTGGCGACAATGTTGTTATCTCAATTTTCAAGGGTAGTAGCCGGTGAGAGTGAATCCTCTACCGACGATTTCACCTGCGCAGTACCAAGCAAAACATTCTAAGCCAAACAATGCAGCGATTCCTGCATCTTCCACCTTCAGATTTGCTCTGTTCTTCAATAAGTTCTTCGCATAGTCTACTTCTTTCCAAAGTGTTTCGTAGCGCCCGGGAATGCTGTAATTAGTAACAAGAGAGTATTAGCTATAGAATCAAGATTTCACCGTAACTGATAGCAAAACACAATGTGGTAATTATATTGTGTTATCGAGACTGAAAAAAACTTGACAGGCACAGAGATTAACCGAATCATCTGAGATTTACCAGCTCAATCTAAAAATACCAAATTTGTTCTACCAAACCGATTAGAGGATAACACCAACACCAAGGCTTTTTTCAGTTCTATCAAAGTCTATATAAGGCAAAAAGGCTCACTACTTAAACGTTTTCTCAGCATTATCTGAAGACCTAATGTTTTCAAAAGTAAAAAGAAAATATAGTTTTGAGAAAATTTTCTCAGTAACCCTGAATTTAGAGCACTTGAAATTTGAAAATATGTGCAGAGTACAAAGAGAGAAGCAAAAGATAAGGACCTAGCAAGACGAGTGTAGAGCAATTGCTTGGACAATTCGTTGCACTTCTCTATAGTTGCAGGCTCTTGAATATATTGCTTGTTCTGCTCCAACAACTGTTTGTAGTATGAAGTCCCATGCTTAGCCACAAACTTTGAAGCCTGACATGCCTTTGATTGAAGTTTTACCAATTTTGAAGCCATCTTTCAAAACCAAAATCCTTCAAAATCATAGAAAAATTTAACAGAAACCAAATTAAGCTTTTACCAATTCAGAATCAGAAACCAAAGCATAGCAAGAGAGACCAGCTCATCAATAAGTATAGTTCCAAAGTTTCTCAAGCAATCTAATCTAAAACAGAATTGAAAAAAATGAAATCTCGGGATCAAGTCATCCAAAAGCATAAGACTTTTTATGAAATTCACACATATCAAACTAAATCACTAAAACCCTAGTCCCCAATTCCAGAATGTACGATCGAACGAGTCCCAATTGTTGAAGAGACTACAGATAGATAGATCTGAGACTCAAAACACAGAATAAACCGACTTTAAACCCCCTTAAAAGAAAAAAATCCGAAAGATAAGAAGATTTCTAGACAGAAATCAGAATCTGAAAACGAAATCAATGGAGAAAGAATCAGTGATCGGGGAGCAAGCCTCACCTTCCGGCGTGCTCGCCACTCACCACCACCAGCGTGAAAATTAAAAAAAAGAATCCTTTTTTTGTTCTTCTCCTCCAAATCTTATAATATGACAATAACCGAACCGGTCGGCATAAACCGGAGAGGTTTGTATGTCAATTAAAAGTTGGACCGGCGGCTGAAAGAGAAAACCATAAACATAAATTCGTATTCTAAAACCCTAAATCTTTGCTTATTCGAATCTGTCGTCTCCAAAACCCTCTCTTTCTCTCTCTCTCACGCTCTGCTACTATGGCTAGTACGAAGAACAACCACAACGAGCAAGAATCGAACGGCTCTGATCAAACTACGAAGACTAAGTTACACTTCGAAGATGCTGATGAATCAATGTGCGATGGAGATGATAACAATGCCGATGTCGCTGATGACATTACCAGCGCCGATTACTACTTCGATTCTTACTCTCATTTTGGTAAATTCTTGAAATTTCATGTTTTCTTTACTTCCTTGATGTTTTCTTCTCCTCAAAGTGCTAACTTTGTTTCCAAATCTTTGATTTTGCAGGTATTCATGAAGTAAGTCTCCTGCTTTTTTTTTTTTTAATTGGATCCTTTGCTCTGTTTTTTATTTGAGTTGTTCTGAAAACTCCTTAATGTGTGATCTTGTGATGTCTGACTTGATGATGTATTATTATTAGGAAATGTTAAAAGATGTAGTGAGGACAAAGAGTTATCAAGATGTTATTTACAAGAACAAGTTTCTCATCAAAGACAAAATCGTTCTTGACGTTGGAGCTGGAACTGGAATCTTGTCTTTGTTCTGTGCTAAAGCAGGAGCAACTCACGTATACGCTGTATGTTTTCTTATCTTCTCCGTTAATCATTTATTGGCTCTGAGTGATTTTGGATACATGTGATTGACAAATGAATATTCTTTAAATAGGTTGAGTGTTCTCAAATGGCTGACACAGCAATGGAGATTGTTAAAGCTAATGGATTTTCAGATGGTATATATGTGTTTAGAGTGTTATCTAAATGGATTATAATCTGATGACAATTGGCTGAAACAAGTGTTTGATTGTTTTTTTTGGCAGTTATAACGGTTTTGAAAGGGAAGATTGAGGAAATCGAACTTCCAATTCCTAAAGTGGATGTGATTATCTCTGAATGGATGGGTTACTTTTTGTTGTATGAAAATATGTTGGATACCGTCTTGTATGCTCGCAATAAATGGCTTGTAAGTTAGAGTTTTCGCCTTGTTTCAGTTATGTTGATGAGTGCTTCATCATAGATTTGAACAGTTCTTTGTGGTTTTGGTTGTTTTTTGGTTTAGGTTGATGGTGGAATTGTTCTACCAGATATAGCTTCTCTGTATCTTACGGCCATTGAAGATGCACAGTATAAAGAAGACAAAGTAGAGTGTGAGTATGAATGACTTTTTCTTACTTTTTGCTCACATTTATCTTTTGAAACTTGATTTTTTTCAATCGGCTTTGCCTCTTGTTGTTACACGTACAGTTTGGGACAATGTGTATGGGTTTGACATGTCGTGCATCAAGAGAAGAGCAATTACAGAACCGCTTGTTGACACGGTGGACAGTAACCAAATTGTTACCAATAGCAAGCTACTAAAGGTAAGTAAGATAGTAAGATTGTGATAGAGTAGTACTTATATCTCCTTAGTTACTGTAGCTAATACAACTTCCATTTGTTTTTGACATTTTTGTACTAAAGACCATGGATATCTCTAAGATGGCTTCTGGAGATGCTTCCTTCACAGCTCCATTTCAGCTCGTCGCACAACGGAATGATAATATCCATGCCCTTGTAGCCTACTTTGATGTATCATTCACCATGTGCCACAAGAAGATGGGTTTCTCAACAGGTTCACACTTTTCCTACAAAGTTTTCTGATTATTCGACTTACCAAAACAACAGACAAATATGTTGATGCTAGCTTCCTTGTCGAATGTTTGGAACTCACATTACAATCACAATATTATGCAATGCAGGACCGAAATCTCGAGCTACACACTGGAAACAAACAGTGATGTACCTGGAAGATGTGTTAACCATATGCGAGGGTGAAACAATCAACGGAAGCATGACCATTTCGCAAAACAAAAAGAATCCTAGAGACGTCGACATAAAGCTCAGCTATTCTTTGAACGGCCAACATTGCAAGATCTCAAGGACCCAACTCTACAAAATGCGCTAAAAGCTCTCAGACCCACTAGTGTCTTTCATTATCTTGAGGCTGAGATAGACAATTCTCATTAGTAACTCTATTGTTTCCATTTTTGCAAGTGTTTCAGAACAAAAAGAATCAGAAATTGCTTCCCTTGAATTCTATAGATCCCTCTCCCTCTGTAGCAACTAAACGTGGAAATGGACATAATGGAGAAGAAACACTAAAGTAGGAAAAACTATTAAAGATGGTTTTGTATAAATCATCTTTGACAGTTTCTTGTTCCTCTGAAAAAGATGTTTATGACTTTATTCTGATAATGAGTCTGAAGACAGCGAAAAGGATGAAAAGATAGATGAAATGACGAACACTGCATTGATAAGTGCTGCAAGATCAATGCAAGCTGCAGAGAATGAAGGAAAAAAGCGGAAGGGAAAAGGAAAGACTAGTGAGAAGGGAAGTGTTAAGTATCCAAGTTTGATCTTGCTGTCTCCGGTTCAGCAGTTGATTCAAGGGTTAGTTATGGTGACTTAAGTGATGATATAGTGATGTTGAAGATTCCGGTTCAGCAGTATTTGTTATTTTTGAAAAAAAAGAAGAAGAATAAAAAAAAAAACAAAATTTTGGCCCAGGCCTTGTCTTTTACATGAATGCTTATACGGGTCCCAAATGGGGGACAAGAGATCCTTTGTATTATTATATATAGAGTCAAACTTTGGTTTCAGATACTTAAATGCTCACTTATTGGCAGCCAACAACCTATACTTGGCCAAATATATGTGGTTCGAAATTGTTTCTATCCTTTAGAAACGAAAAACAAAAACAGTCTCAAACAAGCGTAGAAGAAAAAAGAGCTTTGGGTTTTGGAAGCTTAAAAAAAAAAACCATGGAAGAAGTAGTACACATTCATGAGCATCCATTGATACCTTTTAGTCGCTTTGTTTATAGTCGGTGTGAGGGATGCTGCTCAACTGATCGTGGGTATGCCAGTTACATTTACGGAGGGGTACGGTTGCAACGAAGCTAGTTGTATTCGAACTGGTAAGTCCTGGTCTGATATTGTTGTATTTCATAAAGAGTGGGCCAAGTCTTTACCTGAAATCGACCACCCTTCCCATCCCAACCATTCCCTCAAACTGATGATCAACCTACCAATTAAACCATGTCATTTATGTGGAAAATTGGTTATTGTTGTTCAATTTGTAAATTCTACTTGGATTTGCATTGTGCTAGGAGGCCAGCCCCACTTGTTATGCCTAATAATTCCTACGGGCACGAGCATCCACTCGAACTCTCTCGTCTGAAGCTTGGTCTCACAGTCGTACACCATCGAGACAATGCAATGGATTTGACATGTCAATTTACAGATGGGTTTACAGATGTCATCAGTGCAAAGTTGTCTTCCATGACTGCTGTGTCCATAATGGTCCAGAAGCATACCATACTTGCCACCCACTCAAGTTACTAAAATGTGAAGAAGCACCTGATTACGCTGACAAGAAGTGTGTCTTCTTTGTGCGAGAGAGTTTAATGAGTATGATCTACCACGATTTTGCCACGGCAAGGTCTTTTATGGACGACTTCATCACTGTGATGTTTGTAACTTCAGCATATGCCTTGGGTGTATGGAAAACCCACCACCGGTTGTTGTTGAAAGCCCGACGACCCATGAACATCAACTTCACCTTGTTCCAAGACGCATCGATTTCACTTGCAATATAATGCTTGTGGGACGCAAGGTGATCGAAGCCCTTATTTCTGTCTTCAAATGCAATTTCATGATTCATCGGGAATGTATCGATTTACCCCGTGTCATATGTTGGAATTATAATAATACCTTGAGGGGCATTATTAAAATGTATGAGTGAATATAAATGGGGTGGGTAAATATGGCTGCTATGGTTTTATTTTAAGGCATAGAGCTAGGCACTTGGTGGAAAAATGAGGCCATCTAAGATAATGCCTATGGATTAATTTTATGGAAAAATTAATCACCACCTTTCCCTTTTATTTGTGGTGATCGGAGGATGAGAGGTGTGGGAAGAAAAATCTATATTGCTTCCATCTCTTCATCTCTTTCCTGTCTTATGATACAAGTTCTTTGAGAAGAAAAAAAAAATCACACAAAGTATTACTCAAAAATTCCTTCAATCTCACAAGAGTAAGTCTTGTTGTTTGAGAGTATCCACTACAAGAAAACTGGCGCGAAACTGACGGCCAAATCCGTCGGGAATCCGTCGGAATTGGCCAATACCGACGGATTTCCGACGAATTCGTCCGTCGCTTCTATCTCGTCGGAAATAAAAAATTCGTCGGAAATCCGTCGGTTTCCGTGTTCCGGCAAGCCGTCGGAAATCCGTCGGTTTCCGTGTTCCGGCAAGCCGTCGGGAATCCGTCGGTTTACTCGTTTCATCATTCCGACGGATTTCCGACGGATTGGCTAAATTATAATATAAAAAAATTATTTAATAAATAATTATATATTCCGAATATTAATTCAAAAAAAATTATTTAAAATCCAAAATAATTAAATAAATAATTTAATAAATAATTCTATATTTAAAAATATAGAAATGAAATAAATATTAATAATAATAATTTAAAACAATTACAAAATTCATATTTTATATAATTAAAAAATCAATTCTCAAATATTGAAAAAAAATATATATATAAATTTACAAATATCCTATATAAATATACAAATCAAAGTTTAAATCTAACAATCGAAAATCTAAATATAAGATTTCAAACCTTAAACTAAATCTAAAATTTCAAAATCTAAATCTAACATTCCAAACCTAAAACTAAACATTAGAAACCTAAAAGAAACATTTAAAACCTAAATCTAATTACAAAAACTAAATCTAACATTATTATCCTAAAACTAAAATTCCAAACCTAAATCTAACATTCAAAACTTAAATCTAACATTTGAAAATCTTAATATAACATTATTATCCTAAAACTAAAATTTCAAACCTAAATATGTTAATTAAAAACCTAAATCTAACATTCTAAAATATAAATCTAACAATTTTATCTTAAAACTAACATTATAAACCTAAATCTAACATTCCAAACCTAAAACTAAACATTAGAAACCTAAAAGAAACATTTCAAACCTAAATCTAATTACAAAACCTAAATCTAACATTATTATCCTAAAACTAAAATTCCAAACTTAAATCTAACATTCAAAACCTAAATCTAACATTCAAAACTTAAATCTAACATTTGAAAATCTTAATATAACATTATTATCCTAAAACTAAAATTCCAAACCTAAATATGTTAATTTAAAACCTAAATCTAACATTTCAAAATATAAATCTAACAATTTTATCCTAAAACTAACATTATAAACCTAAATCTAACATTCCAAACCTAAAACTAAACATTAGAAACCTAAAAGAAACATTTCAAACCTAAATCTAATTACAAAACCTAAATCTAACATTATTATCCTAAAACTAAAATTCCAAACCTAAATATGTTAATTGAAAACCTAAATCTAACATTCTAAAATCTAAATATAAGATTCCAAACCTAAAACTAAGATTCAAAACCCATATCTAACATCACAAAAACTAAATCTAACATTCCAAAACTTAAAACTAACATTCCAAACCTAAAACTAACATTTATAACTTAAAACTAACATTAAAAACCTAAATCTAACATTCCAAACCTAAATCTAACATTGCAAACCTAAAACTAAGATTCAAAACCCATATCTAACATCACAAAAACTAAATCTAACATTCCAAAACTTAAAACTAACATTCCAAACCTAAAACTAACATTTATAACTTAAAACTAACATTAAAAACCTAAATCTAACATTCCAAACCTAAATCTAACATTCCAAACCCAAATCTAACTTTGAAAACCTAAGATTTATAAAATTTGAAGAATTTGCTCTGATTTTTCGTGTGAGCTCGCTTATAAACAGAATTTTCCGACGGAATTTCCGTCGGAAATCCGTCGGAATTTTTGAAATTATTTCGTAAAATTCAACTAACGCGGGACACGAAAACGTTTGATTTTGCCAAAATTTCACTGTCCGTCGGAAATCCGTCGGAAATGTCCGACGGATTTCCGACGGACTTTAGAAAAATATATGTTATTCAACTAACGCGGGACACGAAAACGTTTGATTTTGCCAAAATTTCACTGTCCGTCGGAAATCCGTCGGAAATTTCCGACGGATTTCCGACGGACTTTAGAAAAATATATGTTATTTAACTAACGCAGGACACGAAAACGTTTAATTTTGCCAAAATTTCACTGTCCGTCGGAAATCCGTCGGAAATTTAGAAAAATATATGTTATTCTTTTTGTCAGACAAACCTTAAAAACTAACACATGTTTCCCTAAACCCGTCAGAAATCCGTCAGAAATTTCCGACGGATTTCCGACGGGTTCGTGGTTTCGTGAGTTTTTTCGATTCGTTTCAATTGAAATGTGTTTGTAGTGTGGTTTATTAATGATTTCAATGATAAGTTTACAATATTCACCTCCGTTTATAAGAAATTTATCAAAATTAAGATTTATACTTAGGAACTAGTAAACATGTAAGTTAAAGTGTAAATCATCCCAAAATCTTGAAAACAATAATTTAACCTAAATACTAAGTTTAAATTGTGTTATCTCTAATAATCTTATAATATAATTAGTTATTTGAGGTTTATTGTGTAAAATTTGTTAAAAAAGCCATGAAACCCCAAACCGTCGGAAATCCGTCGGAAATTTCCGACGAATTTCCGACGGTTTGCCCAAATCTGTAACCTGCGATACCAACGGCTCTTTTAACGTTCATATTTTCCGACGGATTTCCGACGACCGCCGACTATTCCGTCGGAAATCCGTCGGAAATGGCCGGTGGTTCTATCCGTCGGAAATCCGTCAGAATTTTCTGACAGATTTCCGACGGATTTCCGACGAAGTAAAAAATTGCAATTTCGTCGGAAATCTGTCGTTTTACCGTCGGGATTTTCCGACGGACACGGGTCCGTCGGAAATTCCGTCGGTTTTCCGGCTGTTTTCTTGTAGTGATCGTAGTTCGAAGTTCGTGTAGAACCGTGTCTTCGAGTGTTTGCGAAACCGGTTATATTTGGTTGTATCCTGCGACTCTTGAATCTGTGATTCCCGTCACACTGCGGGGGATTCAAAGAGTTAAGGAAAGAGATTGCGATCTCGCCTCCAAAATCTCGTTCCTTAACGTTTTATGATCATTCCATCCAATTCCCGTAGTGTTGCATAAATCATGCTCTTACATACTTAACTCTTTGAATCCGTTGGTATTATATAAATATCAAACGGATTGGAATTGAATCATAAACATGACAGCTTGAGTTGCGATTCAAGTCTTTGTGTGGTTTACCGGTTGCGATCGGTTAAACATCAATACCAAAACTAGAGAGCTTGCGAGTTTCTAAAAGTTTTGCATCAAAACCACTTATTTGGTGAACTTTGAGTGTTTGAAATGTTCAATGCGTCCAAAGTCAAGTTTGATTGGTGTTTGATAGTCTGATCGGTTTGCAACCGATCGCAAAACCAGTCAAACTGACGGTAATGGCATTCTGAACGGTCTGCAACCGATCGTGAAAACCGATCGCAAAACCAGTCAAACTGACGATAATTGCATTCTGATCGGTCTACAACCGATCGTGAAAACCGATCGCAAAACCAGTCATTCTGACGGCAATGTCATTCTTATCGGTCAGCAACCGATCGTTTAAACCGATCGTAATTGGTCGGATCGGTTTGCAACCGATCGTGACAACCAATCGCACAAGTGTTAACGGTCTTGCGAGACTAAACGAGATCTGTTGATCCTAATACATTTCGGGTGGTTCTGTGTTTTAAATTTATTTAAAACTTTTCTGATCAAGCTTGTGTGTTTGTTTCAGGAAATGACCAACGAAACGTTGAATGTCTCTGATGTAACTAAGGACACCGAGACCACCAACAACGGGGATGAGGTCACCGAAATCCAGTTTGGTACACTTCCACCAGTGAAAGTGACGGTCCCAGAACCGGTACCAACTATGGTCCTTGACCAGTATCAAACGGTGTCAATCCCAACGGCATCATCTGCGGGTCTTCTTCCTGACAAATTTGATGGAAGTTCTTTTAAGATGTGGCAGAAGAAGATGTTCTTCTACCTAACAACACTGAAGTTGAGCCAGTACACCCTTGAGGAGAAGCCTATTCTTCCTACGGATAACACTGATCCACGTGCACTTGCGAGTGTACATGCCTGGGAGCACGGTGATTTCCTATGCAAAGGATATATCCAGAGCCGTCTTTCTGATCAGTTGTACAACGTGTACTGCAATGTCGAAAACTCTAAGGAGTTATGGAACTCTCTTGAGAAGAAATACATAACCGAAGATGATGGGTCTCAGAAATACGCTGTGGCGAAATTTCAGGACTATAAAATGGTGGACTCAAGGCCATTGATGGAGCAAGTGGAGGAATTGACAAATCTCCTCCATGAGATACATGCTGAAGGGATGAGCCTATGTGAGACCTATCAAGTCGCATGTGTCATAGAGAAGCTTCCTCCCGGCTGGACCGACTTCAAGAACTATCTTAAGTTGAAAAGAAAGTGGATGAGTCTTGAAGATTTGATCGTGAGACTTCGCATAGAGTCTATGAACCGGAGACAAATGGGAATCGGTGAGCAAATTCGCGAACCTAACGCAAATGTAGCAGAGCACCAACCCAAGAAACAAGCGAAGTGGCAAAACAAAGGGAAAGGGAAAGTCCTGACCCAGAACAAGCAAAAGTGCAAAAAGAAGACCGGCGAGAACTCGCAGAAGTTCACCGGCAACTGCCACAACTGTGGTAAAATGGGCCACAAGTCCTTTGAGTGCCGCAACAAAAAAGCACCAAGGAAAAATAACGGCAAAAATGAGACTAATCTCACCGAAGCCGACATGTGTGCAGTTGTCACCGAGGCTAATATATCTGAGAGCCATCCAAAGACTTGGTGGTTTGATATCGGTGCAACTAGGCATATTTGCTTAGACAGAATGATGTTCTCCACTTACAAGAAGAATAAGAGTGATGAAAAACTCTTTATGAGGAACTCCGCAACCTCAAAGATTGAAGGTTATGGAAAGGTCGTTCTGAAGCTTACCTCAGGGAAGGAACTTTCGCTGAATAATGTGGTTCATGTACCGGATATGCGCAAAAACCTAATCTCGGGTTCCCTCATGAGCAAGCATGGATTTTCCGTTAAGGTAGAAGCGGATAAGCTTGTGATCTCGAAGTATGGGATGTATTTGGGAAAGGGATTTGTTTGTGATGGTCTTTTCAAAATGTGTGTTGAAGCGGTTATCCGCACTGATGTAACCGAGGCTTCCACCTCGAAGAATAATGAAAAGAAACCAGTTGCTTGTTTTGCGGAGTCTTTTAATACTTGGCACGAACGCCTAGGACATGTTAACTTCAAGTCTATGAGTAGATTGATGAACATGAACCTGATTCCAAAACACAAGATAAGTAAAGATAAATGTGAAATTTGCGTTCAAGCTAAACTCACTAAAAAGCCATCACCAACCGTAGAGAGGACTACGAAACCTCTAGGTTTAATTCACACGGATCTGTGTGATTTAAAATTCGTGCAAACTAGAGGTGGAAAGAAATATTTTGTGACATTCATAGACGACTGCACAAGATATTGCTACGTATACTTATTGCGTAGTAAAGACGAAGCTTTGGAGAAATTCAAAGAATACAAACTGGAAGTCGAAAATCAGCTCGATAAATCTATCAAGATGATTCGAAGTGATAGAGGAGGAGAGTATGATGAACCATTCAATGCATTTTGCAGAGAAAATGGCATCATTCATCATACAACCGCTCCATACTCACCGGAATCCAACGGAGTTGCGGAACGGAAAAACCGAACTCTAAAGGAAATGATGAATGCAATGTTATAGGAATCTGGGTTTGCCCAGAACATGTGGGGGGAGGCTCTGCTTACCTCAAATCATATCCTGAACAAAATACCGCATAAAGTTACTGGAAAAACTCCATATGAACTTTGGAAAGGTAACGTACCTTCGTACAAATACCTGAAAGTGTGGGGGTGTCTGGCAAAAGTTGCGGTTCCACCTCCGAAAAAGGTCACCATCGGACCTAAGACGATAGATTGCATTTTCATCGGATATGCTCATAATAGTAGTGCTTATCGGTTTCTGGAATATAAGTGTGATATACCAGATATTCATGCGAACACAATAATGGAGTCAAGAAACGCTTCATTCTTTGAAAACATGTTCCCATGTAAAGATAAAGAAAGTTATAAAAGAACTCGTGATCAACGAGATGCTAGCTCCCTCGGGAACGAAGCAAGCGGATCCGGCACTATTATTAATGAAAAAGAAGAAGAAGAAGGACTCAGACGGAGTAAAAGATCTCGTAACGAGAAAAATTACGGATCTGAGTTCATAGTTGCCTTTCTCGCAGAAAATGAACCTAGAACGTTCAAAGAAGCAATGTCTACACCAGATGGTCCTTTTTGGAAGGAAGCCGTTAATAGTGAGATAGACTCAATCTTGCAGAATAATACCTACGAGATAACGAATTTACCGCAAGGGTTTAAAGCCCTAGGCAGCAAATGGATTTTCAAAACGAAGTTGAAAACCGATGGGTCCATTGATAAGTACAAGGCTAGGCTTGTGGTGCAAGGTTTCCGGCAAAAAGAAGGCTTGGATTTCTTTGACACCTATTCTCCGGTAACAAGAATAATTTCTATAAGAATGCTAGTAGGCATAGCAGGTCTAAGAAACCTGGAAATACATCAAATGGATGTCAAAACAGTTTTTCTAAATGGCGATTTAGAAGAAGAAATCTATATGAAACAACCTGAAGGGTTTGTTGTTCCAGGACGAGAAGACAAAGTCTGTCGACTAGTGAAATCATTGTATGGACTTAAACAAGCTCCTAAACAATGGCATGAAAAATTTGACAATGTCATGATGTCAAATGGATTCAGAATCAATGAGTGTGATAAGTGCATATACAACAAAAGCACTCCACACGGGTACATCTTGCTCTGCTTATATGTTGATGACATGCTCATTATTGGCAGCAATAAAGACATGATCAATCAGACGAAGAACATGCTAAGTAACAAGTTTGATATGAAAGACATGGGACTTGCAGATGTAATCTTGGGGATAAAAATTATTAGACACTCTGGTGGTCTAATATTATCGCAAGAACATTATGTGGAAAAAATTCTTGAATGGTTTAAGCACTGTTCTAACGGAACTGCAAAAACTCCCGCCGATCCTCACCTACACTTGACGAAAAATTCAGGTGAAGCGGTGTCACAAGTGGAGTATGCAAGAGTGATCGGAAGTCTTATGTACCTGACAAATTGTACAAGACCGGATCTTGCGCACTCTGTAAACGTACTAAGTCGCTATACGAGTAATCCAGGTCATGCTCATTGGAGAGCAATAACTAGAGTGTTGAACTATTTGAGATACACTAAAAGTTATGGACTACACTACGGTAAAGAACCAGCTTTGTTAGAGGGCTATAGTGATACCAACTGGATTTCTGATTCCAAAAACTCCAAGTCGACAAGTGGTTTTGTATTTACGTTGGGAGGTGCAGCGGTTTCCTGGAAATCTTCCAAGCAAACTCTCCTGGCTCGATCAACCATAGAATCAGAGTTCATAGCTTTGGATAAAGCAGCTGAAGAAGCAGAGTGGCTTCGGAATTTTTTGGAAGATATCCCGATGTGGGAGAAACCAGTGCCGGCGATACGCGTAAACTGTGATAGTCAGTCAGCTATCTCTCGGGCAATGAATAAACTATACAATGGTAAATCTCGTCACATTAGACGGCGACACAAGACCATTAGACAATTGATCTCTACGGGTGTACTCTCGGTTGAATACATCAAGTCAGCTGACAACTTGGCAGATCCATTTACGAAAGATTTGTCACGAGATCAAATTGTAAACTTATCAAGAGGAATGGGTTTAAAGCCTACAAAGAAAGAGGATATTTGATGGATACCCCACCTATGAGATTGGAGATTCCAAAATCTAGGTTCAAAGGGAAAACAAAATCAAATTATCTAATGTTGAGCATTGTAAAACTATGTATATACCCAATTCATAATGATAAATAAACAATGCTATTTGCATTGGATGGCATATGAATGTGTTTAAGCAGTTGTCATCTAGATGCTGTATAAGGATAAGCGTTAGCTTTTTAATGATACCATAATCTTTAAGATATGGGTGATCACCTAATGAGTGTGAAATGGGGCCGTTTCTAGGAGAATGAAGGAAATCCTATATTTTCCAAGTTCACTCATGAAACCGGGAATGTTCAGGGCCAAAATGAACACAATAGAGAACTTAAGTTCTATGAGAAAGTGTTGATGTGCGATGTTTGTTGTCTCGATTTACATCAAAGTCTGGGTGGTTCAAGACATCAAGTTCACCTCCTGGCCGAGTAAGTCCGACAGACATCAAAATGATTGGTTCAAAGCTGAAAAATGCTACCTATCATATACAGTAACATTTTCGTATACTCTCAAACGTCTGTCTAGTCGTGTCGAGTCGAGTCGTGTTGCATCGTTCAAAAGTCTTCGAGTCTGCATGTGTTTAGAGTCATTTATATTCATGTGGGGATTGTTGGAATTATAATAATACCTTGAGGGGCATTATTAAAATGTATGAGTGAATATAAATGGGGTGGGTAAATATGGCTGCTATGGTTTTATTTTAAGGCATAGAGCTAGGCACTTGGTGGAAAAATGAGGCCATCTAAGATAATGCCTATGGATTAATTTTATGGAAAAATTAATCACCACCTTCCCCTTTTATTTGTGGTGATCGGAGGATGAGAGGTGTGGGAAGAAAAATCTGAATTGCTTCCATCTCTTCATCTCTTTTCTGTCTTATGATACAAGTTCTTTGAGAAGAAAAAAAAAATCACACAAAGTATTACTCAAAAATTCCTTCAATCTCACAAGAGTAAGTCTTGTTGTTTGAGAGTATCGTAGTTCGAAGTTCGTGTAGAACTGTGTCTTCGAGTGTTTACGAAACCGGTTATATTTGGTTGTATCCTGGGACTCTTGAATCTGTGATTCCCGTCACTCACACTGCGGGGGATTCAAAGAGTTAAGGAAAGAGATTGCGATCTCGCCTCCAAAATCTCGTTCCTTAACGTTTTATGATCATTCCATCCAATTCCCGTAGTGTTGCATAAATCATGCTCCTACATCATAAACATCAACCGCCATGATCACCGTATCTCTTACACTCGTCGGCTTGGACATGGAAAGTGGAAATGTAGAGTTTGTCGCCAAAAGGTGGATGGGTTCTATGGGGCCTATTCTTGCTTCAAATGTTCTAACTATGTTGTTCAATCAAGATGCGCAACGAGAAAAGATGTATGGGACATAGATCGAACTAGAAGGCACACCTGAAGAGGAAGAAATTGCTCCATTCGAAAAGGTTGATGATAACACGATAAAGCATTTTAGCCATGATCATAACTTACGAATCAACAAGGATGGAAGGATTCTACATGAAAACATAGTTTGTCAAGCATGTGTCTTCCAAATTTATTCAGAGCCATTCTACAGTTGCAAGGAATGTGATTATATTCTCCACGAAAAATGTGCTAACCTTCCTCGGAAGAAACGACATGTATGCCACAACCAACCTTTCACGCTACACACAGATTCTCACAACAAAAATTTTAGGTGTCGTCTTTGTTGGCAAGACTTCACCGGTTTCAGGTACAAATCTGGTAGCTTTATGGAACTAGATGTACGATGCGGTTCTATGACAGATTCATTTGTGCACGAAAGCCATCCACATCCTTTATACTACTCTGTCTCCAAGCATTGTAGTGGTTGTGGCCTGAATGGATTCTTTAGTTGTGATGAATGTGAGTTTACTTTGGACTACAAGTGCGCTATGTTGCCGCAAAAGGTAATGAGGCAGAGGTACGATATGATCATCCTCTCTTCCTGTCTTATGGTGAAAGCAGTGTGGATGGAGAATATTATTGGTGTGAAGCTTGTGAAACGAAATTGAATCCAAAGAAATGGTTTTATACATGCAAAGATTGTGGGGTCACATTATATTGCATATTTCCTGCCTTGTGGGAGACTTCTCATATATTATCCCAAGTTCAATATTACTAAGACCAAGAATAGATAAAGGCGAAGTCGTAACCAACACCTCTATTTGTAGACCACTTTGCTATAAGTGTAACTCTCGATGCAAGCTCCCTTCTATTCTCAAGGTTTCTATATATGCCCGGAGTCGAAGTATACTTTTGTTCTTCCGCATGCGCAGGTCCACATATATTGGTTCTGACAGACGTCTCTCAAAGAACTCAAACCGGGTTCGACGAGTATTTAGCTGAGTAATGCATGTGAAATATCAAAAGAAATGGTTCTATACATGCAATGATGTGGGGTTCATGTTGCATGTTTTGTGCCTTGTGAGAGACTTCTCATACATCATGCCAGGATAATGAAGTGGTATCCAACATTTTTCTATTAGTAACCATTTTTGTTTTTAGTAACCATTTTGCTTTGTGTGTAAGTGTAACTCTCGATGCAAGCTCCCATCTATTTCTTTCTTCTTTCACATGTCAGTTAAACTCTGTTTAATTTCTGAATAAATGATTTGCATCGTTTCTGCTTATTAATTTTCCTTTTTTGGGTTTAGAGTTTTTGTAACCGATTACATTTAAATGTTTACGCATATGCAGTTAGGTACTTAGGTTGTGATTTTGTATAATTTTAGACAGTATATGAGCAAATGCAATTGCTGGCAGCCATGGCAGAAACATGTACAGCAACCAAAGACGATCAGAGACCAATACTAAAAGTTTATAATTAATATAGTGAAATCATTAGCATTTTTAGAATTTGTTGTCTTATGTCCAGAGCCGTGCATACCGTATTAGCGACCTAAGGCAAATAAAAAATAGTTATATATTTTTCTATCGTAAAATATATGTTATACCAAAAATTATATATATATATATAGTACTTCTTTTGTTTTATTTTACCGATGTTTTATCCTTTTTTTTGTTCTATTTTATTAGATGTTTTGTAAGTTTTTATGCAAAATTTAGTTTTGATTGATAAATAAATTTAAACTAAAATATTAACTGATATTTTTGTAAGAAAAAATAGATTTTTAAAGATATGCGTTTTTAGCCAAAACATCTATTAAAATAGAACGGATGGAGTAGTAAATAATTATTATTAATTATTAGAGATAAATTTTGTATTATTTTATTAAACTATAAAAATAATTTTTCTACTATTTTTGTAATCTATTTTTAGTGAACACTATTTTAATCGATAAAAATACTAAAATTTAAAATAAATTTTGGAAAATGTTAAAAATAATTAACACTATTTTTAATATATGAAAGAAAATTTTAAATTTTAAAATAAAAATACAATATATAATTTATCAATATATAAATAAATTAAAATTAAAATTATGACCCTAAAATTCACTTAATATTTGGGGGCCTAAGGCAAATGCCTTTTTGGAAGCCACATAGGCACGCCTCTGCTTATGTCCTCTGTTTTGTAGTCTGATAGAGAAGCCAAAAAATCTCAACAAAGTTTATGTAGTAATCACTAGAAAGAAGTTGTGAGCTTATTTATTCCACAAATTTTGAAGCAATGAGTTGGCCAGCCACCCTGCGTGATCAACAACAAGAGTGGCTTGTTAAAGGATATCGTGAAAACTGAGGAAAGTGTTATGGTTGAACAATTCTAATTTCTAAGAAGTGTTTTTCTCTTGTTTCATCCAGTCAAGGAACCTATGAATAAAGGCACTGAGAATACTGAGAGATATATATATATATATATATATATATATATTACCACTCTAAACATAGAGCATCAAAAATATAATTCTGAATAATTTTCAGCTTAGATCGAAGTGTAAAGCAGTAGCTATGGTTTCAGTTTCAACGTAATTTCACATAATATTACAATTGATTCTTAAGACTATCTGGAGAAAATAAGACGGAATTATGGAATTCTATAAATAGGAATTAAGCCTTTTGTCCAAAACTGAGTACACAAATATCAGAAAAGGACAATCACAGATTTTTTTTTTTAATAACGGTTTTAGTCACATAATTTTTTGATACGTATCGATTCTTACGAGATGATTAAGTATTTATATATAGTAACTTAGTAACTACTAGTAAGGTACCAAAAATATGAGTGATATGGTTTTCCATGAAAATATGTTTTTTTTTGTTTTGTTTGCTTTTGTTTCAAACGATACGTATAAAATATTTTCTTATTTATAAATAGACAAATACAGACAGAAGGCAGATCAAAAATATTAGAAAATGACTAGAACATGGAAATTGGAAAGTATGGCCTTCGTTGACTTTAGTTGTGTCATATATCGTGGATCTCGATGCTTAACGAACGTGGTGTGCTGTTAGAAGCAGATTCGTGAATGATCACCGAAAAATTCGAAAGGGAACAAGAAAAACACGACTCTGAAACCACAACAAAAGAGAGGCTCATCAGGCTTGATCTTGATTTTTAGGAAATCAAAAACAGAATGGAAAAAGTAGAGGTACCAATCCACAAACATCCTCTGTTACCTTTTACTCGCTTTTTCGATAGGTGTTGTGTAGGGTGTTGGTCGTCTCATGGTTACATCTACGGAGGCTACCGTTGCAATGAGTTAGGTTGTGAAGGATATGTGTATCATAAAGACTGTGCCGAGTTTTTACCAGAAATCAACCACTCTTCTCATCCCGACCATCCTCTCAAGCTGCTCTTTGATGTCCAATCGTCATCTTCTTGTAGTCTTTGTGGAGATTCGGTTTCTAATGGTTATTTCTGTTCACTCTGTGACTTCAAGTTGGATATACGTTGTGCCAAGGGACTAGCCCCATTTCTTATTCTTGAAAACTCCAAATTGCATGAGCATCCGCTTCAACTCTTAAATCGAACCAAGTATGACCGTTCCGCGGCCGTGAGATGCAAAGCTTGCAAGTATAGAGTTATAGGCGGTACTCAATCTTATAGTTGTTATCAGTGCAAATTTGTCTACCATGAGGTATGTGCCAAGTTTTTCCCAGAAGCAAACCACACTTCACACCCCAAACACCCACTCAAGCTCCTTACGAATACAACACCTGATTATGCCGACACGGAATGTCTTCTTTGTGGGAAGGAGTTTAATCGACAACTTCACCACTGCGATGTTTGTAACTTTAGCATATGCACTCCGTGTATGAGTAACCCTCCACCACTTGGTGTTGTAAGCCCTACGACACATGAACATCAACTTCATCTTGTTCCAAGACGTATCGATTTCACTTGCAATGCTTGTGGGACACAAGGTGACCGAAGCCCTTATTTCTGTCTTCAATGCAATTTCATGATTCATTGGGATTGTATCGATCTACCCCGCGTCATTAACATCAACCGCCACGATCATCGCATCTCTTACACTCGTCGGTTGGGACATGGAGAATGGAAATGCGCACTTGGAGTTTGTAGGAAGAAAGTGGATGGGTTCTACGGGGGCTATTCTTGCTCCAAATGTCCTAACTATGTTGTTCATTCAAGATGTGCAACGAGAAAAGATGTGTGGGACATGATCGAACTTGAAGGGACACCTGAAGAGCCCGAGGAACCTCCATTCGTGGTGATTGATGATAACACGATCAAACATTTTAGCCATGATCATAACTTACGAATCAACAAGGATGGGGAGATTCTAAATGAAAGCACACTCTGTAAAGCATGTGTCTTCCAGATTAGTTCAGAACCGTTCTACAGCTGCGAGCAATGTGATTTCATTCTGCACAAACAATGTGCTAACCTGCCTCGGAAAAAACGGCATGTGAGCCACAACCAACAACTCACACTAGACACGAATTCTGAAGGCAAAACTTATGAATGTCGTCTTTGTTATCAACACTTCACCGGATTTGGGTACAAGTTTGTTAATAATAGAATTAGTCTCGATGTACTGTGCAGTTCAGTTTCAGAACCATTTGTGCATGGAAGCCATCGACATCCTTTATACTACGCTAAAGATATGTCTAAGTTGTGTACTGCATGTGGAGATTCACTTAACAGAGGAGGCTTTAGTTGTGATGAGTGTGACTTTAGATTAGATTTCAAGTGTGCTACTTTGCCGCAAAAGGTAATGAGGCATAGGTATGACGATCATCCTCTCTTCCTGTCTTATGGTGAAAGCAATGTGGATGCAGAATATTATTGGTGTGAAGCTTGTGAAACAAAAGTGAATCCAAGGAAATGGTTTTATACATGCAAAGATTGTGGGGTCACTTTGCATATTTCCTGCGTTGTGGGAGACTTCTCATATGTGAAGACAGGTTCAGTAGTAAGAGTAAGAAGGTATGAAGGAGAAGTGATACCCAACACCTCTATTTGTAGACCAATTTGCACTGTGTGTAACTCTCGATGCAAGCTCCCTTCCATTCTCCAGGTTTCTATGGCTGGATTTGTTGGATATGTTTGTTCTTTCATATGTCGTTACAAACAGGAGGACCGTCGCAGTCGCTATCTCTGTCGCAATCACGATCGCGATCTCCGTCTAAAGTCACTCCTACAGAACCCGGCCATAACAGATTTATAAGGCAAGCACTTTGTATCATTGGTTGTAATGAATATTATAAGTAATGTTGTGTGATTCAAGTGTATTAGGTGCATCAGACCATATATTTTTTGCTTTAACTTGAGCTCAAAATATATTTACATATTAAAGCTGATGTAAAACACTGAGTAAATGCCAAAGTTGTTATCTTGCTGAAAAACACTGAGTAAAAGTGATTAAGACAAGTCTCTTGAGATTTTATATACTCTCATTGATTTCCGCCATCTTCATCCTCCTTAGGCTTCCACAAATATTACATTCAAGAAACCTTTGAAACATCACAAGTCTTTGGCGGAAGCAAAGCCAGAGTGCCAAAACTATTCTCCTTATCACATATATATCTTATAAAAAAGTAAGCATGAGGACAATTGGATTCATCATCCACACCAATTTCACAAGCTCTTTTTTGATCTTCCATTTTCTATTATTGTTCATCATTCATCTCCTCCATAACTTTGTTCTCATCTTCCTCGCTTTCTGACCATCTAGGTTCCACTTTGCACCGATCACACAATCACATTTGAAACCGTATTCCTCAACATCTCTACGCATAATTGTGCCACAGCAGGAGCAGCTCACTGGATACGCAGTTTCACTTTAGCTTCAGCAATTTTTTAATTATAATTAACATCTCTACGCATAATTCTGAAGAAGACATTGTGTTGATGAAAGTTCTACATGATGCTTCACACAAGGAGGGATATCATTTGGAAATACGCTTTAAAAGCATTTTCTGAACATTAGCTTCCATTGATGGTGATGCTCAACGAGATTACTCAAGAGAAGAAGTTTCAAAGAATGCAATGGAATTGAAATGTTGACTGCTGGATTGATAGTATTTGTTTTGCCCCGCAAGCTTTAGATATCTGGACTTTTTGTATAAGATCAAAGCTAATAACAGAGTTAATCGATATTATGGATATTTTCCTTAGTTTCATTTAAGATCCACATGAACATTTTTTTCTTAACTCATATTAAAATAGAGATAAAATGCACTTATAATACAGTACATCTATACACTATTATTTAAGCAATGTTAAAAGAAGATTAACCTTTTGTTACTTGTAATATTACATAATTTGTCATTATATTTTCATATATTAATTACCACAAAAACATTTTACTAACTATTTATTGGCTCACAAACTAAAATATTTCAGTTTTAAAAAAATATCATCAATAACAAACTAAAATATCATCAAGTTAAGATATTATCGATTTTATATAAAGTCAAAAATATTTATATAGTTTTAAAAAATTGATGGATATTGTTTCGACGGATCCACTATTTTATCATCATAATTTGAATCAGGATCCGGATTTTCAAATATTTTAATTTTTGCAATGGATCAAGACGGATCAGAACAGATAAAGATGGATCATGACGGATCTATTTCTAATCATTAATAGTAATTTATATTGGACTAAACCAAAATGTTATAGAGTTTTGAATATTGCTAAAATATATAAATAATATCACTTAATTTTTACAACAAAATTATGTGATGATCTAAATTATCAAATAAATTAGCATATAATTATAACAACACACGCACGTAATTATATATTAGTAACTTTAATTAAAACAACACAAATCATAAAAATAATATGTTAAAACATAAAATAAATATAATTTAGAACACTAATAATAATCTATGATTATATATAATAACAATGAAGCATACATTTTTATGCGCTGCACATCACGAGATACAAACTAGTGTCTTTTTAATTAAAGTAAAATAATGGATCCCATAATTTGTTTTCTTTATTTATATAAACTCTAACTAAAAATAAATTATTTATAAATAAAGGATGAAATAATTTATTCTCTATGCTTCATATTAAATGTCGTTTTGGAATTTAATTTTTATTCTAGAATAATTGTCGAATCTTTTACATTTGTAATGTAGAGTTTTGATAAAATGTCTAATTTTACTTCTACTATTCTAATGAGAATTTTTATATACTTTATACTGTATACTGATGAGTAATAATAATAGATTAATTATTATTTTTAATATGTCTGTAAAACTTTAAGTATCATTTGTTAAAACAGAATCGGCGATGGTTATACCGTTTATAATTATATGGAGACTATCACATGACGTGGATGTCAATAGTAAAAACACATTTCACTTGATGTGGTGGGCCGTGTGGCAATAACTTTCATATGCATTATTGATATGATTCCTTATTCAATAATGGCCACTTTGAAAAATCCCAAAGAAACTGAAAATCACCACTCCACTTAAGATTTTTTGTGTTGAACTTTGTGATTAAGAAGAAAAAAAAGAACTTAAAAGTTTGTTCTAAGAATGAATAACAAGGAATAAGAACAAAACTAGAATTCTAGAAAACTTGTTTATTGATCATATAATCAAATTTGCTCTTGTGAGCTATACATTTATATATATAGATTAGTTCTTAAAAGTAAATTGTAGGATATATTTCTAAAAGCTAAAGTAAATTTTTCTTTTTTGACCAAGGCTTTTCTCTTTCTCTCCACCAACTTCATCTTCTTTGCTACACAGAAAATGCATGGTGGCTTCATTTTCAAATCCCTAAATTGACATATTCTTCTTCAATCAAAGACAAGCTTAAGCTACTCCAAATGGAAAACGTAGAGTTACCAATTCACAAACATCCTTTGTTACCTTTTACTCGTTTTTCTTTAGATCGTTGTAAAGGGTGTTGGTCTCGTGGTTACATTTACGGAGGCTACCGTTGCAATGAGTTAGGTTGTGAACAATATGTGTATCATAAAGACTGTGCCGAGTCTTTACCTGAAATCAACCACTCTTCTCATCCCGACCATCCTCTCAAACTGCTCTTTGATGTCCAATCATCATCTTCTTGTAGTCTTTGTGGAGATTCGTTTTATTTCAATGGTTATTTCTGTTCACTCTGTGACTTCAAGTTGGATATACGTTGTGCCAAGGGACTAGCCCCACTTCTTGTTCTTGAAAACTCCAATCTCCACGAGCATCCGCTTCAACTCTTATGTGGAACCAAGTCTGACGAGTCCTGGTACGATGGAAAGTGTAAAGTGTGCGACACTCTTGTTTTCAGCCGATATCTATTTTACACATGTTATCAGTGTAAATTAGTCTACCATGAGGAATGTGCCCAGTTTTGTCCAGAAGCAAACCACACTTCCCATCCCCAACACCCACTCAAGCTCCTTACAAGTAAAGCAACACCTGATTATGCCGACAAGAAATGTGTTCTTTGTGGGGTAAAGTTTTTTCGAAGACGTCACCACTGTGATGTTTGTAACTTCATCATATGCAGAGGATGTATGAGTAATCCACCACCACTTGGTGTTGTAAGCTCGACCACACATGAACATCAACTTCATCTTGTTCCAAGATGTATCGATTTTACTTGCAATGCTTGTGGGACTCAAGGTGACAGAAGCCCTTATTTCTGTCTTCAATGCAATTTCATGATTCATAGGGATTGTATCGATTTGCCCCGCGTCATTAACATCAACCGCCATGATCATCGCATCTCTTACACTCCTCGGCTTGGACATGGAGAGTGGAAATGCGCAGTTGGACTTTGTAGTAAGAAAATGGATGGGTTCTACGGAGCCTATTCTTGCTCAAAATGTCCTAACTATGTTGTTCATTCAAGATGTGCAACGAAACCAAGTGTATGGGACATGATCGAACTAGAAGGGACACACGAAGAGCCCGAGGAACCTCCATTTGTGGTGATTGATGATAACACGATCAAACATTTTAGCCATGATCATAACTTAAGAATCAACAAAGATGGGAGGATTCTACATGAAAGCACAATCTGTCAAGCATGTGTGTTCCAGATTTGTTCAGAACCATTCTACAGTTGCGAGCAGTGTGATTTCATTCTCCATGAAAAATGTGCTAACTTGCCTCGGAAGAAACGGCATGTAAGCCACAACCAACAATTCACACTAGACACGAATCCTGAAGGCAAAACTTATGAATGTCGTCTTTGTTATCAACACTTCACCGGTTTCCGATACAAGTCTCTTCTTAGTGATAGAAATAGTCTAGATGTACGATGCAGTTCAATTTCAGAACCATTTGAGCACAAAAGCCATCCACATCCTTTATACTACTCTGAAGTAGGTTATGCTAAGTCGTCTTGTACAGCATGTGGCAAATGTGATGACAAAGGACGATACTTGAATTGTGATGAGTGTAATTTTAGATTGGATTTCAAGTGTGCTATTTTACCGCACAAGGTAATGAGGGATAGGTATGACGATCATTATCTCTTCTTATCTTATGGTGAAAGCAGTGTGGATGGAGAATATTATTGGTGTGAAGCTTGTGAAACAAAAGTGGATCCGAAGAAATGGTTTTATACATGCAAAGACTGATGTCACACTTCATGTTTCCTGCATTGTAGGAGACTTCTCATATGTTAAGCCAGGTTCAGAAGACTTCTCACATACTATGGTAAGTGTAATAAGGTTGCAAGGAGAAGTGGTATCCAACACCTCTATTTGTAGACCCATTTGCTCTGTGTGTAACTCTCGATGCAACCTCCCTTCCATTTTCAAGGATTCCATGGCTGGATATTTCTGTTCTTTCAAATGTCGTGACAAATGCGAGCCCCCGCTTCAATTTCCATCGCAGTTGACGCCATCTAAAGAGGACACAGCCATTATAGATTGATAAGGCATGTAATGTTTTGTATCATTGGTTTTGGACCTTTTGGTTGTAATGAATAGTAAAAGTAATGTATTGATCACTTATCGTTAAAGTAACTATATAATGTTGCTTAAACTGCAGCTCAAAATATATTTGACTATCAAAGCTGATGAACAACACAGACTGAATGCAAAACTTGTAATCTAGCAAAAAAAAGTTGATGCTCCAATAAAGTTAAACAGACCATTACAATCGTTGATGCAGACTATCTACCTAGGAGGAAAAAACATAAACTGGATCAATCCAAAAATTTCAAAACTGAGTAGAAAAGCCGAACATAGGAACATTGGCTCACAAAAGTGATTAAGACAAGTCTCTTTGTTATCTGTGGTCTGTCTCATCAACCACAAAACCAGCTTAAGATTTCATATACTCTCATTGATTCCCACCAACTTCATCCTCCTTAAGGCTTCCACAAACATTACATTCAAGAACCCTCGAAGCATCATGAGTCTTTGGCGGAAGCGGAGCCAAAGTACCAAAACAGTTCTCCTTCTCACACATATACCTTACAAAGAAGTAAGCATGAGGGAAACTAGATTCATCATCCACACCATTTCCACAAGCTTCTCCTTCTTCATCCTCCATCTCTTCTTCTTGCCCATCTTCACCATCCATCTCTTCCATGACATCATTCTCATCTTCCTCACCTTCAGACCAACTAGATTCCACTTTGCACCGATCACAGTCACATTTAAAACCGTAATCCTCAAGCAATCTCTTTTGTCTACTCGAGTAGTTCATGTTCACAGGGAAGTAGCTTAAACATACTTCTCTTCCTTCAGGAAGATCATGAATCATCCTAATTATGATATCAGTATTACCATCAGAAGCAGAGTCAACATAATCGAATCTACAAGCATTAGGAAGACAATCATGATTGAAGAACGATGTCTTCGGATAAATCCCATAAGCTCGTACTGATCTTTTCTCGTTAGAAACAGAGAACGGTTCCATCAAACCAAAGGCGTTAACTTTATCCTTACCCAGTAGAGCTGCCGTGAGCTCCGGTGAGTTTGGAACCGGAAGAGGTGGACACACGGCGGATAAAAGAGAATGGAGAAAACCAGCAGCTGCAGAATCAGTCCCTGAAGAAGAAGAAGAAGAAGAATCTCCATTGATGCCATTACCTTGAAGCGAAAGCAATTTCTGGAAATCAGAAGGAGAAGCAGCTGCGAGATTGTAAGCAGAGAGGAGGAAACGAGCTTGGACTTGGCGATCAGAAGGTTGATCGGAGAATGCGGCGGAGGATGATTGGTGAAGGCGGCGAAGTGATTCGCAGAGCCAAGGAGTGTGAGAGGCTAAGCAATTAGGGGAGCAAAAGGAGACGAGAGAGCAAGATTGGCATTTCTGAGCAGATGAAGGTAGCGATCGAAAACAATGGTCGCAGTAAGGAGAAGCAGAGGAGAGAAATGGGAAAGCAGAGTAGAGAAGAAGAGGAGACTCTCTGAGAATAACTTGTCCAGCACGAAGAGACTGAGCCGCCACCAAACTCCTTCCTCTTCCACCGATTTCTGCAACTCTAAGCATCGTCTCCGTCTTAGCTCCGCCGTCGTTCATCGTATCAGCCGTCGTCGATTAGGGTTTTACAAAAATTAAACAATTTATACGGAAGAAAATGTGAAAGACTAAACGGTGCCGTTTGTTTCGTCAACGTTTGGATTTTTAGAAAAGGAAAAAAGAGTTCACACATTAACGAATCTCCTCTTCACATTCCCTAATATTGGGCTATATGGGCTTTCTCTAAGCCCATTATATTACGATCTTTTTCTAATTTCTACAAAACTGGTAGGCATGGCCAAAACCCAAAAGTAACCAAACCCGAATATCCGATCCAAAAATATCCGAACCAAATCCGATCCGAATTTTTGAAGTATTGAAACGGGTCTTCAACTTCTATACCTAAAAAATCGAATTTGAACCCAAACCGAACCGAGAATCGAATGGATACCCAAAATACCCAAAATATGATTATATATATAGAAATATTAATTATATTTATATTTGATATAACTCACTTATCTAAAATTAGAATTATAAACTCATATATATATATTATTTTACGACCAAAATTATCAAAATATCCAAAATATCTAAATTATAAAAAAAATTATTAATTATATTTGTTTAAATTTTACCAAATTTTATTCTAATTTAACTAAACTTTATTCAAATTTAACCATTTTCTTTTTTTTTCCTAATATTCCAGGCACCCAAACGAGAACCGAAAATTATAAATACCCAAATGAGTCATACCTCTAAACCCTAAAACCCGAAAGACCTGACCCGAACTCGAACGGGTACCTGAACACGTAGGCCTTTAAACTAGCATTGTCATAAACTTTTTTGAGATGGTCGTGGAAGAGCCCGCAGTGGTTTCTTTCTTCCTCTACAAGGAGTCTCTGACTTAGGGTTTCTATTTCCGCCATGAAGATGTCTCCGACCTTAGAGAATGGAACAGAAAAGATCCCAGTAGATGTATTTATCGAGATATTCTTGAGGCTGTCGTTGAAATCTATAGCGGTATGTCGTTGCGTATCGAAGGTCTGGGCCTCCATACTTGGCCATACAGAATTCACAGAGTTGTTCTTGAATAGATCGTGTGCTCGTCCGAAGCAATTGTTCGCCTACAACAAAGCCGGTGAGTGGTTCTTCTTCTCAACACCACAAACTCAAAATCCTGATGATAACATCACTTATCATGTAGTCGCCAATTATCATATGAAGTTCACTGTTGATGGTTGTTTCTATCAAGTTCCTCGTCCTGTCAATGGCTTAATCTGTCTTAAACATGAGTTGTTAATAAATGAAATGAAGGAAACGATGGTGGTGATATGTAACCCTAGCACAGGTCAATCCTTACCTTTACCCAAATTGAAGACGGGTAAATCTTGGTCGAAAATCTTTTTAGGGTATGATCCAATTGGTAAACAATTTAAAGTATTGGTCTCGACACGTAATGAAGGAAGCCGTTTCTATTCGTTTGATGAGTATCAAATTTTGACAGTAAGACCTGGAAACATCATGTTATGGAGAGTGATCCAATGTTGCATACCACATCATTCTTCAGAAAGTGCAGATAAAGGGATATGCATCAATGGTGTTTTGTATTATCAAGTCAACGCTCCAAGTAGTTATATCATAGCTTGCTTCGATGTTAGGTCTGAGGAGTTTAGATTTATTAGAGCAATGTGTTATGGAGCTCTTATAAACTACAATGGTAAGCTAGGTTTGTTTTCGTCTCAAAAAGATCCTTGTGACCGTTCTGGTTTGTTTTCGTTTCAAAAAGATTCTTGTGACTGTTTTGATAGTAGAAGAGGAAGTATTGAATTGTGGGTTCTAGAAGATGTCGGAAAGCTAGAATGGTCGAAGCATACATATGTATTGCCTGAGATGTGGAAGAATGTAGTGGGAACCACCGATTTACGTTTTGTTGGAATGAATCGGACAAATGAATTTGTGTTCCATTCGGTGAAACGCAAGCCTTTCTACGTTTTCTACTACAATGTCGATAGTAACACAGTCAAAAGAGTTGAAATCCAAGGAATGGAAGCATTTAAAGATACTATTGGTTACACCACATTCGCAAACCATGTAGAGAATGTGAAGCTTATGCATATGTTTTAATTATGAATTTTTTTTATTTTTTATTTAACTTATGCTTGTAAGAGAACTAATTTGGGTTGTTCTCATCAATTTTTTTTTTTTTTTTAATCAAATATCGTTACTACTAATCTTCAACCATAAAATAAATATGTTTTAATTTATTCAATACTTGAAAATGATTTTATATGCACGCGTATTGAATAAATTATATACTCATCAATTCGTATTGTGATTTTTTAATCAAAAGATCACATGACTTATTTTACTCTTTAACTTAAATTCAGATTTGAACACGTTAATTTAATATCTATCTTGGTATTTATAATATTAATTCATCTCGAATAAAAGAATAAAATTTGAGTTGGAACAAAATATGATTTCGAGTGCAGATATACTAAAATTCAAAATTGTGATTTAAGAAACTTGTATACAATGTGTGATCATTTAAGTCTTTCATGTTCTTAACGATTTTTGTATGATGTCAAAGTTTTCTGTATAATAATTGTTAGGTTCTAGAGAGTTCTAGAACCTTTCCGAGTATATTCATTATACTTAGAGATATATATGTATTAGTTTACGATAAACATAAGTGTGATTAGTCCTTATCTCTAAGCTAGTATATATGTTGTACGTAAGTTATTCAATAAGATCATCAAGTTCTCAAACATATTATCCTTCTTTACATGGTATCAGAGCTTGAGTAACAATCCAAAAAAAAAAAAAAAAAAAAAAAAAACAGTTTCCGATTTCTAAAGTTCTTAAGTTTTTCTTCATTATTCTCTTTCAAACATCATGAGTTCTGAGTTGACTGCGCCTGGTGCGAAGGAGACGTACAAAAACGATCCTTACTATCTCCATCCCTCTGATAACCCTGGTTCGTTAATTACCCCTGTGATTCTCAACGGCGAGAATTATGAGGAGTGGGCAAGAAACCTTGAGAATTCACTCCGGGCGAAGGGAAAGAAAGGGTTCATCGATGGCTCTCTTGTCATACCAACGGATGATGAAGAGAAACAAGAGGCATGGACAAGAGTTAATTCGATGATTGTGGGGTGGATAGGCGCGGCGATATCACCTAAGATTCGCTCCACCGTGACGTTCACCACCGATGCTCATAAGCTTTGGTGTGTTTTGCAGAAACGTTACTCGGTTGGTAACTCAGTCAGGGTATATCAACTAAAGTCAGAGCTTGTCTCGTGTAAGCAACAGGGTCAAAGTGTCATGGACTACTTCGGGAGACTTTCATCCAAGTGGGAAGAGCTTCTAAACTATGAACCAGTTCCGGCATGTACTTGCGGTGCAAGTGAAAAATTTGTCAAAAAATATGAAGATGAACGTGTTCATCAATTTCTTATGGGATTAGATGAATCACGTTTTGGGAATGTGTGCACTAATATTATTGGTATGGATCCTTTACCGGATCTAAACAGTGCTTATCAACGTGTGGTGAGAGAAGAACGTCGTTTAAGCACTTTACGGTCTGAAGTGAAACAAGATGTTGTGGGATTTGTGACACAGTGTGAACAATCTCATTCCATCGAAGGGTCTGGTGCGGATGGAGCGAGTGTTGCTGTTGCTCGAGGACGAGAGCGTGTCGTGTGCAGTCATTGTGGCCGTACCGGTCATGAGAAGAAGGATTGCTGGCAAATCATTGGGTTTCCAGAATGGTGGTCTGAGCGTAGTCAGGATGATGGTTCTTCTCGTGGTCGTGGTAACAGCTCACGTGGTCGAGGTTCTAGCCGGGGTCGTGGCAGGGGATAATTCCGAGCCAATGTAGCTCAAGGTACAACGATCCCTAACTTCACCAATGAGTAATGGGCATCATTGTCAAGTTTACTTGAACAACAAAAGCCAACCACTGTTCCGGAGCGTCTAAAGGGTAAGAATAAAACGGGTGAAGTAATTCTTGATACGGGAGCTTCACACCATATGACCGGAGATATATATGTTCTTACTAACTTACGTGATATTATGGAGTGTCCTGTGAAGTTTGCAGATGAGAGTTTCGTTATGGCAACGCAATGTGGTTCATTGGCGTTATCAAAGTCAATTGTTTTGACGAATGTCCTTTATGTGCCGAGTTTAAATTGCACTTTGTTGTCCGTTGCAAAGCTGCTTAAGCAAACTGGATGTTTTGCTTTATTTACTGATACGTTGTGTATTTTACAGGACCGTTTTACGAGGACGCTGATTGGCGCCGGTGAAGAACGGGATGGTGTGTATTTTTATCGAGATGTTTCAGTTGCTCGCGCTCACAAGATCAAGGCATGTGACGACCAGGTTTTGTGGCATAGGAGATTGGGACATCCAGCATTTGGTGTTTTACATTCCGATCTAGAACGGAATGAGTTCCTTGTTTCTCGTGATGTAGTGTTTGACGAGTCATCGTATCCGTTTCAAGAAAACTCCTCCGTTGACGAAGAAGAGATGTTCGTACCTGTTGCTTCTAACGATATGTGGGACATAGATCCAAGAGAAGCACCGACAGCAGAAATCATACAAAACAGGGGGAGTGTTGTGAGTCCTGTTCATGATCCGCATGTCCAAAAAGAAGTTGAATCACTCGTTGCGCCAGTCATTGACAAACCCGACGAAAGTGCCAGCACGATACATAACGTGACAGAGTCTCCATGTGAAATAGAAGCTCCACAAGCCGTATCTCCTAATACCGAGGCTGTGATCGCTCAGCCTGCTCCTCTCCTTGGACAAGGCCATCGTCAAAAGTTTCCTAATGTGCGTCTTCAAGGTTATGAGACTTACACCGCCCAATGTAATCTTCCGCTTGCATCTGATAAAAATACACATCACGCTCCCAGTCTTCCCGCAGCTACATCACCGTCCTCTTCAACGGTTCAAGGTAAAACACCGTACTCTATTGAATACTATGTCTCTGACGAGTTCTTCTCCGAGAACCATCAAATTTTTTTGGCAGCCGTGACGGCTGGGGTTGAACCTAAGGGATATAGCGAGGCAGTACGTGATGGCCGTTGGAGAAAAGCGATGGGTCATGAGATTGAAGCGCTTGAGGACAATAACACGTGGGAATTAGTGGACTTGTCGGAAGGAAAGGTAGCGATTGGGAGCAAGTGGGTATATAAAATAAAATACAATGCCGATGGCACCGTTGAAAGATATAAAGCCCGGTTGGTGTGTCTCGGTAACAACCAAGTAGAGGGAGAGGATTTCGATGAAACATTTGCACCCGTTGCTAAAATGACGACTATACGTACTCTGTTTAAAGTCTGCTGCAAAAGGATGGGAAGTCCATCAAATGGACGTACATAATGCGTTCCTTCACGGTGATTTGGAGGAAGAGGTTTACATGAAGCTTCCTCCCGGATTTCAAACCACAGATTCATCAAAGGTATGTCGACTTAAGAAATCTCTTTATGGACTGCGTCAGGCTCCTCGCTGCTGGTTTGCCAAGTTATCTCAAGCATTGCTTAAGTATGGCTTTACTCAGTCCTATGCGGACTACTCACTCTTCACTTATGTACAAGGTACCACGAATTTACGAGTTCTGGTTTATGTTGATGACCTCGTGATAAGTTGCAGTGATAGTGAGGTGTTATCAAAGTTCAAAGCCTATTTAAGTGATTGTTTTCACATGAAAGATCTAGGGAAAGTTAAATACTTTCTGGGTATTGAAGTTGCGCGTGGAGAAGAAGGCTTTTTCCTCTCACAAAGAAAGTATGCTCTAGATATTATCAAGGAAGCAGGCATGCTCGAGTGTCAACCTGTTTCAACACCTATCGAACAGAATCACAGGTTGCTCGCCGATGATAGTCCTTTGTATAAGGATCCGGCACAGTTTCGTCGTCTTGTCGGACGTCTCGTTTATTTAGCCACTACACGACCTGAGCTCAGTTACGCAGTCCATGTTCTATCTCAAGTTATGCATGCGCCACGCCAAGCTCATTGGGATGCGGCGATTCGAGTTGTTAGGTACATTAAAGGGTGTCCGGGTCAAGGAATAATGTTGACAAGCAACAAGGATCTCCGTCTAGATGCTTATTGTGATTCAGATTATGCTTCGTGTCCAAAGTCTCGCCGATCTTTGTCTGCGTTTGTCATGCTCTTAGGCGGCTCTCCGATATACTGGAAGACGAAGAAGCAGGATACCGTGTCCCACTCCTCGGCTGAAGCAGAGTATCGTGCGATGTCAGCAGCACTCCGCGAGTTACAATGGTTACGTGAGTTACTTGCGGACCTTGGCGTTACAAACTTGGAGCCGATGAAGTTGTTTTGTGATAGCAAAGCCGCAATCCATATTGCCGCAAATCCGGTCTTTCACGAAAGGACAAAACATATCGAAAAAGATTGTCACAGTGTACGGGATGCAGTTCAAAGTGGTCTTATCCAAACAGAACATGTTCGAACAACAGAACAGCTTGCAGATGTGTTAACAAAGGCTTTGGGGAGTTCAAGTTTCGCATATTTATTGTCCAAGTTGGGCATTTCAAATCTACATGCGCCAACTTGAGGGGGAGTGTTAGGTTCTAGAGAGTTCTAGAACCTTCCGGAGTATATTCATTATACTTAGAGATATGTATGTATTAGTTTACGATAAACATAAGTGTGATTAGTCCTTATCTCTAAGCTAGTATATATGTTGTACGTAAGTTATTCAATAAGATCATCAAGTTCTCAAACATATTATCCTTCTTTACAATAATAGATAAAATCGAGTGAGAAAAAAAAAGATAAATTGAGAAAAAAAAACATATAAAATGGTAATATAAGTCACCACTCACCTAACATAACTTAAATTTACAGTAAACTAAAATGAAAAAAAAAAAAAGTTGATCGTAAAATTGACAAAACGACATAACAAAACTATAAATCATATAAAGGAATTAGGAAGATCTAAAGTGACCAATCAGAAAATAAAATTAAAAAAAAAAGAAAACGAGAAAAGGACTATGAAACGGCGGCGTTTAATAGAAGAGTCATCGGCGTCGGTGTGAGTGATTTGATTAACGCAACCGCTGGGCCATTAACGCAACGCGCCTCTCTTTATAAACCAAACACAGACATCGAGAACAGAGTGAGTGGTCCACTTTCACATCGATTCGAAGAAGAAGACAAAAATATAGCTCAAAAGAGCCGTTGAAAGCGTACAATCTAAGGCAAATATAGCCAGAAGATAGCCAAATATTAGTAGTGTATTATTATCAATTTCAATTTCAAGATAGTGAGAAAAAGAAAGGCTCAGTTTTGAGGGGTTTTTCACCGGCTATGGTGGGTTTAAACGACGACGTCTCTGTCGACATTGAAGAGATCTACAATGGTGGCAAGGTTTGTTTACACATTTAGCTATCAAAGTTACCTTCTTTCTCTTCTAGCTTCAGTTTCTTGATTGAAATCAAAATTTGTGATATTGTGTTCTTGATTTAGTTTTTATGCTTAATTTAATTACAAGTTGGGTTATTTATTTAGTGCTACTTCATTCATACTTTAAAAGTTGTTTCACTTTTCTCTTATGATATGATACTTTGAAATTTTATTTTCATCTGAAAATCTACAATTTGGGGTCTTCTTTGATTTGATTCTTTGTTCTTCTGCATAAAAAGGTTAAGAGATTCCCTTGAAAATGGTATCTTTTTTTTTCCCCTCTATGATTGAGATATAATGTCTGACTTTTTTTAGCCACAAGTTATCTCTTTTACTGATTGTTCTGAGTCTTGCACATGGGAGAATCTATTGAGGACCTAATTTTTTTGTTGTCTGGAACAAAGTTGGAATGTTCCTTTTCTTAGCTGTATATGATTCATGGAACAAATATTAAAAGATTATTTTGGTTTCTAAATGTTGAGGTAGATTTTGGATGAAGGCTAATGGTGTGTATATGAGAATCAAGCTTGTGTTGTTACTATTTTTCTCTTTTAATTTGGATAAGACTGATTCATTTCTTTATTGTTTTTACTTATCTTTTGCAGGAGCATCATGTTAAAACTTGTCATGGTTCAGTTTCAGTTGTAGTTTATGGAGATCAAGAGAAACCAGCATTGATCACTTATCCAGATGTAGCACTAAATTGTAAGAGTGGGGGAGGGAATATGCATTTGTACATGATTTGTTTTCACTTGATAATCTAATTTCAAGAGTCTTGTGTTTCTTTTTTTGTCTGCTAGATTTGTCGTGTTTCCAAGGATTGTTTCTCTGCCCTGAAGCAGTGTCCTTACTGCTCCATAATTTCTGCATTTACCATATTAGTCCACCAGGACATGAGGTTTGTAAAATTGATTGTCTTGAAACAATTCATTATTTTCTTTGTTTCTACTTTGCTGTTTGCTCATGTTGTGTCGGTTTCATCATTTCCACAAGAGTTTTTGCAGTTTGGAGCTGCTCCAGTTTGTTCCAATGATTCATCGCCTTCTGTTGAAGACCTCGCGGACCAGATTATTGAAGTATTGAACTTCTTTAGGTAAAACTTGAATCATGTTTGAACTCACTCTCACTCTTGACTACTTTGGCATATCAGAACAAGTGTAATTCCGCTGCTATTATCCTAAAATCTATGTCTCTTGCAGCCTCGAGGCTGTAATGTGCATGGGGATCACAGCTGGTGCCTACATCCTTTCCTTGTTTGCTGTATGTACTCGTTAAGGCTCCTTGAGAATTAATTTGTAACTACATTCTTAGAACATCATACAATATCTAATTACTTATCAATGGTTGTTTTATGGTTGCAGATTAAACATAAAGAACGAGTTTTGGGTTTGATTCTTATATCGCCTCTATGCAAAGCACCCTCATGGTCTGAATGGTTTTATTACAAGGTTTCTTTTTCTTGTCTTCCTATGATAGTTTACATGACTTTACTAAAGCGAAATCCACACTCTTCATTCCTATCGAGACGAATTAACCGATGTTAAAACTGATTGTGCAGGTAGTGTCGAACTTGTTGTACTACTATGGCATGTCTGGACTGTTAAAAGATATTTTCCTTCAGAGGTACTTCAGTAAGGTAATATTTCTTGTGATTCCGTGATGGAAACGGGAAATCCCGCATATACTCGATAGTTATTGACTAATCTTGTTTAAAATCATGACAGGAAGCACGTGGTAGCTCTGAAGTTCCAGAGCGGGATGTGGTACATGAATGCAGAAGAGTCAGTGCTTAACTTAGTAGTCTCCAGATGATTTTACGGTTTTTCATCACCTTTGATAATAATATTGTTGTATCCATATGATATGTTTATACAGCTGCTGGGTGAAAGACACGGTAGTAGTCTTATGCGGTTTCTGGAAGCAGTTAACAGGAGACATGACCTAACTGATGGATTGAGGAGTTTGAAATGCCGTACACTCATATTTGTTGGTGACCAATCTCCTTTCCACTCTGAAACTCTTCACATGGTGACAGCGTTGGACAGAAAATACAGCGCTTTGGTTGAGGTATGCTGTTTAATGTAAAAGCAACTCTAATTTTCTTAGAGCAAGCTCTTGGCATCCCTTGGAGATTAAAGATTCAGTCTCTTAGATTGTTGAAGCTTACTTAGATGTTGTTTTGTTTGAAATTGCAGGTGCAAGCTTGTGGATCAATGGTGACAGAGGAGCAACCACATGCGATGTTGATACCAATGGAGTTCTTTTTCATGGGGTTTGGATTGTATCGGCCAGGTAGGGTTAACGGTAGCCCCCGGAGTCCTCTCAGTCCGTCATGTATTTCACCAGAGCTTCTTTCTCCGGAGAGTCTTGGTTTGAAGCTAAAGCCAATAAAAACTCGGGTTCCCACGAAATGTTAAACAAAAACACCACATTGATTCATTGTATTTTTTCCTTTTATATTTTGTATCATTTTCACTAATATTCTTTTATTAAATTTGTGTTTGTACTTTTGTAGTCGATTAACTCAAAAAGTTCTTTATTTGTAAGAGATAGTTGTGATTTTTATGGGTTGGTAATCAATCAGTACAAAATATGTTGAAGATGTTTCTAATTTTTTGTTTCAGAACAAATAAGAAGAAAGAAAACAAACTAAGACGCTTCCTACCTCTTTACCCCAAAACATTAAACAAAACAAAAAAATGAAGTGAAATTACAAGTCGCAGTAATTATCTTCTTCGTGTAGAGATTTTATACAGTTTCCTCTTGAGTTTTCTTCTGATCTCTCAAAGCATCTATACATCCGGAAGTTCCCAATCATATGCCTTTGCGTAGCTTGAGACCAAATTTGGCTTCATGTTGTGTGTTATGCTAAACATCATCCAACACTTCAAGAGTCATGAAGAGAACCTTGGATCATCAGAGATATACGCTTTGCGCTTTCTGAGTGATACAAATCTCCTTTGAAACCAATCTGTAAAGATGATGAAGATAAGAGTGAGTTCAAAGTTGAGTGTGAGCCAAAAGTCATTGACACAGAGATGATTTGAATTTTACCTCGGCTGAGCTATCGGGAGAGAACCACCTTAAGAGTACTCCTAAATGTACAACGGCTGGTATCAACTTGAATAGCAATGGCGTTGTTACCTGTAACATAATTTGTTTTGAATTGTAACTAAACAATATTTGATTCATTAATAAAGCAACTTCCGTGTCAATATTCGTTTTTGTGAAGTTATGAATATAATGTAGAAATGGACCATACCAGGCTTAAAGCAGTTGTCCCCAGAAGCAGGAGGTACAATTTACTCTGCAAATAAGCACAAACCCCTTCATTGTTACTTATCTCTCCACCAAAAGCAAATTATGAAGCCTCTCTGGAGATTTTATTTCTTACCTCAATTAAGTGAAGATTAGATGCTCGACTTAGCAGAACAAACGCAAATTCCCCAATCTGTGCAAGAGACATTCCAACCTACAGACAATAAAACTGTAAGGCATCTTTCTACGAGAAGGTTTGGAATAATGTGAAAACAGAAAAAAAGAAGGGTTCACTTCTTACAAGTACTGCTGTTTTGTTATTGTAACCAAAGACTTTAACAACGATCGCAACTACCACTGTCTTTATCACTATCACCAGTAACACAGCTGCTAGCAGAATGTCAACATGGTTCCACAAGAAGTGCATATGTATCAACATGCCAATGCTAGCAAGGAACAGCGCTGCGAAAAAATTGCGGATGGGTTCCACCTGCAAGGAAACAGATCCGATCAGAACAGGTCTATATGGTCAATTTTTACACAATGGGCCAAATAAGGGAATGCATTTCGTCAGGAATTCAACGATAATATATAAGCAGGAAAGACACTTTTAAAGTAAGTGAGTGGCCAAAGAAAATGGGCAGCGACCCTCTAAGTTCGAAATAGTGAAAGAGGACTTCTTACTTGTTCAAGAGTATGCTGAGCTAGATCAGTTGTTGAAATCATTACTCCTGCCGCAAAGGAACCCAACTCAAGACTTAGACCGAGCTTGTCACTACACTGAAGAAGCCAAAACCAAACTGGGTTTATAATTCAATTCGAGAGTCAAAAATATTCAAACAGCCAATAGATAAGTAGAACAAAGGGATCAGACTAACCCAAGCAACGAGCAAGCAAAATGCTACAGCGGCCAACTGGTAGAGCTCGTTAGTCTGTCAGAGATTGAGGAATACTTAAGATGATAAACATTTTTAAGACTAAAACTGAAGCAGGTAAAAAATGTGTGTATATACCTGAGAAGAAAGGCTTGTCATAAGTTTTAGAAACCAAGGTACCCAGGTACGGGACAATACAAACAAAGCAGCCAAAAACGCAATCAAAATAGCCAGCCTGGAAAGAAATTACAACCCAGCCAAAAGATAAAAAGTGTCACAAACTTGGTTTTACTATACCGAAACATAACAAATGAACTAAGGAAGCAGGGAATTGTTGATAATTTCACAGAAATTCCTGGAAGAGAAAAATACATACGATTTAGCCATGGACAACACTCCTTGAAGGAGGCCAGATGTACCACCAAGAACTGGCAGGAGAGCAAACAGCAAGCCCACAGCACAATCCTGGTGATTCATGAAACCGTAAATTAAAAATCAAATAAAGAAATTGTTGCATACAACACACTACCTGAGGAAATGCAGTTTTTAAAATTAAGAGGGAACAAAAGTGTGAAAATCATATTTGAGAAGCTATTGTTTTGAGAATGATCAGGTAGATACCTGAAGGATAAGAGTTCCAACGGTTATCTGGCCATGTAGAGCACTTATGCTATTTCTTTCCATTAAAAACTTCAAAACCTGGTACAAGATTCAGTGGGAGGTAATGATAACATATGAGGATCAATTCTAAAGAGAAATTTATGAAAACATTACTGGTACAGTAAAGAAAAGATAAATACGGTGAGAATAAGCACAAGGAAAAAATTCTGTGTACAACAAGGTCAAAAATACTGAAGAATGAAAAAATACACAAGTGAAATTAGAATATACCACCGCTGTTGATGACATCGAAAGAAATGCACCTACGAATATTCCTTCTGTTAGTTTACCGCCACATAACTGCAAATGAGGAAACAGCTAAGTCAACCAAATGCAATCTATAGTCATGATTCATGCCACAAAATGCCTGATAACTCATTCTAACTTGATTAATACAATGTTTTAGAACATACCGAGGCTGTTATCCCACTCAAACACATGAACAAAAATATCTGAAGAAGACCTCCTGGAATAGCTACTGCACGAACCACACGCAGCTGCAACAACAAAGTACAATAACTGTCTCAAAAGTTTCAATCGGGTGGAACAAAAAAAACAGACAAATATAAGAGGGTGGAAATATGCAAACCTTTGCTGCAGAAAATTCTAATCCTAAAGCAAAAAGGAGAAAGATAACACCAAACTGAGCTACTGTTTCAACCTGTGCTACAAGAAAAAAATATAAATCAAGTCCTTATAAACCATTTATCTAACCAGGCAAGTATAAATAAAGTCCTTATAAAACATCTGTAGAAACATAAGATGAAGACAAGAAAAGAGGAATTTTGAAGAACTAAAGCGGATGTAAGCTACCTGCACCATTTCACTAACAAAGCTTAAGCCACCCGGTCCAATGATAGATCCAGCCAATAGATACCCAGTAATGACCTGCCATATAATCAGTGTAGAAAGTAAATAACTATGTCACAGTTTGATCAACAAGTGCTAACAAAATCATTTCTACACGGAAAGCTGAATACTCAAATCCTAACAAAATAATATTGAAATTCACAAGCTCTGCAAAGGAAGTGTGTGCTAACCGGTTGACCAGCACAAGCAAAGGCAATTCCACCACAAGTAGCAGAAACAATGACGACCACCAAATCTGATATCAGCCTACAAATGTGCCATTATAAGATAGATGTGCCAACAAAAAACATTAGTTAGATACTTACAAAATATAACCGATCAAAGAACTTCCCTTATGAATGCTATACACTTACCTTAAATCTAGCTGTAGTATAGGGTACTTGGATTTTGGATTGGACATTATAAAAACGTTGTCCTGGATAAAAAATTTAGCAAATTCACATAAGGAGAATGTTTTTACAAACTGGTGCATAATAGATATACATTCTTCAACAGTATGAAGTACAAATGATTTAAGACTATCTAAGCTTACCTTCCTATCTATCAGTCTCGGAGTATCTTCTACGCCATTCTCGTTATCCAAATTAAAGAACGATCTAGAATAAAATCACTGATATGTTATAATTTTCTTTAGCCTGTGAAACAAAAGTAGAAAAACAGCCACTACTTGCAGGAATCGACTCCAAACAGGGTAAAGTAGTAAGCATCAGGAAGACTCACTTCTCTTCCTTGGTCTTGGTTTCATTTTTCTTTGGCTTAACCCGAGCAACAGTCTCTAGAACAGCCTAATGAGCATAACAAATGACTTAATCAACCGAAACACATACGAATAATCAGTAATATGGCTAAAAAAAGGAACAAAATTGCAGCAACCAACCTGCTGATCAGCAACACTATTATTGAAGCTTCCTGGATCAGGAACTGCAAAATCAAAACCATTTCACAAACAGTTCAATGACATTTTTTCATTTCAACTCACACAATTCATTAAATGCTAATACACATTAACCATGAGAAATCTATAAACCTAGACTACTTAAGCTAATTTAATGATATAAATCCCTAGAGAGAATCAATTTATCACAAAATTGAAATCTAGTGAAGACGAAAAAAACAAGCTGATCTCTGAAAACAAAAACCCTAGCTCCACATTGAAAAATGAGGATCTCGAGTATAAGGACCTTCGTTCTGGTCATTCTCAGGAAACTCTTTCTCAAGTGCGCGATCGATCATATCCGCGAAGCTATCTTCCTTAGGTTTCGCACTCGTCGCATTGAACTCAGTGACGGTTCCATTGATCTCACGTGTAACAACTGAGTCAGTCTCGATAACGGACTCGGCGGAAAAAGCAAGAGAGAAACTACAGATCAGAAGAAGCGTAAGAAACCTCATCGAGGATTTGTCACTGTTGTTTTTACAACACCGCCGCATCTCAGTGATTGTGCCGCGGCGGAGCGATAGAGACAGATATAGAGAAAGAGATCGTTTCTCCTCGTGTGTGTATGTGTGCTTCTTCTTCTTCTCTCTTTCCGGTGGTTGGAGAACGAGAAAGCAGAAAGATTGAGAAAGAGAGAGGGAAATTAATTTTTATTTTTATTTTTATTTATTAGTGATTGATTTTTTTTTTAATTTGTTTTTTTAATTCTTCTGTTTGCTTAAGGGAAAATGTTAGCGTTATGAGTCTTTTGATTCTGGAAACAAAAGTGTGTATAAGAACGTTTTAGTAACCGAATCTTTAACACACGCGCCTCCGTTAGCGCGTGGTTTCTTCTTTTTCGTGGCTGGGGAAGAGAACAAAAGTCATTTATACAATAAAGTTTAAAAAATAAAAAAAAAAATTAGATTTGCTGAATTTGCACATTAAATAAAGATTACGTTTAGAAATTTCATTTTTTTAAGGGTTGATTGCAATGTTTGGTCTCTTTTGGATTTGTTTTAGTTTGGAGTATTTTTATCAAATTCCCTTTATTTCCTGTTCTTCATAAATCAGCAATCTTTTTGTTTAAAGTTTAAACCAGTTTGTTTTGTGTGTGGATAAAGATCTAAACAGAATTGCAAATAAATATATAATTCTTAAATTTTATATTTATATTATAGAAATTAAAATTATATTTTATATCTAATGGATTTAGTCATGTTTGCTAGATTTGGTCGTACTAAAACTCTATTTTGGTATTAAAAAGTACAGTTCCACCTATGAAGAATAAAATGTAATATTTTGAGAATTAAATGAATTTATTTTGAACGATTGAAGAAATTTTTATTTTGGGCCAAAGTGTGTTGTTTTGTATTGTTATAAAGCTTTTTTTTTATTATTAATTTAAGAGGCATGTAGTGTTATAAAGCTAATTTAGAATTTAATTTTTATTAATTCAGTTTATTGACTAGAAAGACATTGTAAAATCTTACTTGGTAAACTTAATGTAATTATAGAGAGTATAGAAATTAGAAATCATTTAATAATTTGAATGTGTAAAAAATCATACAGCAATATTAAAAAAAATATATATATACTATATGACTAGAATTTGTAGCCTAGTAGTTTGTGTTAATATCATCGACGTGTCAGCAGCTGAGTTCAATTTCGTAAATTGCATATTGTTGGGAAAAAAATAAAACAAAAATAGTACTAGCTAATTCGTAATAGTTGAAAAAGATAGTAATCTTCAATCTCTTAATAGTAGAACGAAATTGCAATTGCATGCATGAAACTAAAGAAAAATAAAAGATAATTAATCGAAAATGAATAATCACTTATTGTGAGATTTTTATTACCATTTGATGGACGACGGTGATTATGGAGATACGGTGCACCGACTCACAGGAGATTGGTCAACTCGGAATATCAAAACTAATATGAACCGTCGATTGTACGGCATGAGTCAAAGATATTTGACAAGGTTTTGTTAAATATTATATGAGTTCTTTTATTTAACATAATCCGCATTCCTACGTTATCACCACCCTCTTTAATTCGATTAACAAGGTTATAAGATTTCATTTTTTAATAATGGTTAACGCAAGAAAAAAAAGTGAAGTTTGAAGCTCCCAAGGACAAAAATGAAGTTTACATATGAAGGATAGTCTTGAATCTTGATCGGGCAAGACATCAAGAAAATGTATAAGACTCTTATTACCCTAATATAGTAATATCAATAACAAGAAAACTTTTATACAAACCTAAAATTTCTTGACAAGATATAAACTTTTTTTGAATAATTCCTAATGTTAAAAGTTGAATCATTCGTTGTTATGAACGATAAACCATCATTTATAATTATAACATTCAAAGGCATCGTCACTAAATATAATAATGTAACATATGACAACAACAGCAGAAACATTTTTTTTTTTTTGAAACAACTGATTTCATTAATTAAACCTTGAGTTTTCATAGCATATAAAAGTAGGCACAACAAAAACAATTTTTTTATCAAAAAAAAGAAAAAAAAAACAAAAACATTAGCATTTCTTCCTCAAACTAAAGGAAACAAGTTAGTTAGGTCATACATAACTGAAACGTCTTTGTAAATTAGGTATTGGCCCATTGAAGCTTAATGGGCCGCCATGGTTGAATTAGCTGACACCACAGGGAAAAAGATATTTGTCGGTGCTGATTTATAGACTAGACACACACAAATGATCGTCCGGAATATTCGACGCTAAAAAGAAAAAAGATAACATTCTTTAAACAGCAGCCCAGTTCCTACTTAGAAAAAAAAAAAAAAAAAAAAAAAAGGTTTGACGAAACATCCCAAATTTTTATAACAAATGAAACACATTTATTTATAATTTATAAAATATTTATTCAAAACCGAGAGCGCCCATAGGATTGGCCAATTCTTTCGCTTAATTCCGCTTAAACCCACATGGATTTTTTAATTGTCGAATTCATTCATCAACCTAAGCCAATACTATGTATCTGTATTATTTAGCTTTCCACTAATCTTGAATAAAACAAATATATGTTCAAGTAATTCAGTAACCCGGAATCCAATAAAATCTCGTCCGATTATTGTTCTTATTAAGACTGTACTTAAAAAAAATAAAATTCCATATATATTTTTTCAATCTTGGAACTCGAGCTCTAAGAGTCTTGGCCATTCACACCAAAAGGGGTCGGTCATATTATCATTAGATGAGAGTGTACAGAGCTTCTCTATAAACACAACACCACTCTTATTCCAAATTTGGTGACACTAAATAAAACACATTTTTTAACTAGTAAAGCTAATCACGCTTAGATAAATTGTTAGGGAAGTTTAAAGAAAAAGAATCAGTGAAAAGAAAAACATAATAGACATGATGGGTAGGTCAAGTGAATATAATTTTGAGTGGGGTTAAAAAGATAAACACTTTCCTTGTGAAGAAGAAAGAAGATTTACAAAAATTAGGTTACAAGAAAACATAATGAACCATAAAGAAAATATGGAAAATTCAAAACTTTTGAATCACATGGTTGTATGGACTGAACTTGGACTTCTCTTTAAGCCAATTGTTCCTTTTACATTTTCAAGGCAGATTATCATATTTTTTTTTTAATAGTACTCTTTGATACTCCAAAGAGTGAAAAGAATAGTATTGAAAGAAACTATTGTTTTTGCTTCCAAGTAGGCAACTATGCCTTCCTAACACACAATACAGAAAAAAAGATCTCACTCAAAATCCAAACTTCATGCCTATAAATACTTGTTTTAGATTGCACAACTTATTCAACCAATTTGTATCTCAGAACAGAAAGCAATAAAAGAGATGGAGATTCCAGTTATTAATTTTGCTGAATTGGATGGAGAGAACAAAGGCAAGACCATGTCACTTCTTGATCATGCATGTGATAAGTGGGGCTTCTTCATGGTAACGTTTCTAAGATATGCATATATATATATATATGTTCCTAGATTCAGTTCTAGTCTGTAGCCTTAAAGTAATAGTGAATTTGCAGGTTGATAATCATGGAATTGATAAAGAGTTGATGGAGAAAGTGAAGAAGCTGATTAACTCTCACTATGAGGAGCATCTCAAAGAGAAGTTTTACCAGTCAGAGATGGTTAAGGCTTTAAGTGAAGGCAAAACCTCAGATGCAGATTGGGAAAGCAGTTTCTTCATTTGGCATAAGCCGACTTCAAACATCTGCGAGATCCCAAACATTTCAGAGGAACTCAGGTAAAGTAACTAACAAGTTATAGTTCAAAAGCCTTTACCATTTTACCTGTTTGGTTATGATACTAAACACTTGAGAGGGGAAACTGGTATTGCAGCAAGACGATGGATGAATATGTTTCTCAACTTCACAAGTTTGCAGAGAGGCTCTCAAAGCTCATGTGTGAGAATCTTGGTCTTGATCAGGAAGACATAATGAAGGCCTTTTCTGGTTCAAAGGGTCCAGCTTTTGGGACAAAAGTGGCTAAATACCCAGAATGTCCTCGTCCTGAGCTCATGAGAGGGCTGAGGGAACATACCGATGCTGGGGGAATCATATTACTCCTTCAAGATGATCAAGTGCCGGGTCTTGAGTTCCAGAAAGATGGCAAGTGGTTTCCTGTCCCGCCATCCAAGAACAATACCATTTTTGTCAATACCGGTGATCAACTTGAGATACTGAGTAATGGGAGGTACAAGAGTGTTGTACACCGTGTAATGACAGTGAAGCATGGAAGTAGACTGTCCATTGCTACATTTTACAATCCGGCTGGTGATGCCATAATATCTCCAGCTCCAAAGCTCTGGTATCCAAGTGGCTACAGGTTTCAAGACTACCTGAAACTATATTCAACCACTAAGTTTGGAAACAAAGGCTACAGACTTGAGACCATGAAGAAAATGGAAAATGCGGATTCGGCCTAGAATGCATCTGGGATCTAACGCTTATGTATTTCACATCAAAATTCTCCCTTTTTACTAAACTTTGCCTTCTTTGTGTTTTCCTTCATAAAAAAAAATAATAGCCATGTCAGGTTCTTACTGATTCAGCTATACTACTTTATTCCTAGGACGATCAGTTCACAACTGTCACCACTCTGTTCCAGTAAAAAGTAATTTTTTTCCCTTAAACCGAGCCCATAAAAAACTTGTTTGACCTCTATTCCTACTGATGATATAGCTCTTATCACGATGTTCAACAGAATTATGGGTTACTTAAAGGGATACTGTGGATCAAGTTGTTGATTAAAAAAACTTCAAAAACTCAACAAATCACCTTGCAAATGAAGTTGTTCATCGTCGAGTTTCTCAAGAACCAAAATTGGAACCTGGCTTGTGCATCCAAGCTCTTCTTTCATCATTTCCACTTGGCAAGTTCCAAACCAATCTGAAGCAGTGTCATCTTCTACATTCCGAGGTCTACTTGGATCTCAAAATTCCTAAAGAGTCCTTCAGCATACACCAAGCAAAGTTTTGAACTTGAGATTAGACACAGAGCTTAGAATCTAAGCGCTCAGATTAGCACCCATTTCATGATCTTGAAGATATAACATGTTGCTTAAAGTTAGCCACAACATCTCCATCATTCCTTGATCTGACTCATCTCCTTCCCATTCCCCCCCGAATCAATAAATAGCATTTCTGAATCTATAACAGCGTCTAATACTGAAAGCCAATTGGTACTGACTCAAACTCTTCTCCAATGCCATCACCAGCCGAATCCAGCTGAGAAAATTAATCAGTGTTGGTACATGCATTCTATCGAACAGCTTGTGTGCAATCCTCTGAAACCAAATAACAAAAAGCCTACCTCTTGACCACCACCCGACATTTCCCTCATCAGCCAGAGACAAATCTTGCTGCAAAACCTCTAATGCTTGAAAAGATGAAACTTTCGAACAACGGAGCTCACTCCATTTGCGTTGAACGCAAATACTCAAAGTCGTCGGTGCCACGTGGTTAATTCTTATTGGATGAGACTTTCGGTAACTCGCAGAATAGAAGAATCTTCTTCGATATAAAGTGTTTACGCGCCGAAACAGGCGTCTGTTACACAAACGCGCTTCCAAAGCCCACAAAAAGGCATCTCGTCTCTCCACGTGTACATCCATGTGACATGATTCCACTCCTTAAACCAAAAAGCCGGTCCGACCAGATTAATCAGTTCCTTTTATTACATTCCAATAAAATAAAATAAAATGAACAAAATTTCCCTTTTTACCAGTTCACTTTAATTAACACCATATGGATTAACACTAACAAATTCCCCTTTTTACCTAATTATTTACATATTAAGAATTAAGTAACGAGAATCTTATCAAAATTGCCATTACGAAAACTTCAACTTCGGATTTTACCATTAAGAATTTGTGCCTCGTTACTATTCACTCAAAGTCTATTATTCATAACATTTCTACCTTTTGACACAATGATAAGAAATTTTTCGTGGACAAAAATGTCACATGTGTTTGTCTATGTAAAAAGATGGATAAAATTATACATAAAAATTAAATCATAAACTCAAACATGAAATAAATCCTAAATTATATATAAAAAAATTCAAACATAAAAACTAAATTCTGAATTACAAATTAAAAACTAAATTCTAAATTATAACTGTAGAACCCAAATAAAATATCTTAATTACTTAAATATAGTTATACATTACATAAATTTGTCCACGAAAACTGATGGACAAAATATAAAATGAAAGGCAAGAACTTCTTTTTACAAATAATGGAGTGGCAAAATCCGAACTAAGATAAGGAAGTGGCAAATTCCTAACGTCTATTCCCATTTAGTGGCTTCTTTTTTCTATTAACTCTTAAATAATTATCTCCGTTTACATCAGCATCAACCCGGGAATTGACTGAACCGGACCGGACCGAACCGAACCTCGTTTTCTGCAAATAGCAGTAACAGGTTTCACACATCCCATCACCTCTAACCACCGACCCTCATAAGTCATTAAGAGAAAAAACAGAGCGACTCCTCTCATTTTTCTTTCTATATCAAAAAAAAAAAAAGACTCAAATCGTCAACTGTTAGAGATTGAATGGCGTTAGCGAATAATTTAACGGCGATACTGAACTTACTAGCGTTACTCTGTTCAATACCAATAACGGCGTCAGGAATATGGCTAGCCTCAAAACCCGACAACGAGTGTGTTAATCTCCTCCGTTGGCCCGTCGTAGTCCTCGGCGTTCTCATCCTCGTCGTATCCGCCACTGGCTTCATCGGCGCTTACCAGTAAGTTTAAAACTTTCAAAAAAAAAAAACAGAGTGAATTTTAAAAACTCAATTTTTACAATCACAGATCACTAAAGATCTCAAATTTCAGGTACAAGGAGACTCTACTTGCGGTTTACTTGTGTTGTATGGCGATATTGATCGGACTTTTGCTGGTGGTTTTGATATTTGCTTTCGTCGTGACCCGACCCGATGGATCGTATTCGGTTCCGGGTCGAGGTTATAAAGAGTATAGGCTTGAAGGGTTTTCGAATTGGCTGAGAGAGAACGTTGTGGATTCTAAGAATTGGGGAAAGATAAGAGCTTGTTTAGCTGATACTAATGTTTGTCCTAAACTCACCCAACAATTTATCACCGCCGATCAGTTCTTTTCCTCCTCCGGCATCACTCCTCTCCAGGCATGTTCTGTTTTTTTCTCTTTTTTTTTCCTGAGCCCCTAAATTTCTAAATTATTACATTTTCTCCCTCACAATTTCATTTTTTCTGCTTTTGGTTTGGTTCTACTAGTTTTTATGCAATCTGTGGTTAATTGAAAGTTAAGGCTAGGAATGAATCACAGTAAGAGATAATAGATTGTAAAACAAAATTTTACAATTTTATAGGATGTTTTTTAAAAAAAATTCTTTCATACGACCATTTTGTTTTGAATTTATTAGTTAAATTGTTTTAAATTAGATATTAAATTTAGAAAATGCATATATATATATAGAGATAGTTTGTGTAATTCTTTTTTAATTGTTATTTATTTAATCGAAAACAGCCTTCAGTAAAAATCGTTAAAAAAATTCATGGTCATAAATAATTATATTTATAGTGTTAATTGGATTATTACCATATAAGTATGCGTTTTCAAGCTGATTTTGGTTTTTGGACAAGAAAAATCCAAAAACAACAAAAGTTTACGTGCTTAACAACATAACTCTGATGCATTTAAGAAATATTAACGTCATTAACGTGGTTAATATGTCCACAAGTCAAATAAAAGTCGTAGTATCACTCTCAATATTATAATTGATAAACTTGCTAACTAAATATTTTGATAACTATATTCGAGTCAAAAATCCATGTTAAAAGTTAGTGATTTGTAGTTAGTTTGAATTAGTACCATTTTTCTGAATATTATTTATAAGTAACTTGGATACCGACTTTTTAATGGTTAAATCTAGATTTTATATAGGTTTTGCAAAGTTGCCAACGAATCATCTTTCTTGGGTTTAGTTATATATTAGATGATTAATGGAGATAAGATACGAATTAAAAGGGAATGTTTTGTAAATCTCTAGATTATGTGAGACCTACGGTTTGTTCTTGCAAAAGAAGAAAAAAGATAGAAAGAAAGGTCCAGTTTTTCAAAGTAAAGTATGTGGCTTAAATCATAAAGTTATAAAAATTCTTTTTAGCTTTTGTGAAGTCCTAAAGAGCATTGTTCTTATTCTCTCAACATTGTTTTTTTTTATTGCTTATTTCGTCTTCTTTGATATAATGTTTTCTGAAGTAATTATTCTATAGTATTTTGATTTCAGTGTTGGAGAGGAAACCTCCTTTATTTTTCTTAACATATCGCAGTTAGTGCCAGTTTTCTGGTAAATTAATCAGATTTTGGGCACTTATAATCGCACCATTATTGAAAACAATTTTCGAAAATCTATATTTAAATTATTATTAATGTTTCCATAAAACATATTTATCCTTAAGAGAGTGGTGTAGAAGTTGCTGGAGACCAACAGTCCAAAATATTATAGTAAGATAATCAGAATTCAAAATAACACACTATCATAAGGACCCACCCATGCACCCACAATATGGTACATGATAAAATATGTTTTATCTGTTTATTTATGTTACTTGTCCTTTGTCATTATTATTATCTCATTCACATAATTTAATGATCCCATTCTCTTTAGAAGATTATTATTATTATTTTTTTAATCTCAACTCAAAGTTTTCAATCTTTAGATGACAAAATTTTCAATCTTTTCCACTCAAAATTGTAAATAAAACTACTCTTGAATTCATTTTCGCATCTTTTAAGCTTGAAACATGGAGAAATTAAGGGCATAGCTTAAGAACTTTTGTTCAAATAATATTTGACCAAAGGAAGTGGTTACTATAAGTCTTTAATTTTTTTTTTTTTTTTTTTTTTTTTTAGATTTTGATACTATTCTATCAAAATGAATCAGAATTTCTGATTAGTGTCCAAAAAAAAAAAAAAATTAGGTAATATGTGTTCTATGCGAACTTTATATAAATCATTTAATTCCTTTAATTTCTAGCAAATTTCCATCCAAGTCCATCGTCTAGGAAGGTGGAACCACTAATAATTCAATAAGCCTAGATGATGAGGTTTTGACTGAATTGTAGGTATCTTTAGTAATTAGAAATTATTAAATATTTGACCAATGATTAATGATTTGATTCAATAATAACAATCACAAGTCTTTGTCTCCATTATGAAACCTAATAGATAATTACATCTTTCCCATGTTCTCCCACTCACATTAGAAAATTTCTTATCTGGACTAAAACAAAACTATTTATTGTTATTACATTTGGTAAATGATTTCTTGAGGTTGATATCATAATAAGCTAATTTTCGATATTTTATTCAACGTTTATGTTTCACAGTCCGGCTGCTGCAAACCACCAACCGCGTGTGGCTACAACTTTGTGAACCCGACACTATGGCTAAACCCGACCAATATGGCTGCAGACGCAGACTGTTACCTATGGAGCAACGACCAAAGCCAGCTTTGTTACAATTGCAACTCATGCAAAGCTGGTCTTTTGGGAAACCTTAGAAAAGATTGGCGTAAAGCAAATCTCATACTTATCATCACTGTCGTTGTGCTCATATGGGTCTATGTGATTGCGTGTAGTGCGTTTAGAAATGCTCAGACAGAGGATCTCTTCCGCAAATACAAACAAGGTTGGGTCTAAAGTGTAATATTGTGTCTTATAGATTTGTTTGTAGTTGTTGAGATTGAAGTAGCTTGTGGAAAGAGCTTTTTTTTTTAATGGATTTTGTTTTTATGTTTATGTTAGATTGCTTTGTGAAAGAATGCGACATTGAACCAATTTGCAAGGTCAAGTTATTTTTGTTATTGTGGATAGGAATGTGTAATGCTGTTATGGGCCTTTTAAATTTAATTAAATACAGTTTGAGCTTTTTATTGATTTTCACAAGTCTAGATGCCTAGAGCAAGAGGTTTTTAAGTTTTAACCCTGAACATCTACTCTATGATGTTTCTCATTCACATAGCTTTCATGCAATGCTTACACTTACATCTAAACACAACACAAGAAGATAATAGATATGATGAGTGATTATTCCAAAAGAATTTATTTTTCTTCGTACCATCGACAAAAACGTTGGATTTTGTTGTCATTCTATACATTGTTATGTTTATAGAATAAAAACAAAATCCAACGTTTCTTGTCGATAGTATGAAGTAAAATAATTTTGTTTGCAATAATCACTCATCATATGGTTCTAACTTCTAATTATAGACCAAAATATGGTTTTTGTTGGTGATTATCTTATTGATGTATATGTATATATGCAATTGAAGATACAGATATTTGTTTTATGTAACTATGTAAGGTTGAGTTATATGCTATAACATTCTTTTTACTTCGAGTTATGCTAAAACTTAATAGACCATAAAAGTGATATTTTTAATTGTCACAAAATTAAATGCCAATATATTAATTAAATAAGAGAATATCTCCATAATTAAAACAGTGATAAAGTTCTCAGTTGTCATTTGTAAGTTGTAACTAAGAAATCTTAACCGTTGGTTAAAACATATTTATCAACAAAGACTTTTCTTTTGTTTGTGATCTCTCATCTTATAATTTAAAGTGTATCATGATGATGACGTTCCAACGATAAGAACAAACAAAAAAAAGAAGCTAAACACACAAAGCTCTTGACGTCTCTTCACATAAATCTTTGTTTTCTTTTTGTCAACAATAGCAAGTTAGTAACACACTAACACATTTGTTATTACCTTTTTTTTTTTTCTGGATCTCAATCAAATATTAAATTGACAACTACGAAGTTAAAACGTTTATTCCTGTCTTTTTGCTATAGTTCAATTCATATCTAACCTTAAAATAATATTTTCCGGAGGTTGTTGTAGTTTCGTTACGTAGTCGAAACTAGAGCTGGCAATCCAGTCCGCCGCCCGCGGGCCTCGCCCGTTTAGGACCTCGGCGGGGCGGGCTTGGACACTCGTATGTATGTCCATAAAATGGCGGGTCTCGCGGGCGATGTCCAGGCGGATGGCGGTGTTGGCGGGTGTGCCCGTCGCGGGTTGGCGGTCTTTGCGGGCAGTCCACAAAACAGAGATCTTCCGAGACATATGTGAGCTATTTGAAAGTTTCTGTTGAAATCAAGATAGGGAAAACATGAAACATGTGTGAGCTATTTAATCTAAACTATTAGGCTTAGATGAAACATGTACCTTCTATTTGATTCATCTTCTTTCACATAGTCGTGATATCCACATCAAGCTGTCACCACACATCAATCTGTCAACACCTAAGTAAAGCTTATCTTTAAAAACAACTGCACAATCCTTTATAAACTTGATGCCGATATCCAAGGCAATAGTAAATGAATTCGTCGAGCGATCTACCTTGTTGAAAATGGGGAATTCAGATTTGAAACGAGTACAAACAAAGTCAGTAATTTGGTCAGTATTTCCTGGTTCCTCTTCACCAAATTGGTTACAAGGAAATGCTAGAATCTCCAGACCTACAACAGAACAACATCAATGGAGTTTAGCTCACCTTGCTTCTATATGTGCAAATAAAAGTTTAGTGAGTCAGTGAGTACACTTAGATTGAGTCAATCCCAAGTCCTAATCTATCAAGATTCAGTTCAACCACAAATCCATCTGTATCACGGTCCAAATGAGCAAAAAAAATCCCAAGTCCTAATCGACCAAAAGAGCAATCGAAGATGAATTCAATCCTTAGCAATCTACACAAAATTCACCAGGAAATTCAATCCTTAGCAATCTACATAAAATTCACCAGGAAATTGATACAAATTGATACAAACTAAAGCACTGCGAAATTCTCCTCGAAATTATCCAATTGATTGCGAATTTCTCAGAATAAACGAACCTGGGAGATCATCGACGCTTGATTCAACACTATTCCACCACGAATCCACCGTGAAACCACCGGAAATGGACATGCAACTCGGCGAACTCTCTTGAACAGAACTCTCTCGGCGAACTCTCTTGAACCCGCGGGCCGACCCGTATACCCGCAAGAGGTTAGCGGGGCGGGTATGGACACTAGATCTGACGACCGCGGTCTCAGACGGGCGACCTGCGGCGGTCTATGGATTTGGCGGACTCCGGCGGGCGACGTCCAGGCGGGCGGCGGGTGACCCGTCTGACAGCTCTAGTCGAAACTACTAGGTAAGTTCCATGATCCATAAAATAGTATAATTAATTTAAGATGAGTCTTCTTAGACAACGATTCATTTAAGATCGTGGTCTTTTTTTTTTTTTTATAATAATTTTACATGGTTTTTATATTTTATGGCATTCCGGTTAGGATCGGATATTTCGAGTGTTCGGATTTTTGGGTTTAGAGATATAACATTCGATTGGATATTTTATAAAATTGGATCAGGTTTGAATGTTTTATTTTCGGTTTCAGATATTTTCGGATATACCCGAAATTTAAACTAGTAATTAGATATTCAATGATTTTTGGATGATTTGTTATTCGAACTTGAAAAAAAAAACCGAAATGAATCCAAAATAATTGTTAAGAGTTTCCAGTTTGAGTAATTGAAAATTAAATTTTGCATCGATTTCGGAAAATAGAAGTCTAACTGGTTGTAACAAGCTTCGAGTTGCCAAAAACAAACAAAAAAAAAGAGGGATTAGGATTATAGCTTATGAGTGTAGCCTTTATATACTTTCGGGTGTTTCAGATTATTTTCGGATATTATCCGATTGGGTACAAATATTTGATCCTTAAGAAGTTGATATCCGATCAAATATTATGGTACATCCGTACCCGAATTGAACCGCATACTTCGGGTCGGGTATCGAGTGCGGATATTTTGCCCTGCCCTTATTAACGGTGTAATAAATTTCTTAAACCAAAACTAAACCGAAACCAAAACCAAAAAATCATTTGCGTAATGTAGTTTCATACTTCAAACTATCTATAAATAGTTAAAGCTTTATCGAGGAACCACTTCATAATCCTCGGCTCGTTTCACGGATCTCTCCCATCTCAATTTCAATCTCTAACCCGACCCATTTACGCGACCCAAACCGGTTCAACCCAAAATGGATAAGCCAAGCTTTGTAATCCGAACCGAAGAAGCTGAATCCGCCGCGAAACAACTCGGCGTCTCCGTCCTTCAGCTCCTCCCATCGCTGGTCAAACCTGCACAATCCTACGCTCGACCTCCGATCTCAAAATTCCACGTCGGAGCCGTCGGACTCGGATCATCAGGTCGGATCTTCTTAGGCGTCAATGTTGAATTCCCAGGTCTCCCTCTCCACCACTCAATCCACGCCGAGCAATTTCTCATCACCAATCTCACACTTAACGGTGAACATCAGCTCAAATACGTCGCCGTCTCCGCCGCACCGTGTGGTCATTGCCGTCAATTCCTTCAAGAAATCCGCGACGCACCTGAGATCAGAATCCTAATTACCGATCCAAATGAATCTTCCGATTCCGCCGCCGATTCAAACGGATTCTTACGCCTCGAGAGCATCTTGCCGCACAGATTTGGTCCCGACGATCTTCTCGAGAAGGATCTTCCTCTTATCCTCGAGCCTCACGATAACCGCCTCGCGATTACAGAGCTCGAGAATGAAAACATCGATGCCTCCACCGACTCGGAGCTGAAGCGTACGGCTCTAGCGGCGGCGAATAGATCGTATTCGCCGTATAGTCTATGTCCATCGGGAGTTTCGTTGGTGGATTGTGACGGGAAAGTGTATAGAGGATGGTACATGGAATCGGCGGCGTATAATCCTAGTATGGGGCCAGTACAGGCGGCGTTGGTTGATTACATAGCTAACGGCGGCGGAGGAGGTTACGAGAGAATTGTCGGAGCAGTGCTGGTGGAGAAAGAGGATGCGGTGGTGCGGCAAGAGCAGACGGCGAGGTTGCTGTTGCAGACTATATCGCCGAAATGCGATTTAAAAGTCTTCCATTGCCATGGACCTTGAAAAAAAAAAGACTTTTTAATTTCGGAATAATTGTTGAAATTGATGATGTGGACAGATTAAAAAAAAAAACTGGTGATGAGTGATGATGATGACACATAAGTGAATAATTTTTTTTTTTTTTTTTTTCTGTAATGTGGATAATAAATTAATACGATTATTATGTTTATGGAGAATTACTTTGTTGAAATTTTGGGTTGATAATAAATAACTAATGGTATTTAGTCGAATCAGAAAAAAAAATTAAAAACTATTTTATTTATTTTTCTTTCGCATAAGGGAAAAAAAAAAACCCAATTTTTAAATAGTTTATCTAGCTATTTAGAAAACTAGAATTTTAAATCTTCATTAAACAATTTACAAATGAGTTAAAATCTCAAAAGAATAAAGTTATGATTCGTTCTTTTTTAATATACGTCAAGTTATGATCGTTCTTTTATATTCAAAAAAAGGCAAAAATAAATGTACATATTTGATGCCTATACACATTGAATTTGTTGGGATAAAGGTTGAACATATCAAGTATGCAGTAAGAGAATATAAGATGGTCCACAAGCAACTCCTACTATGAGTGGTGAACAATGAATCTAAAGAGTTTTAGATTAGTTGAAGTTCAGATGGAATCTTTTTCATAAAAAAAAGATAAGAGTATAGTTTAGTGGGAACCCTAAAAACCTCTCATATTTTCTGATAAGATGCTAAAATTTTCGCATAATTAATTGTTTAAATGTTATAAAAGATATATATGTGATTTTTGAAATGACATGATTGGTAAAATTCTTTTGATTATGTATATATGTTGACATGGGCGGATCCAGCAAAATTAATAACCAAGTGCAAAAATGTATTGAGTGGGCTTTGAACCCTCAATCTTCTAATTTGGGTGGTGCATTCTTTACCACTACACCACATATATATATAACATGACTACATATAAAAATTTAATTAAATATAATTTACCTAGTGCAAGTGATCTACCTTTTAGTAACGTGGATCCGCCCATGTATGTTGATGAGTCAAACATATTGATAGTATAATGTTTTCTTTTTCATGTACATGTTGATGATGATTTCACATCGAGTTGCTTGGGAAATTTCCAATTTTGCTACTATGAAAGCAGAAAATATAAGATGGATTTTATGAGTGATGGATAATGAATAATGAATCGAACGAATCTAAGAATTGTAGAATAATTGAGAACTACTATATTAGATTCTTTTTGGTTAAACAACAAAAAAATTCTTCTTAAGGAAGAGTTTTGAGAAAATGGATGTTTGGCATCTTTGTGGAGACATGAAAGAAGACATATTTGTCATCTTCTCAAACACTATACACATCATTGTATAGACTTGTCGTAGTTTCTCAACTGAAGTTAAATGTTAGCCACTTCCTTATTTTTTGTCCTTTTCAATGATCAACAAAGTTTTACGTTTTAGGTAAAAATGTAAAATACATCAAAATTATCCTTTTATGTTACAAAAATTGACAGCTTGAGTAACACATCAACATCAATCACAACATAATGCTTGAATAAATAGATAAAATGTTTGTTACATTGGTCATAGATATAGTCACAGTCCTGGAAACTCTGGACACTTTCCACTCAGTTACATATTTACCTTATTTGTTATATTTGATGATTATTTTACCAATTTTGAATCATTTTATACATGGTTAATTGCAATTTGAATTGTTTGTTACCTTGTTGTCGTTATAAAATTCAACTTACAAATCATTTGAATTGTTTGTTACCTTGTTGTCGTTATAAAATTCAACTTACAAATCTAAATGTTAATCTGTCTTAAATTTTGATAGTATTTGGAAATGAAAATGTTTAAAATCAAATGTTATACGAAAGAATGAAGATGTAATTTTATTAGTTATTCTCGAACTTGTCGTAGTTAGACCACTAGGAGTTTTGCTGAGACCGTTGAGTAGATTTGACATCGCCGTCGTGTTTAATGTTCAAAGACAAATAAAAACAGAATTTTTTATATTTTTTTATATAAACTAGTTACATCCCATAGAGATTTTGGCCTTGAAAGATAAATATATTCTATGATAGTTTTTGGATATTTTTTTTTCAAAAGCCCTTTTTGATCCATTCAGGGTTTAGCATGAATAGTTTCCCTAAAAAGTTAGGGAATCTAGATTTTTTATAATTTCTACCAATTAGTGAACAAAAACCAAAAAACAAATTCTATGGGTTATTTTTTTGATAAATTTTTACCATGTGTTTTATTATTTATATTTTTTTTTTTATGCAAATAGATTAAAACCAAAAAATAAAATCTACTTCAAATACTATTCAAGATTTTCAAAAACTAAAATCGACACAAAATAAATAAAAAAATTCAGCTCAAGTATTGTATATACCTTTTGTAACGGATAAATTTTCAAACAATTTAATGATATTAAAGTTGGGCCTTAAGTGACCCAAATAAACTAAATAATAAGTCCAATACCAGAAAACACTAATTGTAAACATATTTTAGACCCGTCAGATTATTCCAATCGCACGGTCCTGGATTTTTACGAATAATGCACTTCAAAACGTCGTCGTTTTATTTCATCTCCGTTGTTTCCATTTTTTTTCCTCTACTAAACAAAGAATCGGGACTTTGATTTCGTTTCTCTCTGAGATTTAAGGAAGACGAAAAAGAAGAAGAAGAAGAAGAAGAAGCAGGTGACAACAATGGCGTACGTTAGTATGGGTGAAGCTCACCGGCGAATCACTGAATATTTAAACCGCTTTTGCGACGCCGTTTCGTACCAAGACTCTTCTACACTTTGCCGTCTCCTCTCTTTCTCTTCCAATTCTCCATCTCTTCTCTCACTCGCTGACGCACTCAACGTCTTCCAGGTGCGTAGATTCTCTTATTCGCCTGTTTAATTGAGACCCATTATGTAAATTTAGCAGCTTGAAACACTAGGAGTATGTTCCCGCTATAGTAACATGATCCTTATGTTGGCAAAGTTTGTGGCTTTTTGGTTCGATTTCAATCTAGAATGCTTACAATATTTCCCGATTCTAATTTAGGGCTTGATACTCTATGATTATGCTCCTGCGATAAAAGCATGATTTTTATGTTAGTAAAGTTTGTATCTTTTAGGTTCAGTTTCAATCTAGGATCCTTAAGAGTATAGGGCTTGAAACTGTTTGTGATTGAGTTGTTGTAGTAAACACTCTCTGTCTATGTTTGAGTTTATGAGTATGGGATTTGGATTTAGGTCTTGAAACTTTCTAGATTGAAGTTTCCTTTCTTTGATTGATACAGGATGCTAGCAGTTTGATTAGACAGTCTGATAAATTCTCTGAATACGGCGAGATTCTGGCTCATTTGTTTCGTTCTCTACAAAGTTACCGAGTTGGGAATCTAGTAGAAGCATACCTTGCTTTCGAGAAGTTTGCCAAGTAAAGTATTCTTGTTCCTCGCTGCTCATCTATTGATGTCTAATTTGTAAGATAGATAAGCTCTTTTTTTCTTTTTATAACAATGTCTGATAGTTGTTGAATTCAATATGTGCAGTGCTTTTGTTCAGGAGTTTCGTAATTGGGAATCGGCTTGGGCATTAGAAGCTTTGTATGTAGTTTGTTATGAAATTCGAGTTCTTGCAGAAAAGGTAGTTTTTCAATTCCAAAAATCTTAGATTTGTTTAGTTTCATGGCGCCGAGTACTCAGTTCTGAAAGCATGATTGGTTCCAAATGGGAATGCAGGCTGATAAAGAGTTAACTTTTAATGGAAAATCTCCCGAGAAATTAAAAGCGGCTGGATCTCTTCTCATGAAAGTTTTTGGAGTTCTTGCTGTAAGTTGTCCTGTCTATCTGTTTATATATTTTCAGGAATATTAGTTTATTTTTGTGTTCAAATTTCTTTTTTGGCTCCTTATAAACTGTAGGGGAAAGGTCCAAAACGAGTCGGAGCATTATATGTGACTTGCCAATTGTTCAAGACCTACTTTAAGGTGATATGTTTTCTGGCAGCAGTTTGATATTTTATGATTTGAAATGATTTAACATCCACTCTTATACTATCATTTGGGATTGGTCAACCATTAAATGGAGTACTAAACATGTGTCCCTAACTCTGTATTTCAGCTTGGAACTGTCAATCTTTGTCGAAGTGTAATAAGAAGTATTGAAACTGCTCGGATATTTGACTTTGAAGAATTTCCAAGAAGAGACAAGGTATAGTGCTCTCTGTAGACAGTTTTAATTTTAGGCCTCCCGATTTAGTTACTTATATTTTCTGTTTTTTCTTCACATATACCAGGTTACATACATGTATTATACCGGACGATTAGAAGTTTTCAATGAAAATTTTCCTGCTGTGAGTCACTAGGAGATCTTTTCATTCCATCACAGTTCATTCTGTAGTGTCAATCGAAATATTGATAGTCACATTGAATCTTTTTTTCTATCTTGCAGGCTGATACAAAGCTATCATATGCTTTGCAATATTGCAACCCCAAAAGAGAACGGAATATAAGGTTCAATTGTGGTTTTACTTAGTGATTACCTTATGCTTGTATTGCTTAGCTTAATCAGCTTATGTGGCTTTTGTGTATCAGGATGATATTAAAGTATTTGATACCCGTGAAACTTTCAATAGGAATTATACCAAAAGATGAGCTCTTGGAAAATTATAATCTGCATGAGGTAACAACTTTCTTTTTGTCGTATGAAATTCTCGTCAATTTGACATCAAAACTTATTTCTCATCTGTGGGTGATATTATATCTCTCTTAATCCAACTTCTTTACCTGTCCAGTACAAGAAGATTGTGCAAGCTCTGAGGAAGGGTGATCTCAGGCTTCTCCGACATGCTCTTCAAGAACATGAGGATCGGTATGTCTTTCTATTGATGTCTTACTGTATCTACACCCAAATGTTTACGTCCTTGTGTTAGAGTAGTGCATGAGAATTGTAACTAGTGTAGGCGGCTTTAGTGAATTGTAGCTGTGTTGACAGCTCAGTAACAACCGGTTAGCTAGAGAGCTGTTAGTCAAGTTTCTCTACGATGTCAAGTTCTTTGGTGAATTGAGTAAAGGAGTTTATCGGTTTCAGTTCTATCACTGAACAACTTAACATTGACCTAATATTCTTTGATCAGGTTTTTGAGGTCTGGTGTGTATCTTGTCTTGGAAAAGCTGGAGCTCCAAGTCTACCAGAGACTCATGAAGAAAATGTAAGCAAGATTTATGTAACACAAGCTATCAATCCATCCAAGATTCTCAGATTACTTTATGTTTCATAACTCTTATATCAATGTTTCAGTTATATTATCCAGAAGCAAAGTGATCCAGCAAGAGCTCACCAACTGAAACTTGAAGTGATTGCCAAAGCACTTAGATGGTTAGAAATGGACATGGATCTCGACGAGGTTTCTTCTACGTTTCCATCCTATTCATTGCTTTTGATTACTAGAATGAATTCTATAAACTCACAGATCTCAAAATATTTTATTTTGCAGGTGGAATGTATAATGACGATCTTGATATACAAAAACCTAGTGAAAGGTTATTTAGCTCACAAGAGCAAAGTGGTAGTTCTAAGCAAGCAAGATCCTTTCCCTAAACTAAACGGGAAGCCGGTTGGCTCATAGATATACACCTCTACGTGTAATCCCTGCGAATTGCAGGCTATTTTTGTTGTAGTATCAAGAAACCCTGTTAATCCGAGCTCTAATCTCATTATTAACTTCATGATTCTTGGTTATAGTCTGATAAATTTTGTTTGGAAAGTTATCATAACATCCAGATTCTTTTACCGGCTTGAATTTTCTTTTCTTTATTTTTTACATCAATGAACACAGAGAGCAGTAGAGATGAATGTATATGTATATCCATGGAGAAGAGAACGTTATTTAAAAATTTCTTTGAATTTTTGTTACATTTGAAATCAACCAAGCAATGAAACGATAAGTTGAAAGAAAATCAATGGAGCTAATCAACTGTTATGGAGTTCATAAAGACAGTCATTGTCAAGAGCAACAACTAGTCCTTTTTTTTTCCTTCTTTTTTTGAGAAATAAGTTTGTGATGTTACATACTACATCTGAATCTGGCGTGTGTGTTTTTGTTCATTTTTGAATTAAAAAAAACTTCACTTGTTCTAGTCTTTAATTTGAAGAATAATATGAGCAGAATATTGAAATAACTCAATAAGCATGTTGAATGCACTCTAGATGTGAGATTCCACATATTGAGCCATCAACAGTTTTATGTTCTCTTTGAGTTGTAAAACCCAAGCTTTAACACAGTCTTGTGCTCTAGCTAGAGTCCTTATCACCATTGTTACCATACGAAAAATGATTATATATCCTTTCAGTGTTAAAATATGACCTTGTTGTGGGTTATATGAAAACATTGTGATCCTGGAAGAGTACATATATTTCCTTTGACATTTTCTCACTATTGAAGAATACTCATGAAGAAGAGAATGTTATTCAAAATTTTCTTTTGACATTTTCTCACTACTGAAATCAATCAACCGATGATGAAAACTTGAAAGTTGAAAAAGAGTTCTTGAAACTTGCCTTCAATGATACAATAAGTTCAATGGAAGCGAGAGAGAGGAGAACACAAAACTCAACAGACATATGAGTAATAATACTTTTAAGAGTTTTCAAACAAAAAGACTTTGATATTTCAAGCAGGGAGATCAGATGGAAGAGTGTTCTGAATGTTGTAAGGCATTAAGATGTTGAAACCATCAGCAGCAGTTGAGATGATCATCCCCGGAATCTGGTTGTGCCAGTGAAGTTCCTTCAAGTCCTTTTGTCCCTGGGAAAAAAAAAGAAACGAGGTTTTCAGACAAAAAGACATCCATCAAATAAACCCGAGCTAATGACATTAATGTAAACAATGTTACTTGGTGAACGAAGAGAAGCTGAGGAGGTAAGTCTTGAGGTGTGTTGACTTGTTCCTTGGTCTGTGCTTTGAACTCTGCCTCTTCTTCTTCATCCTTCTCCAAGGATAAATCCCATATCCTGCAAATACAACAGATAACCAAAAGCAATTAAGACAGTTTTTTGGTTTTTTTCCTGGGGATTATCAGTGTATTCTTTGTGGCTTACGTGAGCTGGTTATCGCCAGAAGTGACTGCAAGAGTCGAAGGTTCATGAGCGCTCCATTCAATTGATGTGATAGGATGCTTATGGTACTCAAAATGTGCTACCACTGCATCTCCACCCTAGTTCAGGATTCATATGCTATTATATCAGAATCTTGTTAAGAGGTTGCTGCAGAAATATTAAGCTAGGGTCTTTAACGTACCTTGATCAGTCTAAGATCACGTATAGAGAATGTCCCGTCATCACTCCCTGAGGCCAACATGCAGCTAGCCAGCCTTCATGAAAGAGGAAAAGTTAGGAATGAGCCATTTACAGGTAACACATAACCAAATAGGGTCAAGTTATACAGCATAGTGGCACAAGAACCTGTTCCATGAGATGACATTCACATCTGCGTTATGTGCCTTGAAAGATAGTGCAGGCGACTTCCCAAGTCGGATATCCCAGACTGCAATACTCCCATCCACAGAACATGAAGCAAACACATTTTCTTCGGCTGGACTCCACTGGAACAAAGAAAAGGAATGTTCAGACAAAAGAAAAAGGTACCAGCAGACGCACAACTTAGCCGCAAAGTAAAGATTTTACTTGTAAATCTTCAACACTTGCAGTGTGTCCAGCGAACGGAACTGGATCAACCGTCCATGAACCAGAAGCTGGCTCCCACAAATGAATCATACTCTTGCAGTCCCCTAACCAGCGGAAAAAAAAAGTATATATACACGTTGCATGTAATTGTTTGAGTATTGCAGAATTTTCTAAGATAACTATACCGGAAAGAAGTCTTCCAGTGGTTGCAGGACTCCAATCTATAGCATAGCCTTCATCTTTGTGGCCGGAAAAGTTAGCCAAGGGAGCTTGGTTAAGAACCGGTGAAGTTCCATCTTTACCTTCTGTTTCTGATTCGGCTAAAGCATTAAGATGAGAGCTCATGTCCCACACCTGCCCAGAGATACAAAGGCTAATCCACTTTAACAATGACACATATAAACAAACACCCGAGCTTTGCAAGTACACAAACATATATCTTCATAGCTTTGTTTGGTATTGCCAAATCCTGAGTAATATCTGGTCTTAGAAATAACAGGGACATCATCTTACCTGTACATGACCAGAATCTGCCCAAGAGACACAGATATGAGAATTTTGTGGCATTGCACGTATACGGTTAACACACCCATGGTGAGCAACTCGGCGAACCTGTATACCGAAATTTAGAGACAAAATATCAACCAAGAGGACGTAGACAAGAGATAAGAATAACATAAGAGTTCAAACGAATCAAGAATTACCTGAATATTTGGAACTTTGGAAGCTTCTTCTTCGTCTTCCTCGTCACTGTCACTGCTTTCATCTTCATCATCCTCATCCATACCATCTTCACCACTTGCTAGTGTCTTGGGCACGACATCACGTCTCTTACCAGATACGTTGGTGAGTTTATATAATCCAATGGAGTTATGAGCAGCTTTCTCAGCCTAAAGAAAAGAGAAAACGTATTCACAGGATTTAACAACTTAACGCAAGATTCTAAAACGCACAAATACATATAAAGATATAAAAAGCACAAAACTTACCTGAGTCCCAGCCACCATATAAACTGTGTGAGGAAACTCAGTTCGGTTCAAACCCAACTTATCACCTAAAATGTCAAAACTGAAAAACAAATAAAAGCAATCAGATCACCAAAACTTGCATTATAATCACTCACAGACAATAAATCTCTTAACTTAAAGAATCATACAGTAAGATAATATAAATCTTTACACTTGTTCACAAACAAAGAAGAAGCTTCTCATTTGAATTGTTCAAAGAACATATAAAATAATCTCTTATAATCCCTAAAGTCTCACGCTTTCTATTAATTATATGAATATAATCAATTCTGGCTTCACCATTTCGAATCCCTTTATGAGAAAATGAATCAGAACACAAATGAAATTACCTCAAACAGGGCCAACCAACATGGAAGCCATGAAGAGAATTATAAACAGAAGGGTCACACTGAAGTTCTTCATCATCTTCGAGGGTATCAACACCTGGTTGCCAAACCCTAGTTGGTATCGATGGTATTACTGAAGAAGACTCATCTTCCTTCTTCTGTTAATTACAGAACCCAACGATTAGGATTTGATTTGAGGATATCAGATTGGAGAATTGAACAAGAGTAAGTTAAGATTCGAATTTCAAACCTTGTTCTTCTTCCTCTTTGCCTTCTTAGTGCTTATGCTGCGACCCATTTTCTTACTTCTGATTTCTAATTACTCCAAAGTTTCAGACTTTCAGTTCGAGTTTGTGAAGAGGATGATCAATTCAGCTTTAGGGTTTAAGCTATTTATACCCTCTTTTTGTCGAAACACCCTATGTTTTATTGAATTTATTTTAAAGTCCTTTACTTTTAAGAAATTGTAATATTACCCCCAAAGTTTTATGAGATGACAACTCTTAACCCCAAGAAATCACATTCAAAATGGTCTTTTAACTATTCGTTGATTAGAGTCAATAATCAGAGTGTATGAAGTAAAACTAGAAAGGCAACGGTCCTTTTGGTGTACCAACAAAAAAAACGAGTACACTAGTTTCTGTTTCTCTACTTGGAGAAGAATTTGTCCCAATCGCGAAGCGAAGAATCAACGGAATCATCAGGGAGAAATTTGGGAAGCTTCTCGGCGCGAATGAACTGTTTCAAAATAGCTTTCTCTTCGTCGTTCCGTTTCTTTTCTTTCCTGTCTTTTGGTTCTATCTTCCTTTTCTCTTCCAAAATCCACTTGAAAAGCTCTCTTTGCTCATCTTCTGGAATCGGTTTCCTAGCTACCATTACAGGCTCAGTTGCCACAGTTTGAAACACTAACTGATCAGCTGCATCTGTAAATTCATACAGCGGATCCGGTTTGGCTTCTTCCTTCTGTGGTATTGCAATTTCTACTTCCTTAGCCTTTTCGATTTCTGCCACTTTTCTGATTTCTGCATCTTCCTTCTCCACCTCAGTGTTAATAACACCCTTTTTTGCACCTTTGCCCTTTTTAACTCCTTTTTCCTTGTCTGCATCAATGTCCTTTTCTCGTTTTGTCGCAAATATATAAGCTGCAGAAACAAAGGATCAAAATTAGCAAACATTGAAATCTGACTATCATGAATGCTATACCATATTCAAACAAGCTTATAATGCCAGAAATCAATTACAATGCCTTTTCTCAATTCTTATTAAGATCAAACTTATAGTTTTGCCAACGAAAAAAATCGAGATGGGCTTAGTGAGAGTATGCTATAGAAACCTAGTGTGGCTGAAAATTTTCGAAACATTTCAAATGAATGAGCACAAGACAATAAGATGTGCAATCATATCCATCAACAAGAAAATTTACAAGAATCTGTGTGAAAACTCTATTCAACGTAACTGTTTAGCCGATATACAGACACACAACTAAAGTTCAAAGATTTGAAAACAACATGGTGAAATCAAACTCTCTTGGAGTAATGCCATGAAATAATAATCAGCTTTCTTAGAGAATCGAAACATGGACAATGATTCAAGTGATAATTTTTGACTGTTACTATAACAATTCGTCTTTATTTCTCAAAATATTAATAAAGAAAGGAAAGAAATTTCTCAGCTAGACATTACATCAAACACATTACGTACGTAAATTAAAAAAACTTACTAACAATAACAAAGTAATCAAATTTATTGAAGACTAACCTGCAAGACCGAGATTGAAGATCATTGTAGCTCGCCAGCCAACTTTTTCCAGTTTAGAAACGACTTTTGGCCGAAGTTCGGATCCAGGAGGAGGTGGGTCCATTGATTCCGATGGAGATTTCAGGAAGCCCGACTTGGATCTTCCGAATTATAGAGTTTTTCTCGGAAAAAGTAAATGTAGGTTTTAAACCCTAATTTGATGTAATCTTACGATTCTTCTACTTGTGATTGATTTGCTTCCCCTGCCTTATTCGTCAAGCAAAAATTGATTCTTCTTGTTTCTCTCTGTACTTTTTTTGGAAAATGTTCTTCGCATTTGATCTTCTCTGACTGATCTTGACGGAATATTTTCGATTGGGTTTTTGAAAGTCTCTAACTCAGCAAGAGACTATTAAACTGGATATAATAAAGTGGAGCCCAACAAAAATTAAACACCTTAATTTGTGGTCTAGTGTTGAGGTCAATAATTATGACTACGTGTTTGTTTTTAACGGGATTATTTAAGAGTCTATTTATATGATTCTAAAAAGTAAAAACTACAAGAAAATTCTTCGAAATAATTCTGTCGGATTTATATTTGCAATTCACCTACTCCTACAGCTAAACGTGACGAAAATTGCATGAAAGACAACAGTAACATAATGTTGTCACAAGCTCAATGCAACTCCGATTCAGTATCAGGGGCTTGCTCTGGTCTGGTCTGGTCTGGTCTGGTTTCAGGTAAGGAATCATTTGGTTCGGGCAGCATTGAAAACTTAAACCAAAACACATAAAAGTTGGTCTGATTCGATTAACATCTCAGTTGAACAAGATAGCACTTAAAGAGTCGGGCGAAACAGAGTATCAAGAACCAAAACACCATGTACCCCTAAATGATTTGCAAAGTCCTAAAAGCTACTAATATCTCAAAAGACAAACCCAGCCTTCTAAAACCGCTAAACCGACAACTAAACCGCATTAGTTTACCATAGCCATAGGCGATAGATAGATAGACAATGATATTTCTTTACTCTCAAGGCTTGGAGGCACAAGTCATAACATGCGACTTGAACTTCTCCAATTCTGTCAGGACTTCCTCTTCTGGTCTGTAAATCAAGTCACTCATCCGCCATATCTGCCAAAGCAGAAGAAACTATAAACAACAATTTCCATTTTCACGGTTGCTTATCGAGGTACCAAGGAAGTGTTTCAAGGTTACCTGCAATGTTCCACCTCCACCAGTAGTCTCACAGTCATCAGAAACACTGACAATAGTCCAAGGGTCTGCTGCATTCCAGTGGAAATCAACAACTTTGTCCCTGAGAAAGTATATAAACACGGCAGACTTAGAAGCAACTAAATGAGAAAGCCATAAAGAGAATTAGGATTAAGTCTTTAAGAACCTGTGACCCGCATGCTGGAAGAAGAGCCCAGCGGGGCTTTTAGCTGCACGATCAGACTTCTTACTTACCTGATGGATAATTAAACAAACCAAACATGAGTAGAATGATTATGTTACAGTGATGATTGTGAAGAAAGATTCATTTCAGAAGTATCTGAGTGAATTATGTACACACCCTGTCATAATCCCAGATGTTCAAAAGACCATCTTCTGCAGAACTCCCAAAAACAGATGACTTATCAGGAGACCACTGAATTGATTATCAAGATGGTATCAGTGGATTTAAGAGATATACATCATATGAATAAGGGAAAATATAGCAGTTGTTGAAACCTGAACACAAAGAACAGCAGCTTTGTGGCCCTCAAATTTGTAGATAGGCGAACCGACTCCATCTGAGGTCATCTTCCTACGATCAAACAACCGGACAGTGTTGTCTGCTGACCTGAAACATTTAACTATATCTAATTAGTGCATGTATGCATATTCTAAAAGTTTTCTTAATTAGATACTAATTGTGCACTAATCATTTGTCTGTGAACAAGTATATGTATTTCCCCATACCCTGTCAGGATCAGATTGTCGTCATGAGGATTCCAATCAACACAATGAAGATCAGCATCATGCGCCTTTTCAACCTGGTCAACACAGAGCAAGATAAAGATAAGAGGTAGAGAAGGTAAATCTTTAAAATTTTGATAGGGATTTAGAAGATAGAGTACCTTTGTGACAGGGTTTGTGCCTGTCCTTGCATCCCAAAGTATAAGGCAAGAATCATCACCAACACTGCAGAATTCTTGTGCACTACACGACATAAAAGTTCACCAGAAACATCATCAGAAAAGTATGAAAACTTCTGCACTTCGCATGAAGAAACACAAAATCAAGAGGACTCTATTCTAAGAACTTACCTAGTCGGGCTGAATGCCACATCTTCAACTGTATCTTCATGGCCATGATATACACCTCGAGGGCCAACAGAAGGACTCTCATTCTTATCAGTACCTTCACCAGTCTGTTTGATGATAGATCCAGAAGACTTGGAATCTGTACCAACTGTTGTGATATGGTCCTGGATACTCCACAAAACAACTGACTTGTCCTTGCCTAAGAGAAGAATCTTTGTATGAGAAACTGGTAAACCACAGGATCAGACACTACAAATCACAGAAACACAAACCTCCAGAGAGGACAAAGGGTTCGGTTGGGCACATTGCAAGAGCAAATTCAGCATTATCTTGGTGTCCAGTTAGTATCTGCAAGAGAAATGGTTCAGATGACGCAAACAAGTAGATATCAAAGTAAACACATCACTTCCAATGATGATGAGGATAAGACAAACAAGAATGAAGCACAAATTTGTAATGACATTTCACAGAAAAGGACGTACCAAATCTGGACGGGAATTTGCAGCTCCAAGCACAGCATGACGATTTGGTTGGGTTTCCACATCCCAAATGAGAACCTGGAACCAACATATTGTATTCAGATAACCGAAACTGGAAATAAGTCCAAAACAAAGGATGCTATTTGACTGCCAAATAAAGAGATATGAAACAGACATATTTCAAGTTGCAATGACATAACAAAACAGAAGAAGCAGCGCTTACATCAGGACTGTCGGTGTGAGTAGCAACAATCTTACTGTTTTGTGGCAGTTCCCTGATTCTGTTAACCTGCAATTGCAAATTAGTTATGAATACACATAAAAAGTAGGGTCTTACTATCACCAAAGGACCAAACGAGTAAAAATATGAACCGATTAAAACAGCAACGCGAGTACAATAATTGGACCAATTAGAACTAACAGCAACATGGTTGATACAGGAATATATCTAGAGTGGGCAGAAAGCAAACCTCTCCAGGGTGAATGATGGTCTTGTACTTCTTCACAAATGGAGAACGTGCTTCTTCATTGAACTGAAAAACACATTTGCAGAAGATAGTAAATAAGCGTAACGACAGGAAATCCATTGCAGTGGGGAAAAGGCACAAGATTAGTAGCAAAAGCACTTATTACCTGAGATATGTGCTCTGCTGCAGCGACCCTTGGCTTAACAACTTCGCAATTCGCTATGACAAGAGTATTTGGCACACTTCCATCAGTCTGTGACACAACCAAGTAAAAATATGATGAGAAATCAACGAAACTCTGAGGACATGAGACAACTTTCTTATATGTTACAGCGACTAAGAGATAAGAAAAAGAGAAAAAAACTTACTTGCTCAGAGAGGTAGAGACGCTGGCGATTCTTGTATGTTGCTTGTTCAAGCTGTGGACCCCATCTGTTAAAATCAAACAACAATTCACCAAAGGGAACTCAAGAACCAAATATGAATACAACAATTCACTAAAACATCTGAAACTCACAAATTTCCTCAAAATCATTAGAAATCAAAGTAACACAACAAAACCTTACTAACCTTTTGTGTTGATTAAGGTCTACCAATGATTAGTAACAACACAAATTTCAAGAGGCTCGTTTAGTATTCATGAATAGAACATCAGATATACACAAAGGAGTGAAGACTAAAGCCACATCCAAAACAGAAACACCAAACCCTAACTAGAACATTCACAAAATCTTCACTTAAACCCAGAAATCGAGAAAATGTAAATCTATCTCTCAACACATTTCATAAATTAAACATCAGAATGTTAAAACCTTCTCAGAAGAAAATGAACTCAAGTACGATTAAGCGAAACCCTAGAAGAGAAGAAATTGAAGACCTGCAAGAGAGAGAAGGCCAGACGAGGTTATGGTTGGCGAGCCAGTCGTAGAGAATGGGGACGAGACCTTTCCACTGAGAGTACTTGTCGTCAACACTTGGCTGCTGCGTTGTTTTCTTCCCACTCTCTTTCATTTTCCCACCGCTCTGTTGCTGAGACGACGGCGTCTGAGAATCGTCCTTGCTTTTAGGTTTCCGGCCTCTCTTCTTCGGCGCTGAAGCTCCCGTTCCTCCGCTCGGCGTCGTTGCTTGAGGAGACGCTGCTGCTGCTTCGTCGCTCTCCATTTTTTTTTTTTTTTTTGGGGTCTTCTCTTCAGTGTATCTCTCTACTGCTTTTTACAAACAAAAACAACCACCGCTTCCCATTTCATTTTTACTTTTTTTTTTTTTTTTTTCAGTAAAGTATCTATATATTACTTTATTTTATATTTATGATATTATGTCATTTTATTCAAATCTTAAAAGATATAAAACGAGCAAATAAAATTAATGCTTATGTTCCTTAAAAAAAAAAATGCTTCTGGATTCAAAACCGTGGAAACCTAGATTTCTCCCAAAATAAAATGAAACACATGAAAATGAAAATCAAACGCCATTTAGATATCAAAATTCGTTAGTGCAACTTATTAAATAGATTTACACATATTTTGTCCTTTTCTTGAAAATCTTTTGAAATAAACCTACGGGAAAGTCATGAACTAACCAAAACTTTGTAATAGATTAATTTTCCAGTGATGTAAAGTGTACTCGGCAAATCTTTGATTCCTTATTTTCATAATTTGACAAAACAGCATTTCAAAAAAAATTCTTTTTTTTCCAGATGTAAAAGTGTTGGTGAAAATACGACTTTGAGACGCCTAGATAGATGTTGAACCTTTAAAGTTCACTAGGGTTTTCAATCGGTTTCTTATTAATAATCTTTCTTTGATCAATGATTACAAAGGAATTAGGGTTTCTAATCTCAAGAGAATACAATGATAGCTCGAATGCTTAGAATTAGGTTTTCTCTCTCGATTGCTGGATGCTCTTGCATTGAGGCGAAACCCCTTATTTATATAGGTTTGAAGTCGGCTAGATTTGGGATTGGGCCGGCTTCATGGGCCCTTCCTCTTTTCATTTTCTTCAGGTCGGCCTTTATACTTCCTTTTCCAAGTAGATTTCCATTTAACCGAGCTAGTCGGTTAGACACTCAATGGGCCAGCTCGACTGGGCTTCGTGGACTTAGTTGGATTGAGATTCGGGTCGGGTTATTGGTCGGGTGCTAAACCCGGTACCAACAATAGAAAACCTATCATATTTGTTTTGTAGAGATAATGAACAAAATCGATCTAAACCAGGTATAACCATTTTCATTTGACTAAGAAAGGCAAAAGATCGAACCTATGAGAATTCAAAGCAACTTCCACTTATGAAAAGAAAGAACCTGAAGCAAACCCACCAATAACCAAATCGATATATGCAACTATTAAAGTTGGAGCTGATAAAAAACGCATCTAAATCTATAAATTCATTTTTTTAAACGAAAAACTTTTCCTTGATCAATAACAAAAAAAAAATACTTAGAGAAAAGAATAAGAACAGCTCGAAAAGAGCGATGCGGATATCACACAGTGTCACGAAGACGATGTTTGATGTCGGCTACAGCCGAACATATTAGGTTTTTTGAAGCTCTCTCCTAAGTCCTAAACCTAATGTTCAAACGCAAACTTTTGATAGATTACTTAGTAAAAGTAAAAGATAAATATATAAACAACTACTGTAAAAATAACATATGAAATTAACAGTGAAGGTGAAAACTGTGAAATTTGGCAACTTGATTTATGACATTCGCTTATGGCACATCAAAGCTTCCTAATTCATCATTGAATCATGTTAACCGGGAGATAAATCAATAATTCATCATTGGATCATGTTTGCCGAAAAATGAATCAAATAGCAAATATATCATCAAAGAAGCTCATGAGATTGAAAGTTTGTATTCAAGTTTTTCAGTTCTACCAAAATGGCTTCTAAACTCTTTGTATTATCCTTTCACTGTTTTTATAAAATGACCGAGATGTTAAAAAGAAGAACAAATATTAACAGTACATATCAACAAAAATGTTACATTTAAACATTGAAAAATGAAAATAGAATAGATGTCCGAAGGCAAATGAGTGCATCTTAAAAAACACAGAAAAAAAAAAACAAAGTTTCTAGAGATACATAAAATCAGTATAAAATTAATGAAAAATTCTCTCAAATAGCATTAAATGATGTTTTTGTTCCACAATTAGCACACATTTTTATTTAGGACAAAAATAGCATTTTATAAAATTCATAATTTAATTTGTTTTGTTTGGGTTAACTATATTAGTATTTAGGATTTAGTTTTTAGAGGGTAGAGGATAAGATTTAGGGTTTAGGGTTTTCTAAACCCTAAACCCTAAATCCTAAACCATAAAAATAATAATTCTCTAATAAAAATGTTATTTGTGTTCTAAATGAAAATATGTGCTAAATATGTTACAAAAACTATATTTTGTGCTATTTTTGAGAATTGCCCAAAATTAATTGATTGCATGAGTTTGATTAGATGGATAGTGGAACTTGAGCTTATTGTTTGTAGGGTCTCATTTTCTATGCATTTATGCAATAAGTAAATAATAGTATGATTACCTGTTTATGACAAAAATTATAGATGAAAAATCAAAACCTAGAAAACAGTATAAAACAATATTCTTATTTTATGTATCTCTAGAAAAATCAGTATAAAATTAAAACCTCGTTATGGCTCTTCTAGAAACTTTTTTTTTGTTTTTGATTTCTTCGTACTTCTGTTCTTAATCCTCCAAGGGATTGTATTGATGGTAAAATTAAAAACCTTCTAAAAGGAAGACGTCATCGTTAAAAGATTTTTTAATAGATTTTTTTTTATTTGTTTAAATTTAATTTTAATTTGTTATTTATGTTTAAATGAAATATTAGTTGTTATCTCTTGATTGGCTATAAAAAAAGAGGTGAATAAAAGGGTTCACACCCCTGAGAGTGAACCCAAGTACTAATTGTCAAATTGGATGAAAAAACATCCTTTAGTTTCAAATTTCTCAAAAATATAGTCAGAAATATATTATAGTTCAAATATGTGGATGCATTTAATTAAATTTCAGATTTTTTTTCTATTTTGACAAATAACCTGAGATTTGATTTGACTTTTAAACTGGAATATTATATATTACCATAATCATACATAGCAGCAATCTTCCGCAAGTTGAGCCAAGCTATTTATAATCACATGAATTCCTATCATTTGATATTTAAGATTGATAACTAATCCTTTTTTTCTTGCAATTCTCTTGTTTATCTAAAAAACAATCAAAGAGACAAAGGAAAAAAAAAAAAAAAAAAAGAGAGAAATGGCTAATATTTCTCTAACGATCACTCTAATTACAGTTTTGGTTTGTTTATTTTCCAAATCATCAGAAAGCAATAAAATTGTTTTACCTAAATTCCTTAACCTCACCCTCTTAACCGATCCTTCCACCATCTCCGCCGCCTCTCACGACTTCGGAAACATCACCACCATAACTCCCGACGGCGTTCTTTGCCCTTCCTCCCCCGCCGAGATATCCCGTCTCCTCCGCTACGCTTCCACCGGAAAAAGAATATTCCAAGTGGCAGCTCGCGGCAAAGGCCACTCCTTAAACGGCCAAGCCTCAGTCTCCGGTGGAGTAGTCATCAACATGACGTGTCTCGCTGACGTGGTGGTTTCGAATGATAAGAAATATGCTGACGTGGCAGGTGGGACGTTATGGGTGAATGTGCTGAAGCAGACGACGGATAAAGGTGTTTCGCCGGTGACTTGGACGGATTATTTGCATGTCACAGTCGGAGGAACGCTGTCAAACGCTGGAATCGGCGGTATGGTGTTTAGAAACGGTCCTCAAATTAGTAACGTCATTGAGTTGGACGTTATAACTGGTAACGATGCACTCTTAAACTTTTATTCACTGCATAATTAAATTTTACATTATATATATATATATATATATATAACATTTTTGGTGTACCATGTTTAATGTTTTATGGTTCTACTAAAACTTTTTGCACCACACGCAATGGAATCTTCCAAACACAAAATGCGTAACGCTTATATATTATATTTTAATTTATATATATATATATATATATATATAATCAATATATTATATGTTGGTAATGGGACTTTTTCCTAAGAAATAAAATATATATTTATATAGATGCCCACACATGTATATATATATAACTTTTGTCCTTTTTTTTTTTAATAAATAACAAGAGAGAAATTTTTTTTCTTTTTTTTGTCGTACATATATATAAATAAAATGACGACTAATTTATCAAAATTGGTAGTATGTGTCTTAATTTGGGGGTTTTGTAACGTACATGTAAATGGAACTTTTCGGTATAAATCTTAAAATTAAAACCAAAAAATAAAATAAAAAATTAACATGATCTCTTATGACAGTAACTAAACTTTCAAACTTGCACGCCATAATTTGTATAAACGCCGATGGTGTGATAACAATTTATTTTCTTTTTTTGAAAAAAACATAATTTAATTAAGTTTATTATTATGGGTTTATTTTACATTTTTTTGGTAAACTATTTTACTTTTTTTGGATATTATTTCAGGAAAAGGTGAAATGTTGACATGCTCGCCACAACTAAACTCAGATTTGTTCTATGGAGTTTTAGGAGGTTTGGGTCAATTTGGAATTATAACGAGAGCCAGAATTGTTTTGGACCATGCACCTAAAAGGGTATACCTATCATCACATCTAACCATTTATTGTTTGTGCAATTGAATATAAATAAGTCAACTTTCATGGACAGATTTTAATTAGTACGTAATTTCCCATTTGAAATCTGTCCATTTGCTAACTCAAAAAAAAAGGAAAAAAACATGTCTATTAGATTTTTTTTTTTTTATTATTAGTGGAAAATGAATTTAAAACCAGAATAAAAGTCGGTAACCACTAATGTGCATGTAAGTTTTGTATGCTTAGATATAATAAAGTAATCTTAGTCACAATTCACAAATCATGAAATTTCTTAGATGTAGCTGAAAACTAAAATTAGGTTTGGTGAGCATTTAAAATTTAGTCAAAGGCTTTAATATAGTTTGCATTTATCTGAACAAAATCTATGCGTTGAATTAAAAAAAGATATGGTTCATTTTAGGGCAATTCTCAAAAATAGCACAAATTATAGTTTTTGTGACATATTTAGCACACATTTTCATTTTGGACAAAAATAGCATTTTTATTAAGGGTTATTTTTAAACTCAGATTTTTAAGGTTTATGATTTAGGGTTTAGGGTTTAGAAAACCCTAAACCCTAAGCCCTAAACCCTAAATCTTACCCCCTACCCCCTAAAAACTATACCCTAAATACTAATATAATCAACCCAAACAAAAAATATTAAATTATGAACTTTATAAAATGCTATTTTTGTCTTAAATAAAAATATGTGCTAATTATGGAACAAAAACTTGAGGGAATTTCTCTTCATTTTATTATAGTTTATTTATAATCCTAGGACTTGTTGTTGTCTTATGATGCAAATCCTTGTTAATCATAGTCAAGCTCCTTAATCAGTTAATCATAGACAAGTCTTTAATTGGGTATTAATGGCAAGTTTGTTGACTAGTTGGAATCTTACAACTGCATAAACGCTATTGGTGGACATATAAAGTAAGGTCGCTGTTAAATCAGATTTGGTCATAAATCATAATATTCGATAACGTTTAATTTTATTTTTTTCAAGTGTTCACGTCTACTTATATGAACTATATCTATTATTACCATGTTGCTCTACACTCGATCTGCATCACTATATTTTACCTTTAGGTCTTTTTTAAAAAAATAAAAATTCTATGAAAATAATATGGTTTCTCAAATGATATTGTTGTGTAGGCCAAATGGTTTCGGATGCTCTACAGTGACTTCACAGTTTTTACAAAGGACCAAGAAAGTTTGATATCAATGGGCAGTGATATTGGAGTTGACTATTTAGAAGGTCAAATATGGTTATCAAATGGCATCGTAGACACCTCTTTTTTCCCACCGTCCGATCAATCTAAAGTCGATGATTTAGTTAAGAAAAACGGTATCATCTATGTTCTCGAAGGAGCCAAGTATTATGATGATCACACTCTTCCCTTCGTTAGCCAGGTACGTACTAAACATTTATACATTAAGTTTACACGTTTACTTACACAATCCAATCCTATATATACATATATCATCATCATCATCATCATTTCGATTTTATATTAAAATTATGAATTTCTAACTCAAAATCATGTATATGTTCATATCTTTTATATACTACTTAAGCATGCGCGATCCTGAAATAATGTGTCCCTAAGCAAAACAAAAAATAGAGGATCTATAATAATAAAAAATATTTATTTATTTTATTGTTGAATTAAACAAAAATATTTTAGTATATAAATATATTTTTAATTTTTTTGATATGATACACCATAAATTTTTATTGATATCATTTTTAAAGTTTAAAAATAATATTTTTAATCCTAAAATAAATTAAAAATTAAAAAAATCCTAAAATAGAGATCACACAAAAATGGGGCCCTAGACAAATGCTGCCCTCTCATCGGGCCATGTACTTAAGATTAATGTCCAACTTCCCATATGAGATATCATTCTCAATATTTTATAGGTTAGAAAATAATTATTAATCTTCTCAAAATTTGCAATGCATCATTGTAATTGTTAATGATATAAGTATTAGGAGATCCGAAGATTACAAGATCGATTTGATCATATTTCTTTAGTGTTATTAGAAAAAGCTATTATTATGTATATTTACTTATTGTTAAATTGATAGATATTCTTTTTCTTTTCTATTTTTTATATATCTTCACAAAATCAAGCATTTAATACGATTAGGATTGAATTTAGCTATGCGTTGATGTTCAATGACTAGCACCACCTTGACCACATTATTACGCATCAAAACTTCACCACATGCATGATATATGCATCATCAAGTACTATATAGATTTTTATAATACAAGCAAATTGAAGTTTTATGTTATCTTTGTAGGTGGTTGACAAATTCACTAAAACCCTAAATTACTTGCCCGGGTTCGTATCAGTGCGCGACGTGTCCTACTTCGATTTCTTGAACCGTGTAAAACCCGATGAAAACAAACTGAGATCTTTAGGTTTATGGGAAGTTCCTCATCCATGGCTTAACCTCTACGTTCCTAAATCTCGGATTCTTGATTTCCATAATGGTGTTATTAGAGACATTCTTTTCAAGCAAAAATCAGCTTCAGGACTCGCTCTCCTCTATCCCACAAAACGGGATAAGTACGTTAACGTTTTCTATTCAATATTTTAACTTTCATATATATACAAAGTAAAATATATAAATGTTGATGAAATGATTTTGCTGTTATATATTGTTAGATGGAACGATCGTATGTCGGCGATGATACCAGATGAAGAAAATGTTGTGTATATAATCGGAATACTACAATCAGCTACTAATCCACAGAAGTTGCAAGAAGTCGAGTGTGTTAACGAGAAGATGATTAGGTTTTGCAAAGATTCGGGTATTAAGATTAAGCAATATCTAATGCATTACACCAAACAAGAAGATTGGATTGAGCATTTTGGATCTAAATGGAATGATTTTTCCATGAGGAAAGATAACTTTGATCCCAAGAAACTTTTAGCTCCAGGGCAAGATATCTTTTGATTACATCGATAGGAAAAAAGATATATGAGATTTAGCCAATAACTTTTCAATTAATAAAAAAGTAAGATACTGATTAAATTAAGTCTTATATATTATTATTATTTTCCTTCATTTGAAATAAAATCAGAAGACATCAACAGTTTATTGGATATAAAAGAGCAAGGAAACCAACTTGAAACTTAAAAAGCAAAGAGTTTCAATAACACATAATTTGTCATTCAAACTCAAATTTTTGTTAAAATTTTCTGTTTCCTTAATTGATCTTTGATTTGCTGTCATCTTTTAATATTTTAACAATTCATCCTATTTTATATTGGAAAAAACTCGAAAAATACTCAATTTAAACTTTTTAATTTTTTTTTATAATCTGGATTGGACAGAGAAAATTCGAAATTTGGTTTATATTCTATTAATGAATAGAACAATTGAATTTTAAATTTGTGGAGAATTTTCTAATCCTGTATTGTCTTTTGTGGGGTCTGATTTTTTTTGAATATAAAAGTAGATAATAAAAGAGAGTATTTTAGTGGAAATGATCAATTTGATTAATAAAATTTAGTTTGAAAAATGTTCAGTTTTTCCTTAACATTAAAATTTCCAATAAAACTACAAAATTTTCTCATCTAGAGCAACGATTATATGTAAATGTGATTTAACTCACACCTTAAATTACATGAGGAGAGACGAAACCGAATCCAAACCGCATTAAACCGAAAAACTCTAAACCAAAGGAAGAATATTATACTAAACCGGAAATGTCTGATCATGATGCATCAACCACTGCTGCAGCAGCAGCACCAACAACAAGAGCTGTTGATTCATCATCTGTGCTCTCAGATGAAACCACAACTCTCAGAGAATCTTCTTCCTCAGATTCGGATTCAGATTCTTTATCTGCAGCTTCATCAGCTATGAGCTTGTCTTGTAGCTTTTTCATAAGCTCTTCTTGAACAGATTCGTTCTGTCTCAGAAATTTCTTCAAAGCCTCTTTTCCATGGTAGTTTTTACCGTTGAGATTGTAGAATGTCCCGTTCTTCGCAATGAACTTGTGCTTTATGCTCAGGTCGATTATCTCCGTGACCTTGCAGATTCCTCTTCCGAATTCAAGCTCAAATTGAGCTGTTCTAAATGGCGGAGCAAGTTTGTTCTTCACTATCTTCACAGATACTTGACTTCCTGTTGTCTGCACAAGCATACAATCTCAGGTCAAAAACAAAGGAGGTAATAGAAATCGTTACGCCGACTTTAGTAAGATAAGAGCTTGGAACACAAAATGTGTGACAAGGTTTCGAAGGTTTACCTCTTCGCCTTTCTTGATAAGTCCAATTCGCTTAATATTCAGACGCATAGAAGCATAAAACTTCAAAGCATTTCCACCACAAGTAACTTCTGTTGGACCTCCAAATCCTCCAAACGTAGATAGTTTTGATCTCACCTGAATATGAGAAAAGATAACAATCACATAAGAGACTTTTACATTCCCGAAACCTGAAACTTTTCTACAAATCTCAACTCCTAAAGTTCTCTTACCTGGTTTATAAAGATCAGAAGTGTTTGAGATAACGACAACGAATGGCTCAATTTACGCAAAGCTTGGCTCATCAATCTGGCTTGCATAGCCATATGGGCATCACCCATCTCACCCTCGAGTTCTCCTTTGGGTACAAGAGCAGCTACCTGTAAAACAAAATCACATTAAACCGTGTGAGAGAAAAATATAGATCACAAAGCATGAGCATCAACCTATTTATTCATTCCATATGAATCACCTTACTTACACTGTCAACTACAATAACATCAACTGAACCACTTCGGATTAAAGTGTCCACAAGACTCAGAGCCTGTTCCCCACAATCAGGCTGCGATAGAAGAAGATTCTCTGTGTTCACACCGATCGCCTTAGCCAGTGATGAATCAAGTGCATGCTCAGCATCTACAAAGACACAGGTTCCTGTACGCGAATAACTTATTTAGAATACAATATGGATCTGTAACAAAGCCTAAGAGAAGAAGGAACATATACTAACCTCCTTGTTTTTGTGCTTCTGCAATCACATGAAGAGCCAGTGTTGTCTTTCCAGAAGCTTCAGGGCCATATATCTCCACGACACGTCCCTAATGGAATTTAAAATAAGCAGAACAATGTTACTAAACTCTTCAAAGAGATACATAGACCTCAACCATATCTGAATCCAATAAACAAAGCTACAAAACTGAACCAACCCAAATAACACACCAAAGACAAATTTAAGGTAAAGATTTATAAATACCTTAGGAAGGCCACCAACTCCCAATGCTACATCGAGGGCAAAAGATCCAGTAGAGAAAACCGGAACATTTCTAGGAGAAACAGCACGACCGAGCCACATGATCGATCCTTTGCCAAATGAACTCGTAATCTGATCAAGTGCTTGCTGAAGAGCAATCTCCTTTTTGGACATACCTTCCTCAGATGATCCATTTCCATCTGACTTAGATTTCTTTTTAGCTTCAAAAGACAAACAATTGCACAGAGTTAATCACAAAAACCTCAACTGTAACAACCACAATGAGCTAAGCAATCAGAAAAAAAAAAGGAAACGAATTTGGCTTTAGTATTGGTAAAAGTACATACTTGTATCAAAATCATAAAACCAATTTCAATAAATCGATTTATAGACACAAAGGAAAGCTTTAAACAACCAACCTTTGGCAGCAAAGCCTCGGAGCTGAAACGATGTTCCAACCACACTTCTACTAAATACCTGCAAAACCAATGGAAATGAAACCCCTTTTCAATTAAATTAACCCATTAAAAGAATAAGAAAACGAATTCAAACAAAGAGACAACATTTGGGAATTTTCTTAAGTTACCTCTGACGAGAACAGAGAGTGTCTAAGTGAAGAAACGTTTCGGAGAATCCTCGCCATTAGAAAAGGCAATTAAAGCTGCTTCCTTTTACACTTTTTAACCAGCCAAATAAACAATCACCGAATTAAAAATGGACAATTCGAACTACCCAGAAGTTAGACTTGTACGAAATGGAGAAGAGGAGAAACGCAGAGAAAAAACTGGAAAAAAAAGAAGAGGTTTTTAGGGTTTTAGGTTTCCGTTTCCCTCCTTTTCAGACCATTTTTGTGGGTTCTTTTGATCGGTTTTTTTTTTTTTTTTTACAAGTATGCAGAGATGTTTTGTCGTTCATAGGGAAAACACAAACCGACGTCTTTAACCAGCTGCTCGGTTGGTTTATGTCAACCGATAAGGTAAATTGATCGGTTTAAGTGAATTTATAACAAAAATCATGGCTTAACTTGACTTAGGAAATTAGTATGAATTATGAAATAAGATGGTTTTATTTTATCAAATATAGTCGACAAAGTTTCTGGTTAAAACCAATTGATTTAAATCTGGTTGTGTACCATATACCGAACTAACCCATCTCATGAATAAATAAAATTGGATCGAAATCTGACCAAAACCACAAAATAATTAATATTCAAAAACAATTTATAAGAACATTACAAATGAAAAATAAAGACACAAACCAACCAACGAACCAACTTTTTTTTTTTTTTTTTCTAAACCAAACCAACCACCCAAAACTGATACATAAAATCATATAAACCGGACCATGACTCTGCATATTAAGAAACACAACCTCGGCTCAAAGACCTCACTTTCTTCTTTTCTTCTTCATCATATTATAAGCGAAGAAGATTCTTCACTGCTGCTTACATTCCGGTGGCCTCTCACCTTGTTGACCTTCCGCAATTTGACTTCTTCCAGCCTTCTGTTCATAAGAAAAGGAGAGCTCAGGTTAGCAACAGCCGTTGGATTATCAACAGTAAACAGATCCAACGTCCAAGATTTGATTGATTGTTAAACCTTGTGTCCAGCTGATGACTGCAACAAAACAACAAGAAACAACCAAAAAATTCAGTTTCAGAGGTTTTAGTTTTTATGTTGAAGACATAAACAACACCAAATAATTACCTTTTTTCTGTTCTTCTTTCCTTGATCTGCTTCTTCCTCCTCGTCATCGTCGTCCTCATCCTCATCCTCATCATCCTCCTCATCTTCTTCGTCCTCGTCCTCATCATCTTCGTCCTCGTCTTCTTCATCATCCATCTCAAGGTCATCTGGATCGACAGCTTCACCAGTGAACCATGACACAGCATGCGGAATGATTTTCTCTTTAATGGTTGATCTACAAGATAAACAGTGGACAGAATCAGATCTCAGAGTCGAATTAAGCTAAGAGAACTGAAGATGAAATAGACAAGTACACACCCGATATCATAGTCGTGCTCCATTTGGCCTTGGAGTTCATCAGCCTGAACAAGATTTGATCAGTTTAACATTTAAAGCAATCTTAAGCACTGAATGGAAAAAACTAAACTGCTTCTGGAGATGGACATACCATTTCATCATCAAGATCCTCATCATCGTCAGGAACTTGAGGTGGACTGAAAAAGTTGAAGAAACTCTCACAATCCTCAGTCTTAGTGATCGGCTTTGTGTTTTTGGATCCTTTCTTTGGCTTCTTTTTCAGAATCTTCTGAGTCAAACACTTTCCAGGAAACCACTCAATCTCCGTCCTGAAGAACAGTGTACAATCAATAAGACTTCTTGGCTTCAGAACCAAAACTAGCAAATACTTGACAAAGCAAAATATTACCCAATAGCTTTCTCGAGAATAGGCTCATCTTCATCAATCATATGATATGTTTTGGACAAGACAGAGTTCTTGAAGTAAGGGTTCTGACCAAATACAAACTCAAGCTTGAACCCCTTTGGTTCTTCAACCCTACTCCACTTGATATCTTTAAGATACTTGAGAGCCCCTTCATCTCGCTCAGTTATCTAGAATAAAGGATCAAAGAACAGAGATAAAATAATCGTTTTCAATGAAAAAAAAAGAAAAAAAATAGGAGTATTCTAATAACGAACCTCTTCAGCAGTAATTTCATTGTTCTTCAATGCAATAAGCCAGAAATCTGGCACTCCTTTCTCTGTACAAAACAGTTTCATATAATTTAAAAACCATGAGTTCATCATCATCATCATCATAAGAAACTAAAAAAGAAAAACATGTTTCAGTGTAAAAATTGGTGAACACACCTTCAGCTGCTTTATCTTCTCCTTGTTCTGATTTTACTTCTTCAGCTGTACCTTCAACTTCAACCACACTGTTCACAATCTCATATCGCTGTATGTGATTGGTGAGTTAGAAAAGCAGAAAACCATCACGAATGATACAGAAAGAAGTAATGAACATACATCAGTGATGGGCAACTAAAACGAGTCATATTACAACTTCATTATTTGAGGTGTCAATGTGTATCAAAGATATTCTAATAATAGGAAATTAAAGACCATAAAAAGCTCACAGAACCAAAGAACGTTTTTAAACCTTGATATATAAAGGCTGATACAACTTTTGGTATTTAGCTTCAAGAGCTGCCCTCTCCTCGAAGAATTTTGCTTCCATTTCATCATATTGGTTCTGCAACGACAATGGCAAAAAAAAAGAAATCAGATAATTTTGCACCACCAAATCTCATTAGACCAAAACAGTCATTCAAAATCCAAGATCACACAAATTAGAGACTAGTTCCATAATAATCATCTAAAAGCTGGGAAAAAAAAAATCCAATGACCTGAATCTCTCTTAGAATATCGACACGCTTCCTGACATGCGGACTCAAGTTCTCAAGGACATCTGAGTGTTGTCCAGCCAAACTCTGTATCTTTTTCTGCGCAAAATACACACACACAAATCAGGAAAAGTTACAAACTTTCAAATTAAGATGCAGCAACAATCATCAAATCGGAAGAAAAAGAGAGAACCAAATCAAAGTTCCAATTTTCTAAATCATTATAGTCCAAAACCCAGAAAGATAAAACAATCCCTAAAGTACATAAATGAAAAAAAAAAAAAAAACCAATCTTTCAATATTTATACACAAATCGTGTAAAGAAACTCACCGTAAGAGCATTAACAAGCCCTGCTTTACCCTCCTCGTTAAGAGCTACAAGCAAACACAAAAAGAGAAGCTTTTTGTCAATAAATCTAGAAAACAAAAGAATCAAGACTCATACTAGAGAGATATAAGAGAGAGGAATTTACCGGCGGCGAGATCGGTCATATTCATTGAGTCCTTGTCGTTGCTCATCTTCGCAAGAGAAGAATCTGGCGGAGGAAGAGGAAGATAAGAAACCTTAAAAACCCTAGATTTTTGGGGACAATTTGAGAGTAAATATAAATAAATAAGAAAAAGGGCTTTGAAAATTTGGCCTGACCACTTTCTATATAAGGGAAAATATAAGACCTAAAACGACAATATCTTTTCATTCTTTTACTTTTTTTTTTTTTGATTTCAATATATTTGGTGATGTATATTTGAAAAAAGCAAAGCTGTGTTTGGTGGTCATTATGCCCAAGGCCCAAATCCAAAACTATTAAAAAATATTGAGAATTAAAAATATTGAAAATCCTTAATGATAATTTATTAAATTAATTATTTTCATTGATTTCAAAATTACATAGTATTTTATGGTATGTCAAAATATTGTGCTGTTCAATTTATTGTTTTTTGGAATATGATTATGGACAATGGTTGAGAAATACCCTCATCGAAAATATTTCAATGAAAGTTCTACAACATAATTAGAAGAAAAAAAACACTAAACTATTTTAAAAATAATTGTGGGATTCTCAAATAGCAAGAGCCTTTTTTTGTGTGAGGGTTCTCTGATGCCAAATAGTTTTGTTGTTGTCTTCCTAATCAAGTCAAGAATATTGATTCTATGCTAACTTGAATTCCAATTTAGAACCAAATGTTTCAGAAGCTGCTATCAACTTTTAGGATCCACTATTTTTCTAGAAATAATATACAATTCACTGTTTTTGTATAGAAGTTCTCAGTAAAAATGGTCACCGTAATTTTAAAGCAAATGAAAACAGATTAAAAAGACATTAAAATTCATTAGAAAATGATCGTCAACTAGAGCACCTTATAGTTATATATCCAAACTAAAATAATGTGTAGACACTTATACCAACAATTAGATTTACATGATGACATTTACGAATAAACATAGGATATATTCTCAATATTATAATCATCGTTTATAGTACACCGACATGACAGCATTGATGCTGTTTGATACTTCATAACCAATTTAAACATCCAAAAATCAACTTAACCATCTAAAAACCAACAAGACAATCGTTATAGTGTATAGTCATGGTTGGTTGGTATCGGATTTCTTCGTGTCAGACATACCAAAATAGTTACCAAAATCATAGTTATGATATTAACGATATATTATGTGTTTGTTTATGAATATCACCATATAAATCTAATAGTTATTATAGATATCAATAGATTATTTTAGTCTGAATTAATGAACAATATTAGAATTTTAGTTTGAATGTATAAAAAAAAAATTCAAAAGAAAAATAAGTTCAATTTTTTTATTTTTATGAAAATTGAAAATGATTAATTAAATAGCACACGAGAGAAGGAAGGAGAAGGAAATGAAAAAGACCAAAACAAGAAGAGGCTAAGCGACACGCGCCGCTTTTCTCTTCTTTGTCTCTTCCTCTCTTCTTCTTCTTCTTCTTCTTCTTCCTCAACCTTCGAATCTCTTTAAATTCCTCACCTACTCACTTCCTATTTCACACAGCTCATTCCAATTTAACTTAATTCACAAGCCCCCTTTGTTATTTTAAGAACCCTAGTTTCTCATCACTTCACTCTCCTGCGCCTTGAGGAATCGTTAACAGAGTAGAACCAAAGTTAGGGTTTTTTTCAATTGACGATGGAGCCTCGTATCGGGAGTAAGTTCCGACTTGGCCGCAAAATTGGAAGCGGTTCCTTTGGAGAGATTTATCTTGGTTCGTTCTCCTCTCTCTCTTATGATTTTATCAAAATATTTGCTTTTTTTATTTAGAATACAGTTCCCAAGTTGTTTGATTTGACTATTTTGATTTCAGGAACTGATGTGAATACTAACGAAGAAGTCGCTATTAAGCTTGTAAGTGTGTTTTCAGATCATCTTTATTAATAAAGTCTCGATTTTTGGAGAAATTGAATCATGAAAAGATATTATTTTTTATCCTTTTTTTGTGCAGGAAAGTGTGAAAACTGCGCATCCACAATTAGCATATGAGTCGAGGATATATAGAATTCTTCAGGGTGGAAGTATGAATGAAATTTTTCTGAATTCTATTATCTCTGTTGTCTCAGTTCTCATTTGGATTTTTATATTTAATTCATTTTCTTGTGTGTGTTCATTGATGTAGCTGGGATTCCAAACATGAAATGGTATGGTGTTGAAGGGGACTATAATGTATTAGTGATGGATTTGCTTGGTCCAAGCCTTGAAGATTTGTTTAGTTATTGCAATAGGAAATTTACCTTGAAGACAGTTCTTATGCTCGCTGATCAAATGGTAATAATAATGCTTTTTGATTGATGCATTGTCTCTGTTAATGCAACTCTTAGTGCTGGGTTTGATGAACTTGTTTTACACCTTGTGTTAGATAAATCGTCTCGAGTTCATCCATTCTAAGTCGTATCTTCATCGTGATATTAAGCCGGATAATTTTCTCATGGGTTTGGGAAGACGGGCAAATCAGGTCATCTTTCTTCATCAACTCAGTTTGGATATTTTTGTTAGTCTCGACTTTGATTTTGGGTTCTCACTATTTTTGTTCTCTTTCTGTAGGTCTACATCATAGACTTTGGCTTGGCTAAGAAATATAGAGACAGCACAACTCACCGACATATCCCATATAGGTAAACAAGGTTTTAAATGTCAGAGATTCAGCATTTTCAGCAAATTAGATGTCAGATTGAGATTTTTCTGACAGAGGCTTTATTATTCTATGCCTTTTACGTGTATATTATTCAGGGAGAATAAAAGTCTAATTGGAACTCCGAGGTATGCGAGCTTGAACACTCACCTAGGGATAGGTATACTCCATTGCTTTGTATAAACCCTCCTGATATATTTTCTCTTTCACGGCCACTTTTTCTTATTTCAATCTTCGGTTAATCTGTACATTCTTCACTTGGCAGAGCAAAGTCGGAGGGATGATATTGAATCACTTGGTTATATCCTCATGTACTTCCTCAAGGGAAGGTGAGAAGTCATTGAGTAAACTTTCTTTCTATCATGCTTCTTGCCTCTCAATCCATCTCTTATATTCTATTTTCTTGTAGTCTCCCATGGCAGGGACTGAAAGCTGGTAACAAGAAACAGAAATATGATAAGATTAGCGAAAAGAAGGTTTCAACTTCCATCGAAGTAAGTTCTTCTTATATGCACACATTTGAAGACTTATGAGTCTGTGTTCTACAGAATTATGAGATGAAGCAGAGAAGGTTGATTGTAGATAGTACTCTAACTTTGCATCAGTGTATTTGCAGGCGTTATGCAGAGGTCATCCAACAGAGTTTGCATCTTTCTTCCATTATTGCCGCTCACTTAGGTTTGATGATAAGCCAGACTATGCATATTTGAAGAGACTGTTCCGCAACCTTTTTATTCGTGAAGGTCTCTCCCTGTTCCTCTCAGGCTATATTAAATTCATGCACAAGCTTCGGTTGATACCATACCAACTGAATCCCCACTATTTTGTTTGACTCAGGTTTTCAGTTTGATTTTGTGTTTGACTGGACGGTATTCAAGTTTCAGCAATCACAATCTGGAAACCCTCCACCTCGTGGCCATGTATACTCTTGATACTTTTTTTAATATTTGATCCCATTCGTGATACATATACATACACAGATGAATAATGCAAGATTGTATGATGTTTCTTTTGTCAGGATGGTGGTGTTGGAACTAGTTCTGGACCAAACCCTGCGGTTGGCAATGGTGAGAGGCGTCCAGGTATATTTTTAAAGGCTTATCATTCTTCCTTAAGCAAATGCAGCCACATAGTTGTGTATATATATACTTAGGGCACGTTTTGTCTGTCATATAGATGTCCCAAATCAGAGAACAAATCTGGAGTTCATCCTGAAGCAGAAGAATAAGAACGTAAAAGAATCTGCAATTGCAAAGGACGCGCTTGTGAGTTTTTTTGTCGTTGTCATGTTTTCTTTTTCTTTTTTTTTCTTGGGTTCCTTCTGACATTCATTGTTAAATCTCAGCTACCTGGATCCTTCCACTTGGGTCGATCAGAAGGATCATCATCAAGACGAGTTGTGGACTCGAGTAGTCGTGAACCATTTAGTGGCGGGAGTGACAATGCAAACTATGAAACCGCACTCAAAGGCATTGATAGTTTGCGGATCAATAACAATGCAGGCGATGAGACAGTAGCATCGCCACAAATCAATAACAATGCAGGCGATGAGACAGCAGCGACTCCACAATCAAATGGAGACGATGTAGAACTCAAAGCAAACCTCTCGGACTGATTCATACATGACGCTTTAAAACAAAATTGGTATTGACTTTTGTTGCTAGTCTCAATGACGGTATCTATGATCTTCTGAAGAAAAGCTATTTTTACAGATAAAGATTTGATGATATATAATTTATACCAAAGTTTCTTAAACTATGATTCTTCAAATGTTACATTTGTCTCCTCCTTTGTATAGTGAGTCCTTTTGAATTTTAAACCCTCGTCAAATGGAGCATATTTGTTTGACATTATCCTTTCTCTTGACCAAAAAAAAAAAAAAAAAAGAGAGAGTTGTGTATTTTTAACAAATAACAATTTGTTTGTTTCTGTGGTCCGAACACGACAATTGTGTAATTCAATCACACACAAATTGAACAAGAAGTGTGTAAAAGTTCGGCTAAAAATATGAACATGGTGTGTAATCGGTTTTAATCACACACTATGTCGTCGGTAGGGATATATATATATATATATTTTTTATGTATACCTTTTTCAAAAGTACGACTTTAAGATTTTGACAAAAACAAACTATGTGAAATAAAAGGATGTATGAACCAAACCAACGTCACGTAATAATTGATTAAGGTGGAAAGATGTACCCCAAAAAAAAATATGGAGAAATAGACTCTTTTGACAACATAAATAAACAAGTTTTGATAGATAGTTCAAGATATTTTAGGTTTTAGTCAAATAGTATTTCACTATTTCTTCGTACATTACGTCATTATTTCAATGATTTAAAGAAGTGAACATTGAAATTAAAAGAAAAGTAATTATTTTTTAAATACAAACATTTTAAGTTTTCTTTCTCCTAATATCCTTACCCGATTATTTAATGCAGAATTGCGGAAGATTATTTGTTTATGTCAATTTTCTAGTGATTTTGCAGACTTATGTTTCGAAAAAACTCCAAAATTATAATTTATAATGTTATCCTGTTTAATACAGAGAGAAATCCTAATATTTTAAAGACTATGACTTAATTTTATTTTAACAGAAAATATTAAAGATAATTTCCCTAAGAAATATTATTTGCATTTTTAGTGATGTGTGTGTTTGACGGAGTAACAAAAATCGCAGTCAAATATCGATTAAAAAACGTAATTGGTGTTTCACTACGATTCATCAAACACACCAATCATTATACCTTCGATTAACACAAGTGAGAATAGTCTCTGAAACACACCACGAACCAATAACAACAAACGAAGACGTTAATGTTATATAAAAAGACGTTATTGTAAGATATTTAATCACGTTACGTTAAACCGTTGGGTTAATTTAATAATTAACAAAGTTTCGTTTAAACCATGTCATAACTCTTAGACACAAAATGAAACGAAACCACTATGATACGCAACGCCAACAACTCTTGATAAGAAAATTGAAAAATGTAAATAATTTGTGTAACATCCATGCCGTGATTCTTTAACATACATAAACCTTTTTTTACAAGATAAATCATAAAACATCAAAACAAGTTATCTTTTTAGACACGCAATATAATATGAAACGAAATTACTTCTACAAAACATGACAATAAGTACTTATTAACTTATACTATTACTGATAACTTATGGATGTTTTCAATGATAAAGAAATGAGTAATCACCATTTTTAGTATGTACAAAAAACATCGTAACTTGCCATTAATTACCACAAAATTAAATTTAGAATACGTCAGAAATAAGAATCATTCACTCATCTCATAAGAATTAATTAATGGAGAACATCTTTTAGAGCATATATATATTAATTATTGTTGTTACACAATCACTATATGACAAACTAAGAACACACAAAAAATAATTGAAACTAAATGAAACCATCGAATTTGAAAAAGATCAAACCCCAAAAGTTGATTATCGTATTAAACACATTGGCTTAATTAATTAAGTAATTTGTTGCATCTATCTTTGATCCATTTGAAGCTTTTCCTCAAAGAACCTTTAAGCTTACCTTCAACAGTATAAGCTCTGTAACTCACAACTCTCTTCTTCCTCTGTAAATCTGGATCCACAAATCCCCAAGAAGACGATGAAGATGATCTTCCTTTCTTCGGATTCGGATCTTCAGGTATCCGGGTCGGGTAATCTGTATAGGAAGTGCTGTAAGACCTGAGATCTTGCATACCATTACCGCCGAATGAATCTGGACCGTTGGATCTTCTGTGGGAGTATTGTTGAAGGTCTGAAGTTCTTCCATCACCGTACGATCTGGATCTGAAGTCTTCCATTTTGGTTCAGACAGAAGAAGAAGAAGAAGTGATGGTGGGAGGTTTTGTAATAAAGTCGACGAATGGCTTTTTGTTTTTGTTTTTGTTTCTTTCTTTTACGAGAAGGAAAGAATCTTTTGTTTCATTTACGTGTATTTATATACTTCAAACAAATACGTTCAGGAGTTTTTTTTTTTTTTTAAGAGTATATATATATGTAGCCAAATTTTGGAGAAGTTATGTTTACATCTCCACTATATATATTTATGAAAATGTCACTGCATGTGCAAATTTTTACCATTTTTGGCTCTATAAATTACTAGTTATCTCCTTTTTTTTTGGGTAAAAAAATATAAACCATTAATTTTGAACGAATTTCTTTAAATTTTAGAATTGAAAATTTATTATTCTGAAAATATATTGAAAAACTATTTGCAAGAGAAATGAAGCCTTTACATATAAAGTTTTATCGTAAAACTTGTTTTATAGTTATATATTTTATAAATTATTTTAATTTATATACATGTCTTTGTTGGATCGAAATTAAAGTGATAAACATTTCAAAACATTTCTAATAAAATTCCTTTTAAATTTTTTATGGAACATATAACTGCAATTTGTTTTTGTCAAGGAAAAAAAATCCACTGAATACCAAAAAAATTCAGAAGTATTAATAAGAGACTGCCAAGTCAACATGAGGCGCTGAGTCAGAGGCAGCTGTCGCCGAGTCGGTGGAGCTTAAAATTTAATGAACATTACTTCCAACTAAATTTCTCTATGTTTGACCAATTTCTCCACGTGATATCCACGTGATCCTTTTCTCAAACATTTTTTTTTTCATTTTTAACGTATGAAAATTAAATAACATTTGTCTAGATGGAGTATGAGTTGAGTTTCATTAGAATTTCATGTACTGTACAATGATATATTTTTATATTTTTTCATTTACCCAAATTATCAAATATATTTTAAGCTTTTATTTTTTATTTGATAAGTATGTGAATTTATCTTACCAAAATGGAATAATTTTTAATTACAACTCTTTAGGGGCAAGGGACCCAAAATTGTCCATGAGCTCTAAAAACAAAACACAAGATATAGTTTAAAAAGAAAAAAAGAGGAAGAAGATATAGTTGATTATTTAGTTGCAATATAGTACTAATCTTTATTAGTCTTTCATATCCCAAGATACATATTTTTCTTCTTGAAATTTAGATTTTAGTTAAATTTTATTTTGAGTGTATCACTAGCATCTAGCTAGTACATCTTCTAGTATATGTGAACAATCTTAGTAACATTGTAAAACTATATATAAAAAAAATGAAAAGGCAAAAGAAAGCTTCAACATCTTTTGAAGGGCAGTTTAAAGTAGTTCTCACAATGGTTAATTGCATAAATAAATATTTATATTCAATGAATAAGATATAAACTTCATATTCTATCCGTTTCTTAAAAATTGTTATTATGATATTTTTCACACAAATTTAAAAAAACTTTAGATTATACAAATTTATTTTTATTTAATATGGCACTAGTGAGATAATATTAACTTAAATTCAAAGAGCTTTAGTTTTAAATAGATTTAAAAATCACATTAAAAATCTAAAATGACATTTTTTTTTAAAACAACAATTTAACTCTAAAATGACACTATTTGACAAAGAAAAAAAAAGAATTAATAATAAATGAGGAGTATAACCTTTTCATTATTTATACAAGTTTTAAATTTTATTTTCTGGTATCGTTTGTATATATGTATGCATCATATATGACCAGTTTATTCTAACAATAGGATTTATAATTATATACTGCATCTTGCTTTTTATTTTTAATCAGTGAAAATCATCATTTCCGCGTTGTCACCCATTTGACTTCATCATCTTCTTTTGTTATTTTTCTGCCGTAAAAATGAAATCCTATTGTATGTAATGTAATATCTATCATTTGCATATATGTATTTATTGGTATCGTTATTTTATCAACACTTTATTCTAAATTAAAGTCTTGTCTCCTATTTAAATAAATACGCAAAAAATAAAATAAATGGCCAACCACTAACGGGACCACCAATCATACCATCCCCATGCTTTAATCACATTTTCTCGAAGTTTTTTTTTTTAACTCGATTTGGTCTAACAGTAAAACCTAACAAAACTACCACTATACTTTCCCTCGTTTCCAAAATCAGGAAAAAGAAAAAAAAAACCATTTATTTTTTATTTTGGTAACAATTATTACAACAGTTACGATTGAAATTTCTTTACACCATAACAAAACCCATCATCTCAATCTACTTTTCCTTGATGGGATTAAAGATAAGAGCAGCCAAGATCCAAGAGACAGACAACGAGACTTTGAACTCAAAAAGGATTCGTCTCTACCAAAATTTTGCAGATACAACAACTCTTAACTTTTCTTCTTCAATGGTTAAAACACCATTTTTTTGTTTTAGCATCATAACCATCACATCTTCAATGGAGATCTAACAAGGCCACAGATGTTTGAAGAAAGTCATTTTCGATCCGTTGTTTTCATGACATCGATCCTTTGCGGTTCATCAGGTCATGGTAATAAAGAAGCACACACATCGGTTGTCCGAAAATGCAAAAGGTGAACCAGAAGATCATGTTGCCCACCTAATGATCCCATTCCAAAACAGATTCTTTTTGTTAAGTTTCAACATTACGATTTAAATGGCTATGCGAAAAGAGTTATTCGTACTATTTTCTCAGGGTTTAAGACTATACCATTGAGCCAAACCTTTCTTGTAGATAGTTTGTGATAAAGACCAAAGGCACCTACTCAAAACACATTTTGGTTGGTCAGAAAATGAGATTAAAGTGACATTATTGTAGATTGTTTGTAAAAAATCGACTTCAGAAGTTTTGTGAATTTTTTTTTGTACCTGAAACATAATCCCTATAAAAGCCCATAGCTTGAAGAGACGACAAGGGACTGCGATGCATAGCTGTCGAAAGGAAAATTGTAAACACGAGATTGTTAAGTAAGACCAAAGCTTTAAATATTAGTGTATCTTCACTAGTGTGCTCATGTGTCTAGAGACAAGGCAATGCAGAAGGTATATATATATACCTCATGAAAGATTGCAGAGACTAAGAAAGCAATGATGATCGCGGGTACCTGGTAAAAAAAATGTGAGGAGGGTTAAGAGTTAATAGAGTACAGAAAATAATCTAGATCATCACAAATCACTTATATATATCTTACTCACCTTCGGTATCCTGCTGCGCAGGCACGGGAAGTATATATGTCGAACCATCCATTTATGAACAGGCTGTTAAGAAAAAGAAGATCTCCATTAGCTCTCTTCTTCTATCTTGTATATAAATATAAAAGAAGGCTATGTATTAGGAAGAGAACCATACCATATTCCACATTCTCCAATACTGATCAAAGAATACGGTGAATACATAAATTTTGGTTAGTTAAGTGACCCAAAAACGACCACAGCATAAAAAATCACATAATTTTCAAGTAAAACAAGATTTATAACAACTCACATCTCCCACACTTTTTGCATTCCACCAATCTTTGTAGAATTCACGATCCCCGAAGCAGAGAAGCTCTGCCAATATGTTTAACCTTTGGATAAGAACAATGCAAAAAGATTTGTGTTCAGTAACTGAAATTACTCTCAGATTATGAAAAACTAAAATTATCAGTTTTTTTGATGAGATAGCCTTTTTCTGTTGTTCTTCTTTGGAAATAATATGGAAAGAGAAGGGATCGCAGCATACCAAAGGTGGAAGAAGCAGTAGAACATGCAGAGCCACACATATAAATTTGGAACTGAAAGCTTCAACACTCTTTCGATAGCGTACAGAAGATCCCCTTTCAAAGGATGCTTTGAGTTCCTAACAATAGGATTTATATACTGCCAAAGAAGTAACAAAAGAAGATGAAGTCAAGCCGATGTAAACACAAAAATGATGATTTTCACCAAGGAAAAATAAAAAGCAAGATGCTGAAAACGCACTTGCTCTATTATAAATCCCATGAATCCAGTGAATATGACCAGTTTTGCAAACTGACGAGCCACCCAACCCTTCCGGATACATGGAGAACGTGGATAGCTCGGCTGGAAAAAAGCAAGACGCGAGGTTTAGACGAGAGACTTTTGCAAGTGTAAGAAAGTTTGATACTATTAGCAGAACACGTATCTCATTACCTGATAACATAATGTGGGAGCAACCATGAAATATGCCAAGCTTTTAAAGCTAACATAGTAGGAGACTTCCGGATTCTCCTAAAGTTTTATAACAGTTGTTTGGTTAAAATAGTAGCACAATACAAGTAACTAACATACTCTCTCTTTTTTGTTCTTTTACCTTATCAGCTGAATTCGCTAGGGTTCTTATGTCGTAGCTCGTATGAGCATAAGAAACCAACTTTAGCCACACAATGCAAGTGAGAAGCATCAATGTGACACCGGATAAGAAAGCGGAATCACACCTGTTCATTCTCAAGATCATCGAGTTAGCCAACTAAACTTAAAAAAGAGTATCACAAGGTGAGACCAGACACACTGTAGCTTAATATTCTCACCTAAGGGTGACGTAAACTGGATACAAAACCTCTGTCATGGTGATAATGATATGAAGAAAGATGGCAACCTTCAGTATTATCAGATAAAAAAATATAAGTTCTCCAGGTACAAATCAGTATTCTAGTAAACAATCCAGGAATGGCTGGAGAGTAGTTTACTCACAGGCTCAGATATGCATTTCTGAAGTACAAATTTCTCAACAGTAAAGGCAGCCAAAGGAAAGATCGAAAGGGAGAGACTGCAACACAAGAGTTAAAGAAGAACTAAATCACTAAACTCATCACCATATGTATAAGAAATGTTAACATTAGAGGAAAAAAGCATTATTTACCAACACATGAAAAGTGGCCAATCTCGCAGCGACGTTGAGCTAAACCAGAAATCAGTTCTGATCAACCAACCATACTACATGAATGATAGCAAACAACCAACAGAGGTAAGTTCTCAGCTTCAGAGATATTTACAAAACCTTAATAAATTTTCAAGCAATGCAATTCAATTCAACTAACCTTCATGAGATTTTCGATGATGAGTCTACTGTTTACAGCAACAAGAACTACTACACAGAGGTTGAATAATCCGGCATGGCTCTGCAATGCAACAACAATCACAAACTCAACTCAATTTCCAAATTCAATCCCTAAAAGCTTGAGATATGAAACTCCATTTTGAAATTCTCCACAAAACATTTAACAGAATCAACCACCAATTTTGGGAGTCTGAGATTTAAACCTGTTTGAAGATTGCGTCGGAGCTAAGTGGACTCTCCCTCGCCCTACGATGAGCTGGAACCGACGGTCGATACGTATACGTTGTATCGGTGTTTCCTCTTCCTTCTCCGCCACCTCTTCCTTCTCCACCACCTCTTCCTCCACCAGTTTCCCTAATTTCGTTATCACCGACGTTATCTCCAGCCAAATTCGCTGTTCCCTGAGCCTCGTCGTTAACGGAATCAATCCGATCTCTGACGTCGGTCGTAGCTCCAACATCATCTGACGGTGAATTATTATCGTTATCGGTACCGGAAACGGAATCAGAAAGAAGTCCGTTAGAATCCGATCTTGATTTCCGTCGACGAAGATCCACGAACTCTCCGTCACCGTTCTCCGTCGTTACAGTAACGCCTCCAGAATCCAAAATCGCCATTTCGAGAAAACGTTCAACAAAACAGCTACAAAGAAAGTAGATTCTAGAAACGAAAGAAGAAGAAGACGACGACAACAGAGAAATCGAAACGCATGCAGAAGAGATGCAAAGGGAAAGGGGCAAAAAAGGTAAGAGGAGAATCAGAGAATCTAATGGAGAATAAAAGTTGATATTGAGAAGATTATGGAAAAAGGGAAATTAAAAAATAGCACGAGGAAGCAGAGAAATCGGTGAAATGGTGTCTGGTTCCCAAAGAAAGAGAAGCAAAAGTTTGAAGAGAAGAAAAAAGATTCACGAGAGAGAGAAGAGAAGAAGATGACAACAATGGTGACGGAAGATTTTTATTAAAAAGCGGTGAAGATATCTTTTTATTTAATTTATTTCTATTTTTTTTAAATTACCAACTTTAATTTATTATTTTACTTCGTTTGAAAAGAATATTCATTAACATTGCCTCGAAAATACCCTCATTTTGTATACCTCATTTTTTGTGTATTGTATAGTAAGTGTTAGATAAATATAGTTTGTGTATGATATAAGAGAAACAAAAAAAGTAATTTATATATTTTTTTGGATGACCAAAAAAATTCATATGATTTACTATCTTACTGGAAGTCTATAAATAGTTACTACTCCTCCTGTATCAAAAATTTTGATTTTTTGAAATATTTTACACAATTTAAGAAATAATAAAATATTTAGTAATAAATACATACATTAACCTTTTTCCTATATCTATAAACCAATAAAAATTCAACAATTCAAAAATTCTTAATTAATATCTCTTGAAGTTTACAATTTAGTAATTTACTAACATTAAATGATAAAATTGTATTTAAAAGTTTAAAAAATCAATCTTTTATAAACAAGAAATAAACTCTAAAAAAATCAATAAAGGGAGTATGTTTTTCAATATTAAGGTTTCTTTTGTTGTCTTCTTTGGGTTTCAAATCTGAATACAATTTGCCAATTGGGGTATTATTCAATAATTTATTATTCTAAATTATTATAAGGATATAAGGTATTATTAGATTTGATATTTATAGATACTATTCTTAAAATATTTGAAGAACAATTGATAAAATTTTATATATGTTACATTAAATTAAGAAAAGTTCTATGTAAATTATAGGCTCCATTGTTTTAGTTAATTTTTTTTGTTGAAGTAATATGTCTGTTAGAAAAATTATGGAAATTGATTCTTATCCAATTTGATTTAATTTGATTCAACTTTGGTTTTTAATTTGTTTGAATTTTAAATATTTTTATTTTCATAAAAAAAATATAATATTAGTGGCCCATTTTATTATAGTTGCCGTTTTTATTTGGGAAGAAAAAAAAAAAACTTAATTATCAACTTTGAATTCGGGTTTAGTTTCATCTTCCCCATTCTCTTCGGCTGGCTCGCCAACCATAAAAGCTCGTCTGGCCTTCACTCTCTCGCAGGTCTCCCATTTTCTCTATTGTTTCGTTTAATCTTTATTCTTTGAACATTCTGATTTGTGGATTGAATTGCATTTTTCGCTTAGTTTAAGAAAATGTGCTGAGAGATAGAAAAAACTTATATTTTTTTGTTTCCTCGATTTTTCCAATGTTCTAGTTAGGGTTTTGGATGTTCTTTGTGTCTTCAAGCCAGCCTTGATGTGTTTATATCTTTAAAGTTTTAAACTTTTTTAGATATAAATCCTCGGAATGTTCGATTTATGATTTTTTACATTGGTAAGTAAGTAAGCCTTAATCAACACAATGCTTTGGTGTTTACTTTGTTTGATTTCATAATGATTTTGAGAAAAATTTGTTGGTTTCAGATGTTTTAGCTGTATTCATATTTGGTTATTTTTGTAGCCTAAGGTAGGTTCCATTTGGTTTTTTGACAGATGTGGTCCATAGCTTGAACCAGCCTACTTACAAGAATCGCTCAGCGTCTGTTACCTCTCAGAGCATCAAGTACTAAGTTTCTGCATTTCTCTTGTATCTTAGTTGCTATAACAGCTATGAAAGTTGTCTCATTTTCTCAAAATGTTTATATATTTCTCATCACATTTTGTATTTGTCGTGGTTGCGTCACCAGACAGGTAGAAGAAGTGTGCATAATACTTTGGTCATAGGCAAATTGCAGCAGGGGACATATCTCAGGTGATTAGTGGTTTTACTACTAATCTTGGTGCCTTATCATTCTCCCCCACTATAATGAATTTTGTTGTGTACTGACACTTACTTACTATCTTGAGCACTTGCTTATTGAAAAAAGTATGTTTTCAGTTTGTTTGAATTGGTGCATGAATTGTGAAACTGTGTTTCAATTTGTATTCATTTATAATTGACAATTGCAGGTTATTGGAATAGCGTTTCATCTGTTTTCATATCTAAGGTAGTAATGGGGTCCTTGGAAAGTTTTTCTCATTTCAGACATATTTTTTTGGTATTTCACGCTTGAGTTTGGGTAAATCCCTCGTAAGCCCTTTGCTTCTTTCTCAGGATGAGGAATCTGTTGGCCCTCGTAATCGGGTTTGCAGTCCTAGTAGGTCCTCTGGGTATTATGGTAGATGGGCTGGGCGTGAACTGGGGAACAATGGCCACACACAAGCTGCCGCCAAAGACAGTCGTTCAAATGCTCAAGGACAATAACATTAACAAGGTTAAGCTTTTTGACGCGGATGAGACCACCATGGGTGCACTCGCTGGCTCAGGTCTTGAAGTGATGGTCGCCATTCCCAATGATCAGCTTAAGGTCATGGGCAGTTACGACCGAGCCAAGGACTGGGTTCGCAAGAATGTTACTCGTTATAACTTCAATGGCGGTGTTAATATCACGTGAGTTTCTTCCTCTCCCTCCCTCTCTTTTCTTTCTCAATTTGATTGTTCTTGATTTGTTCTAATGTCGTCTGAATCAGATCTCTGAAATTATAAACCTTGTAACATTCTTTGTAGTTGTTTGCTCAAACCACATAAACCCTTGACTGTTTAGTTTTAAAAAGCCTATGCCAAGTTATTTGAAATTTTCAATTGTAAAAAATGCAAAGCATGTTCTCACAAATTGTATTTATGTGTCTCACTGAAACTAATCTATTGTGTATGTGCTTTAGGTTTGTAGCTGTTGGGAATGAGCCATTCCTCAAATCATACAACGGATCATTTATAAACCTCACATTCCCTGCACTTCAGAACATCCAAAACGCTTTAAATGAAGCCGGACTAGGAAACTCTGTCAAAGCAACAGTCCCTTTAAACGCGGATGTCTACGATTCACCAGCAAGCAACCCTGTGCCATCCGCAGGAAGATTCCGTCCTGATATCATTGGTCAAATGACTCAGATTGTTGACTTTCTTGGCAAAAACAACGCCCCCATCACAATCAACATTTACCCTTTCTTAAGTCTCTATGGGAATGATGATTTTCCAATCAATTATGCCTTCTTCGATGGCGCTCAACCAGTAGATGACCACGGTATTGCTTACACAAACGTTTTCGATGCAAACTTTGACACTTTGGTATCTTCTTTGAAAGCTGTTGGTCATGGAGATATGCCAATAATCGTTGGAGAAGTTGGTTGGCCAACAGAGGGTGACAAACACGCAAATAGCGGTAGATATCTAACATTTTCAGTGCTTTAGATACAATTTAACAATCATGAAAGTTTTTAATATTGATTTTGAAAACGGGTTTCGCAGGCAGTGCTTACAGATTCTACAACGGGCTTTTACCGAGGCTTGGAACAAACAAAGGCACTCCATTGAGACCCACCTACATTGAGGTATACTTGTTCGGATTACTCGACGAGGATGCGAAAAGTATAGCACCAGGAGAATTTGAACGCCATTGGGGAATATTTAGATTCGACGGGCAACCAAAGTTTCCTTTAGATCTATCAGGTCAAGGACAGAACAAGTTGTTGATTGGTGCACAAAACGTTACATATCTACCCAACAAGTGGTGCATGTTTAATCCAGAAGCCAAAGATTTGACAAAACTTGCGAAAAACATAGATTTCGCCTGCACTTATTCGGATTGCACGGCGCTTGGTTACGGGTCTTCTTGCAATAATCTTGATGCAAATGGGAATGCATCGTATGCGTTTAACATGTACTTTCAAGTGAAGAACCAAGATGAGAATGCTTGTATCTTCCAAGGTTTGGCCACAATTACCACACAGAATATATCTCAGGGACAATGCAATTTCCCTATTCAGATTGTTGCTTCATCAGCTTCTTCTTTTTCGTATTCTTCTTCTTTGGTTTTGTTGATCTTTGGAGTTTGGTTTCTCTTATCAGGAGTGATGTTTTGAGTTTAGAACTTACTGAGGTTCCCATTCTTTTTGTCACTATATTCAGTAAAATAATATGGTGAAATTTACTTGGAAGAGTAACAGTCATTTAATTATCCAAACATGAATATTAACTAAGCCTTAGTTTTCACAATCATGTGAAGTTTTAAATGTTATATACAAAAAGAATAATAAAATTTGATATAAATGGAACGGGAAGAATGGGTCGAGAAACTGTTACTGTCAGTGTCAGTGAAAGCAATGTCATGCATTGGTGTTCAAGTCTCTCCCTCTGACTCCTTCACCTTTTAATTTTCACATTTCTTAGTCCCATGCATAAATTTATAAGCTTTTACTTATGATATATAGAAAAAAAAATCTAAATATCTTCTTACCAAATTGTTTTTGTATCACTGATTCAGTTAAATGTTTGTGTTGTTTAATATTCTTTGTTTGAAGCATATTATCAACAGAAAAAGTGTCAAATGATAAATGTATACTATTGTTGTTTTAGACTTCTTCAGTTTCAAAATATAAGTCGTTTTGACTTAAAACACGCATATTAAAAAATTATTTTTTTAAAAAAGTATTACTTAAATATAGAAAAAAACAGTTCAACCAATTAAAAATAAAAACTGTAGATCATTATTGGCCACACAATATTCAAAAAAGTAAAAACCTACCTAAAAAATATGAAAGGGTCTTGTATTTTGAAACACGACAAAACTTCTAAAATGACTTATATTATGAAACGGAGAGAGTAATATTTAGCTTTAATAGGACTGCAATAATAATACAGTACAAGGTCAACAGCAATTCAAATTCGATAGCAACTACTGAAGCACAAACCGGGTCCTCTATTGAACCGAACAACTATTTTTGTCTATAGTCAAACCAAGTCGAACCATACCAAGACACTGTTCCCTTAATCTTCTCAAAACATTTGTGAAACGGAATCTTGAACTCTTTTTCAGGGTCAAGAACCTACAAATTCACATAAAAAGTTGTTTAGGGTTTTAACTTCTGACTGACACAGCTTTGGCAGCCTGATTTCAGTACCTCCTTACAGTATTGTGTTACACTGAAACCCGAGAAATAGTCGGGAGTTTCACAATGAGCTGCTACGAAATGTGCAGAGATGGCTTCCAAATTGGGAGATGACATCAACGAGGCCTCCATAACCTCCCACAGCAACTACCTGAAAATACAAAAGCATTGGATCAACAGTTGCACATCAAGTAAGGGGTAACAAATTCACATAACATTTACGGATATCTCAGACCTTTTAAAGCTATAAGTATTTATAGAAAAAAAGGGAAAAAAGGGAAGGGATTGGAAACATACTCCTGCTGGATGCAAGGAAATGGAAAATACTGAACGAGGAGCACAGTGAATTTGAGATAGCAAAGCTCCATTTAAGTCGAAACGCCTTAGAAGTGGTTCTGCTCCTACTGTCAAAATCTGATAGTGGGATTCTTGTTAGATAAAGTCAACATTTAAAAAACAAAAAAAAGATGTTCAACTGTGACAAAGGCATTGAAACTATGTGTTGACCTCTGTTTCTAGTTTAGAAACAGAGTCATTCTTTTGTTTGTCAATATGTTAAAAGAGATTTCAGCTATTTTGATACTACATAAACCTACTAAGCCTTGATAAACAAATAACACCTACGGCCTCTCAGGCTTTGAATTACACATCTAAGCTGGTTCTGCTTACTTGCTTTTCATCAAATATCACATCCTGTACATGTGCAGGAATGGATATTGTTGATACGCATTCTGAGGCAGGAAGATTCCATAAAGCTAAATTTTTACCCTGTCCACAAACCTGTAAGAGGAGAAAATCATAGCAATAACAAATGTAAGTGCCCAGTCTTTAAACTTCTTTATATTCCACGAGGAAAGAAAAATTATATGCTTTGCTTATAAGAGGCAACAACCCCTTAAAGTAGAGATAGTGGGAAATATAATGAGGTTATCCATTTATTTAGTTCTTACCAACCAGCTTTCACTTCCATCAAGGGCCATACAACTAATGCGATGACGGGACTTCTTATCCTGGGAACCAATTACTTTAATGCATTTCCCCGTTTTGCAATCTGGTTGACAAAACAGAAGGAAACCCTTGAGCGTACAAAGCTTTATAGACAGTTAAAAGTATACCATATGAACCAGAACCTAAACTTAACATAGTGTAAAGTTTTGCAATCACCAAAACGAATAATCAAGAGTTTTAAGATCAGTCAACAAAAATGAAGAGCATTGGATCTCAAGTATCAACATGAAGACACAAATGATTTCGAAAGTTCTATAGCCACACATGATTCAAACATAATACTAGACATTACAGCAGAAATATAACTGAGCACGAGCAAAATACCCCAAATTCTTGCAGTCCCATCCTCTGAACCCGTCAATATCTGGAGTAAAAGACTTGATAATATTAGACAGAAATCCAAATGCGGAACTACTCAAATTAGAATATGAAGTTGCACTTCTAGTATTTACGGAAACACCATTACCTGACTAGCAGAGCTACGAGAAACTACAGTATGCAAATAGTCTGAATGCCCCTTGAATGTCATTTTGAGTTTACCACTCTCCTGAAAATGTCGAATACACATAAAATGATTCTAGGCCGTTTAGATATCTCGATACCACATCTGTAGTAATACAGCAATATACATTCACCATGATCAAATACATACCACGTCCCAACAATACGCACAAGAATCACCAGCTGCCGTTAATACACTTCCTGACTATCATAAACGAAAAATGAGGGAGAGTAGTAACAGTTAATCTGGAACCAAACAATGATCAAGTAAAAAAAAAAAAAAAACAAGAAATAAAATTCCAACCTGAGGATCAACAGAAATGGCATTGATCTCAGGCATCGGTGAAAGAGCACCCCAAGGACCTCTATGAACAAAAGAAAAAAGAACGATGATTATATATACATTTGTAGATCAGTTCAATAGAGTCTCATCAGCATCAGTTGTATACAGATTGATCAACAATGAACAAGACTCACTTGTGTTGTGGATTAGTCAATTCAAGCAATGGCTTCACATGATTCTCTGTAGATGATGAAAAAAACCACTTAGCTCTTAATCTTCAAACTCAAAACCACAAAAATGGTGTACACACCTTGAAGAGACACCTCTGATTCAGAAAATTCTCTCCATTTCCATCCTCGAACTCTACCATCATCACCACAACTACAGCAAAACCAGATCGAAATTTCAAACTCTCAATTACAGTTTCAAAGAATCATCAATCAACAAAAGGAGGTTTTAAGTCTACCTAAGGAGCAAAGCATCTTCATCTTCACCATAGAACTTAACATCATAAGCAGGACCTTCGTGTGCCCTAACCACTCTCTCAGGTTCAGCTACCATAACATCTTGATCTTTCGAGTAGCCAAAACTCGCTGATTGGGATACAAGCGAGTTCATTGAATGGAAAGCTAAGGTACCATCGCTGGAGGCAACAACAAAGGCATCTGGATTAGGGATTTTCGCCGGAGGAGCCCAAGCGGTTCTGAATACGGTACGTGTATGTATCTCTCGTTCCTTTAGTATTGCTTCTCTATAACCATTCCCATTCCAATTTGTAGCGTCTCCGTACATATTCTTCTGCTAATTTTGCAACTCCGGCGATACTTGTGTCAGATTGCAGAACGCCGGCGATAATCACTGGTTGGAGAAGATGACGAGCAATGAGAAGAAATCACTAAACCGGCCGAGTTATAATTCTGTTTAATTATACTTTTAGTCCCTTATTTGTTTTATATTTAATATTTTGACATTTAGGTTTCTTGGTGTACAAAAAGCTCCTCGTGTTTTGGATGGTAAACCCTGCGAAAGGATCAGAAGGTTCTCCCGATGGCAAACGTGTAAATTTCAAACGGGGAATTAAGTTGCTGAAAATTGAAATTTTTGAAAGATTAATTTTTGGTACTCTTGGAAGATTAATCTTTTAGTCTTTTTCAAAATATGCCTAATAGTAAAGAACATAGCTACAATACTTTTTGCTTCGTATTAGTGTTATAATGATTATGGAACATATCAAGTTAATACGTTTTTGACAAAAGAAAATAAACAAATCTTATGAAAAGCGATATTGTGTTGCTCTCTTATATTGTATTGAAATTCTTAAACCATTAAATAAATTTTAAGAACATTTATATGGTTTATTAGAAGATTGCACGCTTAGAACTTAAAGCAAAATAGATAAACATATATTATTTAAATTTTTACTAAATGTAAATATAAATAAATAAAAAATTGAAAGAAAAAATCCACAGCATAGCGCGAGTGTTTAATAGTAAAGAACATAGCTACAGTTTTTGCTTCGTATTAGTGTTATAATGATTACGGAACATACCAAGTTAATACGTCTTTGAAGACGTTAACAAGCACTACAAGCATTGCCAATAAATTTTTCTATGTGGAGTTATTGATACCACGTAAAAAAGTTACTAACTAATATGAACGTTTGAAATGCTTGAGGGGACCGCTTATGTAGTGATTGTGAGCAACAAACACATATGAACAAGGGAATGTGAAAGGAGAATCAAATCAAATCAAATGCAAAAACAATTAAAAAAAACTAGTGAATAGTGGTTCACGATTTGTTGCCCTTAGCATCTTTTGGCTTTACTTAATTAACTCCAAATCTTTAGTAATATTCGTTTTTACTTGCATTTTTATATATCAACAATTCCTATAGCTTACGTTTCGATTTTACATTCGTCCTTACAAAGATTACTTTTTATTCCTTTCGTATTTTGATTTGGACGATCAATGTATGTTGTTTAGGTTTATCATACATAAATTGGTTTATGCAATAACCAACTAAATTGGGTTTTTTTTTCTTTTCTTTAAAACAACCAACTAAATAGTTTTAAGTTGGATCTCCCTCTCAAAAATCTAAGTTAATTAGAGGCTACTAATTAAGCCTACTATGATATTAACTTGTTATCCTCCGATTCGATATATACGTCTTGGTTATTACGTATACTATTATTTTTTGGTATAAATTATAACATATAGTTAATATTCATGTATATTATGTACTGCTGGTTTGGTCTCTCTAAACCGTTTTAATTAATTTATATTTGTTGCAAAAAATATATAAAGTTATATCCTATATAGTAATATCATCATAAAATCATTTAGTCACAATAGTTCATTGTCTTTTTCTTTTGTACACCACAACAGTTAATTGTCTTTTCGTTGTGTTGTATTGAGTTTCTTTTTTTCATATAATGTAGTTTAGAGCAGAAGAGAGTCTCGTTTTTGATCAGTGAAGAATATATATTTTTTTCTTTCAATAATCATGTATTATAATATTGAAAAGAGAGAATCTATATGCTCAAATTGCCAAGAAATAAGGATTTTATCCGGTGGAATATTTCTAGAAACTAAATGTCGCGAGTGGAGGATGATGATATATGCATGCATCATCATCAAATAGACCCCCTAGTAATCCTTATATATAACCCTAAAACCAGATACAGTTGTTTCATATATCATCATATCACAACACAAAGCAAACTAATTAAATTTAGGGGCCGAGGCTAACTAATATAACATGAATTATCATATGCATGCACGAAGATGAAGATGCATGCTGCTAAGTAAATTAAGGAGGTAAGTGAATAAAAATGAGAAAGGCGACAGAAGAGAGTGAGCACACATGGCTCCCTTTTTCAAGCATGCTCATGCTCGAAAGCTCTGCGTGCTCACCCTCTTCTTGTCTCCATCTCTATCTCTTTATTTCATGTATGTGTCTATGTGTATATAAATATGTTTATATTTATGCATTCATGCATGGCAGCAGACGTTTCTGTGTACCCAAATTTATAATTTCACCTAAATATTATTTTTATAAATTAATAAACACGATAAATTAATAAAATTTAGTAAAATACATAAGTCTCAATATTATTAATTTATAGAGGTTTTACTGTAGCTGTCTCAAAGCTGAGAGTCATAACTTTACAAAGAGTACTTTCTAATTAACTTATAGCCGTTTATTACATCAATATGAAATAAGGCTACATAAGTATATATATATATATATATTTTGTACAAATGATGATATATACTTAACTATTAAAAAAGATATAATCTTAAAAGTTGTTTTCAAACAGTCTAAAAATATAAATAAAATTCCAGGCTTAGTTAACAAAGTCAGAGAGTCGGCAATATATGTCCTTAAGTAAATTAAATGACCATAATTATTGCTATTTTAATACTTCATTATTCGGGTATATCCTGATTTGTGTCCAGCAAAAAAACTTAAAACAAAAATAATTTAGATTGTTGGTCAACTTTTGGATACACATTAGAAAATAAACCAAACATTTTTTATTCAGCCAAATTAAAACCGAAGTTTTCGTAAATATGATTTGGCTGAGTAAAATTGATGTCTCTTCAAAATTAATCGAGTAGCTTGATTAAGTAATATCTTCTTCTGTGATAGAAAGTTACTAATTTATTTATTCTGAAATTAAGCTTACTAAGCTAAGTTATTTACAGCAAAAGTCAGAAAAAAGTACTTCATAACATAAAATACTTTGTGACAAAATAGTTTTTTTCTTTTTCTTGTTCTTTCTCATCAACAAACATTATGTAAACTTGAGCTTGATTTTGAATGGTAACATCAACAACGACAACTATATGTTCTGATTCATAGGTTTGCAGTTAAGTTAATAATTATATTCACATAATGGTGAACATACAACATGCATATTATACAACTGACAGACATATCTGATATGTCTACTTAACCCCTACAAAATATCATATAGATAATAGATTATTAGATTATATAGAACTAGCTAGAAGACTGAGGAAGCTGCACGCTAATCACAATTAACTAATTGGCCGTCCAGAAAATTTCGAATTTGATAAGTTTTAAATAGGTTATTTAAATCTTTGAAGGCCATCTCCATTCGATTACTTCCTCTGTTAGTCGAAATATTTTACAATAAAGTATATATATTCAGGACTGCAAGATCCAAATCGGTGATTACCCAAAAATTTCAAAAATATATCATAATTCTTTTCTTTGTTCCTAAAGTCAATAGACTTATTAAAATATCTTCTTTTTTTTTCTAACAACAGCTTAAGTATTATCCAACCCTATGAGTCTACTTCGCATTTTTTTTTTAATAACATTTACCAAACAACAGAACAAAAAAAAAAAAAAAAACTAATTTTAGAACCGACTATCGTGAGATACCGATCCTTGATTCCGGTCAGTAATATTAGCAGCACTAGACAATCAGTTAAAAAAAAATTAATTTAATATTTTGAACTCTTATATATTTCTAAGTCGAGATTAAGACTTAAGAGGAGTCATAATACTTTGATTACAGTCTTTAGAAGCATGTGCAACATCAAATTCAAATCCAAAGTAAGTGATACTCCTTCTCTTTCAAATTATTTGTCGTTTTATGAGTTAATTTTCATTTCAAATTAATTATCTTTTTAGGTTTTCAATGCAAAAGTTTAATAAAATTTTCAAATTTGTCAATATTATTTTAATGTTTTGACCAATAAAAATAAATTAAATATAAATTACTTAAGGATAGAACAGAAAAATCAATTGTTTTCTTTATCTACATATACAACGTAAAACGACAACTAATATGAAACGAAAAGAGTACTATAGTTGTAAATTTTTACTTATAGCATTTCTACTATATATAAAAGCGTTTAAAGCATTTCTACTATATCTTTCTTCTCCAATGAAATTGTAAGAATGTCCATCCAAAACTCATGAGCCATTTGTTTGTTCAAGTTTTTTTTTTTTTTTTTTTTTTTACATATCTTAGGACTTTAATTATTGACTAAAACAAATCACAATAAAAATTAAACCCCAAAGACCAATCATTGTTCGGCTACTAATGAAATACTATATTTTAATACTTGGTCCTAAACTATCCATATGTGTGTATATATATATAGAGAGATATCAAATACAATATAGTCTTGATCAGAGAGATACCCATCAATACAACTGCATTTCCCCAACGAATTTGAAGATTTTATCATTCACAAACATAAATAAATTAATTCTGTGGTTACTTGTGGCATACGAAAGTTAGATGGTGGTTATGTTGACGCAAGAGATGAGTGGAAGTGGTGGTCCAAAGGCGGTGGAGGGTGAGTTGTTTGTTGCGGTGGCGGTGAAGGGTCTGATCGGAGACAAATTAGGTGGCGGAGGAAGCCGCCGTGCCGTACGGTGGGCCGTCGATAATCTTTTACCGAAGGCTGATAGGTTTGTGATGATCCACGTCATCCCCACCATTACTTCTATTCCTACCCCTAGTAAGTCTATCTCAATCAACCTATTTCACATTTTTCTTGTGTTTTTTGTTTGGTTTGAAAAACACTAATGTGAATTATACAAAGTAAAAATGAAATAAACCCAAAAGACAACCGAAAATAAGAAAAAACGTTATTTTACAACAAAATAAGGCAATGCTAGGAATTAAAAATTTATCATAATTAATTAGTTATTTTTCTCTAATGTACGTAGCCAAAACAGTATTTTTTTTTTCACATGAGATCCGGTCCGTAGTCTCTCTTGGTACTCGAAATCAGCTCTTAGTTCATTCCTATTTAAAGAATATCTCTCCGTACCAATATAAGTTTAATTCACTGCATAAGGGAACAAACCCTTTTGTGTTAACCACTAGGTCACCACCTCATTATTTGTTTTTGAAATGTTAATAAGCCAATTCTAGATAACCAAGGCTAGGATCGACTACAAAATTATATAAACCAAAATACAAAAGGGAAATAAGGAAACCGTTTTCTTCTTGTTGTTGTTCTTTCTCACCAAATAAAATATGTAGGTCAATGTGAAATAAATTGGTATTTATAATTAGATGATTAATTAGTTATTTTTTTGTAATTCGTTTTTAATAATATCTTTTCAGAATGTTAATATGTAATATTTAAACATTTGATTAATAGGTGCCAAAAATTTAAATATTTGATTTCTAAAAGTAGTTTTGGTCACGGATCGACTAGTAATTAATTAAGTATTTATTTGAAAAAATATTTACAAGAATGAATAAAAAAAAATGTTTACGAGAATGGTGGTTGTTGCAGCCGGAGAAAGATTGCCGGTGGAGGAAGTGGAGGAGAGAGTGGTGGAAATGTATGTAAGAGATGTGAAACGAGAATTTGAAACAGTCTTTGTTCCCTTCTTGAAAATGTGCAAGAGTAGTAGTAGTGCCAAGGTTTGTTCATTTTTATTTGTTCAGTCCAAATTTACAAATCTAGAGAAGTTCAAGGGTCAAACTGTAAATTACCTGAATTATCATAACCTTCAGTGTCAGGTAGAGACTCTATTGCTAGAGTACGATGATCCTGCAAAAGCACTTCTCAGATTCATATACAAATCAGGAGTTAACAGTTTGGTTATGGGATCATACACTTCAAACATATTCACACGGTACAATATTACATATCTATAGCTCGGTTTTTGGTTTACTTGGTTATATATATATATATATATATATATATATATATATATATATATATATATATATATATATACTAACCTGCCGGTTTATTTCGGTTTAGGAGAACAAGAGGTCTAGGAGTACCATTGACTGTCTTAAGATACGTTCCAGAAACATGTGAAGTGTACATTGTGTGTAAAGACAGAATCACTACAAAATCTATGGATCCTTTAATCAATGGAGGTAAACAATAAAAGAGATACCTAATTTTATCCACAAAATCGTTATTTTTTTTTGGTAATTTCTAGAAATTTCTCTTTAACCGTTTATTTAATAATCAGAACCGTGCACGAGTCCAAACGCAGCTGTGACCGCTCGTGGCTTCATGAAAGACGGAGCGGCTAGCTTCCATGCTCCACAGTCTCAAAAGTTATCCAATGCTCGAGAATCCATAGGTAAATTATACAAATAGTAAAATATTTATTATATATGCGTAAATATTTCCACAATTGATGTTTTGTATTTTATTTTATTGTTTGTTTACAAGAAACCAATATAGTTTATGAACATACAAATTTTAAGCATAAAAAAAAACACTACAAGTTTTAGGTCGTTAATTACTCGTTTTTATATAAAGTAAATTTTCAATTTTGTACAATTTTAAAACGAAAACAAATAAATTTAAAGCTCAATATTTTGACTTAAACCAAAATTTAGAAATAGATTAACAACAAAGTTGCACAATCTTATAACTCTGAATCTAAATTCAAGATATGAATTCAATATTAAAAACGTTGGAACTTGCAAACTAAAAATGATTTTATATCTTAGAGGCAGACCTGATCCGTGCCATAAGCCACATAAGCTATGACTTAGGGTCTTCCAATTTTTTGGGCTATAGGTGTTTACTTTTTTGGTTTTTTTTTTTTAGTTTTTTTTTTTTATTCCTAATTAAATATGAGATTTTGTATTGTAAAGAAAGGTCATATTTCTTTTGGACTATGCAAGAAATATCATATTTCTTTTAAAAATATTTTTTTGAGCTATCATTATTTAGTAAGTATTATTTAATCTTAGATTTTGTTTAACTTGTGATTTGAATTTATTTATTTATTTTCTCTATGATTATGTATTTTTTATTTTTGTTTCAATGTTTTATGATTCTTTTACCATTATTTTAGAGTAGAATTTATATTTCTTTCATTTCAAATTGAAAAGGTTAATATTATATCTGAAAAAAATTAATCTCGCTTAGAGCCATCGATATCGTTGGACCGGCTGTGCTTAGAGATTCATAGTATAAGCTATGATGGATCTATAAAAGCCTCAGATTATTTGTCTCTTTCTTTTGGTGTTGAAGAGGCAGGCACGAGGAGGTCAGCATCAGCAAGAGAGCTCAGATTAGATGCATCAAGCCTCAGATATAATGAGCCTGAAACACCTCAAAGTAGTTTGGCTTCTAGTGCAACCGTTCCAGAGTTATTAAAGCGGCGTGGAGGATCCGATATTCCACATCTAAATTACTCAGATTTTGATCAAACATGTACACAACCCCAATCGAATCTTGAGATAATCGTGAGGGGACAGAGAGACTCAGATTCATCCCCCAAAACATCGAGAAAACCCAAGAAGGTTACTTCACTATTTATTATCTTTTAGTGCAATGATAATTACTAGTAAGAAAGGAACAAAGAGTTTGAAAGATTTGGTGTTGCTTGACAGGTTGAGATTGAAGCTGAGGTCGAGCGTTTGAAGAAAGAGTTGCAAAGCACAGTCGGTAAATATAAACAAGCTTGTGAAAAGCTTTTCTCCACACAAAACAAGGTACATATATATATATATAAAGATTAGAGATAATTTGGGAAGCACAATCTGTATTTTTGGTTATGGCCCTCAAAACCTAATTGTGGAATGAAAGTACATGAAATTTGATAGATTAATCATTCATAGTGTTGCGAATCTAAGAAGAATTTAATCAAAACCTCAAGAAAACGAAAAAGAGAATCGAAAAAAAAAAGTTCTTTGAAACGAATACCCTTTTGTCTAGGGTTCTTATTATTGATATGATGATTAAACATTACAACCTTAAACTCTTTTATATATGTTTCAAACCCGACATAATCTTTCGGTCCGTAACATTCCTTAACTTATTCTAATTTGGCCCCTTAACAATATATATATTTTAAGTCACTAGAAATAACACATAGAGTATAAACGGATATTTATATTCTTTATCAAAGTCGTTTTTAGTTGGTACAAGTGATGCATTTGAATAGAGAGCTCCTATTAAGATGTTCACACAAATTCTTCAAATAGTTTACTAAACTTTAATAGTGAAATCAATTTTGCTTGCTTGTTCTCCAAGTAAAGTCTTATTTTTGGGGGGTTTTTTGCTAGGTTCAAATGCTCTCAGCTGAATCCGTGAAAGATGCAAAAATAGTGAACAATGCTGTGGAGAAAGAAGAGTTGCAAAGGAAAACCGCAGAGCTGGAAAAAGAGAGGTACATGAAGGCAGTGAAAGAGGTAGAAGCCGCAAAAGCATTGCTCGCTAGAGAGTTTTGTAAGCGACAGATCGCGGAAGTGAATGCATTAAAGAGTTACTTGGAGAAGAAGAAAGTGATCGATCAACTTTTAGGAACCGATCACCGGTACAGGAAATACACAATCGAGGAGATAGTTTCAGCCACCGAAAGATTCTCACCGGAGAAAGTGATCGGAGAAGGAGGATACGGAAAAGTTTACCAATGTAGCCTTGATAGTACTCCGGCTGCTGTTAAGGTTGTTCGGTTAGATACGCCGGAGAAGAAACAAGAGTTCTTGAAAGAGGTAACCATAATTAGAGAAATTAAGAGTAATGGTTTAGTTATACGTCCGGTTTAGTTAAGCTTTTAATTTGATTCCGGTTTGGTATTATTTACTCTATAGGTTGAGGTTCTAAGCCAACTCCGACACCCACATGTGGTTCTTCTTCTCGGAGCTTGTCCGGAGAATGGTTGTTTGGTTTACGAGTATTTGGAAAATGGAAGCCTCGAGGAATATATATTTCACCAGAAAAATAAACCGCCTTTGCCTTGGTTTATCCGGTTTAGGGTAATTTTCGAGGTAGCTTGTGGTTTAGCCTTCTTGCACAGCTCTAAACCAGAACCAATTGTTCACCGCGACCTAAAACCGGGAAACATCTTGTTAAACCGGAACTACGTGAGCAAAATCGCTGATGTCGGATTAGCCAAATTGGTTACGGATGTTGCACAGGATAATGTCACGATGTACCGGAACTCGGTTCTTGCCGGTACGTTGCACTACATTGACCCGGAATATCATCGAACCGGAACAATTAGACCAAAATCGGATCTTTATGCGTTTGGGATAACCATTCTTCAGTTGTTGACCGCTCGTCAGCCGAACGGGCTTGTACATGCGGTCGAAAACGCGGTAAAGAAAGGAACGTTAACCGAAATGCTAGACAAATCGGTTACTGATTGGCCTTTGGCGGAAACCGAGGAATTGGCACGGCTCGGTTTAAAATGTGCAGAATTCCGATGTCGAGATAGACCGGATCTTAAATCGGAGATTATACCGGTTTTGAAACGGCTTGTGGAGGCAGCCAATTCGAAGATAAAGAAAGAACGAAGCAATTTACGTGCACCGAGCCATTACTTCTGTCCAATCTTACGAGTAAGGAGATTTAAAAAATTCACCCGGTTTGGTACATGATTTTTATAACCGGAGATTCAAATCGTTTAAACTGTTTTAATTAACTGTTTAATATAGGAGATAATGGAAGAGCCGGAGATAGCAGCCGATGGGTTTACGTACGAGAGGAAAGCAATCTTAGCATGGCTTGAGAAACACAACATTTCACCAGTGACTAGACAAAAGCTCGACCACTTCAAGCTAACACCGAACCATACACTCCGGTCTGCGATTCGCGATTGGAAATCAAGAGTCCGGTTTTCTAATGCCATTGTTAATATAAATGGTTAATTTTTCTTATTGCGGATTTTTATACAAATACTTTTCGGAGAAGCAATGTTATTTTAGTTATAAATGCATGTAAATATATGGTTTGTAAGGTTTTATGTGATGGAACAAAAATAAAAAGAGTTATGTGGTTTGTTTTTGTTTGTAAACCCATAAAATGGAAGGTATATTTGGTTACTGTATGAAAACATACATTTTTTTTTTTTTTTTGTCAAACACATACATGTTTATTACATTGATTGTCACTAAGAGATATATTTGTTTATTCTATTATGATTTATAAATGATAATCTAATTAATTTTATTTATACAACACTTAAAAACATTGCAAATGATCCGTGGAAATTTATATAACCAAAATCAAAAAATTTATGATAGATAAGTGATATACTATTACGATTAATTTAAAAATTTTATAAGTTTTGGGAGTCGAATCGTAGACCGGATTAAAATGTATTTTTTATTTATTTATTTGGCATATGTAAGTTAGTTTTTAGAAAGAAAATCTAAAACATACATTGATGATATATATATCTCCTATATATGGCTAAATATTTTAAACAGTCAGTAATGCTATAAATGAAAAAAAAAAATTACCTTATAAAGGATTTTAAGATTGCCGGCAAAAAAAAAAAAACAAAAAATGATTTTAAGATTATATCCAATCCACTAATAGTACTCCACGTGTCGGGTCCCGGTTTGTAGAATTTTTAAATATTTATTTACCTTAGCAAAAATAGAAAACCAAAAGCTTTATGATTCCTTTTCTAAATTCCAAACTTGTAAATGGTCATTGATCGATATGGAAACGAAGAGACTTTGTTTTCGTTCTCGCAATCATATTTGTTTTCCTTCGGAGAAATGTGAGGGATTCTCTGAATTTTGAGAGAGAGTGATAAAGGAATTGTCTTTTTTTTTTTTTTTTTTTTTTTCTTGGGAGAGATTATAAAAAAATGGAGAATCAAGAGGAAGAAGAGGAGGTGGTGGTGACGAAGGTGACGTCAACGGAGGCTGAAGAGATTATGGAAGATGAAGGTTTGGTTTCAAATTCGACATTGGAGAAAGTTGCTGCAGCTAAGAAGTATATCGAAGACCATTACAATAAGCGCATGAGACACATCCAACAACGTAAAGAAAGGTAATTTCTTGGATTCTTTTTTTTTTTTTTTTGCATATCATCTGTTTATTGATATTCCTAAGAGAATCAAAAAGTGGTGTGTTGCAGAATTTTCATGAAAAGTTTTTCGTTTAGCTTCTTTTGTTTTAGGAGATGTAATGTTTTTTGTTAATTGATGAGAGGTCTTTTGATCCAAAGTTGTCTGATTGATTTGCAGGCGTTTGGTGCTAGAACAAAAGATAGCATCTTTAGATGTATCAGAGAAAGAACAAGTCGAGTTGCTGGAGGAATTACAGAGGAAAGAGACAGAGTATACTAGATTAATGAGGAACCGGCTTTGCGTTGAGGATTTTGATCTTCTGAGTATTATTGGTAGAGGAGCTTTCGGTGAGGTTAGTCTTTTTGGGTTTACCAACTTTGAACACTCGTTAAAATTGGACGCCACTTTAACCTTTTTGTAAATGTGGTATCTTTCTTAGGTAAGACTATGCCGTGAGAAAAAATCAGGCAACATTTACGCCATGAAGAAGCTGAAGAAGTCTGAAATGCTTAGTAGGGGGCAAGTGAGTCTTACAATGTCTCCTTTTTTTTTTAATTCTCCATTTATACATCACATTGTTGGGTTTAAGTTTAGGATACCTCGTTCTAAATAGGTTGAACATGTTAAAGCTGAGAGGAACTTGTTAGCAGAAGTTGCTAGTGACTGTATTGTGAAGCTTTTTTATTCGTTCCAAGATCCAGAATATTTGTACCTTATCATGGAGTATTTGTCTGGTGGTGATGTGATGACTTTGCTTATGAGGGAAGAGACTTTGACTGAAACCGTGGCTCGGTTTTACATTGCTCAAAGTGTTTTGGCTATTGAGTCAATACATAAACATAATTATGTTCACAGGTTAGTCTACTTCTTTCGGGTTTCAATATGATGAATGCAGTGTTAAATTGTGTATATATATATTTAAGGTAGGTCTATTGCAGGGATATAAAACCAGACAATCTTCTGTTGGACAAGCATGGTCATATGAAGCTATCGGATTTTGGTCTTTGTAAGCCTCTCGATTGTAGAAATATTTCGGCTATGAACGTAAATGAACCTTTGAATGATGAGAATATAAATGAATCAATCGATGGTGATGAGAACTGCACGATAGGACGTCGTGGAAGGCGTTGGAAGAGTCCATTGGAACAGCTGCAGCATTGGCAAATGAACAGAAGAAAACTGGTATAGTACAATACTCTGTTTTAAGCCTTTTTATGATATTAGTCTTTTATTCATATCACATTTGCTTAAAAATGCTCCTTTGGGTTTATGTCTTTAATCCTCTGCCTTTTGTGTGCTCTTGTCTTAAAACAGGCTTATTCTACGGTAGGTACCCCTGATTATATTGCGCCTGAAGTATTGCTGAAGAAGGGATACGGTGTAGAGTGTGACTGGTGGGTCACCGAAAAATATATTTTAGATGATTCTTTATAGAACTTTTCCTTCATGATTATTTATATCAGTAGGGTTATTCTTTGTTAACATAACATATAGATTCATGATCTGTTTGTCGTTGATCGAAAGATTTCTATTTCCTTTAATCGACTCATATGCATTCATTTGACTGCAGGTGGTCTTTGGGGGCCATTATGTATGAGATGCTCGTTGGTTATCCACCATTTTACTCTGATGACCCCGTAACAACATGTAGAAAGGTCTATTTGCTATTAAAATTTACACTAGTTTTCACTTTGCTTTTATATCATTTTAAATTTTCTAACTTGAAGAAGGGATTATATTGATCCTAAGATGAGAGTTTAAGACGGTTGAAGCTTTCAATGTTGGCTCTGTTTCTCTCAGGATCTTCAGACCTTTTTTTTTGTTTTTTTTTTTCTCTGTTATAAATTGACATTTGATCATTTTTTTTTATGGATTTTAGATTGTGAGCTGGAGGACTCATTTAGTATTCCCTGAGGAGGCAAGGTTGACACCTGAGGCAAGAGATCTCATATGTAGTTTGCTTTGTGATTCTGATCATAGGCTTGGTTCTCATGGAGCAGGAGCCGAGCAAATCAAAGTATGTAAATATGATTAAAAAAGACTGTTCACTCTTCTCTGTTTGTCTATTACATTCTTTGTTTGACAAAACAAGACACATCTAGGCTCATCCTTGGTTCAAAGATGTGGAATGGGAAAAACTCTATGAGATGGATGCAGCTTTTAAGCCCGTGGTCAATGGTGAACTTGATACCCAGAATTTTATGAAATTCGATGAGGTAAAAATTCAACATCTTAAGGATTCAAAATAGTTCCTATGCTCTTTTTGCAGTGGTATCATATTCTGATTCTTTCCTTAGGTGGACTGTCCAAAACCAGCAAGAACAGGATCTGGACCGTCATGGAAGGTATTGCAGCTCTCAGATAATAACGTTTTGCTTATTTGGAGACTCTTTCTCTGTTCTTATCGATCTATTGCACCTTTGGTTTTTGCTTGTAGGTGAGCATAACCCCTCAAAATATCAATTTTGTGGGCTATACATACAGAAACTTCGACGCTGTCCGTGGTTCTCGCCGTTCTTTAGGTGCAACAACTGTTTTATCTTGTCCTTTTTCTTTTACGGATTACACCATTTTAGCTAACCTTTCTTGTAAATACGAATGCAGATATCAAAGGAGGCATTTCGCCACCACGCTCATCAACTGAATCTACCCGCAGTAAGTCATGTTTATGTATTAGCATTTAAAAGGGACTTCCCAAGTCTTCTCCTCAGGCTAAACCATTACCGAAAACATCATGCTCCGAGCTTTAATCTCATTACATTTCTCAGGTGACTCAGCAATTGATTACACAAAACTCTCAACTGGTGATGATGGTTCACAACAATGATTTTTTTTTCTTGCTTCAAGTTCTTGAGACACCAAAGCTAATTCAATCCAATCATCGTTTTCTTCTATGAAGCAAACATTTTTTTTTATCCATGAGATTTTTTTCTCAATGTATAGTCATAATATGCAGTAGCAGAGAAAAGAGGAGATGTTGAAAAATCTCTGTCTTCTTTTTTCCGGCAGCTGTTTTTTTTTAAAATTTAAAAACTCTGCCCGGAATCGGTGTTCATGTATTTTTCTTGTAATGCCTTTTTCCTTGTGGCAGTTTCCAGCCGTTTGTTCCCGCCATTGGTCGTTACTTAGTTATTATTAAAAAAAAAAAATCTTTTTTTTTTTATCTTAGCATTTGATTTTCTTCCTTTTTTAAAGTATTGGTTATTTGGTTGTTATGCTCTTATTAACAAACATATCAATTCGTTTGCAATCTGATTAAGAAAAAATAGTTAAGCTTTTTTTGCAAGATACATTAGACTTTTCTTTTCTTTTTCTTCTTTATAAAAATAGTTAAAAAGGTGTATATTTTTTAAGTTTATAAAATATGAATTCCTTTAATGAAACTTAGGAAAATGATTAAAAAGAAAGAAAGAAAAAAAGATTTTTTTAACGTTTCATCAATATTGAGTCTTCCAAAGTAGGAAGATGGTTAAAAAGAAAAGAGAAAAAAAAAAAAACAGAGATATATCAAAATATTGTAGCTTTAATAAATGTCAAATTTTCACTTCAAATCTTCTCCTCGTAGATTTTCTAAGTAGAAAGATCTAGGAGTTTTAAATGTTAATCCTCTCTTTAGGTCTACATTAGAGATTAATGTGATTTTTTCAATAATTAGTATCCGAAAATTCTAAGTTTCATTGGTATTGGTATGTAGTAGAATAGTCAAAAAGTTAAATCGTAGAATGACAGAGTTAATAAGACAAAAAAACACACATGAGTTTTAAACATGAAATTGTGAAAAAAAAACATAAAAAAAAAACTAAATATATTGATAAAATGGAAAAAAAAAGAGAGAAAAGAGAAAGACTTCTTCTCATAATGTCAAAAACTATTTTTGGTAGATAATTTATGTTTTTTTTTGTCAAAACATATAATTTGAAAGCGTGGAGAATGAAAAAGAAAAGAAAAGCATTTGTTATTTAAAAATTTTACCGTTAAGATAATTCATTTGCTTTTTCTTTGTTTCGTTGTAAATAATATTTTCTGTTGATCAAATAATTTATTATTAATTTTAGTTTTACCGTTATTTATAATCTATCAATAATAGTATTTAAGGGATAGATTCGCAGTTTTAAGGGATAGATTATTATAGATTATCTGAATCATTTTACTGGTAAACAATCTATACAAATCCTAACTAATTAGTAAAATCCGTCATATTTCATCGTATTTGATAATGCTTTAATAATTTCATTGTTTCGACCAATATGAATATAAAATCTAAAAATCACCATTGTCAATCTTCTAAATTTGATAATTAATATATACAAGATATTTATAAAACATTTGTCATCCGTAGAAGTACCCCAACTCATCATACAAGTTAGGGGTGGGCATTCGGACATAACCGAACGGTAATTTACCGAACCGTACCGAATGGTATTAAACCGTACCGAACCAGATTCATTAAATAATCCAATTGGATATATTTATAAATTTATTTGGTATTTAGTTTGGTTCGGTATCTTTACCGAAACCCAATTGGTTAATTGGTTAACCGAAATTAAATTCTAAATATGATTTATAGTTTTTAGTATTTATTTATTATGTAATATATAATATAAAATTTTAGATGGATTCTAATCAAAAATGGTTTTTGTGGAGGAAAACAATAAATGTGAAGCATTTGGGAATGCAAAAAAAAAGGAGATTTATTCTTTAATCTTTAAGAATTTTCTTTGGTTTTAAATATTGCTTATCCTTCAAATTTTTAGTGTGGAATTCTTTTCTAGAGAGTATAAGATTTGTTTCATTTTAAAATTCATAATGATGTTTTGATGATCTTTTATACTCTATGGTATTGGATTTTTAATCAGGTTAAATAAAATAAATTATAACAATTCATGTTTAAATTAAACAAACATTAATAAAACTTTAACCACAATAAGTCGAATTTACCGAATCCCGAACCGAACCGAACCGAACCAAATTAAGTTTGGTTTTTATTCGGACCTAATATTTGTATAACTAAATTTTCCGAATCCCGAATTTTCCGAACCGAACCGAGCCGAATTAAGTTTGGTTCTTATTTGGAGTTGATGTTATATAACCGAATTTCCCGAATCCCGAATTTCCCGAACCGAACCCGAACCGTTTAACCGAATGTCCACCCCTAATACAAGTATTATATTTAAATCTCGATATCTTTCGTTTCATCAATAGAATTCTGATAATTTGCAAATCCTCTCTATATATAAGTGATGTAATGAATGAAATACACTACAACAATCTCATAGTCATCTTATTATAAATCAGTATTTTGAGTTTTTTTAGTAAAGTCTTGAAAATATATAATTCCAATTTAGATAAATAATTTGTAAATAGTATAATCGCCATTCGTCGAAAAAAAGAAAGCCAGAGGCCCAAAGCTTCTTCGACCCGGCTCGGTTAGTACTTTACAAAATTACCCCTAATCTCATCATGAAGGGTATGTATTTCTCCAGGGATTAAACGTGGGTAATATCGTAATTTCAACAGTGGCTAGTTTCATCGGCAATTAAAAACAGCAACGAACCGAAGCCTTGGGTTTGGCTTTCGATCTCGTCCTTTCATGGCTGTTGCACGAACGTTGCTGGATTTCGAATTCGAGCTCTTTTAAATACTCGATTAAACGATCTAATCCTCTATTTGAGTTTTGTTGTTCTGCGGATTTTTTTTTTTATTTTGGTTTCCTTTGCCGCGTGATTTTGATTCCAGGTATGGGGGTTTCGTTTCCTTTGTTTCATCTTTGAAATTTGATCTGAATTATAGGTTTTTTTTTTATGGTAACTAATTGTTGAATTACGCTGCTTATTGAAGATTCTTTTTAAGTTCGTTTATGTTTGATTCAGTTCTCTCCTAGGGTTTCGTGTTTTAAGTATCCTTGGAGATTTATTGAGTTGGTGAATTCTTGGTTCAATGTTAGATTTATTTGCGGCTTTTGTTGTAATGAAGTTAGATTATGGTGAAAGTATTAATCTTGGGAGAGGATCAGTTCAAATTTGTACTTAAGCTTGTAACTTTTTTTTTTTTTTTGGCTAAGTTGGGGAATATGTTTTCATGATTAATAGACAATGCAGATCATTTGTGATGAAAGCAACTAAGGAATTATTCTTTTCAAATTTCCTCAGGGTTTAGTTATTGGTATTTCATTGGCTAGGTGATTTAGCTGTCTCTATTTGTGTCTGGTGCTCAATGAGCTAAGCGGAAGTGAAAATTTGAGGAATCTTTCAACATATATCAACTGAATTCTCTTTAAGTGAAAGACAGTTCCTTTAAGTAAGGTTAGAATAGTTGGAGTAGCATCTATCTTCTTTCTTAGGTTATTTTCGAATTTTACTAGAGGTTTGCTTTTTTTTTTTTTTTGTCGTACATTAGCTCATGTGGTTACTTAATGCATTGCCTTATTGGTTTTAGTTCTTAAGTTGGGGCAGATTAGTTGCAGTATTTAGACCTTGAGCATGGTTCTGGCAGTTTCCGTCTAAAGATCATAATGAATATTTACTTACAAAGCCAAATATATGCAATGACTGTGTGAAGAAACTAAATTAATATGAAGCCACATGAAGGGATTCCTGTGTTTGTGTATAGTCTAGATATTGGAGTTTGTTCTTTGGCCTTTTTAAGTGTTGGGCAGTGTAAATCAGATGTTTCACTTCACGTTCTTGCTTATTTTCATGTTTGAGTTCTACATGAACTTTCTTGGGATTTGTTTGTCTTGCAAGTAATTGTACAAATACCATTCTCATGGAAAAGACTTATGGCGCTTACTAATGTATTAATTTCCGTTGACACATGGCAGGTGCATCTTAAATCAATTATTTGAGAGCTGAGAATCAGCATTTATGTGCTACGGCTTGTCATGCTCCATTCTGTATTTAGTGTTTATTATAAAACATAAGATTTTCAAGAGCTGAGGGAATGTCAGCACCTGGGAAGTTTGATTATTCTTCTGGTGGGCTAGATAGGCCTCTATACAGATCTAACTTTGCCGCACAGATGGAAAGATCGAGTAGCTTTCGCGAGTCCATGGAACATCCTGTTCCATCTCATCCAATCATGTTGAGGAGCACTTCACCACTAGCACAAACCGATGTAACAAATTTCTTTCAGTGTTTGCGTTTTGATCCTAAGGTGGTTGCCGCGGATCACAAGTCTATTCGTCAAGGTGACTTTAAGCGGCATGCGAGCATTGCTCTTGGAATGCAAGGAGATGAGTCTCCTAGTGGATCATTGAAAGGGAAGTCAATTTCATCTCCTATACCAGAAGAGATCAAAAGATTAAAGGCTGGTCTGCGCGAAAACAACGTGAAGGTCAGGTAGTTTAACTTCCACAATTCAGTTAGTTGTTTTTGAGGTGCTCTTTTGGCTCATTTACTTTTTGTGGTCACAGGGAGCGTGTAAAAATTTTCAACGAAGCTTCTTCGGTATTTAACAAGTTTTTCCCAAGTGTACCTACAAAGAAGAGGTCTCGACCAGAAGGGTTTTCTGGTGACCGCTCTGGTGATCGCCTGGTATCAGGACCAGGCCTAGGTAAAATGGGAATTCAAGGTCAGACCCTGGCTGGTGGGTTTGAGATTGACCAGAAAAAGTTGGAAGAACGACCTAAAAGTGGTGTTCCAAATAAGCGAACACGTACTTCCATGGTAATTCCTAATTTTTGTTTGACATAGCATCCTTTACTGTATTACCCATTTGGAGTTGTTATCTTGGTTCTTACTTGAAAAAATAAGCCTTCTATGCTATAATGCAGTCTTCTGTTCGAATTACATTGCACATGTTTCTGATTACTGGTTAAGGCAACTTTTTGCTACCAAAGTAATATTTTATTTCTAACAAGTTTTTGATGAAAAAATAGGACCCTGGTTACAATTTGTAGTTTTGGATATGATATGGAAGCTTCGTCATTTAAGGCAACTTTTTGCTACCAAAAGTAGTATTTTGAACGTATTTCGTATTGCATGCAAATTTAAGTGTTTATCAAGGAATGATATCACAGCCTTTGTCTTCTTACATTAACATTTTCTCAACTATGCATTTACGCCTGTTATATTATATCATAATATAATATTTTTTATGACCTGAATATATTTGACAGTATGAATCTAACTATTATTTTAAGCTTTGATAAAAGTTTATAAATCTTTTTTGTGTGATAGTATTTTTCAAATCTTAGTTTTCTTATAACTAGTAAGTGCATCATTATTGTTTCAGGAGACTTGAATCTCTTTATTTTGTGGTCAGATGGATGTTCGAAGCAATTCTATTGTTCGACAGTCGGCGGCTGTAGACAGAGATAAAGAAATAATGCGGCTGGCAAATCATAATGCAGTTCAGGGTGAAGATCGAACTTCAATTGGTATTGATGGTTGGGAAAAGTCAAAAATGAAGAAAAAACGCTCCTCTATTAATGCGGACTGTCATCCCAACTTGGCTTCAAATAAAGTGGTTGATGGCTACCGAGACTTGAAGCAGGGCATACAACAGAAATCAACGGGCGACACCCGGTCGAGATTGAACGGTGACTCAAACATGTTAAGGTATGACCTGTTGTATGTACGTCATAATTTTTTGTGCTGTCATATACAAGGTCCAACGCTGATATTTACCATCCTTATTTATTTATTGTCGCCATGTTCTTAGATGTGTGTTTTCCAAATTACTTTTGCTCCTATGTACATAGCTAGCAAACTTTCTTTTGAAGACCTCATATTCGCACTACTTTACCTTTTATTGTCTGACGTTTTAGATTTATAGAAGTATGTGCTGGATTGATGACTCTTTACGCTCTAAATAACTTCTGTATGTTGAATATGCATGAGTGTAAGGTGTGCACTTTCACCATTCAATATCTCTCGTCATTTTATTTCCACAATTTTACTGGGATTTTGTTAATTGAAGAAATGACCTTGACTCAGATGATTTCGTTAATCCATTGAAGTGGGGTAGATTATGTTTTCAAGGGTTTAGAATATGCTGGGATCCATTCACTCTATTGAATTGGTCACTCGGTTTTGTTTTACTTCTTTATTTTCTTGCCTCATGTTAATCAGTTGGATTCTGTCTTCTTTAATGGTAATTTTTGTGTGTAAAATCTTCTGTTTGAATTATTTTTGTAGGCAAGCGGATGGGAATGGAAGATCTGATAACCTCTCTCACCAGACGAGCTTGTCTGGGCATTCTCCACTACCGAGGGTTGATTCTGATCACACTTTGTACAATGAGAAGAGAGAACGCTCCATTGGCTCAGAAAAGGAAAGGGTGAATCTCAGGGCCGTCAACAAGTATGTATTATAATTGTAATCACACATTTTTGAATTTTTCTATCAATCACATGAATTTTGGTCATAAGATTTCAAATCACCATATAATCTTCACAATCTTTAGCCACTGTTGTTTCTGATCATTGTTCAACGTACTTATTATTCTGTTGAATTCACTGAAGGTCAAATATTGACGACGACTTCAATTCTTCAAGTCTTGTTTCAAACACGAAAACAAATTCTTCAGTTCGTGGGCCTAGATCAGGATTAGGGTTGCCACCAAAACTGTCTCCAGGACTCCATAACACTCCGTCCCCAAGTGACTGGGATATCTCTGGCTGTACAAATAAGCTTCCAACATTGTCAGGGGTTACACATCGCAAGCGTATGATATCAAATCGGTCTTCATCACCACCTGTCACTCAGTGGGCCAGTCAAAGACCACAAAAGATATCCCGGATAGCAAGAAGGACAAATATATTGCCCATTGTTTCTAGTAATGACGAAGTTCCCTACTCTGATAATATATCAGATGCTGGTTGTAGTGAAACTGGGTTTGGATTTCATAAATGCTCCCCAGCTGCTTCTCCTCAATTGAAACTAAAAGGTGAAAGCAGTTTCTCCACTGCAGCCTTATCAGAAAGTGAAGAATCTGGCACCCCTGAGATCAAGTCTAAAGACAAGGGGAAACAGTCTGATGAGGTTGATGGGAAAGCTGCAGAGAATATTCCTAAAGTGTGCATCCCTGCTTTACAATCAAGAAAAAGTAACAAGCCTGCTGCTGGCGAAGAGATTGGGGATGGTGTGAGAAGGCAAGGAAGGACAGGCCGTGGCTTTTCTTCCACAAGGTCTCTCAACCCAATGGGAGTAGAGAAACTTAAGAATGTTGGAACAGCAAAACATCTTCGCACTGCAAGACCACCTGTTTATGACAAGAATGGAAGGTAGAGATCATTCTTATTTTCCACATATTCTCGAATTTTCTTTCTTGTGTGATTTTTTTCTTTTGTTTTTTTAGTCCATGGTGTTTATCTCATAGATTTCTTCATGAATTCTGTGCAGGAGGGTGGGTCGTCCACCCGCTAGGAAACTATCTGATTACAAACGTCAGAGAGCTACGGCAACCAATGCTCCAACACTAGATTTTCCTGGTAAAACAAGTTCAGTTTAATAAGAATTGCTCTTTTGTTTGGACTTTTTTCTTTATTCATAGATTGGTTACATTTCTTAGTCGGTTCAGATGATGGCCATGAGGAGCTACTAGCGGCTGTCAACTCAGCTGTAAATTTTGGTAAAATATCTTTTCCTCTGTCTTACGTTGTTACCATAACTTTTGTTCCTAGATTAAGTGTCTTGTTATTAATGCAGCTCAGAATATTCCCAACTCTTTCTGGAAGCAAATGGAACGCTACTTTTGCTATATATCTGATGATCATATCAATTTCATGAAACAACAGGTAATACTTTTTACTTCATTTTCAGATCTCATAGTTAAGGATTTTACAGATATATCTTTATTGGGTAATAGCTATTCACACCCACCTCCTGAAGTAATAGTCTAGTTGGTTAGGAAAATTAGTTTAGTTGGATAAGAGTAGCAATAATTTCACTATGCATTGCTCCCTAGGTATCTATCTGCACCCCACTTATGTAAATGTAAAAGGGAAAGGAGAAATCCCAAAGAAGTAGAATAATGGTGTCAAGTGTCTGTAAGAATTGTTATCGTATGTGATTTGACAGCAATATTTGTAGTGTTACGGAAGCTATTTGGATTTCCAATCTTGTAAACTTCAACACATTTTAGATACTCAGTAATGTAATGTTTTCCATCTCTTTCAGGGAGAACTCTCTTCCAATGGTTCTACACCCGTTTTGACATCCCCTGACTCTGATAGCCGTGATTTATTTCCTGAAGAACTTGCAACTAGTAGGGTTGATTCCAAGGCTTCTCCACTTTACCAGAGATTGCTATCAGCTTTAATTTCTGAGGACTCAATGAGTGTAAACGGCGATTTACAAGTTGATGGGTTTGGGGCCATGCATGCTCTTGACGAGGACTCAGAATTCGGCATTCTCAGTAATATGGTGGAGTTTAATGGTTTTAGGAACAATGAAAGGCTGGAACTGGATGAATCAGAAGATGATGGGTCTGCAATTCTGTTCAAGGATGTTAATAAGTCAGCCCACCACTGCAATGGCAAATTTCCAGATCATTTACCCATTGACTTTTTAGACATTCAGTATGATAAACTGGGGATAGATGAAAAGATTTATCTGGAAGCCAAGTCTATTGGAATATCCTTAGAACCAATGGTATACAGTCTATTATCTTATTGTACTTCTGCCTATTATTACTGAAGTTTTTTGCGACTTGATATGTTGTTCTCATGTTTCTTACAGCCTAGTATCTCAAACGTGGAGGACGAAGGAATTGCTGACGAAATTAAAAAGTTGGAGGCTGCTATCTGCAAGGAGGTCTTTTTCTCATCAAATACTAAATTGATTTATTATGAATTTTTTTCTCTCCCTTGCGAGCTATTAAGTAATTCTGACGTTTTTTTAGCAATCCTTATAAAAGAACAAAAGCAATAATTTTTGTGTCCCATGTTCACTTTATGTGGAGAAAAACACGGTTTGATGGTCTCTTATGTTATTTTTTCAGAGTTCCAAGAAGAAAGAGATTGTGGATAGGCTAATAAAGCCTGCCATAGAGATGAAAGAACTTCAGGAGAAGTATGAATTTTCCCTTACTCTGCTTTTCGTGAATGCTATTGTGGATCTGAAGTATGATCTGACGTTTTTTCATCTGTATTTTTTTTTCCTTTACATAGGGAGATTGATCAGCTTGGTTATGAAAAGCTCATCGAAATGGCATACGAAAAGAGCAAGGTAAACTGATTGTCTTAAAGTTGGCTCATTTTTTTTTGTTTACTTGGCGTTGCCAACTTATTCTTAGGTATTTGTTGATAACTTTGTTTCGTTCTTTTACAGGCAAGTCGGCGTCATCACACCGCTGGTGGAAAGAATTCCAACAAGATATCAAAGCAGGTTGCTTTGGCTTTTGTTAAAAGGACGCTTGAACGATGCCATCAATTCGAAAAGACGAGAAAAAGCTGCTTCAGTGATCCTGAAATTAGGGGTATGTTCATTGCAGGGCTGACAACAGCTGAAGATAAAGAGCATAATCCGTTGACTTCAAGTACGATCTATTTCCTGTATAAATAACGAAACCTCTTTAAATCCATTTTCACTTTGCTAATATGTATCTCTCCCTGACAGCACCCATTGGCTCACAGCCAAGCTCTTCGTTGGCACGCATTGGGCAGAACTTGGAGAACTATGCCAATTCTTCTGATGTTCTACCATCTGAAAACGCTTTACTAGAACAAACAATGGGGAAAGAAGATACAGCATGGTCAAATAGGGTCAAGAAGAGAGAGTTGCTGCTTGATGATGTTGGTGTTGGGACACAACTATCAAGTAGTACAAAGGGAAAGAGAAGTGACAGGGATAGAGATGGGAAAGGGCAGGCTTCATCTAGAAGCGGAACCAATAAGATTGGCCGACCTTCCATGTCCAATGCTAAGGGTGAAAGAAAACCAAAAGCAAAACCAAAGCAGAAAACAGCTCAGATATCTTCATCTGTTAGGGTCCCAGAGCAACCTAAACCATCAGTACCAAAACCGAATGAAGCAAACAGCGAGCGTAACAACTTGGAGGCACTGGAAGAGACAGAGCCAATTCTGGACTTTTCTCAGTTACAAATACCAGATGGCTTAGGAGGTCTAGAAGATTTTGATCAGCAACCAGGTGATATAAGTTCATGGTTAAACATTGATGACGAAGAAGATTTTGATTTCATGGAGCTTGGGATACCAATGGATGATCTCTCAGGGCTGAACATAAAGTTATGAGGTTACCTCTCCCTCTCATTCCATCTACATCTGTATAGTTTTGTTGGTTATACTAGTTGACAACAACAACAACAACAACAAAAAAAGCATAAGGTAAAAGAAAAAGTTTTGGTTCCTTGGGCGAATAACCATTACGGGAAACAGGTTATTCGGATGTTAGCTCCAGAAAATTAGGTCATATAGATTCTTTTCCTCATCATCATCTTCTTCTTAGGCTTTGTTTTTTTTGTCTTCTTACAACTCCGATTTCTCGGGTGAAACTCTTTTTTCCTTTCTTGATTTGGATCTGGCGGGTAAGGTAGGTTGGTAGTTAACTTCCGGCTGTAAAAAACTAAAAAGCTGTTGTGGCAGAAAGAAAGAAAGAAAGGAAAGAAGAGTGATGATGTAGTTATATAAATTTATACATATAAATGAAGGGCTCTTCATCTTCTTCTTTCATCTCTGTAGTTTTCATAACCTCACGACCATTCCTCTCTGTATATACATTCCATGTTCCTTAATAAAAAAAATTTCAGTTTCTCCCTCCATTAACAGGTCACTGTGTATACTCTTTAGTCTTTACCATCATGATATTATGTAAATTTGTATAGCATATGCGAAAATCAGTGGAGAAAACTCACATAATTAAAAACACATATTCTCTTCATTTGTATGGTTAAAAACCGATTTGGTTAAAAAGAAAACAGGACATTTTAACCACTAGTTATTTCTCTCGTTTCCTCGAATAAAAGTCAGTTAAAACTTTCAAAATCTGGATTTTGGAGCCTAACACATTTGTCAAGAAAATACAGTAGTTTGATGGGATTCCACATTTGGAACAAACAGTAACAGTAATGAATCATGCGACAAAAATGTGATGGTCAACAAGAACTAGATTCAATCTTTAGCCACTAGTTTCACATATTTCCCGTCAACTGTGAATCTGGAGCTCGAGTTCACCTGCAAGAACAAAAACAAACATAAGGACTTTAATGTGAAGATCTTTCTAAAGCAAAGAAAAGATCGATGTTAATGAATTAGGCAGATGAGATTTGCCTGACCTTTATCTCTAGCTCCGCCTTGAGCTCAGATTTCTTTCGAGTTACGCCTGAATCTACAAGAGATTCCAGAACGAGCTTCTTCAGTTTCTTCATCTTCAAAGTTTTATCTTCGTTCTGTATCAATATGAACCCATAGGTGTGTTAGATTATATAGCACATTGCATTGGTAATATTGGATACTGCAAGTTGCAAGAAAGAAGTTAAATCGAAACCAAAATTCAATGAACTGATAGATTAGATACGTACGGATTTCAAAGCCGATGTGATCAACTTCTTCCAATTGATTTTCTTCTCATGGTCCTGCTTCTTTGCTTTCTTTAGTTCACCTCCTTTTGTTTCTTCAGCTTGAACTACCTCGCCTTTACTCGTTTCCTCCTTTCGCTTTCTCTTTTTCTCAGCATGCTGCGAGTCTCCGTTCGCAACATCTGAAGAGACAGGTAAATCCACTTTCTTCAGTTCCAAATCACCGTTGGAAGCATTTTCAATTTCAACTGTATCCTTCTTATCCACCGTTGATTGTGCAGATCCTTGTTGTTGTCTAGCATGGTAGGCTTTAGCTTTTCCTCGGTGCTTCTTCCCATCGGCATGGGCAAGCAAAGTCTGCTGGCTAGTAGCCTTTGTATAACATATACTGCAACCAAATATATATATACTCAAAAGCATGTCCTCATAAACAAACACAATACGTTTAAAACAAAAATTCTACATTATTAGTTCTATCAATCCAAAGAAACATAGATACAACCAGCTTCATTATACTCCTAAAACAACAGTCTAGACAAAACCTCATATATGGAACTAACAAACTACAAACACAATACATTTAAAACAAAAAGTCTACATTATTAGCTCTATCAATCCAAATAAACATAGATACAACCAGCTTCATTATACTCCTTAAACAGTCTAGACAAAACCTCATATATGTCTAAAGCGAAAAATCAAAGGAAGGTGAAGGTAGAAAGACGTGAATTACCTACAAAACCATGGATATCGATTTGATAAACCGACATTTATATCGAAATCGGGCTCTTGCTTTGAATTGTCCTTTGGCTTAGCAGGTGTGCCATTACCTGGCTTTGACTGACCTTTTGGACCATACTTCTCCTAAACAATCAATACACAAAAAAATAATCTTTCAATCTCTTAATACCCAAAACATAGCCAAAACCTAAAATTTAAACCTAAGATTGAATAGAAATGGTGAATACTTACAGCTTCAGTAATGCATTGGTTATGTCCTTGTACACTATCTTTCCCAAACATTTCTCCACAATCGATGCATGATAACTATAAAACAACAGAATAATCATAAAAGAGTTTCGATTTCACCAGAAAAACAAAGAAGAAACTTTTTAAAATCGAGACCTTTGTGGCACTGCACATCCTGAAGTGAGTCAGGAGCTTTGGCTTCTTCAGATTCTCTCCACAGTCTTCGCATTGAAACCAAACCATCCTTCTTCTCTTCCGATTGTCGCCTTTGAAATTTTTGGGGGAAGATTTTCAAATTTCTTCAAACGTGAATCGGAGATGGGGTTTAAAGAGGAAGATCAAAATCTCAGTATCAGCTAGGGTTTTAAAACGAAGGGTTTGTTTATTCAAGTGTCGGACTACGCGCTGTTTTGAAACACAAAAAACGACATGGTTTCTTAGTTTTTAACGATGCGACGGCCTGATTTTCATTTAGAGTCTGTACCGGTCTCTAATAAACCGAACCAAACTGAGAAAACCAAAATTCAATCACAAAATTATACTTTTAACTAGAATTATATTATTTTTATCCAACCAAATTAAAACTTTGTCAAAAAAATTGGTTTCGGTTTGGTAAATATTCACACAAATCTGAAAACCGAAAATTAGCTTTTCCGGTTTCGTAATGCATTTCTCATCTGAACAAAGATAAATCAGGTTAAAGAGACCAGATTAGTCATTAGACTAGCTAAACTTGAATGTCTAATCAAAAGAAGATAACAACAAGCTTTACCAATTGATCTCAACTACTTCTGAAACCAACCATGTTCCCTGTCACCAAAACATTGCTCTGCCATGCCCATATGATTCGGTGGCAACATTAATCCCTGGTTCATCATACCCGAGCCATACATAGAGTAGTTTGGTAGACCAGCTACCATTTGATTACCACTTAATGCACCATACATTGGGTCAAAACCAGGAATCTGAGAATGTCCGTAAAAAGGCATGTTCTGTCTAAACATGTCCATACTCTGTTGTTGCTGGTGCCTCTTTTCAAGTACATGTCCGTGAGCCAAGACTGCTTCACTTTGATTAGCCATCTTTCTTAGATCAATCTTCACTGGTTCAACCATGTCATTCCCCTTTCCAGCCTCACATGACTTCTTTAATGCTAGATTACATACCTGATAAGTTGTGCAAGTCTCCGAGCTGGAAGGGTTGACTCAGTCTTCTGCTGAGCTGGATAAGAGAAGCTGACGTGGACTTCAAGAAGAGAAAATAAGTCATAAGAACATAAATAGAACTTTACCTTCTGGCTTTCATTTTATCGATTGTTTTAGAGGATTGATCATTGGGTTGTTGAGAGCTTGTTCTCTTCAATGGGCGATTCTCAAGAGAGTGTTCTTGAGATTCGAATAGGATCTTTCATCATCTTTTGGTGATTGATTGTGTAGTTCTTGCTAAGTGAATGAAATTGATTCATTTGCTTATCAATACCACTGTGCGGTTGTACAACCTCTTCTCAAGATTTCTCAGTGCCTTTCTGGCTCCCTTCCATGTTTTGAAAAGCACGAATCCGTAACCTTTACTTCTTCCCGTGTCCTTGTCCATGACCACTGAGCACTCCTCTATCTCCCCATAGGACTCAAAAGCCGCCTTGAGGTTCTCGTGCGTTGTGTCCCATCCAAAGCCACGCACAAATATGTTGCGCTGGGCGATGTCACGATCTGCTGACTCAAGGATGGCGGAGATCAATCGAGAACCCTTCTCGGTAGTCTTGTATATGAGGTTAACAAGCTCTTCCTTCGAGTAAGATACCAACAGCAGTTTGATGTCTTCTTTTTCGTACTCAAAATCAGAGTCCGACTCAGTCTGCTTCTTGTCCTTCTTTCCCTTCTTCTCATGTTCTTGCTTTTTGTCTTTCTTTCCCTTCTTCTCATGTTCTTGCTTCTTGGCTTTCTTTGATTCTCTCTTTTTCTCACTTTCTCCTTTCGCTTCTTCAGCCTGCAATACCTCCCTGTTCCATGTTTCATCGAAACTCTCAAGCTTTCTCTTTTTGTCAGCCTGTGAATATCCATTTGCAACACCTGAGGGGACATGCAAATCTACATTCTTTTGTTCTGAATCACCATTAAAAGCATTTTCAATTGTATCCTTCTTATCCACCATGGGTTGTTGTTGTTGTTGTTGTTGTTGTTCAGCATCAAACCATTCAACATTTTCTCGGTGTTGCTTGCCATTGGCATGGGATAGCAAACTATGATGGCTGGTAGCCTTCGTGTTACACAAGCTGGAAAAAATAGATATATTCAAAGCATTAACTCTTAAAATGTCAACACAGAATCTGCAAATGCAATATATTTTAAAAAAATTTCCATATGTTGTTTACCAATCCAAAGATAGATATGTAAGGTTTCTTCTAAAACGAAATTGTTATACTCCTAAACAATGAAAACCAGCCTCAATTATTTCATAATTATTGATATTTCTCTCCACCAACATATCACTAATCTCACCTCAAAAGCACGTATCCATTTTTAACTTGATATAGAAAACGGTATTGGAAAGTGAAAGGTGTGAAAAATCTGATTACCTACAAAACCATGGATGACGATCGGATAATCCAGTATTTATAGTGACTTCGGGCTGTTGTTTTGAGTTTTCCTTCTTATCCACAATGGAATGTTCTAATTGTTGTTGCTGTTGTTTGACATTTGCTAGGTGTTTCTTCCCACGGGCATGCGATATCAAATTCTTCTGGCTGGTAGTCGTAATGTTACACAAGCTGGAACCACATAGATAATATTCAACGCATGTACTCATAAAAATCTCACCACAAGAGAACACACACAAACAACCATAAACTTTGAGCAAGGTCTGCATTAGTTTTATGAAAATTCGAAGAAAAATAGATAAAGTTTCTTATCGATCGATTTTACTGTACCTCCTACTAAACAATGTAGGCAATACCTCGACTATCTTAAAACATTTCAACTTGTTACAGAACATGGGAAAAATAATCCTCCTCGCAAGTCATATTTGCATCACATAAGCTGCAACCAAATAAGATATATTATTCCAAGCATGTCCTCATAAAAACTTCACCACAAGAGAACACACACACAAACAACACTACATTTTTCGAACAAAGTCCTCACTAGTTTTATCAAAATCCAAAGAAAGATGGACGCGATGGAATAGAGTTATACTCATAAAAAATGTAGAAACATTTCGAGTATTTAGAACATTTAACTTGATTACAGAATTGAAAGGCAGATCTGTAAGTACCTACAATACCATGAAGGAGTGTTGTATATCTCAGGATTCACATCGAAATCGAGCTTTTGTTTCGAATTTTTGCCATTAGATTGCCCCTTTGGACCGTATTTCTCCTAAATACAGAAAAAAAAAAAAAAAGATTCAAGATTTCTTCAATTTCTTCACCAAGAAATACACAACTGGGGCTGTTCTAGAATGTAGAACCATACCAATCAGAGATTAGCATCAAAGTGAACAGAATAAGACGATAAGATTGATACAAATTGGCAAAATACTTACAGCTTCGGTGATACATTGACTATGATAGTGAACACTATCTTGCCCAAACATGTTTCCACAGTCAATGCAAGAAAACTGATAACACTATAAACGAAGAATCATCAGAGAGTTTCAATTTGTAGTATTAAGTTTAAAAAGATTACCTTTGTGGCACTGCAGAAACGGATGTGCCTCGGAAGCTTTCCCTTCTCCACAATCTTCGTATTGAAACCAAACCATTGTTTCGATTTCAGAAGAATCAACTTCTTGCAATTTCAATTGCGAAGTCGGAAATGGGTTTAAACACCGCCTTCTAGAGTTTGAAACCCTTCCAGTTAGAAGAATTTTCTAACTACCTGCTGTTTTGCAATTTTTCAAAACGACATGGTTTCTTATTTTCTAACTACAAAACGTCCTAATTATGTCTTAAGGTTTTTTTTCTTCTGAGTAGGGTTGGGCAAAAACACCTAAACCCGAAATCTAAACCCGAACCCGACCAAAAAAAGCTGAACCGAACTCGATCCAAAGTTTTAAAATATCCGAACGGATCTTATATTTCAAACCCCGAACCCGATCCGAACCAAAACCCAAATGGATATCCGAAATACCCGAAATATAGTTATATATATACAAATATTAATTATATTTATACTAAAAATAATCCATATATCTAAAATTACAATTATAAACCTAAAAATATCAATTATTTTAAGACCAAAAAATCAAAACATCTAAAATAACTTAAATATTCGAACCCAAACGTATCTGATCCGAACCCAAACGTATCTGATCCGAACCCGATCCGAAGTTAAGAAATTATCCGAACGGGTGCTATACTCTTAAACCCAAAAACCCGAAATACCCGACTCGAATCCAAACGGGTACCCGAATGCCCACCCCTAGGGGTGGTTAAGTCTGATTGCTTTTTTGGAAATTTCACAATCCAATCTCCAAGGACTTCCCTTGGATGAATGAGATATGTACCACTTTATCATATAGCATTTTATTTTGGATCATATATAACTTCTTTTTTATGTGTTTATAATGCAATGATGCCATCAATTAGCTCTCATATACAAAGTAGCTAAATAGCAATGGCCAATTTATGACCTAAGTGCCTTACTCCCCAAGTAACCCTTAAGAACATCCATCACAGCTCCAAAATCCGCCTTCACTTCAACCGGGGGATTCGAGAACCGACAAGCCATATCGGGTATGGCTTTCGAGTGGTAATCGATCTTCGCCTGGCTAAATTTCAACCCGTGAGCAGTACTCACCACCACAGTCCGATCAGTTGGCGCAATCACTCCTTGGTTCCTCAATTTAAACAGAGCCGTTAGGGCAACACCAGTGTGTGGACAAACAAACATTCCCGTAGAATCCGCTTGAGCCATAGCATCCATAAGCTCCTCTTCCGTGGCTTCTTCCACAATACCATCACAGTTTCTAAGAGCATATACAGCTCTATCTATCGAAACCGGATCACCAATCTGAATCGCAGAGGCAAAAGTAGAACTCGCCTTAACCGGCTTAAAATCTTTCCAACCTGCCTTGTAATGCAAGTAAAGCGGATTCGCATTAGCCGCTTGCGCGCAAACCAGCTTCGGAACCCTATCCACAAGTCCAAGCTCTTGACACATTTTAAAACCTTTGTAAAACGCATAGATGTTACCAAGATTGCCACCAGGAACAATCACCCAATCAGGAACTTGCCAATTAAACTGCTGAAGAATCTCTATAGCTGCAGTTTTTTGTCCTTCTAATCTCAAACTATTCAACGAATTCGCTAAATAAATCGGTAACTCAGATGTTATTTCCTTAATCAGCTTCATACATCCATCAAAATCAGTATCAATACTCAGAACAAACGCACCATTAGCTATAGGTTGAACCAGCTGAGCCATGGAGATTTTATTCGCCGGTAAGATAACAATCGATGGGATTCCGGCGGATGCACAATAAGCTGATAAAGCAGCTGAAGTATCTCCGGTGGAAGCACATCCAACTCCGATCACCGGACGTTTCATCTTCCTTAAACGATTAACTTGACTAACCAAAACAGTCATACCAAGATCTTTGAAACTTCCTGTATGACTTATTCCACATTGCTTCACCCACAAGTCATTCATATTTAGAAACTTTTTACCAAATCTCTCTGCCCAGAAGAGATTTGAGTTACCTTCAAAAGCAGAAACAATGTCATCGTCGTCTATTTCAGGAAGTACCCATTCTTTCTTTGACCAGACTCCAGATCCGTACGGCCACTTAGTTTTACCAACTCGTGAATCGAACAGTTCACGCCAGTAAGCTCCGTCGTAATTCTTTAAGGCTTTGAGATCGTGTTTTACATCGAGAAGACCACCGGATTTGCTTCGGTATACGATCTCGTCGAGAGAGTAAGACTCGGTGGATTCAGGTGGTGCATTGAACGGGACGTATTTGGCGGAGAATGGATTGCTGGAGCGATGACGGCGAGCTTCATCGCGGATGTTGTCGACTGTGGTTTTGGCCGGAGAAGAAGAAGTGACGTTGTTGTTTGTATCGGTGGTTTTCACGGACGAGATGATGACGTGACGATGACGGTGGCGGTGGCGGTGGAGAGAGTTTTGTTTAGGGGAGTTGAAAGAAGAGAGAAAGGGATTGAAGAAAGAGCATGACGACGCCATTTTACAGAGGGAGATGGAGAAGTGAGAGGCGGGTGATGTTTGTGTGAGAGAGAGCCAAATTCAGGTAAACCGGAAATGGTTCTGACAATTTAGTTACGGTTTAGCTGCGTAAACCGAGGTGGGCCGAAGAATTTATTGGATATGGAATATCCAAATTTTAAACGTTTTTTTTATTTTTTGTCGTAATTAATAAGTACAAAGAGAGATGGAGGAAGTGAAAGGCGGAGAGGCAAATATGTAGGCCCGAATTAACAAGTAGCACACATAATACTTTTAACAAAAAACGTGGGGTGAAGTAAAAATAAAGAAAAAAAAAACAAATTATATATACTCTTTGACCTTAGCTATATAGATTTTAGACTATTTTTGTAAAATTTTAGTCATAGTTCAAATTTTATTTTGGTATTGCTGTGTTTTCTTAAGTCATTAATAAGTGTATCTTTTCCATAACTATTTAAGATATAGTATAATCCAAGTTAGTGATACAATCGATCATCTTTATAGCCTATTTGTTTCGTATTAGTTGTCGTTTTAGATTCTAAAACTCATTTCATATTAGTTTTATATTTTAGTGTAATAGGATTTCAAACGTAGACTCATTTCATATTAGTTTTAGATTTTACTGTAATAGGATTTCAAACGTAGACGTATTATGATTTTGGCTTGCATTAGACATATAGTATCAAGCTTGAAATAATGTTTTAAACTTTATTTGCACTATCAGATAATATACTAACTATATGCAGGCTAAGGTCAAAAAGTATATTTAAATCCTAATTGTAATTGATAAGATTTTACATGTTATAAATCTAAACAGTGTGAGTCAATCTATATATGGTTATTGTTGCATGGATCTTTCTTGTTGGAAAATTATTATCTCGTACGGTAATAACAAGTCATGAGTCTTAATAGTTTTTTTGGATTGAAGTTGTGATATAATGTAGAATTATATATATATATATATATATTTATATATTTATGTGTGTGAGTGTCCATTGTTCCATCTTCAAAATTAGGAATAAGAGAACTATGGCTAGCCGTTACTTACCACATTCTTTTTTGTTATAAAATATTAATTTTTTTTTTTTTTTTTTTTTTTTTTTTTTTTTTTTTTTTTTTTTTTACCTATACCGCCACCACTATTCAGACTTAGAAGGAAAGAAAATTACACAGTTTGGCATCTGAGATTAATTTTTAAAATTGGGAAAAAAAAATTATCAGCTCTAGTGTTTTCACTTTTCACTATAACACAATTTTCAGTAATGTGTCAAAACGAAAACTAAAACTAGTTTATCATTTCATGCTTTCTACAAAAAAATAGACCAATTATTACTTGTGATAAGCATGGTCGATTTGTAACAAGGATGAAGATGTATATATATGTATCCAAGACTAATTATCTAACATAGAGAATGAGAAATCAAAAGAGATACATATCAAACATGGGTCATTCAAGTCATGTAAAAATCACACTAAAGAGAAGATGTCATTGCTTTTAAACAAATCTAAAATCTCCCCTCAGAAACGACCTATACATTTGAGTAAGAGATGAAGAGACCGAGATTCATAAGGCTTAAACGGATGGTATGTTAGAGAAGGAGAAACCTTTATATCCTTTGTAAGCGTAATATGCAATCCGTGTATAGTAAAACCCCGGGATAAACAGAAGACATCCGAGGACAATGAAGAAAATCCCTGTTTCACCACCAACAATCAGACAAATTTAAAGAGAGGAGTCAGTTTTCCGGTAATCATTAGTCTGAATAAATTTTCTAGAAAACAAAGAAAAACTATGCCTAGTTTTACATAGTACATACAACGAACTTGGTGTACACTTGTCAATGTTTTGTACAAGGAGAGGGAAGTGAGAACGAACCAAAGAAACACGGTACATAGAAGCGATCAGTTGTTGATGTGACAATAAGTAACAAGTGATTACTTCTTACATTCATAATGAAAATAATCTATTTACTATACTAAGAATCTGATGCAGATGTTTTATTTCACATAGCAGTGAAGAGATGTGTAAAATGCATCAATACGAAGTTTCAGGCAAGCAGAGAAGATCAGTATATATATAAGAAAACATTCATACATAAACATATTATATTGCTTCCGTTTCAACTAAAATCTGACTCTTTCAGTTTGCATTGTAAAAAAAGAAGAAAATCTTAAGATCACAACCATACAAAAGCTCTTTCTGAAGGTAACTTAATCAGTGAACATCATCAGAGAAAGCAACTATATCTCATGCCTCTGCAGAATTGTTTGAGAGTGTTTCACTTAATATCCCCAGAACACAGAACAATGCTAACTACATCAGCTCATACAATTTCCTCAATTCCTCAAAATTTCTCAAGATAATCTCTAAACCTCTCAATCTAGGTTTACTTCAGGAAACTAAACAAGTCTATACACTAATCAAAACACACACAAGTAAAGAAGCAGGACTAAGAAGAAATCACCGAAATTATCAATCTAAGCCAATTTTGATTAACAAAAACGTCTTAAAATCAGCTAATCAACGAACATAATGAATCGTATAAGCACAAAATTAGTAACAAGGAATCGCACCGTGGCCTCGATCACCACCAACTCGGTTATACGCCATGAAGAAACCTGAAACGATTCCTAGGGTTCCGAAGACGAGAAGAGCCACCGCGAGTGAGATCTCTTTCACTGGTGGTCGATTACTGACGGTGTAAGAAGTCCCAATCATTAGGTCTTCGTCAGATATAGAGAACGCATGGTCGACGTAAGCCATCGAATAGCCTCTGAAATCAAGTTCACCGGAGAACGATTAGAATCACAACGACGTCAATTTTTGTCGCGTAAAAAGCTGAAGATCACGGAGCTCGGAGACGAAATCAAACTCTTTTGCATCCTTAATGTGGAAGATGACGGAGATTGATGGCTTCATTCATTAAAGCATCCCAACGTGTTGCCGGATTTACTATCCAAACGAGGACTACGTGTCGTTTATTTTCACCTATAAAACGGCAGAACGTGCAAAGTTAGAAATTTTATGAGAAAATTATGAAAATGGTCTAAAATCAACACTATAATAACACAAGTGCCTCTCTACAAGATGACACATCAGATTTTTTATGAATTATGGAGGTGACACATCAATTAATGAAAAAAAATTTTGATCCAATAAAATCATTTCAATTATACACATCACTTAAATAAAATAACCAATCAAATTAAAACAACTAATAAAAATCAGCTTAAACAATAATAATAATAATAATAATAATAATAATAGTAATAATAATAATAATAATAATAATAATAATAATAATAATAATAATAATAATAATAATAATAATAAAAATGATAATAATGATAATAATAATAATAATAATAGTAATAATAATAATACTAATAATAATAATAATAATAATAAAAAAATAATAATAATAATAATAATAATAATAATAATAATAATAAGAATAATAATAGTAATAATAATAATAGTAATAATAATAATAGTAATAATAATAGTAATAATAGTAATAATAATAATAGTAATAATAGTAATACTAATAGTAATAATAATAATAGTAATAATAATAATAGTAATCATAGTAATACTAATAGTAATAATAATAATAATAGTAATAATAATACTAATAATAATAATACTAATAATAATAATAATAATAATAATAATAATAATCCTAATAATAATCATAATAATACTAATACTAATAATACTAATAATAATAATGATAATACAAAAACTGAAAAAGGAAAAAAAGCAAAAAAAAAAAAGCAAAAGGAAAAGATGGATAAATTATTTAATATGATTATTTTCATAAAAAAAAAACAGTTTGACAAACAAACAAAAAATAACAAAAAGAATAACAAAAAAATCAATGACGACTCAATAAATCAATCTCTTAATCTTGAAACTCGAGTGATTCCCTTTGCAAGTCGAGTTCATGATCATGTGGCTGAAGTGGAATGTTTTGTTAAGCTGATCGTTTAGGTCAATTGAGATTAGTCAGAATGAATCTGAGGGGTAATATGAATATACCAAATATAAAACACTAAATTCATTAAAATGAATAAAAGATCCACATATTGAGTACAATAATAAAATAAAATAAAACAAAAAAGAAAAAAGAAAAACAAACAAAAACCAAAAAAATAAAATAAAAATAATAACAAAATACCCCGCGGGCGTAGCGCGGGTACAAACTTAGTCTTTATCAAATTTAAGATAACAGTCTAGATTTTTTAAAAAAACTGACAAAATAGTGTAAATATTAAATTAAAGACCATAAGCTATAAATGAATCAGAATCCATAAATTTTTTAATTTATTAACCTAAAAAATTAAATAAAATATATATTAGTATTATTATTACTATTATTATTATTATTAAATAGAAATAAATTATATTAAATAGTGATTCGAACCTTTAACATGTAATTTCTCTCGGTCGGAATCACTATTTAATTTATTTCTATTTAAAAAATAACTCTCCGTACTAATGGGAATTTGAACGCACAAATGAACCAACTCCTTGCGTTACGACTTACCGCAAGGCCACACCACCTCATTTATATATATCTCTTAATTTTTGCACCTACAAAACAACTTATAGTGTGATTAAAACAAGGAGCGAGAAAAGCTGGAAAATGTAGAGAGAGAGAGAGAGAAAGTTCTCTCCCAAGAGATGGTTCTTTTGGGATAGTTTTCAAAAAAAAAAAATTTCAGATCTGGATACTTTTTCTAATCTCCTCTCTTCTTTCACTCGGGTCTAGATCTGCAATTTTATTTTCCTTTTCTTTTCAAACATAAAGCTTAGATCTTCTTAAAAGTCTCTCTTACATGAACTCTTTTGGTCTTCTCATCTTTGATGAAAGTGAAGACTATGTCTAGATTTATGCTAAGTATTGAAGATGGTCGCTCACTCGAAACTGAAATCAGAGCTCTTATCTAGCCTTATGCTAAGTCAAGTAATTATAATTTGTGTTCTGTCCTTGTTGAAACAACTGAATCCTCTCTGTGAGAGTATGAGAAGTTGGCGGATGTTTTCCAGCACTAGCTGTGTGTACTTGAGGTTCGAATACAACCATGTTTCCCACCTTTTGTGGTCGCTTCTTACTCAGATGCCAATGGAGCACTATGGAGACATATATCTGTGCAGAGAACTGATGCAGAGCTTTAAAGGCTTCAGGAAGTTTCAAGAAGAAGACACGCCAATAATGCTATCTGTTTCTGAAATCTCAGCTCAAGTGGAGCGTTTCAAGCTTACGTTGGTGGGACATACTGTTCATGACGGTCGAAGGACAGAAGCTTTGATGGATCTTATTGGGTGGATGAAGAAGTCAAGATCTTTCTTGGGTTGTTCACAAGCTCTGATGAGTTCAAGTTATTCTAGCATTATGCTAAGTTTTCTAGGCTCGCTACTCTCTCTCCATGGTCCTCCTCAACTATTCCTCCTTTAGCAGATCCAGATCTGACAGTGAAGACCAGCGTCGATGGAAGCTCCTCCACCGGAGTGAAGCTCTGCTCATCACCGTTTGTCTCGTCTTAGCGGGCTCATCAAGTGGTATTTATTCCAGTAAGCTCTCGTGGTATCAAGTCCAGCGAGACCCTGTGAAATCCATTCCGGCAAATTGCCGTGGTTTCCATTCCGGCGAGGCTCAGCTGCCTTTTTTTCGACGATCTTCTCGGATCAGTTTGTCTTGGGCTCTTGTGGGCTTCAACATAGTTATCTACTTATTTTTGATGTATGTGGGTTTGGCCCTTTATTCAAACCCTTCCTCCTATGTGGAGAGATTGATTCATTCGATTCATTTACTAAAAACAAAAAACATTTCTTATCGATTGGGTGAGAAATATGGTGTGAATTCATTAATCTTGAGTCAAGGGGCAGATGCCAAAATTACCCGCCGACCGGAAGATTTATGTCTCTTGTATCTTTTTCCAGGACCTTCTAAACTTTCAGATTCTAAATCTGATAGTTTGTTTTTGCAAATAGTTCGAGTTCCTAGCTTCAAGTCTCGAGGGTTATTTTACAAGTTGTGTAATAAATTTTTTAGCATTATGCTAAGCTATGTGGACAAAAAACCGATTGAGGTTCTTTTTTTCTTTAACTCCTCCATTGTGGAGAGTAAAATAGGATTATTCTGTTTTCTTTGGAGTTCATTACTTCTACTAAGTATGTCCCCTAGAAAATTTTTGTTTCCTATAAAATCCTTCACTATGAAGAGAATCTCATCGAAGATAGATGCTTTTTGGATTGCGGTTATGGTACAAGGAGATCAAAGTTTCCCACCTCTGGCATCCATGCCCCCGTTTATCTCGGGTTACGCGAGAGTTTTTTCTCGTCTTGCTTGTGACCACCCTCTTCAGGGATCGAGTGTCTCGACACTTTCGGCACAAGTTTGGCTTCTTAAAATACACCGAAAACTTTTGTTTTTCGCGAAGTGTTGTTTCTTCCGAAGGCCGACCATCAAGCATCGGTTAGCCTGGCACCACCTCAAGTGGCTTATCCCCGCAGCATGTTCTGCTTCTTTAAGAGTTCTTAGTGTTCGTGTTTTAGAATTTTGTTTTAGACTGGCATCTTGTATTTGCTTTTTATTATCTTTTATCTTTGTCCGATTAATGTGGTTCAGTTGGACAGCATTAACCCGTGTTTTCTTTTTCCTATGGAAGCTCTTCGGTTCTTTGGCTATCCTTTATGGAAAGCTTTTAAACCGTTAACTTAATATATGGGGTTTGACGACAAAAAAAAAAAAAAAAAAAAAAAAAAAAAACAAAAACAAGGAGGAGAATATTCACTATTCAGGCTAAGACATAATTAGCATATAAGACCTTAACCCGACGATCAAATTTGATAAATTATTTTTATTAGGTAGAAGATTGTAGATATATGAATAAATAAGATGATGTTTAGATAGATTGATTAAAGTTTCATTAATTATCTTTATATTTAATATAAAAAGTAAATTCTGTTTGGATACATTGATAATACTGTATTTTTATTGTTCTTTAGAAACTACTTTCTTTTAATAGTTGACTAGAAGATTACATCGACAGTGAGAAAGAGAGATCAGACAAAAATGGCTCCAAGATCCGATTCACAAACCAGCTCCGGCGCATCGGACGGTTCAGATCAATCCTCAATCGATCCAATATTCCACCTTCTCAGAATCCTCCCATTCTCATATCTCCGACCACCGCGTCTCCGTCTCAAGATCCCATCGTTCACACTTCCATCTCCGATGACTGTATACGCTCTAATCCTCCTCACATACTTCCTTGTAGTCTCCGGTTTCGTCTACGACGTAATAGTCGAGCCTCCTGGTATCGGATCTACTCAGGACCCGATTACTGGCACTGTACGACCCGTTGTGTTTATGTCGGGTCGGGTCAACGGTCAATACATCATTGAAGGTCTTTCATCTGGATTCATGTTCGTTCTCGGTGGGATTGGGATCGTTATGCTTGATTTAGCACTTGATAAGAACAAAGCTAAAAGCGTTAAAGATTCATATGCTATTGCTGGAGTCTCTTCTATTGTGATTGCTTATGTGATGAGTATGCTCTTTATCAGAATTAAGATCCCTGGTTATCTCCATTAGGGTTTAGATTACTTCAATGTGTAATAAAGATGGGAACTTTAGCTGTAATATCAATCACTTGAAAGGTTGTGTCTTTTTTGTGTTTTCTTAGGCATTTGTCTTTGGATTCGAATCAAAGTCTTAGTAACTGTTCAATCGAGTTCTTTATGCCTCATTGTGCATATCTCTGTAGTAATAATGTAATCACAAGTTGAAAAGTTGAGATCTTTATGTTGGCTTTGTTTGCCTTATTTCGAAATATGTTCCTTTGGTTATGATTTGAATGGTGATGCTTTGGTTTGCAAAAGTACATAGTTTTGATCATCAGAGTATTAAGAGAGGAAAAAAGATTATTCATGAACAAAATTTGGTGTGTGTAGAAACAGGGACCTGGTGCAAGCATAGATAATGAAGAAAAAAAAGAATCCTAGAATCTGATGAACATATATTGAGATACTCTTTATACATATGATGCTATCGTTAAAATGATAAACTAAATTGGGTTGTTTTGGTCTTGATGCTAGAGATGTGCATAGCTTGTAGGAGTGTGGTACCTCTCAGTTGTTGTTTGTTTTATCTGCTGAAATAGGTTCTTGGAGAAAAGAGACGACGAGGGGAGAACATTCCAGAATATCTAGGGGAAGCAAGACTGTCGATGGAACGGTACTCAGGCATGATGAACCCTTCTCTCTCTTCTCTGTTCCAGCTTCTTGATCCACCATTAAACGTCCCATACTTGACCAATTTACCGAATCCCCACGCCTTCTTCTTGTTGGGACTCTTTGGTAAGCTACCGTTCATCTTCTGGGTCAGATACTCTCTCACCACCTGCAAACCCTGCTCCATCACCTCCATGGGCGGGGACACGAGCGGGTTTCCTTCAACACTCAGCTTCCTTAGCCGTCTCATGCAGCCAATGGACTCAGGCAAGGCTGTAATCTTGTTGTAGCTAACATCTAGCTCAATGAGGTTCATTAGGAGGCCAATGGAAGATGGGAGTGCAGAAAGGTACTGGAAATTCTGGCTGACATTAAGGATCTCGAGGTTGATGAGATTCTCGAGATCATCTGGGAGAATCATGAGGCAGTTGAGACGGGCATCGAGGACACGGAGAGATGTGAGGTGAGTAATGGAGATTGGGAGGCTAATGAGTTTGTTGGAGTTGACAGAGAGCTTCCTTAAATTAGTGAGTTCAAATCCAATGGAGTCTGGTAATCTGATGAGTTTGTTGAAGTTTGCATTTAGTTCTTCCAAAGACCTGAAAACAAAAAGAACAAAATAGACAAATTGGGAGTTATGGTTTGTTGAGGGGTGTTGTGAGAGTTTTGTGAAAGTTATGGGGTGAAACCTGCAATGTTGGATAGATTTGGGGAGGGAAACAAGAAAGTTGCCGGAGACGTTGAGGGTCTTGAGCTTGGAGAGACAACCAATGGAGTTAGGAAGAGCTTTGATCTGATTCGAGTGAACATCTAATGCTATTAAGTTGAGTAGTCTCGCTGTAAGTGATTCTGGTATGATCTGTGTCACATCCAAAATAGCACCAAATATTAAGAAAAATGTATGAATTGTATTATCAGACACAAACCAAACAAAAGCTAAAGTGGACTTATCCATATACTTCTTGTAATATCAAAGTGAAATGACTGAAATCATCAAATCACCAAAAGAAAAGCAAGTTTGATTCATCCAAGAGAAATGAAGTCATTTTACACAATTATGATCAAAATAGACAAATTAAGATTAGTATGTGCAATTGCATGCTTATGATAAGGTATTGAATCATGCAAGAGAAATTTCTCATGATTATAAAAATGTGTATGTGTTTAGATATAAACCTGGAGATGATTATTGGAGAGATCAAGCTTGCAGATTTGAGCTAAATTGAGAGAAGGATTAGGGAGAGACTCCAATGCCATCCCACTCAAATTCACAACATCTAGCCTCTCTTCCTCATTATTAATAATGTTATTGAATGATGGTGACTTTGGTGATGATGATGGTGATGATGGAGATGATGGCGACGATGATGGTGATTTCTTCTGTTGATGTTTATTATGTTGATCCATCATCATCATTGTCATCATTTGTTCCTTTTGTATTTGTGGTTGCTGATGATATGCTTCCTCGCATATCATCTTTCACTCTCTCTCTATATATATATATATATATATATGTAAATGTGTGTGTTTGTGATTTTATGTAAATGGTTGAACAAGAAGAAGAAGAAGAAGAAGAGAATGATCAAATGATAGAAGAATGAGAGTTTAGAGCTTATATGCTAACAAATGTGTGTGTACGGAGGGATTATAGGAGATGTACGGTGGAGAAATTTTTTGGTAAAATTAAAAAGGAAGTAGATAGATTTAAATAAAACGAAATATTAAAAAGCCATAAACAAAATTGATTAGTTAGGTAATTAAAGAGTGGTCAAAGGTTTTCACCTGATAAAAAAAAAAAAAAAAAAAAAGTCAAATGATCCGCAAATCACTCCTTTCTTTTCTAGTATTTGGCATATTTTGACCAAATCAAAAGAGAAAGGTCCACACTAATCACTAAAGCATTGAACTTGATTAAGAATATTCCCATTCATATGTACTTTTTGACACATTAATATATTTAAAGCTGTATCATGATAACTAGATATATATGTAATATGTCCCATGCTATGAGTGGGATTAAATCTCATTTTTTTTAGTATCAACTGATCGTTATTATATCAACATGTAAATTGATGTAACTAAAAACTAATATCACTTTAATTGAAGATCAAACACTAAAGTTTGTAGTTATTATAGTGTTTCTTTAGTTCATAATATGACCAGAGAACAATAAAAACCTTTTAAACATATATTAAGCATAAAATTTGAGTTACTCCGTATACTTAACCGTAGCAGTCCGGCGGTAGTTTTCTAAAGGATACCAAATTACCAAAGGTAGATTAATACAACAATCATCAAAAGGGTATTTCTGAAATACAACAATCGTATGATGGGACTTTCTTCTAGGACGTGGGTATTCGGATATCTGTTCGGATTCGAGTTAAGTATTTCAGATTTTCGGATGTTCGGGTTTAGGAGTATCGCACCTATTCGACTATTTCTTAGTTTCAGATCGGATACACTTGGATTCAGATCGGGTTCGGGTACTCCGAAATATTGAAGAAACATAAAAAAAATTGATTAAATTTGAATAAAATTTAGTTAAATTTCCACAAATATATAAATAAAAACATTTGAATATTTTAGTTATTTTATATATTTTGATTATTTTGCTTTTAAATTAAAAGATGTTTTTAGTTTATAATTGTAATTTTAGATATTTGGGTCATATCTATTCTAAATATAATTAATATTTCTATATATATAATAATTATATTTCGGATATTTTTTATATCTATTCAGGTTTCGCTTTAGACTGAATTCGGATTCAGATGTTCGAATATTTTAAAATTTTAGATCGAATTCGATTTAAATTTTTTTGGTCGGGTTCGAATTCGGGTTTCATCATCCCTCCACGAATCCATCCTAAAAACACACACTCACAGCAAACATCGCCACGTAAACACACACTAACGTGCCACGTGGTCTCAAATATCGCTTTTAGAATCTATAAGTCTTGCAAAGAAACACTGTGAGACCTGTGAGAAAGAAAAAAAGGGAAAGAGAGACATGGAGGCAACGAAAGAAAGAATGGAGAAAGAACAGAAGAAGAGAGACGTCACCAATGAAGCAGGAAAGGCTGAAGACAACACAGTGAGAGGCATCATTCGTGAATCTATAGTGGAAGGCGGAGGAGCCAGCGATGGCGACAAAGCCGGTGGCGGTGGCGCTCGTAAGCCGGAGGACATTCTTGCTTTCTCAAGAACCGTACGGAAGATTGATTCGTCTCTTGAGTAGTAGTAGTTAATGTATTATTATTATGTTGTTTACATTTTCGCCATCTATAACGATCCACATTAAATATATCTTTTGTTTTATTAGAACACAAACATCAATACACTAACATCGTATTAATATTATTTGAAATATATATTCTGAAATATTTTTAAAAAATACAAGTTATGTCATTTATATTTTAAAACAAATAACAAAAGCTGAGTAAGTTTTTTTTTATAAAAAAATATAAATAGATCGACAAGATTTAATCCATAACTTAATCTTATTTCGTAGAGTAATACGAGTTATTAGAGTTGAATTTTGGTATAACAGTCAGAGAAATGAATGATTAACTATTTTACTATCCATAAAAATAAAAATGTCTAATCCTTAGTTTTTATATCTAAATATAGCTAAAGATTACCTTTTTACCATCAATAAAACCATACACAACTATAATATTTAATATAATTATAATAAAACTAAATTTACTAATAAAAATAAAATTTTTATATATTTTACTACTTAGTAAAATTATTATTTATTTGTAAAATTATTGATTATGGGCTTTATACGTTTAGGTCCAGTTCTCAAGAAAACTCAAGAACCCTCTGGAACTTCTCTTAGTAAAATTTATAGCTCAGCTTCACTAACATTCTAGAGAACAAGAAGAAGAAGATGTCAATAATTCCGATCAACAATCGCCGGAGATTATCTTCCGGCGACAGAATTTGGGAACCATTTGAACTCATGAACACCTTTCTTGACTTCCCATCACCATCTCTCTTTCTTTCTCACCACTTTCCCTCATTTTCTCGAGAAATATTCCCATCCTCTTCCTCCACCATCGAGACGCAGCTCAACTGGACGGAGACTCCAACGGCTCACCTTTTCAAGGCCTATCTTCCGGGAGTGACTGAGAACGAAGCGATCGTGTTCGTCGACGACGAAAGATTTCTCCAGATCTGTACAGGCGACAACAAGTTCATGAGCAGATTCAAGCTTCCTAATAACGTTTTGACGGATCAAGTCACGGCGTGGATGGAAGATGGGTTCCTCGTCGTGTTCCTTGCGAAAGATGGTTCTTCTCCGCCGTCGCCGGAGATAGAGGATAATCGCAACGTGAGAGTCGTGGAAATCACCGGCGATGATGATGAGTAATAAGTTTATATGTGTGAACTAAAATGAACGAATTTAATTACGTAGTTTAAGTTGTGATCGTGTGTTTGAACATAGTGTGTAAGTTTGTGATATATATAAATGTTTATGTTTCCTATGAAAATTGCAAAAGCACACTCCAAGTAACCACAAGTTTACAAATAATTCACCTAGAGAAATCAAAAACTAATCAACCTTTAGAAAAGATTCCAGAGTCATATATGCTAAGAGCTCGAATTTCTCAGCCCAATAATTTAAAAGGAAAAAAGAAAAAATAAAAAGACTCATCATTCTAAAGGAATTGCGGAAAAAAAAAAATACTTATAAAAGAATTACGAAGGAAGAAAGTTTTGGCAAAACGATTCTTCAAATCGTTAATTTTTGTCATTTTGTTCTAGATTTTTAAATTTTATTTTTATGAATCTTGTGAAATTGAAAATAAGTCGCAGTATAACTCTTGTATTGTATTGATTTTTTTTAATGATTATATACCTTAATTTTTTTAGATTTTAAAAGTAGATTTAAAATTTTTGTTTCCAGAAGTTAACTTGATGGATTAAATATTAGCATTTATAAATTCAGAGGAGGTGACAAAGGATATATATAGTATGTTTTTTTTTTTTTGGTAAGATTAACATGCATTTTTTAAAGTTCAAAAGGTAAAAATACAAAAAATATCGATTTGAAATGTTTTATTTTTCAAAAAGTCATAAAGAAACAAAAATTGAGCGGGATAATGTTTATAGATATGCGTTCGATGTAAAAATTGAGAATGCAAATGATGTTTTACACATCCGAAACTGTTAAAATTGGTAAAAGATTACGCACTTAGACATGTGTTTGTTGAATTTTGGACCCTTAATACATTTTCGAATAAACATCTGAAACTGTTAATTGACCTATTCTTGCCAAAAGAGATTTCAATTGTGTCCAACATAGACAAAAGCAAGGTAAGCTTTGTTACATTTTTTCTGGTTTCAATCATAGTTCTCTTTGAAAATATTAATTACCTTATATTTCCGTGAAACAAGGTGAAGAGAAGAAATAAAAGAATGAGTGATGTACTTCAAAAATCAAGTATTTTTCAGATGATCCGATAAGCGGATTGGGTATGGAACTATCCATGATTCTTAGTTCCTATAAATGCATAATTAGAATATTTACATATATATATATATATATATATATTTGTTCTAGAAATATTATGTAAATATTCTAATATCAAGATTCAAGAAGAAATAGTTTGGCTGGTGATTGGTTCTCAAGACATGAAGACTCAGGCTTAAAAGTTAGCTTGTTAAGCCACTTAACATTGCCCATGATCCTTTTTGAAGTTGCAAAGGTGGTTGATCAAAACCGATCAAGTTAAGGATGAACAGAGCATATGAAGTGATTGTACAAGTTCACATGGGACTGTGTCAGAATGGAACATGTCCGAGAATGTGAAGTCTACAGCTGAATGAGCTGATCTATGGTCTTCTTTTGGTGTGATAAATCCAAAAGTGAAACTTCAGTAGAAGCATGGTTCTTGGCAGTTCTTCTGGAGTTAAAAAAAAGTTGAAATGGCTGCAGTGTGATTATGTACTTGTCACAATTCTTAACATTCAGTTAAGGAGGAAGCAATGACCAAAGATTCTGATACACAAGAACATATTGGTTATTAAAAGGGACACTGTTGGAAGTTTAAATTCAGATTAAGTGGAACTTAAGTATGAGAAACACACTGAGTCTGAAAGGTTGTTCTTTCAGGTGGAAGAACAATGTTGGTCAGATTGTAAACCATGAGAGCTGAAGCTTTTGCCATGAGACTTGTGTATTATGCAAGGACAAGAGCACATGATAGAGCAAATATTGTAAAAATAGACTGTCGAGTTCTCAGTGTAAGATACAAAAGAGTGAAAACCACTGGTCATCTGAAATATTTGATACACTATATTGTCTCAGTTCACTATACAATCTTTTGCACCATAGTTGTAATTTGCTCCTCCCTACACACTCTTTGCCCTACAAGCATTTCCTCAACCTTGACATCAAGTTTCTTTAGCTAATGCCATTGAACAGGTAAAAAGATAAAGAAAACCATTACAAAAGAAGCTGTATCATGAACTCTTAACAAAATCTAATAGGTTCCCCGATGTTTATGTTTATCCCATCCAAACGCATAACAAGACGCGTTGGGGAACCCAAATGATCACCAAAAAGCAAATGTTACTTACCGCCATTTGCAACTATAATTTCTTCAATTAGCATCAATGCATGCTTTTCGGAGCTCATGAACCTCTTTCCCTCAAGCCCCACAACAAGTGCATGATGGGTGCTATCATTTGGAAGCATTCCCCTTTGAACCATTAAACCAATCAACTCACATGCTTTCTCAATATCTCCTACACTGCAATATCCATAGATGAGTGTATTATACAAAATCACATCTGGCTTTAGCCCCGCATCAAGCAACTTATTAAACAAAACAATAGCTTTGTCCATTCTCTGCGCTCTGCAATAGCCATGAAGTAATGCAGTACATGTTACAACATCAGGTTGCACTCTAAGATCAGCCATGTAGAACCACAAAAGAAACGCTTCCTGAAAATCTCCCTTCTTCGAGAACCCACCAATCACATCTGTGAATGCTAATGCACTAGGAACAAAGCCTCTTCTGATAAGCTCCCTGATAATTTCATTTGCTTCATCGACGTATCCTCTAACAACCATGCTATGTATCAAAATATTGTAGGTTGCAACATCTGGAGAGATACAGGCAGATCTCATTCCATCAATAAGCTCAAAAACTTTATTTAGCTGATGTGTCTTCCCATAACCATACATTAGATTGTTATATGTTACAACATCCGGATTCAAGCCCTCGGTTTTCATATTCCGAAACACAGATTCTGCATCACCTATGCTTCCAAACTTACTACAAACACCAATAAGTAGTGTATATGTAGTCAAGGATGGCGGGTTCCCGCTTTTCAACAGCGCTCCAAAATATTGAAAAGCTTTATCTGTTCTGCCCAGTTTACAATACCCACCAATCATAGCAGTATAACAAACACAATCAGGAAGGAGTCCTAACTCGAACATCTCCTGAAATATGATCGAAGCTCTGAGCATGTCTCCCGTGTTGCTTATTTTTGATAGAAAACTACTGTACACAAAAATGTTTGGTTTAAGTCGAAAAGAATGAATGAGCTTAATGGCTTCCTCTGGTTTTCCTACCTTACAGAACCCGTCGATAACAGAACTGACGGATACAGAATCCTGCGAGATACCAAAGAGTTTGAGCTTAAACAATATCGCAGTCGCTTCTTTTAGAAACCCTGCCTTACATAATTCATGAATGAATACAGTAAATGCCACGATATCAGGTCTGAGGCCATAGTGTTTCATCCCCATAAGCAATTCCCAACCTTTATCAAAATAACCATCAGAGCAATATTTGCTAATAAATAGGCTAAGAACTGCAGCATTTAGATGTCTCCCTCGACTAAGCATGTGCTCAACAAATTCCTGAGCTAACTCTAACCCGTAAATTCGTAGAATTTCCTCAAGCAACGAAATACAAACCCCTCTTGAAGGAAAGATGCCAAACTGATCCATTCTGTAGGTTAGTTTCAAGGCCATGTCTACTTTTCTCTCGTTAACACAACAATCAATCAGCATTGAAAACACGGTCTCTAAAACCCGAAGATCAATACGAGTTTCAAATAGATCATTGATAACCAAACACAAAGACCTTTCATCTCCACTACATTTCTTAATCAGCCAGAGAAGCATATCAACAGCTCTATAATTCATATTCCCAGATACCAAAATATGAATCATTCGACTAATAGACTTGCTCGAGTGCTCAGAACCAATCCACAACTCTGACCACCTAAAGAAGTATAAAGCAATAGAAGCATCCAAAGTCTCCTCAAACAAATCATCCAAAATTCTAATGACTTTGTATTGATCAAGTTCAGTACTAAACAACACACACTCATATCTCTGTATCCAACTGTGTTTCATAAGCACATTTCTAATAGTTTCAACACAATCACTAGTGACATCAGTATTCTTCAGAATCGTATCAAAATCTTCACCAAAATTTTTACTTGAACTGGAAACATATTGACGTGATCCAGAGTAGATTGGCTTACCAGAATCAGCTAACGAAGCAAGAGAGAACAAATATCCAAAAGCCTTAGTTCTTGTAAACCAATGATTCTTCAACCCAGAAGACTTCAAGTTATGAAGTGAGCTTGAAACCCACATAAACAGAGACTGGTCACCACAACTCACAAGTAATCCGAAGTAGAAGAAGAAGAAGCAAAAATGAAAACTTTTTTTGTCAATTTTGTGGAACTAATTCGAATTAATTGTGACTTATCGATCGAGAGAGACGATAATCAAACCGGTTTCGTAATCCAATAACCAAAGATGAATGGTGTGACTTCATAAATGGGCTTTTATATGGGCCCATTTATGAAGCCCATATTTTTACAACAAATACGGAGTCTCCGTCCGACATATTCCCGGCGGCGGCAAATTGTCTCTCTTCCTCTCTAATGGACTCTCTGGTAGCGAGTTACGCTTCGTCGGACGAAGAAGACGAAGAACCTCAACAACGTAGAGAAGCTTTCACCGTTAAATCCTCAGTACCTTCTTCTTCTTCTTCGTCTCTATTCTCAGCTATTCCTCAACCTAAAGAAATTATATCTTCCGAAGATGGTGGTGATTTTGGCTCACGAGTGAAATCTTCTACGTTTCTCTCCTCTCTACCTCCTCCGAAATCTTCAATTGCTCCGGCACCGTCGTCAATTCCGAAACGTGTCGTTCAGATCAGGCTTCCGGTAAACCCTAGACCGAGCAATCTTGATGATGACGATGATGAAGAAGAGGAGAAAGCGAGGAAGAAGCGTAAGCAGATGGAATCTTCTTCAGTATCTCACGATTCATCAGTGAAATCGTTTTTATCAGCCATGCCTGCTCCTAAAAGCTCTCAAGCACTCGGTGCTCTTCCTTCATTAGGATCAGGATCAGGTCGAAGATCAATCCTCGAAACAACAGAAACACCTGCGATTGCAGTATCGCAAACGGAATCAGGTAGTAGTGATCAAAACCAGAGCTATGATTCGTTTAGTCATAGTAATAGCGAAACAGAACAAATTGCTGGAGTTGAGAACTATTATGCTGGTGGTTATGGTGGATACGAAACGAATATTAGTGGTAGTAGCTATGGAGGTAATAGTTGGAATGGTTGTGAGTTTGAGGCTACTACGGGATTGCCCGAAGCGGTTGTAGCTATGGACAGTGGTGCGAGGAGAGGAAGGAGAGGGAGGAATGTTATACCAACAGAGATTATTGAGGTTAAACAAGATGAGCTTATGAAGAATAGACCAAGAGTTGATCAGACTAAATCTACTGGAATCGCCTTTGGACCAGCGTATCAGGTACTTGCTTTGAATTTTTGGGATGTAAGAACTTTTAGGAGTTGTCTGTCGTTTTCTCTGGTTCTGTAAATTTGAAGCCTTTTCTCATAATTAGAGAGCATATTGAGTGAGGTATATTTGAGAAAAACCTGAAGTTTAATTGGTAAAAAGTATAGAGTAGGAGTTGTGAATTAGTTTCTGTTTGTGGCTGCCATTGTCAACAACTTGGAAGCTGTCGTTAGGGTCTCTTATTACTCTGGTTCTCTAAATTTTAGCCCCATAGCTTGTAGGAGATTTTCATTAGAGAGCATATTGGGCAATCAAATATTTGAGAAAAGCTCAAAATTTAACCGCCAGAAGAAATTAGAATATGAGTTTGTTTGGTGCTTCCATTGTCAAGGTTTTGGTGCTTCCATTGTTAGGGTCTCTTATTACTCTGGTTCTCTAAATTTTAACCCCATAGCTTGTAGGAGATTTTCATTAGAGAGCATATTGGGCAATCAAATATTTGAGAAAAGCTCAAAATTTGACCGCCAGAAGAAATTAGAATATGAGTTTGTTTGGGGCTTCCATTGTCAAGTTTGTTCTGTTTTGCTGCAAAACCCCTTTTGTGTTGAATTATATCAGTTTTATGGTATGAATTCTTTGTATTGCCTTTTAAATGTTGTCTTTGTTCATATTTGTCTTGCAGCCGGAATCATCTTCATCTAAGGGGAAAGTGTCAAAGCTTCACAAGAGGAAGCATCAGATCACTGCGTTATTCATGGACATGAAGCACAAGGAGACAGAATTACAAGAGAGACGTTCAAAAGGATTGCTCACAAAAGCCGAGACACAAGCTAAATACGGATGGTGATTTACTGCCTTTGTTTCTGCCATTTTTTTTTTTACTATATTCCAAGATCCAAGCTTTGAATGTAATATACTCGTTTTTATTTGTATGAATCTACTCTCAGCAGAATGCTTATGACCCAACAAGTTGTTTAAAGGCTTTATCACTTTGAAAATGATTCTCAGATTTAACTCAGAACCTGTCCCTGAACACAAACTTTCTATTAACTACTCTTTTTTGGGAGTTAACAAAAGATCTGAACCTAATTAAACCTCTAATAGAGCAAGTCAATATCCATAAGTTTTGGCAAGTGGTACAAAACTCATTGGCGCTTGACAAAAAATTTCCGACCTACCTTCCTACTATCTAGGGGTCTCTGATCCAAAAGCCATATGCATTTGATTGTGTCCATCAACATTTTCCTTTGTTACGTGATCTGCTTCGGCCCTTAGGTCCTAGCTTTCGTGTTTTGGCGTTTGAACGAGGTCTAAGCTGCAGAGAGAAGTGACCATTCAGTTTTTTAGATCCTTGATGAGAACAGAAGGCTATGGTCGGGAAAAATCAAACAAGTAAGTAATGAGAAAGATAACAAACCATCTTCATGTACTTGAGTTGTTTAAGGACCTCACTTGTCTCCAGTTCCTGAAGAAATGAACACAAGATGTATTGTATAAAATTTGATGACTTTTTTTTGAAGTATGCAGAAATCTGTTCAAGAATCCAAATGACAAGTTCATGGAGAAAAACGAAGCAAAACTGTACGAGAATTTTGACTGCTTTTACTAAGTACTAGACTCTCATGGTTGCTAACTTTTCACCCTCGAAAGGATTTTTCTTGAGGAAAAGAAGATAGTTGTAAAGAGAGTTTCTGACCTGAGGGACGGCACAGTCAGCATGCGACGGATCCCAAAAGACGCAGCAGTAGCATTCCCAGTCTTTCGTCTGTACCTCTGAAGGAGGGGCCCTAAGTATATCCAGTCAAATTAAGCATATTGAGTATTCAATTTACAAACGATGGTTGAGTTATAGATATGAGACAAGGAAGAAGATATTGGTAAGAAGCCCGATGAAAAGGCGATAGATAGGACTATACATTCAAGCATGAGCCAAAAAACATAACATGCAAAATTGTTTAGCTTACCTACGCCACTTTCCGCAGATATCTCCATGAGTATCTTCCTCTCTGCATTGAAGCCAATTTACTGCAGACCATTGTTTCTTACTTTTCTTGGCCTTCTTAAAATCCTGCAAAGAGAGAAGAATGACAGCTCTTTAAAATCCAGCCAAGTCTGTGACAATATAAGACTTATGCATATCCACTATACCGAGAGCTTACATGCATATATTCTGACTCATCAATTTCCAAGGGTTCACCAAGAAAAGATGTATCACTGCATTGAGATCCAAATGTTTTTGTATGTCAGCCAAATAAAACAAAGGCCACCCATTTTGATGATAGGAACAACACTCATTTACCAGTTGATAGACATCTTTGATATTACAGTAGGACTCAGAAATTCAAAGGACTGCTGATTATTGAAGTGCATACCTCATTGTTGGACCTGACCAGTCCGGAACATCTGCTTGAAACTCTTTTCCTATTCGAACTCCTATTACAAATGGTACTGTAACTCTCCATTTCCGTTCCCGTAAAATTCTCCCCTTCTTGGTCTTTGATGACTTATTTTTCAAACAGGATGGACAGAGCCAGTCATCAATCTTTGCAACTTCTTTCGACCGAACACCGCAGCAGCTTGTATGATATGCCTTTTCACATTCATCACAAATTAGCATCTTTTCGACAGTTCCTGGCTTATCACAATGTTTACACTGCCTGAAAGGGCGGCAACTATCGTCTGTATCTGTCTCAGACACCCCAGCATCAGAGGAACTGCAATCATCTTCCCCAGTTTTACTGGAGCTTGAAGCAAGTTCAGAACTGGATTTCAATGAAGAGTAGCTGTCATTTGTTCCATCAGAAGAGCATGTCACTTCGATATCGTTTACAAGTTCTAGAGCATGAGAACTGACAATAGAAAGTTGATCACCATTTTTCTTGGTTTCGCTTGAATAATGTCTGGTAAAAGGTCCTCTGAATTTAAACTTCTTCCGTCTATAAACTACAAAGCCATTAACCCGAGCATCAATAGATTTCCCTCTCTGCTTCCTCCGGCTATACATAAGCAAGGCAACAGATCTATCACCGCTTCTCTTGGTTTCCCCAATATGACTTCCAGTAAACCTGCTATTAGATTTCACAAACTGCTTGCTTTGACTGCAAACAGTTTGATGACCACTATTCTTGATTTCTCCAGGGCTAGGTCCAGTAATAGTACCATCAGCATTAATTGTCTGTTCCCTTTGGGTATATGCAGAAGAGTCATCTTGATCACCGCTTACCTTGGTTCCTCCAGTGACAAGTTTGCTAAAACTACAGCTATTAGATTTTACTCCACCTTTCTTTCTGCAATACACAAGACAATTATCTGATTGGCTGCCTCTTCTCTTGGTTTCTTCACAGTCGCGCTCAGAGACAAAAGCATCATCAAGCCCATCACCCTTTATCGTAGTTTCTCCAGTAAAATTACAACTGTATTTCTCTCTTCTTTTCTTTCGGCTATAGACAAGACAGTTGTTGAAGCTATTTTTCCTTTTTGAGCTTTCTCCAGGGTGATGTACAAGGACAATAGAATCATCAAGTGAATCATCCTGTTTCTTGTTGTTTCCTAGGTTATTTTCCCCAGTTCCCCCAGGTTTCACATTCCTCTTCCTTCGATAGTACACAAGAGAAGCCAAGGCCTTTTCAGATACCTTGTGCATTACAGATTTCTCTGGACAACTTACTTGACGTTTTGGATGTTTTGATTCATCAAGATTCATTGCATCAGGGACTGGAGTAGCTTCAAGAAAGCTTACTTGAGACTGTTCAGGAAATTGGTGGATCATCTGATAAGTTTCAGCAAGTGATGCCCAATCATATGCAGCATATGGGTCTTGATACTCGGGTACGTTCAGTAGACTAGTTTCAACGGAAGAGCCGAACGAAGTTTCCACCAACATGTTTGCCTGAGAAACCCAAAAAGTATATAAAAGCACAGCACATCACTTCTCTAAGTACTGATGAATCTGTTGGTCATCTTCATGTAGTCCCTTCGAAAACTTATGGTCCAGTTCAAATCATTCTGATCTCCAAAATGTCAAAAACAAAACATGGAACAGAGTCAATATGCAAGAAAACCAAGTCCATGATTACCATACCGGAGAAACAGTAAGTTCTCTTCTCATTACTAATTTAGATCAATTTCACAGTACATAAAATTCAGTCCAACACATTGTTTTAAACGCACCCCAGTCACTTATCAGGAACCCAAAAGGGTTGCTCTCCTGAATGTTATTTGCATGCTTTTGTTTTACTGCATTCTAAGCCCAGACATATTTTCTGATCATCTCGAATCTCACTGAGAAAAGCAAGTTGAAATCCTCACTAAGTTGGTCCCTCTAGTGATAAAATGCAAAATTTCAATTCAGAAAAACCTTAAATCTTCACTAAGTTAGTAGTTCAGGATGTTCGTGGATGCTATTCAAATCCAAATCCAAATCCAACACCCAAGTTTTTAGAAAACCACACAGATTCGGATCTAACATGACTCAACTCTGGAAACCCATCTACCATTCAACCTAGATTATGCACTTTTGATTAAAGCTAGGCATATCTTCTTCTAATGCTAAAATTCCAATTTCAATCTAAACAATCTCTCAACAATTTCAATCTTTCAGTCATAAATTACCTGAAAAACCTCACAAACAAAACACACTTTCGTTCTTATGAAGAAACCCTAGAACACAAATCAAAGGCCACAAAAACCATTGGAGGAGACTAAACACCAAAAAATCCAATTCCAGTAATTCACAAACATTCATATACCTCACTTAATCAGAGTAAAATCCAGTACAAAAACAACAAAACAATTCAATGAGAGACATACACAAACAAGCTTCGTACAAGAAGAACACAAAGAACAATCGCATTTACCACAAGACTACGAAGAGATGAGCGTATAACCACCTTCGTTGAGCTTCTCCGAGTTATGGCGTTTCTTCTTCACTTAGCCACTCTTCTCCACTGACGCAAGTTTCTCTCTCCCTCGCTCGCTTTATCGCTCTCGGTGTCTCTCTCTCTCTCTAACTCACTGGCAAAACAAATTTCTTTGATTTTCCTGTGGAGTTCTCTTCAAAATCTGATTTATATAATTTAACCGCTCAGATTTTTTTTTCTTGTGTAAAAAGGTCTTTTTTTTTTTAATTTCTTGCATTCTAATCCCTGAATCAGTATAAATTTTAAAGCAATTAACAATGAAGAACACACAAAATTTTAGCAATTATAAATAATAATAACATAGGTGTTTAACTGTTAATAGAAAGTTTAAAGCTACATTATGTGTCCTTATAGACTTGTTGATGCCAAGATGATCAAACAAATACAAAGCTACATAACAACATATATCTCCAAGAAGCTCTGCTATGGGAACACATTCAATTAGTGAGTCCTCTTGGAGTAAAACAAAAACACTTGCCTAAGTTTTTCCTGAACTTTCAGGGTTCTAAATCACAGTAGCATGTGCTTCAGATCCAAATAAAGCTTCTCTGTTACTGCTTCATAGTCATTCCTCCTCTTGTTTCTGTGTCTTCTAAGCTCATATCGTTGCTTAATCTCGTCAAGGGCCTACACTCGACAATGACAAGGATGTGACCATTTAGAAGTTGCAAAATGAATGTGCCTACTGATGGCAATGGTCAGTCAAAAGATGAGAGCAGTACTAAATCATGTTTTCTAGTTTTTTCGCTTAAACGAGAAAACTAGTTGGGTTGCTACTGTGTTCTTTTAATCTGCGGGTGAGGGAAGAAAAAGAGACACTTGCCTGCTGAGTGAAGCAGTCTCTTTTGCAGAATCTTGAAGTTGATTAATCTCAGTCTTGCTGTTGTTGATTGCTATAGCCCTGGAATTTTCAGAGAATGCCTTAGAATAATGAGGTGGTTAAGAGAAACCTTGTTTACATATCTTAGAACCCACCTTCCTACTCCTCAACGTCAGATGTTGTTGCACCATTTGCTGAACCTGACAATGGAATTTTAGGATATGATTACCTACAATAGAGCTTACGAAGAACAGATACTAATAAACCAATGTTTATTAGCTATTTGAATGAGGATGTTATAGCCTAAAACGTTATAACTTTGGATGCTGGATACTTATAATAACTGGAAACAAGTACTTTTCTCACGAATACTTTCTTTAGTTCGAAATCCAATCTTTATGCAAGAATGCCCCTTCATGGTTTTGCAAACACCTGGTGAAGTCACTGCTACATAATGCCAGTGGTTTACAACGTTTTAGACCCAGCAGTCAGATATGTTTTATAAACTACAGAAGAGAATAGAGAATAGGAAGTAAATGCTAAGCCTTAAAAACACCTCTAGGGAGTCTGAAAGATAGAACTTATACCTTCATCTTCTACAGAGAGTCTTTCATCAACTTCTGGTGTCTCTCCATCCGAATCTCTCTAACTACTTTTGCTCATAGTTTCAAGTTTGTATCTGTTACTTAGACCTCAGTCTTTGTCTTCAAAAATCTGCTCATGTAAAAGACAGTCCTTTCTGAGTTTCTCCTAATAAACAAGGGAAATCATAAGACATAACAGTTATACAATCGTCTTGTAAAGACAATTTGAATTGGAATCATTATATAATGAGAAGGTGGTTAATCTTGTGAGCATGAAAGGGTAAAACAACTTATCATTATCAGTCTTGCGAAATAAATGGAAGACAAATCATATGGTTCCTCATACAATCGGAAACTATTACCAACTTTGTTAATAAACAAATAACACTACCATGCTCTTTTATGCGTAAACCACCGTCCTATAGAGAATCCAAAAGTAGATTTTTCTACTCCATCCTTGAAGTAGATCAATAAGTTCTTCTGCTTTGTTCTTGAAGCAAGTAACTATACTGTCTCCCATAAACAAATAAGAGATTAAAATTCAAAGGTACTCACATAGTATAGTTTACAGCTCTCCATTGTCTCGGCCTGGATACAATTTCTTCATTGCTGCTAATTTCCAAATGCATGACCTTCATTTTGGAGTTCTAAATCACGGCTGCCGAATCCTATCGAAAAGCCTATACACCATTAAAAGAACAGCTTAAGCCAGTTTAAGTTCTTTTGCCATCTTCATCACCAGCATTTCCCAAGCCACTAATGCTATTTCCATCTTCCTTCGTTTATCATAGTCACCATTCTCATAGTCATCCGAAGGCTAATCAACATCGTCACTGAGAAACGTTTCAGAACCATCATGGACACTAGCTTTACCTTTGAAGATATCCTATCTAAGAAGAGAGTAAAAAGTCTCAGAAGTAGAAGAGTAAAGACAGTTCTGATACTCAGAAGGAATTCATGACAAGAAAAACTAGATACAGAAAAGTATATTGTGGTTATCTCTCAAATTAAAAATGAAACTAGGCGGTTTAAATATGAGCTAGCTCAATCAAAATGAAATACTAGGGTACTCAGTACTCACAAACTTATCAGACATTTCCTTTAAGGCATGATCCATGCTGGTACAATGTGACGGCCAAAGGTTTACATGGCCTGACCTTTCCCTATTGAAGCCAAAAACCAGAAAAGAGACATGAAAATTCCAAAATTAGATTCAAAAAGAAAAAAAAGAGAGGAAATTTATGTGGCACAAATCTGTAGGTGGTATGTAGCAAAACGATCACTGGTATAGAAATCTTTACAGTGTAAGTATTTTAGCAATGGAAGATACATTTATATTCCCTGACGAGCCATGTCTTTGATTTAGAATAGTTATCATAATTCAACAATAGAGAAGCTAAACATCTGTACTATTCATATAAGACTCATTTGTAAAACAAATATAGATTTTGAGTTTATCTAGGAGAGCATTTCCGTTGCAAAACAGATACAGAAAACACATCAATAACCTACTGTAGTAAAAGAAAACATGTCCTCTCTAATTGAGGAAAAAAATAGAGTCATAGGTAGATTTGGTTTGTAACTCTGACCTTCCCAATCTTCTCTTGATTATGCATCGAAAAGATTCTACTCCAACTTCACATTTTACCTCTTCCTTGTATTCTTAGCCTTCTCCTCTTCGTCACTATCCTTGGAGTAAGTAGAATACTACAACACTGACCTTCCTTTGTAGCAGATTTGTCTTTTTTTTTCTCCTATCTTCAAAAGAGATTCAATTAGTATATACACCCGATTCTCCCAGCCAAACATACATGGAATTTTCAGGTTCTTGATCCACTAACCCCTTTGTTTCACTCTTTTCCATATCTCAACATTTTTAAGTAGTGATACAGAAGAAGCCAAGTCAATTCATGACTTAAAAAATTATAATTTTGATTGTTACCATCATCACACATAGAAGCCATTCAAACTGTTCTAGATCACATTAAACAGTTGTTGAATTTTCTTACAAGATGATATATTTCTAACTAAATCTGGCAATTCACAAGCAAAATAGTTAAAGATTTGATGCAAACCCAGAAACCATTAAGTCTCTTAGCATTTTCAAGTTGTTTCAGCCCAAAGATAATCATGAAAACTCCACTTCGTACAAAATCGAAAGCCACAAAATTTTATACATTAGAAGCTCAAAATCTTCCTAAATTTTACAGAACCAAACTCATATGAGAAAATTAAATATCTGAATCGAAAAGTTGATAAAAAGAAAAGTGAGATGGGTTACTTGCTGATCAAGCTTTGTCAGTTCAGACACCGGCGGCGACGGAGCTTTTTTCAATCAATCGTCGGGCTTGTGTTCATCGTCGGTCGCTTGCAGCTTTACTTTTTGTTGCACTATTAACATTTTACACTTTAATCCCTATATTTATCAATTTATATCTAATTCTGTTTCAATTTGATTAAAATGTAACAAAATCAAGTCTATATTGAATAACACTTGTTTTTTTTTTAATATATTTTAGAATACGATAAACAAATGACTAATCTAAAAATAATAACAGAGGATTCTATTGTAGATTTTAAAATACATCAAATTCTGTTAAAATACATAATTGAATAACTCCACCTATTCTCTTTGGGTTCATATTGGAAAATAATGATACCCAAAAGCTAATAAACTATGTCAACAAGGAAACAAAAAAAAATGGTCAGTCATCTAATTTTATTAATTAAAAACTTGAGTTTACATAATCAGAATGTAAATCATTCAAAATAATAATAGTAATAGGCACATCAAAATGAAAATGAAAAGAAACATTGTGAGGAATTCTGTTTTTTTTTTTTGCAAGAATATCAGAGGTTTGTTTGAATCTCTTTTGATCCAAGAATAACAAATGGTCAATTATTCATTAAATTTATCATAGAAAAATCTGATTATAGGGTAATTCAATTAAGCTGTAATTTAATTTCAAAGACAGATTATAATATATTAGTATTACCAGTATTAATATTATTAATTTAACACTACCATTTTTTTCCTCATTGTGATTTTAATAATTAAATAATGAATACACATTTTTACTTTTAGGTTAAGCTCTAGATAACAACAATTAACCAAAAAAACAAGAAAACAAGAAAAAAAAAATTAAATAATATAGCATTTTCTGTTATTTGTTCTTCACCAATCATCGTCACTTTGCGCCTGGAATCTCACGCAACAGACAAATTTCATATTTTCTCTATCAATCATCATCATCTCATCATCATCATCATCATCATCATCATCAGTTCATCATTATGATCTTCTCTCTAAACGTGAATTAGGAGGATGATCAAATGGAGGTGCTGTGATAAACCTTTCACGTAATTTCAAACTCTCTGTTTCTCGCTTCTGTCTACGTTTTGCTTCAAATTTGGAGAATTTGTTTCGATTTTTTATCTGATCAGATTTGAATTTTAATAAATTTCAAGTCTTTTAAACTGATTTCATAAACTGAAGAATTAACATTGTTCATTGCTTACTGATCTCCTCGGAGCTTTGTGATTCTCTGAAGTTTTCATCAACTTCTCGGAGATTTTTTTATAGCAAAAGAGGATTAAGCTCTATGGCTACGTCGGAGATTGAGCCAGCTATGCCGGAAGACGAGTCAGATCATCGTTTCGCCAATCTCAGAGGGGTTCGTTGGCGCGTTAATCTCGGAGTTCTTCCGTCTTTGGCTTCTTCAATTGATGAATTTCGCAGATCAACAGCCAATTCTCGCCGAAGGTTGTAAATTTCCCAACTTTTTTGGGAGTGATCAGATTGTTCATAAACCCTAAAGCAGGATTTGAGTTTTAATGATTAAAAATAAAGCTAATTGAGATTAATGATTGTTAATGATCAATGGTTCTTAAGCAATAGTTCTGTATCATAATATACTTAGTGGAATGTATTTGTTATGTACAGATATGCTCTTCTCAGGAGAAGACTTTTGATGGATTCACATGTACTCAAAGATGAATATAGTTCCCCTAATTTTTTCACTGACAACCCTTTGTCGCAAAATCCGAGTAAGCTTCTGTTTCCTTTGCTCATAGCATCTAATTTCCCTCAATTGCTCTTTGATCCAGTTCAACTGTAAATCATATGTACATTGTCTTTAGAGTGGCCAGATATATAGATATGCCTGGTCTTTCGAGTTAAAGGTCTTAATGATTTGTTCAAACATCTGTGTAAAAGCTTATTTGTCTATATTTGCATAGTGTTGTTTAGAGTAAATCACATGTTTATATCAATTCTATGCAGATAGCACATGGGGTCGGTTCTTTCGTAACGCTGAGTTGGAAAAAACACTTGACCAAGACTTATCAAGGTTATATCCAGAACACTGGTGTTATTTCCAAGCTCCTGGATGCCAAGGCATGCTTAGACGTATTCTATTGTTGTGGTGCCTTAAGCATCCCGAGTATGGGTATAGACAAGGTACATGTTTAGTAAAATGACTATAGAAATGTGATTTGCTGAAATATTCTTATGTATCGTATGATTGTTCGCATTTCTTTTTAGGAATGCACGAGCTTTTGGCACCCCTCCTTTATGTACTTCATGTTGATATCGTGCGTCTTTCTCAAGTGCGTAAAAACTATGAAGATTATTTTACTGATAGATTTGATAGTTTATCTTTCGAGGAAAGAGATATTACTTACACCTTTGATTTCAATAAGTTTGTGGACTCCATGGACGATGGGATTGGTTCCCAGGGATATTCAAAGAATATAAAAAGTCTAGATGAGCTTGATCCTGAAGTCCAATCCATTGTGATGTTGAGTGATTCTTATGGGGCAGAAGGTGAACTTGGTGTTGTCTTGTCTGAAAAATTCATGGAACATGATGCTTATTGTATGTTTGATGCTCTAATGAGTGGGATTCATGGTTGTGTCGCCATGGCTAGCTTTTTTTGTTACTCTCCAGCCAATGGATCCCACACCGGGTTAACTCCAGTTCTTGAAGCGTGTACTGCATTTTATCGTCTTTTGTCTGTTGTTGATTCATCTCTGCACAGCCATCTAGTTGAACTTGGAGTTGAACCTCAGTACTTTGGTCTTCGTTGGTTAAGAGTTTTGTTTGGAAGAGAATTTTTGCTCCAGGATCTCTTGTTAGTGTGGGATGAGATATTTTCAGCTGATATAAGTGCAAGTACGAATACGAATGACGAGCATAGCAGAAACCACAGCTTCAGGATCGTTGATTGTCCTCGGGGAACTTTAATCTCAGGAATGGCTGTTTCGATGATATTGTATTTAAGATCTTCCTTGCTTTCTACTGAAAATGCAACATGTTGTCTACAGAGACTATTAAATTTTCCAGAGAACATTGACCTGAATAAGATAATACAGAAGGCCAAGTCATTACAGGCTTTGGTTTTGGATGCTGATGTGCGATCAGCTCTGTCAATTAATGGTGTTTTCGACCAGAGCGGTTATGTACATGCAAGAACTAAAAGTTTTCCATCTGACTCCACTTCACCTAAATCACCTTTGATTGTCGCACCTGAAAGCTATTGGGAAGAGAAATGGAGACTTATACAAGAAGAAGAAAGGCAGATTTGTTTGGAGAAACAAAGTCCTCTTACACTGAAGAAAAAAAGGTGGTTGAAGGTGACAAAACTTTTCCGAGCAGTGACTGATCGAACTCATCATAAGTCACGAAATGGAATAAGGGAAGCAAACTCATCGCCGGTGACACAAAGTTTGCTTGAAGATTTGTCTGAGCAGATCCATCCCAGCCCAGGGGAAGCTAAAGGAAGAAATCATTTGATAGATGTTAATTGTCCTGTGACTGTGAACAATGACGATGACCCTCCTCAAGAAACTGAGGAAAGCATTATGGATTTTCATTCTGCAGATGAAGAGAGTATAATAAGTGGAAATTCACAGAGTGAGGAGAATGTATCCGTCTCCTCAGACCCAACCAGTCTTGTCACAGGTTCAAACGACCTTGAAAACAGTTCAGATAGCAGTACTGGGCCAAATTTGTTTCCTGATGAAAACGATAAAAGCATAGAATCACCTGTTGAAGAGAATTTATCTGTCTCCTCAGAACTAAACAGTCCTGCCAAAGATTCAAATGGCAGTACTGGTTCAAATTCATTTCCTGATGAAAACTATACAGGCCAACAAACAAGTGTAGATTCATCTCTTTCTATATCTTCCCATACGAGAAATGAGCATCCAGTAACTCAGTCTGATGAAGACCATTCCACAGATAAATCTGTGGGCATTACCAAGGAACCCAAGCTTTTACATGGAATAGTCCAATGGTTTCGGAAGCTTAAACCAAAAATTTCCAGTGAGGAAACTTCTAATAGAAACAGATCTGATGTCACAAAGACCAACATTGTTGAAATTAACAAGAACCAAATCGTGTGCTATTCTGAGTCCCACCCACAAACTTTGTCTTCTGGCAGCAATGGAGACTCAGAACAGAATCTGATGAAGACTCTGAAGAACCTTGGCCAGTCCATGCTCGAACACATTCAGGTAACTTACTCAGCTCTCATATTAGCTGTGTGTTCAACATTTATCATTATATTCAAAAGTATAATAAATAGAAAGACAGTAAAATAGATTATCAAACTGGTAAAAGTATTTCACATATGGTTTTGAAGGTGCCAGTAACAATTATGGTAATCTATTGCCTCCAATAGTATAGGATCATTATAGCAAAGATTTCTCACCATTTCCACGACAACTTTGCAAGCTCAAATGTTCTGATGGTTTAAGCCTCTTTTATTTTCAGGCGATCGAGTTAGTTTTCCAACAAGAACCTGGTCAGGTTCAGGCAGGGTTGATAGGGAATATATCTAAAACCACTTTGATCGAAAAGGGACAAGTCACAGCTACAACAGCACTTAAGGAGCTTCGGAAAATTAGTAATCTGTTGTCAGAGATGTGAGGTGTGTGTTCTCTCAGCTCTGTATATACATTTTGTAATGTATATGTTTTAGAGTTAAAGTTTTTCTTTCCAATCCATGTGTGGTTAGTTCTGAATGGTTAGAGGAGAGTTTCAGTATTAGTTATGGTGCTAAATATGGGACGAATGATCAACTTCTTCATAGGTGCTGTATTAATTATCATTGACTTGTCCTGAGTTTGTATACCAAAAACAAAAATCAAGTTGTCTTTCTGGAAAATTCGATGAAGAATAATATAATGGTTTTGCATCATATGAGAGCTTGTGTAAATAAATTTGCAAAGAGTTTTTTGATTCTGTTATAAAGGTCTCGACTCTTGCTTGATATATAGCTTCATGCTAGAGTCCATAATGCTACACCATCAGCCAAAACTTGAAATTTATCAAAATTTATCAAAATTTTCCAGTTAATGCTTTTGTTTCTCCAATCGTCTTACCCATGTTAAAGTATAGATGTAAGATTGACTTTTGTCTTTGTTTATATCACTTACAATTTTATTTATATTATCCACAAAACTCAATTTGAAACTTTCATTGTCAGCTAATTATGAAAACTAATTAATTCTTTGGTTTTAAACAATTAGCCCACTTGAAGATTTGTCAACTGACAAAAGACCACTAAAAGTAGTCGTTATGTACTATATCTCAACTTGCCCTTTTGACTTGAATTTTTTTTTTTTTTTTTAGTAATTGATTTTCAAGATATAGTGCTACACCATCAGCCAACATGGCTATAATATAATCTTTAGAATCAAAGCATTGAAGAAAAAAACAAACTTTGCATAAGCATTGCAAAAAGAGGCTGGTATTGAATTTTTGTCTATGAAAAATTGTTGATCAAGAGCTTTTGTCACATACAAATGGCGCGTCACAACTTTCTTCGGTCGATTTCATTCTTAAGCTTCTTCACTCTTGTTGTTCTTCTTGTTCATGCTCAAGACCAATCAGGTATACACAAAGTCGTGCATATATATATAAATATGGCTGTGGTTTTAAGGCTTTAATCTCTATGTGTATATGTCTATATTTACAGGTTTTGTGAGTATAGATTGTGGTATACCGAAAGATGCAAGCTATAACGATGAAACAACAGACATAAAGTACATTTCAGATGATCCATTTGTTGAGTCCGGGACAATTCATAGCATAGATTCTAAGTTTCAGACGACTTCTCTTGAAAAACAGTTCCAAAACGTTAGAAGCTTTCCTGAAGGCAAGAGAAACTGTTACGATGTGCAGCCTCCACGAGGAAAAGGTTTCAAGTATTTGATCAGAACCCGTTTCATGTATGGTAACTATGATAATCTAGGGAAAGCACCCGAGTTCGATCTTTATCTTGGTGTCAATCTTTGGGATCCTGTTAAAATTGATAATGCAACTATGATTGTTACCAAAGAGATCATTCACACGCTACGTTCGGATCATGTTTATGTGTGTCTTGTTGATAAAGACAAAGGAACTCCATTCTTGTCTGTGTTAGAACTCAGGCTCTTGAAGAGTGATACTTATGAGACTCCTTATGATTCAATAATGCTGTATCGAAGATGGGATCTCGGAGCACTTGGAGATCTTCCTATAAGGTTATTATGGATACTATTATATTCAAATCTCATATTGGATTGCTTCTGTTCTAAATTACGTTTTCTCTGCAGGTACAAAGATGATGTTTATGACCGTATATGGATGCCTCTAAGGTTCTCAAATCATAGAGTTTTGAGTACAAACCTCACCATAGATTCGAATATTAACAATGGATTCCAGCCTGCTCGTGTCGTCATGAACTCTGCTACTACACTTTTGAACTCAAGCTTAGACATGATACTCATATGGGAACCAGTTGATCCATCGTGGAAGTTCTATGCGTACATGCATTTTGCTGAAGTTCAAGAGATACCAAGCAACGAGACGAGAGAATTTTCAGTGATTTGGAATGAAAAAACTAACCTGTATGATAAATTTAGTCCTCGCTATTTGTATACAGACACACTTTACACTCAAAATCCTCTCACCGGACCAAGACACGAGTTTCTTTTCCAAAGAACTGCTAAATCTACTCTTCCACCAATCATTAACGCCCTTGAGACATATCGTGTCAACGAGTTTCTTCAGTCACCTACTGATCAACAAGATGGTACATATTGTTTCATTTTCAGAAACAGAATCTTTAAGTTTGTGCTTATCCATGTTTTGTTTTGAATTGTAGTTGATGCAATTATGAGAATCAAGTCCAAGTATGGAGTAAAGAAGAACTGGCTTGGAGATCCTTGTGCTCCAGTTGGCTATCCTTGGCAGGGTATTAACTGCACCTATGTCAATAATGAGTCTCCAAAAATCATTTCCGTGTAAGCTTTTCTTCAAATGCATGTATATGCTTTTGCTCTCTAGCTCTCTTTCTCTTCTGTTCTCACAAGAGTTGTTTGATCTGCAGAAATTTATCCTCAAGTGGCTTAACTGGAGAAATTGACCCAGCCTTCTCCAACCTTACATTTATTCAGATATTGTCTGTGATTTCCAACTTTATCTTGAATCTTTAGTACATAAAGTTGTGGAGTCCTTTAACTGATGCAACTAAAATTTCATTACAGGGACTTATCAAACAATAGTTTAACAGGAAAAGTACCTACTTTCCTTGTAAATTTACTTAGTTTGACTGAGTTGTAAGTCATACTAACTGGCTAGATTACATAAACAATGGTTTTTTTTTTTTTAACCTGGAGAATTTATATTAATTTTGCATATATGTCCTCAGAAACTTGGAAGGAAACAACTTAATAGGTGGTCTTCCAGCGAAACTACTTGAGAGATCAAACAATAAAACTCTTCTGCTAAGGTTGGTTTCATGATTATTATTGGCTTTTAAACACAATGTAGATGTTTCTGTTTCTGTTGAACCAATTCTGTTTTATGTTTTGGCCTGTTGGGTTCACGGTTCCTTAATGTAAGAGTTGGCGGGAATCCGGACCTCTGCGTGTCTGCTTCATGTCAAATTTCGGATGAGAAGAAGAAGAAGAGTGTATACATCATTCCATTAGTAGCATCTGTTGTGGGAGTGCTTGGTCTTGTGATAGCTATAGTTTTGTTCTTGCTGTACAAGAAAAGATATCGCAGCGGTAAAAAAAAACATCAAGAAACTACACTAAATTGCTTGTTCTTTAACTTTACTTGTAAGAAAACTTCACATGATATCTTCACAGGCAGCTCTGATGGTGTAAAGACTGGACCATTGGACACAACAAAGCGATACTACAAATACTCAGAAGTTGTGAAAATTACAAACAACTTTGAAAGAGTTCTTGGACAAGGAGGTTTTGGAAAGGTATACCATGGTGTCTTAAATGACAACCAAGTCGCTGTCAAGATTCTTTCTGAATCATCGACTCAAGGTTACAAAGAGTTCAGAGCAGAGGTCAGTCTCTTAAATACTTTTAATTTTAAAAGTTTCACTCTTTATAAAGTGAGTTATGGAGTAATCGAGATATGCATCATCAGGTTGAACTTCTCCTAAGAGTTCATCACAAGAACCTAACAGCTCTTATAGGATACTGCAACGAAGGCAAGAAGATGGCACTTATCTATGAGTTTATGGCTAATGGAACTTTGGGAGATTACTTGTCAGGTAAGTCTCCTTTCTACTTAGTTTTTGACCACTGATCTTTTGCTGCTGTAGCCAGAGGAAACTAAACTTAACTTTTGGTTTCTTTGTTAATCAAAGGGAAAAAATCTTATGTTTTGGGCTGGGAGGAGAGGTTACAAATATCACTAGACGCGGCACAAGGTTTGAGAAAACATATAGACAAAAAGAAATTGAGAAAATCAAGCTAATGAAATGAAATGTAATATTTTGTTTTGTTTTGAAACTCAGGGCTTGAGTATCTTCACAATGGCTGCAAACCTCCCATTGTACAAAGAGATGTGAAGCCAGCTAATATTCTAATCAATGAGAAGCTTCAAGCCAAGATTGCTGACTTTGGGTTATCAAGAAGCGTCGCATTGGAGGGTACTAACCAAGATTCAACCGCGGTTGCTGGAACTATCGGTTATCTCGACCCTGAGTAAGTAAAAAGATTTCTTCAACTACTATGTGAGCATATTCTGGTGTTAACTGTTACATTTTCTGAGGCATTGTTTTACATAATGAAGGTACCACTCAACGCAGAAGTTAAGCGAGAAGAGTGATGTTTACAGCTTTGGAGTGGTTCTTTTAGAGGTTGTCACAGGCCAACCAGTGATAACACGTTCAGAAACAGGAGAGAACAGACACATAAGTGACCGGGTTGAGTTGATGCTGTCCACAGGAAATATCGGAGGCATTGTGGATCCAAAGCTAGGAGAGAGATTTGATACTGGTTCGGCATGGAAGATCACTGAAGTAGGAATGGCTTGTGCGTCTTCTAGTTCTAAAAATAGACCTACGATGAGTCAGGTTGTGGCTGAGCTGAAGGATAGTCTAGGGAGAGAAAGAGCTATTGGTGGTTCTGGTGCCAGTAGTATTACTGAGCCTGCAATGACGAATATTGATTCTGGAATGTTTCCTCAGGCAAGGTAAATGATTGTAAAATTCATCTGAGTTTCTGTTCTGTGTGTGGTGTGGAGTGTGAATGTGAATGTGTGATGATGAAGAAGAAGAAGAACGTTGAGTTGTGTTTTCTTTGTAAGATAATTGAAGTATACAAGAAGTTTCATGTTTTAAGGTTTTTGTAATCCGAACAGAGTAGTGTGAAGCAGAGCATATAACAGAGTATAATAGAATACAACGAAACAGAGAAGAACAGAACACAACATAACAGAGCAAAACAGAACACATATATGAGTTTAACACTACTTTAAGAGAAATGACTTTTAATTGTTATCACTTTGTTTTTGTTTTTTTAATTAGGTAATCTATGATTGGCTTGAATCTTCCTTAAATCGCATATAATGGGTCTGTTCGTTTGACGACAGCGACTGCGACTGGCGACTGTTCGTTTGGCAGTCGCCGCGATCAGCGACTAATCACAGCGACTGGTCGCAGTGATCAGCGATTGAAATTTTCGATCGCTGATATTTCTCGGCGACTGAAAATTTTGATCGCTGAAAAACGTAAAATTGCTGGTCGCTGGTCGCGGGAAACGAACAGAGCAGCGACTTGTAAACGAACAATAACTCTGATCGCTGGTCGCTGGTCGCAGTCGCTGTCGCCAGCGACTGCCAAACGAACAGACCCAATATCAAATAACAAACAAACCGAAATCTAAGGAGAGGACCTTTAAACATACACAAGCTGTATGGAGCCGAGTATGGCCTCGTTGTGTCTCACCCAACAACCTTACTGACCCATTACAGTCTCAAAAATATAAGCTCGATTTCCCAGAGTTGAAGGTTGACCATATATTGTCTTATTCTAGAGATGGTTGGTTGCTTTTGAGTTGAGCATTGCAGCCAAATATAGAGTGAAGCAGAACTGGCAAGGAGATCCTTGTGTTCCTTTGGATTATTCTTGGCAAGTTCTTGAATGTATCCAAACTGATAACACTACTAATTCAAGAAAGTTTCGTTACATAGACTTATCAGATAATATAAGAGTGGCACGTCTATGTTATGTATCAGATAATCTTCTACTTTGTTGAATAATTTTAGTACTTTAAAATTGATTTGTTATCTTTTGATTTTGTGCTAAATTTAGGTCTGACTCAATGGAAAGTAAGGTCCAGAACAATCACTAATATAGCCCTGGTCATGTGCAATTACGCGCTGTGAACCCATGTCCTAAGCCAGGCCTAGTTATATTAATAAATCATCAAAGAATGCATTGATTGGGATGGGCATTCGGGTACCCGTTCGGGTTTGGATAGAGTATATCGGGTTTTCGGGTGTTCGGGTTTAAGATTATAGCATCCGTTCGGATACTTTTTAGCTTCGAATCGGATTCGGATCGGGTATATTCGGGTTCGGATCGGGTTCGTGTATCCAAAATGTTAAAAAAAAATAGTTAAATTTAAATAAAATTTGGTGAACTTTTCACAAATATAATTAAAAACATTCGAATATTTAAGTCATTTTAGATGTTTTGATTTTTTGGTCTTAAAATAATTGATATTTTTGGGTTATATCAAGTGTAAATATAATTAATATTTGTATATATATAATTATATTTCAGGCATTTCGGATATCCATTCGAGTTTTGGTTTAGAACTTTAGATTGGGTTCGGGTTCAAGTGTTCGGGTTTTGAAATATAAGACCCGTTTGGATATTTTAAAACTTCGGATCAAGTTCGGTTTGTCGTGTTTGGGGTTTTTTTGTCGGGTTCGGATTTCGGATTTAAATGTTTTATTTCCCAGCCTACATATCTATTTAGATGTTACAAACTTGAACGAGGGTTTACTTATAATAAATGAAAACCAAAAACCCTAGTAAATCTTTTTATTTTTATTTTTGACCCCTAATAAATCTTTGGTGTCGCACTTATATAAAATAATTGAAACCTAATATTTATCAAGAAAACAAAAAAAACCCTAGTGTGATCGGTAAGGTAGTGGAAGACATGGACACATCACAAACAGAAGAAGACACAAAAACTGTCTACAAATCACGATTGGTCCAAGCTTTGTCCCGATCTATTGCTCAAGATCTTCAAAACCCTAAAGAGCCCTGTCGATTCTCACCGAGCAAAAACCGTTTGCTTCAAATTGGTATTCCGTTTGGAAAACATGCGGGAACAGGCCTCCGTGTCCATGGCGGATCACACACCTAGGTGAGTACTCACTGACCAGAGAAGGCACAGAAGAACGTAATAGCTCCGGTTATTGTATGGCTAGCTCCGGAAAGTGGCTCTTGATGGTTGATGGTCCTCTTAAATTCTATATTCTGAACTTATCAACGCAAGAAAAGATCAAATATCTTCCATCAATGGAGTCGCCAATTCGTGGCGATCAAGTTAGGTTTGAAACTAACCAACGGTTGAATTATGGATATTTTGTTGGGCCTTCACGTATAGATAAGGTGTCGTATAATGTGTGAGATGACATTGACGCCTATGAATTGAGAAACGCATCAGCTGTTCTTTGGATAAACGAGAGAACAAGAGATTATGTCGTTGCTTGGACTTTCAAACAACATTACTTGTTCTCATACAAGAAAAAAAGGTGTAATCTGAATCTTAATAAAAGAAATTTAGGGTTTTGGGATGTGGCCCCTCGTCTTGACTTGAAGAAGAATCTCAATGATGGAGAAAGTTTAGGTGTTTTGGATATAGCTTGTGAGAAAAGTAAGCTTTATGTCTTCACAACTGATTATCACATCAAGATTGTCGATTTCTCTGGGAATTTCCCCCCAATAGAAATAATCGAAAACCCGTATCGGAATCATCCGTTTGATTTCGTTGAGAAAGAATGTGAATACATTTGGAAGAGGAAAATCGCGGTTCGGAAATCAGGAGAGGTTCTAATCATCTTGAGCTTAAAAGAAGTGATGTATGATGAAGAGAGACTTTTGTTTTGCATCTTTAAGATGAATCTTGAGAGTTTCAAATGGGAAAGAGTATATTCTATTGGAGATGATGAGATGTTGGTTTTTGGTCATGGGATTACTGTTGGTCTTGCTCTTAAAGATCTTGGTGATGGAATCAAGAGTGATTCAATCTATTTTGTTGATGATGATGTTTGGCCAGATCATCAAGATCATAATCATCCTACTTCAAATTGCGGTGTGTTCGATATTGCCACAAGTAAAATCGAATGGCATAAGAGAACTTGTTTTAATATAAACTCTACTCAATGGTTTGCTCGTGGTTTATTAGATGTAGGAATTTAATAGATTCCATATACTGTAATTTATTCATGAATTATCAAAATAATCTACAAAAACTAAATCATGAATTCATGATTCTTACACTGTGGAACTGTCTAGCGAGATCATTATTTGTATGAAGCTTGTTGTATATAAATCATGTCGCTTTATATAAATATAAACCATATGGTTTATTTGAGAATTTAATTTCTACAAATTTTAAATTAAGCATCAGTTTGTTGGAATGCTTAGACAAGAAAAGCTTCGACTAATTGTATATAATCATGCATATCGATTTGTTTTATACTATAAAGTCATATGGTCAATATGAGACTTTGATTTATGTCATTGGTCAATTAAGCATCTTTTCAGATGAGGTTCATGCAGCTTTGTTAGAATTATTGGACCAGAAAATAATGTCAACGCTTACCAAATCAACCCAATCTGTCCAAAATTTTGGAAAATTGTCTGAAAGATCTTCGTAAGTTGCATTTTGGATAACAAACCGAAATAAAAGAAGTTGGGTCCAAAACTGCATGAACATACATTTCAGAAAAGTCTCCTTAAAGACTCTTTGATTAATACATATTCATTGACTTACTAAAATAACACAGTTGCAACTTGCAAGTGACGACTACTAATAACACGTCTTACTCACCTACTCACGTGATTTCGCAAATTATTGTTAAGAGTTAAGACCTTGACTATTTTAAATAAAATTTTACGAAAAAAAGAAATTGTCATTCAACTGATTTCCCCAAAAATATACAAATTATTCAAACTTATATATTGTGAGATCCTTTATAATAGCCTAGGTTCTTCGCATTTCCGATGTGGAATTCTAGCATCTATATATAATAACAAACTCAAAAAAAAAGAAAAAAAAAAGAAAGAAAGATGTGTTTTAGCCCTTTATCGTACTTTTTCTTATCCAACATTTGAGAAATAACTGTTTTCTCAATGTTTAAAATTTTCTTTATGAATTGTATCTCTTTGTTTTAATTTATTTTTGTTTTGATAAATAGCACATATAACCCACTTATTAGCATGTATAAATGGAGTATTAGTACGATCCTATTCCAAAAAAAAAAAAAGTAATATGTATATAAATTAAAATAAACTTTTAACACATCGTAAACCAAGAAAAACCAAACAATAAGTAGAATAATGCTTAAGGGTAAGCGTTGTTGACATACGTCTTGGTCAGAAAATTCCAACAATTGCGTAAGCATTGATAATCATAAGATGCTTAGTTGACCTATCATATTAACGTCTTATTGACCATGAGATTTAATATAAAACCGACATGATTATGCAATAGGTTTATAACGCAAAAACAGTTGTACTTTGCTCATAGCAAAGCTTAGTCTAAGAGAAAGCAATTCAATTAAGTAAATGTCAATCTTAAGCTCTCTTCCATTGATTACATTCACAACCTTTGCTCTTCTACTCTTTCTTATTCATGCTCAAGATCAATCTGGTAATTTTAAAAATAGTCTTTAGTACTCTATTTACTATTCATATACTAAGAATTGTTATAAATGATTATACTCTTTGATCTTGTTACAGGTTTTATAAGTATAGATTGCGGGATACCAGATGATTCTAGCTACAACGATGAGACTACAGGCATAAAATACGTTTCGGATTCCGCATTTGTCGATTCAGGGATAAGAAAGAGCATTGCTGCTCAGTTTCAGTCAAGTGGTTTTGATAGACACTTGTTAAACTTGAGAAGTTTCCCTCAAGGCAAGAGAAATTGTTACGATGTTCGGACTCCAAGAGGCAAAGGTTTCAAGTATCTAATCAGAACTCGGTTCATGTATGGGAACTATGATGATCTTGGAAGAGCACCAGAGTTTGATCTCTATCTTGGAGTCAATTTCTGGGACTCAGTTAAACTTGACGATGCAACAACTATAGTCAACAAAGAGATGATCACTATTCCAGTTTCTGATAATGTTCAAGTTTGTGTTGTTGATAAAAACTCAGGAACTCCATTTGTATCTGTTTTGGAGATAAGGCTCTTGTTGAATACTACTTATGAGACTTCTTCTGATGCACTTATGCTTGTTCGAAGAACGGATTATGGCGGAAACGGTGATCTTCCATTCAGGTGATAACCTTCATCAGAAACTTTTGATTATAAAGATTTTAAAGTCTCTAGAACAAACTTAGCTTTCAATAAAAAATAATTCTCTTTATTAATGTTTAGAAATTCACTCAAAACTAAACACTTTAAAGCCCTCTATGTTCTTGATACAATTGTCACAACTCGACAAGTATATTAACACACATTTGCTATTCTTATTTCTATTTCTATTGCTAATAGAAAACTTTTTTTCCTTATTCTTAATAAAACTAGACAATTTCCATTTAAGCTAAACTTGTTAGGGATTTATTGGGTTGCAAGCTATTGAAGCTTATCCAACAGATTTGTTGTATATAAATTTCATCATACATTTGTGTAGGTACAAAGATGACATATATGACAGAATATGGACGCCTCGTTCGCTTGCTGATACCAACAAACTGAATACATCTCTCGCTATCGATCAAGGTTTTCAGAATGGATACCAACCAGGTTCTACTGTCATGAGCACTGCCGAAAAACCGCGAAATGAGAGCCGTTACATGACGCTTATTTTCAGACCGCTTGACCCTAACGCAAAGTTTTATATATACTTGCATTTTGCTGAAGTTGAAAAACTAAAAAGCAACGTGACTAGAGAATTCCACATTTGGCTAGATGAGACATTACTCACTCGTTCGTTTAAGCCTCGATACTTGTTTACCGATACAGTCTCTACACCGTATCCCGTGGGCGGAATTACCGTTAATTTGTCTCTTCAGCAACCACTTGGTGACTCTGTCCTTCCACCGATCATTAACGCGCTTGAGATCTATCAAGTTAATGACTTCCTTCAAATCCCAACTGATTCACAAGATGGTAATGAAGGCTTTATATGGTATACAAAGTTCCTTTCGAGATTTTTTCGGTTTTTTCTGATGTTGTTTTATATGCGCTTATAGTGGATGCCATGATGAAGATTAAAGCCAGATATAGAGTGAAGAAGAATTGGCAAGGAGATCCTTGTGTTCCTGTGGATTATTCTTGGGAAGGTCTTGACTGTATCCAAACTGATAACACTACTAATTCAAGAGTTGTTTCTCTGTAAGTTATTGTTAAACTTGTATATCTGTTCTGTTTTGTTGTGTTTCTCTGTTCTGTTATATTCTGTTTTACTCTGTTTTGTTCTGTTCTATTCTATTCTGCTTTGTTTTTATTTTTTTTATCATAAACATTTGGATTTTTGGATTTTCAGAAACATATCTTTCAGTGAACTAAGAGGTGAGATCGATCCAGCCTTCTCCAACCTTACATCTATTAGAAAATTGTAAGTATTTATTTCTGGTTCTCCATGTAATTAACACTAACTAATGTTCTCTGTGATTGTGAAATCCTTACTAACATTCAAGTTTCATTACAGAGACTTATCAGGTAACAGTTTAACAGGAGAAATACCCGATTTCCTCGGTAGCTTACCAAATTTGACCGAATTGTAAGTTATATCAACTTTTCACTTGATCCGGAAAGCAAAGAACATCTTTGAGTTTACGAGCTAATGCGGATTCATATTTTGCAGAAACGTGGAAGGAAACAAGTTAACAGGGATAATTCCAGCGAAACTGCTTGAAAGATCAAACAATGGATCTCTTTCCTTAAGGTTTGCAACTCGTTACGCTTTTATTCATTATAGTTCTTCATGTTTTAAGGTGATTTGAAACCGATAATGCGCTTTGAAAATATTCATTTTCTAACTTTTATACATTGTTAACTGTTAAAGATTTGGTGGAAATCCAGACCTTTGTCTCTCTGCTCCATGTCAAAACACAAAGAAGAGGAAGAAGAATAGATACATCATTCCGTTAGTCATAGGAATCGTCATCGCTCTTTTTACGGTACTGGCTTTGTTCGGGTATTTCAAGAAGAAACAACAAAGAGGTAAGATCTGTAAAACAACTTTTTTCTGCCAATAAAGACATAAGTTAAACGAGGTCCTTATAGGAGCAGTTGGTGCGAGGAATGGACCGTTGGAAACAGCGAAGCGATACTTTAAATACTCAGAAGTTGTGAATATCACAAATAACTTTGAGAGAGTTATTGGCAAAGGAGGTTTTGGAAAAGTATATCATGGTGTTGTAAATGGTGAACAAGTTGCTGTCAAGGTACTGTCTCAAGAATCAGCTCAAGGTTACAAAGAGTTTCGAGCAGAGGTTGTTTATCTTACATTTCAAGGACTTATTAATTCTTAGTTTTTTTTTCAAACTTTTTCACCTAACTAACTAATCCTATTGAGATTCTCAGGTTGATATTCTCATGAGAGTTCATCACAGCAACCTGACTTCACTTGTTGGATATTGCAACGAAGGAAACCAAGTGGCGCTTATCTACGAGTATATGGCTAATGAGAACTTAGGAGACTACTTGGCAGGTAAGGTTACTTACTAATTCTACTTTTGTTCACTACTCATATGTTCATAAGTATTGAAAGAGGAGTTTTGGTTTTTGTTTCATTTTATTAAGGCAAAAGGTCATTTATCTTGAGCTGGGACGAGAGGTTGAAGATATCATTAGATGCAGCACAAGGTTTGTGAAATGACATTAACTAAACCCAAGATGCGAAAAATCGATTAGTAAAATGTATTTTTCTTTTTGTCTATAAACCAAATTCAGGGCTAGAGTATCTTCACTGTAATTGTGAACCTCCTATAGTTCACAGAGATGTGAAGCCAGCGAACATCTTACTAAACGAGAAGCTCCAAGCCAAGATAGCGGATTTCGGTTTATCTAGAAGCTTCTCTGTTGAAGGAAACGGTCAGGTTTCAACAGTTGTTGCTGGAACCATAGGTTACCTTGACCCCGAGTAAGTAATCAAATTCTCTTTAGTTTTTTATTATATTTCTTTGAGCGTAAAGAATACAAATGTTTGATTCAGGCTGACAAATTTTGTTGAAACTATAGGTACTATTCGACGCGTCAAATGAGTGAGAAGAGTGATGTTTATAGTCTTGGAGTTGTTCTTCTTGAAGTGATTACAGGCCAACCTGCTATTGCAAGCTCAAAAACAGAGAAGAGGCATATAAGTGATCAGGTCAGTTTAATGTTAGCCAAAGGAGACATCAAAGGAATCGTGGATCAGCGTCTAAAAGAGAGATATGACGCTGGCTCAGCTTGGAAAATGTCAGAAATAGCACTGGCTTGTACCGAGCACACGTCTGCTCAAAGGCCAACAATGAGTCAGGTCGTTATGGAGCTGAAACAGATTGTTTATGGCAGAGTGACCAATCAAGAAAACGACAGTGACTCGAATATTTTGCTTACAGTGAATCTAAACTCCGAAATGGGTCCCCAAGCAAGGTAGCAAATTTCTTCTAAGAAGAAGAAGAAACTCTCTATTCCACTTGATATTGTGTCTCAATACAAACATTATTGTTAGTTGCAAGTGGTTGCCAAGACATTATCTTCACTTATCAAGCATTAAAACTGGAATGTTCCTTGTTAGGAATCACTCAAGTACTTTGTTTTAGTTGTGAAAACCATTGAACAACCTACCGAACCAAACTTTTTGAATGTAAGAAATGAACCTTCATTTCTCTTAAACAAGGTTCACTATTTTCACTTATCAAGCACTAAAATTGGAATGTTCCTTGTTAGGAAACACTGAAGTACTGTGTGTTAGTTTTCAAAACCATGGAACTACTGAACCAAACTTTTTTTTTTTAAGAAATGAACCTTCATTTCTCCCTTTTTGTATTCATGACAATTTCTCTTAATTTGTCTTAAACAAGATTGGAGAAAACAAACATAAAACATGCAGAGAGTGTAGAAAGATTGACAGAATGGTTAAATTACTAAAAAGTGGAAGAAGCCCCCAAGCTAAATTATATTTAAGCTTTTATTAAATATAGAATAGTCAAAACAACAAGACATTTAAGTCAGCCAAAGATCATATAACTCCATGGTTTCCAAACGTATATACAACTGCTTCAGTTTCAGTCATCATCTGTTCTTTTTTCCAAGCCTGTATATGCAGCAAAGCACGAATCAGGACCGGACTTCATCGGTATTTCAGCTCTATAATCAAACTTGGATAATTTCTACCTGCTCGCGAGCTGGAAATGTATCACTCGTCACCATCTTCAGGCTTAAACAAGTAAATTGGATCTGGATAATGCGCTAACTTCACTTCCAACATCTCATTCCCTGGGATATTCAACTCCATGCTAGCTTCTACCTCTAGTGTAGATGATGAAGTATCTATCATAACAATAAAAAGGAAACACAAGCATCACCATACATATCTAGAAACAACCATAAATATATACATTAAACAACAAACGAGACAAAGAGCATAAAACACAATCAGCTCCAATACAGTAAATATGTTCACATAGAGTAGCTTCAAGAAACAGAAGCAGAGCATACAATGTTCACAAATTCTCATTCTAAGTAAAGCCCCTTCACAACCTAAACGTATTCACCCCAAAAAATCTAATCTTTAAGCTAGGGGGAGAGTTCAAGTTTTTTGCTTTTTGGCAGAGTTATAGAAAAAATCCAAACTTTTTCTCAGAAGTTAGTTTTATCGAGACATGGCGGAATCATCCAAACACGTAATACCAAAATTAAAGTGAGACCCATCAATCTAGCTAAGACGACTATATCCAAAGGAAGGCAATTCACGAATTTCAAGGGAAGAGTAAATTGAAAAATCTGATAAAAACAGAGCATATAGAAGACAGAGCATACGATGTTCACAAATTGTCTTTCCTGAGTAAAGCCCTTTCAACAATCTAAACGCATTCAAGCTTGGGGAGGGTTCGAGTTTTTAGCTTTCTTGCAAAGTAATAGAAAAAAATCCAAACTTTTTCTCAGAAATTGGTTTTTATAGAGACATGGAAGAAACTCCCATGGCGAAAACATCAAAAGGAACAATTTTTAACACACAATACCAAAATCAAAGTGAGACCCATCAATCTAGCTAAACACAATTGACGAATTTCATGTACAATTCTGAGCAATAATACCTGGAGGAATGAAGAAAGATGAACAAGGCCAACCAAAAGGAGACGATAAAGAAAGAGTCTCTTCCTCTGTTAATGGATTAGTAACCTTATCAACCAAATTAGCAATCTTCGTAGCTGTAATCTGATGTGGAGGTACCCAAAAGGAAGAGCCAGGAGCAAAAGGAAGCCAATCTGGAGTTGAATTATGAACGATGATCCTTCGAACGAATTCGTTTAGCTTCTTGAGAATCGCGGCTTCAGCTTCTGTCTTAGAAGATGCTGAATCGAGGTCAATCTCGATGAGTTGTGGCTTTGATGAAAAGCGACGGCTGAAACAGACGATGTTTGGTGGAGATGACGTCATCGCCGGCTCGTTGATACGACGGAGGAAGAATCTCCCATGGGGAATTAGGGTTTTTGAAAGCAATCGGGACATTTTTAGGGAGAGGGGAGAGAGATGAGCGGTGATTTATAGTCTAGACGATGATGGCTGAGTAAGGCGGTTTCTTTGACGTGTGTGGAACTAAAAATGGGATCCGGATTTGTGAAACCCGACCCGAGTATAGAATAAAAATAGAAAAAGTAATTTATTTATTTTCTTGGAAATTTAATAGAAACATTAAATTTATTTATTTTCTTTGGAAATTTAATAGAAACATTATTAATGAAGAAAAAGGTGGGCATTCCGGTTTACGGTTTTATTCCAGTTCATTTTTTTGGTTTTATGGTTTTTCGGTTTTATAATAAATGAAAATAAAACTATTTAGAAATCGATTAAAATACAGTTTGGTATAATTTGATTTTTTTTTGTTTATGGTTTTAATCCAAATTAATTTGGTTCGGTTTATTTTGGTTTTAGTGTTTGTAGATTATTTTGATTATATAAAAATAATAATTAAAAACTAAAAATTAAAACATTGAGTTTGTAAGTCATATATAACTCAAAATCGAACAATTGAAAAATCAAAACTTAAAATCGATTCTAGTGAAAAAAATAAAAAAAAATACAAGTCAAACCTAGTGATATAACTTGCGAGAACAATTTGATGAAACTCTAATAAATTGTGAATGAACGACCAAAAACCTTAGATTATATATAAAATGTATATCTATCTAGAGATTTTGTATCTTTGCTTTTTTTAGTGCAACCGTTTCTAAAATATTTATGTTAAATTAATTTAAATTAGGTAACTCAAGTATCTATCTATCTAAGGATGTATAAAAGTAAATTCAAAAAACTAAAAAAATCGAACGGTTTTACGCTTTTAAAGCAAAACTAAAATAATTTGATAATGATAACTGAACGAATTTTTAAGCAAAACCGAAACCGAATCGAATGACTAATTTATGGTTCAATTTTTGTTTTTTACGATTATTCTGTCCAGCCTTTTAGAAAACTGTAGAATTAGGTATAGAAACAATGTAATATTATGTGTATGTAAATATTGCTTTTTTAACAAAACAAACAAAGGCTTTCAAATATATTTTCTATAACTTTCAAAAGAAATTTAGAAAAGATGCTTTAAAATATATAAACTTAACTAGATAAATAAATAAAATAAAAATAAAACGAAAATGAAAAGATCTTTAAAAAAAAATGAAAACATAGCAATAGTTTTTAGTGATAAGACATAAATCCGGTTTTGCATACGGTTTAAAACCAAACCTAACCGTTAGATAGAAATTGTAGTCATGAATGGATGATGAAATTGATGACTTTTTTATTTGGGTTGTCCATAATAATCTTCTACATAGAGTTTATAATAGTCTTGTGGTTCATTGGCATAAATAAAAAAATTTACCATCAAAGTGCTGGTTGAATATGCTCAATTCCAAGAAAAACATTTCCTTGTTTCCATGTTTTAAAGTTCAAAATTAAAGTTGGATTGTTTGCTATTTGTCAATTAGTAAAGTACTCAAAGAAAACAAATCTTCTTACAAAGAGGAGTGGGATTGGGTTTTAAATGGGCCGATTGATGAGATCCGGTGGCTTTAAAGTAGTTGGGGGTCTTCTTGGAAGATGCAATTTGTGGGATTCGCTGACCCAATCCCCTAACAATATTTGTTGACATATTTTCTAAATGTATAAGAAGGAACTACATGCGCTCATGTGTGTGTACGTAGATGCACGTGAACATGGAGATTGTGAGTTCATATATGTCATAAACTGTTGTTTATATTATGCACGTGAGTAAGGAGTTTATAGTTGTAAGTCATATCATAATACGTCATGAGACTCATGACAGATATGGTTTAGCTATAAGACCTATCATCCGACGGCAAGATGTGAGTTACAATAAATTCAAAATCGGAAAATGGTATGAATTTTTTATTTTATTTTAATTAGAAAAGTTTTTCTTGTTAATACAAAAAAGTGTGCTTCATTTTCAAGGATATCAAAATCTTGGATTCAAAAAGTGGCAGCAAATAGCACTTAGCGATATGGTTCGAGCGACTCAATTTAAAAGTGCAATGCTGAATTTTTGATGTGGTTAAGTAAAATGGTTAGAGGCTCCGACTTGGAGCAGTAGTTGATTGGTTAGTTAATTCAGATAAAATGGTGAAACTTTTAATGATCAAAACGTGCATACTTATTAGTATTTTCCGAAGAGGTAGAGAAGCTTTTCATAAGAAACACACGTTGCTTCGAAATCACATTTGAGAGTTATGCATTCTCTTTTAGATATCTTCACGCTTAGGTCATCTCCAATGGGACTGCAAAACACTATTTAAATGTAATTTTTACACCAAAACCTCTCCAACGGAACTCTAAAAATTACACTATAGTGTAATGCTACAGTGTCACACCAAATTTGGTGTGACACTATTCAAACACCAACACTGTTCACTTATTTTATTAATAAAATAATTAATTCACTAAAAAAAAAAATATTTTAAAAAATAGATATAAAATAAGAAAAACATAAATATTTTTAATATGATATGTTTTTAGTGTAATATAATTATATAATAAAAATATTAATCAAAACGATTAATTAACAAAATAATTATTTATTTTACTATTAAAAAGAATATAAAATATTATTTTAGTGTGATTTTTAGTGTTATGATTGGAGAAGACAACTCTTTTAGTGTTAAAATTACACTAAAATAGTGTAATTTCAACACAAAAATAGTGTATAAGGTTGAGATGCCTTTAAGGGAAATTTTCTGTTTTTTTTTTATTTTGAATTTCACATGATTTCATCTAATATATCTTTTTCAAATAGGCAACTTGTCGTACTTTTATGAACATGATTTTATATCTATGGAAAACGTTTGATAATAAGTGATTATTTGTTCTTTGAGTTTATGTTCGTTGTTTCTGCTTAAAACTTTTATTTTACTTTGAAGATCTTCTTCTTTTTTAAATGAATGAATCTCTTGATGACAAAACAAATTATTTAGTCAAACAGTAATAATATGTAATCATTTCCTAATTTATTTATTTATATCTAATTTTGAGAATTCTAATCATTAGTTCTACATATCTCTCTAGGTTGGAGATCATGATGCATTATTTTATCAAAATGAATTACATTCAAAGAAAGGGAAACTCATACTAAGATCAATCTAAAACAAGATATGTCTAATCCATTAAGCTAAAATTATTGTTATACTGTATATATAATATAATTATGTTGGAACACAGATTGCGCATCGCTTTTATAATAGAACGGTTTGTATATGCATGGTGTGGTTTATATTTACCCATTTAAATTTCTAGTCAGACTGTAATATAATATATTGTTTAATCTGATGTTTATGAAGCATGATAAGTATGAAAATTTCTATAAAAAAAAAAAGAAAAGAAAAAAGAAGCTTGGTTATATTTATATTAAAAAAGGCATGGTGTGTTTATATTATCGTTTGCACACTTTAAACATATTTATTAATAATTATACATAACTACGGTGACGGTAAAGAAGTCAATTATCCAAATAAAAACTATATATATCCAAATAAAAACTATATATAATAATGTTGAAGATAAGTAAATATAAGAAGAGAAAATGAATATACGGGTTTTGCTTTGTTGGTGTTAGAGCAAGTCTACATTAATAATTTTTGGACCAAGAAAAAAAAATGCCAGGACACATGATATGTTTGGACTAAACGACATTTTTGTGGGAACAATCCTCACATGTGCTTTCAGATGTTAACTTTAAACTGTCATATACCTCCGATTCCTAATTTATATTCACCTTTCTTATTGTGATTCTATGTACATATATATTCAATGCAATCCACTTTCATATTCATATCTATATTTATAATTACAATACTATAACATTCACCTGATTATAGTAAACTATATGTCGTCCCAATCAAGCAAGAAGAACAATTGCACAAAGCTGTATAATTGACAGATATATAACATTGCCTTCATTTCTTGTTTTTTGTTTTCAATGGAGATGGAATTATCTATTCCTAAGAATTTGGAGACATGAATACGATGGGAACTAGCACTAGTGAGCCCTCGTTCCTACATGCTCGGAACATATATAGAACTATTCTCTAATTATTATGCAAATTAGAAAACAAAACAAACACTCATTTCTCTTTTCAGATTTCACTCTTTGTAACACATCAGAGACATGAAAAAAAAAATCAATATGTATATGTTCAAGATTTTTTTGGTATAAGAATGATTTTTGGTATATTTTGAAAGAATGATTAAAAATCAATATGGATATTTTTTGTATAATTTAAATATAAAGTTTTAGTGACACTTCGGAGGAAAGCAAGGAAGACTAATTTATAATTTTCTAAATTATAAGCACTTAAAAAAATTATCTATTTTTTGTTATTATTATATCAGTTGATAATTTATATCATTAGGATAGGTAGCATCGATCGTGTAGACCTTACTTTCTTAATATTGTATCCACATGTAAATTATAAAACTTTGTTTATGCCAAGAACACATCATTACTTATAATTTTAAGAAAATGATTATATTCAAATAGCATTGACGAAATAATAAAAGCATATGATAATAGTAAAAAAATTTTAGCCCCACGGAATAAAGTGGAAACTTGGTATACCAGTTATATCTAGGGGAGTCTAAGGCTTTTTGGACCACATTTAATCATTTTCATGTGGAATATATTGTTTCTATATAAACCAATTAATCAAACTTAGTTGTGGAAGCTCTTGTCCCATTGGTTAACCACATATTAATTAATGCTTCTACAGATACTACGATTTATTAACAAATTTGCAGATTAATGGAAATAAGTTTATAAGAGGTCTCCAGCGATGCACAATTAGCGCCGTTCGCCGTGATTCTCATAATTTGCAATAAATAATAAATCTAAATGAAAAAAAAAATATCAAACTTAGTCAAAGGTAACTAGTAAAATTTATCGTGTTCCATATATATAATATACTCATATGTAGTCTTAACATTTTCATTCCTCTCGAGACTTTTTTCTTCCACATATGTACTCTTAAAATTTTCATTCCAAGGTAAGAAAATTTAGTCACACCTTTTAAACATTTTCAAACGGAGAGTATATATCTTTTGCTCTATAAATCAATTAATCAAACTTAGACCAAATTAATTATATCCATTAATGAATTGGTTCCATATTTGTTCCTCTAAAGTGAAGTAAGAAATTTTGAACTTTGCGTGTCTTCTACAATTGTTTTCATTACGCTATTTGGCTTCTTTCTTACATTTATTTTTATAATTCCTTTTTTTAGATGACCTTTTGTACTTTTCATACAATTGGTAGCTTTCAGGTTTCAGCTTTCAACTATGTAATGGTTTGGATCTGAAATTGACGGTTATGATTTATGACCATTAGATAAAAAATAGTATTAAGTCTCAGGTTGAGACTTGAAAAGATTCGTGGACAATATATATGAGATATGACAAACCTCCACTCTTAAGCTAGTTTTTGGGTGTTGAGTTAAGTTCATTACTAAAATGGTATCAGATCCCAAAATTTTCAATGTCTCAGATTGTGCCTCATCCCTAGATGTCCAGTCCTACAAAACTCTACGTTCTGATGTCCAGTCCTGAACGTGAGGGAGTGTATTAAGTCTCACATCAAAACTTGAAAAAATTTGTGTATAATATATATGTGATGTGGCAAACCTTCACTTTTGAACTAGCTTTTGGATGTTGAGTTAAACTCATTACTAATAAATAGATTAATTATCAAATTGTACTCAGAAAGTTAGACTTATTAGTAGTGAATAGACTCCCTTTAGCTTGTATTATTGTATTTCAGTTTTAAAAAATGGTTTCGGAAAATGTAAACGCGTTTATGATTGAAAAGGAATTCTTTTCGTTGGCGATCAAACATCATAATTGAGTTAAATAACATTGGGCCTCTAATTATGAATTTTTATTGTTTAACTTTTTCACCTGCAAGGCTGTAACCAATTTAAGTTAGATCTTTCTCTTTGGACTCTTCAATGTTCCTCTCTCAACTTTTTCCTTTATTTTTCTGTCGAAAACTTTCAGTTGAAGTTTATTTTAGGCCATCATATTTTACAATGGATTGCAAAAGCAGATAAATGATTTCCCTTTTTTTTTTTCTCCGTTAAATGAAGGAAATAAAGGGTTCGAAACTCCGAATGGTGATCCCGTATTTGGTAATATTGAAAGTACGGGTTAAAGATGCGGTACGGTTCAACAACAGTTCATGTATTTTTTTTTGGACCTCTAAGTATTATCTATAGTACGTTTTTAAGGTGCGATTTTTTATCTAACACACACAAACACATATAAATCAAAATCCGCAATTTTTTTTCTTAAAACCGTAAATTTTCAAAAAAAATTCTTGATTAGTGTATATAGTGAGGTTTTGAAAAAACCGCTTTAAATTCCGCTTTTTAATTGTCATAATTCAGACCTAACGTTTCTAAAAACTAAAATTATAAAGAGATAGTACTAGTTATTTGCTTAGATGAAAAAAAAAATAGTGATATAACTCATGCAACATTAATTACATAGGACAATGAATAGTGGATCATCAGTTTTTCTGATAAATGTTTTCGGCATAAAAAAAAGTTTGTACAGATAATAATTCCATATTCTATTCACTAGATTGTTCTTGCTCTTAAAATATCTACGTTGTTTATCAAGATATATATACATATAAAAAATATATATATACATATAAAAGTTAACAATTGAATTTCTAGAACTCTAAAAAGTACAAAGGAAAATAGTAGTATTCGGCATTTACACAAAACATTGATTCCCTTATCTACCTTTTTAAGGGGTAGTATCGTCATTTTAGATATGAACTGACAGCAAATCTCGCGCGCGAATGGTCACTCTCCTTCCTCCCCACCTTCGGACAATCGGACATTTACGTAAATCAACACCACCAATTTTGGATTTTAGTTATCCATAAATTATCTAATCTAAACACCTTTTTTTTCTTTCTTTTTTTTACATTTCACCATTACACAAAACATTACAATATAAATTAATAATTATATAAATAATCTCCATCATCTTCGGTTTGTTGTCTCCTTAAGCATTTATACATAATTAAAAAACCTAACGACCTTTTCTTCTCCACTTCTACCCACACACACACACTCACTTCATTTCATCACTAAATCACAGTAATTTTTTTTTTTTTTTTTTAACTTAGTTTTTTTTTTCTATCTTTTGATCCTTAGCTAGATCTCTGTTCTACAAAGAAACCCAGAAACAAAATTTTCTTTTAATCACTCCATTAAAGATCTGAATTAGCTTCTTCTTTGTTTTTTTTTTTTTCCTTTCTACAAATGTGATTTATGTTGTGAGTAAAGTTGTAATCTTTGATCGTTGGGTTTTGATTTCAATCGTAATCTCACCATTTCGTCTCAAAAAGCTACTTTTTTGTTTGTTTGTTTGTTTGTTGCGTCTCGTGAAGCAAATGTAAGTTTCGTACCACATTATTGGCTTTTTGGCTTTACTCTATTGAAGCTACAGTTTTCAAGAGGATCTTTTTTTTTTTTTTTCACCCTTTCGTCTGGGTTTTATTTGATGTTTTATTCTTTGCTTGAATGATTTGTGAAAGTGAGTTATATTCTTACTTAAATCTTTTGATAATTTTGATTTGTTCATTTGATTTAGCAAAATGTAGGGTTAAGAGATTAAAGATTCTTTCTTTTTCCTCTTCTTTGTTTGTCTCATTAATTGAAGAGCAATAGTTGTTATACTGTACTTACTGTTTTCAGTTTCTAGCTTCTTTTTTTATTTATTTATAAATGGTATAAGATGGACCTGAACTTTATTTACTTGATTAATGTGTTTAGGCAAATTTCTCTAGAGCAGTACCAGGAGAACTATAGGTTCTTTGTCTTCAAGCTCTGATTTGGGTTTCAAGTTCTTATCTCGGGGTTGGTTGGGTTTGGTTATGCTCTTTGTGTGTTTGGTTCCAGACTAGTTCAAGTGAAACAGTGAGAGTGAGAAAGATAAATCTCTTCATTGTTTTTTTTTTTTTTTTTTAGTTTAGTGGTTTCAGTTACATATTTCTTTTGATTTTCAGTTTCAATGTTCTTAACTTGCAAGTCTTGGCCTTGTAGATGGTTGATTCTTGTGTCTCTGTAGAGTAACTAGATTAGGTGTTGTGTGTATTTTGTGAGAAAGCTTGCTACTTCTACACCAAAACCATGTACTTAGCTCTGAGAAGAGTGTATGAGATTAGATGATGATAATGTTTATTGCTCTTCAGGATGCTAATGCCTTCATTTGATTTTGATGCTGCAGTTGAATCTACAGCAAAATTAAGTTGGAGCTTCATTTGTGCCAACCAATATGGATATCAGGTTGAGAATCTTTGTCGTTTCTACGCTTCTTGTTACTGTGACAGCAGAGGTTTACATTGTGACTATGGAAGGAGATCCAATTATAAGTTATAAAGGTGGAGATAATGGTTTTGAAGCAACTGCTGTTGAATCTGATGAGAGGATTGATACATCAAGGTGCTTTGATAGTTTCTCTTCTTCATCTGAATAACTAAATAACTGTCTATACATTGACTTGCTAGATTAACAATTCTGTTATCTTTTCAGTGAATTGGTGACATCGTATGCTCGTCACTTAGAGAGGAAGCATGATATGATTCTTGGGATGCTCTTTGAGGAAGGATCATACAAAAAGCTTTACAGCTATAAACACCTTATAAATGGATTTGCAGCTCATATTTCTCCTGAGCAGGTGAAAAATAGATTTGAGATCATTTTTACAAATTTTTTACATTCATGTTCCCTTACACTATTCCACTATATTTGGTAGGCAGAAACACTTCGTCGCGCCCCTGGTGTGAGATCTGTAACCAGAGATTGGAAAGTGAGGAGACTCACCACACATACACCAGAGTTTCTGGGACTTCCAACTGATGTTTGGCCAACAGGTGGCGGTTTTGATAGAGCCGGAGAAGATATTGTTATCGGTTTTGTTGACTCGGGGATTTATCCGCATCACCCGAGTTTTGCCTCTCACCACAGATTACCTTATGGCCCTCTTCCTCATTACAAAGGGAAATGTGAAGAAGATCCGCATACCAAGAAGAGCTTCTGCAACAGGAAGATCGTTGGAGCTCAACATTTTGCTGAAGCTGCTAAAGCGGCTGGGGCGTTTAACCCTGATATCGACTATGCATCACCAATGGACGGCGATGGGCACGGAAGGTTTGTCTTTACAGTTTTTTTTGGTAATCCGAAGTTGTCTTCAGGACAAAATATACTAAGCAAATCTGATTCTGCTGGATTTTCAGTCATACAGCAGCTATAGCAGCTGGGAATAACGGTATTCATTTGAAAATGCATGGTTATGAATTCGGAAAGGCAAGTGGGATGGCTCCTCGTGCAAGGTTGGTAGATAGTGCAAATAGGCAGTTTCAATGACAGTTTGTTTTCTTCTCCTTCATTACCTAAGATGCTAATTTTTTTCAGGATTGCTGTTTACAAGGCTCTATACCGGCTTTTTGGAGGTTTTGTTGCTGATGTAGTTGCTGCGATTGATCAGGTAAGACCGTAAGAGTAAGAACTTTGCCCAAACTAGAAAGACTGATCATAATGTACCACAGAAAAAATCTCAGCTTAGATGAAATGATTTCTTTAGCTGCATATGCTTTATTGGTTCAGCAACATGAGGCACCTTTATCAGTTTTGGATTTTGAATTTGTGAAGTAACAAGTGACCTTTTAACTGCTAATTAGAGATTCTCAGGTGATTTTCATGGACATTACCTTAGTTGATATTAATTAGAGATTTTCATGAGCAGGCTGTTCATGATGGAGTTGATATATTGAGCCTCTCGGTTGGTCCAAACAGTCCTCCAACAACTACCAAGACAACATTCTTGAATCCATTCGATGCAACACTTCTTGGGGCCGTAAAAGCTGGTGTTTTCGTTGCTCAAGCTGCTGGAAACGGAGGGCCCTTTCCGAAAACTTTGGTTTCATATAGTCCCTGGATAACTACTGTCGCCGCTGCAATTGATGATCGCAGATACAAAAATCATCTGACCCTTGGGAATGGAAAAATGCTTGCTGGGATGGGCTTATCCCGTAAGACCAAAAAGAATAATGTTAATTTTACATTTGGCATGGCCTATACCGAGTTTTTAGTTCGATGTTTTTGATGAATTGGTATATATATATGTATTCTGCAGCATCAACTCGCCCTCATCGGTTGTATACTTTGGTTTCTGCAAATGATGTTCTGCTGGATTCCTCTGTTTCGAAGTATAGTCCATCGGATTGCCAGAGACCTGAAGTCTTCAACAAGAAATTGGTTGAAGGAAAGATTCTTCTCTGTGGATATTCGTTCAACTTTGTTGTTGGTACAGCTTCCATCAAGAAAGTTGTTGAAACCGCAAAACATCTCGGTGCTGCTGGTTTTGTTCTTGTTGTTGAAAATGTTTCTCCGGGAACAAAATTCGATCCTGTTCCTTCTGCGATTCCAGGAATCCTGATTACAGATGTGTCAAAGTCAATGGTAATGGGAGTTTCAAATGCTCTCACCAACTCTCAACTCAATTTCTCGATCTGATATGCCATTTTTGCATCTTTAGGATTTGATCGATTACTACAACGTCAGTACATCAAGGGATTGGACAGGACGAGTAAAAAGCTTTAAAGCCGAGGGAAGCATTGGAGATGGCTTAGCACCAGTTCTTCACAAATCAGCACCTCAAGTGGCATTGTTCTCAGCTAGAGGACCCAATACCAAAGATTTCAGCTTTCAAGATGCTGATCTTCTTAAACCGGATATTCTTGCACCTGGTTATCTAATTTGGGCTGCTTGGTGTCCAAATGGAACAGACGAGCCTAATTATGTTGGTAAGCATTCAAAGTACTGAAGCTAACATGTGGAGGTTGTTTTGAAATGAAGTATAAATTCTTACTTTGGACTCTTGAGCAGGTGAAGGATTTGCGCTAATATCAGGAACCAGCATGGCTGCACCACACATAGCCGGGATAGCTGCACTTGTGAAGCAGAAGCATCCTCAATGGAGCCCAGCTGCTATCAAATCAGCTTTGATGACAACCTCAACAGTCGTAGATAGAGCAGGAAGGCTTCTTCAGGCACAACAATATTCAGACACAGAATCCGTAACGCTTGTTAAAGCCACTCCTTTTGATTACGGAAGTGGCCATGTCAATCCTAGTGCTGCTCTAGATCCTGGGCTTATCTTTGATGCAGGTATATTATTGCTCTGTTTCATGAATATGATATACCAAAGATCTTTGAGATCTCTGGTTTACAATACCAATCGATTCTCTCTTGTAGGTTATGAGGACTATCTAGGATTCTTGTGCACAACCCCAGGGATCGATGCCCACGAGATAAGAAACTACACAAACACGCCCTGCAACTACGACATGAAACATCCTTCAAACTTCAATGCACCATCTATCGCTGTTTCTCACCTCGTGGGGACACAAACCGTGACAAGGAGAGTGACGAATGTGGCAGAGGTAGAAGAAACATACACAATAACAGCTAGGATGCAGCCATCTACCGCCATAGAAGTGAACCCACCAGCAATGACTCTCAGACCGGGCGCTTCTAGAATTTTCTCAGTCACTCTGACCGTGAGATCTGTTACTGGAGTATACAGCTTTGGGGAGGTGAAGTTGAAAGGTAGCCGAGGACATAAAGTGAGGATCCCGGTGGTGGCTCTGGGACATCGGCGATAAACAAACTGTATGGGTTTTGTAATATTATTTTTTTGTAATATGCAGTAATAAGAGGGTAGTTCTAGAGAATTCTGTCTGAAAAAAAAAGAAAGGAAAATGCTTCATAGCAGTTTGTATAATTAGTTATCGATGTAAAACTCCATTTTTTTGGAGTTTCAGTGAAATGATCAAATCCCCAGCTTTTAAACTGTATAAACCTCATGTCTTCTTTTTTTCCGTTTCATTTTTAACAAAAGAGTTCCACAAAAAAGAGAGAAATACAAAAGACACTCTGAAAATTCTATAAACAACAATGAGACGTAGTGAAAACAGATGAGTTAAAAATGTCCCAACGTCCCCAACCAAATGAAAAACCCCAAAAATACTTCCCAAGCTTCATACGACCACACGATTTTCTCTGCTCTTAAACGGACTTTTGTAGTAAGTTTCAGCTTCTAGGGATTCCATGATAATGCCTCAAGTTTTAATTTGATTCATGGGTGAGTTGGTCAAAGAATCCGAGTCAAAGAATACCTCCTTTGCAATGCATTTCATACATCAATCAAAATCGCTCGTGAGGCCTATGCAGCGATGATTTTGTGGCTTGAGAAGAGGTCGATCAGTTTATCGAGAGAACCAGCGTGAAATTTCCTTCCAAAGAGATAGCAAGGTCTTTTGATTCCATTCCACATGCAATCCGTCCATGTTACTTCTCCCTGTGTTTGCAACCATGAAAAAAAGGAAGGGAGATTATTTTTACTGTAAAGGGAATTTTTTTGGAAATTTGCATGCGGAGATGATTTGGTTTTAAAGTGTGTACCGTTCCCTCACTTGTTACGCGTGAAACTGAGTCAATGGACTGTAAAATGGATCAAAAAGTAATACCGATTAATTATCTCAAGGGAACAGTCAATGAAGATTTTAAGAGATCATAGTGGTTTGGTGATGATACCGTGATGTTCTTAAGTAACTCGTGAGTGATATCTTCAGGCATGTATGTTCTTGGATGCCACTTTTTCTCAGACCAATCGACATACGTCACAGTCCAGTTAGCAATGCCAGCAGGATCAAGCATCTGAGAAATTTATCAAGACCATAGTTTATTATATTAAAAAAGTAGTAAAATTGAAACATTTTGTATTTAGTTAAAGAGTCAAAATGGATTCTCACATAGAAGAATGTTGGCAGGTAGTGTTCATCAGCGATGCAGTTCTTGTTGCTCTCTACACCTGGCTGAAGAAAAAACACAGCCTTCTTATTAACGTGTGATTATTTCCATATATCTTAAAAGTAACACCTCCAGAACATTGACAAATAAAAGATAAGAAACATCTATTTTGAGGGTTAGGTCGTACTCACCCCACAGTAGTCCCGGAATTTGGAGTAGTAAAGATTGTCTGCCATAGTTATTACAGCATGCTGACGCTTCATGGAGAACCACTACACGAAACATAGAGAAAATTGATTAAGCAATGAGAACTTGTTGAAAAAAAAAAACTGTCTACTGTCAATTTTAGTAGCCTCACTTTATCAGAATGCTTCCCAATAACGACGAATAGAACCAAATATGCAGATCAAATGAATTTAATTGATGATATTTATACTAGGTGGTATAAATTCATCATTAGCAAGGGGAAATTTAGGCTTCAAAAGAAAATTCCATTTCCTAAATGTGGATGTAATATGGCGCATACATATGCTGTTGCTATAACTAGTCCACAAAGAGTTCTACCTAAAAGCTTTTTGTCATATCAACTGGTTCCAACAATGACACAGAACCGATTCCTTATATCTGAGTCTTTGTATTTTGATGATCTCACATATTGTATATTTTCAGAGTATGAGGCAAGCATAATAGTGGATCAGTGAAATATTTTTCACCTGTGCACCCTTTCGAAAATCTTCCTTTGGAATTTCCGGCAGCATGTGATCCATATGCCTGCCCTTTCCATGTGGACCAGGATCATCAAAGCTGAAGTGTAAAATAATACCACATCTAAGTATGCAGAAGTCGGAAAGAAATATGGCAACATGTGTAATTATAATTCTGAAATTTAATCAACTTGAACAAATGCTTTACCAGTCAATATAGCTGGTATTGCTGTACATCATATAGTTGTACATGTATTCAAAACTTCGAAGTGGCACACAACTGCAAAACCAGAAATACTCAAGTTGGTTAAGAGAACCTCAGAATAATCAGTGAGAAGAGAAATAAAGTTTCAGGGAAATTACCTATCAGAGAGTAAAACAAATTGTTGATTGTCAGGATCTCTAAGAGCATTGGTCAACAAACGTCTTTCGGCATCAATCATTGATATTCTACCCCAGACCACCTTCAGAATACATATATAATTATTTTACCACTATCATTAAAATTATTACAGAAGCAAGAGAAATTCATGATACATCCACCAACTAAATGTAGTTCATTCTAAGCCTATACTTTTTCTTTTCATGACTCTAGAAAGAGATGACATGATTATATCTACAAATTATAGACATCAGACACAGAAAAAGAGACGGACCTCGTCACTTCGAATTTCACGGTTAACAAAGTAACGACTTGTGTGAACCGGCGTATCCTTTGATGCATGGATATAAACAGAGAATTTCCCCTCATGGCCCTGTGAGAAGGGATAAAAGCCAAACCCGTCAGTGAAAGAAACAAGTCGAATAAAGAATCATATAAACGCAGATATACTAAATTGAAGAATTGCAAACAGCATAAAAGGCCAGCCTAAACTTAGAAAGAGTTCATTGATGCAGGGAAAATAAGTTGGGAAGAGATGAAGTCTACCTGGAAAAAGAGGTCCCATAGCTTTTCAAAAGGCAATGTACCCGGAGTTAAGAACATAAATGCAATTTTAGAACTCTTTTGTATAACACGAGGGGAGTTCAAAATTTCCCTAATTACTACACGAGATGCAATCTCGTCATCCGAAAATTCCCTCACCGACGGTGGAAGCCAATCAGTTAGTCCCTTGCATCCCCTAGATGAAAACATATAACAAGCCGCTTTGCTGCGATGAGGGAACATGTAAGCACCGATTACAAGCATTGTTATGAGTGAAAACACTGCAATGATCCATATTGACTTCCTTGTAGGAGCACGATGGCGAGCCCCAGGCAAAGACTGCATATAATTTATTTTGCCTAGACGCCAACCCTTCATTGCCTTCATCTCATAAAAACCTTTATTGCATACTCAATAACCCACTGCCAAATCTTCAGCTAAAATGAGAAAACTTCACTTGGAGAAGCTAGAACCAGTCCGAAACCTAAAAGTTACATGCAAAAACCAATATTTCAATATCAGGGAATCCATACAGAGCACAGAACCTCAGTAAACAATACAAGAGCATATAAAATACAACTCTAAATAGTGATTACTAAACCAGATCAAGATTTAAACTTCTTAAATTCGATTATATCTCTAATTAGTTTATCCAAGCTGGCCAATATAAGAAACAAAAGAAATGTCATACAAATGAATCACATCATAAGTGTGAAACTCAAAGCTAGATTCTTGAAGATGATATGTTCCTTTCCTGAAGAGAACAACACAATTTCACCACTTTAACATAGAGATGGAAGAATCAAACATCTACAGGAAACTTAAATTGACAATTTCAAATTAGTACCAACAATCAAAAGTCTTAGCTATATCCAAACCCAGAAAAGTCAATTCAAAATACACACACAATCACACGCATTGCTTCATGGCAAAAATCTCAGTCAACAATTTCAACGAATGCTTCCAAATCCATGATTCAACGCAATCGATACATGTATCGTTTTCAAATCGAAAAAAAAAAAAAAAAATCCAAAATCCAAAATTAGAGTTTTCAAATCGGATCCCACAAAATCCAAATCGAACAAAATCAAACACTATTAACAGCCAATAACTCATTCAAGCATATACGAAAACTATAAAAAAAATCAAGAAGCCGAGAAAAAATGAAACCTGGAAAGTTTCCGATTTCGCGAGCTTGTTTGTGTTCACCCAAAGATCTAGAGAAAAATAAAGACTCCGCCAAAAAAATTCAAAGCTCTCAGCGAACGAAGAAGCTGAGAGCTATACACTCACAGAAACTTATATAAATCTCTTAAGAGTATGAAAAATCGATATCTAAGCACGCATTGAAACGTTTCCTTCTGAGTAATTTCAATTTCTTATATAAGTTTTTTTTCCCCTCTTTACGATTTCGTTTCTTCTTCTCTTTCTTTTGATCTCTTTTTCTTGCTCTCTCTATAAAATGAAGGTATAAGAAGAAGAAGAAGAAGAAGAAGAAGAAGAAGAATGAAGACGAAGAAGTCTTTGTCTCTTCGGTTTAAAAAACAAAAGAAGTAAATTTTTGAGGAAGAGAGAAACTTTTTTATATTACGATAATAGTTAAAAAAAGTTATTATATCAGTAACGTGTAATTTTATAATTGGCTACTTGTTATTGTTTTTGTACTCTAGCAAATACCCCATAAGTTCCACGCGCCATGAAAACGCGTGTATTTGAAAACTACAGTTAGATGCAATTTTACTTTTTATTTTTATTTTTATTTTTTTCCCGGTTCGGTTTGATTTGCTTTGAATTTTATTTTGAATCATGGAAACTGGTTTAAATTAAAGTTGAACTCTATTTTAATTTGGTTTAGTTTAGTTCGAATCCGATTCAAGCTCGGTTTGGTTTTGAGAAAAAAAAAACAATAATAAAATTAAAAAATTAATTTAATTTTAATTATTATGATATAAAAAAATTCATATCGTTAAAATTTTCATTAAAGGTGGAAACGTGAAAACTAAAAGGTCATATACCAAAAATCCATCAAAACTTGTAACGATTACATTATTATATATTTTATACATGTTTTCTATGATGTATTTGGATGTCTACACTTATGAATACATATATTTCAGACTGATGCCTACAATTCAATTTGTTTTTAGTTGTTTTTTTAAAAATATCTGGTTTAGTGTTGGTTGTATGCATTTTACGAGTCCAATGTTTTATGAGTCTAATTTAATTTTAAGAAACTATTAACTTATTAGGAAGTCATGTATAAAATGTATAGTAATTTTAATCGTCACAAGTAAAAATATGATACCCCATGCTCGAGCTCTCTTACTTAGAAAATCGGTATAGACATTTAAAGTTTGAGGAATACAAAAAAAAAAAACAAAAAAAAAACAAAATTTAAGAGTTTTCAGTTTTCACCCTTTTCTTTAATCACCAAACTTTTTTTTGTTCTCTGTTTTTAACTCAGAAAGCATAATATTAATATTTGACTGAAACTCCCAAGCATATACAGGTAAGTGGTAAACTTGTAAGGTTTTAATATTATAAGTTATAAGGTTTTGTGGGTTGTTCACAGGTTCTAATTATTTTTATCCCAATTTCTCAAACAAGTGGACATTGACCTTTTTATATCTATAAATTAACTTGTCAATTGCTAAAATATGTTTTCGTCTAATATTTTATCTAAAATAATAAATCCGAAACGGATAATTATATAACAGTGATCAGTTACATGATAGAAAAGCTCCCAACAAATACGGGACAAGATGAGATTATAATTTAAATTTAAATTTAACTTACAGTGAGGATATTTAAATTACATAGGATTGACAGTTGTATTGGTTTTTATTTAGTTAGGATTTTTTAAAATTTAGACTAATTTAATATATAATTCAATATGATTTGCTCTAAATTGTTTTAATGAGAGTAAAGAACATTATTTATTTAGCATAGGTGTGATTCAAATAATTAAAAATTTCTATTGCTACATAGAAATAAAATAATTCGATGTTGAAAACACGTTAAATATAGTATAAAAATAAAGAAACAAAAAAACTACAAATATATATATCAAACAAAAAAAATAAAATTATTTATAAACATTATTAAAAAGCAATTTAAAATTATATGAATAAAAAAATATTTATTAACAATAAAAATAAAAATAAAACTATAAATTTATGTTAAAATAATTGAACCGCGGGTACAAATCTAGTTTTATTTAAAGATTAGGCCCAGATTCGCTGAAAAAAAAAATATTAAGTCCATATTCAAATTTGAAAGGGGAATTCGGCCATATAAATCCCAAACTTTGCAGGAATTGCCAAAACAAACACAAACTTTAGGTCTGACCAAATAAACACTAAACTTTATTTGACTTTTAAGATTTAACGGAAAATTAAACGTCAGTTACTATTTACTGTTAAGTCATACGACGTCGTTTTGAAACTCTAATTCTAAAGAAAAAAAATCACCCCTGCTGGATTCGAACTCGTTACCTGTGGGACTGTTAAGGTGGTTTGTGCCACTGTGCTAGTTAAGCTTTCTTGCAAATATTTACATCGTACTGTCTTATATTGTTTCGAACATTTTAATTATTTCGTAGATATTTTAATAATTTCAATTGAAATAATTTAAAATAATTTTTAAAATTTAAAAACTTTATTCTGTTTAACTTTATTAAAATATTAATAATATTTAAACTCTCTTAAAAGTTAAATTTTTTTTTATTAATATTAGACTCTCTTAAAAGTTTAAAATAATATTAATACTAAAACTATATAATATTGACTAATCAATTATATATATATATATATAACTACTTATTTACACTAATAATAAAATATTTATTAAAAGTGATTTTAAATAAAAATAGACTTAAAATTCTAAAATAATCAATCCGTAGTGGATATTTATATAACAATGATCGGTTATATGATGAAAAGTTTCCAACAATTACGAGACAATACGGGTTTTCATCCCAAAATGGACATGTTTAAGATAAAAATAACTGATCATAAAATATATAGTAAGAAATATAATATATATTTTCAATATTAGAACTACTTACAAAATATTAACATGGGTTTAGATGTGACTAACCATTACATACGATTGACAATTGTATTAGTTTATTTTTCCAGATTAATTGAATATCTAATTCGGTACGATTTGGTCTAAATTGTTTCAATGGGAGTATAGAACATCATTCATTTGGCGTATCATGAAAAAAATAAATATATTTATAAACATTATAAAAAAAGTTAAAATTATACAAACAAAATAAAAATATTGATTACCAATAAAAATAAAAGTAACAGAGTGTAATATTATTTTAAACTTTTAAGAGAGTCTAATATTAATAAAAAAAATTTAACTTTTAAGAGAGTTTAAATATTATTAATATTTTAATAGAGTTAACCGAATAAAGTTTTTAAATTTTAAATATTATTTTAAATTATTTCAACTAAAATTATTAAAATGTCTACGAAATAATTAAAATGTTCGAAACAATATAAGACATTACGATGTAAGTATTTGCAACAATGTTTAACTAGCACAATGGCACAAACCACCTTAATAGTCCCACAGGTAACGAGTTCGAATCCAGCAGGGGTGATTTTTTTTCTTTAGAATTAGAGTTTCAAAACGACGTCGTATGACTTAACAGCAAACAGTAACTCTCGCGTTAACGACGTTTAATTTTCTGTTAAAAAGATAACGGTGTGCTTTATTGGCAAGTCAACGATAAAGTTTAGTGTTTATTTGGTCATACCAAAGTTTGTTTTTGTTTTGGCAATTCCTGCAAAGTTTGAGATTTATTTGGCCGAATTCCCAATTTGAAAGTCTACCCTATTGCAGTTCATAGATTCTACTATTTTAGAACTTTTTTAAAATCAAATGTTTTTGGATAAAATTTAAAACATTTTTTCATAACGTTTGTATTGTAAACTAGATCATCCATAAATGATCCTCATATATTTTTTTTTTGTAAGTAAATTAATGTTACTATTTTTAATATATATTTTGACAATTACTAGTATTTTAAATAAATTTACCAAGAAGAATATGGATCAACTCCATATGCTCTCAAATTCCATTTATTCAACAAGGAAACAATAATAATAACATGCTCGACATAACTTAATAATTTTTTTGTGTGACATAACTTAATTAAAGCAGGAAATAAGTAAAGGTTAAAAGATCGTGCCACCCATTTACTACCCACGACAGTGTCAATTTTTGTTTTACTTGTTCTCGTATAGACAAATAAACTCCAATAATGTTTTGAACAAAAATCATGATATTATCCTAGATTATAATTATAATTACAATTACAATGTTTTATTACTAACATGTAAACACAATCGTTTTTACCAATTTTTTTTTGATTGAAAAGAAAATTCGTTAATTGAAAATTCGCACTTATAGTTAATAAAGTCAACCATCCACATACAAATATGAAATAATTAATACACACACCATTATATGTATCACGTCCTAAAACATTTAGTCCCACTATAATTAATTAATGAATTTCTTGATCTTCGCAAGAACCAAGTACTTTGATCCCACTTCTTTAGTGTGTTGCTCTCATGTTTTCAGATTCTGTCGTATATTCGAAGCTTTAAAAGTTTGATTTTGCGAAGATTCTAAACTATTTGTAAAGTATTCAGCTTTAAATCTTTTATCCAATGGTTTATCCGAGATATAGCCAAATAGAACTATAATAGTGGCAAAATAAAAGTATTGCTTTATTACTTTATGATTAAGTAGTATCATAGTTTTATAATTAAATAGAGGAGTAATTAGGCTTATAACATAAATAAATAGCTATATTTTTAGGGATTTCTGAAAATACCCTACTTATGTTATAAAATTGGAAAATACACTTTTTTAAAAAATAATTAATTATGTATATGATAATTATAAGGGGTAGACAAATTATCCGGGATCCAAAATCCGGTCCGGAAATTTGGGTATCAGGGTGTTCAGATCCGAATAACAATACTTTTGGAGGTGCATATCCGGATCTGGGATAATATGTTACATAATATTTATTTTACTATTAAACAAATACAATTACAATAAAATTTATTGGTGATTTTAAAAACCAAAAAAAATTTAACCACAAAAGTCCATTGAGTTGGTAAATTTTTTTTTAAAAATACTTTCAATGGTTAGCTTCGCAAACATTTGTTTCATTAACAATCTCTAAACTTTTAGATAAAAATGCAAATTTAACATCTTTTAATCATTAACTTTGGTTTTAAAACAACTTTGCATCATTTTATCATTTTTTCTATTTATTTATGTGAAAAATATGATAGTTAAATTTAACAAAATATTTAGAAACTAAACAATCGAATATAACGATCGCAACAAAACAAACCATCATCTGATAGCAAAGTCTGCATCATAGAGGTTTTGGGTCGCTTCCGAAGAGAATGCAAAGATGTTTTCCGAATGCTTTAACGTGATGATCAATTCTGCTATCACAATTTAGTTATTGAGGAAAAACCGAATCGAACAAAACCTGACTCGAATAACTAAATGTTTCGTCTTATATTTTATGACCAAAATACCATTATCTTAAAAATAAAAGGTATCATATGAGGGGTATCCCATGACCTCTGGGCAGAAATATCCGTATCCGGCTGATATCCGGCGGATATCCGGCTCCGTATCTGGATTCGGATCCAAAAAACGGATATCCGGAGAAAACGGATACGGATACGGATAGTAAATTTCCAGATTCGCCGAATACGGATACGGATACGGATATTGGAAAAATATTGGAACGGATATCCGTATCCGGTTATAAAAAAAAATATATATATATATTTTGGGTCTTTAATATTTAATTTTTTTTGTTTTGGGGCTTTAATTTTTTTTTTTTTTTTGGGGCTTTAAAATTTAATTTTTTTTGTTTTTAGCTTTTAAATTTAGCCCATATTTTTTCATCAAACTTAAATTTATGTTTTTATTCTAATTTTTTTTTTTGAAAATTCTTATTTTATGATTATAATAACATTGTTTTAAAATTTTTTATAAAAAAAAATCTGGATACGGATATCCGGTTTTTCTATGGATATCCGGATACGGATATCCGGTTTTTCTATGGATATCCGTAATTTACGGATACGAATACAGATAGTAGAATTACGGATAATACGGATACAAATATCCTAAAAAAGCCGGATATCCGTATCCGTAACAAGACCATATTTTTTTTTTGTAATTATTAAAACAAAAATTAATAGATAGAGCTACTAAAACTATTATGGAACTTACATAATTCATCATAAAATATGACATTTTGATCAACTCAGAAATCCATCTCAAAATCATGTTGTTTATCCTTAAGAAAAATAATCAACATGAATAATGCTTCTAATTCTAAGTAAATGGGCAAAAGATTACGTCTTTGACTTCATGTATTTACTAGTAAGCATTTTGTCATTCGTTTGTAGGTAAATCCATCTCATGGTAAAATCTAATTTCTTCAAAAAAAATCCATCTCATGCTCATCATTATGCCAAAAACCTGTCCAATTAACTTTTAGATTATTTCCGAGTATTTCATTTGAACTCATTGTGTTGGCCGATCTTTTTCATTAATGAAAAAATCTACAAATATTTCATTTAGCCATTGTAAAAAATAATAAATTACATGAGAAAAAAAGAATACAAGTTAATAACTATATTTTATTTTTTTAATAGTATATTATGGAAAGAAAACTTTACATTATTTGCCGCAATTACAATTGCGATACGTTAGAGCTCTTCAAAGATATAAATAAACATCGACAAAATCTTTTTAGTTATTTTTAGTTTCTCAACATAGTATTATTACAAAAAAGATTTTTTTTTTAACGTAAATATAGAAAATAATTTTAGAGATATAAAAAAAAACTGCTTCTAAATCATTTAATAGATTGATTTGGTAGAAGAGATGAAATTGACCAGAAAATGGTGACGACGAACGTAGATTAAGTCGAAGAAAACTGTTTTTGATATTTTGCTAGATTTTTTATCTCTAGTTTATTAAAAAAATTTAAAAAATTTAATTATAGTTAAATAGTTATAATTATTATGTTTAATGTTTAAATAATTATTATCTAAAATCTTAACTAAATCAAAAAAATCTAAAATACTTTTATCATTATATAACTGAAATTTATATCTACTACTAAACTATTAAAAAAGACTCAATCTTAGAGGGTGTTTCCAAACACTCTGAAAGTATAAAATTAAAAGATTTATGGCTAATCCTACATCCAAACACTCATAAAAAGGAAATATTCATTCCAACAAAATTAAATTAAATACTTTATTTACATCTTTTTATTTTTCATCTTTATCATTTATTTCCTTATCTAATATTGCAATATTAATACTATAAATTATGATTCTCCTATCACATTTGTTAGATCTTATTTTCACATTATTTAAAATTATTATATAATATATATAATTAATAAAAATTTAAATTTTTTCCTCCATATATTGTGATTCAAAATTAAAAAAACGGATATATATTACTCAATTAAAGAAAAAAGTGTGTTCAACATCTCACATTGACTAAAATTTTGGGCAATGATTCAGAATAATATTATAAAACACACAAAAATGATTTTAAATGCGAATGAGCAAGAAACTTGACTTATCATGCGTTCCAATTTTTTAAAAAATTTATTCAGTTTTATCCAGTTCATTAGTTGAAATAATTTAAAAGTCCCACATCGATTAAATTTTTTGTGTAACATTTCAAAGTCGTATTATAAAAAAGACCAAAATGATTTTAAATACAAATGTATTTAAAAATATCCGGTTTAATCCGGTATTTATTTAAAATAATTTGAAATAATATTTAAAATTTAAACTATTTATTCGGTTTAACTCTATTAAAATATTAAGTTTAAAATACTATTAATACTAAAAATATATAATATCGACTTATCAATAATATATATATATAACTACTTATTTATAATAATAATAAATTATTTAGTAAAAGTTATTTTAAATACAAGTAGACTAAAAATTCTAAAATAATCAATCTGAAATGGATAATTATATAACAATGATCGATTATATGATGGAAAGTTTCCGACAAGTACGGGACAATACGGGTTTTTGTCTCAAAATGGGCAGGTTTAAGACAAGGAGAACTGATCATAAATATATAATAGGAAATATAATTAATATTTTTAATATTAGAACTTCTTACCAAATATTAAAATGGGTTTAGATATGACTGATAATCACATATGATTGACAACTGTATTATTTTTTTAGTTCACAATAATTTAATATTTAATTCGGTACAATTTGGTCTAAATTGTTTGAATGAGAGTATAAAACATCATTCATTTGGTTTATGTTTGATTCAAATAACAGAAATTTGCTATTGTTACAGAGAAATAAAACAATTTGATGTTGAAAACATGTTAGATATATTATTAAAAAAAAAAAAAACTACAAATATATATGAACACAAATAAAAATAGTTATAAACATTATAAAAAATCAAGTTAAAATTATACAAACAAAATAAAAATATTTATTAACAATAAAAAAAATGAAAACAAATATAATTTATATTCAAATAATTGACCCGCGGTATACCGCGGGTACAAATCTAGTTGCTAATTAATTTCAAAAAATTCTCTAGACTAAATAAAAATAATTATTAAAAAAATATCTAGACTAAATAAAAATAATTATTTTACTAAATAATAATAACTATCTTAATTAAAAACAAAAATCTATTTATTATTGTCCATAATACCTATTTATTTTTGGTATTCTTAATTCATAATTAATTAATAATATAATTATTATATTTAATTGAATAACATAATAATAGCTATTAAATATTAATTTAAAATAATATATATCATCTAAAATCTCAACAAAATCTTAAAATAAATTATTATATTGAAATTTGAATTTGTTTTCAATCAGGTTTAAATTTTTTATTTGTTATATTTAAATCAATGGAAAAAATTAATAATCAAAATATTTTATTTTTATTTTTAAATTTTAAGTTATAAAAAAGGACAAAAGTGTCATTTAAAAAAAAACATAAAAGGTATATTTCCAAACTTGTAAATTATAGTATAGTTTGCAAAAGTTTGACAAAAATTAGTGTATCATAGCAAATTATCCCTAAAAAGAATTTAAAAAAATCGACTCATACTTCTTCTTCCTCTCCTATAAATAAGCATCAAAGGGTTTATTTACTAAGATCCCACAATACAGTGTTGACAAAAAAAAAAATCCCACAATACAGAGATTCAAAGACATAGGTATCTCAATTAAAAACTCGTTTTAATAACCGTCAGATTATATTAATCCAACGGTTCAAGTCTAATCTAATACAAAGTTTCATAGTCTCTAAACCACCAGATTCCTCTCACCCTCTGATATCGAAGAATAAGAGAAAAACAACCAGTCTCCGTCGCCGGCGATGACGTCGTATCACTGAAATATATTTTCCGGTTCGTTGCAGTTATCTCTGCCGGAGGAGAGTGAGATTGGGATTGTGCTCACTTAATTGAGAGGTTTTAGAAGCCCTAATTAGACTCGCCGACTCTGTCACTGGTTCGTTTGCTCAATCTTGATCTTCGCTTCAACAACAATACTTGTTTGCTCCATTTGATTTCGTCTCTTCTAAAATCGAGATCACTGAAATCAATGATTTTTCTGAGTGATTGCCTTTGTGCGTGATCACTATGCTTAGTTTCATTTTGGAGTTTTAACCTTTCTCTGCAGAAACTGGTGTAATGTGTTCATGATAATGTAAATTTCAATCAAGCAAAGAATGTGTTATTGTTGTCTAATACTTCTGGAGACTATGACAGAGAAGAAGGAGAATTTTTGATGGAGTCTGATGCTTGTGCTAAGGAAGATACACAAGAACAAGGTTTGAGTGTGAAGCAGAGAGAAGTTAAAGGAATTGAAGCAATTAAGTGTTCTAATACAACAGTGAAGAGAAAGATGGACCAACATAAAGAGGCAATGTTGGGAAAGAAACGCAATAGGCAGACTATGTTTCTTAATCTTGATGATGTTAAGCAAGCCAGTTCTATTAAGACATCAACACCTAGGAGACAGAACTTTGCACAACCTGTTGTTACACCTGCTGAGCATGGAGGAGAAATCGAGAGCCATGGTTTATGTAGAGATCAAAAACCAATTGATGTGCCTTTTCATGGTGGTATACGTCCAGAATCTGCTGAACAGAATTCTGAAAGTAATGGTGAATCGTATTCGGGTTTACTTGGTAAATCTAGGAGGCTTAACGGGGATGAAGGACCTTCTGCTGAAAGGGTGGGAACATCTCTGTCAAGGCAGGCTTCTTGGAAGCAGCCGACAAATTTGTGGAAAAACACGAGCGGTCATTCATCTAGTAGAAAATTCTCTAGCAGTCAAAGTTCTTTCAAGAAGCCAGCCAAAACTAGTACTCAATATCAGGATACATCAGTGGAACGTCTTATACGAGAGGTGACCAATGAAAAGTTCTGGCATCATCCTGGTATGTTAAATATTACATTTATACCTATGGAAAATGTTCTTGAATATGCCTTCTTTTCCATGATATAATTGAATCTTGATTTACAGTTCTTATAATTTACTGCTTCTAAAGCAAGTTCCCTATGACTCTTGAAAATTTACGGCTTCTGAAGTCATGACTTGAGAATCATAATAGTCAAAAGATTTGGAGGCTGGTAAGAATTCTAGTAAATTTTGTGATCGACTTGTTCTTGTTTTATTTCTTGCTTCTCTCTAGTGGCTAGTGAGAAAGATCTCAGATAGACTTTGATAGAAATTTAATTATTTTGTGGCAGATACGTCCCTCTCTTTTTCCAACATTGTTAGTGTTGCTTTCATATAGTTTCACTGAACATAAAGTCTAGTTTTGCAGCTAGTTCTGGTTCCCGGTTGATGGAAATTATTTATCAGGCTGGCATTTTGGTTGAAACTATATTGGGGTAAAAAATATAATCTGAGAAGATGCTATATCTAAAAGCTGAATGGTATCTCAGTAAAAAGTGAATATGAAATATTACTTCGCATTTTGATTCATAATTTTTCTGCTTTCTTTACACTTTATAGTGGAGATGATCTCATTGAAAAGTGACTACTGAAAATTAGTTCACTTTTTGATTCATATGTTTTCCGTCTTCTTTAGACTTGGAGATGTTTGGTATGCATGGAAGATGATGACTGATTTGTCCCCAAACATAATTTTTTTCTTCCTTGCTCATTGTGTATTCTTTTGCCCATTTTTAGTTTGATTTATATGTTGCATAATTTTTGTATTTCAGAGGATGCTGAACTCCGATGTGTACCTGAGCGGTTTGAATCTACGGAGGAATATGTCAGAGTTTTTGAACCATTACTTTTTGAGGAATGCCGGGCACAACTTTACAGTACATGGAAAGAACTGGCTGAGGCAAATGCACATGTAAAAGTTCGGATAAAATCCATCGAAAGAAGAGAGAGAGGTAACTGACCCTAGATCTTGTTCACATGTGCAAGCATGCATAATGAGACGCTTTTTTCATTATTGAATAGTTCATTGGACTTTGTTTCTTCTCCTTATTTCAGAAAGTTTTTATGTTATTGTAAGCTCACAGTTTATCTAGGAAAATGATTCTGCCCTTGATTCACATAGGCGGTTCATTATGCTCTCTAGTAGGTTTAAGTTGTGGAGACTGGCCTCTTATACCTCTTTGGATTGACAAACTGATTATATACCTTTTTATGTCTGGCCGTCGGGAAATCACTGCTATGTTTCTGTTAAGCTTCTTGACTGCTAGCCTTTGTTTATGTGTTTAGGATGGTATGATGTATTACTCGTTTCTTTAAACGGTTGTAAATGGGCTTTTAAGGAGGGAGATGTTGCAGTTCTTTCAAATCCATTACCTAAATCAGGTGTGTTTGGAGATCGTTGCTGACTGATTGTTACTGTATTGCTAGCTTCTTTGCATTTCGTATAATTTTTCTATTCTTTGTGCTAAGATGAAGGGCATGAGGATGCTGGACGTGTAGCTGGTACAGTTAGGAGACATAAACCAGTTGATATCCGTGATCCTCTTGGAGCTACTCTTCATTTCTATGTTGGCGATTCTGGTGGCTCTGGAAGGTAGGCTCATGTGTACATTCATTCTCTATGTATTGATAATCTCTTGAGTTTCTATTCATTCTTCTATTTTCATTAACTATCTAAAAGTGGAATCAAATATTTACAGGCTCTCATCTCTTCTTCATAACTTTGCATGGAAATTTTATTTTTACAGCAAGATTGACGATAATCATATTTTACGGAAGCTTAAACCTAAGGATATCTGGCATCTAACAGTGCTTGGTTCACTTGCAACCACACAGAGGGAATATGTTGCACTGCATGCGTTTTCTCAACTTAACCCACAGGTTGGTCTTTGTTTATTCTCAAACCAAACTCCTTTAGATGCTTTAAAATAGGCTGACGTTGGCGAAACTTAAATATTTTGTTAGATGCAAAATGCCATTCTCAATCCTAGTCCGGAGCAGTTTCCTAGTTACGAGGAGCAAACCCCTGCAATGCCTGATTGTTTTACTGCTAGCTTTGGTGACCATTTACATAGGAGCTTTAATGCTCCGCAGCTGGCTGCGATTCACTGGGCTGCCATGCATACTGCAGCTGGTACTAGTAGTGGGGTGAAGAAACAAGAACCATGGCCATTCACTCTTGTTCAGGGCCCTCCAGGAACAGGCAAGACACACACAGTTTGGGGAATGTTGAATGTTATCCATTTGGTTCAGTATCAGCAATATTACACTTCGTTGCTGAAGAAATTAGCTCCTGAGAGCTATATACAAGCCACTGAGTGCAGTTCAGATAATGTTTTGTCAGGATCTATTGATGAAGTCCTACAAAACATGAACCAGAATCTGTTTCGCACTCTACCCAAACTCTGTGCTAAACCAAGGATGCTCGTTTGTGCTCCTTCAAATGCTGCAACTGATGAACTTCTTTCACGTGTCCTCGTTCGTGGTTTCATTGATGGGGAGATGAAGGTATATCACCCCGATGTTGCTCGAGTCGGTGTTGATTCTCAAACGCCAGCTGCTCAAGCTGTTTCTGTGGAGCGAAGAAGTGATCAGCTATTAGCTATATCTCGCGAAGAGATTCTACGACACATGCATAACCTCAGACTACAAGAAAAGCAGATTTCTCAAGATATAGCAGGACTTAAAAGAGAACTTAGTGCGGCAGCCTTTGCTACACGTTCTCAGGGATCTGTCGGGGTTGACCCTGAAGTCCTTATTTCAAGAGACCAGAAAAGAGATGCATTATTACAGCACCTTTCTGCTGTGGTAGAAGCCAGAGATAAAGTCCTTGTTGAAATGTCTCGCCTTCTTATTGTGGAGGGAAAGTTTCGTGCTGGTAACAATTTTAATCTTGAAGAAGCTCGAGCGAATCTTGAGGCAAGTTTTGCAAACGAGGCTGAAATTGTGTTTACCACCATATCAAGCAGTGGCCGTAAATTGTTTTCTCGTCTTACCCATGGCTTTGATATGGTTGTCATTGACGAGGCTGCCCAAGCTAGTGAGGTTGGAGTTCTTCCTCCTTTTGCTCTTGGTGCTGCACGATGTGTACTTGTTGGTGATCCTCAGCAGCTTCCTGCGACAGTGATTAGTAAGGCTGCTGGAACTCTTTTATATAGTAGAAGTCTCTTTGAAAGGTTTCAGCTAGCAGGTTGTCCGACTTTGTTGTTAACTGTTCAATACAGAATGCATCCTCAAATTCGAGATTTTCCTTCAAGGTACTTCTACCAAGGACGCCTCAAAGACAGTGAAAGTATATCCAATGCTCCTGATGAGATTTACTATAATGATCCTATTCGTAGGCCTTACCTTTTCTTCAATATCAGCCATGGTCGGGAGTCTCATAGAGGTGGATCTGTATCTTACGAAAATGTTGATGAAGCTCGATTCTGTGTTGGGGTGTACATGCATCTTCAGAAAACTCTGAAGTCATTGGGTGCGGGTAAAGTTTCTGTGGGGGTAATAACCCCGTACAAGCTGCAGCTGAAATGCCTGAAGCACGAGTTTGGCAACGCTTTGGGGCAAGATGAACTGAAAGAGATTTATATTAACACAGTAGACGCGTTTCAGGGTCAAGAACGTGATGTCATAATCATGTCATGTGTGCGTGCTTCAGGTCACGGGGTTGGCTTTGTTTCAGATATCCGGCGGATGAACGTTGCTCTTACCCGTGCCAGAAGAGCTCTGTGGGTATGCTTTCTCTCCCTCTCTCTCTCTCTCTTTGCACACACAAAATGTTGTTTGATGAATCTGTTTTGTTTTTCTTCAAAAATCATAAGACTGTTTTTCTTGAATAGGTGATGGGAAATGCATCTGCTCTGATGAAGTCTGAAGATTGGGCAGCGTTGATCACTGATGCTAGAGCGAGGAACTGTTTTATGGAAATGGACTCTCTTCCCCAGGATTTCCCAATTCCTAACATACCTAGTTATAATCCAAAGGCGCCTAATGCGATATCTTTCAGATCAGATGGGCCAAGGATCAGATCTTTTGATATGAAAAACGAATTCATGTCAGGGACAACAACACCAGGAAACAATGAGAAGTTAAACACATCACCGGATGATTTTGATATGTCTGTGAATAGACATAGGGATACCACCTGGCAGCACGGAAATCAGAGGAAGCAAAATTTTGGACGGGATTCGACGAGAAGAGACTATGGACCTTCATTGTGAAGACTCTCTCACACTATTTTGACTGTGGCTTGTCTTGGTAGAACTACAAAAGACTCTAGCTAGGAGTTTGGTCATATGGTAGCTTCTCTCTTCCAGTTTTTTTTTGTCATGAAGGAGAAGAAGAAGAAGAAGAAGATAATCAACAATGCGAACTTGAAGGATTTGTTAGTCTTCATGATTCAATATATTACACCATCTTGTATTTAAACCCCCCACCATCTTTTAGTATTTCTAAAATCCTTTATTATAAAACTCAGTTCTTTTGTTTTGTGTTATCAATGAAGTATTATATTCTCGTAACATCATTTTCACGTATAAAAAGACTGTTAATGGTAACATTCACTTTTGATCTGTTTCAAGTTCTTGTTCTGTTTAAATTTAAGACACTTAAGACAGACCTAAGTGAAAACTTGTTTTGGCAACATTATCTGTATCTTCAAGAAGAGAATAAAATAGAAATACTTATGGATTTGAAAAAAACTAAAGTACTCACAAGTAATACTGGAAATAGTGAATAACACAGTTGCTTATTCTTATACTACTACTGACTTAGCTAGGACAAATCTAGATATGTTTTTTTATGAAATATTACTGGAATGCATCAAGAGTTTTAAGATATCCAATCACAATCTCCGTCAAGCCGTCACATGGTGATGGTGGTGGTGGTGGTGATGATGGTGACCGTGGCTGCAATACTCCTTTGCATAACTCCTGCAACAGCTTTTACCATTGTGACGCTTCTCCCCTTCCTTACATTTAGTACCACAAGCCTCTGGAGTCTTCACTTTGCAACAGGTCTCTACCTTGACAGCTCCCTCTGAGGTCTCGCAATGCTCATCCTTCTTCACTTGCAAGTCAGATAACATCAGATCAGTAGGACTTATGCAACAGCTTGACTCGGAATGACCAGTCTCCACATTGACCAAATGAGACGATCCTTCTTGCTTCAAACCAGTTCCACAACAAAGTGATTTGCAATCACCACCACTTTCAGTTTTCAAGCCTGAAACCACTAAGCTAACATGCTTCTCACTGCAGATTTGTGTCACTTCTTCCTTGTCCTCACAGCATCCCGTGGAGCAATCCGAACTGTCTGATTCTTCCTCTGAAGCCAAAGTGATTTCCCCAGTTTGTTTTTCATCACCACAGCAACCAGACTTGCAGTGTCTTTCCTTCTCTATCTCCAGATCAGATTGTTCTCCCATTTTCTTTTCTAAGTTTCCACAACAAACCAACTTGAGATCACAACTTAAACCAGTTTCCATGTCCAGACCTTCCTTCTCATGGCAGCTTTGTCTCACTATCTCTTTGTTCTCGCAGCACCCTGAGTTGCAATCCACAGTTGTAACATCAGCAATCTGAATCTCACTGTCACACCAACTAGACTTGCAGTTTCCATCTGCTTTAATCAGCACTCCCTTCTCCAGGAAAGATGTGTCCTCACAAGAAAGCAACAAACCTGTTTCCTTAACCCTCTCTTTATTGTCACAACAGCTTGATTTGAAGGTTTCACCATCCTTTCTCTGCAACTCTATTTCCAAACCAGTCTCCATCGGGACAATTTCCTCAGCTTGCTTCTTCTCCTCACAATGGCCAGACCTGCAGTCTCCAACACTCTCCATTTGCTGTTTGGGTTTCTCACAACATCTCTTTGCCACTACTTCTTTCACTTTCTCATTTTTGTTAGCACAACAAGCTGAACCACTTTTCATTTTCAGATCATTCTTGTCATGAGTAGACTTACTGCATGAGCTCAATGAAGCCATACCTCCCTCTGGTTTCTTAGTTTTCTCACCGCAACAGCCATCTCTTACAAGCTTGACATTTCCTTGCTTCTTATCGCCACAACAACCAGGGTGAGAATGGTTAGAACTGGTTTTACTACTTGGTCTCATCATCATCACCTTTTCTTGATTCTTCTTATCACCACAACAACCTGAGTTGCATTGACCATTCTTACTCATTGTTAACAAGCCTGCTTCCAAGTCCAAAGCATCTTCATCAACGCCTTCAAGTTTCCTACCATTCAACACAGATGTAGAAGCTCTGTAACACTTTTTGATCCCGGGTTTTTTCTTCTCTCGCAGCAACAACATACTATTGAGAATCACGAGCAGACAAGTCCCTACATCAACGAGTACCGCTGCCCAAATCAACGGATGACCAGCAAAAGCCAAAGCCAATATTCCTGCTTTTAAAATGATGGAAAGAAACACGTTTTGAACCACCTTTCGTTGAGCTCTTCTTGCTAGCTTTATCGCTTGTGGTATCCTTCTGATATCATTTGACATTAGAATAATGCCGCCAGTCTGCGTTGCAAGCGCAGAGCCAGAAATCCCCATAGAGATACCAACATCAGCTGTAGCTAAAGCTGGTGCATCATTCACACCGTCCCCTACCATTGCGGTTGGTCCTTCTTTCTTAAACTCTTGTATGATTCTTGATTTATCTTCTGGAAGAAGTTCTCCATGTACAACATCCAAAACATTCCCTAGCTGTTTCATAAAACATTTCAAGTTTTTAAGTAACCTCTTGGATTAAAAGAAGAGTAATGAAACTTTTGATTTTTTTAGTCTCACTTGTTCTTGAGCATGCATTGCCGCTGCTTGATTATCTCCCGTTAACATTGCGGTCTTGATTCCGAGAGATTTCAGTTCTGTCAATGCTTGAGATACACCTGATCTACAAGCATCAGAAAGATTGAAAACTCCAGCTAGTCTTTCACCTACATAGACATATCCAACAGTCTTTCCACCTTTGGTATCAACTTTAATCTCTGGAACTGTCAAGAAGGAAGAGTCATGTGATCAGACTAAAGAATCTGCAAAACCTCAAAACATAGCCAAACTTTGAAGCTTTACATAACAAGTACCTGTTGAACAACCAGCTCTAGAAGCAATCCTTTTGTTTCCGATGTAGATATCGTTCCCATCAATCTTCCCATAGATTCCTTCACCTGGAAAATTCTGGTAATCCTCAACCTCTTCAGGGCTAGGCTCAAGAGAAACGGATTTCGCGTAATCCACGATTGTTGCAGCCATTGGATGACTTGATTTGCTTTCAACACTTGATACCCTGGAACATATTATATAACCATAAATTCTCAGTCATAACCTTATCTCAACAAAAAGGTTTTTGGATAGAATACAAGATTGTTTTTTTTTACCAGTAAAGCAAGCTGCGTAGGCTTATATCTTTAGAGAGTGACTTGAAATCTATGACAATGAACTCTCCTCTAGTAATAGTCCCGGTTTTGTCGAAAGCAGCAATCTTGATCTTTGAAAGAGTGTCAAGATAATCAGCACTTTTGATGAGAAGCCCCGAAGTGGCCGCTTTTGTAAGTGCACAGAACGTAGCAACTGGTGTAGAGAGGATAAGCCCACAGGGACAAGCACTGACTAACACAACTAGTGCTAAGTGGAACCAATGGTTGAGGTTGTGAACCTTCAATATAGCCGGGATAATCGCAAAGCAAGCTGATACTAAAATGATTGCTGGTAACAAACAAGAAACACACATAAGTCTCAAAATAACGCGGTTCAAGAACATCAAGAAAACAAGTTTTTGCGAACCTGGAGTATAGTACTGAGAACATTTATCAATAAGTCTCTGAGATTTAGTTTTACTGCTCTGAGCTTCTTCTACTAGCTTAGCCATCTTCGCAACCACGCAATCAACAGCTAAAGCAGTTGTTTTCACAGTTATATAACCTGAAAAGAAAACACATAAGAGAAAGATCAAAAGAGTGAAAGAGCTCGAAGCTTACTTAAAAGGATTACATACCATTTAGATTAATGGTTCCAGCCCAAACCGTAGAATCTCTCTGTTTAGGCACGGGAAATGCTTCGCCCGTTAAGGTTTTCTCGTCTACTTCACAGTTTCCATCCACCACAATACCATCTATTGGTATGGTTTCACCAGCTTTAACTGCTACTATTGTGTTAACCTTAACCTCATCTACTTCAACCTCTTCACCAGTCTCAGCTATTATTGCTTTTTGTGGAGCTAAGTTCATCAGAGACTGCATCACCGCGCTTGCCTGAGATTTTTACTTGCCATTTTCATTAACTCAAGCTTTATAATGTTTAACTTCAAATCATCCGTATAGATGAAAATTTACAATTGTTTGATTAACACTATATATAAAGATGATGAGTATTAGTCAACAAACCTTGTAGCTAGCTCTTGACTCGAGCCAATCAGCTATGGTGAATAAGAACACAACTGCTGCAGCCTCCATGAAATCTTGCATTGCAAGTGTTGCAATCACTATTTGATGAAATTGGATGATCATTTATATTAGTTAAAACCTCACAGAAAACCATATGTTTCTTTCAAAGAACTAAATATATATATATATCAAGATTTCACAAAAGGACTTTAAATTTAGACTGACGAACTTGGTTACTAGTTACTACTATGATTAACAAAAAAATTAACTAAAGATAACTCAGTAAAAAGTTTGTTTTTTTTCTTCATTTTGAGCCGTAGAAGCAGCTAAGCCAATAATCATAAACTACATAAGCTTTTTCATTCTATGTCACGTAATTGCAACATTTTTAAAGAAAATGTTCAATTCTTCAATATATTAATGTGCCCAAAGAAACCAGACAACTCTACAAGATGGATAATTAAATGCACACTTCTGAAAACAAACATGCAAACAAAACAAAGCCAAAAACAAAATGCAAACAAACAAACAAACATGCAACTAAACTAAAGAGTGGTGAGGATTCTTCATGTATAGGTTTAGGACTAAAGATAGACCATAGAATCATTAAATGTAACAATTAACAAAAAAAAATCCAATTTTCTATAGGTTTAGAAAGTAGTTTAGATTTCCGTATGAATCATCCAATCAACAATTATGTCTTAATCACAATCAAGAAAAGTTGTACTTCTTTTCTCTAATTTAGTTTTATTTATTTTTATTTATTTTCTTCCATAAATCATACTATTTCGAATCGTACTAATAGTAATGAACGAAAGTGTATATTTTCGAAAAGGAGAAAAGAGAAAGGCGTATCTTTTTCACCATAATTTCCGAAGACACCTTTTGTTTTTGCATTATCTTCCACACCAACTTTCCAAAGTTTATCACATGCTCATTTTTCCTTATATTCAAAGAGCATTTTGATTTTTTTCTTTCTAAAACCTATAACTCAAATTACAAAAAAAAAAAAAAAAAAAAAAACGCAGGAAAAAAACAAATTCACATTCACGATAACTCAAATTCACTTTACTAGACAACAAAAACATCCAATTCCTACACGTATAGTTTTTTCTAATATTGGAGTTCTATAGAGTGAAATTGGGAATAAAGTATTAATATATCTTTTGGTATATTCTATATGAATGCCCAATTAACTTCTTTAAAAAAATTAAAAAATAAAGTAACACTTTTCTAAAAGGTTTCGTGGAGTGTTAGGTTTGCAAGAAAAGCTGTATATAACTATATAATAAATCTTTATATATTAAAGTACCATAAATGGTCCGGAAATGCAGAGTAAAAGACTCACGAGTTTAGAAAACAAATATTGATTTAATAGTTTTGCTTTGACCACAATTGACTAAATTTTGTGTAAGCCAATAATATAGTAAGCAGACATCGATAACAGATAATCACTAAACTAACAAATCATTTTATTACACATCAGTCTTATGTCATCCTCTAAATATAAATATAGAGATATGTTAGGTACGAAATAATATTATAAAAAAATAATGTGAAAAGGTTGTAGTATTATATTACCGGTTATAACAACAAGAATGTTGATGTCGACCCTTAGCCTTCTAACGGAAGCAAAGGCTTTTGCAAGAATTGGATAAATTCCAGCGGCGACAGCTGCGACGGCGAACCAACGAAGAGGAGAATAGACAAATTTTAAGAAGGAGAGGAGGAGAAGTATGCCGGAAACCACCGCGAAAGGGTTTGGCCATTTGTTCTTGAAACTGGCTTCTCCGTTTACTTTCACATTTGCTTCTAACCTTGCTTGGTTCAAAGCCTTTGCTGCACCATATTGTTTTTTTTTTTTTTTTAAGAATTGAATAACCAATAAAATATGCTATAAAATCTAATTTTAAGAATAATACTTTTAGTGAGGAAAATAAATGATAATTTAAATGGTTATAGTATCGAATATGTTTTCTGTCAAATAAAACATAAAATAGAGTGTTACGTAAACACTATCTATGATGTGAATTAGATAGTGTTTGTTTACACACGTGACATGCGGTATGAATATGCATATGAGTAAATTATAATATATGCAAAATTTAGACTATAATTAGGTATAATTGTATACAAAAAAATATGGATTAGTATAAAAAGTTGAGAAATTCCCTCAAATAGCACCAAAACTAGTTTTTGTTCCAAAAATAGCTCACATTTTTATTTAGTACAAAAATAGCATTTTATGAAATTCATAATTTAATTTTTTTGGTTTGGGTTGACTATATTAGAATTTAGGGTATAGTTTTTAGGGGGTAGGGGGTACAATTTAGGGTTCTAAACCCTAAACCCTAAGCCCTAAACCTTAAAAATATGAAATTAGGATTACTCTTTAATAAAAATGCTAATTGTGTCTTAAATAAAAATATGAGCTAAAAATGTCACAAAAACTTCATTTTGTGCTATTTTTGAGAATTGCCCTAAAAAGTTTTAGTTTTTAATTTGTTAGGATTTTGTCTATCTATATACCCGTTTGGAAATAGTCTACACAAACAATCAAGATACTAGCCGAGTCAATATCTTATCTTTTGTTAGCCAACGAACGAATTTCATGGAATTAATTAATTTTTTTAGTAACGGTTTACTTTTTTTTTTTTTTCGTCAAGCCACCTGAACGTATTTCATGGAATTGATTAAAAATTTAGTAACGGATTTTTTATTTTTATTGTTGTTGTGAAAATAAATAAATAAACTATTTTTTTTATAATATATACCTTTATCTTCAACCTAGGCTCCTCCTAGGTTAAATACACTACTAGCATATTAATACTCACATAAAATGAACATAAATATCGAATGTTTAGGAAAGGCAAATTAAATTTAAGAAGTAGTCGAATTTGTTGAATTTCAGATGAAATGACTTGGTGGATCACATTCTAGTAATAATTATTGACCAAAAGTGTCGTTTGCGTATCCACGAAGCAAAACCACTAATTTAAAAACTACTGTAGAAAGGAAAAGAAATTGAACTAGTTTTTTTTTTTTTTTAATGTAAAGTTAAAGTAACAATTGTAATCTATATAATTATTAATTTTTGATATGTAAAATATAAAAAATAATAAAAGAATCTAAAGAGAGTATTTTAAATGCTTTACCAATTTGGGAAGGGGAGATGAGGAGACTGTCGTGGACAACGATCACGGTTCTGGACGGGACGATGACGGAATATTCTTTAACGCCGTCGAGTGACTTGAGAATATTTTCGATGAGAGGAACCTCTGATGTACAACAGATTCCCAAAACATCGAAGTAACTCTTCTGTATCGTCTTCTTCTTCTTCTTCTTCTCTTCTTCTTTGATCTGTGACGTCATCAGATTGCAAAATAGATTATAATAGGTTTATGGCTCACTTTTCGACCTTTTTTTTTAGGGGAAAAAAATAACAAAGAAGAAAGCAAAAAAAACTTATTTGAGGAGAACAGGCCAAAAAAAATTCTGTAATATCTCATTGCTTTATTCGGGTTACAAGAAAGTACAAATCAGATTTATTATGCTTATCCTTTTGGATTCTAAACAGTGGTGGAGGTAGATGGGCATCAATGTAGTCAACTGACCCCAATAAATTTATATAAAAGAATGTATTTTATGCAAATATTTGATCAAAATATCTAAAATATTGCCTTTTGATCCCTATAGAAATGTGGAAAAAACATTTTGACTTTATAGTCTTTTAAAGGGCTTTCTCAATAAAAAAAAAAAAAAAAATCTTCGGCTAGCCCAGCTACTGATTCTTAATGGAAATCAATGCTATATTTCTGTTAAGCTTCTTAAATGCTAGCCCTTTGTCTATGTGTTTAGGATGGTATGATGTAATACTCGTTTCTTTAAGCTTCTTAAGCCTTACCTTTTCTTCAATATCAGGCATGGTCGGGAGTCCCATAGATCTTACGAAAATGTTGATGAAGCTCGATTCTGTGTTGGGGTGTACATGCATCTTCAGAAAACTCTGAAGTCATTGGGTGCGGGTAAACTCTGAAGTATTATGAGGAGCAAACCCCTGCACTGCCTGATTGTTTTACTGCTAGCTTTGGTGACCATTTACATAGAAGCTTTAATGCTCCGCAGCTGGCTGCGATTCACTGGGCTGCCATGCATACTGCAGCTGGTACTAGTAGTGGGGTGAAGAAACAAGAACCATGGCCATTCACTCTTGTTCAGGGCTCTCCAGGAACAGGCATGACACACACAGTTTGGGGAATGTTGAATGTTATCCATTTGGTTCAGTATCAGCAATATTACACTTCGTTGCTGAAGAAATTAGCACCTGAGAGCTATATACAAGCTACTGAGTTCAGTTCAGATAATGTTTTGTCAGGATCTATTGATGACGTCCTACAAAACATGAACCAGAATCTGTTTCGCACCCTACCCAAACTCTGTGCTAAACCAAGGATGCTCGTTTGTGCTCCTTCAAATGCTGCAACTGATGAACTTCTTTCACGTGTCCTTGTTCGTGGTTTCATTGATGGGGAGATGAAGGTTGTAAATCAAGGAAAGTATTTGGGAAAATCTGAATTATACATTGATGTTAACTCTGTTTATATACAACTCTGTTTCTCGACTTAAGCTTATCTCTAAACTATACGAACTTATCTCTAAGATATTCGAACTTATTATATCCTAATCAAATAAACATTAGGACTTATCTTAACATTCCCCCTCAAGTTGGAGCATGTAAGTTAACAATGCTCAACTTGGATATCAAATGATGAAAACTAGGCCCTCCCAAAGCCTTCGTCAAAATGTTTGCAGGTTGCTCAGCAGTCCGTATATGTCGCATAACAATGAGACGATCTTGAACAGCATCGCGAACACTGTGACAATCGGACTCAATATGTTTGGTCCGTTCATGGAACACAGGGTTTGTAGCAATATAAATGGCGGACTTACTATCACAATACAAGTCCATCGGCTCTTTGTGTTCAACACCGAGATCTCCCAACAAACGTTTTAACCACTTCATCTCTCGTAACGCTGCTGCCATCGCCCTGTACTCAGCCTCTGCAGAAGAGTGAGACACCGTGTCTTGCTTCTTTGTCCTCCACGAAATAGGTGAGTCACCTAACATCGCAACAAAAGCTGAAAGAGACCTCCGAGTTCTTGGACAGGAATTCCAGTCTGAGTCGCAGTACACACGCAGGTGTAAGTCACAATCTCGCTTCAACATGATTCCTTGTCCGGGACAGTACCCCTTTAAGTAACGTATCACCCGAAGCACAGCTTCCCAATGTGCCTCTCTTGGCTTATTCATGACCTGAGACAAGACATGTACATCATAAGCTAGCTCAGGCCGTGTGATAGACAAGTAGACCAAGCGACCTACAGTTCGACGGAATCGTGCAGGATCATCAAAATAAGGTCCTTCATCCGCAAGTAACTTGTGATTCTGCTCCAATGGCGTCGAAACTGGTTTGCAATCCAACATACCCGCCTCCTTGATAATGTCGAGCACATACTTCCGTTGTGAGAGAAATATACCGTTAGCATCCCGAGCAATCTGTATGCCGAGAAAATACTTGATCTTTCCTAGATCCTTCATTCGAAAACACTCATTGAGATAAGCTTTGAATTTCTGCATCATAGACAAATCATTTCCGCCAAAACCAAATCATCGACATAAATTAACACACGTAGACTCCGTTCTCCTTTGATGTATGTAAATAGAGAATAATCGGAATACGACTGTTTGAAACCAAACTTCTTTAATGCCGTAGTCAACTTAGCGAACCAACACCTCGGAGCTTGCTTTAACCCATACAAAGACTTTCGCATTTTGCATACTTTAGACGGATCGTCCGTATGGAATCCCGGTGGGAGTTTCATGTAAACTTCTTCCTCTAAGTCTCCATGAAGAAAGGCATTATTCACGTCCATCTGGTGCACTTCCCAATCTTTTGCCACTGCAACTTCTAACAATGTGCGAACCATTGTCATTTTTGCAACCGGGGCGAAGGTCTCATCGTAGTCTTCCCCCTCGACTTGATGATTCCCAAGGCATACAAGTCTCGCCTTATACCGTTCAACAGTCCCGTCTGCATTAAACTTGAGCTTATACACCCATTGACTTCCGATGGCCTTTTTTCCCTCCGGTAACGTTACCAAGTCCCATGTGTGGTTCAGCTCAAGAGCTCCAATCTCTCCAAACATCGCATTGTTCCACCTCTCATCAAGCACAGCTTCTTTGTAACTTCGTGGTTCAACACCTGAGGACACGGCAGCCAAAAAAACCTGGTGTTTTTCGGAAAATATGGCGTCAGTTACATAAGACGTAATAGGATAAGTGGAATTACCTTGGACCGTTGGAGAGGACCCGGAGGATGGAATGGAGAGTTTACTTTTATCGCAGTGGGAGTGATAGGTAACATAATCACGCAGTCGTATATTCGGTTTTGGCACTCGTTTGCCTAATGACTGTTCTGTTTCCGTGGTAACTACAACAGCTGGTTCGTCAGCTACTACAACTTGCTCAACCTCTGTTTGTTCAGCCTCTGTTTCTACCGAAGGAGGTTCCACCGGAGCCTCTGCACCTTCCGTTGTAGGCACTGCAAAGATCTGTTTCGGAGGAGGCACCTCATGCTCCAATGTCGCCTCACTTACAATGGGAGACGCAACATGTTCTGTTTCTTCACCCGCTTGACCAACTCTGTTTCCACTGTCGATGTAAACTATCGCTCCATCAGCAACAAAGTCTGGCCTCTGTGTTTCCACCGGTGTGTGACCAGTGTCAGTTTCATATGGAAACACCTCTTCATCAAACACGACGTCACGCGACACAAAGAATTGATCGGTCTCTAAGTCATAAAGCTTCCAGCCCTTCTTTCCATAGGGATAGCCGAGGAAGACACATCGCTTGCTGCGTTCTCCAAACTTGTCTTTGTTCCTTGGTGCACGATGAGCAAAACACAAGCATCCAAATGTTTTAATATTACCATAGTCCGGCGGTGTCCCGTGCAAACGTTCATACGGTGTTTTTCCATCCAAAAGACGAGAAGGAGTACGGTTGATCATGTGGACAGCAGCAAGAACACACTCTCCCCAGAACTTCACAGGAAGTTTTGCCTGAAACATCAAAGACCGGGAGACCTTGAGTATATGTCGATGTTTCCGTTCTACTCGCCCATTCTGCTGAGGAGTAGCGACACACGAGGTTTGATGTAACACACCGGCTTCAGCAAAATACTTCGACAAGCCCATAAACTCAGTCCCGTTATCACTTCTTATTACTTTCACTGATTTACCAAACTCGCGTTGAGCCATAGTGACAAAGTTAGGCAAAATCGTCTTCACCTCTGTTTTCTCAAGAAGCAAATAAACCCACACTGCACGAGAGTGGTCGTCAACGATGGTAAGAAAGTAAACCGCTCCACAGGAGGCCGGCACACGATATGGTCCCCATAAGTCGCAATGAATTAAATCAAAAGGAGATAAAGCTTTATTAAAACTGTCGGAAAACACCTCACGAGTCTGTTTCGACTTAAAACAAATATCACATCCACCAAACTTGTCGGGGATGTTTTTAACACCAACAATAAACGGTAAAAATCCTAAAACACCATAAGCAGGATGTCCAAGACGACGATGCCACAAAGCCTGATCCTCTGCCGCCTTAACTCTGAGCCCTCGTCGCACTGTCACATCCCGATAAAAGTAAACTCCATCACGTTCTTCACCGGCTCCAATCAGGGTCCTCGTAAAACGGTCCTGTAAAACACATAAAGTATCAGTAAATACTGCCATACATCCAGTCTGTTTGAGCAACTTGGAAACAGACAACAGTGTGCAATTAAGATTCGGTACAAAAAGCACGTTAAATAGTGTTATGTTCTCCGATAAGCAAAGTTTCCCACTTCGCGTAGCCATCATGTGACTTCCATCAGCAAAACTTACAGGGCAAGCAACAATACTCCGCAACTCCGTGAGTAAATTCACATCACCAGTCATATGATGCGAAGCCCCTGTATCTAAAATAACTTCACCAGTTTGTTCTTTACCATTCAATTTGTCGGGAACTGGGTTGGCTTTTGCTGCTCAAGAAGAGCTGTTAGCGATGACCACTGTTCAGCCGTGAGAGTAGGAACTGGAGTTGGCGAGGCTTGCACTGCATTCGAACGAGGCTGACTGCCAAATCTGCCACGTCCCCTGCCCCGTCCTGCACTTCCTCGACCTCGACCGCCGCCGGATTGAGCACGGTCTGTATACCATTCCGTAAATCCCACCAGTTGCCAGCAGTCCCCTTTTTCATGACCAAGTCTGCCACAGTGTGAACAATCCGTAGTCGCACGACTACGCGTAGCAGCAGCCAACACTCCCTTTTGCATATCGCTCCCGGCACCGGTTAGTACATCCGAGAGCGACAAAAACCCGATAGCCTCAGTCCTTGCTTCGTGTCTTGTAGTAGTAATGCGTCGTTCTTCTCTGATGACCCTCTGATACACCGTGTTGAGATCCGGCAACGGATCCATCCCAATGATGTTCGTACAAACGTTTCCAAACCGAGCATCATCGAGCCCCATTAGAAACTGATGCACTTTCTCTTCTTCATTATCCTTGACAATCCGCTCCGAAGCATCACATGTACACAGAGGAGGCGGTTTGTAATTCGACAGCTCTTCCCACTTCAAAGAGAGCTTTCCGAAGTAGTCCAACACTGTTGAACCTTCTTGCCGACACGCGGCGAGTTCAGCTTTTAGCTGATGAACCCGAACAGCGTTTCCAATAGAAAAACGCCTCTTCAAATCACACCAAAGTTTGTATGCATCAGCTGTGAACGTCACAGTTGAACGAATAGGACTTGAAATCGAAGCTCTTATCCATCCCACAATCATGGAATTCACCGTCTTCCACAATTCAGCTTCCTCGGGCTTCTTCTCTTCCGACGGCATCAAGAGACTCCCGTCAATGAAGCACGTCTTACGCTTAGCACGAAGCGCATTACCGAGCTCAGAAGCCCACTCAGCATAGTTCTCACCGTTCAACAACACCGGAGTAAGCACGGTACCTGGGTTGTCGGCCGGCGAGAGGTAATATGGATCATTCATCGAGTTCTCTCCCTTCAATGACTCTGTTTTGATATTATCTCCCATCTGTTTTGAGTTGATTTTATGTTCCCTTGATAGACAAAAATATTAGATCTTAGTTGTTAGGCTCTGATACCATGTAAATCAAGGAAAGTGTTTGAGAAAATATGAATTATACATTGATGTTAACTCTGTTTATATACAACTCTGTTTCTCGACTTAAGCTTATCTCTAAACTATACGAACTTATCTCTAAGATATTCGAACTTATTATATCCTAATCAAATATACATTAGGACTTATCTTAACAAAGGTCTATCACCCCGATGTTGCTCGAGTCGGTGTTGATTCTCAAGCTGCTCAAGAGTCAAGACCCATTGGTTCTTAGTTCCAGATGCAAAACCGATCAAACATGCATGTACCATATTTTATTTTATTTTAGTTATATAAAAAAAAATTAATAGATAAAGCTACTAAAACTATTATGGACCTTACATAATTCATCATAAAATATGACATTTTAATCAATTCAGAACAATCTATCTCAAAATCATGTTGTTTATCCTTAAAGAAAAATAATCAACATGAATAATGCTTCTAACTCTAAGTAAAAGGGTAAAAGATTCCGTCTTTGACTTCATGTGTTTACTAGTAAGCATTTTGTCATTCTTTTGTAGGTAAATCCATCTCAAGCCATGGTAAAATCTAATTTCTTCGAAGAAAACTATTAGATTTTGTTTTTGTTAATTACTAATTTACTACAGTTTTAGTGCTTTGCTTTGTGAAAATCACAACCTACGTTTCTAATCTGCTCAGCATTATACCAAAAACCTGTCCAATTTACTTTTAGATTATTTTTGAGTATTTCATTTGAACTCATTTGTTTTGGCGATCTTTTTCATTAATGAAAAAATCTACAAATCTTTCATTTAGCCATTGTAAAAAGTAATAAATTTTCATGAGAAAAAAGAATACAAGTTAATATCTAAATTTTATTGTTTTAATAGTATTTTATGTAAAGAAAACCTTACATTATTTGCCGCAATCGCAATATGTTAGAGCTCTCCAAAGATATAAATAAACATCGACCAAAATTTTTTTAGTTATTTTTAGTCCTTTAAAGTTAGTGCATAGATAGAATCTTGAAGGATTTGTTAATCTTCATGATTCAATATATTACACAGGGCACTGTGTTATACCATCTTGTATTTAATCCCTCACCATCTTTTAATATGTCTAAAATCCTTTATAATAAAACTCAGTTCTTTTGTTTTGTGTTATCATCGATCAACGAAGTATTGTATTCTCGTAACATCATTTGCTCCTTCTCTTTCACAGATAAGTCATTAGATCATTTTCACGTATAAAAAGACTCTGTGAATGGTGTACACTCACTTTTGATCTGTTTCAAGTTCTTGTTCTGTTTAAATTTAAGACACTTAAGACAGACCTAAGTGAAAACTTGTTTTGGCAACATTATCTGTATCTTCAAGAAGAGAATAAAATAGAAATACTTATGGATTTGAAAAAAACTAAAGTACTCACAAGTAATACTGGAAATAGTGAATAACACAGTTGCTTATTCTTATACTACTACTGACTTAGCTAGGACAAATCTAGATATGTTTTTTTATGAAATATTACTGGAATGCATCAAGAGTTTTAAGATATCCAATCACAATCTCCGTCAAGCCGTCACATGGTGATGGTGGTGGTGGTGGTGATGATGGTGACCGTGGCTGCAATACTCCTTTGCATAACTCCTGCAACAGCTTTTACCATTGTGACGCTTCTCCCCTTCCTTACATTTAGTACCACAAGCCTCTGGAGTCTTCACTTTGCAACAGGTCTCTACCTTGACAGCTCCCTCTGAGGTCTCGCAATGCTCATCCTTCTTCACTTGCAAGTCAGATAACATCAGATCAGTAGGACTTATGCAACAGCTTGACTCGGAATGACCAGTCTCCACATTGACCAAATGAGACGATCCTTCTTGCTTCAAACCAGTTCCACAACAAAGTGATTTGCAATCACCACCACTTTCAGTTTTCAAGCCTGAAACCACTAAGCTAACATGCTTCTCACTGCAGATTTGTGTCACTTCTTCCTTGTCCTCACAGCATCCCGTGGAGCAATCCGAACTGTCTGATTCTTCCTCTGAAGCCAAAGTGATTTCCCCAGTTTGTTTTTCATCACCACAGCAACCAGACTTGCAGTGTCTTTCCTTCTCTATCTCCAGATCAGATTGTTCTCCCATTTTCTTTTCTAAGTTTCCACAACAAACCAACTTGAGATCACAACTTAAACCAGTTTCCATGTCCAGACCTTCCTTCTCATGGCAGCTTTGTCTCACTATCTCTTTGTTCTCGCAGCACCCTGAGTTGCAATCCACAGTTGTAACATCAGCAATCTGAATCTCACTGTCACACCAACTAGACTTGCAGTTTCCATCTGCTTTAATCAGCACTCCCTTCTCCAGGAAAGATGTGTCCTCACAAGAAAGCAACAAACCTGTTTCCTTAACCCTCTCTTTATTGTCACAACAGCTTGATTTGAAGGTTTCACCATCCTTTCTCTGCAACTCTATTTCCAAACCAGTCTCCATCGGGACAATTTCCTCAGCTTGCTTCTTCTCCTCACAATGGCCAGACCTGCAGTCTCCAACACTCTCCATTTGCTGTTTGGGTTTCTCACAACATCTCTTTGCCACTACTTCTTTCACTTTCTCATTTTTGTTAGCACAACAAGCTGAACCACTTTTCATTTTCAGATCATTCTTGTCATGAGTAGACTTACTGCATGAGCTCAATGAAGCCATACCTCCCTCTGGTTTCTTAGTTTTCTCACCGCAACAGCCATCTCTTACAAGCTTGACATTTCCTTGCTTCTTATCGCCACAACAACCAGGGTGAGAATGGTTAGAACTGGTTTTACTACTTGGTCTCATCATCATCACCTTTTCTTGATTCTTCTTATCACCACAACAACCTGAGTTGCATTGACCATTCTTACTCATTGTTAACAAGCCTGCTTCCAAGTCCAAAGCATCTTCATCAACGCCTTCAAGTTTCCTACCATTCAACACAGATGTAGAAGCTCTGTAACACTTTTTGATCCCGGGTTTTTTCTTCTCTCGCAGCAACAACATACTATTGAGAATCACGAGCAGACAAGTCCCTACATCAACGAGTACCGCTGCCCAAATCAACGGATGACCAGCAAAAGCCAAAGCCAATATTCCTGCTTTTAAAATGATGGAAAGAAACACGTTTTGAACCACCTTTCGTTGAGCTCTTCTTGCTAGCTTTATCGCTTGTGGTATCCTTCTGATATCATTTGACATTAGAATAATGCCGCCAGTCTGCGTTGCAAGCGCAGAGCCAGAAATCCCCATAGAGATACCAACATCAGCTGTAGCTAAAGCTGGTGCATCATTCACACCGTCCCCTACCATTGCGGTTGGTCCTTCTTTCTTAAACTCTTGTATGATTCTTGATTTATCTTCTGGAAGAAGTTCTCCATGTACAACATCCAAAACATTCCCTAGCTGTTTCATAAAACATTTCAAGTTTTTAAGTAACCTCTTGGATTAAAAGAAGAGTAATGAAACTTTTGATTTTTTTAGTCTCACTTGTTCTTGAGCATGCATTGCCGCTGCTTGATTATCTCCCGTTAACATTGCGGTCTTGATTCCGAGAGATTTCAGTTCTGTCAATGCTTGAGATACACCTGATCTACAAGCATCAGAAAGATTGAAAACTCCAGCTAGTCTTTCACCTACATAGACATATCCAACAGTCTTTCCACCTTTGGTATCAACTTTAATCTCTGGAACTGTCAAGAAGGAAGAGTCATGTGATCAGACTAAAGAATCTGCAAAACCTCAAAACATAGCCAAACTTTGAAGCTTTACATAACAAGTACCTGTTGAACAACCAGCTCTAGAAGCAATCCTTTTGTTTCCGATGTAGATATCGTTCCCATCAATCTTCCCATAGATTCCTTCACCTGGAAAATTCTGGTAATCCTCAACCTCTTCAGGGCTAGGCTCAAGAGAAACGGATTTCGCGTAATCCACGATTGTTGCAGCCATTGGATGACTTGATTTGCTTTCAACACTTGATACCCTGGAACATATTATATAACCATAAATTCTCAGTCATAACCTTATCTCAACAAAAAGGTTTTTGGATAGAATACAAGATTGTTTTTTTTTACCAGTAAAGCAAGCTGCGTAGGCTTATATCTTTAGAGAGTGACTTGAAATCTATGACAATGAACTCTCCTCTAGTAATAGTCCCGGTTTTGTCGAAAGCAGCAATCTTGATCTTTGAAAGAGTGTCAAGATAATCAGCACTTTTGATGAGAAGCCCCGAAGTGGCCGCTTTTGTAAGTGCACAGAACGTAGCAACTGGTGTAGAGAGGATAAGCCCACAGGGACAAGCACTGACTAACACAACTAGTGCTAAGTGGAACCAATGGTTGAGGTTGTGAACCTTCAATATAGCCGGGATAATCGCAAAGCAAGCTGATACTAAAATGATTGCTGGTAACAAACAAGAAACACACATAAGTCTCAAAATAACGCGGTTCAAGAACATCAAGAAAACAAGTTTTTGCGAACCTGGAGTATAGTACTGAGAACATTTATCAATAAGTCTCTGAGATTTAGTTTTACTGCTCTGAGCTTCTTCTACTAGCTTAGCCATCTTCGCAACCACGCAATCAACAGCTAAAGCAGTTGTTTTCACAGTTATATAACCTGAAAAGAAAACACATAAGAGAAAGATCAAAAGAGTGAAAGAGCTCGAAGCTTACTTAAAAGGATTACATACCATTTAGATTAATGGTTCCAGCCCAAACCGTAGAATCTCTCTGTTTAGGCACGGGAAATGCTTCGCCCGTTAAGGTTTTCTCGTCTACTTCACAGTTTCCATCCACCACAATACCATCTATTGGTATGGTTTCACCAGCTTTAACTGCTACTATTGTGTTAACCTTAACCTCATCTACTTCAACCTCTTCACCAGTCTCAGCTATTATTGCTTTTTGTGGAGCTAAGTTCATCAGAGACTGCATCACCGCTCTTGCCTGAGATTTTTACTTGCCATTTTCATTAACTCAAGTTTTATAATGTTTAACTTCAGATCATCCGTTAAAAAAAAAAACATGAAAATTTACAATTGTTTGATTAACACTATATATAAAGATGATGAGTATTAGTCAACAAACCTTGTAGCTAGCTCTTGTCTCGAGCCAATCAGCTATGGTAAATAAGAACACAACTGCTGCAGCCTCCATGAAATCTTGCATTGCAAGTGTTGCAATCACTGTTTGATGAAATTGGATAATCATTTATATTATAGTTAAAACCTCACAGAAAACCATATGTTTCTTTCAAAGAATTAAAATATAGATATATATATATATATATATCAAGATTTCACAAAAGGACTCTAAATATACTATGATTAACAAAAAAATTAACAAAAGATAACACAGTAAAAAGTTTTTTTGTTTTCTTTCCCTCATTTTGAGTCAATAATCATATCATAAACCACATAACCTATTTCATTCTATGTCACGTAATTGCAACTTTTTTAAGAAAATGTTCAATATATAATAGATAAGGAAGAGGACAACAATCAAACGAATTTTTTACATTGGTAGAAAATAAACCAAAAATATATTAATGTGCCCAAAGAAACCAGACAACTCTACAAGATGGATAATTAAATGCACACTTCTGAAAACAAACATGCAAACAAAACAAAATGCAAACAAACAAACATGCAAACAAAGAGTGGTGAGGATTCTTCATGTATAGGTTTAGGACTAAAGATAGACCATAGAATCATTAAATGTATCAAATAACAAAAAAAAAATCCAATTTTCTATAGGTTTAGAAAGTAGTTTAGATTTCCGTAAGAATCATCCAATTCAAAAAAAACAACAATTATGTCTTAATCACAATCAAGAAAAGTTACTTCTTTTCTCTAATTTTTTTAAATTTTTTTCTTCCATAAATCATACTATTTCGAATCGTACTAATAGTAATGAACGAAAGTGTATATTTTCGAAAAGAGAAAAGAGAAAGGCGTATCTTTTTCTCCATAATTTCTGAAGACACCTTTTGTTTTTGCATTATCTTCCACACCAACTTTCCAAAGTTTATCACATGTTCACTTTTCCTTATATTCAAAGAGCATTTTGATTTATTTTTTTTCCTAAAACCTTTAACTCAAATTACAAAAAAAAAAAAAAAAGGAAAAAAAACAAAAACCTATAGCTCAAACAATAAACAGCAAAAGTAAAGAGTTATGTAGCTTATATAGCTTACATTCACATTCACGATAACTCAAATTCACTTTACTAGACAACAAAAACATCCAAATCCTACACGTATAGTTTTTTCTAATATTAGAGTTCTATAGAGTGAAATTGAGAATAAAGTAATACAGTATATCTTTTGGTATTTCCTATATGAATGCCCAATTAGCTTCTTTAATAAAATTAAAAAATAAAGTAACACTTTTCTAAAAGGTTTCGTGGAGTGTTAGGTTTGCAAGAAAAGCTGTATATAACTATATAATAAATATTTATATATTAAAGTACCATAAATGGTCCGAAATGCAGAGTAAAAGACTCACGAGTTTAGAAAACAAATACTATTGATTAAATAGTTTTGCTTTGACCACAATTGACTAAATTTTGTGTTAGCCAATAATATAGTAAGCCGACATCGATAACAGATAATCACTAAACTAACAAATTATTATACTACACATCAATCTTAGGTCATCGTCTAAATATAAATATAGAGATATGTTAGGTACGAAATAATATTATAAAAAAATAATGTGAAAAGGTTGTATTATATTACCGGTTATAACAACAAGAATGTTGATGTCGACCCTTAGCCTTCTAACGGAAGCAAAGGCTTTTGCAAGAATTGGATAAATTCCAGCGGCGACAGCTGCGACGGCGACCCAACGAAGAGGAGAATAGACAAATTTTAAGAAGGAGAGGAGGAGAAGTATGCCGGAAACCACCGCGAAAGGGTTTGGCCATTTGTTCTTGAAACTGGCTTCTCCGTTTACTTTCACATTTGCTTCTAACCTTGCTTGGTTCAAAGCCTTAGCTGCACCATATTTTAAAGAATTAAATAACCAACAAAATATGCAATAAAATCTAATTTTAAGAATATTACTTTTAGTGAGGAAAATAAACGATAATTTAAATGGTTATAGTATCGAATATATTTTCTGTCAAATAAAACATAAAATAGAGTGTTACGTACGCAACGAGAGTATGATTCACTGACCACTACCAATAAAATAATCTGATCAAAAGATTTGGTTAATATCTCGACAGGCTTTTTATATAAAAAAAGTTCCTTTGTATGTTTTTGGAAATTATATCTATATATGATGTCAATTAGATAGTGTTTGTTTACACACGTGACATGCGGTATGAATATGAGTGAATTATAATATATGCAAAGTTTAGACTATAATGAGGTATAATTTTATATAAAAAAATATTGTTCGCATAAAATAATGATTAGTATAAAAAGTTGTAGTTTTTTTTAATTTGTTAGGATTTTGTCTATATACCCGTTTGGAAATAGTCTACACAAATAATCAAGATACTAGCCGAGTCAATAACTTTTGTTAGCCAACGGAACGTATTTTATGGAATTAATTAAAAATTTTAGTAACGGTTTACTTATTTTTTTGTTGTGAAGCCAACTGAACGTATTTCATGGAATTGATTAAAAAAAATTAGTAACGGTTTACTTATTTTTATTGTTGTTGTGAAAATAAAATAAAAATAAAAACTACTTATTTTTTTATAGTATATACCTTTATCTTCAACCTAGGCTCCTCCTAGGTTAAATACACTACTAGCATATTAATACTCACTTAAAATGAACATAAATATCGAATGTTTTGGAAAGGCAAATTAAAGTTAAGAAGTAGTCGAATTTGTTGAATTTCAAATGAAATGACTTAGTGGATCACATTTTAGTAATAATTATATACCAAAAGTGTCGTTTGCGTATCCACGATGCTAAAAATTAAAGTAACAATTTTAATCTATTTAATTATTGATTTTTGATAAGTAAAATATAAAAAATAATAAAAGGTTCTAAAGAGAGTATTTTAAATGCTTTACCAATTTGGGAAGGGGAGATGAGGAGACTGTCGTGGACAACGATCACGGTTCTGGACGGGACGATGACGGAATATTCTTTAACGCCGTCGAGTGACTTGAGAATATTCTCGATGAGAGGAACCTCCGATGTACAGCAGATTCCCAAAACATCGAAGTAACTCTTCTGTATCGTCTTCTTCTTCTTCTTCTCTTCTTCTTTGATCTGTGACGTCATTTCTATCGAGCTGTTTATGATTTATGATCTAAGAATCTGTAAAATGAAATAGAAGAACAAATCAAATCAAAATATATATAGAAAAAATGAAAGAAAAAATCAAACTGTAAAATAGATTATTATGGGTTTAAGGCTCACTTTTCGACCCTTTTTTTAGGGGGAAAAAACAAAAAACTTGTTTGAGGAGATGCAAAGAACATGTGTTCTGTTTTCTCATTGAAAATGTTTTACTTTATAGAAAAATAAGAAATTTGATAGTCTAGATCAGGCCAAAAACTCTGTAATATCTCATTGTTTTATTCGGGTTAAGAAAAAGTTTCAGATACAAGAAGGAAAACAAATCAGATTTATGCTAATCTTTTTGGATTCTAAGTGCAGATATATATAACGCAATAAGTGATTTTTAGGGATTAATATTTCTTACGAAAAGCAAAGAGAGAGAGACATAAACGAGAAACAAGCAACATCAGGAAGAGCGTTTTATTTTAGATTACTTGTCATGAAATTTATGTGAATTAAGAAGAGGAAGAAAAAAAAAATACCAGAAAGGCCAAGAAAGAGAGTGGGAAGTGTTAGAACTTAAGAGAAGAAGATTTTGAGGAGAAGAAGTCTAGAAATGGATGTTGCTTATATAGACAGATAAGTAAGAATGTTAGATGAAAGCTGATTGGTTGTGTATATAAATATTTAGGGATAATGAATTCTATCATTTGTTTTTTTTTTGGTACGTAATTTAAAAAATGCCAAACTAAATGATTTAAGATTCATTACTAAACCTGTTAAACAAAATTTTAAGAAGAGACGTACTAAAATTTTGGTGTAAGTTTGTTTTTGTTTTATGGTATTTTCAGGATTTTTTTTTTTTACCATGTACCGTTTTTGTAGGATCTTTTTCATAATTATTTGTTTTCAGTTCCTAATCTATCCCAATTTTCTGGCCAATTCCTATTTTAAAGATTCAGTTCCTATACTTTATGATAACGATTTTATCCTCCATACTGGATTATAGACTTAGTCCAACTTAAAAAAAAAAAGATTTGATGACTCATTTAAAACTTATTAAAACCTGAATCAACAATATTTTATAGAATATATGAGATTTGAAGCTAGCCAAGTCATAACTCATAATAAGTACAAACATTTTTGTGCATATGAATTTGTCTTGGAAAACTCGATATTAATTAGTCTCGAAACCAAGTATCATCAAGGGAGATAATTGATTATACTTTAAACTTGAATCAACAATTTTAATATTTTACTTTAAATTCATTTCACTAATTAAAATTTAAATTTTGTATAAAAACTTGTAAAACATCTAATAAAATAAAACCAAAAAGACTAAAACATTTAATAAAATGAAACGGAAAGAGTACATATTCTAAAATTTATTTTTGAGGAGTTAAAATATGATAATTTTTAAAAAAATAGATTTATAGTAGGGGAAATTAGAAATAAGGAAGTTCTACTAATTTTTTTTGTCCATCTATACCTTTTTTTTGTTCTAGCAATTTTTACCTAAACTACCCCTAATACTATATTAATACCATTTAAAAAAAAACTCTAGATAAATATGTAGAAACACAATTTTTAAGAAGTTTTCAAGAAGAAACTTTTTGGTTTTATACAGTTTTAAGTAGGTTTTTAGAGGTTTCAAAGTTATTCTGAAAAATTTAGAATATGTTTTCTAATCTTCTGAAAATATTAGATTACATATTCTACCATTTGTACATGTTCTGAAAAATTTAGAATATGTATTCTACCACTTGTACATTTTCTAGCAATTTTAGAACTAGAATTTGTTCTAAATATTTTAGAATACAGAATTTTGGAAATTTTAGAATACATATTCTACTACTTGTACATGTTCTGCGAGAATTCTGAAATTTTTAGAATACATATTCTATCAGTTGTACATATTCTGCCTGAATTAGAATATGCATTCCATCATTTTTCTATGTTCTAGAAAATTTAGAATATACATTATGGAAATATTAGATTATATATTCTAGAAAATTTAGAATTTGAGAAAATAAAGTAACTGAATCTAAAAATAAGGAAAGTAAATATTTAATTTTTAGAATATTCTATTCATTTGTTATTTAAAATTCAGATTAATTACAAAAAAAAGTTTTTTTTTAAAAAATTGACAAAAAGAAAAAAAGGATCGGATTTTCCAAAAAATTAATTTTTTTTTTTAAATAACACAGATTATTAAGTTAAAAATCCTAACATATTTGTAGTTTTCTTCTTCTTCGTCTCCTTTGGACGACTTCTAGAAGAGATTTGGGATAAATTATAATTTTTTTTTTCTGGGATAAAATCTGATTATCTTATATTATATTTTTAGTCAAATTATATTAAAAATTTATTATAATTTTAATTTGATTATATTAAAAATGTAAAAAATTTTATTGTTTATTTATAGTGAAGTCTCTTTATGTGTTAGAGGATTTAGATTTTATGATTTACTTGGAAGTTTTTTTAAATTAAGGGTAAAATGGAATTTCATATTTTAAAAAAATTAGCACACCAAAAAAAAAGAACAAAAGTATAGATGGACAAAAAAATTTTTAAAGTTCTTTTATTTCCAATTTTCCCTTTATAGTATTCAATAGTTACAAAAGAAAAGTACATCGATGATAAATTATACTAGTATAAGTTTGAAAGTAGGGCAACAACAAAACTGATCCGGTACGTCACCACTCACGAGTTTAGACACTCTGGCTATTATATAGCAAATCTAAGAATTGGAATTACTTATTATATTATTATAAATTTATAATAATTCTTAGTAGGAAGTTTTTTTTTCCAAATTGGACGAAAAAGTTGATGAAAGGGGATTTAATCTTGTGAGTTGTGAGTGAAAGACACGAAATCAAACTTACTAAAATTTCAGTGGAAATCCCCAAAAGTGGAATGTCACAAAATGGAATCCATGTGTGAATCCTCATCTCATTGCTTTCTTAATGTTTTTGGGTACAATTTTCTTAGTTTATTATTCCACATTTCTAATTAACTACACAATTTTTCAAAGCAACTCACCAATTGTCATCCACTTTCGTAGCTTATCTTTTAATATGCACCTATATTTTTTATATTTTCTTATAAAATTTAACATGTATGCATAATGTATGGTTGGGTAGTCGGATATATCAAAAGGCGCACACAGATTAGAGTACTAAACTAGATTTTGACCTGCATGTTTCTGTGAGGTTATATTTAGTATATATTTTTTATAATCTAAGCTAATAATGGTTTAGTATTCACTTCGGTTTCAGTGTGGTTAATAAATGTTTGAAATAATAATGGTTATGTGCCGCTGAAACTCCCCGCTGAAGCCCCTCGATGTCATCAAACCGTGTGCATAAGCCCGCTAGATCTGCAGGAGGATATGTTGACTCTTCAAGGGGGGGGGGGGCTGCTGCCCTCGGCCGCTGGGTATATGTGTTCGGGATTGGTCCACTCAGTTTGTTAAAGCTAAGATCACTGCAAAAAGAGATACAAACATTTTAATACTATAACCAATACCAATATTAAAAAAGAAAAAGAAAAAAAATCTGCTTACAGTTTTTGAAGTGCTTTTCCAATTCTGGATGAAATTTGGTATAGTGTCATTGAATTGATTGTCACTTATACGACTATTACTAGTTAATGACCTGCGCTCTTAGCGCGGAGGAATATTGTAATCAACTTTTTTTTTTCTTTTCATATTTTGTATGTAATTGATTTTTTTTTGTATTATATATTTATATATATATATATATATATATATATATATCTAAGTTAATTTCAGTTTTATTAGGTATTAGTTTTAGAATGGACCAGGTTTAATTTAACAATTTGTATAGTGTTTTCTTTTAGTATCTGATTGGATTGAAGATAAATTAAGAAAGAAGTCCATTTGATTAAGTTTAATATATTTTTTTTTTTTTATGATTTGAATATTTATTAGAGCCTCACCATCAATTGGCTCTGCGATTTTTCTATCACTAACATCTAAAATCCACTCAGAAAATTCTTTAATATCATTCGCCTGATCATCACTTAGGTTGTTTGACAAAAAAATTATATGGTCTAGCTCCTTTCTAAAAACTTGAAAACACCAATTAGACGAACTGGAACATTGTCGCTGGTTATTGTGTTGATTAAATGTTAACCGGCGTGAACATTTCGCGACACTATTTGTCATTTTTCATAATTTAATGTAATATAACACGTAAAAAAAGGTTAATCTTGTTTTAACATGGCTTAAATAACAGTGTAGAGATAAATCAAGAGAAGAAAAAAAAACAGTTAGAATCTTTGATATGTTGCTAATTTAGCCTCTTTTAGATTGCATTTCTCATATAGTTTCATATATTTTTATAGCACATTTAGGTCTTAGATGCATCATTTGCATATTATCTTATTTTATAGGTCTTGGAGTTGAAGCATGCAAGAAGTGGAGCAAATTAGAGTGAAAATGATGTAATACTAGTCCCAAGGGTCTCAAAGATCGATTCAGATGAAGATCTTCCATTGAGATTCAGATCCAGAGTCTTTGATTAAAGTTCTAGGAAATTGAGCTAGCTTTCCAATGGAGGTGGTCTTGAGTAATTTGAGTCAGCGGTTAAGAAGATATGACTAATTTAGTGAACATCGGTGGGTTGTGACGACCCAGGTCGTCAAGACTGGTCGCCAGGATTGTTCGTGATGTCTCAAAGATGGAAAGCTCCCAGATGTTGATTTTAACGGCCAGTTGACCGCCAGGATGGGTCGCCAGAATTGATAGAAAGATTTGTAACTGCTCAGGTCGCCACAACAGGTCGCCAGAACCAGCTTTCGTCCCATTTGTGATTTAAACCGACATTGACCAGATTTTAGTCAAATGTTGACTGGATTTAATTATATTTTGATTTGGTTTAATGTGTTAACCAAATACCCTTTTATGCTTGACTATAAATACCCTTCAAACCTAATTGGAGAGGTTATGCTTTGTTTGAGAGAGATATAGAGAACCTCTTTTAATATTCTCTCAAGAACATTGTATCAACTTTTGATCTTTTATGTTTTAAGTCTTGTTTTCCTTTTAATCTCTTATCTATTCACTAAGAATCATGTTGAACCAAGTATTAAACTCATTGCTTAGTATTAACATGATGTCTTGTGAGTAGTCTCTTAGATCTCTTGGGATGAGGAAGATTTAGGGTGATTGAGAGTGGATTAGTGGAGCTTAGGTTTGGAATGTGTTAGATTCTTGCTTATTAGGTGATCCTAATGCTAGATTAGCCTTGATCAAGTTGATTTAGAGCTTAGGCATTTTCATGCCCACAAGGTGTTTGATAAAATGCTTGAATGAACTTAATAAGTGCTTAACATGCTTAGCTCATAGAAATGATTGATTAAGATGTTAGGTGGTTAGTTAGGCTTGGAATTAATGCTCTTTAATCACATGATTGCTAGCGGAGACTATTGATGATTGTGTGATTAAGAAAGGGATTAATGCCATGGAAGTGGATTAGTCTAGTTTAGTGTTCTAAGACCGAAGGATTAGCTTGTTTAAGTTGTTTAAAGCTCCACTAGTTTACAATTAGTCGATCTATGTCAAATACCTCTATCCCGAGAATTCGTTTTCATTATTTGATTTTCAAACCATTTAGTTATTTACCGTTTGTTTTACATTTGAATTTCGTTTATCAAACACAAACACTTTTATTGCTTAGATTGAAATGAAGTTTGTATTCTTAGTGAGTTGATCTTGTTTCTCCGTGGATTCGACCCTTAAGTGCTACGCACGAAATGTTTATTTGGTAGACCGGTTCATAAAAAAACCTAAATATCAATCTTCCCAAAACATATATGTTTCAAGATTTAATAAAATCAAAGGCATACTTACAGATCACTCAATGTAGTTAGGTTTGCGAATGTTCTTGGGATTTCTCCCGTCAAATAGTTGGAGCTAACAAACCTACAAAGAGAAAAACAGAGTCGCAAAATACCAATAACTATTTACTAAGAGATGAGACGAAAGGAACATTTTGAGAGAGCTTAGGACAAATGTTCTTACAGTCTTTGAATGTTTTTTAGATTCCCTAACTCTGGAGGTAATTCCCCTGAAATCTGGTTGTATTCCAAGACACTGAAAAACAAAAACAAACCGATAAGAGTTTGAATGATCTAGAAAATTGTTTTTATAAGAGCGAGAGATACTCACAGACTGCTAAGGTTTGTGAAACTTCCATACTCCTTTGGAATTGGACCAGTAATCCGATTTCCGAGTAAAGAGCTGCATTTTCATCATCCAACAGATTTCAATCAACATATATATATATATATATATATATATATATATATATGTTTTTGAGTGAGTTTTCTAAAGCAATAAAAGAGAGAGTCTTTTATTGCTTTAATTCAATATCCTCTCTTTCTCTCTCACAATTATTTGCTCGAAATCGACAAGGTTTTGTAATGTATAATTGATGGAGGATTTTGTTGTGTTTCTGATTGAATAACTTGAATTGAACAAGGATGCAGCAGGTTTTCGACTATGAATATCAAAGTTAAGATAGCAAAATTATAGTTAATTTTCAGCAAACCGAAAGTTTTACAAATTTTGCATGTCGATTTTCGAAGAGTACGTACGCATGATATATAGGAAATGATGGAAATTGTAGAAAATATTTCCTTGCATGGGAATTGTAATTAGGATGTTGTATGTTCACGAATAAATTTATGTTTGGTTCATTGAATTTTACGTGGATTTATTTTTCTAGTTCATGTTTATTATGTTATTATATTATTTTTATTTTATAAATAATTAATGTAAATAGTTAAAACAAAAATTAATAAAATATTTTCATACAACATTGCTTATAAAAGTGACGCAATTATTTTAGTTTAATGTGCCGTTATTTTTCTGTCGCTAAACAATCCACGCCGGTAGTTTAAACTAAGTAATATTTTTCGGCCTACTAATAAATTAGATCTATACTATTAATTTGAAAGGACAATTTGGAAATGATATTTAATATTTATATTATTACAATACATTGACATTAATCTTTAGTGTTTTTAAATAAATTCATAAGGACATATCAATAATCATAATATTAATATAATAAAAATAAAAATCATAACAATCATAGAATAAGGTGTTTATGACTTTTTCTACTATCAAATTTATGGAGATAGTTGATTTAGTTAAAATATATGATTTATTATATAAGATTTAACGAGATTTTTTTAACAAATGATGATTTTTTTTTTTTTTAGATATAAATTATTTAATCGATTAAGAAAACTAAATGTGCTTTCGAGCGTACCACATCGATAAAATCATTTTGGATACGGTTCAATACATATTATATATATATATATATATGACCAAAATGAATCTATGTCTGAATAATCAAGAATATTGACTTGATAAGCATCCAAATTTTTAATTTTTTTATTCGGTTAATTTGGTTCTTTAGTTAAATTTTTTAATCATACCATATATAAAAATTTCAACCTTTATATAAATTTCAATTTTTATAAATTGAATATTTAAATAGAAATTTTTTAAAATATTAAGAATATTTTAACTTTCTAAAATTTTTAAGATATTCCAAATATATTGAAACTTCATATTTAATCTTTGTAAAAAGTTTAATATAACAAGGATTATATTTTAACTGCATAAAAAGTTAAGATGTTCTACATTTTAAGAAAAATATCTAACCAAGTTCCATGAAATCACAAGTCTTTTTGAGTTTGACAACGTAAATTTTTTGAACAATGTCATAAGTTTGGCAAATAAACATAAATGCCTCTTTTGACCAAAAAAAAAAAAAAAAAAAAACATAAATCGGCCATGAAAAATCACATTCATATTTAATCTTTACAAAAAAAAATTAATATATCAAGGATTATATTTTAATTGCATAAAAATTTAAGATGTTCAAAATTTAAAGAAAAAAGATCTAACCGAGTTTCATGAAATCACAAGTCTTTTTGAGTTTGACAATGTAATTTTTTTGAACCATGTCATAAGTTTGGCAAATAAACATAAATGCCTCTTTTGACAAAAAAAAAAAAAAAAAAAAAAAAAAAAAAAAAAAAAAACATAAATCCCAAATGAAAAATCACATAAATTATATTTTGTATGTATATAATTTAGTTATTCTAAACTATAAATTTTTTTAAAGTAATTCATTTTACTAACTACATGTACTTTAAAAACGATAATTAAATTTTGATTACTCTAATATCATTTTTTTAATGAAATCAATCTATTATTTTAAAGGTCATTATATTTTTGGTATTGGAACAAAAAATAGTAGATATGGAAAGGGAACGGATAATTTGGGTAACAAAAAATATTACTCGAACGATTTTGATAAATAACGGGATTAGAATTTCTGATAACAGTGCCAAGTTGAAAATTTTTTGGGTAGGTATATTCAACTCTCAAATTATCACTAATTTTTGTAAGATTTGACTACAAGACAAGTAAGGATCCACATCGAGACGGGTATTTTAGGAATTTCTGATAACTTTTAAAAAAATTTAGAGAATTTTTGAGAATAATATTTTTTGTATAATTTTCATTAATTCTATAAAACTTAAATATTTAAATGGAAATACATTTATCCCATCTAAACCTCATACCCAGTTTTTTATAATTAATATTGCCAAACGGGTAATTTTTTTTGTTAAGATTTTCGAACGGGTAATTATTTAAAAAGAAACGGTTATGGGATGGACAATTTTTTTATGTATTCAGACCAAAACAATTTTTACAATAAATAATGGGATAAGAATGTTTGATAATTGTACATGATTAAATTTTTTTTGGGTAGGTATAATCAACTCTCAAATTATCACAAATTATTGTAAAAGTTGACTACAAGACGGCTAAGGATCCACATCGAGATGGGAATTTTGGATAATTTTTTATAACATTTAGAGAAATTTTTAGAATAATAAACTTTTTTTGGATAATTTCTATTAATCTTATAAAACTTAAATATTCAAATGGAAATATATGTACCCCATATAAGCCCCATTTACAATTTTTTATAACTAATATTGTCGAGTAATATTTTTTGATAAAATTTTCGAACGGGTAATTATCTTAAAAGAATCGGTTGTGGGATGAAAGTTTCTGACCGAGATGGGCTTTTTATAGAGTTTGGCCGAAACGATTTTTTTTGAGAAATAACGGAATAAGAATTTTGGATAACGGTGCGTGATTAGAAAATTTTTGGGTGGGTATTTTCAACTCTCAAATTATCACTAATTTTGGTAAGAGTAGTACAAGACGGGTAATGATCCACATTGAGACGGACATTTTAATAATTTCGGGTAACTTTTAAAAACATTTGGAAATTTTTTGTGAATAATAAAATTTTTGGATAATTTCTATTAATTTTATAATAATAAAATATTCAAATGGAAATACCATCTAAATCCCATAACCAATTTTTTATAATTGATATTGCCGAACTGGTAATTTGTTTTGCTAAAATTGTCAAACGGATATTTATTTAAACGAAACGGTTATAGAATGAAATATTTTTTATAGATTATGACCAAGATAGTTTTCCATTCCAAAATAGATATGTACATATCTTATATAGTGAAAAAATCCAAAACTAGATCTTCAAATCCGATTTAACGATCCTAATCAAATTATAAAAAATATTTTGATTAGTTTAGAAAATATATATGTAACATCACTTGACATTTACAAGTAAATTATATCTTAAATTAAAAATCAAATAATATTTTTTCAGAAATATAATTCCGCACATACGTGCGGGTCTGATTCTATTTAGGTTTATAACCCACGGTTAACGGAGTTAGAACTTAGAAGCTATTTTTGTTATAATGAGAAGAGAAATAGGCATATATATACTTACATGTTCACAAGCGGTAAGGCTGCCCATTCGGAAGGAAGCGAACCGTTGAGATAGTTTCTGCTTAGATCACTGCAGAGAAAGAAAAATGTGACAAGTTAGTTAGTTAACAAAAAAAATAAAAAAACTAATGGTGATATAATAATGTAATGGATGAGGGAATCCGTTTACATCTCTTGCAGGAAAGGCAGTCCTGTTAGATTAGGAAGATATCCTTGACATCCTTGTTTCTTGAGAACTCTGTTACAAAACATTGGTCCATTAATTATGTTTAGTCCATTAGCATAAAAACCTTTTTAAGTCAAAAGAAAAAAAACTATAATATTTTATCAAAAAGATCAACACGAGACACGACCAGCTTGAGCTACTTTTTTTTTTTTTTTTTTTTTTTTTGAGTAGTTAATTGTTGTCTTTTTATATGGTTCATAAAATTAAATTACAACCCAATAAGGGTCCAACTAGGAGAAAGTTTGGTTTAGCTAAGTTACAAAATACCACATAACCGATGGAGAAACCAAATAGATTCAACCGGCAAAACCAAACCAAGCCACAACCCTAACCGGTCCAGCTAGAGCTACTTTACAAAAGTAACTGAATAGTTAGGTGATAGGCTTTGGAAAATGAGACCGAACCTACGCTTTCGAACATGTCTAATAAATTTCATCATTCACCAATAATATATTAATTTCCCTCCATGCTACTAAGTACGACGACGAGTATTTATGATTTATGATAGACTGAATTAAGTTTATAAAGAAAAAAAAAAGACAAGATGATGTAAGAAAAAGGGAAGAAGTGACGAACGCACATGCTGATGACGTGGCAAACGACGGAGGAACAGTCACAAGTAACGGCGTTTTCGGATCCCTTAGGGGCGTTAAGATCCCTCCATCCACCTTGAGATGATTCGTCGCATGGATCCACAGTGAAATCCCAATCACCAAAATTCATCAAAACTTTAGCTATGCTTCTTAAAGCCTCAACTGCGAAATTCAAGTTACCGAGAACAAAATCATTACACCGATTCAAACATTTTTACATAACTTTATATATACACACCTTCTTCTTTGGGTAGTGTTTGAGAGGATGCGAAGCTGAAGAAGATAAGAGAGACGAAGAAGCAAGAGAAGAGATGTTGACTAAACGACATTATAACATCTAAGGGAATAAATCGAGATTTGTTTTTTTTTTGTTTTCTGTTTCTTTGGAGATTTTGTTTGTGTGATGTTGAGGATATGAGACGAGAGTGAAGAAGGTACTTGTGTGTCAATCAATGTAACGTTGAGAAATGGAGGGAGAGAGAGACGGAGGAGAATACATTTTCTTTTTACCATTTTCATTAAATGAAAAGGCACAATAAGACCTTATTGGTATTCTGATGCCCATCTCAAATACAATTTTAATTAGAAGAAAGTTAAGCCCACTTAATCGACAAAGAATGAGGCTTTTTGTATTTTATATAGGGAAAATTTTTATTTTATGTCTATGAATCACCGATACTGGATACAAGTGATGGTTTTGAATGATCTGATCTTGGAGAAAGTGAATGTCCTACATATGGTTGTCAAATTTCAGGTTAGTAAAGACATTTGTTTGTTCGTAAAATGTTACTTTGTTGGCTTTCTAAAATCTGTTGCTAATAAGAATGTTAAATCTAAATCTTGGTTGTTTTTAATATATTCAAACATAATCTATGGATGTCTTTGAGGACAGTGACATAGATGAACAAACAAGTGAGAATATTTTTCGAAAAACTAAGAGCATGAAGGTAAACTATATGTATCGACTTCTCTTGATTTGGTGTTTATATTGCATTATAAAATCCATAAACAAATTGTTGTATTTTTTGATATTATGTTAGATCTGATCCCATTGTATGTTTTTTTGTTTATAGAGAAGGGAATAAGGAAGCTTTTGGTGAGAATTTGAATGGGGATCGTCTTATTATTATTGTTCATGAAGTAAACATTGTTTTGTTTCTATATTAGTTTAATTATGTTTTAGAATTGGCAAAAATTTACGACTTAATCTTTTGTAAGACATGTTTACATGGTAATAAAATAATCCATTTATTTTGTTTATGCTTTTAAACAAGATTCAAATCAGTTCACTAATAGCATAAACTAGTACAAAAATATATAATAACATGAAAATCAGCTATAATATAGACGGTTACGGTTTAGTTATAATATCATGACATGAAAAAATAGCTACAAAAAAATAATCAATAGCCTGTCAAAACAGATACAAAATATATTAGTATAGCAACAGAAATGCGCTAAAAAAAATAAAATAATTACAACTATGCAACGCTATTAAATACTAACATTTAATAGCAAAAAAAAATAAAAACGCTATCGTATATGGTCACCATATTATAGCTCCGGCAAACAACGTTTATGAAAGTGTTATTAAAACCATATTATAACATTAATCGTGTGCTAATAATGGTTATATTTGTTGTAGTGTATTCCTGCAAATTTACCAAAACCAAAAAACCGTAAAATATATAGAAAATTTGAAGACACGAGAAGTTGGTATGCTTATTGATGTTCTTATATAGTTCTTTCTTTTTTTAGCTTTTTGTCTTTTTTTTTTTAAATTGTTATTTTATTCTAAATATAAGATATATTATCTTATATTTTATTGGGTATTTGATTAAATCAGAAAAAAAATGGTTTGCCACATAGGGAAAAAAAAATGTGTGGTTCTTAGGCAATATCTTAAATTATATATACATATAACTTCTTATATATATATATATATATATATATATATATATTTTTACAATACATTCTTCATCTTCTTCTATTCGTAAAACATCATCAATTCGTTTGCAATATCCGACATGAGTAAATCTTTTCAACTCTCCATCACTGTTCTATGTATCGTTACCATCCTCATTATAGGTTTGTATTTACAGTTATAATTGTCTTAATATATACTCTAATAATCATCGAATAACTTAATTTTGAATAATATGTTAGGTTTCTGTAATATCAATTCAAGTTTGTTACGTCAATTATATGGATATCGAGATTATATGTTAAAGTTATATAGAATAGAAATGGATGTTTAGTAGTTTTCTCGAAAATATTATATTTCAGTTGTTTCATTATAAGGGTAGCTTTAAAAAACAAATAAATAAATAAATAAAAATACCATAATTTCTACTATACATTTGATTAATAAATTGTAGAATTTTAAGTTTCTTATTAAAAAAATTAAGTAATAAAAATAAATAAAGTACACAAACAATAATTTTTTTCTAAAACAAAAAATAAGTAACAAGTATTTAATATGACATAGAGAAATATCATAAATTTTTAAATATAACTAATGTTCTATAAATATAATGATATTTATAAATAAAAAAATATGGTGAGTTAAAACATATATATTCATGAAACAAATTTTTTTTTAGCTTTTTTTCTTTTTTTCATTTTAAAAATAAGAAAATGAGATTTTATGTGTTTGTAACTATTTTTGAAATAGGGGATATTATGATGGTAATGGGAATGAAGCCGAAAGAAGAGTTCAAAAGATTATGTCGCGAGACATTAGTATGGAAAAACTGTAAATCCGACGAATGTAAAGTTGCATGTATACTAAAGAGAGCTGGAAATCTTGCACATCCAGAAGGTCGTTGCATATTAAATTATTTGAATCAACGCTCTTGCCGATGCAGTTGGTTTTGTAGAGCCGAGTATTGCAAAATGCATTGCGGACCCAGATCCCTCCCTCCCCCTTTTTAAGGGGCTCCACTTAAAAAATAGTATATATACTTATTAAAAGAAATTAAACTTTTTTAATTGTAATAGAAAAAATAGCTAAAGATAAATTTCAACTACGAAATTATTCTATAATTTTTGTTCTTTTCAAAAAGAAGTGAAGATTTGTTATGATTTTTACAATATGTATCACTAAAATATTATATTTAAAATTAATTTTTATTTAAAAAAAATATCATTTGAATTTATTATTGTTAAATTATGAAATTTCTGTAAAATGAAGATTTATCATAGTTTTTACAATATTAGTCACTAAAATATTATGTCTGAAATCTATTTTAGGGTTTTAAAATTTATCACTTAGTTTTGTTTGGGGTTCCAAAATATAATTTATATAATAATTTATATCTACCAATATAATTTATGTAAGAGAGAAATTGATATTTATGTTGATATTTATGTAGGGGAAAAATTGTTCCGAAAACCGAAAATGTGTATCACTAAAATATCAATTAGGTTGAAACTGAAAACCGAAAATCAAACACAAGAAGAAATAAATTGTTAATCTGAAAATCAAACACAACCAGAAGAAATTGCAACCCCCAAAACCCAGAAATTAAAGCCCTAAGGATGGAGTTCATGCTCAAAATCCCAAACCCAGAATTTATACACAAACACAAAACATAATCAAGAACAAGAAGGACAAAATTGATCCATAAATAACCTGTAAATAAAGGACTAAAACGACACTTACCTCATCTAGACTTTGTTCGTTCTTAGTAACTCTAAAACCTTCGAATTTGAAGCCACCCTCTTCGTCGATCTATAATTTCTTCTCTGCTAGAACAAACTTCGTACTTGAACGATTTTCCCTTAGAATTCCAATCTCAAATGCTCATTTTGTTTTTCAATTCCATTTTTCGTCTCTTCCTCTCTCTCAGCCGCTATAGTTTATTTCTAGATTTTGAACAAAAACCCTAAATTCCATAATCGATTACAGGATTTTGGATTTAATTTTTCTTTTTTTGTTTTTTTTGGTAAATTGATTAAAAGAAAATGTTTCTGTTAAAATATTATACATAAAAATAGAAAATAAATAAATGATAAAATTTAGTTGTGCCGTTAATTTTTTTTTAAAAAAAAACACTGTTTCAACAAAGTTTATTGTAGTAATCAAAGAGAATGGATAATTTCCTCTTGATCATGAGCTTGTGAGAATCATTTTCATCTTGATGAGTGATGACTAATCCGCGTCACAAAGAGAATCAAAAAGATTTTCGACTAGATTCAAGATACGTTTAAAATTATACCATAATATATATATGCTATGTTACATGAGTATATTATAATTAATTACTTTTTCATTCATCTCGTAATTGTCATAATTTATAATTGGGAAAATTTCAAAAACTAGATCCTTTCGAAATTTTAATATCAAACGGAAATCCTAATATTTAAAAAAAATCACACACTTTAGAAGTCTCTATTTGTCAATAAAATTTCGAAAGAGACTATATAAAACATTGGCCCTAGTTTATATACTCCGGAATATGGACATACTCAAATTCTTGGCAAGCTGGCTGCTGGCACCAACATACTTTAACATATAATTACAACAGTCTTTTTTGGTATAATAATTACGTATATGTATACACAGAAGTATAGAAATATTCCAAATAAATGCATAAATAGACTATCCATGGGAGATCGCATAGTTACCTGAAACAACGGAGTGGCATCAGCTTGTGTTTTTTTTTTTTTTTTTATCAAAATCCGATGGAGTCTCGTGATCATTTGTTTTTCGAATGCAACTTCTTTGCTCGGATTTGGGAAGAGTTGACGTGCAACTTGTTCTGCTACCACTACACTACATCCTTTAGTGAGATACTCTCTCTTCTATCCAACTCAACATATGCAAAATCAATCTCGTTCATCCTCTGTTATGTGTTTCAAGCGACAGTTCACAAAATCTGGCATAAACGGAACAGACGTAGGTATGGTGAAACCACAAACTCATCAGGTCAACTAGTCACTTTCATTGATCGAATGGTTCAGAACATGATCTCATCCATCCAACTCAATTCGTCGAAGCTAGAAGATGGTCTTCGCGTGTGGTTCAACTCTCGCAATTAAAGCTACAAGTGTGTCTCACTATTCTGTTATTATGCTCTTTCTCTCTATTCTTAAATTTTTAACATCTCAAGTTATATACTACCTCTGTATCACAAAGATTGATTTTCTAGAGATTTTTTCTTGTTTCTAAAAGATTGATTTTAAATTATTTAATGTTGGTAGATTGTAAACTTCAAGAGATATTAATTGAGAATTTTTGAATTGTTGAATTTCTATTGGTTTATAAATATTGGAAAGTGGTTAATGTATGTATTAATTACTAAATATTTATTGTTTCTTAAACTGTGTGAAATATTCAGAAAATCAATCTTTGTGATACAGAGGGAGTATATAATAGGAGAGTTCTCTCTCCATGTAGGGTGTCCACATTATCATTTTAGTCATCCAATAAAAATAAAACATGTCATCAAATAATATTTTTTTATTTTTGTGTTTTTGTTAAGAATTAATTACATTGTAAAAACAATTTTTTCATTACCATTACTTAAATATAGTAAATGAATATTAAGAGATTTAACAATAAAAAAAAATAAAAGAAGTGAAAGTGAAAACAAAAAAAAAAGAGTATTAAAATGATTAAAAAATATTTATAAAAATAATTAAAAAAATGGGTAAGAATTAAAAAAAAAACTTAAAGATAATGTTAGTATTCAAAGTGTTGAAAGGATTTAACAAATTGAGTGTGAAAAAACTATAGAGCAATGATAGTTAACTTTCTCCAAAGGATATAAATATCTATACCAATATTTTTTAGAATACCGTATATGAATATAAAAGTTACAGTTGGATTTTTTGAAATGTCTAAACTTTTTTAAAAAATTGAAAGTGTAAAGTGTTATAGTGTTTGTTCGTATTTTAAGTAAAAGATTCCAAAATTTAACACTAAAAATAACAAATATAGAATCGATAAATACAAACTCAAATGTTACACAATAAAACATCTAATTATGGGTGCTACATAATCTTTGCAGTTTATCATAAATGGAAATGTGGTTTTGTCTATGTTGTGATAAAAAAATATATATTTGAGGATATTTTTGAATCGAATGGTTTTAACTTTAAGGTATGCTAAGTTTTGTGGAAAATAATGAATTGGGTTTATAATTCTATTTATAATTAATTATTTATTTATATTTATAAATAATTTAATTTTATAATATTTTAATATTATAATTCTGCGCAATGCACGGATTACTATTCTAGTATCTCTTAAAAGAAATGATGCATCTAATGTAACAAAGTATTTGATTGCATAAACTTTTATATTCATTAGAAAAAGAGAAAATTGGAATTAACGGAGTTCTACCAACTTTTTTGTTCATCTATACCTTTATTTTTAAATTGTCATTCTTTCCTGAACTACTATTACTACTAGATTAATACCAATTTTGATAAACATGTAAAAGCACAATTTTGAAAAATGTTCGAAGAATAAACTTTTTCATTTTAGACAATTTTAACTAGGTTTTTAGAAGTTTCACTATTAAAAAAAGAGGTAATTTATAAGTGTTTCCAAACACATCTTTTTAAATAAATTTAAACCAAAATTACTATAACAGTTGTAACCAAACACATTTATTTTCTTATCTAATATTATAATATTAATAGTATGAATTATGATTCTCTTATCACATTTGTTTGATCTTATTTTCAAATTATTTTGAATAATTATATAATACATATAAATTAATAAAATATTATATTTTTCTGCATATATTGTGATTCAAATTGTTTAAAAAGAACATATATTACTCAATTAATAATGAAAAATATGTGTTCAACATCCCACAACGACTAAATTTTTTGGGTAATGCTTTAGAATTATATATATATATATATATATATATATATAGAAGCTAATCTTCATCTCTAATATATATGGTACAATCCTAACAAGAAAAGACAATGATTTTTAACATTAATTTTAAAATAAAATATTTTCTTAACAGGGTAATCAACCGCCAACGCCACCGATGTGATCAACCGGAAAAAACAATATCAACAGGGTAATCAACCGCTAACGCCACCGATTTTTACCCTGTTGATTATACTTATTAGTAGGGGGTGGGCATTCGGTTAAACGGTTCGGGTTCGGTTCGGGAAATTCGGAATTCGGGAAATTCGGTTATATAACATCAACTCCAAATAAGAACCAAACTTAATTCGGTTCGGTTCGGTTCGGAAAATTCGGGATTCGGAAAATTTAGTTATACAAATATTAGGTCCGAATAAAAACCAAACTTAATTTGGTTCGGTTCGGTTCGGTTCGGGATTCGGTAAATTCGACTTATTGTGGTTAAAGTTTTATTAATGTTTGTTTAATTTAAACATGAATTGTTATAATTTATTTTATTTAACCAGATTAAAAATTCAATACCATAGAGTATAAAAGATCATCAAAACATCATTATGAATTTTAAAATGAAACAAATCTTATACTCTCTAGAAAAGAATTCCACACTAAAAATTTGAAGGATAAGCAATATTTAAAACCAAAGAAAATTCTTAAAAATTAAAGAATAAATCTTTTTTTTTTTTTTGTATTCCCAAATGCTTCACATTGATTGTTTTCCTCCATAAAAACCATTTTTGATTAGAATCCATCTAAAATTTTATATTATATATTACATAATAAATCAATACTAAAAACTATAAATCATATTTAGAATTTAATTTCGGTTAACCAATTAACCAATTGGGTTTCGGTAAAAATACCGAACCAAACCAAATACCAAATAAATTTATAAATATATCCAATTGGATTATTTAATGAATCTGGTTCGGTACGGTTTAATACCATTCGGTACGGTTCGGTAAATTACCGTTCGGTTCTGTCCGAATGCCCACCCCTACTTATTAGAATGCACAAGAGACTGATTATTGTTTATGTTATTTGCAAAAAAGAACAAGTTGTGGAATTAGTAATTATGACTTCTTGTTTTTGCTTTTTGTAATGTTTCTTTAATTTTAGTTAGTTTATTTAAAAGATAATTAGAAGATTACGTTTCTTGCAACGAAAATTTTGTTTTCTGTTAATATTTTTTTTATTTTTTTTAACATCTTTTTATTTATTTCACCTATGATTTGGCTTTTACTTCTTTTTTTTTTTTAATACCATCAACCTTGTGCTTAAAATATTTTAGACGAAATTAAAATTAAACTTTGCACGAGTTACTTATTAGGACTAGAAGTGTTAAACGGGCTGACCCGCGATGGACAATATTTTTTAGACCGCGACGGGCTGGTTTTCTTAATTTACGGGAAAAAGTTATATCCAAACCCGCCCTGGTAAGCCCAACGGGTTAACGAGACGGTTCGCGGACTTAATATTTTATATTTTGAAAATTGTTAAAAATTAAATTTATTAAAAAATTAAAATTAATAATTTTGAAATTTAAAATAACTTTAAATATCAATTTTTGTAAATATTTTAATTTTTGAAGTTAAAAAAACTTTACGTCATCATTTTTAATACTGGCACAATATTCTTAACGTTACTTTATAACTCACGTAAAGAAATCATAAAATGACGTCTAAACCCTTGTTTTTTGTAGTGTAAATTTGTTTCTTCATTATCTACTGGTAGGTGATTAATTATGTATTTGTTGATGTGTCTTTGAATTTTCATATCTTTACTGTACATTGCATATATATATATATATATATATATATATATATATATTTATAAGAGTAAGACTTAAAAAAGTTATTAGAATATTCTTGTTTTAAGTTTGTTAAATTATTTATAAAATATCCTTATTAAATTTGTGACAATAAATTCCATTCAGCCATAATTTTTTACCCTCTTTCTCCCATTTTATAAGATTTTTACCTAAAAACATACTTATTAAGAATTTTAATTTGTTTAAATATTATATTATTTACTATTTGAGTTAAAATAATTTAACCTACAAATAAGATTGAAAAAAATATAAAAGGTTATAACATATCAAATACATTTAAAATTTGTTTTTAAACTCACAAATGTTTTTATAAAATGGAACAAAATTTTTTTTTAAAAAAAAACCTTAAACAAGGAAGTGTATATATATGTGTGTGTGCCTTTAAACGTGGGCCCAATAAAACGAATTGATTTGAGACTGAACTACGCTATGAATTTTAAGCAAAACCAAGTTGCGGTATGGGCTATATAATTTAATTTATGACAATAAACTCCAATGGGCCAGATATGAATCTTTTACAGATTAGGGAATTTGGCAATCAACAAAGTGTTAATGGCATTTCCGTGATTAAATGAATGAATGACTCAGGGACATAGCAAGAGAAATCTCAGGTATCGAGGCATTTCATGATATCTTTTACAGTGTGGGTCCAAATCATGCCTTTTACTTTACAGGCCGGTCCTTTTTTTTTTTTTTTTTTCCTGCTTTTCCTAAATTCTTCCAACGTATTTTCCCACTATAGATGCTAATGAAGTTACGAAAATAACCATGCTTTATAATACAAAAAAAAAAAAAAAAATGAAACATATGACATTTACATTTGTATTACTTTTAATATGTTTCAACGTATTTTCATAAATTTAGATGTGTAGTAAAAGTGTATAAATCTTGATGTGTATAAATTTTACTACATGACATTTATAACGTGTATAACGAGAAACATATGAAAAGAAACGTTAATCTTATCAAGAAAAAGAATTCCAATGTAATATGCTAAATAAGTAAATATATATACAAAATTCATCTAAATTTTTATCAGTAATGTAGAATGTCTAGATTTAAATCACAATTCCACAATATATAGATTGTTAAGAACTTAACTTTTATTTTTATTTTTCTCATGATGGTCCATTTAACATGCTTAATTATGATAAGAATAAGAATATCATGAGTTTTTGCATGTTTCAAAAAATGTACACATAAATTAAGAAATCAATGAAAAGATTTTAACTAACAAAAATAATAGTATCAAATGAAAGTTAACATCAATAAATAATCCATAAAATAAAATGGAAGAACAAAAGAAATTAAAATTGTGAGAATGGCAAACTCGAAAATAAACGAGAAAAGCGTGGGCAAAAACAAAATAGTAAGTCGTCGTATTCTTTGTCCCGTCTCTTCTTAGCCATAGAGATATATATATTCGTAGCTTTAATTAGTTTTACCTTTTTTTATTTCTTCACTTTTATTTATTGTTAATTGTTTTGTATTTTTTAAAATGTTTTTTTTTTTTTTTTTTTTTGGCATCTGTCTTCTTCTCCTTCTTGACTTCTCTGTTTCTTTCTTTCTCTCTCCATCGAATTCCGACAATAATTTTGACCGTTGTTTTCTCCAACGTCTCTCTACTCTACAGTGATCCTCACGCTCCTCTAGTTTCTTTTGACCATAATAAACCTATTAGTTTTTTTTTTTTTGTCTCTCTGATATTACTTCTCTTCTGGGTTTGTTCATTACTTGTTTTTTTTCCTTTTGTGGCATTTCACAAGAGCAAATCCAAGATTTTCCACTAGGGTTTTTGTCCCGTTTTGAGTAAATCTCACTTTTTTTTAAAGAAATCTACACATGAGTTTTTTGTTTTTTTCTACTAGTTCTTGAAGAGGGTTTAAGGATTTGAAAAGCTTTGTCTTGTAAATTAAGCAAAGAATCTTCTCTTCTTTCAGAAACATCAATAACTAATAATGTCTGTCTTCTTTGTTCTCAGTTTTTTAATTATCTAATGTAATTTATATAAATCTTGAAGCTTGACAAGAAGAAGAAGAAGAAGAGAAATGGGATGTTCTCATTCAAAGTTAGACGATGAAGAAGCAGTTCAGATCTGTAAAGATAGGAAACGTTTTATCAAACAAGCAATAGAACATCGAACTAAGTTTGCTTCTAGTCACATTTCTTATATTCAATCTCTTAGAAAAGTCTCTGATGCTCTTCATGACTTTATCCAAGGAGACAATCAGTTTCTTCCTCCTCCTCCTCCGAGTCATCAAGATTCATTCTTGACTCCGGTTAAGACAAGACCAAGCCGTCGTCTCCGTCGCAGTGGTAGTAATAGTGGTGAGTTCATTACGATTTCACCTTCTTCTATGCCTCCTCATCCTGCTAAAATGATTCAGGCTAAGCCAAGATCGAATGTCAAAGCTAATTACTTAATGGCTAATCGAAGTAGACCGGTTCGTGTCGAACAGAGATCTCCTGAAACGTTTAGAGTTGAGACGTTTTCACCTAGTAATCAATATGGTGAAGGAGATGATGGTTTCTTTGGAATGAATATGAATATGAATATGAATACTTCTGCTCCCACTTCTTCTTCGTTTTGGAATCCATTGAGCTCTCCTGAGCAAAGATTAAGTAGTCATAACATTCCACCTCCTTCACCGCAGAATTCGCAGTGGGATTTTTTCTGGAATCCGTTTTCGTCGTTGGATTATTATGGTTATAGTTATGATAGAGGAAGTGTTGATAATAGAAGTGGTATGGATGATGAGATTAGAGGATTGAGACGTGTTCGAGAGGAAGAAGGGATTCCTGATTTGGAAGAAGATGATGAACCTAATGTGCCTGAGCCTGTGAGGTTTCAGAATCATAATTCGAAAGTAACTGAAGAGAGTAGTAGAGGTAAAGTTGATAAGAGTTGTTGCAATGAGGAAGTTAAAGTTGAAGATGTTGATGAGAATGATGATGAAGATGATGATGAGGATGAGGATGAGGATGAGGATGATGGGGAGTTTACGGATAGCGGATGTGAAAGTGAGAATGAGGAAGATGAGAAATGTGTTGGAGCAACGCAAGAACATCGAAAAGTTGAGGTGTCTAGAGGTGAATCTGCAGGTAATGTTGTTGGAGTTGGGAAGGTTGAGGAGATGAAAAATGTTGTTAATGTTGCAAAAAGAGAGACGCCGGGTTTCACAGTGTATGTGAATCGAAGGCCAACGAGTATGGCTGAGGTGATTAAAGATCTTGAAGATCAGTTCACAACCATTTGTGACGCGGCTAAGGAAGTCTCGGGGCTATTGGAAGCAAGTAGAGCTCAATATACATCATCCTCTAGTGATCATAGTGGTAAGTTCATGAAAAAGTTTGCAATCTTTCTCTGTTTTGTGACTGTCTAAATGAAAACCCTTTTCTTTCTTTGTCTTGTAGCCATGAAAATGCTGAATCCAGTAGCTTTGTTCCGTTCGGGTTCATCAAGATCTTCCTCTTCAAGATTCTTGATCACTTCTTCTGGTGGTTCGAGAGAGAGCGGGTCTGAAAGCAGAAGCGATGCTTCAGATGAATATTGCATGATTTCAGGTAGCCACCAAACAACATTGGACAGACTTTTCGCTTGGGAGAAGAAACTCTACGATGAAGTTAAGGTAAGTAATAACAGTTCTAAGATAGTGTGACTATCGAAGTCTCGGTTTTTATCTTTGTTGTTTATAAACTAATGGCCTTTGTGTGGTGTTGTAACAGTCTGGAGAACGTGTTCGAAGAGCATATGAGAAGAAATGTATGCAGCTGAGGAACCAGGACGTGAAAGGAGATGATCCCTTTGCGGTTGATAAAACAAGGGCCACGATCAGAGATCTAGACACACAGATCAAGGTATCGATACACTCGATTGAATCTATCTCCAAAAGGATCGAGACTCTTCGCGACCAAGAACTGTTGCCTCAGCTTCTTGAGCTTGTTCAAGGGTAACAACACCAGCAACTTCTTCTTCTTCTTTGGTTTTCTTTTATCCTCTCAGATTAACAAATGGTAATCATCATGATCATAACAGATTAACAAAGATGTGGCAAGTGATGGCAGAGAGTCATCAGATTCAGAAACGAACACTAGACGAAGCCAAACTGTTACTTGCAGGAACACCGGTTTCAAAGCGTCACAAGAAGAGACAACCTTCAATAATGCCAGAGGTTATCAACTCTCAAAGATTAGCTCAATCTGCTTTGAATCTTGAAGCTCAGCTTCGAAACTGGAAAGCTTGTTTCGAATTCTGGATCACTTCTCAGAGATCCTACATGAAAGCATTATCCGGTTGGCTTCTCAGATGTTTCAGGTGCGATCCTGACCCCGAGAAAGTTAGATTATCTTCATGTCCTCATCCGATATACCGAGTCTGCATCCAGTGGTCGAGGTTGCTTAACAGCTTGAACGAGAAACCTGTTTTGGACAAACTAGAGTTCTTTGCCTCAGGGATGGGTTCAATATATGCAAGACAAGTAAGGGAAGATCCGAACTGGAGCGGAAGCGGGTCAAGGAGATATTCAGGGTCAGAAAGCTTGGACCTTGTAGTGGCTGATAAGGTAGAAGAAGAGGTTGTGATGACTGCTGAGAAACTTGCAGAGGTTGCTGTGAAGGTTCTCTGCCATGGAATGTCTGTTGCAGTAAGCTCACTCGCTGAGTTTGCCATCAACTCGGCCGATGAACACTCGAAGCTTGTTAGCCAACCCGAGGACACTACACCAGAGCAGCCTCCGGATGTAAATTCCAATTCCTAATTGTGATGTAGTTTATTTGGGTTTAGAGAGTTTAGAATTAGGTAGGCTTCTGGCATCATCTTTTGCTATCAGAAGATAGTGTTTAGATGGATGAGATGTTTGTATTATTAGTAAAACAAATAGAGTTAGTTCAGTGATTTTGAGGATTCTAATTTTGGTTTCTGGTATATCGGATTTCGGTATTTTATCCGGTTTAACTGGTTCCCTACTTCCCTTGATGTGGCTACCTGCTATTCTGCTAATACATTCTCTGAAAACAATGAAATTGTATAACAGCCAATAGAATCTCATTTTGAGCAAAAACCATTATAATGTCACTAATCTCAGATCTGAATCCTCTTAACAGTTTACGGAAAAAAACACAGAGATTAGTGGTTCTTTTTCTCCTTAGTCTGGGAAGAAGAGTTTTACCGATTCAATTGAATAAGAGAAGCTTTTAGTTTAGTCATCTTCATCTTCATACTCCAGTTCTTCGGAACTACTTCCTCCCATCACAGATAAGTAAATAACGACGGCTAGAAACTGAGCAGCTAGAAAGTATCTTGCTCTTTTCTTGAATTTCTTCTGCTCTTCCGTCTTTTCTACCTTTGGTTTGCTCTTTGGCTTCGAACCTAAACAACAGACGACATTCATTTCCTTCACAGCCTTGCACATAACCAATTTTGTAGATATATGAAGAGTAGATGATATGGAAAGTTGTAAGGTTTTGATGTGTCTTACCCTTTCCTGGAAAGGGAGAAGGGAATGAGTGAAGTGGAGGCGAAGGAGATGAAGAAGAGGCTTCAAGAAACTCTGACTTAAGTTTCTCCGCATATCTGACAAGATTACCATGTTCCACAAGTTTGCACCGAAGCACTGATGTATTCTGTTCATGCACCATCAAGAAAACTACTTCATCTAAATAGATTCAAGGCTAGATTCTACCTAATAAACCAATAAGTGGAAATTTCAAAAGCTGCTCACCGGTAATGCTTGGATCGTAAAAAGTATGTGTGAAAGTAAGAAAGCATCCAAACTCGAAGGCCTGTGGAAAGAGAAAAAGAGATACTGTCAATTTTTTTATAAAAGGCTTAAGAGAAAGAATCATATTTCTTCAATGTGATTGCAATACCTGTCTTCAAAGAGAAACTTCTGCTCGCCTAACCTAGTCGACAAAGCTTCATAGGCGTCACTTGCTCTCTTGTATATCTGTTCATTACAGACCTTGAACTTTAGTAACTAGTTCAAATGTTTACAAATAGAAACCACGTCTTCTTAATTAACAACGAAACTTAAGCAAAGTCACCTGTTTTTCTATTTCCTCGGCGTTTTCTTTGCTGATTCCTAAACGGTTCTTGGCTATGCAAGTCTGCTTATAAAACAGGACCTTGCTGATCACCCAGGGAAGATCAGAATAGTAGATTTTCGATGTAGATACTCCTTCGGTACCAACCCATATTTCATAGGTAAGTGCTTCTTCCAGCCAAGAAACAATAAGAGCCTTCAACGACAAATATTCAGGAAGAGACTGAAGCTGAGAATCCAAATTAACAATCCCATCTTTCTTCAGTTTTTCAATTACTCCTCCATCTTCATTGTTATATGCAACATAAGTACCGTTTTCAAAGTATGGCAGTTCATCTATACAAAAAAAAAAAAAAATGATAACATTGTCAATACACAAAGCTTAAAATATCTAATTCATCATATCAGAGAGCAAAGGATACCCAAAAATCTCAAGCATACACAAGAAGAAACAAAAATCTAATTCATACGATTTATTCGTATAAAATTCACATACAAGTATTGAACCAAAACACCATAGTCTATTCAGATAAAGAGAGGATTTTAATAAGTAAATTAACGAGAATTTCAAATTCAACCAAATCCATAAGAAGAAACTATGAAACTTCTTCGTACCCAGAAAAAATTCACATTCACCAATGTGCTTTTATCTCAAAATTGAATCATTCAGCAATTACTATTTAAACTTAGATTAACCAAAGATCAAGAGCTTTAATGGTTCGAATTCGAATCCAGAACTCAAACTTATCTTCTCAATTCAAGCATTAACAAAAAATCGAATTCATATCAAACTACGAAGCAAAGGATCGAAAGAAACCTGAATCAGGGAAGGTCGAATTGAAAGCGAGTTCAAAAGGAAGCTGAGATAATTTCAAGTATATGTAAACGGGAAGGCAATTAGGGCAAGCTGTTGGGAGATCGAAGCTAGACTTCCTCACTACCAAAGTGTAATTTGCAGTTTCTTCATCGCCTTCCATTATCGTCTGTGTGTGAGCTCCGGCTTTTGGGATCGTCAAAGAAGAAGAATAGAATAGTATAACGCTCGGAAGAGAAAGTTCCAATCGGGTCCGGGTCTGGGTCAAGCTTTAGTCGGTCGGGTTTAAACTAGGGTTTATAATTTAAAACTACACCATTCCGTTTGGGCTTTAAATGGCCCATGGACTACCCATTACGGAAATAACGTCAATACACTCGAGACTGGAGTAGTGGACTGGAGTCACCAGTGTTTTGTCTCCTATTTGTTTAGATCATAATTTTTTGTTTTTTTTTCTGTTATTAATGAAATACAGTTTGTTTGTCGGGAAAAGAAAAATTTATTATATTTTCATAAAATCAGAATTACAAAGTTAATATAGAAGAATATAATAAATTATCTATATATATCTGGAAATAATTATTAAAATGATAAATATATATATTAACAAAATAAAATAAATGGATTACTATTTTAGATTTTTGGGTAATGAGGGTTAAGGATAAGTAGTTTTAATGGTTATTTAAGAATTAGACTTTAGAGTAATTTTTAACATAGTATGTTGATTTTATCAAATCTATAATATTTTATTACTTTTTCTTACTCAAAAATAATGCTTTCTAATTTTGATATACATTTTCTTTTGTTTTACCTTTAAACACTATGTGTATATTAGATTGAAAACATGTAAATGTAAGCAGTGGCAGACGTAGGTTAGGAATGGGAGGGGCACTTGCCCCCCTCCTAAGATTTTCAAAACTAGCTTAATCTTAAAAGTTTGTAAAAATGTTTCTTCTAAATTTTTTTAAAATAGTCTAATTTTGTAAAGATTTGTAGTAATGCCCGGTAAAATTCATCTCTCAATCCACCAGTTATGTAAGGGTATTTGTTTAAAGTAGACATCTTATTTATGGAATACTCATCGACTTTGTGAACAAATTAAGAAACAAGGACAATAAGCATGATCATACAACTAACAAAGTAAACCTTATTATCACTTCCATTAAATAAGCTGTTTCCAAGGAAACAAACTAAACCACGAGAAAAACATTTTCAATTAACTGCTACGAAATTATGATAACTTCAGACGATTCAGTTTACTATATAAACATTATGTTACAACGAAATCCAAAAAAAAAAAAAAAAAGAGAGAGAAGAGAAAATAAGAAAAAAAAAAGTGTGTGGATATTATGGCTCCTATAATCTTTAAAAAATGTTATACTGTCGTACCAGCTGAACCAACGTGGACCGGTCGATTCCCATTAGCCGAGTGGGATCAAGTTGGTACAATAACTCACATTCCCACCCTTTACTTCTACGACAAGCCATCTGAATCATTCCACGGCAATGTAGTCGAAACCCTAACAAAATCGCTGAGCCGTGTTTTAGTTCATTTCTACCCAATGGCTGGCCGTCTCCGGTGGCTCCCTCGGGGGCGGTTAGAGCTAGAATGTAACGCCAAGGGAGTTGAGTTCGTGGAAGCAGAAATCGAGGCAGAGGTTTCAGATTTCAAAGACTTTTCTCCCAGGCCAGAATTCGAGAATCTTATGCCGCAAGTAAACTATAAAAACCCTATCGAAACGATTCCTCTTTTCTTAGCTCAGCTCACCAAATTCAAATGCGGTGGTTTAAGCCTTAGTGTCAATGTTTCCCACGCCATCGTTGATGGTCAAAGCGCGCTTCACTTCATGTCGGAATGGGGCAGGATTGCGCGCGGTGAACCATTAGAAAACGTTCCATTTCTCGACCGGAAAATCCTCTGGGCTGGTGAACCGCTCCCGCCGTTTGAATCGCCGCCACAGTTCAACCACAAAGAGTTTGATCAGCCGCCGTTTTTGATCGGAGAAACGAACAATGTAGAAGAGAGGAAAAAAAAGACGATTGTGGCGATGCTAAAGCTAAGCAAATCTCAGCTTGAGAAGCTCAAACGTAAAGCGAACGCAAGCGAATACGCTGATCCAGCGAGAGGGTTTACAAGGTACGAAACCGTCACGGGACACGTGTGGAGGTGCGCATGTAAAGCACGTGGGCACTCCCCGGAGCAACCCACGGCTCTTGGAGTCTGTATAGATACTCGTAGTCGGATGCAGCCACCTCTGCCACGTGGCTACTTCGGTAATGCTACTCTTGACGTCGTCGCAGCAAGCACCTCAGGTACCTTCTTCTCTTTTATTTTGTGAATTTGAATTCATTTTTTTTTAAGTTTTTGAATCTCCTAAACAAAACTTGGAAATTATCTCAAGTATATGAAACATATCTTGGTTGCTTTTCATCCACGTAAAGGCATGACCAATCTTTTTTTAGTCCTGTTTTATTAATTGGGTTTGAAGGTGATTTGCATTGATCCTACAATGCAAAGTATGCTTCGATAAACCAAGTGGTCTTGGTCCAGTGGTTCCCACTTAAGGAGGAATTGCCCTGTTAGTTTAGGTCAGGGATCAATTCCCCTCAAGCGCGGAACTCTTTACTTATTTTCATTTGGTCATCGGAGCAATCACATGATCTCTCTAGACCCTGGAGTAAAAGTTTCCGCAACCTGATTCGAAGCTCATGGTGTCCGTTGAACCGGATCACCCGAGTTATCAAAAAATATATATAATATGCTTCGATAATATTTTTTTTTGGGTATAGGTGAACTGATATCGAATGAATTGGGTTTCGCGGCGGGGAAAATCAGTAAAGCCATAAAAAATGTGACAAACGAATACGTAATGATTGGGATAGAGTATCTAAAGAACCAGGAGGATCTGAAAAAGTTTCAAGACCTACATGCCTTGGGAAGCACGGAAGGTCCCTTCTATGGAAACCCTAATCTTGGATTGGTGAGCTGGTTAACTTTGCCAATGTACGGTCTTGATTTCGGATGGGGCAAGGAGATCTACACGGGACCTGGCACGCATGACTTTGATGGTGACTCGCTGATCTTGCCGGATCAAAATGAAGACGGCTCTGTGATTCTCGCCACGTGTCTACAGGAAGCTCATATGGAGGCCTTCAAGAAACACTTTTACGAAGATATCTAGGATTTTATATAATATATATATATATACACACACAAACGTATACAAATATGTATGCATTTTCATTTGAAACTAAAGAAAATAAGGACTAGAATAGGAATTCTAAAATTGTTATTATAGTTCTCGAATTGTAATGATAAAATTCCTACATATATTTATACTTTTGTAAACTTTGTTGTGTTTACTTTTTAAAAAATTTGGGACCACTGTGTGTTTTAAAGAAATCTCACATCGGAAAACTAAAATTTGACGATGTGATGAAATTTGACAAACTAAAATTCAACCATCTGACTAAATTGCGGATTATTTTTCAGCCAAGTATAATTAAGGGATGGACATAAATTAATTTGCCGATAAAGTAATGATCACCAGTTGATGAAATGAAGTTTCCTTGTTAAATAAAATAGTTGAATTGAAGAATAAGGACTTCAACATATATATATAAACTTCAAAATTAAACAGAGTGAAATTTTTATTTAAATGTTGTCCCTATAATTTTTTTTTTTTTTTAAGGGGTTTTTGTAATTTTTGGTTTTATCTCTATAATATATATATATATATATATATATATATATATTTTTGTCACTCATATATATATATATATTTGATAAACAAATCTCTATAATATTGAAAGCAGATAAATGCTGTAAGGAGACGCAATGAGTCCGGCAAACGCAGCCTTTGCGACTACGATATTGGCTGCTTCTGTGCTGTGGACATTGTCCCAGTATACGTACCGTCTTCGAACCGGACAAACCGGTTCATTTGTTGCACATAGCTCTTCTCCTGCTTTTACCGTACAACAACTCTTGTCTGTTACCGTAAACCCTACAAAATTATGTCATGTGTAATTATGATTAAAATACCAAAAATAGAGTATTGTGAAAAGCAGTTTATTGAAATTATATTACTATATTTAATAAATGTATTATTTCAGAATATTTTCATTATATATATTGTATATTTCTAAGTTCAATATACTTAATACTTAGTTTAGTACTCACCTAAGGCGAGATACGTAAGAGTATTTTGGCCGGTGAAGAGATCAACGTAGGTGAACTTAACATCAGGATAGTTCTTGTAGTTCCTGTTAAATTCTTTAACGAGAGCTCTTAGGTTCCTGTTGAAAGTTTCGACCGCTTTGTTCACTTCAGCAGCGCAACCGTAACCACCACCATGTGAGGCGATCATACGCGGCGTGCACCCGAGCCTACTCACACCAAACACCGCCACCTTCCTTGCTCCTAGGACGTACAATGACTATACACAATATGTATATAATTATATTAATGTACTTGACATGATTATTAGCAATATAAGTTAGAGTCGTAGCTTCAAATAAAATCAGCATTTGGCGTAAGAAAAAAATAATATATACATGCATAATGTAAATATAGTTGTATACCTTCAAAAGAGAGCGATAACGTCGAATGAGCGAATCAGCATATTCATCGACACTGTAGTTTCCTTTGGTCATCGAGGCTGGCATGAAATAGTTGTTGAGATAATCATTGCTTCCAATATTGATTGTGTATAGACACTTCTTCAGCTTCTCCTGTGGAACGTTCGCCCTCATAATTATCGCCCGGTGATTCTTTATTTGTTCTTTAAAACTGATTCTATCGCCCTATATTGTCAAAAATAATATATTATAGTCAATAAGTAATTAAGTCTTTTCAAAAAAAAAAAAAAAAAGAGTGGTTTTAAAGTCCCCTGCCAAAAAGAAAGCAAATCAGATAAAGTCAAATGATTAGTTCCCTGGAACGAGTTATTAGTATTCATACTCACCTAATCCATTTATATAGTAATATTTTAATTTGATTCATGCTGCCTAGTAAATTTAAACCAAAGAATGAAGGTTTGTTTAAGGTGAGCAATCACATGATTAGTTTATACGTTACCAGCTGGAACGAAAAATCATCGATTATTATATTCATTCACCTAATGCATTTCTATATAGTATGTTAAACTATATTCCTGGCGAGTCATATATATTGCCTAGCTATGTTCCTAATCTTTTTAATCTTGAATCTAAAGAACTACAGCTTTGTTGTGTTTACATTTACATTTAAATTAATGTGTTGTCATAGAACATAACATTTAAGTACTTCTTGTATATATGAAACACAAAAACTGAGAATTTTATGTCTTTTAAAAATTAAACATAATATTTATATAAGAATTGGAAAAATGATTACCGGAAGTATTTTGAAACAATCAAGCCACTATTAAAAAGTACGATTAGAAAATTTACTTACTGTATATATTAATGAAAATGAAATGCCGGAAGGAAAAAAGAAAAAAAAAAATTATAGTATGTTTAAGTTAAATAGCCTATTAATTAAGGTTTGTCCCTTCTTACCAAATTTTGGCTAGTTTCTTCGAGAAGTCCGCCGCCACCAGAAGCGTAGTTTATTCCGATGTTAGCTTGTTCCGGCGATGCTCCGTTGAACGGTGGAATGTAATCATTGAATCTCATTAGTTCAGCTGAAAGAAAAAAAAACTTATTCAAACTCATATCACAAAATCATTTTATTGTTATAAATTGATTTTTTATTAATAATATGTGAATTTATTTACCAAATGAACGAATTTTTTATATAAAATTTTCATTCTTGATTATACATATGACTATATATATATATTCTTTAAAACGTTTCTTCGTTGTTATCTTTACCATATTTTAAATTCCATTCTGTCATTTATTCGTTTGATAGATTCACTAAGACCTAATAATACCTACATTCAAAACTTCAAGCTAAGCAAAGAAAACGTTGTGCTACTATTTTCTTAAAACACTTTAAAATTTTTTTTCTTTTTCGTATTGTATATTAACAGTATCATCCAAAACAACATTGGCAAAGAGACAACAAAAACTTGGACTAACCGATAATGTCAGGAATATTACGACCATTGCTGAACCGGCCTGTAGGACCTCTAGCAAAATCAACACCATAAGGTGAATAGTTGACTTTTGCCGTGGTATTCAAGTTATTGTTGTTACCATTGTCGAAGACTGAGTCTCCAAAAACAAAATAGCAAGGCGTTCGCTGTCCACGAACTGCACCGGCCATTACAAACGCCGTGGTCGCAAAAGCCCACAACAATGCTAGTTTGAACATTTTCTCGATCGACAGTTTTCCGAAATTATTTACTAGAAAATATAAATGACTACTTTGAAGAAATGAGAAAAGTCTATATATAAGCATACATAGATAGAGAGACAGAAAGAAGATTCTATTTCAAGATAAAATAAATGGAAGTTAACTGATTTAGTTTTGTTTGTTAAATGATATAAGTTAATTGATTTAGTTTAGTAAAATAAACTTTAAAAAGACTTAATTCTACGTGAGTTGGAATGACAAAAGACAAGTCATCTTAACAGGAAAAGAACTCGTGGTGTTTTTGGATAATATTTAATAATCGTTTTTTTTCAATTTGAATCAGTTACGTATATTTGGCTTTGTGAAGAATCTTGTGGTGTTTTATTTTATTTTATTGAATAAAATGATCACGTCTTAACAGGAAAAAAAGATCAGCTTGCAAAGTCGACGCTTTGAACATGTTAGTTACGTTAATTATTGTGATGGCTTTTCTACAATGAGCTGTAGTTTTTTAAAATACATATCAGTTCAATCATGTCGTGAATCCCATAAAACTAGGGATTTGGTTACATAAGTCTTTTTTTTTTTTTCGGGTTACATAGTCTTTTCAGCAACACACAAAGACTTGAAAATGGTTAAGAGGAAGACAAAATGGTCACATCTCAGCTGAAGAATGAAATTATAAGTTGCGGGAGGTTGTTATTTTTCTTTTGTTTTTCTTGTAATCGAGAGTTTTCTTCTTCTTCTTTATCTTCTCTCTTTTTTTTTTTTTTTTTTTTTTTCTGTACTTTTTTTTTTTTTGGTAATAGAGAGAGTTTAGTTCACGTGCAAGTCAATGAGAGAGAGAGAGATCAAATTTACATTATGTCTTGACAACAAAATAAAGGATAATTTGTTAAAAAGTTTGATATAAAAAAAATCAATAAATTCCATTTGTGCTATTGATAATTTAATTTGTTGTATATTTTTGAACAAATAGAGTTTAGATTAAACTTCAAAATTACAAACGATTACAAATGCAATATGTTGATTTTTTTTATCAAACCTTTTGACTTTTAGTATTCAAAAATAACTATGACTAGTACTCTAGCTTTGAGTGGCCAAATTCAGTTTTTGACACAAATGTGAATTTGAAATCTGTAAACACATTTTCTTTCTCCCCTTAGGAGACCAAATTTTCATAAGTCTTTAAAAATATGTTGGTGCTTGTAATGTGGTCTGTAAAACTATTGAGATTTGATGTGACCATTTTTTTTTGGGTCAAAATGCACTTATTTTCGTAGTATATTAAAAAAAACTCTACAGAGTTTAGCATATTTAACGTAAACAAAAAATTATTATTGGCAATTTTTGAAAACTGAAGTTGTTTTACCGTATAATTAGTGAAGAAGATATATATTTCTCGAAGTGTTTTACAAGGTTTTATTTTCTTTTGAAGATTTTCTTAGTATTTTACAAGGATAGTCGAATGTTTTCGAGTTTTTTTAAATAGCGAATAGAAGTAAGGATTCACAGAAGATGGCAGGCGGCACTTTGCAAAACTATTACACACACACACGCTAACCCACTTTAATTCCAATTAATAAATATTTTTAAATATTTTTTTTATAAATGGTTTTAATGATTGATTGATTCATAGTTTAGAAATATGTAAAATATGTATTATGACGCACACAACCCATACATATAAATATGCTTGTAAAGCAAAGACATATACTGGATTTCAGATGACGAACATTATTTCAGATAACTTGTTCATGCTCATTAGTGCTATTAATCAACACAACTTGCCTTTTTGTCAGAAATAAGCCAAAAATATTGGTTTTATGAAACTCTGATTTTATGTTAATTCTTTACCGGTTCTAGCTTGCGCAATTTGTTTCATTGTTTGAAACTTTCTTAATTTTTGGTGGGACTATTATTGCTAAGACCATTCGTTACATATAGATGTTGCACTTGAGCCTATGTAAAGTTATATATACATATTTCGCTTATATTTATGCAGTTAAACATTGGTCTTAATTATAAACGAATAGTTAATATCTTTTCCATTTTTAAAGTCTCTACGGTTCAAATAGATTTTATTTCACTTTTCACTAAGAGAGATAACCTAACGAAATTTATTATTCATTGAGTATATATATATACCTTCACTTTCCCTTGTTAAAGATCTAGCTACCAAAATCAAAACATCGTCTATGTTTCATATAAAATGTGTAGGAGCTAGCCTCTACTCTTTCAAAAGCTGGGCGATGCTGTACGGTCTAGTTAGGTGTCCGGCGAGTGCGCCCTTCGCCACAATCATATTGGTGGCTTCTGTGCTGTGAAGGTCGTCCCAATAGATATATTCAGTCCGGTTCTCACAAACCGGCTTGTTCGGTATGCAGAGTTCCTCCCCCGGGGAGACCTCGCAACAACCCTTGTCTCCAACCTTAAGTCCTATGAATATAAATGAGCTTGAGGTTAGTTCAATTGTTTCTTAAAGTGTAAAAATAGTTTTCACATTTATGTTTGGATTACATGTCAAATACCCAAAGCATATAGAAAAAATATTTACTATGAATATAAATTGCAAGATACATGATATATAATTTGAACATAAACCATATGTTTTCATATTTGTTCGATTTGGCATGTATAAAATTATTACTTCCTCTATTCTTAATTGTTCGTATTTCTAAGATTTTCACATATTTTAAAAAATTAGTAGAAAATACAATTTTAACCTTTTATTTATTAACTAACTATTTTGATAAAATAATAAAACATAATTAAATAGAGGACGTAATAGAAAATATAAAGTTAAGTTTTCATTGGAAATTGAAAAACAATATTTTTTTTTTCTTTCTAAAAATACAAACAATTAGAAATGGAGAGAGTAGTTTTTAATAATTTTGTTTTTTCTTACCATAACTCACATAACACACAAACCATATATATATATATATATATATATTTAATCTGAGTGTTGTGATGATGAAGATACTAATATAAATCATTGACTCCACAATTCATCAATCATTCAAAACCTTGAGTTTGATAGGATAAGGTAGTTCATCCAACAAAATGAACAAACAAAAGTTTTTTCTTGATAAAGAACTCAACAACAAAGTTTGGATACCTTTTTGTAAATTTGAAGTAGTAAAAATTTGATATTAATTTTTATATATATTGGATCAAAACTGTAAAAAATATTTGAGTTCAAGAATATTTACCTAGACGAGCGAAGGCTAAGGGATCTCCACTGGAGAAAAGATTGACTAAGGTGAACTTAGTACCACTGAACTCATTATTGAAATCATTGACAAGGTCGCCAAGGTTTTTATTAAAAATCGCCACTGCATCGTTTACTTTGCGGGCACAGCGTCTACCATCACTGTGAGACACCATCATCTTCGGTGTGCATCCGATCATACTGAGTCCAAAAACTGCCACCTTTCTTGCTCCTAGACGGTGCAAATTCTACAAATCAAATAACAAAAAATATAAAAACTACATCTCTATATACAAATTAACGTAGCGGAAGTGAGAAGAATAAATAATTGACCCGTTAGTTATTATATAAAAAATAAAAATAATTCCAAGTTATTTGTATAGCTATAAAATTTCAAAGTACAAAAAACAAAAATTCTAAAAACAAGTTTGTGTATTGATCAATCAAAACCTAAGTAAAACCTTAAACCGAAATTGGTTTACTATAAGAAAACATGAAAAAGGGCCGTCGAAAACCCTAAAAAGCAAACCTAATTAAAGTATGATTGATAACTATTAGAATACAAACAATGAATAAGTTTACATCAACAAATTCATATCAAAATTGTTTTACTTTACCTTCAAGTGAGAACGGTAGATAATATGAAGAGAATATGCGAATTGTTTAGGACTGTAGCGTCGTTGAGAGTTGTAATGCTTTGGCATGAAGTAGTTGTTGATGTAATCATTGCTTCCGATGCTTATTGCGTAAAGACATTGTTTCAGTTTTTGTGTTGGTACCTTTGATTTCCTTATCATCGTCCTGTGATTTCGTAGTTGCTTTCTTAGACTGATTTTATCACCCTATATAGGTATACAATATAGCTGAGAGGTCAACAAATATACCTAATTTAATTGAAAGATATATATATTGCAGAAGTCAATTTCATTAAGATTTATGTTTTAGATTTTTAAACTATAATAACTGATAAATATGAGAACATGTGTTTAACCTTAATTAAGAATTATTTCTTCGTTTTCTTATTAAATGAAGTTTTAGAATTTTTTTTTTTTAATAATATATGTCATTTAAGATTTTCAATATTGATGTTTGATGAAAATTCATATTTTATTCCTACTGTTTTAATGCATTGACTACTTAAAAAAATTATAAAGTATATATATATATATATAAAACTCAGCGAGGAAAAACAAAAAAAATTAAGTTGTTTTCCTAATATGTGTAAAATAATTTTTAATATTTTGTTTTTAAAACATTAGGAATGTTGCAAACAGAACCGAGAAGCTATGCTGTTCACACCATTTTTCATGAAAATGAGAGATTTGAGTTAAGTAACTTATAGGTATCATAATTAACACTTTCTTATTTCATTGAATCGGTTCTTCTCATTTTGTTTAGTAAAGTTTACTAAACAAAATGAGAAGAAGCATTAGTTGAGATTCAATTGAACTAAGCTCCTCTCTTGGTGCTGTAAATTAAGCTCTCTACATTCTTTTGTAAATATGCTTATTAATGAATTTAATAATTAACCAAACAAAGAAAAACCCTTATATTTTTATAAGATATTAAATGGAAATGATCTACCTTTCTTGATAAAAACAAATGCAAATTATTTATCACGAAAACAAAGTCTATTAATAAGTTTGTCTAGCTTCTTACTTCTTACCAAATGTCTGCTAGTTTCTTCACGAAGTCCGCTTCCACCGGAAGCGTAGTTCAAACCAGTGTGCGCATCTTCCGGTGATGCTTCGGCAAATGGCGGAATGAAATCCTCAAAACCCAATTCTTCACCTAAAGAAACAAAATAAACAAAATTCTTTATCCAGTAGAATTTTTTTTATTGAAATATCAGCTCATGTATATGCTTAACATGACTCCAATATAAAAAGAAACAAAATTCTTGAAAATTTTAATTTTTATATTTAGATATAAATTAAGGTATATTTTTTTTCAAAAAAAAATTTACAAGGCAAATATACCATTGTAATATATCGATCTCACGATACGTAATTGGGCATGTGAATGAAATGTATGAGATGATTAAGAATGGAATTGGAGGCTATTGATGCCACGATTTTTAAAGTATTTAATCAAATTAAATTATAATATATTTGATTTTATATATAAAAAAAGATGTGTTAACATACAGATATGTATAATAAAATTAGTCTATATAGTATTAGATTATGTATTTCCAACTCAAAAAGTGGAAAGGTTTATATCTCTTATATATTACTTAAGATATTTGTCTAGTTTTCGATTTGAAACATTATGTCCAATACGTCATTTCGAGATGATGGTTATTCTATCCATAAATCTCGGTATTTCGAGCAAAGATCGGTGGACCAAATTTTGGGCCATACCGATTGTGGATCGGATTTTGATACTATATTAGACTATGGGCTTTCAATTCAAAACTAATTGGCGATGAGTGGAGAGACTCATATATTTTATAAATTACTTAAGATTGTTGTCCGGTTTCCGATGTTGAACATTATATATGGTTTATGATTTAAAATGTCAATTCAAAAAGTATTATTTTGAATCTTGATGGAAGAAAAAAACCTCAAGTGACTCGTACAGTTTTTTCATTTGTTCGTGATTTTTCTAATACGTTTTTTCTTTTAACTTTTCAAATAATATATTGAAGATATAGAGACGTCAAGTTGCTCAAGGAAATAAACCAGAAACAATAGTATATAGACTAACCTATAATATCTGGGATAGTACGGCCATTAGTAAACCGGCCGGTTGGGCCTTTGGGAAAGTCAATACCATAAGGTAGGTAGTTGACTTTTGCCTTAGATCTCATGTTATTATTGTTGCCACTATCGAAAGTTGAGTCTCCGAAGAGAAAGAAACACGGCACTTGTTGCCCGTAAACCACCGTAGCCGCTGTAAACACGGTGGCAGCAACAAGCCAGAGAGCTTTATACATTCCTTCAACCATTTTTTTTTTTTGAAATAATAGGAAACTGAAAAGAGGAAATACTAATTCAAGAAAAGAAGTAAGATCTTTAATAAGAGAGGCCGGAATTTTTTAGTTCAAATTTGATATTTTTTTTTTATGTGAAGAACATTAAAAGGGCTATTTAAAAAATGGGGTAACGAGTAAATTAAGGGAAACTACATTATTTTTTTTATTTTTTACTTTTTTTTGGTTGGAGAGGATTTAATTTTGGGACAATAAGGATAATACCCTCCCCCAATAAGTTTTGACTGTTCAATTTTTTTCCGGTTTTGCCCGACAAATATTTTTTTTTGTGTGCTACTAATACACACAACTCATTAACATCATCATCACAGTTTTATTTTTGTAAATATAGTAATCAATGTCTAATATTTTGTGACACAATTAGTATATTTTGTCACACATTTGGGTTCCCACTCTTATTTGGAATTTAGGATTCAGATTTCATCTTCTTAAACTCCATTATGGAAAATATAATGCATATTATTTTTTTTGGGTTTTCACTTCCATTTGGGATTTAGGGTTAGACTCCTTGTTGAATTTTGTTACCAAAATTATAGTCTACATTGATTTGTTTGGACTCCCACTTCTATTTTTGAGGATTAGGTATTTATTCTTTTTTGTTGAGTTTTGTTATAGAAAGTATATTGTACATCGATTTTTTTAGGTTTACAATTCCATTTGAAGATTAAGATATAGACTTCTTCTTGTTGAATTCCAATACGAAAAACTTACTATGACGGAAAGTATATTTTAAATTGTTAAACTTTGTTACGAAAATATATTCTACATTAATTTGTTTGAGTTTCCATGGAATTTAGGGTTTAAATTCTTTATTATTGAACTCTGTTATAGAAAATATATTTTAAGTTAATTTGTTTAGGTTTCTTCTTCCATTTGGAGTTTTCACATTCGTTGGGATATAAAGCTTTGATTTATTGATTTACAACACATATATGATATCTACATGTATTATAAAAATATTAATAATTATAAATTGTTTTGAGTATTTAAGATAATATAATATTACTTCCAGAAAATTAATTTATGGTTAATATTGTTCATGTCTACATGTAGAAAAAAAATTGTCAAAAAAAAAAATTCGTAAAAAAAAAAATAGGTTAAAATGGACTAAAAATTTCAACATCAAAGAATAAAAAGGTAAATAGCTAATTGATTTATAAAATAGGTCGAGATGCAATATTGATTACTAAAAAAGGTAGTATCCCATTTGGCATTTTCCCCTTTAATTTTTAATCACCCTGATTATTGGTGATAGTGGATGTTGAAACAATTCTAAATTAAAGTATAAAACACCATGATCAGTTAGTTATTTTTCCCTTAATTTCATGATAGTGGATTGTTAGATAAACTCATAGTCTCATACTATGATTATGAAACAATATTGTTATCTAAATCAACGTTGATTTAACACTCTTTGTATAATGGAAAAAATATAATTTGTCTTTCACCAAACATAACTGTGGGTAATGAAAATATTCATTATGGTCACCCGTCACCGTGATCATGTATTATCTTTTACACCACATATGTTTATATTATGCCAATTGTTCGTCTACGTCATACAATATGGTATAACTAATGTGTGTTTATGTGAAGAAATAAAGCTATTTTACTTTTTTGGTACATGTAGATATAAATAATTAAGTATCCAATCAACTAGAGGAGTTTGGTTCGCTTTGCGGATCCTTGGCTTGTTTTTCCCTAATCATGATTTTCTCTGTTCTTAGAATATAAAAACTTATTGTTTAGTACAGACTTTGGAGAAAATATATATAAATAAGTAAACATTATTTCAATAAATTGGTTAAAATGGCATGTTGTCACATTCATAGGATAAATTTTGGTAGCAAGACAAATTAAACAATGCAATCCGTATAAAATAAGCATAACGAATGAAAGGAAATAAACAGATGGAGATAAACTATGTATAATCTGAAATGTGAACTAAAAGTACTATAATTATTACCAATCCATATTTCTTGATCACCTTTTACATCTAAATCACGACATAAGAGATAAGACTGTTGACAAAAAAACAAAAAAAAAGGTAATACATAAGACTTTCTTTTATTCATAAAACATATTATATACATAGAATGATAGAAAGCTGCTATCAAAATTCATACAAAGGAGGACACAAACTCTCCCAAACAAACGTCATTATTATCAATATAGAGCTATATATAACATAGCATACGAACATGTAATAATATATATATATATATATATATGTACAAATTAACATGTTAATTTGTACAAGTTGCGGCACAGTTGGTCCCACAGTCAAATGAACATCCTCCGCTGTGGATAATGCTTTTACAACCATCCTTGTTAACGATTTTTGATTTGAAGCAGGTCTGGGGACACGTCAGCTTCTTACCAGAACAAGGTCCTTGGGCCGGGCATGTATATGTACTAATATCTCCATTTCCGGTGGACCCGGGAATTCCATTGGTGGATTTTGAACTGAAAAAGTTACTGATTCCAGTATCCCAGAGTTGACGACTTGCTTCAGATGCTGAGACGAACATGATTATCAAAAGAAAAGGTACAAGGATCGATTTGGTATACATCTTTGTTCTTGATTTTGTTGTGTTGTGAGATATTATTGAAGATGATGATGATGATGATTCCATTTGTATTTGTACATATATATAACATACCCTCATTAGATATATGACCAGTGATTTTTCTTAGGTTATTTTGAGGAAGAGGCAATGAGAAATTTTAGGCTGACTACAATTTTTTTGGGAAAGCTCTCTAATTTTAGATTAACTATAAAGGGGGGGGGGGGGGGGCTTGATAATTGGTGGTATATAGTAGCTTATGAAATTAAGGGAAAAAAAACTTAATTTCTTGCAAACATGTACTTAGAATTATGCATATATCATTGAAATCTGAATTTAAGCTTACTATAATGTATGCCCTGGACTAAGTTACGAGGGATTAAATATATACGAATTTGACTTAGTTCATTATTATATACGTAAATAAAGAACCGTCATTAGAAATAGAATACTACAACTCAGTGCCGGCTCATTGTAATAAGTAGAGCCTATTCCCGAAACTAATAATAGTCATTTTAACTAAAATTTAAAATCCCAAATTCCCAACATGAAAATGATTTTCAAGTTTTTTTTGTGTTTGTACATTGAATTGGTTAGAATACACACACCCTTTTGATATGTATTATTTACATCCCCTATAGACTAAAGGAGAAGCAAACAAAAAAAAGTTACTTAGATGCCAACATAAGAAGGTTAGTAACTATTGGTCCTTACAAAAGAAGAGAAACTTCTCTTGGTTAGCAAACAAAATTCTAAAGATGAAGGTTGATGTATTTGATTGGATCAAATTAAGAATAGGGAATGGGCGTATTTGTAGCTTTTGGCATGATAATTGGTCTCCGTTTAGTAGTATTGTTGCGTTCTTGCAGGCTGGTAGAATTTCTAGACTTGGGATTTCAGATACGGCAACTATTTATGACCTATATCGTAATGGCCAATGGTTTCTCCGTTCTGCGAGATCAGAGAACCAAGTGCTTCTTCAAGTTCACCTCACAACAATCACATTAACTGATGAAGAAGACCATTATGAATGGGAAATAGAAGGAGCAACTTACAATCGTTTTTCAACTGGCCAAGTTTATCTTCAGCTTCGTCCACCTAAGCCTCCGGTCCCTTGGGCTAATGCAATCTGGTTTAAAGGCGGAATCCCTCGTCACTGTTTTATTGTCTGGCTATTCCTCCTTAACCGTTGCCCAACTAGAGATAGAATCATCAACTGGGGTCTCCAAACTGATCCGCACTGCCTCCTGTGTAATGCTGCGCCCGAATCTAGAGACCACCTCCTGTTCAATTGCCCTTACAGCTGGTCTATTTGGTCTATGATTGCTGCAAGATGCCAAATCACTCCAACTCGCGACTGGTCCGCCACAATCACTCACATGCAATTGCTATCGGGTCACGAAGATACCAAACGACTGACGAAGCTTGCCTGGCACTGCTCCATCTACCACATCTGGACAGAGAGAAATCAAAGGCTGGATAGACAGACTTTCAAACCTTCCAATTTGCTCTTATTGTTGACATTCACTCAAGCTTCAGATTTGTTTTCTTTCTCTCTACTTTGCACAAAACGTTTTTTTTTTCAATACATTTTTCTTAGTACAAATTACACAACACACACACATATTTAAACTAGAGTTCTACTAACTCCTTACGACTTCATCATGTCCTAGACAAGTTTTCTAACAACTCTAGCCACTCTAGTCTCTAGCTAGTAGTCATTAGGACAATTTATAAAAACAACATAGGGTTCTTACAACCCTTTAACAACTAACAACTACATTAGACTCTAACTTAGACTTAGACTAATTAACCACATGGGCCTTACTTGTTGACTTTCTTCTTTGTTGCCTTCATCTTCTTCTTCTTTGATTCTTCCTACTTCTTTTCTATAATTCTTTGTTCTTCTTCTTCAGCTTCTGATCCTTGTCTTCTTTTCCTTTTGCAGGTGCAATCAATGGAGTCACACTCAACACTCCCTCTTGATTACGTTGATTGCTGCCTTGATTCCAAGTTAGGGTTTTGAAATTTGATCCCTTAGCCTCATCTTTACCTGGGTTCTTCTTTACGGATGGAGAAACTCTCTTCACAGCATCAGCATAACTCATCGGTGAGTTCAATTTCTTAATCTCCCTCTTCATTGGATTTTTCAATGCGTCGGCATAGGTCATTGATTTGATTGATGTTTCTGCTCCCTCTAGAATGATACTTTCTTCATTCTTCTTCTGTTTTTCATCAGTATCTATCAATCATGGCTTCTTCTTATCTTGCAGGTGTTCTGGATCAAGCCTTATGTCTACCATCTTGATGAAATTTCTTTGATCGGACACATGTACTTTCTTTACCTCTTCGTTTCTTTGATTTTTAGGCACTGGCCAATTATTCTCGACTGGTTTACTGTTGCCTGTGGTTTTCTCCTTTTGAAATCTGAATCCTTTGTGTTTTAACTCTTGACTCTTCTTCTCTGTTTCTTGAATGTCTCTTGCATTCTTCTTGCATGTCTTTTCTCCAATAGTATTCTGGTTCTTTTCACTCTCATATGAGATTTCTTTCTTCTGTTTAGTGCTCTCGTTGATCACCCTTGTCTTTTGCTGAGCCTTTGAATCAGTTCTTTGATCGAGAGACTCCATCTTCTTAATGGTAACTGAACTCCATTGCTTGTTGTCTTCAGTTCCATTCCTCTTTATTAGGTACTTTTCAGACTTAATTTTTGTCTCCATACTTTCGCTTCTGTTGATTGCCATCTGTTGATTGTTGAGCTTTGATTCAGAGTCGTCTAATACCATGAACTTCTGCTTGTATGGTTTCAGCTCCTTCAAACTTGGTTCTTCAATTTGAACAGTCTTTCGCTGCTGTACCCTAGCTTTTACACCTTGTGCCAACATTGTTGTTTCTTCAATTGAAGACAGTTTGAGATGGAAGCTGTTCTTGATCATTTGGACCTTAGCAATCCACCTTCCAGCTTGATCATGAATGATGCAACAACTCTGCTTGAAGGTAACTTCATATCCATTCTCAATCATTTGTGAAACACTTAGCAGGTTCTTGGTAATATCAGGAACCAAGAAGACATTTTGAATGACTTTCTTTCCTTTTTTGTCATAATCTCTACATCACCTTTGACTTTTGACATTAGCACAGCTCCATTTCCAATTAGAATTGGTACCTTGACATTTCTTTTGATGTTGATGAACATGTTTTCATTTGATGTCATGTGGTTTGTGCAGTCGCTGTCAATGAGCCAGGTGTTCTCTTCAAAAGACTCATGATCTACCAGTCTTGCAGTGAACATGTGATAGTTTCCTTCTTCTTTTAATTCTTCATCCTCTTCTTGATTGACATGTGCTTGCTCAGGTTTCTTGGCTTTGCAGTCTCTTGCAAAGTGACCAGAGTTGCCACAAGCACGACATGTTCTCAAATGGCTATGTTTTTCAAAGCACCTCTCCTCACTATGATTGTCCCTTTTGCAGTAACCACACCACCATCTCCTTCTGTAGCTTGACTCTCCTTGAACTGATTTGCTATTGTTTCTTGTGCTTAGGTTTTTGAAGCGGGCATGAAAGGCACCTTCAGAGTCTTCTTCTTCTTCTGGGAAGAACTTCTTTTCATGTGCTTCCAAGGAACCAATTAGTTCAGCGTAAGTGACAGTCTTTAGATCTTTGGTTTCTTCCATTAGAGAGGACATGGATGCATAGCTTTTAGGCATAGATGCAAGCATTTTGACAACTAAGTCAAAGTTAGATTTGCCTTCTCCTAATGCTCTCATTTGATTTGCTACAACTTGGATTCTGTCAGAATACACTTTGACCTTTTCCCCTTCTTTCATTTTCAGATTTTCAAACTCTCTTCGTAGAGATTGAAGTTTAACAGTTTTTACCTTTTCATTGCCTTGGTAGGAATGCTCCAAGAGTTTCCAGGCTTGATGTGCTGAGGTTGCAGAAATGATTTTATCGAAGACAATGTCTGCTACAGCATGCTGAATGAGTTGAAGAGCAGCAATATCTTTGATTTTGAGGGCCTTCCAGTTTGCAGCATCTTTTCCTTTTCCTACTCCAGGAGTTTCAGGTTCAGGTTCAGCTTCAGCTTCAGGTACTCCATCTTTGACAACATCCCATAGATCTTTATTCATGAGAGTTGTTTTCATCCTTGCAGACCAGAACTCGTAATTTTGGCCATCAAAGACTGCCACTAGTTGAGAGGACTGCAGGTTCAACGCCATGTGTATTTTCTTTAGTTTGACTTGATTGCTTCTTGTTCTTTCTTCAGTTTGTTGACTGTCACTTCTCTTGATCGACTTTCTTCTTTTCTTTTGGATTTATTGATCTTTCAGGCCACCAGAACCTGTATGCTCTGATACCATGTTGACATTCACTCAAGCTTCAGATTTGTTTTCTTTCTCTCGACTTTGCACAAAACGTTTTTTTTTTTTCAATACATTTTTCTTAGTACAAATTACACAACACACACACATATTTAAACTAGAGTTCTACTAACTCCTTACGACTTCATCATGTCCTAGACAAGTTTTCTAACAACTCTAGCCACTCTAGTCTCTAGCTAGTAGTCATTAGGACAATTTATAAAACAACATAGGATTCTTACAACCCTTTAACAACTAACAACTACATTAGACTCTAACTTAGACTTAGACTAATTAACCACATGGGCCTTACTTGTTGACTTTCTTCTTTGTTGCCTTCATCTTCTTCTTTTTCGATTCTTCCTACTTCTTTTCTATAATTCTTTGTTCTTCTTCTTCAGCTTCTGATCCTTGTCTTCTTTTCCTTTTGCAGGTGCAATCAATGGAGTCACACTAAACACTTATCGATCATTGATTCCACAGTGAGGAATAGGATTTCAAGCTATCGTGACGCCAATCCCAGAAGAGCCTCAAGGATGCTTCAGTGTTGGCTATCGACCTCAAGCACTCCCATTGGATAAATCACTCTCTGAGTTTTCGTTCGTCGGCAACGACGCACACGCACTCGCCAAATCGATGACTCTTCTTCTCACCGATATTTCCTGGTTCAATTACTTCGTTGGTTCAATTACTTCGTTGGTTCAATTAATTTCTTTCACAATCTTTTAGTGGGCTAGACCCATTTAGACCCATTTGTAATGGGCATGTCCCGAAATACCCTACCTAAGCTGGGCTGTAACATTTTATTTCTTTTATTTAAATAGCAAATCGTTTGACAAAAAAAAAGATGTCAACATAAGAATGATTTTAGCTACTTAAAGGAAATTATAGAAAAAAAAAGAAGCTTGATCAATTCATGTGTTACCGACCCATTTTAAGCCCACTCACTTGTGTGTGTAAAAATTTGTTGGACCTGATGAACAAGAAAACAACCCTCGATTTTTTTTAGTAGAAATTCAATTATTTTTCCTACGGACTTTTCGAGTTATTTTTTCTATCTAATAAAATATTTAAATCATTAACAAAACTAAAAGGCGGGAAAAAAAAATGATGTGAAGGAGGATGAGACTCGTTGTCGCCGTTCTAACCAAAAACGAGGAACTCTGGCCACTTTGTTTCACTTACGTGTTGCCTGTCATTTTCTTTTTCGGGATATCAATATTTCCGCAATGACTAGAGTATTATTTATAACCATACAAAATATATTAAAAATTCAGATTGTTCTCAGTGTTATATAACAACAGTCCATTTAATTTGGTAATGGATACAACAACAAAGAAAAACAAGATGTGGTCTGATATAAAACTGATCAAAATTAGGCTGAATATCGCAATTATAACAAGTATTCAAACACGTACGAGATATATAACTAATTCAATTAAAATCTGATTCGGTTCAGAAAATTTATTCATACTTTCGAAAAAGCTTTAATTTATTAATAATAACTAAAGATAAATTGCAGTATTTAATACAAAGTTCAGTAGTTTGATAAATATTTTATAAATAATAATATAGATGTATAATAAATACACAACGTATATATATATATATATATCTAACTATAATAAATTACAAGTCACTTTACCAATAACAGCTACATTCTACACTTGACACGAGCTTTTGCTTACGTTAGGTTAATTATATAAGTTTGTATTATATAATATATAGACATTAGACTATTCCAGACTCTTTCAAAATTGATCTCCCACTTAAAATAACTAAAATTGCATTGGCGACCTTTAATAAATACTGTATGTCAAAAAATAAAATAAATTACGGTATATGTCTTCCTGTTTTAACAATTCAAATAATAATCACTATTAAAATTCTTAATATTCCAAACAAAATTCTTAACTACATATATACAGACTACAGTTAAGGAATAATATGGTATACAGAGGAAATAAATAAGATCTACCAGACTTCAATACATCTAGATGAGAGTGTAATGGATCGATATCTTTGGTCCTCTTCAGGAATCCCTAGAGACAGATTCAGCTTTGCAGACACTTGGAAGCAATTGAAACCATCTCTTCCAGAAATTTCATGGTACCGTCAGGTTTGGTTCTCCGGCTCTATCCCTAAACATTCATTCACAATGTGGTTATGTTGTTGGGACAGGATGCCAACTCTATCAAGACTTCGGAACTGGAGAGTGATAGAGGAGGATACATGCTACCTTTGCGAGATCTATAGCGAATCTAGAGACCACGTATTTCTAAGATGTCCCTACAGTTTTGACATATGGAGATGGTGCCTCTCTAAGATCCACTTTCCATTCATGGGTTTTAATACATGTTCTTGCTTTCTCACTTGGCTCAAGTCTCCTCTGCAAGACACATCTCTGGCTTCTCTTCGTTTCATTATGGCGTAGGCTGTAATCTACGCCATTTGGCAAGAGAGAAATGCGCGACTCCACACAGGAATTCACACTCCGGCTGAAACTCTTTTCACGCTCATTGATAAGGGTATTCGAAATACATGTTCTGCTAGAAAACACCGTGAGAAGTTCTCTAATACTCTCCATCTTTAGTTTGGGGGCTCTACTTCTTCTATGTAATCTTATTGCTCTATTACTCTTGTCATGGAATGTTTCAACCCGGAAGTCGATGTCGGTTAAAAACACTTATTCACCTATGTAACAGCTTATTATCAATATAAAACCAGAAATTTTATCAAAAAAATAAATAAGATATTTAGGAATAAAAGTTGTAAAGCGAGTGCACGTGGAGTCATTTGTGGAAATGCATCCAAATTAAGAATACAAACAATGTACTTAATTCAATCCACATGTTCCTCCCCAATCCAAAACCATATCTTTGGGTCTCTTTTTCCAATAATGACATTGCATTCTGATAAATCTGTAAAAATAATATAAAACCAGCAAATCATAACATGTCATTTACCATCACAGACTTTGTACAAATTTTCTGACAGAGTTGTACGATTTCTCATCATTCAAACCGACAATATAGTTCATTGTATCTTATTATATTGGTTATTATTGAATGTGCGCAATTTGATTTTCATGAGTTTATCTTGTATAATAGTATAAATTTATATGTTTGTTTAGAAGAATGTACGGATAGTGCTTAACATATCTAAAAGAAGTTGGTCAGAGTGGTTTAAATTTTTAAGTAACACGTTTATATTTTTTTTTGGCAGCAAGTAACACTTTTAATACTTTTCCAAAAAAAAAAAAAACAAGTAACACTTTTATATATCAGATTTTAATCCCGTTTATCTCACAGTGTCGTTAAACCTTAACTTTGGAGTCCGTGTGGATTCTTATCGGTGCTGTGAAAAAAATTGGACCATTTTAAAATTTTAACAAAATATTTAATAATTTACAATTACTCTAGTAATACATTTAGTTTAAAATTTCCAGTTTTCTATCGAGAACAATTATAAGGTAATTAATCAAATTAGGTTCTAAATTTTGACGATAATAAATCTGAGTTGTGCATGTTTGTTTTTATGTAATTACATGTGAGTAGCGTTTCCTATTTAGAGATATAAATAAACAACAAAACTATCGCGGGTCGCTGCAACATGTAAACGAACATGCATGTTAATTTCAATTTGAATAATAGTGAAAACTTAAGTTTGTGAAATAGCTTTAGGTATATAGAGTTTCATTTATGTTTTGCAAGTCAAATCATACTTCTCGGACTGTAATAGAGGAACATTGCACCTTCTTCTTATTAAGAAAAAACATTGCACCTTCTTCTGCATGAAAATACAAGGGAAACGTTAAATTCTATGACAGACAAAGGGAGAAAAAAAAACAGTTTTTGAGAAGCATTAATTAGAAACTACTAACCCCTTAACTTTCTTGTGAATGGTCAGCCGAAAAAGTGCAGTGTAGGACGAAGAAAATGTGATACGGTGTGGTTGTCAATATTCACAAGAAATTGTGATTATGTGGTGTAGTGATCATGTGTTGTATTATGTTTCATCAATTTTGTTATACCTTCTAATTACACATAAACTACTACAACTAAAAAAATTCACAATTTTTCTTATAATTTCACAAAGCTAAAGAAACAAAAAAAACAAACTAGTTACTTTTATCAACCAAAACAATATATACTCTAATACAATTTGTATTTTCATTTGATCCACACTCACCATAAATTTTCGTTATTCATGGATGTATAGCATGATAGATAAAAGAAAAGAAAATTAAGTAATAGGCAGGTCAAGTTTGTGTGTGTGTGTTTAATTAATTAGTTATTGCATTATAAAAACTACTCGCTCTGTTTCATATTAGTTATCGTTTATAAGTTAAAACTCGTTTCATATTACTTATTGTTTTAAGTTTTCAAAGCAAATGTTTATTAAAATATCTATTTTTATTCCTATTATTTTAATGTTTTGATCAATTAAATATAACTAAATAAGTGTAAAGTCATCACAAGTGCAACCAAAGAGAATGATCAAAAACAATGAGGGGGTAAAGTATAGGTTAAGGACAGAGATAAAACAAAGGGGTAAGAACAAGGACACAAACACATGCACACATGCATATATGCATACATACATGATATGAATCCATATGTACTCATACGATGTACATGTATGTGTGGATGTGTACAGTACAGAGAGAGGCATGTGAAGTCATTAATAGGAGGTGGGGTTTGAGTGTTGATGTCTTCATATTCTTGCAATGGAGCCATATGGTATAGAGGGAACTCAAGCCCCCTCTCTTTTAGGGTAGATATGATTCATCTAAATTAAGAATTTTTCCATGTGACTCCATGTGTTTTTTTCCTCCATCACCCATTATATATTCACTTTTTTCTTTTCTTCTTCTTCTCTTTTTTTCTCTCTTTTTAGTCTCAATCTTGCTCAATTAGCTTCCAAGATCCTATACTGAATATTAATAATGTTAATTTAAAACTAATGGCATGCATTTTATTACTTTTGTATGCTTCTGATTTTAATTAACATGTTCTATTTAATTTCAAACGTTGTCTGAAAGGGGGCGATATACTAATATTTTACATATTATATTACATCGAAATTTGGTTATTAATCAAGGCTTTGTTGTTCTGTTAAAGATTTTTAAAACCTTCATGTGAAATATGTAGTGACTAGAGAAAAAAATAAAACGTGTGTGATTCATATCAGAACTTTTTCCAAAAAAAAAAAAAAAAAAAAAACTTGACTATAAAGAAACGAATCTCATGAATGAATAATGGTATCAGAATTTCACTTCTTACGAGCGTACTTGCGATTACCATAAATTTAAAACCCTCTTGAAATATTTTTCTATATATTTTTATTTTACCTTTTTCACATATACTAGTGCAATTCCCACATATAATATAGCTCATCTATATCCAAAGAAATAACTTCATAAAGTGTGATGGTGTCATATATCACATGAGTTCTACCTATAGCATAACTCATTTCACACACATCATCAAATACACAATCGTAGGATCCCTCTCGCTCTCACCCTCTCATCTTGTGAGTTTTTGCTATATATAAGTATTTCCTTTTGTAGACTTCCTACGAAGCAAACAAATTCTCATATGGAGAGGCGAAATATAAACAAGAGAAAGCGAGTCTTTTCTCTCAAACCAAACAAGGACGCTAAGGTGGTCTTCGCGAGAAGATACGCGAGCCACTTGGTTCCAACTCTCAAGAAGATCACTATGACCAAATTCTCTTCACCAACCAACCACCAAAGTTTCAAAAAAACCGTGAAACATGAAGTTGACATGGCTTTCGCCTTGTCTGCTCAAGAATTCGCGTGGAGCCGTTTCTTGCAACAAAAACTATTATCATCCTCTCATGATGATCCAATAAGCAGTACTATTTCTTCTTCCAAGATACTAGAAAGATCGAGCAACAAAGAAGGCGGTGGAAAACACCAAGACGGCGACGAAGGAGGAGGAGGAGAAATCAAGAAGAGATTGAAGACATTGCAGAAACTTTTGCCAGGTGGGGAAGAGATGAATATGGATGAGATTTTGAGTGAGGTTGGAAGCTACATTGTCTGTCTTGAGTTGCAAATGATTGTTCTAAAATCTCTTGTTCAAGGTAATACTTCTTGATTATTATATAGTTCATTGTTTCATGCATGTGTTATCCTTACATCAGAAAAAAAAAGAAATTAGCTATTACTATCTAGTTCAATGATTTTGTTTCCTCTTAATTATCATTATCATAATATTCTTTCTAATTTCTAACCCTTAAAGCTAAATTTAGCTACTTTTTTCTTTAATTTTTTTTTTTGTTAAGAAAATAATATATACTTAAATGTGGTTTTTATCATTTTGATGGGGTTTTCTTTCTTCTTTTAATTATACTAAGGGTATGTAATCACAAGGAAGAATTTATAGATTAATTTAAACTGGTTAAAATTACGTCCAAAAAGATGGTAAATTATGTAATGAAGTTATATATGTGAAAAGTGTGGTCAATGAGAATTTTATTTATTTGTTAATGTTTACACATTTTGATTTGAAATAGTTGTTGGTTGTGATGCATCCAAATATAGCCCATGTGTTACCCAAATCCTTTATTTTGTCTTGTTTCCTTTTCTTTAAGAAAAGGTCATTATTTTATATTTTAGCAAATATTTCATTCACTGTTTCAGAGTATACCAAAACATTGATATTCTAGTTATTTCATGCCGAATGACTTTGTGTTATCTTGGCATTGTTTGGGTTCGTAGTCAAAACATTTGAACTTCATTTGTGTGTGTCATTGCACATATTTTAATGTCATACTCATATACACTCATCATCATCATATAATTGACACAGTAGCTTAGCTGATCAACAACATATCTTAGTGCACTAGTAAGATAAAAGAAAAAAAAAAAATCACATGCATATTTGACTTCTTATCAAGGCTTACGGAAATTAGAAAAAATGCTCAAATAATATTTTTTTTTTTTAGAAATTTTTTGAAAGAATAGAGAGAAAGCATAGCACATATTTTGAACTTCTCTTAGGTCCGAAGTTTGGGAATACTCTCTCAGACACGATACCCAAGACTAACCAAAGAGCTCCTTTCTCCGACGCCGGCGAGGCTATGTTTTGCCGGCGTCGGGCCATTTTTCCTCAGTTCTTTTTTGTCTCTATCGTCTTCGTTGTTACCGTTCAAAGTTTAGTTATTTCTCACTTTCCCGACCATCTCATTACCATCGCCTATCCAGTTATAGTGGTCGGAGATCTACTTCAATCCAAACAATGCTTCACCTCTCTCCGTCGATTCTCTTGGATGACGCAGTGTTTTGAACCCTCTGTCGGCAACAGATCCGCTGCAACTCCTTTCTCGTGTGAGCAAGAGGTTGATTCATACTGGATTTTCGCTTGTTGTGGTTGGTTGTCTCGCCGCCGTTTTTCTTGGTACCCTCATGCTCCTACCGTAGTCTCAGGTCCCTGTATAGGGCCCTGTGAATCCGTTCTCAACCCCCTCTCGGTTAGCTTGGCCAAAGATCATCTCCTCCTCTCGTCCCGTCTCTACCGCAGCTCTTCAGTTTCAGATCTAGGGTTCCCTCAGAGGCTGTTGAGGATGGATTCGTATTGGGTCTGGCCCATTATCGATGATGATGGGTTGCTAGGGTTTCCCTTATTTTGCTTCTTCCAGTTCAGACCTCTATCAGTCTCCTCTTGGCCCATTACCGAAAGTGGCGGCCCATTTATTAAATCCCCTAGGCCCAAGTTTGATCCAACCTCTAATCTTATAAAATCAGAGACGTGTTGGAGGCACTTGTTTCTGTCTCTCCGAGTCTTCATCCTTCATTCCACTCTTGGAGTTGACCTTAATCCTTGGAGTTCAATCTTCTCCAGTTTTGGTCGCCGAGGATGGTCCGATCCCAAGCCATCGCCTGCTTTGACTCTCGGCCCTTTCCACCCATTAAGCCTCCTCACGCAGCAGACAAAAGTACTCAGGTTTCCTCTCATCGCTCTCCAACATCAATCTTCGATTATTCTCTTCTTTGACAGGAATGGTCGAAGACTCCATTCATGTCGAGTTTTGATATTGATGATCTGTTGGTGTGGTGATACTTGGACTAATACTTAGATTTTAAGCAAGGTTTTGAGCATCCTTGTAGAGAGTATGTTATGTGTTTTAGAGCTTCAAATAAATTCCAGTCTGACCTCGAGGGTCTTCCGTCTTCCCTAGTGCTTTTGATTGGTCAGCTTGTGTTTTCAAGAGTTTCATCTAGATCATCATCATGGACTATCATTGCTCCACAGCCCCGTAACCAATCTTCCTTCTGTCGGGGCCAGAAGAGATCGCTTTTTTCACTCTTCTTCTCGAAAGAGAGGTTTGTTCCACCATCTTACTCCGCTACGGAGTTCGTGTTTCAACGCTCAAAGGTCTTGAAGACATTGCAAGCTATTTGTGTCGTCCGATCGTCTTTAATGGCAGCAACATTGGATATCGATTTTATATCGATCATTTCTGACATTTTTTGGCAAAAGTTTCCGGTTTTTATCTACGATGATTACCGTCACTTTATCTTATATTTGAATTGTATTTTAATTTATGTAGCAAGTGTGTATTCCTTGGCAAAAAGCCATGCACTTGTAACTTGATGTTTTCATTATAATGAGAGCAATTTGACTGACAAAAAAAACAAAATAGAGAAAAAGCGAGATTACAGCAAGTGGGATTGAAGTCATCATCGATATCTTTGCACGTGTCCAAATCACACTACAATCTCTTAGTCTATCTCCATTATGGACAAGCAAATACGTATATATATACTAAAATATTCTCATTTTTAGAATGAAATTAAATATAATCTTTAAGATGAAATTTATCAAACAAACAAAAGAGAAACAAGAGTGATTAAGATCACATTAGGCCATTAAAAAGGGTGTAGCCAAAGTGCCAAACACAAAGGCAAAGGCCTTGTTTCTTCAAAGGCAAATTTGCGAAGCTCTCGAAGTAGAAGTTTTTAAGAACAATGACTAACAATAATAAGAAAAAAAAAAAGAAAAGAAAAAAAGAGTTTTGGAAGAGTTATGACAATACACAAGAGTTCTCTTCCCTCTACTGTAATGAACTTAAAAAGAGAGACTTGTGAAGACAAAACAAAAGAGAAGTCATGATGAGGTTGGTTTTGGTAAATGTTTGTGTTGTGCAAAAACTGCAACTACACAGTGTAGTGATGTCCTGCTGTATCAATGTCCAATCCCTTTAGCTTTGCCACTGATTCCACATGTCCCTTCAATGTGTGAAGCTCCCTAAGCCTGTCGCGACAATATAAAGCATTCACCAATCAGAATCAAATCAAATTGCATTTTCGGTTGAGATCGATTTTTAATCAGTAGTAGTACTTACCTAGCTATCTCAGCTCTTCTCTTGGCTTGCTCAGCGATCTCAGACAGCTCTCTGTAACTTCCTTTCTCTGGGAAGATGTTAGCGTCTTCTTTTGGCTGCAGACCGTGCAATGTCCTCTGAGCTTGTGCCCATTGAGCTTCTCTTTCTCCAATACCGTAGTCTTTCTTGGTCGTGAAAGCGGTCTGTCAACAAAGTAGAAGAAGCGATTAGTATAATATTTACCATCAGGCTGTAAAAGGAGGTCTCTGTAATGGTAGATAGAGAGTTAGTTGTGTGTACCCTGTTGTCAAACAAGCTGACCCAAGCCTTTCCACTCAAGATATATCTAATTGCAAACTTCAAAAGGTCCTGTGGGAAGTATGTTACAATACTGTAAATCCATATCACACCGGCCCATCCCCAGCCGATACCTTTCACCTTTGCAAATGTCCAGTCAGCATACACAGCGATCAAAGTCGCAACCTGCATTTGGGAGGGGAGGAGTGAATGAATTTCAATTGGTTTCTTTTACCTAACACGAGTCCAAAAAACATGTGGGCTTGATGTTCTTACCAGTTGTGCAATGATGAATGCAATCATCAGAAGCGCCCCAGGACGTTCAACAAATGACCAACTCCTTGACCTCGTGACAAAGATTAGAGCTTGACTGATGATACTAACTTGTAGATACACAGCTCCCATTAGTTCACCATCATTGTCCCTGATTGACCTCACACCAAACTTGTCCTGCAAATCAAAGGTGAGATAAAATTTTAGGACTCAGAGCAAAAGGCCTGGCCATATATCCATATAATCTCTGAAGCACTTGTACCCAAAGACGAGAAAGGGCAAAAAAAAAAAGAGAACTATTGATGATTACCGAGAAAAAGTCGGTCTTGTGAATAGCCCAGAAGAAAACAACACTCATAATCGCTTGATAGCCTCCCAGAACAATTCCAGTGGCGAAAATTTCTTTGAGCTTCCAGCTATCAGGTGTGGGAGATGGCTTGACTCTGTCCTTTGATATTGTCATGATAGTACCTAAGAGATAGTAACACATAATACCATAAGATATAGCTGATAGAGTATTAGGACACCATATAGAAAAGTAAAAACTAATTTGCTTACCATCATTAAGGATGGCAATAATCAGAACCATGAACGCTGAGAAATCAAATTCCCATATCAGAGCAATAAGCATGAAACCAAACTGCAAAAGTTACAGTGCAATATGATCAGTACACAAAAATAGAAATCACAGTAAACAAGTGATAGATCTCCAAATGGGGTGTCTACTTACCACAATACGGATTGTGATGGAGACTGCATAAATCTGTCAATAGCAGGAATAAAGAGTTATTAGTTTCCAGGGCGAAAGAACACAAGTGGTGGCAATAATATAAGAATAAAATTAAGAGAATACACACGGTATAGTTCTTCATTCTCTGGAAGATAGCTCTGCTAGTGAGCACTGCACTGATGATGACACTCAATCCAGGTTCTGTGAGAACAATATCTGAAGCACCACGAGCAGCATCTGTAGCATCGGCCACAGCAATACCAATATCTGCTTTTTTCAAAGCGGGAGCATCATTGACACCATCACCAGTCATTCCAACAATGTGCTTCCTCTCCTGCAGCTTTTTCACAATTTCATATTTGTGCTCTGCAATCAGAAAACATCAGACGCTTGGATCAATATAACAGTCCTTTATAATGACATATGATGAGGTTTAAAAGTGAAAGCAAGCTATAACCTGGAAAGACGCCGGCAAACCCATCAGCCTTCTCGATCAACTCCTCAACAGGGATGGATGCAATGTTCGAGTCCTTGTCAGTACCGAGAAGAGCTGCAGATGGATACATATTGGTTCCCATTCCAAGCCTGCGACCAGTTTCCTTACCAATAGCAAGTTGATCACCTGACAACGTAGTTAGATCGCAAGTTAGGGGAAGACATCTAAATAACCATCGATTTCATGAAAAAAAGTTGGCGAATAAGTATAGTTACCAGTGATCATCTTAACATTAACACCGAGATTCAACGCCCTACGAATGGTTTCGGCACTGTCATGTCTTGGAGGGTCGAAAAGAGGCAGCAAGCCAACAAATTCCCAAGGTCCACCTGGGCTTTCTTTAGTTTTCTCAGGGACCACCTAAAATGGAATAAGAACAGACAACTGAACAACTGTTTCCAGGCGAAGAGAAACGCAAAAGAAGACGGAAAATATATGAACCACAGGTAAATAAGTACCTGACGAGCAACTGCCAATGACCTAAGACCACGCTCGGCATACTTGTCAATACAAGAGAGTACCTTCTTCCTAAGGTCAGGCCTGGCGTTGGCAAGGTCGAGGATCTGTGTGGAAGAATCGAATTAATAGACCAAATAAAGGGAAAAACTTAACATCTGCAGGGAAAAGTTAAGAGTCATCACCTGCTCAGGAGCACCTTTGCTGACTCTGTGCCAGTTACCATCAGAATCGATGTAAGTCAAAGCAGTTCTCTTGTCCACAGGGTTGAATGGAAGGAAGTGAACCTCCCTGATTCCAGCTCGGGCCTACGAAAATCCAAGTGAAACATAAGAACTTGTACATTCGAATGCTCACTAAACTACAGAAGTAATTCAAACTGAAAAGGTTTATACCTCCTTTGGATCAGCAAGCATTCCAACCATGGCTGCATCAATAGCATCCTGGTTCTCAACCCTAGAAGCCATAGCTGCAAACAATAGAACTTGATCTTTCTCCACACCCTTGCAGAAAACCTCCACCAAGTTTTTATCCACACTCAATTTATTTAGGGTTAGTGTTCCGGTTTTGTCACTGCAGAGGACATCCATTCCTGCCATTTCTTCTATGGCAGTCATACGTTTGGTGATGGCACCTTGTTGGGACAACCTGTGAGACCCGATAGCCATAGTCACAGACAAGACCGTAGGCATAGCAATGGGGATACCACCGATCAAGAGGACCAAGAGATTGTCAATTCCATCTCTGTACTTTCGTCTTTGGATAGGGTACATGACGACTATTTCAATCACTATACCAATAGCAATAGAACAGATACAGAAGTTTCCAATGGATGTAAGTACTTTCTGGAAGTGCCCAACTTGGTTGGTGCTGTCCACAAGATGAGCAGCTTTACCAAAGAAGGTGTGAACTCCTGTGGCTATAACAACGGCTTCGATTTCTCCTTGTTTACAAGTTGAACCAGAGTAAACTTCTTGACCAGGGTGCTTGGTCACAGGAAGGGACTCTCCAGTTAAAGCAGACTGATCAACCTTTAAAGGATCACCTTCAAGAAGACGGGCATCGGCTGGGATAATGTCTCCAAGTTTAATGCTAACAATATCACCTGGGACAAGAATAGCAGCTTCTTGTTCACTCCATTTTCCATCCCTAAGCACCTGAAAACAGAGAGACATCACAATAAGAAAACAGGTTAAGCTCTAGAGAAGTCTCGAAATGTCCTATACAATAAAGTCACAACACTCTCCAATATCTGACCTTGGTTTTAGGAGCAAGACCAGCCATGAGAGCGGCTGCAGCATTTCCGGCATTGTTTTCTTCAATGAAACTGATCGTGGAGTTGATAACAAGCAGACAGATAATACCCACAAAATCTTGCCAATCCGGAGGTCTACCATCACCATTGGCCAAAGCAATGGCCATGATAGCTGCAGCTTCCATGACCCATGAAAGCGGATTCCACATGAACCCCAGAAACTTCAGAATTTTGCTTTCCTGTAATTTTTTAATGAAAGATCAACAATGATTAGTTACAAAATACATTCACCAAAGCTTTCTAATATTAGCAAAACAACAATGCTTAGTCAAGCTTAAGCTCGAAACCTTCTTCTCTTCGAGCTTGTTGGGGCCAAAGATCTGAATCCTGTCTTCCCCTTCCTGAGTCGTCAACCCTTCCCTTGTACATTTTAGCTGCTGGAAAACTTCCTCAATCGGAATTTTTTCCTGAGAATCCAAAGCAATAATTTTGATCAGAAACACATCAATAGTAATACATACATCTTCAAACAAACAAACAAAAGGGTAAAAAAAAAGTTTAAAACTTTTTAGCTTTGAAAAATCACAATAATTCGAAACGATCCAACTCGGCGACTCGGAAGATGTAAAGTGGCGTTGACTCAAGTTCATGACAATGAAAGGTGAAAAGAATCTGGCAGTGGAGAAGACAGGGGACCACCACTACTACTACAAACAATGCACGTGTTAAAGGACTGTAACACACGCGCGCCTGCGAGATTCCCTCCATGAAAGGTGGCTACTTTCCGGCGTGATGAAAGCCAAGGTCCGATTAGGGGTATTTCGGTCATAAAAATCATCAAAAACAAATTCATATAAAAAATAAAATAAAAAAGATTTTTACAAGTTGTGTATGTTGTTTACTAAAAGACAAAGAAGTTATTAAAAAAAAAAAAACGTACTACGGAAAGGTACATCAAATTTTAACTTCAACAATTTTAAAAAAAAGAAAAAAAAAAACGAATACTTTTATAATTAAAACTCTTGTATTTTTATGGGTGGAAGATAGAAGAATATTAAGAACAGCTTTATCTTTTAATTTTTTTTTTTTTAAAAAAGAAGACTAATTCACAAGCAAAAATCAGCTTTTTTATATAATTTTAATTAATATGTGAAAGAGACTTTCTTGAGACGTAGCTTAGCTCCACCACAAAAAGACGATCTTTATTTTCTTATCTTTTATTTTTCAGCGATTCACATGTGTGTAGTTTGCGTAGATCTACTTTTTTTTCTCTGATGAACAGTAAATTTCAACTGTTTTTAGCTAAATAAAGCTAAAAAAAAAAGGACTTGTTATTTTACTCTAATTTAGACCCTGATTAAAAAGTTCGAAACTTTTCTGATTAATTAATTTCTTCTTGTAACAAAGGGAAAGAAGGAAAATCTTGATTTAGGTTTAGAAACGGATCCATGAAATGGAATCATCGGAAATTGCGGAAGATAAAATTGGAAAAAAAATGAAAAATCCCGATTTTTTTTCAGAGAAAAATCTGGGATTATAGGGGTTTGGGATTTAGAATCCGATCCAAGAAGAACTGAAATCGTAAAAAGAAGCCTAAACAAAACCATGCAACGAGCAGCAACCCAAAAAAAAAAAAAAACAGATCTATTCTCATTGAAGCAAATCATCGAACACTTGGTGGGCATGATTAACACAAACCAGTGAAAATTAATTGAGAAGGAAGAAGATCAAAATAGTACCAGATCAACAGTCTCGTTCTTGATATCTTCGAGACCTGACATCTTCCTTCACAGAGAGAAAATCACAAAACGGCGTCTCTCTCTGTCGTTTCAACACTCGATCACACACACCAGAGAGAGAGAGAAAGAGAAAGTGGGTGAAGCCAGCTTCTGTTGCAAATATGATACGCCTCTCCAATTTTATACGACTTAAAACGACGAAGAAGTTCGTCGTTTTAATCTCTTGTGGGTCCCTTCCTTATTTACCCCTCCGACTTTTTATTTTATTTCTTTTTTTTGCCACCGTCGATTATGATTTGGTGTTCATCAATGGGTTCTTATGGGGGGTCCCTTCTCACTTGGAAAACGTATTTTGACTTTAGATTTCTCATTTATAATTTAAAATTTAGATATTATACTGTGTTTTATAAAATTGATTACTAATACTAGTAGTTTGTTTGATTCAGTGATTCTGGTGTTTGATGGAAAGGTATCTATTTATTTTTTTCCTGCAAAAAAAAAGATAGTTTTATTTTCACTTATTAAATTAATTATGGGAAAATCTCAAAAATTAATTCTGACAAATTTGATGATATTCTAAATTTAGCAGACAATATATTTAATTTTTGGATTTAGTTTTTTTTTCTTATTGTAGATATAAATACATATCAAAGATACTCATACTTATAGAAATACAAATTAAGTTACCACAAGAAAATTAGCCGACCTATATTTATGTTTCTGATTAATATTATGGTTAATTATGCAAGAATTTAATTTTAAAAAATTGTAAAAATAAAATTAAAATTTTAAAAAAATTATTATGTAAAAATTTATATACAATCATTTAAATTCTAAAATAGTAAATTATTATTATTTAGATAATAACTACAAAAAATATGTGTGTTGAAAGTTTTACTCGGTTATAAAAGTGCATAATGATCTAAAAACATATTATAAAATGATTTAAAAACGAAAAAGATTAGGAGTAAGAACTTAGTTCAAGTGGCATCCAAATTTCAAGGTTTTTATTTGTTTTAATCTGATCCGGTTATTTTGTTGAACCGTATAGTTAGACCAAATAGTATAAATACTATTATAAATATTTTTAACTTTATTTAATTTTTCTAAAATTGAATATTTGTTTCAAATTTTATTATTAGGAGTACATTAAAAATGTGAACCTGGTTTGTTGTTTAATATTCTGAATGATATGTTAAGGCAATTGTGATGAATTAGTCACCGTGAAAGGATTTTTGTTTTTATCATGGTAGTGAATTAATTATCTAAACATTTGTTTGGTGATATTTTTGTTTATGATACCTGAGAAATTGTAAAAAAATTAATTAAAAATCAAATAGAAAATGGTTAATTGAGATGAAAAGAAGAATAGAATGAGTCTATGAAGAATTAAAAAACTCTATTTAAAAAATACTTCCATAGATTAAGGAGTGACGCCATTTTTAGAAGAGGTGGAGTTCATTTAGTAGCTGTGTAAATTATATGTTTAGATAATTTAATTACGATTTACTTGATGGTGTAAAAAAAACATTTAGAACACTTTGGAATCATATATTATGATCATAATGTTCACTTAACCATTATTATCAAATCTAATATTCATTCACAAATAATTCTGTATAAATATATCCAGTGTAACAGTTTTTATCAGATTTTTGTCTTTATAACTAACAATATTTTTGATATAAATACTCTAATTTATTTAATGCTAAAAAGGTTCTGACATTTGCCTCTTAATTTTATTGGAGACTAAATCAAATTCAATATTATATACAAAGATAATTTGATGCTATATTAGATGATTATATTAGGCATTTTTCCCTTCTTGATATTTCTTGAAAAATGCATTTTTGATTTTTGTCTCACAATATATTTACAGAAATGTCGTGTTAGAAAAACGATGTTTAAAAAATATATATATATATATATATATATATATATATATATATATAGGTATAAAACGGATTAAATCTCAGAGAATGTGGACATTATGATTTATGAGTTAGGGAAAAACTATATAAAAACATGTATTAGGAATTATAAAATTTGTTACAAGTGAATGGTAATACTAATCTCATATTTATGGCTTTAAAGGATGGTAATGAAGCAATGACTCTTCCAAGGTGCCTCGTGATGGTAAGGTCAGCAATTGCTGGAACGATTCACATGTTGTGGAGTATTATTTTATTTTTAATTTGACAAAAATTGTTTCAAATTTTTTGTTTGTTTATTTATTCATCAAAATGGCTGAAGGACGTATTGACTTTGGATCGTGCTGGGTCCCCCAATAATACACCTCCCCTACGTAGTTTTATTTTTATATATTATATGATTATATTCATAAACTGGATTCTAATTATCTTAAACATATCGATTTTTTAAAAGAGAATTTCAAGAACAGACAGAGAGACATATCAATTTTTATGATCAGACTGCCTCTACCAAATCAACCATACAAATACAATACATTATACATCCCAATACATATGCATTATCAGTTTTTTAGTTATTAAAATTAAACGTTAATACGTAAATGACTAATATTTATATAGATATGTGTAAATTGACAAACAATTTTGGTGATAAAATATGTTGCGCCTATTTTAGATTTTACTGTAACCTGAACATGTGTTGTACTGCACTACTGCTCAAGGTATATGTGAGATGAACAATGTTTATTAAAAGTGAAGACATTTTAACAAAAAAAAGGAAAAAAAAAGCTACACACTTATGTTTCTCAATTATATTAATTTATCAAAAACATTATATACTCCAATTTGGCAATTTCCCATTTTTCCTGATACGTACCTAAAATAATTTTTCATAAACAATGAAAGCCTATAATCTTGGGTCTATGATCTCTTTCAGTCAGTACTTAGAGCCAACCATTGGTAATAACATGTTTAAAGCGTAAATCCATTTTACGTAGAGTCATTAATTTTAAGTTTTCACTCGGAAAACTACTAGACACTAGACCACTATGCACTTAATTTTATTTTGTTACATTTGAAAAACAATTATGAAAATTTTTAAATATTTTCATATATGTATATTACTGAACTAACATTATTGATTGATCAATTGTGTTTATACTATTCACTGGAAAACACATTCTTGAAGTTCAAAGTAAGGATAATATCAATACATAGTCAAAGATAACCATTTAATTAGTTTTCTCACATCCATTTCTCTCTAATCTTTTTCCACTAAAATCTGGACAAAAGTGCCTCTAGGGGTGGGCATTCGGACAGAACCGAACGGTAATTTACCGAACCGTACCGAATGGTATTAAACCGTACCGAACCAGATTTATTAAATAATCCAATTGGATATATTTATAAATTTATTTGGTATTTGGTTTGGTTCGGTATTTTTACCGAAATCCGATTGGTTAATTGGTTAACCGAAACTAAATTCTAAATATGATTTATAGTTTTAAGTATTGATTTATTATGTAATATATAATACAAAATTTTAGATGGATTCTAATCAGAAGTGGTTTTTATTGAGGAAAACAATCAATGTGAAGCATTTGGGAATGAAAAAAAATTAGGAGATTTATTCTTTAATCTTTAAGAATTTTCTTCGGTTTTAAATATTGGTTATAGTTCAAATTTAGTGTGAAATTCTTTTCTAGAGACTATAAAATTGTTTCATTTTAAAATTCATAATGATGTTTTGATGATCTTTTATACTCTATGGTATTGGAATTTTAATCAGGTTAAATAAAATAAATTATAACAATTCATGTTTAAATTAAACAAACATTAATAAAACTTTAACCATAATAGGTCGAATTTACCGAATCTCGAACCGAACAAAATTAAGTTTGGTTTTTATTTGGACATAATATTTGTATAACTAAATTTACCGAATCCCGAATTTTCCGAACCGAACCGAACCGAATTAAGTTTGGTTCTTATTTGGAGTTGATGTTATATAACCGAATTTTCCGAATCCCGAATTTCCCGAACCGAACCCGAACCGTTTAACCGAATGCCCACCCCTAAGTGCCTCTAACAAATTCTTAACCGGTTAAATATTTTGTTAACGATCAAAATATTTGAAAGATATTATGTTTAATTCTTACGGGTAATTATTTTTTTAGCACTATAAAAAAATATTATATCACATAACATATATAAAATCACAACTAATGTATGTATTCGATGAATAATGCATAACTTGTGTAGCAGTGATTTATTTATTAACATTATAAATATTATGTTATACTCATAAATATTGTTATAATGTTAACTAATAAGTTACTCATCCTAGTAATTTTATTTATCAGTCACTAGATAAATATATTATTATGTTGATAATATATTTTATATCTCACTAAATATATTATTATTCATGTGAATTTGTATAATGTCACATAATATAAAATCATTTGAAATAATTATCTGTTAACATTAAATATCTATTTATTCCAAATATTTTGCTCGTTAATAAAATATTTATCTCGAAAAAATCATAAAGAGCATTTTTATCCGGATTTAAATGTGAATGAGAGAGAACTAATTAAAATATAATAACTATCATATTTCTAATTTTGAAATTATCTATGATTTCATTGACCCTCAAAGTAATTGACTTCGAATACTTTTCACACATTAATTTCTCTGTTTTTTTCTCTCTATTATTGTCAACAATTTCTCAGTGGTTCTTGCGTAAACAACATAAATGCATAATAGCATAGGTAACAGTATCAAACAATTATACGTCTTCTAAATAATAGAACATAAAAAGCAACATATATAATATGAAATATCTGAATAACAATTTACTTAATACAGAATTTATTATAAGAATTTTTAACTATAAAAATATTTTTGAAACTTTTACAAGATACTAAAAAATGGATACATAAAGTTTTGAAATATGCCAATCAATCAATGCCGACTATGTCATAACAATAGAAATTGAAATTAATTTTTTTGTACTACATTGGATTTCTTAAGGGTGTATTGGACTGAATATTTAGAGAGAATTAAATTACTAAAATTTACCCAAATTAACATCAATCCTATGATTAATAACTAGAATAACACCCCAAAAAAATGGATTGCTAGATTAACACAATTTTATGGTTAAAAGACTATTTAACCTTTACCCCTCTAATTAATTATTGTTTTTTAATTTAATAAAATATGAAAATTATAAAATTAAATTGAATTAAGATAAAAAAAAAAAAGGAAGGAAAAAAATAAAGATTTGAAAACGCGAAGAAGTTCTTCTTCTTTAACCCTTTTTCGTTGAAAAAAAAAACCTCTTTCTCCAAATCCTCTAACTCCGCCGTGAAGCTCTAAGAAATCCGGCGACTCCGCCGTCAACGTTCTCTAAGAACGCCAGCAAATCCACGAGGGTTTGCCTCCGCCGTCAATCTCGAGGAATCTCCTTTCTCCCGTAACCCTAGCCTCCTTTGCCTTCTCCGCCGTCAAGGTCTAAGAACGCCGGCAAGAATCAAGCTCCAAGGACGCCGGCGAGAACCCACGAACCACCCCTCCGCCGTCAATCTCGAGGAATTCCGACCTCTCTCACCCTCCGTCGTTTAGCCCCCTTTGCACCCTCCGTCGTTTAAATCTGCTCCAAGAACACAGGCGAGTCTCCACGAACGACGGCGACGGCGAGTCTACAGGAATTACGGCGAGGCTCCTCCTTATTAAACCCGAAATCCCTAGGTAATTAATTATGTGTCCTTGGTTTCTCAAAATTTTGAATATCTTGTCAATCTCTTGAAATTGTGGGTCAATTTCCATTAATTGCTTAATTTTTTTGGCAGCTATTGCTCTTCATCATCAAGTGAAGATTAACTCTGTTGATTTCGGTGAGGATATTTCCGATTTGGCAAAAAAAAAATTTTGTAAATAAATTCCCGCGATTGAAAACAATTGTCTTCTTTGGTGAAATAGGGTTAGGTTTTTCTTCTTCTTCTGGTGGAATCCCATATAAGCTAAAATTATCATCGTCAAAGTCTGTTCCATCAGAATCGTCACAGTAATCAAATCGCGTTTCTTCATCCTCAAGATCGTCAACAATAGTACTCACAACGTCTTCATCTTCATCTTCGCTGACCAGATTGTCTTCGCCTCTTGGTCGTTTACTTCCGTTTTTATCTGATTCAACCATCACTTTTTTCTTCACTTCAACGCAAAGTCGAAGTTTATCCTTATTCATTTGCCCCAAAAAAGCATGAAATTGTCGAGTATTACAAATAAAAACTGGTGGTGTATTACCCGGTAATTTCTGCGACAACAACTTCGAAATCTTGTAGCTCAATACAACATCACATACTCTATTATCCAGCCCGTAATCTTCATATACCATTTGAATGCAATCATCATAACTGGTTTGACGGTTACCTTCTAGAATTCGACAACCCCTATTACTATCAATCATAAACAACCATTTGTTTTTCTCAATTATCCAACTGCCACACACGAGAATAATCTGATCCATATTTTGTGTTGTCCTTTCGTTTTGTGACATCGTGGGAGACATAAAGGGGAAGGGAAAAACAAAATCCAGTTCCAACGCCAAGTTTAAAAGAGAATAATCAAAAGAAAAAAAATATGTGTCGTCGATGAATCCAAAAGGAAAAAAAAAAGATGAACACAAAAGGAATAAAAAAAGAACCCAAAAGGAAAAAAAAAATTTGGAATGATGTCTCTGTGTCGTCGACGATGGAGGAGGTGAAAAAAAAAGGAGGCAGCCGTTATTAGATGATAAAACCCTAAATTGTATTTAATGGCAAATTTGTCAATTACAATATAAAGAAGTATGTCATTAATCTATTAAATCTGTCGTAACTAGATCAACATAATAAATCTGTCATCATAGGATTCCAAAATATAAATCTGTTATAACGTAAATCACTATATAGGTCATTCGAGCAATTAATTTTTTCTTTAAACAAATCTGCTATCAAACCCCAGATTATTTGAAATTTACAAAAAATCTGTTATTACATAAAACAAATCTGTCATAACATAAGAATGTAATTTTCTGACCATATGTCATTATAGCAATTATATTTTAGTAAAACAAATCTGCTATTAAACGACAGAATTTTGGTAAAATTAAATAAATCTGTTATAACATAAAAAAATCTGTTATCATTACACACCATTTTACTAATTTATTTTCTGTCACCAAATCTGTTACAATATGACAGATTTTAAACAAAAATTTGAAGTCTGTGGTCACTGAAAAAATTAAAACTGTCAGACATTATAATAACTCTGTCAAAAATAATGAAAGTCTGTGTTGTCGTTATTAAAAATTCTGTCGATGGAAATAAAACTGCTACAATTTATAAATCTGTCATCACCATATACTTAATAAGTCGGTCAACCAAATAAATCTGGCAAAAAAAAACTGTCATGGACATATAATCTGCCGTTAAAAAAAAATCTGTTATTACTAGACCCACAGTTTTTGGAAAATTTCGATCTGCATTTTTGGTAATTTAATGCCACGCTAGAAATTAATTTTTTTTTTTTTACTTAAATAACACCAAAAAGGGTAATTTAGACATAAAATAACTCAAATAACTCTTTTCCTTCATAAAACATTCTAGTAATTAAACTCTTCATTTAGGTTATTCTAGTAACTTTTCCATTAAATTAAAATGACAAATCTTCTGTTATTGAAATAAGAATTTTAAAATATCTTTTAACATCTAGTGTTATTTGATTAAGGATTCTAAAATATACAATCAAATCCACTGTCATTGAAAACGTTATTAGGATTTGAGTTAAAAGATTCATGTAAGATTTGAAGAAATTTATTTGTTAAAAATACAAAGACTCAAATCTCATGTTTTAATGTGAGATTTCAGAAAATTTAATAACAAAATTTCTAATTCACCAAAATTTAACCAAATCATCTCAAAATTCATTAAAACTCAAATCTCCTCAAATATTCACTCCAATGCATCATCCCTTTAGAGAAATATCTTAGAATCTCATTTTAATAGGACAACTATAGTGATGTCATTTGATAAATTAATTAACTAAAAATACTAGAAGTTTTCTGACAGTTTTACAAAGATATCATTTCTGTGAACCTTCTTTTAGGGAAAGTCATGAGAATATAGGGAAGTACACAAACAATTTACTTGTTAAATTAACCAAAATTTATATTTTTCAGATTTGTTTTGTTAACCACTGAAATTAAATTAGAATACCACTTCCTGGACCTCCTAGTTGGTTGTAAAAACAGGAGAAAATTAGTTTAGAATTTGACATCATCAAATGGGTGAAACAATATATCATATTATTTAAATGCGTTGGGATAAAAAAAATTAGATACTAAGAGCATGTTCAATGGTGATTTTTAAAGGAGTTCTTAGAATATAAAATTAATAAAATTTGAGTAAAAAGATGAGAGAGAGTGTTTTTATAGTAAAAAGAGGGGATAGTGAAAATATAAAATTATTAAAATTTGAGTAAAAAGAGGAGATGAGTGTAGATGAGTTTCTTAAGTTTCTTAAATAAGAAACTGAGGAGAGAGAGTTTCTTAAAATGAAATAATGTGATTGGTGGAAAGAGATAAAGTGGTGGGTGGAGGTGGAAGAAAGAGAAAATGAAATAATGTGATTGGTGGAGAGAGATAAGTGTAATAATGTGATTGGTGAACAGTGCTAGAACCCCTAATGGGGTTCTGCATTGGAGATGCTCTAATGTTACTAATGTAACTATGAAATAACTATGACATCATCTCTCTTTCTCTCTCTGTTCACTATGAAATACCCCTCAAGTCCCTATATGCTAAAACCAGGGAATGAAGTAGTTCTGAATCAATTACTTTCAAGTTTTTAGTCAATAGAGTTATCTTATAAAAAGTTGTTATGGGGTAACAATAACATGCATGAATGTTATAGAGATAAAAAGGCTATCGTTATAACCATTGAGTTTTCGTGATGCAAAAAAATTAAATGTTTTCACCCGTCAGTGCCCCATCATAATGTACATGTTTGTTTATTTGGCACACTATATTCTCTAATATTTGTTATTGCGCTAAGAAGAGAATTCTCTTGTATTAATGTTGATAACGCACCGAAACCAAGTTGATAACAACACACTAAATCATATTCTCTCTGTATTAGAAAGATTGATTTTTTTGAGGTTTTATTTTTGTATCAAAAAGATTGATTTCATGTAATATATTTAATGTATTTTTTATTTTCAAAATTAATTAATTATTTAATGATTTCAATATTTAGTGTAATTATAGTTATTAGAAAAAAATAAATAAAATAAAAAAGTAACTTGAAATTAAATTTTTACTATTTTTCAAAACATTTATTATTTTTTTTAATTTTGGTGAAAACTTCATAAAATCAATTTTTATAGAGAGAGAGTATAAGATAAGTATTTTCCTAATAATATTCTTACTGATGTAAGGTCTAGGTATTGGTTACTGTAATATTTTAGCTGATGGTGACATCGTTGTCCATGTAACCCGAGACACCAACGATTCTATTGCTCCCACAAATAAAACTATGTACATCTCTAAAATCTTCAATATTAAATGCAATCTCTTTTACCTCCATAATTTCTTGTAATTTTAAATAACATGAGAGAGTACAAATTAAATAACAACGACCAATATAAATCTAATCTTCTTCTTTTTTTGTTACCAAATCATTCACCCCTAAATCTATAAGAGGAACTTAAATACATTTGAACAAACTAGTCAAAATGATTCATCAAGGTAATTTTCTTATTTGTTTTCTTTATCAGCATCATAATTTGTTTTGTTTGTTGAAAAATAACTAAAAATGTGTTAGTTCGTGTTGTAGATATATATTCTCCAAAATGTGTTATCTCATTAACTTTTATTATACCGTTAGAGAAACCAACGTCCGTTACATCAATGCGAGACAAGCGTCAATGTTCATTGATTATCGTGCGAAGGTTTTAAATGCAATAAGAGTTTTAGAGTGGGGACTTCCACCTCTGTAAATCTAACGGGACCGTTACGAAGAAGAAGAAGAAGAAGAATCTGATTTTTTTTTTTTTTACTAAATAAACCAAGCTTTTAAGGATCTGTCATTTATGTAGGTGACAGACACATATGTCCAATTAAATCTTGCCACTTGTACGGTCCACTACTTAAAAGTCACAGACGTGAAAAAAAAAAAAAGCTAGGTGGATCCGTGGTACTACAGCTTCTGTCACTGAATCTCGTGATGTGTGAACCCACTTGAGCCAAACTTTTTTATTTTTATTTTCACTAATGAATTAAAAATAAAACATAATAAATTATTGGTGGTGTGTAATTTGACTAATTGTGTAATCAAAATGTGAAGCATCTTTTTTTTTTTTTTTTTTTTATTATAGTATTATTAACTTACGGTCATGTTCTAGTACAACCAAAAAAAAAATCTCAATTATGAATATTATTGCATAATACTCTCCTTTCACTCCTAATTAATTGTATTTTTAGAATTTTTTTTCTTTCAAAAATCACATTTTTAAGTTTTCTATGCATAATTTATTAGTTATTGATGATAAATTATAAATTTCAAAAATAATAATTAAATTCTATTGATTTAGAGTTATAAAAAATTGTTGATCACAAAAATGATACATTATTAATTAATTTTTAATATGTTTTCTTAATATATGTGAAAATTTTAAAAATACAATCAATTAGAAATGAATGGAGTAGTTTAAAAATAAAAGAAAACTTTAATTTTTTTTTTTTAGAAAAAATGTTGATACAAACTTTCGTTGACTTTATGTTATTTTATGGGCAAACCAAATAAAAGGACAAAAAATCCACTTTTACCGTTTATGTACCTTCATTTTAACTTTTGCATTATATATAATTGTCATATCTTTTTTTTTTTTGGGTGGATCTTTATTGATTCTAAAGATAACGACAACTTAAGATAAAACTATAACACATAAATATTGTGTGTGTAAAGGTTGGCCAAGGAAAGAGAGATGGGGCAAAGTAGAACTAAGTCTAACCTGAAGATGGGTCATTGAGATTAAAGACATAATCTTATATATATTTAATGAGAAATATCTAAGCCATTTTGTCCCATCCTTTGGCGATCTTGAAAGAGACTATATAACATATATATATATATATGTCATATGAGATGTGTAGGCGTTTAGTTTGTTTTTTGTTCTGCACATGTATATGTACTACCTACACACGCACTTATATTATAAATATTTATTTGTAAAAACAATAAGAGTCCAATGATAGGATGACATGTGCATCAGCATATCAATAAAGCAATCTATTTCATTAGTGATTGTTTTCTTATTAAGTCCAAGTTCGACATTACAAGTCATATTGGAAAATAATAGCAAGATATTATTATGTCCAAGTTCGATGGATTGAAAATTAATTCCATACTCCCCGAAAACATATATAGTTAAGAAATTTTTTGGGAAAATGCTTCCTGTTTTTCAATTTAAAAAATACTTTCTCATTTTTTTCTTTCTAAAAACAACTATTATTTTTTCTTACTATTTTCTTTTTCATTTACAATTTTAATAACTTGACAATAGAAATAATCATATCGATTATTATAATTTTAAGGCAGAAGCAACAATATGTATAAGAAATTTGGTTTTTAAAGTTCGATAGTTGAATATTATATTAAAGGCAGAAACAACACTAATTATAGGAAAATACCTGATGTTCATGAATTTTGAAGATTTGTTTAGATTTCGATATACGGAATCTATATCTGTTATAAAAATAACTAATTTACTTTACATAGTACGACAGAATCAATTGAACTCTTATTTCGTTGGTAATACATTGGTGAAATAGTAAAACATTTCCTAAGATAGATAACATGTAACAATTTTAATAAAACACGTGACCGAATGGTGTTACATTCTTTCATTATTTATTTCCAAGTCAACCAGAGAGACTAGGGTGTCGAATTTAGAGAAAAAAAAAGTGAGAGGAATTTTAAAAGATAGACAGACATATATAGAAAATATAATCTACTCGTTCATAAAAAAGTAAGAGTTGATTAGATAAAAAAAAAGAGAGTAAAAGTTGAAGTTCTGTAAACCTACTTGAAGTTCATATTTATATTATATATATATCTAAATCTAGTACGATATTTATACATTATAACTCGATAACGTACATTAGAATTTGCATTCGCACGAAATGTCGATAACTACTAAGTACTAACTACCATACTTTTGTGTACTTTTGTCAGCTAATCCATATATAATATGGGCCCAAATAGTTAAGAATTCTACTGTAACGAAAAAAAACAAGAAGAAGTTAGAATTCTATTTTCATCTGTAAGTGTTTTATTTTCTAACTAAAATATATAATAAATTTATTGGTCAAGCCAGATCGAGTACATGTACACACATAGGAGAAACAAGTTTCATGTGTTATAATTGTCCCTTAACAATTATATATATATATATATATATGTTTTTTTAGCTCTTTAACATTTATATGTATGTCCAATTGTCCATTTATCATCTATAACAATAATGTGTATATGCAAAACAAGAATTTACATAGAACCTTTTTTTTTTTTTGACAAAATACTTTACATATAGAACTATAATGTTTAACTAACAGTATAATTTTTCTTTTACAAACTCGAATGGGAAGTTGAATATTAAGACTATGAGTTTTTTGTCAACAACATGCACTAAATAAGTTTGAATACATATCTTAAACAACGGTAACAATCGCACAAACGATTAGGTTACTAGATTTTTAAACTGTAATTATTACATGTCCAATTTTCTTTAGATTATAGTTTTATTTTTTACGTTTTTAGAAAAGTTCTTTCGAAAGTTTTAAGCCATGCTGATTTAACCACGCCACTTCCATAACATTCTAAAATGTTTTCAGTTTGCTTTTTGTTCTTTTAGAGAAGATAAAATAGGTCAATCAGATTGAAAAAGAAATTAATTTAAGAAATTCTGTTACGCCAAACAAAGTCGAACCTAATTAAAACTCGGTTTGGGATCAGGTATTCTTATGTTACCTCAAATTATACCTGCCGTATTCGAAATGTAAAAATAAAAATAAAAATTGTAATGCTAATAACAAATAAACTGTCAAGCGAGTTTCTCCAAACATGAATGAAAATAACGAATTTTCATAATAGAATTGAGATATTAGTTACAGCTTTTTCAGCTAAATTTTCCAAAAGATAAACATGTGATCATGTGGTATTCAATATTCATGCATAAAGAAATATTTTGGTGTTAAAAATCAATAGCTCAGGACCTAACAAGCTTTTTTAATGTATATGTATGTGAGTGTGTATATATATATATATATATATATATCTATAGGGGAATCACACATTAAGAGACATCTATGATTAAAATACAGATTGCCACCATTATGTAGACCTAATTTTGTTAGTGTTATAATATATATATATATATGTATGTATTATTCTTTTTTATATATTTATTAGTAATTCAATTGTGGCTATGATGTATATGTGTATTCTTCTTCAATTTATTAGGCACTGGCCATGCTTGTGCATCTGCTTATGTACCCACCACTTTCTCACATCTCATTACAATTAAAATATTACTTCCTTTTTATGGGATCCAGTTATTTATCAAAGTAACTAAAAAATGTACAAATGATGGATTATGAGCCAAATATTGATATACATAAGGATTTTGTGTTTATTTCACGTTTATTATAGATCTCCACAATCTAATCAAATTTCACAGGATAGCTAGATAGCCAAGAAATTCGTTTTTTTTTTTCTGAAATAATCACAACCATGTCAATTGGACAGTTAGATTGAAATATATATTTTAATTTATTCTTCTATGGTAGATTGATATTCAATAGGATATTTTTCCATCTAATGTTATTATTGTCTTGACTTTAGTTGCATTTGAAACTAACAATCTTTTCTACAAAATTTGGCAAAAAAAAATATCAACCGTATAAAAGTTTTCACCAAAATCGATATTTTAAGTTCATGTAGATGGACTTAAACAAAAATGTTCATGTATCTGGATGCATGATTGGTCTTGTTAACATAGTAAAATATTGGAAACTTAAATTTCAAATGGAAAATTAGTTAAATTTGTTTAATGGATCAGATCACTTACCTTATATTCTATCCAACTTATCTATATGAAAAAATATGGACAAAAACAAAACTTCTGAAAAGAAAAGTTCCAGTCCAAAAATATTCAGATCGATGCTAAGGAACATAGAAAAAAAAATAGAATGTCAATATATAAAAAGGAATTTAATTAAAAGCTCATGAAAATGACAATGATATATACAACTAAAATAAAATGCTCGTCGTTTCTGTCAACTTCATCAACTCTCTAGACGTGTCTCTTGGCATATACACAAAGCATTAACACACATTTGTGAAAGTGTTGATAAAACCATTCAAAAGTGTTATCTTTCTTTTTAGATTTGCTGAGTAATGAAACGGTTGTTGCCAACCTTATGTCTTTATAGATGAGATTCTTCGACGGTAAAGACTAAAGACTTCTTCCTTATTTATTTTTCTAAATAAATTATCTCTGAAACTGAAAGTTTCGTTTCTTGATTTGCTTATTTAGCATATTGCTATCTGGCTAACGTAACAATAATATAAAAAGATTATTCGATACGATCCCACCTGTTAAACTTAAACTGAAATTGTTAGGGCGAATTGTTTATGGAAACTATGCAGTTTTCTAAAAATTAATATCAATGATATTAAAATCAATCCAATCTTTACAGTTTACCCTGTTTAATAAACCTTTGACTAATGAATTATTCATTTTAAATTATATATCTTATTTTTGTTTTTTTCACTCAGATTTTAAATTTTATTTCTAATAGTAGAATAATACATAATTATGGTTCCAAGTGGAGACCAAACCACAATGGCGGTCCGGTTTCAAAGAGTAACACAATTATGAATTATCTAATACTTTTGTTACTACTATTAGAATCGCATCGTACTCTTTTTTTTCTTTTTTTTTTCTTTTTAACATCGAATCGCCTCGCACTTATTCCGCAGTTGTTCTGCATGTTTTTCTTTCGAAGCCTAATGTATTTGTTCGGGGGAGGGGTGATTTCGTACGTTCCTATTTCTAAAGGACACGTGGACAACAATGCCTCATAGTAAATGCCTAAAACGAGGCCATCTACTTTTTAGAGTACTAACTTCGCAGCCGGCGTTTGGAAGCCATCGTATGTGAACCTACATGTTATCTTTCGGTTTGTGGTTTCTATCCTCGTCTGACAGCTGGTACACTATCCCGCAAAGTTCAAAAGACTTGTTACTATATCTATAAATTATTACATGATATTTAAACATGTTTTGGTCTCATTCGTACGATACTATAATCATTTTTTTGGTAGATCATTCATTTTTAAATTGCTCCATTTCAAGCACACTTAACTATGAAGTTCATTTTGTACAAGTGACAAAAAGATAAATTTACTTTAATAACATAATAACCAAAATCAAATCTCTTAAGCTTTCCTCATGCACCAATATAATTCCAAAAAATCAAGGTATTACAGTAGTCCTCCTAATGTCAACTCATATAGAACTTTACTAGACTCGAGTGCTCTAACACAAAGCTAGTTACGCCATCACATGCTCTGTCACCTATTATGCCACCAAACCGACGGGAAACTTAGAGAAGGGATCCTCACCACTCTGATATATACACCAAAGGAAGATGTGAATAAAAAACCTCAAACCGGGAGAATCAAATCGAGTAACTCGATCCATAATTTTCTCAAGTCACCAGCCTATATAAACTCCCCAAAATTCAAGAGAAAAGAGGCGAAAACACACTAGCAAAGGTACTAGAGGGTTGAACCTCTAAACGACCACCAACCTTAAGGAAGTATCTTCATTCTTTTCATCTTCGAAATCCCTAATTATCTCGAAGATAAATATTCAACTAAATGTATCATAAAATAAATATCCATATACACAACAAAATGGAAACTATAATTTTGTATTTAGGTACTCATGCGTTAAATCAAATGGCAGAGAAACTTAAAAAAAAAAAAAAATGAATCATAAACATTAAAAAGTTTCTAAATCCTAAATTATTATAAGGAAAAAAGTATATAAAATTTTTATAGTGATGTTTAAGAAGTAAATCTCAAATCAACCGGATTGAATGGTCATCAGTTTCCGAAATTTCCCGGTTTATTGCGGTTATATAACAGTCCAACCCGGCTAATCCATTTGGGTCATGGTGGAACCCGATCTGGTTTGGATTTGAAAACACTAGTTAATAAGACATCTGTGACTATAATTTAGCCAAATTTTAAACCAATTAATTGTAATCTAGTGGTTAATGTCATTTAGGTCGCAAGTACAAATTAATTTTTATTGGAGGTACTTTTTACTGGCTAGTACTTCATATTTCTACATATCTCGCAATCAATAACATATCATCTCAGTTGGCCAAAGAACCTTATAATTTACTCAAAAATAATTTATTTTTAGTTTTCCTAAATAACCAATTATTTTTCTTACAAGTAAAAATGTTTGGATGTTTGGCAACCACTTAAAAATGATATTAGTTTGTAGCAAAGAAATGATCAAAATCAGTGACTTTGATGCTTAAAACAAAATTTTCAGATTGGAATAGATTGAAGTGACTCGGAAAAGAAAATTTTATTACTTTAGACCTTAGCCTCATTGTATGTTGGAGCTTCAAAGGAAAATATGTCAATGGACCCAAAAGGAGAAAACAATGTAAGCAAAAAGCAAATGGAATAATATGTTTATTTATCTTATAAGAAATTATTGGCTCTTAATAAAAAGGAGGTTATATATGCTATATGAAGCATCTTGAGAACTTTGATTTTATGTTGGATTCTTTGATTGTAACCAAAGATGGGCACTTTTGTGCCCACTTCTCACTTTCGAAACTTTTGTTGAATTATTGGTGAGTCACTTGTTTTTATTTTACATAAAAATATATTATTTTTTTTTTCTTTCTTTTGATCATGATGAAAGTTCTCTCACAGATCGCATATATTCTCCAAAGGTTTCTATGAGAGAAGAATAATCATAACATTCTTTTGTCCATTTGCTCCAACTTTCAATGGACTAGTTTTCTTCTTATCCTTTGTTTCTGCACCTTAATTGCTTTTATTTTATTTTCTCCCATCCCATAATTTGAAATAATTAAAAGCTTCAATCGTTATTAACTATTCATGGTACAACTAGTTTGAATCTGACATCTATTTTACTTGTTATTTCGAGTTGTTGTATTGAGTTTGGCAATACAAGAAGTTAGTTCAACTAGTTAATTCTTCTTCTTTTTTTTTTTTTTTTTTTCCATTCTTGTTGTACTCAAATTTAAGACATACAGTAGAAGAAGCTCTATAAGTTAATACTCGATAAATTAATAAACTCTCTAAATTAATAAATTATTCCGGTTCCGAGTTGGTCTGGTGTAATAATTGACACATTTCTATAAAATAATAAAATAATAATTTTTTAAAATCTCTATATAAATATATGGTTCCATTAATAACATAAATTAATAATCATATAAATTTATTGTATATATAAAATATATTTTAGTGAAATATGATTATAATGTTGTTTATTTATTCGTAAATTTGTAATTTTGTTGGAGTTTATCTCTATTTTCTTAAAATATCAAAAAGATATGATATTATCTTCTCAAATTGCATCAAAAATAATTTGAAAAAACTATATATGCAATTATTATTTTCTAATGTGTATATGCATTAAAATACATCGAAGTATTGTCTTCATTTTTATACCAATAAATTAACCACTTGTGTTTAAAATTCCACATACACAATATTACCAAAAAAGAAATAAAAAAGGATATTACCAAAAAGTAGCAACTATTAAAGTCTCTTGGTTGGGTTTATTATACACAAAGTGACAAAGATATCATATACACGGGTCAAAACTTAACCAAAAGAGAAATATACAATGTTGAAATTCGAAATCCTAACAAAAAAAAGAGGAATTTTGTATTTGCGAAATTAATTAATCGAAAAAACCACTCTAAAGCCTAAACCCATAAAACATCATCCAAAAAATGTTTATTTTTTAAAATAATTTTTTTTTGCGGAAACCACAAATTTAAAATCTTAAAAAAGAAACACAACATTGAAATTAAAGAAAGCTTTTGGATGGTTTTGGATTATATGAAAAATATTTATAACAAACCAAAACTCAAAACCAAATTCTAAAAAAGGGTTTTGATTCTATAGAAAACCTAATTTGTAACAACAAAGATAAGATCTTTGAAAAGAAGGAATACAACGTTGAAATCAAAATCAAGAGATCCGCAACTCTGACTTCAAAGAGAGTTTTTGGATTTGCTTGATAAAAAAAAAATTAAAAAAAAATGAAATCGTAAGTTTTGAATGTAGGCCGTTGTGAAAAAAAGTGAGTGACGGTGGTCTCGTTTAAGTGTGTTTGGGCTTTAAATGAACTTTATCGGCCCATAGCAACATTTTTCCAAGAAAATCATCGGCCCATAGTTTCATTCAACGTTTCTTTTTACATGACGGTGGTCTAGTTATAAGTGTGAATGTGTTTAAGTTTTTTTTGAAAACCCAAATTAGAACTCAAAACCAATATGAACTTATGAAGTAAAAAAAAAAAAAAAAACGTGACAAAAAAAGATTATCATTAGCAAATTGTTATAAAAAAAATTATTACTTTGCAGTCTGTTAATGTGAAGAATTCTTATTTAATTTTAGCTAACAGAAATTATTGTCTTATATGAAGAATTACTTTGTAGTCTGTTAATGTTTAAAAATAAAACCCTAATCTCTGCCTATTGTCTTAATAAAAACAGAAGCATAGTGATGACTTTTTCTTCTTCTTCTTCTTCTCTTCTAATGTCACTTCAAAAAAGGTAACAGCAAGTACTCTGCATAAAAGAGCTGATGCAGCAGAAATGGAGAAATTATCAGTAAAATACTAAAAATTTGAGGAAATTGAAAGACTCTTTTGATATCAAATTAAGAGAAGAAAAAGGCGGTAAAGACTCTATTTATAAACCAATCTTACCTTCCAAATAAACATATAACATGAAGTTATATCGGTTTTGCTACTCAGATCAACTGACTTAGCTCGACTCCACAAAGTTGTGGCCAGTATAACATGACCCACAACCTGAAAAAAAAATCAATAGAGCGGAACAACAATGAAACTTTTATCACTCAAAACGATGAATTAGCGCGTTTTCGATAGGTAAAGAAAGATTGTTACCGAGATGACTTTGCTCCATATGAAAGGAGACGTGGCTCCAACCACAATCGCAACAGCGTAAGCCATTTGAAGTAGTGAAACACATGCCCAAAACACCTGAATTTTGCAAGGTTAAAAACATTTTCGTTTGTCTGTAATCTTTATCCAGCATTAGAGGTCAAACATAGTCTTTAGTTTTCGATGTTTTACCCGTTTCTGACCCAGAGTTACAGAGAATGATCGGATTCCGAATATCTTATCCCCTTCAATGTCAGGTATATCCTGCATCAAACCAATATAGAAAGCTTATCATCCATGACAACAGAATGCTTTATCTTTGAGTATACATAGAGTTAAACTTTTTTCCATCTTTGTTTACCTTAAACAATGCGATAACGACAGAGAAAAAGCTCATAAACGCAGTAGCGAAAATAAGTGGCCTCGTGAACAAGATTGGTCTTCCAAACACATGAGTCTGCGGCAAAAGTTTCACAGCTTTTGTAAACATAAAAGTGATTTTGATGAGAAACTTCAAAACATAAGGATAATGTCTAAGTACCTGAATATGTAGATAAAAGGCGATTTGAACAATAATAGCTCGGACAGCGAGAATACACATTGCTGCAACCAATGCAAATCTTTTCCACCGTAGAAGTGGTAACTGTATGTAGTAGTAGGAAAATGTTACTTAAACCTCATTAACCCAAAACTAGAACCATGGTTTTGAATTTGAGCCAAATCTTAGTGGTGAAAAAACTTACTTACATTGATAGAATATGCAGTACCGAGCATGAAACTCACGAAAAGAGCCCAAAACAATGGCCATGAACCAACAATCCACCCGAGCCAGAAACTCTATAAGTTTTTTAAAAAAACCAAATAATTTATGTAACTTATAGAATTCTAAAAGTTGAAAATTTTGTGAATATGGCACCATACCATGATGGAGAAGGAAGCTACTATCGCAATGCCGGTTTTAACAGAATATTCCCCTGACGCCAATGGAAGATATGGCTTGTTAACCTGCAAAAACCCACCAAGAGTATGAATCATCTAAACACTAGCAACAAATAATCTCATCAGTCTATCAAATTCATATGAAGAACACAAAAAATGTTACCTTATCTATTTCAACATCAGACAACTGATTTAGTCCAACTATGTATATGTTCATCATGAGAGCTGCAACAACAGCCTGAAAACAAAACCCAAATGTTCAAACAGAGAAACGAAAAATGTATCTACTTGATCGTTCATTATGTGTTTTATAATCTTTACCTCCAAGATGCCAGTGAAAAGTAATGGTGATATATCAGAAACCTTCTCTACTGCTAAGAAAGACACAGATAAAATGCTAAGCACCTGCAAATCAAAATCCCAAACACAGAGCTCTCATGTTATCTTCTTGTAACCTTGAAAGATTTCGGTCGGTTAAAATAAATACATTTCTTATGAGAAACTTAACTGTGCCAATAACTGTATGAGGCCTTGAAAACCTGTAAAACGCATCTAACGAGTCTCTAAAAGAGTTCGATTTGCTCTTCGGTTCGAAAGCCTCGGGCTGACCCGCAGTGGCATTTATCCTAAATCTCGACTTATGTTTTGAATACAACAACAATGATGATTCTTGATGATCATCAACCCTAACAAGATTCTTCCTAAACTTCGGTTTTGCAAGAAGTTTACTCGAATTACAACGCAGAACTCTGATTTCTGCAAAATTGGATGATATTGTGTAAACAAGTAAACAACATCATATGCTTCAATTTTTATATAAGAATCTCAAAATAAGCACAAACCAAAGAAGAACTTAACTAAATACAACACAATGTGGATTGAATATAAGCAATTAAGAAGCGGATTAAACAAGATATAAAACCTATAAAACCATAACACCAACCTGATAAAGAGTGGAGCTTTAGATTCTGCTTCTTCCAGCAAAATCCACCAACTGATAATAAGTTTTGCATGCATGAGAAAAACAAAATTCACATTAAATCCCAGAAATTAAGCTACTCCACATAAAAACAGTGGTGACCCATTTCGATCTATTAAACAATTCATTAAAAAAAATCAAAACTTTTTCTTATTTTATTTGCAAAAACTCGAGCTTTTTGTATGGTACTGAATAAAAAAAAAAAAGGAAAAAGATCTAGACGAGATTTGAAGAAGAAGAAGAAGAGTGTTACCAGCGGAGACAAGAGAAGAAGTAGAGAGCAGAGACTCCATTAACGCTACTTGGTTTTTTCCTTCAAAGAAATTATCTTTGGGATGAACAAAGAACAAAAAATAATGATTTCAGCATGAGAAACTGTAGAATCGTGGTTTTATTATAATTCTGAACTTAATTTGATTAGATTTTAATTTGGATTTTATTGTCAAAAAAAAACATTAGTCTTTAGAACTAAAAACGAAAACTCTAGATTAAGCCAAAAGTGTGGTGTAGGTTTGCCGTTTGGCACTTGTTTATTTCAGGTAAATAAAAAAAAATCGGACAGGCGACAAAAGTATCATGTGTTGTCCAATAGTTTTTAACCAAACAAAAGTATGGTGCCTGAAATTAAATATATTGGAACTTATGGGGCAAAAGAAAATATATGTTTCCTGTCTTTTGGACAATGGAGGATTCAGCATTTACGGTTTATTACTACCCGTCGCCGTCGTAGCCGACGATTTTGGTTTTAAAATTTTCTTTTTCTTCTTAGTTTGTATAACCTCTCTTTGATAAATTAATAATTTTTTCTAGTTTCAAATTACTTTTAACCAATTGAATACCTTTGTAAAATTAATAATTATAATAGCTCTGATGTTATTAATTTATAGAGTTTTTGCTTGTATATAAAAATTTAATATATGATTAAAGTAGTAATAACTAAATATAGTTTTCATGGTTATAGGAGTATGTGTAAATGATGAATATAATATGGTTAATAACACAATTACAAATAAATAAAAATAATTATGTATCATCAAAAATGAAATATTGAAAAAATAAATTAATACTTATTTTGATGTTGATTGAGATCTATGTAATAATTTATCTAATAAAAAATGAAAATAATAGTCATCATCTCCTAATCTCTTTGTAGACATATATCATTTTTCAATATCTTTTAGCTCCTCTTCATTGTTTCGAAAATAATTTTGTTGTTTTTTTCAGTTCTAGTCCAAATTCCAATCGTCAAAAACAAGATTGAATTTCAAGAAAATCTAGACTCATTCTTAATTTTCATCTAGAAGTTGATCTCCATGCTAAAAGAATGTTCGACATAATCTATAAAAACTAAAAACTAGTAAAGAAAGAACATTCTTTATGATAGTAGCTAAAATTGGATAATGACTTATGCCATTTAGTGACTTGAAAGTTACTACATGCATCGACATCGCTAAACTCGAAACTAATAATAAGTATTTTAAAATTTAGAATTATTACTTTGTGATGGTCGTTATCTTTTTTGTCGTTTTTATTCTTTCAGCAAGACTTAATTTAGATGTTGATTTCATATAGCTTCTCTATAAATACTTGTAGGATCGTGAAATCCGGGATCGAAAATTACGAGCAAATTCCAATTAAGGAAAGTACAGATACGCGGAGACGAGATATTATCTCTTTCCTTAATTCAATAAATCTCCCGCAGTGTGGCGGTTTGATGAGATTTTGAATCCCAGGATACAACCGTGTTGAGACTATAATCGCAACACCCGATTATAGAATCTGCGAACCAGATCTACGATATACTCTCGAGACTTACTCGTAAAGAAAGAGAAGAAGGAGATTGTTTTTGTTGCCGGAAACTTTTGTGTTTTTAACTCGATGATTTAGAATGAGGCGTGAGACTTCTTTATATAGGGATGGAGTCGCTTGATCTACAAGGAATAGATAAGCTCTGCGAGATTTTCCTTTTTCCGCAAGGAAATGATATTCTGCGTATATTCTGTGAATATTCCGCCTAGTTCCAATAGGATAAGGATTCGGAAATATTACGAAAATATTTTGACTCAATCTAGAATCTTCTAGATTTATCCGGAATTAATAATTTTGACTCAATCTAGAATCTTCTAGATTTATCAAGAATTATACAAAAAATAATATTTGCATAACGATCATCCATCTCCTACTCAATAGTTCCCTCATTTCTTATTCAAACATAACTTCAATTTTGACATATAATTACATTATCTCATAGTGCTCATTACAAAGATTCCAAAGACCCCAAGATCCGGTTATTTTGGTGACGGACTTCACCGGAAAACTCACCGGAAATTTGGCCAAATATATATTGTCAAAATTGAGTTCCAACAATACTAACAACATAAACTCTCTGAGACAAATATTATAAGTGGTGAGGTAACCATCTAACTTAGTTCAATTATTTAAGTGCTCAAATTGGTCCAATCAACCATTTTGCAGATTCAAGTTTGTCTAAACCAATTCTTTCGTTTAAAATGAAAGACACAAATGAACTCAATATAATGGGAATAATTCCAAAGATGATAATTTTCATTCACAATACTTACTTATCCCCAAAAAAAAAAGACAAATCGCAATAATGATTCAAAGTTGTTGGTTTTTTTTTTCCATCATTCCCATATATTGTATTAAGTTAACGGTTTAAAGACTTTCTATTAGGAATAGCTAAATAACCGAAAAGTTTATATTGGAAAAAAGAAACACGAGTTAATACCATCCTAACGATCCACATTACCTGGATAATGATAAAAGACAATAAATAGCAAATACAAGACAATAGTTTAAAACAAAATTCTAAAAGACGATAACTAAAAACTCTTAGTGGAAGCACCTTTGGCCCATTGGTTAATGGTTTAAAGGCTTTTACAGCAGGTCTGGGTTTCGAACCCCATAGAACGTAGTTTATTGCAGATTAAAGGATGCAAAGCTTTTCGGAGGTTCCAGAGTGTCGCAGATAGAGTCATCCATCGTGGTCTCGTGTGTTGTGTCCATCGTGGTCTCGTGTGTTACGGGGAGAGTTTGTCCATCATGGGGATGTTGTACATGCGGAACCGTACGTCGTAGATCTGAGTGTTGTGGGGAGAGTCTGTCCATCATAGGGATGTCGTACATGCAGAACCGTTTGTCGAGGAGAATTTGCGTCGTGGAATCGTTGTTTGAAGAAGTTGTTCATCTTAATTGCATCTACTGCAGGTAGTCTACTTATAATTATCATGTTAGAATTAGATCAAATATCTCTAATTATAATAATGTAATAGACGACAAAAAAAGGTCTCGACCTTCGGGGGAAACAATACCTCACGAAAAACAATAATTTCCGGTGTATTTCAAAGTTGTTGTAGACATTTTTATTTTTTTCAACTTGAGTGTGTTACTCACTCCAATTGCTTCGAATCTGGTTCGGTTTGGTTCGGTTTAGTTGAGATTTCCGAGTCATACATACGGTTTGGAACGTAACGCATCTCCAAAGCCCAATCTTGTTTTGCGATAGAGACTACTTACAGACTTTGAGTCTTTTCTTACGGCCATTAAAAAAATCCCAACTTCAACTTCAACCTCAACCAAAGGCGCTAACTTTTCTTTATCCCTTCGTCTTCCTTATGCTTTCAGTTTCACCATTAACAATCCAAATCCTCCAAATTCGGATAACGTTTCTCTTCAAATGGACGGAGCACTCTTCCCTATCAAACCTCCATACACAATTCAATCCAAAAGACCTTCACCATCATCTCAATCCACTACTACTCAATCTATCAAATTCAGTTCCGCTACACTTCACTTACCTCCTCCTTCATCTCCTTCTTTCCCTCTCGATTCTCTTCTTCACCATCTTATTCACCTCTCTTCCACTCCTCCTAGACATGCCGCTGCTCGTTTCCCTTCTCTCCAACTCTCTAACGGATCATCATCATCGGTATCAAGTTCCGTTCTTGGTGTTCAGATTGGAAACGAGAGAGATGGGTCTGTGAAATTACTGTGTAAGAAGGAAGTTTTGTTGGTTAATTCCATTGTGGAACAGCCTTTGACTGGATTGCTCAGTTTCTTTGATTCTGTGAAATCTGAGTTGCTTAGAACTGATTTGTTCACTTTGGTTAAGGGTTTGGATGATTCGGGAAACTGGGAAAGAGCAGTTTTGTTGTTTGAATGGTTAGTTTTGTCTTCAAATTCTGGAGCTTTGAAGCTAGATCATCAAGTTATTGAGATTTTGGTTAGGATCTTAGGTAGAGAATCTCAGTACTCTGTTGCAGCTAAGTTGCTCGATCAAATTCCTCTACAAGATTATCTGCTTGATGTTCGTGCTTACACGACGATCTTGTATGCGTATTCGCGGACTGGGAAGTATGAAAAGGCGATTAATTTGTTTGAGAGGATGAAAGAGATGGGACCTTCACCTACTTTGGTTACTTACAATGTAATTCTCGATGTTTTCGGGAAAAGGGGTCGATCTTGGCGGAAGATTCTTGTAGTTTTAGATGAAATGAGAAGCAAAGGATTGAAGTTTGATGAGTTTACTTGTAGCACTGTGCTATCTGCTTGTGCAAGAGAAGGTTTGTTAAGAGAGGCGAAGGAGTTTTTCGCTGAACTTAAGTCACACGGTTATGAACCTGGAACTGTAACTTACAATGCCTTGTTGCAAGTTTTTGGTAAAGCAGGAGTTTATACAGAAGCATTAAGTATTTTGAAGGAGATGGAAGAAAACAACTGCCCAGCTGATTCTGTGACATACAACGAGCTTGTTGCTGCTTATGTTAGAGCCGGTTTTAGCAAAGAAGCTGCTGGTGTCATTGAGATGATGACGCAAAAGGGTGTAATGCCGAACGCAATCACTTACACTACAGTGATAGATGCATATGGAAAGGTGGGAAAGGAGGAAGAGGCTTTGAAGCTGTTTTATAGTATGAAAGAAGCCGGTTGTGTTCCGAATACATGTACCTACAATGCAGTGGTTAGTATGCTGGGGAAAAAGTCGAGATCCAATGAAATGATAAAGATGTTATGTGATATGAAGTCTAATGGATGTTCCCCTAACCGGGCCACTTGGAACACAATGCTTGCTTTGTGTGGGAATAAGGGTATGGATAAGTTTGTGAACCGGGTGTTCCGTGAAATGAAGAGCTGTGGGTTTGAACCTGATAGGGACACATTCAACACTTTGATTAGTGCTTATGGACGATGTGGTTCAAAGGTTGATGCATCGAAAATGTATGGTGAGATGACAAGAGCAGGTTTCAACGCTTGTGTTACAACTTACAACGCATTACTTAATGCCTTGGCTAGACAAGGGGACTGGAGATCAGGCGAGAATGTGATTTCGGACATGAAAAGTAAAGGTTTCAAACCAACCGAAACATCTTACTCCTTGATGCTTCAGTGTTATGCGAAAGGAGGGAACATTCTAGGGATAGAGAGAATCGAGAAGGGGATAAACGAGGGCCAAATATTCCCAAGCTGGATGCTTTTGAGAACCTTACTTCTCGCAAACTTCAAATGCAGAGCATTAGCGGGAATGGAGAGAGCATTCACATTGTTTAAAAAGCATGGATTCAAACCCGACATGGTGATATTCAACTCGATGCTCTCCATTTTCACAAGAAACAACATGTACGATCAAGCAGAAGGGATTCTCCAGTCTATCCGCGAAGAAGGGCTAAACCCGGATCTTGTAACCTACAACAGCCTAATGGACATGTATGTAAGAAGAGGAGAGTGTTGGAAAGCCGAAGAAATCCTCAAGAGTCTAGACAAATCACAACTAAGACCGGACCTCGTCTCTTACAACACAGTGATCAAAGGTTTCTGCAGAAAAGGGTTGATGCAAGAAGCGGTTAGGATGTTATCTGAGATGACAGAGCGCGGAATCAGACCGTGCATTTTCACTTACAACACGTTTGTTTCGGGTTACACAGCGATGGGAATGTTTGGAGAAATAGAAGAAGTGATTGAGTGTATGGCCAAGAATGATTGCAGACCAAATGAGTTGACTTATAAAATGGTTGTGGATGGTTATTGCAGAGCAGGGAAGTATAGTGAAGCCATGGATTTTGTATCCAAGATTAAGACCTTTGATGCTTACTTTGATGATCACTCTATTCAACGGCTTGCTCTACGAGTACGTGAGAATTTAGAATCCTAAGTCAATTATATATTTGTTTTTGTAGATTTGTTTTTTTTTTTTTTTTTTTTGTATTGAATTTACATTTCATTTTCACTTCAAAATAAGCACAACTTTCATGATGAAGGATGAAAAGAAAAGATCAGTTTCATTTTTAGATTTTGTTGCCTAAATTACATGTCTCCGACTCACCCCGGTTTAAGTAAACCAAAACCATACCCAAAACCGGATTTAAAACCCGAAATGAAGAAAAATAATATGGATTTGGTTTAATTCTTTTTTAAAATTCAATAAAGTAATAAACCATAGAAAAATTCATGGTGAAATATTCTTTAAATTATTTAAAAACTAGTTTAGAAACCCAAAAGCTAATTTAAAAACAGAAACAAAGAGAATATATAAAGCTGGTTTTAGATTTTCAAAAAGAAATAAACAATAGCCAAAATCTACTTCGATTGTAAAGCATTAAGAAAATCTTCCCGCGTTTTATTATTTTCTCATATTTCTTATATTTTAAATTATAAAACTCAATGTTTGGCTCAAAAGATTTACTTTAGTAATGTACAATTTTGCGATTCGGCTTTTTAAAAGCACACATTGTTCGAGTTTTTGTAAATTACTCATTAGATAAACGAAAACAAAATTACCGCAATTCAAAATTTTGAACCTAAAATCAATCATATTAAAATTATGATTTTCTCAAAATTTGAATCTAAAACTCCAACAAAATTCTATGTCACATTTTGTAAAACCAAATCCAAACTGAATATAGGATGTAGCATGTATTGATTGAAGTTATTAAGTTAACTCACTTGATATTTTTCATAAACCGAAAAAATAATTTAACTGGAACGGTAAATTTAAGATGCAGTCAAGTTAAAATGAAAAAAAGATAGCTACTAAGATCATTCAAATCATCGACCGGGCGAAATATTTTTTCTTCTAGAAGTAGGCGGTAAAAGCATTCATTACCTAAAATATCAAATTTTTCTTACTTTACTCGATCTAAATAAAAACAAAATGGAAATTTTTGGAAATTGAATCGTAGCATCTTTTGAAGACTAGATAAATACATCAAGTATCATATATTTGATAGTTCATGTTGTTGTTGTTGTTATGTCGATACTATCACATGTTCACAAACTGGAAGCTACTAGGCAAACAGTATATATTTGTAATAGTAACATTAGATGAACACATAGAATATGAAAAAATAACCTTGCTTTCTTGTCTAGTTTAATTGTTATGCTTATAATTCATCTATATATCAATCATAAGCGCTAAAAATTATATAAACCTTATGAAAGCATTACGAGCATCCAATTTATTACCAGCACTAGAACTTCAATCTCAAGAACAAACCAATTGTTACCTTTAAAAATTTTTGTTTCCAAACAAAACTTGATCAAACACTCATGATAAGTTATTTTATATTTTATATTTTACATATTAGAGAATTTTCATCATATGTGATACCTTTGATAATTTTTTTCCTAGTAATGTTGTTACACCAATATTATCACCAGCTCTCAAATTGGAAACTATTTTTATTTTTTACAGTTTCATGTAACCAAACAATCAATTTAGATGTGTTGCATCAAATATAAGATGAAAAACACATATAAATATGTAGAAAACAACATTTTTCTTCATCTAGTTTAATATTTTATTTTTGAGTCAACATATGTTTTCATTCAAACTCAAATAAACGGTACAAAAACAGAGTTTTGAACATGTTTACATTTTTTATCAAAACATTTTATCTTCCACATGTATAGATGGCTGAATTTGTAAGCATAATTATTAAACTGTGTGATGAAGGGTTATATCTTCCACATGCTTAGATGACTGAAGATAAAATGTTTTGAAATTATATGTGTAAAGACATAAAATATGTAATAAAGATAAAAGTTATCAAATGGAAGTGATGAATGTGGTAAAAGAGTTGACAAACACATAATCTTAATTTTTCTTTATATAAATATTGTATAACCTCAAGATTATTGAAGTGAAAGGAGATATCATTTTGATTAACGAACTCTTAAAAATTCAAGTTTTCGTCGTTATTTTTCGATAAAACTTAAAGCACAATGTTGATTTGGAAAAGAAGATATGTAATCATATGGTGTAATGCGTAGAGGTTGTTATATCTCCAAAGTTATGCCAGCCCTCCAATAATTCACCGGGATTTAAAACCAAGTAACATACTACTAGATAAACATACAATCCTACAATTTCATATATTGGGAAGACTAAAATTTTAGAACTGGCAAGACATAATCTAAAATAAACAAAGTGGTGAGAACTGTGAGATAGGATATGCATTAAAAATGTTAGAAATATCAAATATTTTCAAATTTAAGATTATAGTACTTCATATAATTAATGTTGAAATAAATTTAGATAACTGTATTGCACACTACATAGATAGTCTTCTTGACATGGCATTGAAGCATTTGAATGAAAGTTTTCTTCACATTGTGGATTATTTTTGCTTATTAATTATTAGTAGAATAAGTAGTATTTATATAGATTATGTGTTTAATAACATTTAAACAACAAACCATTTATAAAATTTGTTGTCTTGATTTCATACAACATACAATCAAAACATTATTCCAAAAATATCAAATTATTAATATGCTACAATCTTCTACGGTAAAAATTGTTTCATCTTCGTCAATCGGATAATTAAATACTATTTACTATGCCACTGTATTATGATAGATGATCGACAATATATTATTTTGTAGTATGTTTTTCATCTAATTAAAAAAAAAAATTACGTGATGCTTATTTATTTGTGTTTCAATCTGGTTGGACGATTTGTTTTATTTTTTTATTTTATTTATTTTATTTTTTTGAGGATACACTTAATGAAAAATGAATTAATACCAATAAGAAGAAAAATATAAATACAATAAGATTTATCTATCACAATCAGTTTCATTTAAAATAGTGGTCAGTTGAATAATTTTATTATTGCTTATACAATGTATAGGTTGTGCAAATGAATATGCGAATGTCATCGTTAGATTTATTTGTGTATTAATAGATATTAGAAGAGACACACAATATTAGAAACAAAGGAAATCATACATCAAAGAGGTTTAATTATTTTTAACAATGTATTATATTAAGTTATTATCCATGTAAAATCTCCAACAAGACTTATGCTTAAATGTTGGTTTGGTTCATTGATATGTTTGTTGAAAAGCCTAACTTTTTTAGTTACTCATATAATTATGGGTATTGTTATTGTAATTTCTACACACTAAACTTAATGCTCTATATATATATTTTGGCAAAAACACACATGATAATACATTCAAAGCGATAATAAATTTTTAACAATGTGATACTCCCTCCGTTTCAAATTAATTATCGTTTTATGAGTTAATTTTCGTTTCAAATTAGTTGTCATTTTAAGTTTTCAATGCAAATGTTTGGTACAATTTTCAAATTTGTCCATATTATTTTAATGTTTTGACCAATAAAATCTAATCAAATATAAAATAATTAAGAGTAAAACAGAAAAATCAATTGTTTTCTTAATGTACGTAAAACAACATAGAACGACAACTAATGAAACAGAGGGAGTATATTGCATGTTGTTGCCTTCGTATCATTCCAAACATTAATAGATATGCTAGATTGTTTTGCCAATTCTATTTGTTGTACGTTCGAGTTTATATGAATATAATTTATATCATTATCTACTACTCTTTCGGTTCTAAATTAGAAGATTTTGACTAAAAGTACAAGTTTTAAAAAATTATTTTTATTTTGCTTTTTTTTTTCTTGAAAACATAACTAAGTATTTAATATCAACCATCTATTCAATGATAAATAATATTCTAAAATATTAATAATGCAAAACATCCAATAAAGTAGAACAAAATAAACAATCTTAAACATCTAATAAAATAAAACAGAGGGAGTACTAAAATCAACAGATTCTCAAAACATCAAATTTGGAATTTTTTTTACACCAATACATCCATAAAACCTCATTTTTGAAACTTCAAAAACATTTTTCATTTAGCCCCTATATTTTATATATCTCACAAACAATCCTATTCAGTTTAATTATTTAAAATACATTTAAAATACATCTTAATATCAAATAATTATAATAAATGAAAATAAAACTATTAATATAGAAAAAAATATTACATAAGGTTAAAAGAAAATTTTACACAACAACAACATTTCATTAAGCAAATTTAACACAAACAAAAATTCACAGTAAAATAGTAATTATACATGATAAAAATACATTAACACACAAAACAATTTAACACAAGAAAATAAAGTTATATGCGTTGATTGATTATATATGAAATCATTATAAAAATAGTATCATTGAGAAATTTGGTATTTCACATATATTTCACATATATGTAATATTTGATGTATCATTTTATTTATTTATTTCACATGTAATATTTGTTTTTAATATTTCTTATTATTATTTATTTCACATTAATTCACGTTGCTCTAAATCATTACATTAATAAGAAAACCGGAAAATCTAATTAAAATGCAAACATTATTCAGATCATTCTTAAAAATTTCATTGATCAGATTGTCTCTCCACGACTCAGTCTACATATAATATTTAGTATGATGAGATTTAGAGATAAAATACCAAAAAGAAAAAAAGAAAGAAGAAAGATTCGTCGGAAGAAAAAAAAAAGGAAAAATATGAACGGTCTTTGACTCTTTGGTGAGAGAGTGTGAAAAGTAAATAAAGTACATTTACACTTAGAAGAAACTCTCACACACAGAGATTGAACCAAAACCTCTCACTCTTTAGATATATCTTCTGAAACCGTCTTCACTTTTTCACTGTCTGCAACTTGCAAGCTTACTTCACATTCTTGTCTGAAAATTTTACATTCCATTTTCTCTCAATTTCACATCTCAAGATGCCGATCAACAAAGATCCTTCAACACCTCCGCCTGTTATCGGAAAAATTGGTCCTTACACTGTCTTCATGACTCCTCCGGCGACTCCAAAACCACCTGAATCTCCTTCCACCGTGTCTCAGAAGTCTGTCATGCCACCGCCGGTTCTTCCTCCGCCGCAGCAGTTTAAATCCGTGGCTTCTTCTGAGCAAGACGGCTCAGTTTTGGGGTTCTTCAAGAACGCTGTCACTAAGGTTCAAAATGGTAAGAAATCTGAAAACTTTACTCTTTAGAAACATCTGACTGTTTTCCCCATTTTTGGATCTTGGGTTTGAGATTTGATTGATAAGGAAATTAAACATGAGAATGTTAGAATTAGATGTAAAGATTCTACCTTTATGAACTAAATTGAAAGTAGATTATTGCTAATGTGTCATGAATTTTGGATTTTTATGCTGTTTCTGTGATTTGGTCGTATAAAAGTATAAACAATTAAAGATTTTTAGACTTAAGATTGTGATTTTGAATTTTTTGACATTCTTGTGTGAATGTTAGAATTCGATGTAAAGATTCGACCTTTATGAACTAAATTGAAAGTAGATTATTGCTAATGTATCATGAATTTTGGATTTTTATGCTATTTCTGTGATTTGGTCCTATAAAGTATAAACAATTAAAGATTTTTAGACTTAAGATTGTGATTTTGAGTTTTTTTTTTTACATTCTTGTGTGTGCTAAACCATTTTTACCACAGCACATTCAAGTGTGGATGATCATCTGGTGAGGTGGTTTGGGTTAGACCACTCCAAGTATCAATGGGCTTTGGACGAGTATTATGAAAGCAAAGAATCAGTAAGTGTTCCTTAGTCCTTTCTTCATAGACAGTGTTTCTTGTTTCTTTTTGATTCTTTATATGTTTTAGTTTCTCGTTGTTTCGGATCCTGAATCTTTCTTTTCACTAGCTTTTATCGATATCGAATCCTTTAGTCCTCTTGGATTCATCAGCTGTACATTTTGAGTAAGCTTTAAAGCAAAGCTAGCTTCATGATTTCTTTTACATTTTACTTCTTGTTTTGCTTATAAGCTACTGAACACACCAATATACACCCAATATCAATTATGAAAATGTCATGGATTGGTTTTGGAATTACTCTCTTTAGTGATTGATTCATTGTATTGAGTTTAACACTCATCGGTTGAATCGAATGCAGGATATGAAGACTGTGAAAGGGAACGAAATGCCGGGGAAAGTACAGAGCGTATAAGCAACCAATATATTCACTTCTTGCTCCTTTGGACAATTCTTCCAAAACCTGTTTTCATGAGAGAGTTGAAAAGCTTGAGTCTTGATGAAAGTTTTATTCAGATGATTTGATCATTGAATCCTTTTAACCTTTAGAGATCTCTTTTGGTATATTTGAAAAACTATGTAGCTCTTTGTAGTTTTTTATGCAACAAATGGTGGAAATCTCCAAGGGAAAATGGAGTTGTCATTTATCATTTGGTTTGATGTAAGTTTAATCACATTGTTTTCTTTTTACCGTATTGTTGTTATATTATTATTTATATCTGTTATGTTATGTCTCAAATTCAAAAAAAATTACCAAGTCTTTTCTTGTCAAGAAACAAATTACCACAAACTAACATATTGTTTCATCAGAAATAACTTAAAAAGATAAAGAGTTTTACTGTTTTCTCATTATTCAACCTAAATTTGGTTCAAATCATTTGTTTCTAATGATTTTTATTATTCTTAACCAATATTGTATTACTAGAAAACAAACAAAAATTCATAATAGGTAGCACTAAACCGGTGGATTTGGCCGACTAGGCCGAAAAAATATCGAGTTTGAACGCCTAAATTGTACTACTGATTTGATCGACCGATATTAACAGAATTGGAACGCCCATATGAGTAAGTGCGGGCCTAGGCATTCGGATATCCATTTGTGTTTGGGTCAGGTTCTTTTAGGTTTTTGGGTCTTCGAGTAATATTATTGAAACAAAAATACTCAAATATTCATTGGTTATGCTTCGGATTGAGTACTTTTTATCCGAAATAATCCAAAAATATTCGAAATAACCAAACAATTATTCAAAGTATTAAAAAAAATACTCGAAGCAACTTAAAAATACTCGAAGTAATCTAAAAAGTATTCGAAATAAGTTAAAATATACAAGAAATAACCTAAAAACAACTCAAAGTAAACTAAACATATGTATTATACATAATGTTTTGATTATTTTGGGTATCCGTTTGGGTATCGGATATTCTCCGAACCTGATCCAAATCCGCAGTAATTGACACTTTAATACTTTTAGGGTATTTCAAAAATTCAGGTCGATCGGTTCGGGTCGGATCTTTAGGCATCGATTGGACCTTAGCTATCCAAGGCCCATTATGAAGACTGTCCGACAATAGCCCGATACCTTTCCTTGTGGCTAATGGTCACAATATCCTAAATAAATATATTAGTTTTCTGATTAAAAAATAAAATAAAACATTGGATTGTTTTTTTGAAAAAGAAAAAACAAAAATACGCGAAGAAGGGTTTAGTTAGGGCTTTTACAATTTTGCGCGTCTCCCTTTCTCCTTCTTCTTCTTCCCAAAATCTCCGCCTCTCCGTCACCGGAAACTAAAACACAAAACAATGATTCGCGGCGGAAGAAGCTACGTTACTTCACCTCCATCATTCTCCAACGACGCTAAAAGGCTTCTTGTTTGCACAGGAAACACAGTTTCCGTTTTCAGCGCCGCCACTGGCTTCCAGGTACCAAAATTCATAATTTTTAGGGTTTATCTTCAAAATCATTCATTGACTAACACATTTTCTCTTCTTTAGATTACTTCTCTTGAAGGTCATACAGCTCCAGTAACAACTCTAATTGTTGTTCCTGCATCAAGTGCTGCTCAAAAAATCCTCTGTTATTGTTGGACTGCGTCTCTTGATGGTACAATTCGTCATTGGGATTTCTCTGGTCCTGAGCTTTTGAAAACCATTAATGCTCAACTTCCCATTTACTCTATGGTGAGTTTATAAAGTTTTATACTTTGGGTTTGTTTGATTAGTATTTGTGAGTGTTATTGTGGTTATAAAGTTTATTACTTTGGGTTTGTTTGATTAGTATTTGTTAGTGTTATTGTGGTTATAAAGTTTTATACTTTGGGTTTGTTTGATTAGTATTTGTGAGTGTTATTGTGGTTATTAAGTTTTATACTTTGGTTTGTTATTGTGGTTATAAAGTTTTATATTTTGGTTTGTTTCATTAGTATTTGTGAGTGTTATTGTGGTTATGAATGAATCTATTTGTATTGTTTAATTTCTAGGTTATTCCATCTCTATTGAGTGAGGCTCAACAAAATGATAAACGTCGTGATGGTTCATCTCGGAAGTTAGTTGCTTATGTTTCTGTTGAGGATATAAGTGTGATTAAAGAAGGGTCTAAAGAGTTGCGTGGACATATCCGAAGATTTAATCTTGCCAAAGAGCGTGTTCCTCGCGGAGATACTTTGAGAGAGGTTAGTTTTTTTTAATGGAGTTAAGACTTGTTGTGTTATATTAGATTTGGTAAAGCTTGAATCATTTTGTTTATTATCTCTTTGTGTAGACGGAAGAGCCAAGATCTATTGTTATTAGTCCCACTGGAGAATTTTTCGGAATCCTTCACAAGTGCAACATTCATATATGGGGTGTTCCTTCTGGAGGATCAAGGCAAGCAGTTTCGAGGAAGATGACACTACATCACACTAAGGTTATCAATGCTTTTGCTTTTCATCCCACGGAGAGAATTATAGCTGCTGGAGATGTAACTGGAAGAGTGTTGATATGGAGAGGATTCGGTAATAGAAAACTTGCCTTGGGTAATCAAAAGAAAAATGTGAGAGCAATAGTTGATTTGGATAACTCTGGAGTGAGAGGAGAAGATGATGCTGAGTCTTGCACTACATGGCATTGGCACTCTGCTGAAGTTAATGTCCTTAATTTCTCTTCCGATGGAGCATATTTGTATTCAGGTGCGACTTAGTTATATTTTCTACGCACGTTCACCGTGTTTGTGTGTTTATATGATGATGAACTAATGTGCATTGGCTTATCACTTGATATAAACTAATAGGTCATGAAACAAATTTATTGTTTTTGAAAATTACGTTTTGAGTTCTTACTCTATATTGTGTTTGTTTTCTGATTCTTTAGGGGGAAGGGAAGGAGTACTTGTCGTTTGGCAATTAGACACAGGGAAGAAGAAATTTTTACCAAGAATAGGGTCTCCCTTGTTGTATTTCACGTGGTCTCCAGATCCAACTCTTTCTTCTGTAAGTCGAAGCTTATTCTTTTGATCTGATCTAACACACAACCTGCTGTAAGCAAAAGGGAATGTTTTGCTTATTTGACTAAAAACGAGTGCTGCAGGTGGCTTGTGAAGATAATCAGATCCATTTGCTTAAAATTCCTTCCATGGAGATCTTAAGGACCATATCTGGAATCAAGGTTCCTCTTCGAAGCTTTATTAATTAAAGTGGAAACTTTTTCTTTTCGGTCTGGTCAATGTTTCTAGGATTCCAGAAATTTTCACAATTGCTTAACCTTGGAAGCCACTAATTTCTCATGAATCTTTCTATTCTCTGGCATTTACTTCAATGCGTTTTTTTTTTAAACAGCCTCCCCCATCATTGCCTAAGATGTATGAAGGCTTGGCTAGTACAGTTGCCTTTGATCGATCTTCTGGCATAGCTGCTTTGTGCACAGAGAATTATTGTGTTCAGCTATACAATCTTCTTAATGACCGGGGAATTTCAGAGGTTAGAATTGGTCTCCAATATATCCTCAAGGATCTCTTTTCCACTTTCTGCTATCAATGGATTCTCGAAGTTGGTATTTGATAGTTGTAAGGTTAAATTTTTTAACCAATGCTTGTGCAGATTCAAGTTTGTGAAAGAAACCATCAACCAGGCGATGAAATCACTGTAAGTACATTTTCTTACTGTTTTATTTGTTTTTGTATCTAAGATTATTTTCATTTGATGATAATTTGAGAATACGGTAATAGGTTGTGGTGACAGCGGTTGCTCTCTCCCTGGATGGCTCGATGATGAGTACAACCGAGGTGAAACTTCCGGAAGATGGCATAGGAGGCTTAGTGTCCCTCAAGTTTTGGATGTCTGAACCAGACAGCAAAACTTTCACCTTATCCACAATCGTATATGAACCTCACAGGTTAATAACTTTACCCTCTGCTAATGTTTAAAGCTTTATTTGTAAACATATTATTTCTTATAAACTTAGCAAATCTAGATTTTGACGTCTCTTCAAATTGGTATATCCTTCACATGAGAGTAAATTTTCTCCTTGTGTGTATATTTTACAGGGATGCTGGTGTCTCAGCCATTGCGTTTCACCCTACCCGTTCCATGGCAGTTAGTACATCGTTCGGTGGGGACTTCAAGGTAGTTCTTAACTTGATTTTAAAGTCAACTATCACTCTGTGTATCTCCTTTTTTTACTTGTTATTATTGATATCACTTTTGCTGTTTCAGATTTGGGTTTGCAACAGCGACAAGAACCAGACTGATAAGGACTCTAGCTGGATATGTCATGCAGTTGGCTCTTATAAGTAATAGCTTCTGTATGCATTAGGAAACTTCAACATTGACGAATCATTCGCCTTGGCTATCAAATTTAATATTCTCTTACCTTTGAATATTTACCAGGAAGAAGCCAATGACTGCTGCTGCTTTCTCTGGGGATGGCACTGTTCTGGCTGTTGCGGCTGAGAATGTTATTACGCTTTGGAATCCGGACAAAAACATTCTATTGTCTGTTTTAGGAGCGACACTCACGGTAAAAAAAAAAAAACTTTGTAGTTTTCCATTATAAAGTTGGAACCTTTTTCATAAAGACCATTGTTTAAACCTCTTAATATATTACACAGCTTATCACAAAACTCTGTTTCGCTGGGAAGTCTGAGTTCCTTGTTGCTGCATCTCATATTCCGAGACCCGAACTATCTGTTTGGAATACATCCAAGCTATCTTTATCATGGTCATATGGATTACGCATAGAAGGTCAATATTATACCACTTTCTTTAACGTCATTATGAAATTATTGTCGTGTTTTGCTTAGTAAATTTTCTTTTCGCTCTGCAGCTGTCACTTGCGCAGTGGATTCATCGGCTTTTGCAGTCTTGGCTCTGATCCCAAAAGCTTTTAAAACAAAAGAATCCAAGGAGAATATCTTCCGTGGCAGAAATGGTGCAATTCTCTTGTTTAACGGATCAGATCCTAAGCCGGTATCTATATGGACTGTAATGAAGGTATGACAAAAGAAAACCCGCTAATATTTAAAACTGTAAAGAAGGAGAAATGAAACCAGTGAGTTAAACCATGTGTAAATTGCAGGCTAAGGGAGGATCAATCTCATTCCTAGAAGGAGACAAGTCTCAGCTTCGTCTAGCATATGTAAATGGAAGCCATGAGTATGTTGTTTTCGATCCCAATAGCGATGAGTCACACGAGCGTAGCGCTGTCGACTATGACGGTCTTGCTGGTCAGGAAGAAACAGGTAAAAGAAAGGCTATAAATACAAAGCAAGAAAGAAACTTTCTTGATTTTACTATGTGACTAATCGAAAAAGTCTCAATCTTTTAGGAGATATTGGATACACATCCTTGTACGGGCAGTTACCAGACAATGACAAGAAGAGAATAGAGGATACTGAGTCATTGGCTACACCGTTTATATCGTCAGAGAGACTGTGGGAAACGATATTCAGCGGTTCGACACTAAATTTTCCGCCTCTTCAGAAATTATGTGCTGAGTTCTTTGAGTCCCTAATGGAGAAAAGAACGGCCGTTGTGGAATGAGACATTAAACAAAACGTAGCCACAAAAAGGTTTATACAGAAGAACTCATTTTGCAGCCAGCTTTGGTGAGCAAAGTTGCTGAGTTTGTTCAGGAAATTTTGTAGCTTTATATTGTGAGATTTGGTCCGGTTTAAGTTGTTGCTACCAGATTTTGGATCAAAATGCAGGATTCTAACAAAATGTGCCCGGTTTGACCCCCAAAAATATGTTTTTTTCCTTTTTTTCTAAAATACTCTTTATCAATTATAATTTTTTTATGATGCTTACTATAGATAAGTTAAACCAAGTAGGTCAATATAATAAAATCACCTTGAACATAACCGTAAACCTTTATAAATTAATAATTAATAATATTGAGAAATGTATTTTATGAAATTTTATTAATTTATTATATTTATTAATTTATAGAGATGATATTTAGGTCAAAATATCAATTTTGAATCGGAGAAAATTATTAATTTAGCGAATTATTAATTTATAAAAATTCTACTATAACTTTGGTTAGAAAAGATGGAAACCATATTTTTTTTATTTTAAAACTCCAAATATATCAGATGGAACCAAGACAAGAGTTGAGCAAAAACAATTTGTGGCTGTTACTTTTGCCTTTTAGATTCTCAATAATTGTAGAAACAAGTCAGGTGCTCCTAACCCACCAAAGGAAACTATTCCAATTAATATCCAAGTATTTCAACTTACATCTTGCATTATTTTTATTTTTTTTATTTTGCTTAGTAACATTTTGCATTATTAAGATACAAATAAAATTTTAATATTTGATGATTCGAGGTCTATCATAGAATAGGACTTTTAGTGGTCCAATGTGTTGAGATAATTATTCTTTAAGTACATGAAAAAGGTTATATTGCTTTGGGGACACTAACTTTTTATTTTTATTAGGGTGAATTGGGTGAATATACAAGAAAGATTTTTTAATTAAGTGAGTATGAGTGATAAATTAATAATTAGGTGTGTGATGACAGCATAATATTTATGACAAATGTACCCCTACACATGACAAGATAGGTAGATTTACGCAGTTATCCGGATAACATTGTTAACTTTGTACTTATCTGTATAACATTGTTACCGGGTTATAAACCAGCATATTTGGTAACATTACTAATATCATCATCTCGCAATGGCTCTTACCGCGGTAAGTATATCTCTCGCAATGGCTCTTACTGGAAAATGTATAATCCCTCTGTCTCTTACCGCAGTAACATTGACTGTAAGGCAGATTTTGCAGACGGTAACACTATTCTGGATGAGGTAAGACATAAGTTATCCGGTAAGATTGATGAAGAAACTGCCGGATAAAGTATGGGGTAATAGTAACATGGCTTATGGGGTGGGTAGCAAAAATAGTGGGGTATCGAATTCGTAAATCCAACAACTGGTAACTTTGTCTCTTACCGCAGTAACATTGATGGTGTGACAGGTTTTGCAAACGGTAACATTATGTTGAATGAGCTAAAACATAAGTTATCCAGTAATATTGACGAAGAAACTGTACAAAAGCTGGGGCCACATATTTGAAGCAGTTGGATACTCTGACATTACTAACCACTCTATCAATATCCATTCGCCGCTCAAGTCTGTATAAGGGTAAAAAGGTCAGGATTATATGAACAGTACACCTTGTAACAGTGCTCATGTTGTCAGTTAATTTTTAAGTCTTCTATAGACACTTCCTATAGATACCCTTTTTATTTCCACATGCAAGTAGGACAATAGTTTGTGTAAGGTTAGTGTTACGTATTGGAAAAGCTTTCTATTTAGCTTTCTACTTTTGAGAAAGAGATGAAAAAGATAATTATTTTTTCTTAAAAAACAAAATGCTTATCCAAGTTTAATGAAAGTTTTTAAAAATTCTACAAATGTGGTTGAATTGGCTAACCAAACTTTGCAGAGAAACTTTATTAACCAAAAAAGATTATTAGTGATGAAGTAATACAATAAGTACTTCGACTTAGTAAGTATTATGTTTCTTAAGATACCAAAAAGATGAATCGTCCACTATATATGTATAAAATTGTAAATCCTCGAAATCAACGCTTCTCTCAACTCTCAAGCAACACTCAAAATAAAAGAACACGATTTTTTTTTCTTTTTTGGAGGAGTTATGCTTATATCACTAGACCAAAAGCAACTTAGTAGTAAAATATATTTTAAATCTTTTGTAAGTAACACTCAAGTTCAACTAAATGACGAAGACGATAGAAACATCAAATGTTTGTACTTTATTGTATTAACAATAACATTAATACAACAAATATATACTTACGGGTTGAATAATTGTAGATAATTGTTTGTACCGTACACCTGGCATGGGCTCCCACCAAACAAGTCTTCTACATTTAACTTATTATTCTTGTATTGATCCAAGACTGCATTATTATTATTAAAAAAAAAACATTATGTCAATTCAATTATCAATGTTTTTAGTTTTAGATCATACTATCATTGATCACCAAAATGGTATCCTAGAGCGTGGCATGCTCATATTGGTTGATTTAAGGATCTTGAAGACTGTACTTGATTATGAAAGGCAGTCTCAAGAATTGAATGTTTAAGAGCATCTTATTTTTCCGAGGAGCAACTAAGCTGGTGGTCACGGCCGTTCTTATTATTCTAAATGAGATTTAAATATGCATAGAAAATTGTAAAACATTCATTTACTTTTATGAAACAAAAAAAAAAATACTATAAACATGTATATCTAGTAAGTTAATAGATCTACTATATTTTAGGTTTAGTAGTTTTTTGCTTTGCATTTGAATTTGTATCTATTTTACATGATTTAAATTTAAAGCACATATACTATTACTCTCTCTGTTTCATATTAGTTGTCGTTCTAGATTATTTTACGTAGATTAAAAAAACAGTTGTTTTTTTTATGCTTAATTAATTTATATTTGATTTAATTTTATTGATTAAAAATTAAAATAATAAGGACAAATTTAGAAATTTTACCAAATATTTGCATTTAAAACATAAAACGACAACTAATTTAAAACGGAGAGAGTAGTATTTATCAAACATTATTTGATAATTGAAACCGCTATCAGAATAAAACTTTTAAATTGCATTTACAATTTTCAAAAGATATTTGATGAAAAAAAATCAAAATGATTATGTTTAGTGTTTACTTTACTAAGTAACATTTTGATTACTAAATGCAAGACAGTAGGACCCTTAACTCTTAATGTCTTCTACTGAGATGATATCATGCCTATGGAGATTGCCAACTCTTGATAGAGTTTTGCTTATAATATTGTATTGTCGACATCCAAAAAATAAATAAAAACACCTCATTGAATACTACAATTGTTTCTGAAATAGACAACTCTAAACAAAATATATACAAGAAAACAAAATTGATTTTTCAAGATTTTACAACTAATTTTAGATCTAGCGACTACGATGGGAAGAACTTCGAATCGAGATAGAGTCAGGAGGAGATAGTGAGATTGAAGAATCACATTCACAATCCTCAAGATCTTCATATCCCCAAAACTCTTCTTTCTCTTCTTCCTCTTCTTCCATTTTCCATTTCTCCTTCTCTATATCTTCTCCTTGTAGTACTTCTAATACCTAAAGATTCATATAGCACAAAAGCGATGGTGTAATTAGGAAAAAAATGTTATTATCAGTCGATATCTTGTAATAATGTAGTAACATTTTTTCATATCAAAATAAAATAAAATAATGTAGTAACATTTTCATGACAACCAAATGATTGACTCGTAGAAACTACATATCGTATAATTATGTGTGTTTGATTTACCAAATCTGGTTTGATAGCTTTTGTTTTGTTGTTTATTGAGGATTGATTAAAGTTAAGTGTCGGTATTAGAGCCTCTTTATAATCTCTTTTTTTAATTCAATAATCATAATATAAAAATGTTGTTTTGGAAAACATAGTGCTTGTTTTGTTTTTCTATGGGACTGTGATTAAGATTAGGTGTCGGTAATAGCGCTTTTTCATACTATAGTTTACTACTACCTTTTAGTTAAATTAAAAGGTTCCTATTTCTTAGTTCAATAATTAAGATTTATATAGTTGTTTTATTTATTTATTTTGTTATGACGTAGAAAATTATGATCGAGACCGAAGACACTTTTTTAGTCACGCAGCCTCTGAACTAACTGACACGCGAATGCTTAAGTAACATATCGACACGATACTCAATCATAAATCACTTTTTATTTACCAAAAAAAAAAAAATCCATAATACCTTTTTTTTTAGAAAAATAAATTTATGATACTAAAAGTTGACCCGTGTATTTGGTAATGTAGAAAGTGTGGATTAAAGATGCTATACAATTCAACAGCGGTTCGTGTGTATTTTTTTTTAAAACCGCTAGATATTATCTATAATGTGTTTTTAAGGTGCAGTTTTTTATCAGTAAACAAATGTAACACTATAAATTATGATTAATAAGCGAACTTAATAAAAGTACCTCGATCATGGAAGGTCGACATGGAGACGATGATCGGATACAGAGAGACGCAGCGAAAGCTATGCGATGAAGTTGTTGGATATCAAAGTCTTCACCGATCCTAGGATCCACCAGCTTCTCAATTTCTCCATCTTTAATTATCAGTTTTGCCTGAATTAAAATGTATAAATATATAAACATATCCAACTATATAACAATTAACTCATATAATTCACATGGCTGAATGAGAAAGTAAGATTGGTTAGGAAAAATCAGAACATTTTTAAAACTGTAGTTTTTTTTTTTTTTTTTTTTGGTGTACTAACAAAAAAAAGCTACAACATCTAAATGTTGTGAGTTTTTTTTGGTGAACTAGTTTACGTACAAGTTTGATTGATGAAATAAGTAATTTAAAAAGCAGTATAAAATTTCGACAACTTTTACCAAACACACTTTGAAATTGAAAGTATATGATTTTTTTATATAAAATTATTTTGGGGACTAGTCAAACAAAAAATTAGGATAATTTATGCAATAAAATAACTGATAAATGGTAAAAAAATAAAAAATAAAAAGTAAAAAATTGGATTTACCCAGCTGTGTAAACTCTGGTGAGAAGCATCAACAGGTTTTTTACCAGAAATGAGCTCAAGCAAGAACACTCCAAAAGCAAATACATCAGTCTTCTCATCTACAATCCCATGTGTATAGTACTCTGGTGCTAAGTGCCTGTTTAGTGTTTTGAAAAAGAATTAATCAGTATTAAAAAAACAAAACATGCACTTTATTATATAGTTTAAAAATAGAAATAAAATTTGACTAATAAAATACCCAAATGTGCCTTCAATTGGAGCAATGGAATGATGAGACCATTGAGAAGGCAGCCATTTTGCCAACCCAAAATCTGATATCTAAAAACACAAAAAATAAATGATTCTTTTTAGTAAAAAGAGAAAAAAATTAATAAACAATACTCTTTCCGTTTCATATTAGTTATCGTTTTAGATTGTTTTACGTAGATTAAAAAAATAATTGATTTTTCGGTTTTACCCTTAATTAATTTATATTTGATTTGATTTATTGGTCAAAATATTAAAATAATAGAGATAATTTTGGAAATTCTACTAAACATTTACACTGAAAATATAAAAAGACAACTAATTTGAAACGAAAATTAACTCATAAAACGATAACTAATTTGAAACTGAGGGAATAGAAAAAAAAAAAAGATTAAAAAAAAAAAAAAGGACCTGTGGTTGAAAATCTTGGGTTAAGAGAACATTGGAGGATTTAATGTCTCTATGTATAATCCTTCTCTGACAACCTTTGTGTAAATAATGAAGTCCTTTTGCTGTCCCAATTGCAATATTATACCTTGTCTCCCACTCCAATGGTGCTTGATTCAAATCTACAAAAACCCAATAATATATAAACACATAACTTAAGAAAATTATAAGAACCAAGAAAAGATAAAACTGTGAATATATTTTTTATTATTACCATGAAGAAGAGAAGCAACAGAGCCTCTTGAAGAGAAGATGAAAATAAGATAAAGACCATTGTCAATACAACAACCAAGAAGAGACAAAACATTAGGATGTGAAACATGTCCAATGGTTCCAATCTCCATTAAAAATTCTTTTTCTCTTCTTTCATCATCTCTTCCTCCTCTTGTTATTCTCTTTACAGCAATTTCTTCACCATTTTTACCTAATATCCCTTTATACACCTCTGCAAATCCACCTCTACCTACTAAATTCTCTGTTAAAAAAAATAAAATAAAAACTCTTTAAGTTAAAAAAAAAAAAAAAGACATTATTATAGGAATAAAAGTTTCTAGAAAAAAACAGAACCTGAACTGAAACCGTTGGTTGCGTCGTAGATTTCTTCAAAGGAGTAACATTTCCATTTGGGTCTTTGAAACTGTTCTGTTTCTTGAAAACCTTCGACGCATTTGGCGTGAGGAGTTGAGTTCTCAGAGTCTGAGTCAAAACTACGTCGTTTAAAGGAGAAGAGGCGTTTCAAGCTGTTGCTTCGAATGTATTTCATTTTATTGGAATGGAACAGAAGAAAGAAACTCGAGGTTTTATGTAATCACAGAGGAAGAGAGGAAGAAGAAGAGACAGATAGAGAAGGAGAGATATTATTATTATCTGTCTGTTTTTTTGTACTTTGTGAATAAAAACACAGAAGACTTAAATTTGGGTTGGTGAAGGTTTACGATGAGGTCGACCACAGAGAATTAGGTCATGAAAAATAGAGTTTGGCGTTTTTGGGCTTTTTCGCGTTTGGCGTTTGGCGTTTGGAGTTATGAAGTGTTGTACAAAAGGGTGAAAGAACTTTGTGTGGGTGAGACTTTAATGTTATTTTTATGCTTTTTTTATCTCACAAGGCAGGTAGCTTCGCTGGAGGATATCCATGTTCTCAATTTTACTTTTATTTTTCTTCTTTTTTATCAATATTTAAAAGAAAAAAAAAATTGGAGTTGGGAGATAAATATTATAGGGAAGGTATATTATTTTACGGATGTATATAGAGCAATAAGAGCATATATAATGTTTAGTATTATAGTGTTTTAGACACTTGTTAAACTTCAATATATTAAGATAAACATTATAGGAAATGTATATTATTGATTTTATTTTGTGTATACTGATAGCATTTTGATCCATACTCGTTCTGGAGATCATCATATATATATATAGAAATATCTGTTAAAATCTTAAAATATAGTAATAAACAACATTATAATTTATTGATATTTGATTCGCATGATCTAATGTCTTGTTCTTAAGTTATCTCCGATATATATTTTAGTATTTGTTTTGCTCTTTAAATTTACGGTTATTCGAATTTGGGACATTATATCCAATAATTACAGGTAAAAAGCAGTGAGTAGTACATATTTTTTGTAAGTCCTAGTATATATTTTGGATAGGGGACAAAATGACACATATAGTACCAAACTAAATTTATTTTGAAACGTAACATCGTATTTGAATTTGGATACAAAGCCTGCAATAGAAACATACAAATTCATAAATCGATTGAGTTAATGGCGTTTAGATATATGTATGTAATGTATGTGGGGTCTATTGGTGAATTTGGATTCGTCATATAATTGTGGTCAGATTACTGTCGAGTAGTTAATGAAGTCAAAAAAAAAAAAAAAAAAAAAAAAGAAGTAAAAAAAAACAATGCCACTTTGACAGAGATATAATAGATTCTTCTAAAACTCTCTTTCTATTTTTTAAAAGTCAAGCCTAACATATTTTGCTTAATTAAGTGAAACTATTGTTAGGTTGTCCAAATCTCATTCTCTTCTGCCTAACATTCGTCAATTTTATGAGCGCCAATCCTAGTAGAGTTACTACTGCAGTAGAACTAACTAACCATTATTTTATTTCAACAATTATATGCAGGGGCAGAGGGAGTATATATAATCATGGGGGTCAAATGACACCCATGGATTTTAGAAAATTGGTTTAATTTTTATCAAAAAAAATTAAATTGATCCCTATCTAGAAAGAATATTGACCCTCATAAATTTTTAATTTTATTACAAATGGAAGAAAATAATTATACTCTCTTATACAAACTATTAAATCAAAAATTCTCTATAACAAATAAATACTTTATAATATAGAAATAGGTCCATTAACCTAAATAGTGTGATATTTTTCTTTAACCTAAAACTTTTTTGTTTTTTTTTTCCAAACTTTTTATTTCAATTAAAAATGGTTAGAAATCATGTTAAGATTATAATTCTATATAAAAGGTTATATACTTGTTAACTGTTGTACATAAATTATTTTTTGTATATGAGATTTTATTAACCAATTTAGTGTAATTACTTAAATAAATTTATTTTTGTTTGATTTAGTTTCCAAACTTTTTACCGCTTTTATTAATTTAGTTTTTATTTTATTTTTTACTGGTTTTAATAGTTTTGAACAATTATGTTTACATGAACAAACATCTTTCTTTCAAACAATAGGAATAAAGTATATAACTTTTTATATAGAATTTTAGCTCTTAAAAAATCTATGTTACCAATCAAATATATTATTTTCACAAATTTTTTATTATTGACCCCTATGAATGAATATTTTGGTTTCGTCACTGATTATATGTCTATGCAAGTATATGTAATATGTTATATGTTCTTTAACCAAAATAAATTATGTATATGTTTGTGAAATTACATATTCATCGTTTTTTTCTTTCTTTTCTGAGCTCTAGGTCTAGGGACTATTATTTTGTTTAATTTTGTGTTTGTATATTTTTTATATGTGTCGAAATTGTTATTATAAATGCGAACGGAAAAACGCAAAAGAAAAAAATATCTGTCTTTTAACATATGAACAAATATATAACATTTTTTTTGGGTATTGGACTTCTCTTACGCTGAAGATATAAAGTTATGGTTCTGAATTCATTTAAAGCGGAGTTGCTTAAACTGCAATGAAGAATCTTTTAACTATAATTATTTAAATTTTCGTATTCAAAGGACTAGCTTAGCCTTAAGCAAATAAGCATAGGTAGAGATAACAATAAACTGAACACATTGTCAACCTTCTTGAGTTCATTTGAAGATTATAAATCGTTTTCTTCGAATTTGGAATACCATAAAAGCATAAGATCAAAACATATCTCGATCTTTTCTTTTTTTATATATAGCTTTTAATTCTTCACGATTATATCTAGATATTTATCATTAGATAGCTATAAGAAATAGAACTTAGCTACATATGTACTGCAGTTTTAACATTTTAGCCACTACTTTAATTCTTTTTTTTTTGCCACTACTTTTTAAAAAATTTGTGTATATTAATGTAAGTATATTGATCTAACTACCGGAACAAGTGAAGAAGCAAAAACATGTTCAGTTCAACTGAATGTTTCATCTTTTTCTGATTGTCCTCTTTACTTCATTATTTTGAGTGTCTAAAGGTCATTGGCTTGCATGTATAGATACTATATTAGTTGGACGATACATATATATTAGTTAGTATTTAATTATTAAATAATTAATATTACGGCCTCACATCAACTTCAGAAGTTCTAGAAGACGACGCATGGCACTTACTTGGACAGGATTGATCTCTGTGAATGGAACAGTTTACTTAATGTCTACTGAGATAATGTTTTGTTTTAAAGCGACGTTGTTAATTAATTGACCATATATTAATAAACAAATTGACAGAAGTACATTATTATTGATCGAGTTTGTCTATAATATTTAAGTTTACTTGACGACCCCTAGTTATTTATCGAGAGTTCTTATCTTCAAGGGATTTTACATAAGTTAGTGAATTTGATTTGCGAAATTTAATATGACAATAGATTTTTTTAAACATTAGCTCCAAATATCCGAGTAGAGCTAAAACGTATAACTAATCTGGGGGATGAATTTTTTTAGTAAAAGAACCAAAATTTATCCCAAAAAACAAGAACCAAAATTTATCAAAAATAAAAAAGAACCTAAACTCAAGTGATTAAAGTTAACACCTTTTGTATCAGAGAAATAGAATTTGAAGAGGTAGTAATGCTATTTGCCTTAATCCAATACCACAATGCGTCACAAATGCAAGCTGAAATAATTAAAAAAAAAAAAAAAAGAATAGATTGAAGTGTAATTGATACTCTCTCCGTTTCAAATTAGTTGTCATTTTAGGAGTTAATTTTCGTTTTAAATTAGTTGACGTTTTAGGTTTTTTAATGCAGATGTTTGGTAGAATTTTCAAATTTGTTTTTATTATTTTTATGTTTTCACCAATAAAATAAAATCAAATATAAATTAATTAAGGATAAAAAAAATTAATTGTTTTCTTAAAGTACATAAAATAACATAGAACGACAACTAATATGAAACTGAGGGAGTATATACTAGATGACAAAAGGTTTGAAACAAAAATATGAAATTTTTTCAGTGACCAAATTTTTTTTTTCTTACAGATTCGTATATATACATGAAAAAATATTGTTCGACCAAAAAAAAGATATGAAAGGAATATTAAGCCCGTCGGTCGATGATCACATTATAAAAATATCAGAGTGAGGACTGAGATCTGTATTACAACATTTACATGTAACCAAAGCTATCAAGACGGCGACGTTCTACTTTTTATTCACGAGTCCCCCAACCATTCTCCATTGAGAGACCTCGATTCTTTATATTTGACAGTGACAACAACCTTACATTTTATTGTCAGCTAAGCTGTTGTTATTTCAAATTGGATTTATATTTATTAACATATTTATGATATGATATGATATGATATATTGATGTCGTATATCAACATCAACCCGTAAATTTTTTTATATAAATAACTCAGTTGTTTAAGGAGTATTACAATCTAAGATGATCAACATCAATTAACTACATAATTTTGATTAAGTTATCATTTAATTTAATGCTACACCAAAATAGTATACTCCCTCATATGTTTAAAGTTTGCATTTTCTATTTTATTTAAAACTAGGATTCTAGTTGTATATATATTCTTCTGATTCCAAATTTGTAAAAACTAATAATGAAAATCATAGAAAGTTAATAGAAAAAAATAATATTTACTTATAATAATAATAATATGGTCAAATATCTTCCTTTATAGTTTGAACATGTCAAAGAAAACAAATATAATTCGGTTGGTAATACATCATTATTCATTAGTCAGTCTCAGTCTCGTTCATTACTAATCGTGTCCATTATATCAAAATTGGCTAGCATTCAAGAGTTTGGCTTATTGGCTATATTTATTTTTCTAAATAATTAGTTCAATTTGTATATTTCTAAGGCTATAGGGAAAGTACAATTTTTACAAATGTACTAAAAAATAATATTTTGTTGTTCCCTTTCATCAAATTAAGAAAGATGAATAAGAAACATTGATTCTTATATATATATGTAGATTTGTACATCGAAACATAATTCAACCGATGTTATAGTTGAGTAACAATGTAAACAAGTCATAAAATAACGAACAAATTTTAAATTTCTATTATGAATTATCCTAATACGAATTTCTTAACAAGGAGTCCATTTAAACTATATGGACAACAATTATGTTTTTTTGTTTTCTGTTAAAAGCTGAAAGGAGTAGTGTCAGTTACTTTTAGATACTCGAGAAGTTTGATTTACTTTATGGGGAGAAATAATTGACTAATGCAAAAATCAACATTTATAGAGGTTCGAGTTTCTAGCAATAAAGATTAATATAGTTAGACGAAAAATGGTCCCAACAGATAAATAATATACTTAGTAAAGAGTTTGAGCAGTTTCCTATACCGAAGTACGCATGCATGCAATAAAGTTGGTCTTTGCATTTTACCAAAAAAAAAAAAAAAAAAAAAAAAAAGAGTTGGTCTTTGCATTCTTCACGAGATGGTGAAGAAGCGACGCTACAAAAACAGTGCCTTTTAGTGAGATGGGTTCTGGTTCAACCGTTTTGGTTTGAGCCAACTCTAACTAAGCTAGGATATATTTGGTGGTCAAAATCTAACCGTCCAATCCTAGTAGTTAACCAGGCTGAGCCAGTGAGCCTAATCATATATGCAAATATATGTAGCTCATAATGATTATTAAGTGAAATAGTAAATCATTATCGTTTTTTTTGTTGGTAGGTGGGTGGAGACGAGTCTCCCCCAAAATATTAATAGAAAAAAACCGAACTATAGTCGGACATTCCGTGGATGCGCAGATCTACTAGTGTCCTCCAAAGCAATCTGACCAACAAACTCTAGCCTAGATTCAAAAGAATGAAAACCTAAGGGTAGTGTGAACGCATAGTTCGCTAATCTGTATCCTAGACGATTAACTTTCCTATACACATGTGAAATACGCACTATCCAGTCCGTTGATATAAAACCATAACACATACGTACTAGGAAAGACAAAAGATGTGAATCCTTATCATTGTCTTGAGAAAACCAACAACTATCTCCGAATCTACTTCCAGTTCTAGGCGTGTGATCCCTCGCTCTCAAGCTATGTATAGACCATAGTAGACTCCCCATAACTCTGCTAGCGACGCATAAATCATTATCAGTTCTTATAAGGTTAACGTCTTCTGGATAATGCAACACATATACGTATATTGAAACTTTTATAAATTAATATTCGATAAATTAATATTTCGCTAAATTAATAATTTTCTCTGGTCTCAAATTAATATTTTGACCTAAATATTATTGTCTATGAATTAATAAACACGGTAAATTAATAAAATTTTATTAAATATATTAGTCCCAATAATATTATTTTATAGAGATTTTACTCTAGTTATAATTTGTTGAGGATTCGACCTCAATAACCTCTGATTTCACCCTAACAATCTTCCCGTCTCAGTCTCGCACCAGAACCCAAAATATCAATTGACTCGAATGATAGCATAACATATATATGTACAAAGAACTTTGAAAAAACTTTATATGTACAAAACCTTTGCCCTGCAATCTCTACTATGTAAAGCTGGATTACAATGGTGTTAAGCGTCACTTATTCTCTCTCTAATAGAGGTTGATCCTAGTTGCTAATTCTGGATATTTTTGGTTGAACCTGGACCTCTAATTTGATTTTCATTTGGAAAATTTTCTATTGAGCCACTAGAAGAGACGTATGGACCTTGGCCAAAAACTTATAACTAACTTTATTACCAAAATAAACCCTCTTAACTATTAAAACATATAACAAACCTCTGTTTTGTTCAAATCTAACTAATGTGACATACTATAGAAAAATAATTGTAATTGGTAAGTAAGTATAATGTACAGTGTTTGAAGATTTCTTAACATAGTGTTTTTGAATACTCGAGCTCGTAAAGAAAGATTAATATGGTCAAAGAAGAAATTAAATTTGTTTCTTAAGAAATAAAGTTAGAAAGCTTTTGCTAAGATATATTATATCATTGTGATTTATTCTAGTTTTGGTTAGTTCATTATAAAAATTTTATAGGATTTTGGTATTAGGAGAAATGATAATTTTTTTAATAATGTATTTTAAATGATATATAAAACAATAAACTATTATTTCTTTTGTTGGTCAACAAATTAAATTATGCCATTATTATGTTAGAAAATAGTTGTCTGTTCGAATTAAATATTCTATTAGTTTCACATGAATTAAGAAATTAATGAATTATTCTTTTTTCTTGGTCAAAATAAATTAAATATTCTATTATTTTCAGATGAATTAAAAAAGAAATTAATTATTCTTTTTTTCTTGGTCAAAAAAATAAATATTCTATTATTGTCTTAGAAAAATAGTTGACTCTTCAACTTATGTTTTATTTAAATGGTCAGTAAACTATGAGTAAATTATACAATTATTAAGAATTATAGGGAAAGAGTTTCTTAAAAATGTACTAAGTGCATGAATTTGTGTTGTGTTATTCTTCGATCTATTCATATTTTAAGATTTACTGTGAGACTGAGAAAGAGAAGTTTCAAGGGTGAAATCAACAAATTATTGAGGCCGAATGTTCAACAAAAATGATAATATCTGAGCGTTGCATGTTGTGAAGGTAATAATACTTTCAAGGACGATGCAATTGCTATGACAGGTCAGTTAGTTGATACATTTTTTTCGATTGGGTTTTAAAAAAGTGTTCACTTGTGTAACCCTTTCTTAATACACATTCAAAGAATGTATCCGTTAGCTGATCAGCCAAAGCCTTTGGATCGTCCTTGAAAGCACCAAAAAATATCTTGATAACATATAATATATATATATATATATATATGTATATATATATATATATATATGTATATATATATGTATATATATATATGTATATATATATATATATATATGTATATGTATATATATATATATATCTCCTAAGCTATACCATTTCAGTAAGTTCTCTTTGAAACCTTACAATATGATCTAAGACTCAAGCTGTCTGATGATTATCGCACAATCGTTTAACCAAAACCTCAGTTTGCTGACTTCTCCATATAGGTTGCATTCTCTATATTACCACATAAGGAAACATAAAACCCTGAAAATTATTTAGCTTTGATTTGCGTTCGTAATCACACGTCAATTTTAATTCGTCATTAGATAATTGCAAGACATCGCTATTTGTTCTTGGAAAGTATTGTTCATGTCCATCATTTACTCTGTTGTATTTACTTACATTGGTTGGTGTTGATGACAAATTTTCAGAAACTCTGTTGTATCTATAAATATTCTGTTGTATCTTATTTCTTTCAGATTCATCATTTACTTTGTGTGATCTATAGAATTTTTTCCAAGATTTTGAAAAGAAAAACAAATCTCTCCAAAAACTATTTAACTTCAAAAATGATAAATTAATCTAGATAGACCGTTAAGTTACATAATTTGGGGTATAAATTCAATCAACTAGAAAAAGTTTAAAAAAAAATTAGAGTCAAGAGACCACTTAATTTTTGTTTGTCTCTATACTTTGGCAGTTTGGACATCGGTTTGTGGCAAGCTCATTGGCCGCACAATCAATCCAGACTGCCATACACGCTTCTAATCTTTGATCAAAAAGAGGAAATCAAAAGAAGACTCCACTCTCCGACTTGCTCCATCATCTCCAGACACGTGTCTCTCACCACCGCCTTACTTGAATCATCGACAAGATAATTCAGAACAAGCTCTTCTCTTGTCGATCGACTTCACCGAAGTGCACCTGATCTGCACTCCTGCTGGATCGTTTTATCCCCCCCCCCATTGCTCAGAGATGAGCTCACACTCGCCTCTTCCATGTTTCAGTTTTTATGTTTTCCAGAATTGTTTTACTTACTCTAGTTTCCACTTGTAAATCCCACTCTAATAAATATCACATTAAAAAAAAAAAAGTAAAAATTAATCCAAAATCCAAATGAATCATTTCTTAGTACATGACAATGTTTGCATAATCTCCTCTATTCAACGTTGAAGTGTCTTGCAGAGCACACCGCCACATCTACTACCATCTCCATTGTCACCGCCATGTTGTTCTGGAAAATCAACTTTGAGAAGGCCCTTGCAAGAAATCGGTCTAAAATCCTCTATATTAAATCCCAAACTTTCTTGGGAACTAGAGTAACCTCTGTGCCATTCCTCTGCTTGAGCAAAAATCCAGAGTCAAAGTTCAGAATTGGTTATCAGCTTTTCATAACTGTGTAAATGTATGATCCGTCTCCTCACTTGGCAGGATTGGAGAAACACGCACATAAGAAATGGCCTGAACTGCCCACTGCTGATGAGAAGTTCTTGTATCAGAAATCAAGAGTTAAATGGGTATGTCCAACCCTAATGTTTAACAACCTCACTTGGAGAATTAAACGAAGAGAAGTTTTTATATTATAACTTTTTTGAAAACTGATATCTTTAGGGTTGGACATACCTTATGAATATCATTCAATATGGAATAAAAAAAATTTTCTTGTGAGGTTGTTGAACGAAATATTTAAATTATTGGTGTTGTTCGCCAGAGAACAAATTGTAAGTAAAACTGAATCAAATTACATAGATTCTCTCCCTAATATGAATTCGTGATTCGGATGGAGTGAATCATGAAATCTTGATCTCTCACCTTTTCAGTGCCTCTAATTAATAAAATTGACGTGAAGTCTCTCTATATAGAAAAATATTAAATACACCCAAAAACTCTAGGATATATAAGATTTTCTAACCCTAATGCCCACCACTAAACATAACTTTCTAGGTCTACCATCTTATCATCATCATACATCATGTCATTATTGAATCTATATATATGTTATCTGACTTCATCATCATTATCACATCACCACATCAAACCTAAACTATAATCATGAAATACTAGAAAAAGAAGTCAAGATGAGACTAAAGATTCATATATCACACCCTGACCTTAGAGATAACGGATTGTGCAGCATATCAATCTCTTTATCTTTGATTCAACGGCAAAGTGACAAGAAAAAAAGAATTTCTAAATCTTAAGTCTCATTCTATTTCTCTTATATAGGATGATAGTTAACTATAGTTTTATTGGAAAAGAAAAATTTGACCTCAATTTTGAGAGTGATATGGACTTGTGAAATGGATCTTGTGTTAGATATATTACAAAATCTTGAAAAAAACAATTAATTATATATATATATATATATATATATATATATTCTTTTTACCACTTAAGTTCTATTTATATTTTCTGTTAATTTGAAATAAGAGTGGGTTAATTATAAGTTTTTCTTTATGATTTATTATAGACGTTATATATAATGTTTTGTATATAACTAGTGGCAGATGCACATAGAGAATGGGTGGGATAGTTGCCCCCTTAAAATTTGTAAAACTAGCCTAATCTTTTAAGGATTTGCAATAATGCCCCCTTAATTTTTTTAAACAGCTTAATTTTGTAAAGAGTTGTAATAATGTCTTGGAATGTATGTCTAGATCCACCTCTGTATATAACATATATAAATTTAAAAGTACGAATTATAAATACGAATCCATTTGTAACGTTGTTTTAATACAAATCCAGCAAAACATTTTACAAGTACGAATCCACATTCATTTAAAATTTCATATAAACTCTTATGTTTGTATTCATGTTAATTGATTAAAAAGGACATAAAGACATTTCTTTGTTAAAACAAGATAAAATTACAGGAAGAGATATGATATCTTTGAACCTAACATTCACAATCTAATAAAAGTCAGCCACGCAGTCCATTGACAGACTGTGGAGGAGCTGAGTTCCTTCTACGGTCTGATTTAGGTAAATGTTTAGCCATTATAGATTCCTGCATCAGAAGATTTGTAAAATTTTGTCATGTTTCTGGATGATCATAGTAATGGAGAGATACAGTGATGAGATCAGTTTATATTCATAAAAAAATAATACCTGTTCTTGAATTATGCTGCGTGCCTCTACGAGTTGTGCTTCAAGTTCAAGTTCCCTCTCTGACGCTTCTGAAGTAATTGATACTTCTTTCTGTGCATCTACTAACTGACCCATACGCTCCTTCATTAATCGAAACAAAGTAAAAAGAATGAAACAAGTTTAGTAGTATATGAGAAGCTATAAAAATAGGTAACTTCCTTTACCTTTATGGAAACCATCTTAGAGCGTAAACTATCTTCTATCTGGCCTCGAGCCATACGAAAAGGCAGATCGAAAACATCCTGTCAATACAAATCTTTCTTGTTGATAATATGTATATGCAACTGGAATCAATTGAATCTTTGAGTTAGCTTATAATGAAGATTTATTTACCGTCTTCCCGCCCAAAGGAGACTGAGAAGGGTCTGTACCGGGTCTTCCATTACCTATCGAAGATTGTTTGGTTAATCCCCCGGAAGCATTCAAGAAAGAACGCATGTCGCCCTGTCAAAATGTATCATAGCCTTTCAATATATAAGAATCATTAAAACTCTCTCCCACGCAAAAGGAATAAGTAATTTTACCTGCGTGGATCGCAGTAACGCTCTCAAATCAGTATTCTCTGCCATCAGTTCTTGATTTTTCGCCTCATATGCATCCACCTGACAAGATCATATCACGCCAGTTTATATAAGTAAAGTAACACATTAATTCAATGGAGGTATGAGAAGCTAATATTGTCATGGTAGTTACAATTTTTTTGTAGAAATCAGAGTCAGCTTTCTTCCCGCTCCATGTTCCGCGTTGTCTCCCTTCTTTCTGTTTATATATATACAAGAATTGTTCATTAGCCAAAAGGGTTGATACTATAGTAAAACTATATAGTAGCTATTTAAAATAGCAACTAGTACCTGGAGTAGATTCATAATCTCCATGCCTGATCTCGTTTCCTTCTTTTTCTCCATCAACACTTGGTTTAACCTCTCCTGAAACAAGATCAATTTTTCATTTACTAAGATTCAACCTATATTTATTACAAACACTCAAGAGTGTGAAACCGTACCTGTAACTTTATGTACTCCTTTTCTTTTTTCTTTGTTTCATGTAATTGTTGGGTCTTGACTTGCTTTCATACACAAACAAAAAAAAAATGTTCAAAAGGCATTGCATTGCATCAGCATTCCCTAATTCTTTAGAACATGATCCACATTAAGGATAATAGCTGGTAAAAAGCTATTGATCAAACCTGATTAGCAATCACCATTCGTTGAAACTCATCTCTCTCTTTCTGAAGCTTCTCATTCTGCGCCTTCAAAGCCGCTGTATTTTTAGCTTCCTGAGTCAATAAAAAACAGAATGTCATGAAACCTTATCAATACATTTTTTCCTTAGTCCAACCTCAGATATATCTCTTACCGTTCTAGTCACCGAACCAAGTTCCCTTTCCTTGGCTTGCAATTGAGTCTCAAGCCTTTCAATTTTTCCTTCTAGTCTCGCCATGTCAGATAAAAGTCTAAAATAAACAAGAAACTTGGTAAAAAAAATCAATGTTCTCAAGCAAAAACCAAATGTAGAAAAAAAAACTTCATAGATGCAAACAAAAGTAACTTTATCAGCATTTTTGTCTTCTTCTTTGCTCTCTCAAAAGGATTTTACTAAGAACTAAACTCTAAACACACATAAAACCAAAAAAAAAAACGGTAATAAGATTCTTTATATACAAATCATGATCTAAAGATTACAGAGTTCATCTTTGTTCACAGCAAACATGATCATAAAAGATTGTAGTTTAATTCACATTGCACACAGAAAAAAATCAAAGTCAAGTAAAAGACAAAATAGTCACCGACTCACCGTTGTCTCTGATCATTAGAAGATTCTCTAAATTCCACATCTCGTTGCCTCTGTTGAATCAAAGCGTATATGCAATTACAAGTTCTGGCGATTGAAACCTAATAATACAAAGTTTTATCGAAATCAGATTTCATGAAACAACCATTAAAGATGATTCAAGAGAAAAAAAAAAAAAAAAAAAAAACTCACAGGATCGGTAGCGAAGAGGTCGAGCGAAGCGGAGAAGCCATAGGTGACTAAGCTTTGATTTAAGTATTTTATACAGTGCTCCAGATTATCAACATCCGCAAAACTATGATCCCTGAGTCAACAAATTTGAATTCAAAATCGAAGCAGAAGAAGAATAAATCAGAAACCTAGAAATGACGAGAGAACTCACCCGATCAGTGGAAAACCAAACTGAGTCGTCGTCGTCAACTACAGAAGAAGCAATGAAACGCTTAGAGAAAAGAGAAAAGAGAGAATCGGGAATTCAGTAAGAGATAAAAGAGAAGTCGTACTCTGAAATCAAGTTCCGGCACAGTCAATGACATCGTTGACGGAGCCGCCGTAAAAATTGACGCCGGAGATATAAAGAAAGGGACAAAGTAAGCTTTTCACCAAAATTCCAAAAAGTTTAAAAAAAAGTGAGTCAAAACAGTGAATGTGTGTCTCTCTTGGATAGATCTATCTTGGGGAGTGAGCAGAGAATTAAATTTAAAAAAAAAAAAAAAAATTAAATAGTTATAATTGGTTTTAGTAGTGTACGTTATGTTGCACTGAATTGATCCTTGTTTCTTCACGTGATTAGTTAGTGGTACGATTGGTTTCGCGTGTTTTGATTACGTGTCATTTTATTAGTGGTTGTGGTTAGTTTTATTGGGTCTACCGCGTTACTGAGTATTAACATACAACATTCGATAACTAACTTTGCTGGATTATTGGGCGGGAGATGCCACGTAGGACTTAGTAACGTTTACTCTAATTCGTTGGAGTCGTGCCGACCATTATCTTCTTCATGAGTAGGCTTGGACATAATATCTGAATCCGAAGAACTGATCCAAACTCGATCTTAAAAAAACAATCTGAACTTAAATCTGAAATTTTAAAATATTCTAACGGGTTTTAAATTTGAAAACTTAATAATCCGAATCCTAATCGATCCGAATCTAAATCCGAACATGTACCTAAACATACACAAAATATTATGACATCTCCATTGGGATACCTCAATGAGATACCCTTCAATAAAATAAAATAAAAAAATTAAAAAACATGAGAGAGAAGGTGAAAAAGTCTCTCATTTGAGAGACTAAGACCATCTCCAATGGTTAAGAACCCCTCAAGGGTTCTTAACAATATTTATAATTGAAATATTGACAAATCAATAGTTTAGAAACTCATGAAGGTTTCTTATAAAAAACATACTCCAATGGTAGAACCTCTAATGAGGTTCTTAAAATTAATTTTTTTGAAATATTGTGTTTAAAGTTTAAACCTAGTATTACAAGTTTACTATATCTACTTTGGTTTCTACTTGTTTGTGTTACAAGCAAGAACAAGAAAATAAGCCTAACTTACATACCAAATGAGTATTTCTCAATGATTTGAACCATGCTTTTTACTATTTTGGCAAGAAAAAAAAAAAAGTAAAAGAGGAAAAATCTATCCTACCTTCGTATCCAGAGCTCTCCTCTATTTCCTGGTGAAAGGAAAGAACCAGAGCTCCAATCTACTACCTTGGCTTGCATATTAGGAGCCAGTAGTCCCACTGAAGAATACCTACTAAGCTTTTCCGAGTTGAAGCCTCTTGTTCCAACTGCAGTTGATTCAGTCATTCCATATCCCTGTAACAAAATTTGATCCCATATATACACACTTTCAACTAAAATCTAAACAAATAATAGTGCAATCCAAAACTAATGGCCTCATGAATTCAGTTTACTTATTCCTTTTGAGAAGAGATGTCAAAGTTAACAAATCTAGATTATATTTCCTATTGTGTATATGGATGAATAACATTAGATTCAGTTCCTAACTAACTTACATAAATACTAGAAGAACATTTTTTTCAAACTTTTCCATAGATATCGCTCATAAAAAAACTTCCAACAATAAAATACAGAGACCTGAACCAAGTCGACATGAGGAAGAGTCCCAAGAAAATCTTCAATGAACTTCCCACTTAAAGGAGCTGCTCCAGAAGAAACCTGATTTAAGTTTTTAAACACTTCGCCGCAAACTCCTTTTGCTTTTTTTGTCAATGCCATCAACATAGGAGAAATGAATCAAGTCTATATAAGAAAAACATGTAATGTCTTGTTCCTCTAAGGAGAAATGAATCAATATTCAGAACAACATTCATTTATTAAAACAAATACAAAGGACACATCACAGTTCATACATTTATCTAAGAAATGCAAAGTGGCTCGTGAGTTCATACATCAACTTCCAGAAAACAATCAATTAGGATTTAACACAAAATCAATCTTGTTGAGAAAATTTCCAGAAAACAATCAATTTCAAGTATGATGTAGACAACTAATTTAAAGCCTTTCAATTCATTCACCTAATCTAAATCAAACAAAATCAACAATCAATTTCAATTTCAAATTCGGATTTAGAGATTTTAATTTCATAACTCAAAATCAATTTTAAGGATTTCAGTTTCATTAGCTCAAACCAAATAAGACGGAGACTTATCTGAAGAAGAACTGATCGGAACTCTCGCATTCCTCTTATGCCACCGCGGCGGATACTGAGGAGGAGGAGGCAGAATCGGCGAGGGAAGAGGCTCTCCGGTGGATCTCCGATATCTGAAAGCGGAGAATGATATCGAAGAGGAGAGTGTGGTGATTCGTTGTAACTCTGTGCTTCAGAGTTCGATGAAGCGGTCCGCTTCATGATTTCTCCGGCGTATGCTTCCCGGAATTTGATTTGCAGAGCTTTTGTGAGTGTGTGTGTGAATTTGTTTGCTATGGGTAGTGAGAAAGTGAAGCAGAAAAATGAAACGAGAATTCTCACGCGTCAATTTTTTTTTTTTTTTTTTGTATCTCCACCAATCATAGACTGACACATTAGAGGTTCTTAACAATCCTAAAAACTCTAACATTAGAACCGGTTCTTAAGTTATTTATGAGTTTTCTTTTAATTTTAATTTTTTTAATGTTAAGAACTCTATTAAGAACCTCCTAAAAACCTCCGTTGGAGGTGCTCTAAGTATCCTAATTAGAAACCTTCTTTTCACTTATTCTCTTTTCATTGGTTCATTTTCAAGTTTAAAATTAAAAATTAAATATACAAATTAAATTATATCAAAATATTAATATACTATTGTGTAGATATTCTTTGGGTATCTAAACTGATGGACATGCTCTAAGTATATACTAATAATATATTAGTAATAGTATATTTGTAGTAAGCGAAGTGTCCCAAATATTCAGAATTTTTGGATATTTTGGATATTTTGGTATTTTCGGTTACCTTTGGATAGATGTAGGTAATAATACCCGTGTTTTTTTTTTTTGGATGTTTTCAAATAATTAGATAGATTTGCATTTAAATTTTTTTGATTTTTAGATATTTGTGTAAACCCGAACCCAACCAAATTCGAATCGAATCCGACCCAAAATTTTAAAATATCTGAACGGGTCCTAAATTTCTAAATCCAAAAAACCCGATCCGAATCCGACCATAATACTCGAATGCCCATACCTATTCATGAGTTTTTTTTTTCTTTTTTGATGAAAGGTTTTTCTCTTGAGTGATACATTAAAATTTTCAGTATTTGAAACTTTTTAAGGTTACAATAGTATTTTTAAACATCATTTGGAAGGTTGACAAAAAAAAAAAAAAAAACAGCATGTGGAAGAACTATATAAAAAGATCCAACCCACTATAAGAAAACATAACATTAATCCAAAACCCAAATCAATGATCAGCTAAAAATGATAATGTTACATGATAATATTCCAATAATTCTAAAAATTCCAAAGGTTTGAATCCTTTCTAAATAATCCGAAAGAAAGAAAGAAAAAAGACTTAAGACCACAATGATAACATAATCTCCTCTAATTATGCCGAGGCTTCTTAAACAACGCACCACTACTGCTAGCTCCATCGCCATCGACAGTCGGAGAACGCTTCTTCAATATAAAATCCGAGAATGCATCAATAAGTTGTTCAGCCAGAGCCTCTGAATCATCCTTGAACGCATGAATGAATGTTCTCACGACTTTTGTCTCCTCAGCGGTAGCTCTTAAGCTATACCACGTCAGAAACCTCTGTCTGAAGTCCTTATTAATATGCTCTGAAGACTCAAGATGTCTTAAGATCTTCACACAATCTTCTAACCTAAAACCATAACTTGTTGGAGTCTTCACACTCTTAGGTTTATCTTGACGGTCATTGATTTTGTTTGACTTGAATTGAGGAAAATTCTCCGGGACAGGTTCTTTTATGAACAACTTTTTATCTCCAGAAGTTTTTTTCTTTTTATGCTGGACATCAGAATCGGTTTCGAGGCAGGTCCTTTTTCCATTGCTCTTGGTTTCAATTTCTAAAATTATTGCAGGGTATGAGAAACTAAAACATGTTATAAAAGAAAAATACTTCATCCGTTTCAAAATATAAGACGTTTTGGTTTAAATCACGCATATTAAAAAGTTATTTTGATTTTTAAAAAATATTTTTTAATATATAAACAAAAACACTTGAACCAATTATAAAATAAAACTGTAAACTGTGATTGGTCGCACAAAATTCAATAAAATAAAAAGTTACATAAAAATGAGAACACATTATAATTTGAAAAACAACAAAAATTTTAAAACATCTTATATGATAAAAGGGAGGGAGTATATAATTTGTGTGAAAAATGTATTTACCTAATGTTTTGACTATACGGGAAGTGCTCTCCGAGACAGGTTCCTTTATGAACAACTCTTTTTCTCCAGAAGTATTTATCTTTTTCTGTTGGACATCAGAATCGGTTTCGAGGCTGATCTTTTTTCCTTTGCTCTTTTCAGTTTCTAAAAGTTATCTCAGTGTATGAGAAACTGGAGAATGTTATAATATAAAGGAAAAATAACTTGTGTAAAACATGTTTTTACCTAATGTTTTAACTGAACTAGAAGTGCTCTCAACCGGTTTAAAACGAGTAGGCTTCTTGCCCTTCCTTGGTATCTTTCTATTTGGTTCTCTCTTTTCATCAAAATCCATTATACTGTTGCGTGAAGTAAAAGGACCCATGAAATAGAATTAGCATTCATCAACTTGAAAAAGTAATAGGAAGAAGACGATATATAAAATAAGTAGTAAATTAGTAAAAGTATCAATATGTTCATTTTCACGAGTATAAAAAAAGTCTTACAACTTCCAATGCAAAAAATCCAACATTTCCAAGGCTTTGGTTTTAAAACCTAAGAACAAATTTTTTGATCATTGATTACATTTTTTGAATAAATTACTCAGATTTGTATAATCCGACGTTCTTCACATGTAGAAAAGGTCGCAAACTTTCATTTCCATTTTATTTAAATTTAATGGGAAAAAAAAACACACAATAACATTTCCAAGGCTTCATCTTAAAACCGAAGCATAAATTTCTATAAATCTTGCAAAACAAAATTTCTAAAAACTATGAAAATTACCGTCGAGAGAAGAGGCGATGAGGGAGAATTGTAGAGAGCCTAATCAGAATCTTCACAGCCTGCAGTGAAAAAAATTAAAAAAAAGAGAGATTTAAAAGAGAAAAAGGTCAAGGGTATGAAATAAAATAGAAAAAATAGATTGGAAAGAACAAAAATAAGGATTCTTTCTCAAACTAGAGAATCGAACGTTACGTTAGTATTTAAGTTATATAACTCATCTTAAAATCAATTGAGTAAAAAAGTAAAAAACAAAAAAGTAACATAACATATCATCACATATCATCATCGGATGACATATATTAAATATTTCTTATTTTATTTTCTCATCAAATGGTGTTATATTTTGATTTAGTCTAACACAAACCAAATAAAATTATTATTTTATCTTGTTTATTAATTCATCCAGTATTAATCTATAGAGGTATTGCACAGTATATAATATATTAGTACATCTTATATTATTCTACTTTCTACATCAACTTACCAAAAAAAATTGTTTTCCAACACTAGAAAAAAGAGTAGTAACACAAACAAACAAATAAAATCAACGAAATATATGTTACATTTACATTTACATCTTTATAAGTAATAGCCAAAGCCAAAATATATGTTTCTGATTTTATATTTGTTCCCTGAATAAGCAAAGCAACAAATAAAACTACATATCTGCGAATTACTTGTGACCTCTACTTGTTCTTCAAGGATGATGAATCTTAACCGTTAGATGCAAAAGCTGATCTCTCTAGCTTCTTGACACTTAAGAACCATTGTTGAATTCTCAAGATGAATACACTACGAAAGGTACTGCATGATGGGTTTAAACACGAGAAAAATCAAAGCTCGTTAGCAACTTCTAACACTCTCAAGATCAAAAATCTATATAAGCAAAAGTGTTAAAAATGACTCACATAGAAGAAACACCATTAGCATTAAGGAAACAGTGAGTTTGATTGGATGATTAAATGGTAAGCGTATCGGATTTGTTAAGCAACAAGTCTTGTCAAAGAGCTGAAAAAAAACAAAAAACACTAAACATGATTATGATCAAGAAGTGAAGCTAACAGATTAAGTTATTATAAAAACTCACCTGATTATAATCAAGAAGTCTCTGTAACCACAATACATGCTTAGTTCCTTTCACTTTAGGAGTAGCTTCGATTTCGATTTGTGCCACAAATTTCTTATTTACTTCTTCTTCATCTTCATTACCACTAGGAACTATAATCCTCAAAGCATTAAAATTTGGTGAACTCCATGTTCTTCTTGTCCCAACTGCTACATTTTCTACTTTTACTCTTTCTTCAATGTCTATAACACATTCAGAGGCATTACCATAACCTCTAACTTCAACTCCATTAATAGAATCTATCGACTTGATGCTATTAAAACTCTCTGAAGTTGGAGAAGATCCAGAGAGAAACATGGCTAAATCATCACGTTCTTCTTCATTAAGATCAACCCAACGTAACGTTTCTTTACCATTCTCATTATAAGCTTCTTGAAGAGAAGCTTCTACGCGGTAAATTTGGTTTTCGATAGCGGTAACAAACTGTTTATGCCTTGTCAATGTAGAATCATCTCCATATCGTTTATGGCTTAATCTCACTGCCTTCTCAAACTCATCCAACTGATTCACACAGTTTCAGATTTGCAAAAAAACTTCAACAAGAACATACACACTAAACTTGAAATGATTCAAGAAACATTATTGTATAAATTCAAATATTACCTGCCATTTTGATGTACCTAAAGCTGCTTTGAGTTCTTTACAAATCTCATCTTTCTTATCTTTAATCCACAATCTATAAACAGACTCCATTCTAAAAAATTCCAAGAAGATCATAATTAGAATTGCATAAACCTTAATCTAAGCTCAAAGAGATCATCACAAGCTACAAGAAACCATACAAATCTATGAATCATGAAGGGAATCATAAAACTCATACATATCTGCAGATTTTTGAACTTCTTCAGCTGCAGAGAAGAAAACATCTTTTTGCCATTGATCAAAGCTGTTAACTATCATCATCTTCTTCTTCAGAAAGAGATTAAAAAAGAAGATATGAGCAAAGAGAATCTAAACTTTAATCTCAGTTTTATCCAAACTTATTCTCTCTTCTCTTCTTTTTAATCTCTTCCGCTTTTAGCTTTGGAAATGAAAGCTTTCTTGAATCTTTTTAATTATTTCGAACTTATTGAAAACAAAAACAGAGCTGAATGATCTTTCTGTGATCTTTCTGCGACACCAACTTGAGTCTATTATAGAAACGTGGCTCCTTATTATTAGGAGATGTATGAAATTAATATGCTCTTTGGTGCAGGTGATTACAGCTCTGCGTTAGGAAGACAAGTATGTTGCAACCTGGAAGGTGGGCCCACAAATTTGCTGCCACCAGCAGCCACATCAATTTTCATTTTTTTTTTTCTTCTTTTCGGAATATCTTTTGTTAGTTCACTTTATAATATGCTCAAAAATATTGGTAATTGTATGCCGACAAGAAATGATAATAAATACTATATAGGAGTCAAATGGGAATGACTCATTTGGCATTTCAGAAGGTAAATGACAGATGATGGAGACATTAAGGTAGCATGCGTACTAGAGCCTGCTATAAAATATTGTGATTTAGCTATGAAAATATATAATAGATTTAATATAGTAAAAGATTTTTTTTTTTTTTTTGTCTATCTAGTTAATCAAAATTCTATATATTGTTTGTCTACCAAATATTTTTTTTTACTTTTTTTTGTTGAGTTTTTAGTTATTATAGTAATAATCTTCCATAAAAAATGTTTTCAGAATAACATAAAATGAAAAAATTCGGCTATATCTATATATATATTTTTTTTTCTTTTTCTTTTTTTTTTCTTTTACGTGAGTGCTATTGCCACATGAAAGATCAAACCGGTATAATCTTTAAGAATTAAAACAAAATTGTTTAACTACTAAACTACCATAATGCTCACTGACTATATATATATGCTTGCAGGTAGGAGTGTCAAAATGGGTAATGGGTTCATGGGTTGATCCAACCCAATTCAATCCATCAATTCTAATGTGTTGAAAATTTTGACCATAATAGGTTAATGAGTCAAATGAGTTGATGGATAAATGGTTAAATGTGTTAAATGAGTTGGTTTGTGATAAGTTGATGAGTTACCCATTTAACCATTTATTTTAACCATTTAAAACCATTTAAATAAGTTAACCAATTTTCAATCTAATTTAATTCAATTGAACTAAACCAATTTTAACCATCTCTCAATTTTATACCAAAAATGCAAATGAATAATTTTCCCGCCAAAATAAAAATATGAAATTTTCCCGCCAAAAACGGATCCGCAATTTTCCCGCCAAAAAACGGATCCGTAATTTTCCCACAAAAAAATGGATCCGCAATTTTTCTGCCAAAAAATGGATCCGTATTTTTTCTACAAAAAACGGATCCACAATTTTTCCTCCAAAAACAGATCCTTAATTTTTCCCGCCAAAAACGGATCCGCAATTTTCCCGCCAAAAACGGATCCGCAATTTTCCCGCTAAAAACGTATCCGTAATTTTTCGCGCCAAAAACGGATCCGCAATTTTCCCGCCAAAAACGGATCATTAATTTTTCCCGCCAAAAACGGATCCGTAATTTTCCCGCCAAAAATGGATCCGCAATTTTCCGCTAAAACGGATCGGCCATTTTTCCGCCAAAAATGGATCCGTAATTTTCCCGCCAAAAACAGATCCGCAATTTTCCCTCTAAAACGGATCCGTAATTTTCCCGCCAAAAACGGATCCGTAATTTTCCCATTATGATGATGATTTTTATTTGTTAATTTATAATAATTAAATTAAATTAAATTTACATAATTAATTAAATTAAATTAAATTAAATAATTAATTAATCTATTTATTGACCCATTTAACCATTAACCCATCAAATTAAATGGGTAATGGGTTGACCCAATACCCATTTAACTCTAAACTCAATGGGTTAATGAGTTGGGTCAACCCAATCAAACCATTTTGACACCCCTTGGAATCTTAGAGCACCTCCATCCATAGTATCTAACAAGGGTTCTCATCATTAAAATAATAAAAAATATTTAAAAAGGAGGAAAGAGAATGAGGATCGTATCTCCAACTAGAGACGCTGAGAAACTATAGAGAGAAGTTCTTAGCCACATGTTTTACTGCTATTGGATACCTTTCTTTTATTAATTAAATTTTAATCTAATAATAAAATTACATTGAAAAATAATATTATTTTAGTTTTGAGATACCCTTATATTATCTACACTGATGTAGATGCTCTTAGTCATACCCTCTATATGAGGTGGTTTCAGTTTTAACCACTAAACCTAATTTAACCACCTCGACCTTTTAAGCATATATATATGGATCCAATATTTATCTTCTAGATAGTCCACGAGGAATGGAAAATTTGCCAATAAATTTCATATAAACTATTATACTAACATAAAACTTTTATGATAGGCACAAATTAATACAAAAGAGAAAAATAAAACAAATATCTCTCAGCCACACAAGAAACTCTGACTAAATAGAGAAAGACTATCCATTTTGGTTTTATTTCATAACCAGTTCAAAATTATCTAACGAATATTGAATTAAATATGATTATTTAAAATTTTTGAGTTTACTATATATATAACAAAGAAAATTGCAATGAAAAAATGAATCCAACACAAGATCCGGTTCTGCTCTTTGTAAGATATATACTCTCATTACGGGTCAGCCAAACCGATGATATGGTGGCTGTGTACGTCCTCTTAATTAGTTCACTTTCATGGGTTATTTAAACCGTTTTATGTGGTAAAATGCCAAAACATCATATAGGTGAAGTATTTGTGTCATTAAACTAAAGAAAGAGATGTCTACAAATATCAATAAAAAAGTAATATCTCGACAGCAAAAATGGGCAAAATATAACAGATTGAAAATCATCATTCCTTGTGTCTATTGTCTACTATTCCCCATAATCTGCATGGCATAAGCAAAAATTGACTTCTCACTTCTCAAAAATTAACTTGAGCTATGTCTTGAAAGTTATACACGTGAAGGGCAAGCACAAGAACATAACTTATCACTCATAACTCATCTGATTAGATTCAAGATTTCAAAGACGTGAATTCAAGAAATGTTTTCAATTCAACTAAAAACCAAAAGTTTACAGGAATCATCCATAAGAAATTCAAGAGTTTGTTCAAAGACTTTGTCTTATACAAGATCAGTAAACAAACTCTTATATTTATTATAGATGATTCTTGGAAACCTATGCATGGTCTTTAGGTGAATCGAAAAGATTCCTTGAATTGAAGTCCTTGAAATCTTGAATCTAATCAGATGAGTTATGAGTGACAAGTCACTTCCGTCTACTATTTAGTGTACTCCTGCAAATATACCAAATGAAATCAATCCATAAAACATCCTTAAACTATGACTCTCAGACTAACTATCTACAAGTTCAGAACCTCTTCGATTGGTGCAAGCAAACATGACATTTCAAGAGTTAAGATTTACTATGTATATATCTACTTCCAAGAAAAGGATAAAAGAAATTTTTACCTTGACATATCGAACAACTTGTACAATATATTGCATCCAAATACAGAGCAAGTGTGGGTTGCTGTTCCAGTTTCTTGTTGAAGAAGCCAGTAAAATATCTTGAAGGAAGTCTCATTCTCCTTGGAGACATGCGCTCTGCCCTGCAAGGACTCCAAGTGAAGCTATAAAAGCTTTTTTGTTAATCTAATATTTGTCACATCTTTTCTGGGCCTCAGTATCATCATCTACTAGTCCTAGGTTTAAGAGGTTATCGCATTATCATACTGACATATAATCCTCTCAAACGATCTTAATATTGTGAATTGTAAACTGAAAGTGATACTTCATAAACTTAACAATGATGGCTTAAATAGCCTTACAAGAATCAGAGCAACAACAGAAGCAAGCTAAAATTGAGGAAACAGACTCCATTACTATGACTGACTCAACTACACGACTCCACCAATAGACTTCTTAAGACTCGGACTTAGTGACTCAAAGACCAACGACCAATTCAACCTCTAACAAATATTGCATTCCAAATATGTACTAGTGAGATTCAAACATGATATATTCCAAACGATCTTAATACTAGTGGCTAACCTAATATATTCCAAACTGTCAAGAAGCAATATTTACACACACAAAAAAAAAACAGGTAACAGAAGAATTCAAGAATCAACCTTATTGTGAGCAATAGCTCAATGTATGAGTCTCTTAATTATCCAAAATACAAGTGTATAATCTGTAGCTGATTGCTCTCCTGTAGAATTTGAGACCTCCGAGTCTGAACTCTAGGCTTGAGCCTTGCGTGCTTATAAGAAGATCTTCGAGTCCTCCTTGTGCGGCTGTGCCTGTAAACCCTAATCCTGGCTTTTTATTGTAGAGAACACAACGCGTAGTTCATTCGAAACAACAAAAAAATACACGCTCTTTGTTAAAATCTTCAATTTACATTACTATAACCCCTAATTTTCACATAGGCAGATTATAAAAAGTTTAAAACTAACTAATTCCAAACCTCTTTTTCTTTTCTTAAGTTGAATAAGGGATTTTGGTTTTCTCTCTCAAAACATTTCATAATTTTTGGACCAATTTTTTTTGTTGAATAAAGAATTTTATATCTATTAGTATTTTTTTTTAGATACTTTAAGTTATATATGTATACGACTACTTCCACTTTCAACAGTTGATTATTAAGATTAGCTCTTATAGATTTTCGTATAGAAATGTTTAAAGTAAAGAAAAGTGGTCAAATGCATAGTCTTTTGGGAAGAAATAGTGTGTTTTAAGAAAAAGTTGTAACCTATTTATTCTTTTGTTCTTTTACAAATATTTATGATATTAAAATTCTATATGATTTGGTAAAAAAATAGTTTTTTTTTTTTTTTTTTATGAAAAACAAGAGAAGAATATGTTTAGGGTCATAGTGAATAGAGAACCCAAAAATGTGATAGCGAAAAATAAAGTTTGTAGGTTTTTTTGATAATTATACAAAACATTATATAATATTTTTCAATGATTACACAATATTTAGGCGATGAATGTTTGTAGGTTTTTAAGTGGTTTTCGATTATGGTTTTTGGTTTTTGAAATACTTATTTTAATTGATTTAGGTTACATTTAACCGTAGACACTATATGAGTTTTTAAATGTCTTGATGTACATTATTTTCACAAAGTTAAATCAAGGCAACAATAATTGACTATACGTAGTATACATGCAACATCAAGACATGATCAAACTTGGAAAAAAATAATAATGAAAAATAATTTAAAAGATTGATACAATATACATAGATATTTTTATTGGATATTCTAATCCTCAATTAGAATAATAATTATTTAGCTTACAATACATGTAAAAAAACTCAACTTCATATAATTAGTTTTAAAAAGATATAAAGCATATTATGAAAGCCAATCAAATTCGCGACCTTGTGGTTTACCATTTTTCTCTTTATATATTCCATCCTCTTTGGCAATCCATGTGCGTAGTTGACCACATCGCGCAAAATAGGCTCCTCTGTATGCTCTCCATAAAGTCTGATAAAACAACCTATTATTACCTTCCCTCACAGTCAAGTGGCAACCCCATACTATTCTTTTATCATCGTGCTCGATGACGCTAAATCTGTATCTCTTCGTGAAACTAACTTCGTGGAGACCCTTAGGTTCCATGTGGTTAGATGTACAATTGACTGTGAGCACACGGCGAGGAGAGATTTGATTTTGAAATTCTAGAATATTCTCTGCGCAACCCCTGACAAAATTGCCATTATCGCCTTCATTCAAACCAAAACACATAGCAAAAACTACCATAAAAACTATGAGATGATTCATCTTTAGATTATTTTTTTTTGGAATATTAAGAATTTAAAGACGTAAAAGTATAGTATTTATAGTTTCTTTTGTGCTAAATAACTTTAATATTTTTAGTAATAACCTTTTTAAGGCACTAACTAAATTTAAACACAAACAACCATATAAACTTATGGCTAGAAAAACATTTAGTGTAGGAAAATAAGGTTAATTAATCATTTCAAATTATTAATTTGAAGGTGATACGTATCAGCATCTTAAAACTTATGTTTAGAGAAATCTTACTCCCTTTGTTTCAATTTATTTCTTGTTTAAAAAAAATTTGTTTGTTTTTATTTTATTTATTGTTTTAAAAAATTTGGTTTTATTTTATTTTATTTGTTGTTTTCAATTTCCAATGCAAAATTAACTATTTTTTTTAATTTGTTTTGACCATTTGTATTCTTCTGTTAGTACCTACTTTTTTTTTTTTTTTTTTTGACCATTTGTATTCTTCTGTTAGTTTTTTTGTTGGTGGAATAATATTTAGTTAGATAAAAATATTGTTTTAAACTAGAAAAAAAAAAACGAGAAATTAAATGATTTCTTAATCTATGTGCTAAAACCTTAAACAACAAAGATATTGAAACAGAGGGAATACTTTATTATATTATTATATAAGATTGACAACTAAAAAGTGAATCCAAGTGAAATTTAAGTTCACTTATCACAAAAACCATGAGTACATTTCATTGAAGCCGTATAAAAGATCCGGTTCTGCTCTTTGTAAGATTGACTCTCATTATGGGTCAGCCAAACCGATGATATGGTGACTGTGTCTTGAACCAAGACTCACAATATACATCCCTCTTAGTTCACTGTCATGGTTTATTCAAACCGTAATGCGGTAAAATGCCAAAGCGTGATTTAAGTGAAGTATTAGTGTCATTAAACTACGAATAAAAATAATATCTCAACAGCAAAATAGGCAAAACATAACCTGAAGCCTGTGTAATTCGAGACCACGCTTGAGACTTGCGAGCTTACCACAACCTGAAGCCTCTTCTTGTGCGACTGTACCTTTTAACCCTAACCCTCGGAGAAAAACAGCGTGTAGTTCATCTTAAACAACAAAACTACACGCTGTTTGTGATTGTGATGGATCCCGGTTTACATTCATCTAACCCTAGTTTTTACACTGAGCAAATAAAAACATTTTTTTTGTATTTTACTTCTATATTAGATGATATCCCGAATATAATTAATATGAATTTTAGGTACCAAATAAATAATTAAAATTTTTATTTTATGATTAAAGATTTGGTAATAATATTTATTCGGGATTTTTGTGAAGATAAGACAATGAAGTAGAAAAAGCACCAAAATTGAACAATTTATAATTTTGTTAAGGAGATACATTTCAATTTCAATTTAAACAGAATCCAAGTTCCGGTTCGATTCTATTCTCATTCTGGCTTCGCTAAACCGGTGGTTTAGTAATTGATTCTTGAACCAGTTTGATACCTGCAGAACATGAATCAAGAATGGAAGAAACAATCTTTCTCTGCCCTTCTTTGAACTCCATCGCTATTTTAACATCCCAATTCGCATTGTCTCTGTAAAGAATAACAAAACGGACATTGATGATCACTCTGTTTCAGCTTTCGTATAAAATCATAAAGACAAATTTACTTTTACCTGTCGATATCATCCGCATCGCCAAGATTTTGCATCATGTCATCAAATGTGGATTTGAGATTCTCGAGTACTCCAATCTCAACTTCCAAGTTCTTCCATAGCTTAAAAGAATCAAGAAAAGAGAGAGATATATATAAATCTAAGAGTTAGATTCAGAGATAGAGATGTAATTGTTTAGAAGGTGATCAAGATTATATACATCTGTTTCGGAATGATGAACAAGACCATGAGCTTTCCGCAAGTAGTTCAACAATGGAGTAGGCAAGCCGTAGTGGAAGATGCCGTTATTGCTCGAGAGCCAAGTCCCGCGTAACATGTGAGTTGTCCAAGAAAACTCAGCCTCGATGTCTTCATCATCAATATCAACATCAACATCTGCCAGGAAGAGATAAGAGTTTAGGCAAGAAAAAATGGAAGAAGGTTGAGTTGTAAGGTAAACTACCTAAGGGAATGACATCATATGGGTTATCGCCTTTTGGTAGAAATCCATAAAATGTTACGAGATGCGAACTAGAGTAGTTTCCGTAGCTAAGAAAACATTGTTCCCCTTTGTTGCAAGGTCTTGAGACTGGGAACTTCAAGGAACTTGTTTCGACGTCTACTTTTCCATATTTCACTATGTGTGGGAATATCTGCAAACCCGCCGCCAATTTATTAATACGCAAAGTGATAGAAATTAGCAGAAAGAGAGTAAACATACAGAATGGTTGAGAAAACCGGCGACAGGAATCAAGCAAGTCTTCAGCTTTCCATCGGGAAATTTGATTTTCATGCTATTGGAGTAATACAACTCACAAGCCCATAAGTAATGTTCCCATGTATAGAGCTCTGGTGGAAATACATGCCCGTGGTTTGATAAAAGAGGAATCAATTCATCGTACTTCTCACGCAAAAGCTGCAAAATATACACACAACTGATGATGGAATCAAGAAATGTAATACAGATCGCAGAACCATAAGATAGCAGACGTGATCTCTTCACACCTCTTTAGCTTGCATTATTTCATCTAAAAGCAATGTTCCATCAAGCGCCATGATTGCATCAACCCCGAAACTCAAACCTGTAAGAGAATCACTGTTTGTTATCTCTTTGAAACAATATTGCTACAAGAATTGGGGATTTAGTTCTCCAAAGATTGTTACCAGTACAAAAATTCTCCTGCAGAGAGTCAAAGTACGGTTTGAATTTCGAATCCGGGTTATGCTTCTCCCTCATAGTCCATAATAGCAGCATTGTCTCAGATGTAATCCCATCTATCTTCTCCAGTACTGGGTACTGAAGACAAGAGAACACTCATCATATGACATTGATATGATGAAACTGATGCAATCTTTCATTCAGGATGAAAAAATGATATACCATGTCTGAGTTGTACACGTACTCCTCGGAAATGATACTTGAGATTGGAATCTCTAAAGCAACATCGCCAAATTTTAAGTCTTCGCTAGCTATAGCTCCTCTTCCATAATTATCAATCCCTGTCCAAATAAAACACATTTCAATCTATGTTCATAATTGTCGAATTTTATAACTTCATAACAGAAAAAAACACTAGCAGAAAAGAAACGCTTACGAGCTATCTGTAATTTGGTTTTAACTCCATTGTTCTGACCCCATTCTACTAATCTGCTTTCCTTTTTGCATCTATAGCTACCATCAACTCTAGCTTTCTCCTTTTCTGCTCCAACAACCTCACTGATTCTACATTTTACAGCTGCCCGTAGAGATTCCAAAGAATCGACTAGTGTTTGCATTTCACAAGAAACCGGTATGAGCGAGAGGATCCAGCTGAGAGCTGAGATTTCGTTTCTAACACTGTATATTCCTGCAGGACTACAAGCATCCTCACCAAAGTAAACCTCCACCTGCATTTCACTCAATCCATCATCAAAGCAACTTCACAATCAAAACACAAGCAAGAGAAGATAAGAACAGGTCTACAATGGCGTATGATATTTGCTTACCTTATCGAGATTAGCTATTCTTCCAAACTGAAGTAACTTTTCCAAAACAACATTCAACAACTGTTGAGACAATAATCCACTGAGATTCAATGTTTCCTTGACGCCTAAACCTTTGCAACTCAAGAGCTTCTACAGACAAAAAATCATATGAAATTCACCTATAAGTTTCATATAAAAAAAGGGTAACTATAAATTACATGAAAACATGAGAAGTAAGTTTATATATCTGTCCCAATAGCCAGATTACGATTCATTGGCTCATTCGCAAAACCGGACTCACAGCAGTTCCCATCAATATTATCTAACTACATAACATGAAATTTTAATTCCTTTTGAAATCTTCAGAAACCATATCTAATGAACATAGGCCTATACTGATCCACACAACTCAGTTATCAACGATAAACAAAAAAAAATGTAATATTTTCAATTCTTCAAGACATAAAAATCTAATCTTTTCGAATAGAGTTAAAGTATTGAGATAAAAGAAGAGCCAGAGAAATTAACAAATGAGACCTTTTTATGTTGATAAAAGGGATCATCTTTGGAAAGCTCTAGACATAAATCACGAGTCTCTGACATGATATTCAAAGTCCCAACCTTGCAGTAACCATTCATAAGATTAGTCATGAATATATAAAACTCGCAACGACAAAGATACTGTAGCAGAGCTTTTCACTAAACCAAGTCTATTATTACATGAGTAATAAAGAAAATTAGGGTTTTAAGTAAAAGGAATTTGAGGATTACCATATAACGAAGAGTTGAGAAAGCGAGGAACTTGGCAGTAACAAACCAGTTAAGTAGTGAGGCAATTAAATCGAAGAAGAAGAAGAAGAAAAGAAAAGAAACTCTCTGTATAGGTCAGAAGGTTTCAGGCTCTCTCGGTTTGAGTTTACAATTTTTAAACTTCTGATTTAAGAATTATCGCTACTGGTTATGGCGTAACCGGTAGACGTTACGGAGACGTAGGCGTTAATAATTTATTTATATTTTAATAGTAATTTGACATATAAAATGATGTAAAATTTTTTTCTTTCAGATGTGTTTAAAAAAAAAAAAAAATCTTTCAGAAAAAAATATAAAGAAAACTAAAAATTTCTTATTCTAAATTTAAATTGAAATTCACCATAGAGATTTATCTAAAATAATAAAGTTAAAACCCAAATAATCATCAATATTAGTATAAGGTAAAAAGCAAAACTAAAAAGTTTAGGAAAAAAAATCAAAATAAACCAAATGCTGAACCGATTTAACCGATTTAGACCGAATCAGACAGCATGAACTAGGTTAACGATTTAATTTGGTCTGGGCGTTCGGGTACTCGGATCGGGTTCGGGTTTTTTGGGTTTATAAATTTAGGAACCGTTTGGAAATTTTAAAATTTCAGATCGGGTTTGGTTTGGATTTGGTCGGGTTCGGGTTCGGTTCGGATTACCAAAATATCCAAAAATCGAAAATTTATACATGCAAATCTACTAAATTATTTGAAAATATCCAAAATTTCAAAAAAAAAATATATTAATACCTAAATCTACTTAAAATAACCGAAAATATCAAAAAATATCCAAAATACCCAAATATTCTGAATATGTTGGACACTTTACTTATTACAAATCTAACTATTACTAATATATTACTAGTATATACTAATATTTCAGATATATTCGGGTACATGTTCGAATTTGGGTTCGGATCGGGTTCGGGTTTGGGTTTTCGGGTTTTCAAATTTAATATCTGTTCGGATATTTTAAAATTTTGGGTTTGGATTCGGATAGGTTTTTTCGGGTCGGGTTCGGATTAATTCTTCGGGTCCGGATATTATCCCCAAGCCTAGATTTAATTAAGGAATTTTAAGAAAATCAAAACACACGTGTATAAATTGCTACATAGGCGGCCGCGCCTACCTTGATTTTTTAACACTAGACACATACATTCAAATAGAATAAAGATGTGCCTAGTGCGAAGCAAGAGCAGGTGGTTGAGACGCAAACATGTTTTAAAAGTTTAGGTAAATATCAACCGAAGCTTCTGTTTGAGATTTGGAAAAGCTTGGAGTTGAAAAGAAATAAAGAGCTAATTGATGAATGGAAGGCATTGATTGTTGAGAAGCTTCAACTTGATATCTAGAAACAAACTTTCTACGCAAAACTTGCAATTAAAATTTCTGGATTTGTGGCATTCCAGCCATTGATTCCAAGGGTTGTGCATGTTAGTTCGATTAAAAGTCTATGTTTTCGTTAGACGCCACTTAGCAATATCACGTCTTTGTTATCAAAGACTCCTCTTCTCGATACTTTACGCATTAAAACTTGCTGGAATGTCGGTTTTGAAGCAATAACCGAGTATAACAACCGGTTAACCACTTTGATCTTTAAGAATAATGATTTTGCTGTGAAGGTTTCTATGCTTGAGTTGCCTAACATACAGATCTTCAAGTACTATGGAAAAGTTCATGACTTCCAGTTCGGGAAAGTGAATAGGATAATGGAACAAGCTAAGTTGAATTTTTCAGAAGATTGTGAATACGACGATGAGACATGAACACAACTTTGTAATCTCCTCTATGATCTGTTATCTGCTAGAACATTAACGGTTTCTCCAATGAACTCTTCGGGGGTATAAGCTCGTTTTCAGTATCAATTTTTTTTGTCTCCATTGGTGCTTTTAACCGCACTCGATCTTCAGCATCTTTAATCAACGTTGATAAGATCTTCAACTGAATGAGAAAAGGAGAAAGATGTTGAAGATCTGCTGCGGTAAAAGCACTAATGGAGAGAAAAAAAATTGATACTGAAAATGAGCTTATACCCTGAAGAGTTCATTGGAGAAACTGTCAATGTCCTGGCGGATAACAGATCATAGAGGAGATTACAAAGTTGTGTTCTCGTCTCATCATCGTATTCACAATCTTCTGAAAAATTCAAGTTAGATTGTTCCATTATCCTATTCACTTTCCTGAACTGGAAGTCATGAACTTTTCCAGGGGACTTGAAGATCTGTATGCTGCGCAACTCAAGCATAGAAATCTTCACAGCAAATTCACTATTCTTCAAGATCTAAGTGGTTAACCGGCTGTTATACTCAGTTATTGCTTCAAAACCGACCTTCCAGCAAATTTTAATGCGTAAAGTATTGAGAAGAGGAATCTTTGATAACAAAGACGTGATATTGATGAGTGGCATCCAACGGAAACAGCGACTCTTAATCGAACCAGCATGCACAAGTCTTGATGCATCAGCTTGATGTTTTCTTTAATTAATGAGAAACTCCTCCGTTTGCAACCTTTGCGGAGAAGGATTGTTTCTTGATATCTAGTTGAAGCTCTCAAGAACCAATGTTTTCCATTCATCAATTGGCTCTCTCTCTCTTTTTTTTCAACTTCGTGCTTCCCAAATTCGCAAGCACAAGCTTCTGTTGAAATTTACCTAAACTTTAAAACATGTATGCGCCCTAACTATCTCCTTCATAACATGAAACGCCTCCACGCAATCTTCTTCATTCTCTCTTTCTCACCATTATCAATCTCTCTACTCACCCGATCTTGCTCCGTACTAAACACATCCTTATTCAATCTATCGCTACCCTTTAATTTTCACGAGTAGAAAAAGTCTTGATTTTAATGGCTTGATATATTTCCAAGGCTTGATTTTAAAACCCAACCACAAATTTGGATCCTTGAATACATTTTTGAATAATTACTCAGAGTTGTATAATCACTACGTTTTCACAAGTAGAATAATGTATAAACCTCTAACATTTCCAAGGTTTCCTCTTAAAATCTAAATTAAACATACGTTTCCATAAATCTTTCAAAACCAAAATTTCTAAAAAACTATGTAAACCCATAAAGAAAATTACCGTCGAGAGAAGAGGCAATGAGGGAATATTGTAGAGAGCCTAATCAGAATCTTCACAGCCTGCAGCAAAAAAAAAAAAAAAAAACGATATTATCTAACTATAACATTAGATTTAATTCCTTTTAAAATCCTCAGAAAACATTTTCTAATGAACATAGACCTATACTGATCCACACAACTCGATAATCCACAACAAAAAACAGTGTAACATTTTTAATTCTTTGACACATAAAAAATATAATCTTTTGAATAGATTAATTGAGTATTGAGATAAAAGAAGAGTAGGGAAATTAGCAAACCAGACCTTTTTATGTTGATAATAGGGATCAACTTTGGAAAGCTCTAGACATAAATCACCAGTCTCTGACATGATATTCAAAGTCCCAACCTTGCAATAACCAGCAATAAGATTAGCCATGAAACATAAAACTCGCCGACCAGAAATTGTATGGTTGATCCATGTAAAATGTCCACATATGAGGTAAAGACCCTGAAATTTAATTTTCCAAGCCACATGGTTTCTAAGAATATTTTCTTCTTTTTGGTGGATATGTTTCCTTTTAGTTTCAATTTCCACATGAAAAGAAAATTGAAAGTAAAAGGAAATATATCAACCAAAAAGAAAAAAATAATGTTAAAATATATGTGGCTTGGAAAATAAATTTTAGGGCTTTACTTCATATGTGGACATCTTATATGGACCAAACATACAATTTCTGGTTATTGAGAAAGCGAGGTATCAAATGTAAGTGTAGAAGAGACAAGAGACATACAATTTTTAACGAGATTCAGCAAATACCTACATCCTCGAAATTTATTGAAAATACTTCTTGAACACAATTACAGTTAGTGTTCAATCTCGAACTTACACAACCCTAAGATATTTTCTTAGCTTGTTCCCGATCTATTTCCAACCCACTATGAAATCCCTAAGATCAACAACAATGATCTACACCCTAGACTCTCCCTTAGAGATAAACTCTCTCCCAAAGTGCCAAAAGGCTACAAGATTTTTTTTCTCTTTTTTCCACTTTCGAAGGGCTATTATTCTAAGCCCTAGAGACCTTATTCTTATAGTAATTTTGGGCCTCCTACCCTCATTTGCAAGGTTTGGGAAAATATTTCATCTAACTTTTTTTTGTCAAATCAAGGGGATCTTATTCCTACAAGTAAAAGCTTATATCGTAGGGAAATGTTAGGAAATAATCATTTTCTCCCGTTTTCCTACCAAAATTTGTTCGTAAAAAATGTTCCGTAAGAAATTAAAAATAGTAGAAAATTCGTAAAAAAATTCCAACGAAAAAGTTGGTAGAGAATTTCGTAGAAAAGTGGAAGGAAACTTTTGATTGATTTCCTACAAAAATAACCGTAAGAAAAAATAACTCCTACCATTTTACTATGAAGAAAATATTTGACCTACCATTTCCCTACGAAGAAATCCAACCAATTTCCTACTGTAAGTTTGGTAGAAAAATATTTCCTACCAATTTTCTACATAATATTTCTTACGATTTTCCTACAAAATTCATATAAAACTAGTTTAATTGGTTTAAATAATTATATTAATTACCAAATTAAATTCAAAATTATGCAATAATCATTAGTTATCAATCTGAATAATATAGGCAAAGCAATATTTTTTACAAAAAAGAAGAAGAAACAACAATTAAAATTAATTTGATCAATCTCTTTTTCTTTTAATTACGATTTTTAGATTTAAATAAAAGTAGACTCAAAAATTATTTATGAAATCTAACTACGAATTCAAAGACATGTAATAAAAAAAAAAAAAAAAGTTAGGAGAATGTACCTTAGATTTCAATGCAAGAAAATAATCACCTTGAGATTGTTGAACGGAAAAATATATTTGAAATTGGATTAACTGAATGACGATGTAACTACATAGATTCTCTCCATTAAAAGGGTTTAAAGTTTTTGCTGGTTTAGCGTTGGCGGGTCCTGAAGGGCCTGTCAAGGGCGTTAGCGCATACCACGGCGGGGTGATCATCATCACCTGCCCCCTCACATCTCGGTGTAGTAGAACGTGTAACCTGCTTGCTGTCTCATTCAACTACATTTGTTCATGTAATCAATAGCCTAACAGAGGGTAGCGTCGATGGGCTTTAGGAACTAGACTGAAAGGATAGGAGATAAATTCCTATACAGCCAGCGGGGAGGATGGCACTACATGCAAAGACCGTCTGGCGAAAATTGACGCATGCACAAAGTGTGGTAGGCCTGCGCCGGGTGAGAGTATAGGAGGAAAGGGATCTCAGACGGTGAAAGCGCCAGGAGAGGCCGGGTCAATTGTGTGAGAGTCATCAAATCTTTTTTCTTTTCTTTTGTGCGGTGTTCTGTGAAAATGTATGTGAGATCTCTATTTATTAAAACAAAATTGATGCACTCCAAAACCCTAGAATATTAGTGTCTGTTAGGCCTGAAACATTTTTAAAATTGTAGTTGTAAACTTTTAAATTACCATCTAGGCCCATATTTTGGGCCTTGGCGTGTATATTCTCATACCACTGTTCCCCGGGAAGTCGGCTTTTACATACCTGCATAATAGCACTATGTTAATTTCATACCTTCAATTTAAAATAGGCTAAAACATACCTCAACTAGCTACTAATTTGAATTTCAAACCTTTAATTTAGATTTTTAGGGAAATCAGTAATTGTTGTCCATGTAGACTCCACGTAAGCTACAACATGGATGCAACATCAAGCTTCTGATGACGTGGCATCCACGTCACCAATTTTTTTTTTTTTTTAATTTTTCTATTTATATTTATACACATATGAAATTACATTGTTTTGTTTAAAATACACAATTAAGAGGATATATTAAACTAGATATTTATAGTGATTTGTATTAAAATGACAAATCTTATGTTATTCAAATATGAATATTAAAATATCTTATAAAATCAAGTGTTATCAAATTAAGAATTTTAAAATGTACAATCCAATCTATTGCTCTTGAATTTTTTTTAAGAAATTGATTTGAAAGTTTCAAGTGAGATTTCAAAGGATTTCTTGGTTAAAATACAAAAAATTAAAATCTCAAAGTTTTAGATGAGATTTGAGAGAAATTTAATAAAAAAAATTTCAATCTACTAAACTTCAATCAAATCATCTCAAATCTCATTAAAATTTAAATCATTTCAAATTCTTCATTCAATACACGGGAAGTCGGCTGTTTAATCTCATTAGAATTTAAATAATCTCAAATCTCATCTAAATCTTTGAGATTTTGATTTTTTGTATTTTAACTAAGAAATCTCACTTAAAACTTTCAAATCAATTTAAAAAAAAAATCAAAAACAATAGATTTGATTGTACATTTTAAAATTCTTAATTTGATAACACTTGATTTTATAAGATATTTTAAAATTCATATTTGAATAACATAAGATTTGTCATTTTAATACAAATCACTATAAATATCTATTTCAATATATCCTCTTAATTGTGTATTTCAAACAAAACAATGTAATTTCATATGTGTATAAATATAAATAGAAAAATTAAAAAAAAAAAAAATTGGTGATGTGGATGTAACGTCATCAGAAACTTGATGTGACATCCATGTTGTATCTTACATGGAGTCCACATGGAGAACAATTACTGATTTCCCTAAAAATCTAAATTAAAGGTTTGAAATTCAAATTAGTAGCTAGTTGAGGTATGTTTTAGCCTATTTTAAATTAAAGGTATAAAATCAACATACTGCTATTATGCAGGTATGTAAAAGCCGACTTCCCACTGTTCCCTATATATTCTCCACATTCCTCCACCACTAGCATCATTTATTCCTCCTAGAAAATATGTGAATTTGTTCATTGATAGATCAAATCCTAGAGAATATGTGTATCCTTTCATCAAATACCTAGAGTCTAGAGAATATGTGAATCCAAACCATACCCGGCCTTGAAATATGCAAAAAATATCCAAATGTTTTGAACCCACGACATGTTGGTTAGTGAGGGAGGCAACTACCACTAAAACTGTTCTAAGTAGGTGCTTGACCAGCTTCCGGTCAGGACCGGTTCTGATTATGACTGTCAATTAGACTGTTCAGCGCCCAATTAGGTGTGTCCATTTGAACCGTTACTTTTATGGGTTTTAATTGGTCGGTCCTTAATGGATAATGGTCCAAAAAAGGTCAACGTCTAATAGAACTCATGTCCATTTGGGCATGCCCAATTTAAATTTTGTCAATTTTTCTACAATTTAACTAATAATAATTTAAATTGTGTCATTTTTTTAATTAAAATTTAAAGTTTATTAAATTTGATTCATACTTTCAAATTTAAAATTTCATTTAAAAAATATTTTATTTATAATTTTAGTAAAAGTATTATTTATTACTAAATTTTTAATATTAAAAAAACATAAATTCCTAACTTAAAAAAATGGGTAAATATATATATTTTATTATATTTTTAAAATTTAACTAGTAAAATTTATAAAATAGTAATAATTAATTAATTAAATTTATTAAATTAGGGATTAAAATTTAATTTCCCCAAAAAGAAACCATATATTTTAATGTCCATGGACGTGCCCAATGTCTATACGGTCCTGCCTATTTTGACCGTGGACGAGATTGGTTGTCCATCCATTTGAAACGTTTAAGATTTGGTCAAAACCATGGTCTGCCCATAATGAGTTGGATTGGATCTAGCCCACAAGCGTTTATTTATGTTTCATAATTTAAAAGAAAAATACACTCTTTATTTTTATTTTTTTGAAAACTAACTTCTTATATACATGATATGATATGAAAACTAATTTCTTATATACATGATATGACATGACAATTTTAGCTTCATTTGATAAAACCGTCAAAAAACTTTCCGATGGATTTTCAATATATTTCTGATGATTTTTAATTTTGTCAGAAATTGATAGGAAATGATGTCCAAGTAAACTGACTAAAATTAGTAAACAATTTGTATTCATGTCGAAAAATATAACGTAAACTTAATACAGATACACAGAGGAGGATTTTCTTTTAACCAAAAAAAAAAAAAAATAAAGGTCAAAAACATGTTTATACATGATCATCCGAACACAACATAATGGACATAATGGTTGGTGCGTGACAAATTTCTATCCAAGCTGGTTCCAGAGAATACCCATGATGATTTCATTTTTCTCAAAATTGGATTCAGTTGATGGCAATGATGAGGAAACCGACAGAGACATACATGAGGAAGACGGGGTAAAGCGCGAGAGCTTTTCTTCTCGGGTTAACCGCCGAGCTCATGAAAGGGTAAGCAGCCCATGAGCTCCACGCGAGACTTACAGAAACAACTACCATTTTCAGTATCACATTGTCTTTCAACATGCAGATTACGGCTCCAACGTCTAGCGGAAATAAACAGTAACCTAGAAGACTCAAGCTTTGGAAGAAGATAATATGTCCACCCTGTTCATGAAATAGCACCACAATGTGTAAGCATGAAAAAATCAAACCAATGCACCTGCACGAGGGAGGGAGAAGAGAGTAGTGGTGTTTTACCAGGAGAAGCACGTTTAGTGTAAGGATCACTGCCCCGGCTGCTAGTAGTGCAAACGCCACTGCAAATACTTCAGACTGTAATCATAGAGAAAAGGAATGAGACAATAGATAAACCATGATTCACAACTATGTGACTTCAGGAGACAAGATGAAACCTACGACGGCTTAGTATTTCACATTTTAATGAGAATGAACAAATAACGTAAAAATCAAAGCCATCATTGGCCCTAATGATTTCAAAAATTTTAAGCTTTAGCATCTTCTGAAATTCCAATAACAAAACCATTCCTACACAGAAATCTACAAAGAATCGGCCACATCGAGCCACTCTATAATTGGGAAGATAAGCTGTGATTACATCAGACTCAAATTAAACCGTTTGAGTGACAACTCCTAAATGGTAATAACAGGAAAATAGTGCATCCAATGCGCAATGCCACAAGTGTTTATGAGTCAAAAGGCATGACCTTATACAACCTATAGCCTTAAGAATCATAAAGTGAGAGCAATGCCACAAGAGTTCCTTCATCGTGTTCCTTCTATAATCTAAACAAATCACAATTGAAGAACAATCTTAATCCAAAGAAGTGATACCAATCTACAATCCCATTCTGAAACTCCTTATTTGCTGTAACAGAGACATTCTAATGAACTCTATCGGATACACAAAGCTAAAACTTCCAAATCCATTTTCAATCACACAAGCTCAAAAGCTGAGAAACTAGCCAATGCAAAAAGCAAGTATACAATCCAAAAAAACTAACCTTTTTGACGGAAGCTGACCATGAAAGAGTAAGTCCCAAGAACACGATGAAGAAAAACGGACCCCAAAGATCCCAATCTCTAAGCGCCTTGCCAGGATCTTCTCTATATGGATTAGGAAACACCACAAGCTTCAAATTACTCACAATCCGAGACAGATCTCGCTTCACAGTATCCCATACAGGCTCCGTCAACGTATTAGGCGGAGATCCAAACGCGCTAGCTCCAATGTTCTGTGGGCCTCCTTGAGAGTTACTACTTATTGCCGGAAGAGGCGGAGGAACGGGGACGGAAGTCACTTTCTGAGCTGATGAAGACGGCGGAAGCGGTGGAAGATTCGATTGCATAAACGGAGAAGAAGAAACTGGAATCGACGGTCTCGTTGGGCTCGGTGGACGAGCGGCGAGGACAGTTCCGGGACCTGATTGGACGCTTTCGTTGATTAGATTCTCGATCTCGTCGATGTCGGATTGAGACGATGGATGAAGCGGTATTGTATCGCCGTGCGACATTTTCTCAGTTTCTTTTTCCCCAGAGTTTGATTTTCCCGGGAAAAGAAATTAGGGTTTAATTTGGGGGAAAAAAATAGTATTGATCAGATCTGAAGACGACGATCGATGACTTGAAAAATTCACTATCACGTGATCAAGGAGATGGAAGAAACGTGCGAAGCGGTGCTCTATTAAACGCTGCCGTTTTAGGAGTTTTTAGTAAAAACTTTTTACTTTTTACTTTTTATGCCCAGTAAAAACTTTTTACTTTTTAGTTCTTCTGCAACCGTTAAGTAAAAGGCAAGCCAAAACGGCTGCCAATTGTACGCGTTTGCGTTTGCGTTTGCGTTTGACATCAATGCTTCACTTCAAATATTTGTGGTTGCGGTAACAAACAGCTGGAAAAAGTAAAAAAAAACTGAGGAATGTGGTCTTTTAAAAAAACATCTCCTTAAACAAATGTAAATGACAATTTATTTTTTATTTTTTTTGCCGGCCAAATGCATTTTCATTACAAAACCCAAATGGGCATGTGATACAAATGAAAATATGCAAAATACATTCCAAACGATTTGAAGTCCACTACAAAGCCCATTATGAGCAAATACATTTACTGCTAACACGTGTATAACACGTGGCGTATTCAAGATTGTAATCGAAATTTTTTTTCACCGCTTACTACTCTTTTGCTTGGATCATCGCCGTCGGCCGATGTCTGAAGAACAGAGAATTCATTTTCTTCCGTGCTACATATTCACTTGCAATTATCTCTTTATCAGAACACATCTGATGACAATCGATCAAATTTCCCTTCACCTTCACAATGAATCCATTTCCAATCATCTCAAAGTTTGGACACTTCACTTCACAACCTTAATTAAAGCCCTTCACAGATAAGTGAAGATTACATTATACTTTACCTGGAAATGATTAAAGCATATAAAAAATGATGAGATCTCTTCACGAGCAATGAGATCTTAGTGTCTTCACTCATGGAGGAAACTAATTCTGCAAAGAGAAACAAAACCGACATAAAGTCGTAACTATAATCCGAATAGAACCGGAAGTTATTGACCAACAGAAAGTTGGATTTGATTCCGAACAAGTTAGAAAATATCTCAAATCGAAAAATCCGATTGAGAGAATATTTACAGCAAAAACGATCTCTCTGAAAAATACGAAAGGGAGAAGAGAGAAAGCGATAAATGACATTTTAATATTAAAAACAAATAGAAAAGTAGTTATCTACTAGTAATCTTACTTTTTCTTCTTTCTTCTTTTTTTTGGTTATAAAACTTGCAATCTTACTTGTATTACTTAAAATGTTTAAAAAGAATATTGATTTGCAGTCGGATGAAAATCGAGATAGTGAACCGATAATTGGGACAACTTTACATTTTATCTTCTGATCCGATTGACAATATTTTAATATGATTCAGTTTTTGAATATGATATATATATATATATATATATAATATTTGTTTGGTTAAATAGAATGATATAGTTTAGAATGGATTTTGATTTTCAGTTCAAACATAGAGTGGGCAAGTTGTCCATTCCATACGCTTGTCTTTTGATTCGACAAATGTATGTTGTGTCCGCAATTAATGCATCTTAGAACAATGTTAGCATACGATTTAATAATCATTTTCTTTTTGATAAAATTTATGGGTTTGTATTAAAACGGACGTTACAATAAGAAGTACAACGTGTCTTAAGCCAACACCAAAACCGGGAATAATCATGCACGTGTGCTTTGACATATTAATATGGATATGATTCTCGAGTCGATTATTTGACATGTCACATATCAATAGACACATATCAAAGTTTTTTTGATGGAAAATTTAGATTTTTTTTTTTTTTAAACTCTTTTAGCTAACTGAAACTAAAAATTTTGGTCTGGTTTTGGGAAAATGGCATTGCATAGTATATATGCATATGAAGATTTCGATTCAATTTCAGTTTGGATCATTCGTTTAAGATTAGAGTTGGTTCGGATTGATTTAGTTGTCAGGCAGCCTTATGATATATATACAATTATGTTATGCTTCATGGTCAAAGTGAAATATGAATAATTAAATTTTTGTTCAAAGAAAACATAAAATTATTATCGTAGACTTACGACTGAATAAGTACAATAACACAAAACATGTTTTACACATTATCACATACCATATTTATTTTTAGGTGTTTGATACAACAGAAATAAATGTCTAAGCTTTTGGGGGAGATCCAGGGACTCCAGGAGAAATGCAGCCTTTACCTTTACCTGGAGGACAATATATTGGAACTGGAAACTGTTGCACTGATTTTTTACGATCCTGGTTTGGTGGAGGATGAATTGGTTTGGTTGGAACTGGAATCGATTTAGAGTCGGTTTGCAAATTTGGATTTTGTTGAAGAAGAACATGCATGGTCCTAGCCTGGGCAAGACCAGCTGCAAGAACAAGTAGAGTAACCACCAGTATTGTTGCAGAGAGCTTCATTATCTTCTTCATCTTTGTTTTGCGATTGAAAATGTGAACTCTAATTTACTTATTTATATTGTTGCTTGTGTGACTTTAAAAGAAAGTTAAATGATACTTTTTTTTTTTACTGGAATTATATGTTGTGACCAAAAAACAAAGCAATGTAATAACTTTTGTTGACTAGAGTTCTGTGCTGTCACCAAAAGAATGAAAGCAATATATGATATTGATATATATTGTTGATCAGAAATAAATGTTGTGACAAAAAAGGAAAGCGTTATAAAAAAAATTTAGGGTATAAATTAGATGTTATGAATTTAACAATTTATTAGTTTAATATTTTCTCCGTTTCATAATATAAAGTGGTTTAAAAGTTTTATTGTGTTTTAAAATATAATATGTTTCACATTTTTTTGTAATTTATTAAATATTCTGTGACAAATAATAATCAGTACTTTTTTTTTTCTGTAATTGATTTAATTATTTTTATTTATATATTAAGTAATACTTTTTAAATAATTTTTTAATATGCGTGTTTTAAGTTAAAATATCTTTTTTAAAACTAAGGGAGTAGATGATTTGAATTCAGAGATATATTTATTCTCAAAGTTAACACTTACTAAGAAACTTCAACCATATTAGCAATACTATTCCTTTTTTTTTATGGTCAGCAATTACCAATACTATTAGAACAGTAGAAATGGATCATTACGCGGATTTAATACTCCCTCCGTTCCAAATTAATAGAAGTTTTGAGTCATTTTTCTTGTTCCATTTTATTAGATGTTTTGTTAGTTTTTATGCAAACTTTACATTTTGATTGGCTAAATAAATTTTAAATAAAACATTAAATGATAATTTTGTAAAGAAAAGTAGGTTTCTTAATATGTGTGCTTTTAGGCAAAACATCTATTAATTTGGAACAGAGGGAGTACTATATATAGCGTTCTAATCATTTTGTTTTGCCTTTTAACTTTTAGTCAAAAAAATTCGAAAGGTTTGCATCTAAATAAAAAATAGATAGAATTGAACATACCCTATTTAATACTTTACATCTTATTTATTTATAGCAATGACATTTGAAAATGTATGAATTCAATTAGTGACATAAGAGCCTCGAAGTGATACAAAACAATATGGGTTAAAATGGTAAGAATGGTGGTAATGTAAGTGACGAAGGTTTTAAAATAGTTTCATTGTTGTAGTTTCAATATTAAATACAAAAATCAGGCATTAAATAAATCAGGCATTGAATATTTAAGTTGGTAGCAGTTTTAGACTACATGGCATGGAAATTCCGTCCGATGTTCGTTTTCCACTTCACAAACGTTTTGAATTGGAATTTTTTGGAAATGCGGAAAAACTGTAATGAAAATACGATTTCTAAAAGATATAAAAAAAGGTCAACAAATTTCAGGTTACAGCCGTAATTTTTCCACTTTTACCATTTAATATCAAAAACTTCATCACACAAACTTTCTCATCTCATATGATCTTAACAGAAACCGAGACCTTCAAACTCATTAAATGCTTAAGAAAAAAACAGAAAATAATCTCAAGACTTTTTGTTCTTGTTCTTGTTCTTGGCAGTGCATTCAATAGGTAAACCCTTAGAGAACCGCTTCTTATCCTTACAATAATTGTAAACCATGAAATTCTTCTGAACCCATCTAAGAACTTTATGGCTAGAAGAATCCATCCCTCTTTGCGAAAACCACTCACTAGTAGTGCTCGAAGAAGAAGACGAGCCACCGGGGCTACAAGGAGTAGTAGCCGTGGTTCCATTATCAATAGACCAAACACAAGAATCCTCGGAGTTGTAGTTCATGAAAGAGGCAATGAATGGTCCCTGTGACCAGTTTGTCTTGACTAGGCCTCCCCTTGTGGCCCAATCGTCTGCGTTCCATAGACTACCATACATTCTCATGGGTTGGTTCTTTGGATAAGCCACACCCATTGCTTCCAAATTCTTGAATTCTCTAATTGGCTTCCCATCAACATAAAACCTATTTTGAATTTAAGAAAACTATCATAAGAAAATGTTTCAATGACAGTATTATTTTAAAACTAATATCGATATTAAATCCAGTTCACTTTTCGATTTAATTTCAATAACAATAAAATTTTAAGTTGACATCTAACGCTATTTAATCAAGTATATATATATATATATATAGATCATTTGGATTTGTTAAAGTCATAACTTTCAACTATAAATATAACTCATGTTCACTATATTATATTAGATTTTCGGATATGAGATTCCTATAACACGATTTTGGTATATATTACTTACACAATGTGACTCGGATTCCATAGAATAGAGTAGTTGTGGAACTCAGCTGTAGGATCGAACCAAAGGTAGAATTGTTGCTCTCTATCACCTTTGCCTTGAGTATAAACATTAGTATGAACAATATATGGATCTCCACTAGAATTTCCCAAGAACTCGAAATCTATTTCATCCCATGTCAATCCTTGAGCCTTCAACTACATACCAAACACATATAATATAACATATGGTGGTAAATTTATATACATAGTTATGTATAATTTAGAAGAACTTACATAGAAGGTAGTCACTGTCCCGGCGGAATTCCCCGGGACAAGTTTGATCTGCATATCGACTTTTGCATACAAATATTCGGATTTCGATTGAAACCCTGACCCTGAGGATTGATCAAGAGAAAGATTGACAAGAGTTCCATTGTTAACAATGTTTCCTCTGCCATCACCCCATGTTATGTCAATCTCTTTGTTTAAGTCGTTAGCATGTGCCACAAGCAATATGCTTAAACCAACAATTTGAGATATTGACATAACCAAAAGCATTTGAGAAACCATTTTAATATTTTCTTTTATGTGTTTGGTGTACCACAAAAAGCAAACTATTTGCTTTTGGGAAGTCTCTTCTTGATCGAAGGTTTTGATTTAAGATGGGACACTTAGAAGACTATTGATTGGTGGGTACTTATAGAGCATAATGAGGGGTTTAGATTCCTTTGAGATTGATTTTTTTTTTTTTTCACTTTTTAAAATTATTTTTCTTTAAGGGAAAAAGGTGAGTTGATTAGTGTGGGTAATGTGAGAAGTGAACAGCCTGTAGAGCATAAACCAAAGCAATAGTGCTATACAACAGAAACATTATACTAAAACAAGTTTTACATTTAATTATTGTTAATGTGTTATATATCCTAATCAAGTTTTACCAACTTTTGTATTTGTAAACACAAACTCAATTTTGTTTTGTGTAACTTTTGACTATATAATTTCGTATCATATTGAGTTTGGATTGGATTAAACGCTAAAATAAAGATCCAGTCAATGAACATTCTCTCTAAGGCACTAACGCTTTCAACATCCAAAAATCCACCAACAGATATTATCACAAATCATAAATTCATGTACAAAAAAATGAAAAGACATTTAAAGTGTATTCTCTGAGATGCTCATACATTTCGGCTCTCATGGCTTAACGTGTTCTCTGATGAACTCTTGTACTTGATCTATTTCTCCTGTTAGTCCAGACGCCTCAGCGACCGTGACTTTGTTATGGCAATGCGAAAAGGAAAACACTTCTCCTTCGATCCCGAGCGTGAAGTCATTCGCTATATCAGCTGTTGATATCGCGCTTCTCGAAACCCTAAGTTTCTCTCTGCAAAACACAAACATCAACAAGAGGAATATTAATGAGAGTTTGCTTATCTTAAGGATTTCAAAACAAATAGGATCAATCTTACATTTCTTTCTCCATCTGCTTGCGGATGAACTCTTTGGTGTGTGCAGTTACTTTATCTGTCTTGTTACAGCAAAGCAGGACTGGGATCTTATTCTTAACGACGCTCGCATTGGTCAGAATGTCGTAAAGGTACCTGGAAGAGTACAAAACCATGTTTAAGCGTTCATCTCTAAGAGTCACCTTGTGCCTAAGCAAAGCATCTTATGTGGTAATTAATTACTCTGAAGCCGCTCGACAATTTGGGAGGAACTCCAGTGCATCTACTACAAACACAATAGCGGCTGCTCGAGGCAAGTATTCTTCTAGCTTAGATCTAAGCCGAGAGTGCCCAGGAACATCAACAAGATGAACAGGCTTTGTTTTTCCTTTCTGTTAAACACACGGCAACGTAGTTTTAGTCCTTTACATCTTTGAACAACCCAAAGTGAAGATCTTTCTTTACCTTAATGTTCTCAGTGTGAAGCACAAAGGTGCCTTCGTTCGGTTCCATTGACGTTACAGCACCCTGATGCGTAGACCCATCTCGGAGCTGTCACAAATATAAAATGTAAATCAAAACCATCTTATAATGACACAACAACATTCACCTACTCGTTTCTTTCAGCAGCTTTTATGATAACTAGAATGCATTTGTAGGAAAGCTGAAAACATTTTTCGAAACGAGGAAAGGAATGTAAAATCCTAAATACTCACTTGATAGAAGAGCACTGTTTTGCCACTTCCACTTAACCCAGAGAGGAGAACAGTATTAGATTTTGTACGTTTGAACAAACGAACTGCAGAAGTCAGCAAAAGTGACACAGACATTAACAACCAAAAAGGAGATTTTCTATACAAAGGAAGTTATTGCATAGACCTCACAAAAACTAAAACAACAGTTCTAAACCAAGAACACACAAACAGCTTAACACCCAAAATGGGCTTATACTCTTAAAGAGTCTCTTAAAGAGTAATCACAAGTCGAAAAATGGCAACGTGAAAACATCAAACTCCTCAAGTGCGGATAAATATGTACAATGCAATAGAACTAACGAAAGTTACATAACCTACGAAATTCCCACCAGAGGTATGTATCCAAACCAAATTAGAAAAGAAGAATGAGAAGAAGAATGTGGTGTTCACTACTTACTAGATAAGAGTAAAATGGTGGTTAATAAGAGAACACCAATAGCAGCATAAAGCTGAAGCGGTGGTATTTGTTGAACAAATTCATTTCCTTGTTTCGTCCACTGCTCCGCCAGAATCTTCCAATCTTCCAAGTTGTCCATTTTTATTTTTATTTTCTGCTTCCAAAACATTAACAATTACCACAATTAAGCTCGGAAACAAAAAAATACAATCATTGCAGAATAAACCAATCAAATAATCAATCAACACAGCAACTCAACAGCTAAGGGAAAGAAATCAAACTATCAGCTTCTTTTAGGCATTTTAACGAACAGATCGTGTGCAATATGTATAAAGTTTTCGTCATAACAACAACACATTGTGCAGCTCTCGTGTATCTTCGAGAGTATATGAGTAAAGGCTAAGTTTTCAAAGAATTTTCCATAATAAGTTCGCAAAAAGTGCAAATTTTTCCACCGATCAACGAGAAAACTAAGTACAATTTGGTTTCCCAACACTAATTTTTTCTTAATTGACAGACAATTCTTTGAGATATTTACAAAATCAACATAACAAATGCAGAAAAAAAGAGGAATTTTAAAACTCAGATCCAGAAAACAACGAAATTTTAGAGAAGATAAAAACAGAATTATAGACACAGTACTCACTGCTGAGAAGCACGGCAACAGGAGGATGAGCACGACGGTGATGGAGCCAACGACGACGACGGCGGAATTGTTGTCGTCAAGATTGAGAGATTCTGAAAATTCACAGAATTGGGCATTGAGATAGGCTTTGCTGTATATTTTGCAATTAGCCAAGGGTATTTTGGTCAGATACTACATAAATAATGAGTCAACGTATTGTATAGAATTGAGTTCGATTAAAACAAATTCTATTGGTTCAAAACTATATTAAAATTAATTAACTAAATGAAAGAAATCTTTTTTAAAGGCTCCCTTTTATTGTTTAGTTAGTAGGATTAAAATACACATACAAAGAATATTATCTCATCACTTCCTCTGTTCCTTGTGTTTGAGCAATTATTTAATCTCAGGAGCAGACTGAACCATTCATATTTTGTCAATTGATCATGCTTTGTGATTCATGAGGGACCCTCATTGAAGGTTGCTACTAATTAACTGGTCTTGCGACGTGCAAGCTAAGACTGAGCCGAGGAAACTTGAAGCCTAACTCTGGTTGTATATTGATGCTGAGAAAAAAGAATTTGAGAGATTGTGGCTAATGAAACCTCTTCTTATCTCTTCAAAAAGTTCGTCTCGCTACGGCTTGGAAATGAAACTGGTACTATGGAGGAGTAATCTACATCAGCCGTTTTGTTATCTTTGATTCAACAAAACTTGATACCAACATTTCTCTCCTGCAGCAACATTCAAACACAAGAAAACCCATCTTTAGTCTTAAGCTTTTTAGTAGACTTGATTGGTGTGTGCCTTTTGATATTCATAATTGAGCTCACTCCAACTAAGATTTTCCTCATTTCTGTTTAGGAATGGAAATGCCACAGTAAGTGACTTTGGTGGTGAGATAAAGAGAAAATCACAAAGGTGCATGAGTTTGGTTATAAAGAAAAGGAGATTACTTGGTGAATATGTGTGGAGCTAATGTGGCCTTCTCCGTCTTCAGACTCAGAACAGTAGAGACAGCCAAAATCTCTGTTTTTAGTCTTTATACTCTGCTTTGAGGACCCAATACGTACTATGTTGATCCTTCCGAGGCGTGGCAATCTCCATCAAGAGATCCCTAAACAACCGCTTCTCCTCAGGAGGAACTGCCTCCCTGAAATGGTTGGCGATGCTCGTCGTGTCCACACTTCCACCTCTTTGCTGTATAAAGCTGCATATCTTTCGGATCAGAACCTCTGGCTGCAACGAACCTACTCTGCTACTTGAACCCGAAGAAGACGGGAATGAAGACTGTGGCTGATCAAGACCAACGCCAATGGCTTGTTCTCTGCTACCGCGGATTCTGTTGAGAAGCTCTGCAGAAGACGGTGCTTTGCCAGAAGATAGACCCGCACTGATTCCGTTCTTGATCACTGATGGTTTGTCCCCAGTCTGGGTTAACCGGGAATTGACAGTTGATCCAAATCTCTTCCGTACAGATGATGGTGCACCTGCACAACCAGATCTTCCCGTCCATGTAGGCACTGAGATGCTTTCGCGGCTACGCAGCATTCGTGATTGGCGCAATGCTTCCGCAGCTCTTTTTGCCACTTGAGATGCTTCGTGTTCAAGTCTCATCTTCTCTTCCTCGTCATTTGCATTCATAATGGCGTCGTGATTCACGGCACTCTGTATTAAAAATCGTAGGAGAGTGAAGCGAATTGGAAATTATGGGAAAGTAAGTCGGAGAAGAAGCTTCAATGAGCAATAATCAACGTACTTACATGTATTCCATGTGCATCAAAGAGACTCTTTAGGATATTTGTCTCTTCACCCATGGCCTCACCAGTTTTATCAGTCGTTTCCACATCTTTTTGCTCTGAGGATCCTTCTGCAGTATTGTGAAGAGCAAGTTGTTTATCTGATTGAACTCCTACGATGTTTATCTCTTCAGCCAGCTGACTGAAGATGTTAGAGGTTTCTGTGGAAGCGTTGCTATCGCCATCATCTTTCAGGATGAAAAGATCTTTCATATCCCGAGCTTTGAAGAATCTTCTCTGTTGTGGGTTCTTCAAGATCTTATTGGTGAGAAAATGTTTATAAATCTGTCTATGATATACCTTCTCCTCAATTGTGCCTCGAGTGATCAATCTGTAAACTGTAACATCCTTCTTCTGCCCTATACGCCATGCACGTTCCCTTGCCTGACGGAAAAAGAAAAATTGATTGTTATTTAAGGCCATGTCGGGTGTTTCGAACACCGAATCTGTGACATTCAAAGAAAAACTTACCTGCATATCATTTGAGGGGTTCCAATCCGGGTCAAAGATGATGACCCTATTTGCGCCAGTCAAGTTTGTTCCCAAACCACCCACCTTCGTTGTCAGAACGAAAACAAACACATCATCTGAGTTATTAAACTCATCAATCAAAGCCATTCTCTGTTTAACTGGTGTAAGACCATCCATCCTCCGATAACTATAGTCATTTGCAATTAAGAAGCTCTCGAGGATGTCAAGCATTTGCTGAGTCTGTGAAAACAGAAGTACACGGTGCCCTTGCTGTTTCCAAACCTTGAGCACTTCTGCAACAACCTTCATCTTCCCACTGCGTTCTGGGTTCCCATAATCTGGGTTCTGGTGAGAATGTTCTCTCTCAAGTAGATCAGGGTGGTTGCATATCTTACGCATCACATCAATCCCATAAAGCGAATTCTTGCTGCCATCAAAAATCTGTTCTACCTCGGAGCTCGCAAGGAACGCCCTGTAGATAGATCGCTGCTCCACAGTGAGTCTGCAAAAGAGAACGTGTTCAGTCTTTTTTGTAAGATGTGCGTTCACATCGGCCTTCATGCGGCGGAGGAGGTAGGGCATGATCAAATCACGAAGAACAACTGCGCACCTGCACCATTGTCAAGAATTGTTAGAACACAAACTGTGACGAGTTACCTAAGTTATTCAAACAAAATACCAGGTAATTACCTATAGGCAGTCGACACTTGCAAGGGAGAAGCATTGGCGTAGCCACCCACAGTTATTGGAACAGAAAATTCTGCCTCAAACACGGGCATGACCCCCAGTTTTCCCGGGAAAACAAAATCGAACAAGGACCAGAGCTCTGTTAGTTTATTCTGGATTGGTGCCCCCGTCATAATAATTCGATGGACGGTCTGCAACTGTTTGCACACCAAAGTAATTTCAGCATTTGGGTTCCGGATTCGATGGCCTTCGTCTAGTACTGCATAACCCCACTCAATATTGAGCAGCTTCTCACCCTGCAGCCTCAACTGCTCATATGTGGTGATGAGGAGCCCTGACTCGGAATTTAAAACCCGTTTTATCAAAGAATCCCATTTCTTGGTGTTCTTAGGCTTTTGCTCATGATCACTTTCAACTGAACCTTCACTGTCATAATCGCTTTCCGAGGCCTTGCCTTGTCCTTTGCCATTCCCAGAATCTTGTGCGGAGTCGTGGAGTATTTCCACGTGAAAATCCGGGTACCATTTCCGAGCTTCTCTTCTCCATTGACGCAAGAGTGTAACAGGACATATGACAATACTTGGTTTGTACATCTTACTGAAATGCAAGGATCCGAGAAAAGATAGGACCTGCACTGTTTTACCAAGACCCATCTCGTCCCCGATAATGCCACCAACTTTTTGGCAATGAAGTTCCCAAAGCCATTGCACCCCAACTCTTTGGTAGTCAAAAAGTTTACTAAATATGCACTCAGGAATGTTTAATCCACCTTCAAGCTGTACAGAAGATGTCTCGTTGTCATCTGCGTCATCAAAATCATCTAGATTTTCTTCCTCGCAACTGGAAGTGGTCAAGCTTCTCCTTCCATCTTCTGAAACATTGCATAGAATATCAACATCATAACTTGTTACTTTACATAAACTCAAGCGAGGAAAAAGAAGCATTGGTAGAAACTGTTGAGACCTATCACTTAAAAGCCATTGTTAACATGTAATATCTAAATGTCAGAAGATCCAATATCACCGCCTTATCTTTTTCAAAAGCATTTGCTCCAATTAATAGCCATTAAATTCACAGGTCCCAACAGCAATATGTAAATAGTAAATACGTATATTTAATTGTCAATAGCATTATCATACCACTTTCTTGAAGACTAGAGTCTTCGCGAGAGATTCGCTTTGTCCATTTCCTTTCAGGCAAAGGCCGCTTCTTTTTGCTCTTCTTCCGAGCTTTACTTTTCTTTACTTCATTATCCGGAGAATCAGGAGTCTTGTAAAGCTTTCTTAGCCTTCTAAAAGGAGCGGAGGGCGGTTCAAGCTTTGGCAAGTCTGCTGCATCAAGTAGCTTGGTTGTCGGGCGAGCTTTCGCAGCCCGCGACATTGATTGGACAGCTCTATCAATACTGCCGGAGTCCTCATTTTTGTCATCTTCGTCTTCTTCTTCAGGTAGGTTGCGGGAGTTTGATGGTCCAGGTTGTTGAAGTCGGCGTTCAAAACCCTCGAGCTTGTGAAATGGAGTTAAAATTCCTTTTCTCACCAATTCATCTCTTTCCTAGACAAGAACAGCCTTATCATTGTCTTTCATATACGCATTTTCCATATCCACATATTGAGAGAGTAATCATGTCAAATATATAAAACCTTTAGAAAACATCTGAACATACCGTTTCAACAAAACCAGCTGAAGCTGCATCGAAAACAGCATCAAAATCCGTGTCCTCATGAAATGAGACTACTTTCACCTTCTTCCCTTCCCTTTTGCTTGGTTTTCGAATCTCTTTCAATTTTCTCTTGCGACTAGGCTTTTCCTTCACCAGATCTCGCAGTAGATTATCGCGATCAGCACGACTAGAAGCGCTCTTGCCATGTAAACCAGTGAGTTCCTTTTCAAGTTGAATTTTTTTCTTCTTAAGGCTTCTTAGACGGTCCGTGGCAAGGGCTTGTTGAAGTACAGAACCACTATGCAAACCATGAACATCTGATTCATCATCTTTCTGTAAACCATTCTCTTCTTCAATATCCTCCACATGCTCAACGGTTGATGCAACAGCATCTATTTCAAACTTTACAGCCCTCAATTTATTCAAAAGCTCGTTCTGGCTAGACGGAAGCAGATCTCTTCCTTCAATCTTCTCAGCCTGAATATCCATACTCCCACCCTCATCGTTATCTGGTTTCTTCGTCGCCTAAACAAACAGTAATATTTCAAAAGTTCATAAATTCTAAACCCTTCCATAGAATCAACAACAATGCAGCACAAATACTAAAGAGGAAATAAATATAACCTCATCAAGTATGGTCTGTTCTAAATCTGCAGGATTGGCCAATGTCACACCTAAGCTACTCAACAAAGACTGATCCTCGTCTTCCTCCATTGAATCACGTTGTCAACTCCATAAAACTTCCCAATAGCAGAATAAAGCTGAGACCTTGGCTCTATTTCTATCAATCAAAGCTACAACGGAAAAAAAAAAAAAAAAAAAAAAAAAAAAAAAAAAAAAAACTCACTCAGAAAACAAACATTTATCTCTTTCAAGCATTTCAACGAACAGATGGTATACCATCTATATGAGTAGGGGTTCAATTGTTCACCAATCCACACAAAATAAAATTAGTCCAAATATGAAATTGCTTACAAATTCCAGAACAAGAACCCCAATAAGAATTTGAAATCGAGAAAATTTGGGGAAAAATTATGATCGGCGAAACTGCTGAGAAGCGACGACGATCGGCGAATATTGTTGTCGTCAAACAAGATTAAGAGAATTGATGCGAAGAAAATTAGAGAGATAGGTTTTGTTTAAAGATTTGTGTTTGTGTATGTATGTATATATATGAATTCGTAGTTTCCAATAATATAATTTCTATTTAAAAAAAAAAAAAAAAATTAATTTCTATTTACCTTTTTTTAAGAATAAATATAAAAAAAATGAGAATGGGTCAAACAATACGGCGATAATATTTTAGGGTTTCATCTTCTCTCACCGCCGACGTAATACTTTTCCCGGTGTCTCCGGAATCTAAGATAGATGGCTGAGGAGACGAAGAAGAAGAAGACTAAAGATAGTTTTGCTGGAGAGATAATTGGGTGTGAAAGAGAGAAATTGGATGAGGACGATGTTGTTAAGAAGAATCAAAGGATTGGTTGTGAAGCTGAGGATGGTGTGAAGGAGAAGAAGAAGAAAGAATCTGAGAAGCACAAGGATGAGAGTGATTTGGGAGCTGAAGAGAACACACAAGACAAGGAGATGAAAGCAACTGTGGATTCAGAGGTTGAAGAAATCAACAAGGACGAGGATTCTGAGGCTGAGGAAAATGACTTGAACTCGAAGAGCAAGCAAAGTGAAGTTTCAGAGGTTGAAGAAGAAAACAACAATGACAGTACAAAAAGGGAGAAGAAGAAGCAAGAGTGTGGTAAGAGTGATAAAGATGTGGCTACCCCATCATCATCAAGTAAAACCACAAAAAGGAGGGTCACGTTTTCTGATCAAGTGGAGATTTTTCCTGAAGAAAGTGAAGAAGAAGAAGTTGAGTGGTAAGCCGTATTCAAAAGAAGAAGATGAGTTAATAAAGAGTATACATTGATAACCATATGCTTTAGGAGATGATGGTTTAAAGATGGTTATGGAATCCAAGTCACACCCACAAATCAAAGGCTGTTGGAAAGAAATTGAAGAAGGATCCAGAGGGGTATGACTGGAAAACACTTGCAGATGCAATGGGTAAACACAGGAAGCATGTGAAAGACGCTTGGAGGAGAATAAGATTGGCATCAACGAATAAAGGACATTGGACGAGACAGGTGTATCAAACTCTCTTTGATCTTGTGAACAAAGACCTTAGAATGAAAGCATTCCAAGAGAAGCACTCAAAGCATGGGATGCCTCCGAGATAACATCCCTTGGATGGCTATAAGCGACAAAACTTGAAACACGCGACCATGTAACTTGCTGTGCGAAATGATATGATCAATTGGTGATGTTGATGACTATAGACTCTTGGAAGAGCTTTTGAAACTCGATGCGACTTGTATCGACGACGATGTGGATTGGGATAATCTTTTGGATACTCAAGATGGTGAAGCTTGTAGAAAGAGGTGGAACCAAATGGTGCTTCATATCGGTTCACCGAGATCCAAAACATTTGCAGAACAAGTTGAGATTTTCTCTGACAGGTATTGGCCTGACTTAGCTGAAGACACAGGATTTTGACAACAGACCTTATGATCCTGAAGATTAAGTTTGGAATCATACATGAAGATTTGTTTTTGTACTTTTTTTCCTTACTGATTATGTTAGTGACCTTACAATGTTTTTTTGGTTAAACGTTTTATAATTTAGAAAATTGTTATCTTCTTTTCATACATGTTCGTGTATAATACATATCACTGTTACTCTGTTTTCTTGAAGCTTTTATCTGTGAACAGAGCTGAAGAAGAAGAAATCCTCCAGAAAATATTACTACCAAATAATTTAATTTACTAATACTGTGAAAACCAAAAGTAACACAACAGAGAAAATAAACAATAGAATTACATCAGGTTTTTAGGAAACTGGTCAAGTAGAGATTACACATATAAGCAAGCACAAGCAAGAAGAGAAGAAGAAAGCTCACTGTACAAATGAAGCTCCCACAAGAAGAAGAAACCAAAACAAAAGACTTCTTCTGGGAAACTGTTAACAACCCAACCATCATAAAGAAACACTTCAGATTCTGTTTCCTTAACTTGTTTTCGAACCTTTATTCGTCGTCATCAAGTTGAACAATCTGTGCCCGTCTCTGAGCAGCTTTTCTTCTGATGAAGAATCCCCATCTCATAGCAGCTTTGATCTTTAGCCATCCCACAACAGCCTTTCCCGAGTTTGAACGGTCCTCTTCGTAATCAGCTATGGACGTCTGACCAAATGAGTGGAATCCAAACCCATCTTCTCCCATGTTCATTGGAGTTTGCTGGTCACCACCATTCATGCTAAAGAGTCTCAACAGTTGCTGCATATCATCGTTCTCGAGCATCTCATTACTTCTAGCCCTAATCTCTTCCTCTGATAAAAACCCATCACTTCCTCTGTTGCATGTATTTGACCAATCATTGTAAGAGTTCATCTCAGGAGGAGGCTGAACCATTTGTTGGTTTTGGGATCCTGTTGCTGGACCCAGCGCCAATCGAGCACCACCGTTGCTATTGATCATTGTTTGTGATTGATGAGGGTTGCTGATTAGCTGGTCTTGTTGTCCATATGACGTGTTTCCAAAGTGAATGTAAGAACTAGTATCAGCAAGCTGAGACTGAGACTGAGCCGGGAAACTTGAAGCTGGACTCTGGTTGTACACTGATGCTGGAAGACCCCAATGAATGACTGTTAAATTCGGTTCTTACCAAAAGCAAACAATATTTTGATATCTGTGGCTAGTGAACATTTACCTTCAACAGTTACATCTGAATAAGATGTAGACGGTTGGCTTGGAACTGAAACTGGCATAGAGTAATCTACAGCATCCGTTTTGTTAACTTGATTGAAGTTCATAAGTGACTTGCTGTCATACTCAATAACTTGATCCCAATTTTCATATGCTTTCCTCACTAATCCATCGACGTAACCCTGCATTATATATCAGCATTTTACTATTTATCGAGTAGAGGATACAAGAAATCTACAGGCAGCAGAAGACGCAGCAACACGAACCTTTTGGTTGTCAGAAAGAGAATCAGCAGGATAATACTGCTTCCCTGATATAAGACCACTAAACTCGTAAATATTGTTAAACACAACACCGACTGAGTCCTCGGGATAGTAGACGTAAAGCATTTCACTCAAGACACATGTCTTGGAATGCTCTGCAAGTGTCTCCCACATCCTGTTTGACATGCCACTTCCAAGAATCTGAAAATCAGAACAAGAGTCATCAGGATGATCATTTCAACATATTGAGAAGACGACAGATAGTGGAATCGTGCACTTACAGTCCTTAGTTTCTGAGAGTCTTTGACCATAAGACGCAGGAATTCTTTAACATTGTAGATTCCTGCTTTATTGAGTTTCTTATGGAAAGCCCCGTCCTTTCCAATCTTTTCCAACCTCCAGACCTCATCATCCAAAGCAGGCGGATAATGTTTCTTGTACACTATAGAAAATAACCATTAGGCAAAAGGAAAACAAAGATTAAGAAACACCGAATGATGACCACTTCAAGATCATATTCATAGGACAGAATTAGGAAAAAAGGAAAGCCAGAACTTACATTCTCCACGATGGTCCTTCACGGTAAAAGCTTCTGTCTTCGCCTCGCATACACGTATCCCCTCACAGTAACCAGAAGAGACTCTTAAACCCAGCCTGAATTTTCTGCATCTAATCCAACTCGAGTTGTCTGTAAAGATAAGTTCTCCTAATGTCCCCACACCTTCTTTCAAGGTCACATGCATGTCACCAGTCAAGAGAGGCCTCTTTCCTTGACGCTCTTTCACCAAATGACCTTCAAATTCTTCTCCAGTCCAACCTTCATCATCTTCATTGTTGAAATCACCATCAAGCACAACAACATCGAGCTTTGCAGAAGCTTCAGGTCCTACTGTCAATACAAGTCCAGTAGTCATATCCAACAGTACAACATGGATCGCAGCACCTTGCTCCCCTTCAATCTTCCCTCCAGTAAACAAAGGAACAGACAATCTAGACCTAAATTGCAGCTGCAAATTCCTTCCACCAATGCCTTCAATTCTTTTAGGAGAAGACCTGTGAACTCAAAGCATTAGAAATACCACAATTACTATATCAATTTTATCTTTTTAACAAAAACTTTCATATATATATTACCTTTCATTAACTCTTGCAGGGCCAAGTTTCGCCAATGCCCTCTCCACCTCTTCACTTACCTGATTCACAATTCTCACAAGACGTTAAAGAAACACCACAAATCACCAAAAGACATGTAAATAAAAAAAGCCTTTTAAGCTCACCACTCGACGAAGAATCGGTTCCAAAGACGAACAAAGCCTCTGTAAACTATCCATCTTCAAAGCTTCCACAATTACACTGCAATAACATACATAACTTTCTCAAAACCCAAATCTCCCAACTTAATAACTAAAGAACCCATTTTTTCTTCATATAACTATAAACCAACCCCTTTCAATTATGGTTTTAACAAGCCAAAATCTATACTTGGAACAAAAACAAAACAAAAGGGTTTGTGATAATTACAAGCATAAAAACACAAATTACCTAGCAAGAGCTGGCTTTTTACGCTCAGGCTGCTGCTGCTGCTGCTGATTATTATCATCTTCCTCTAATTTTCTCTTCTCTCTCATACTATTAGTCCTCTCCATATACCTCGTCTGCATATTTATTCCCCTGAATTTGTCGATGCTACAAGCTCAAAGCTTTCCGATCTGTAAAGATCTATACAAGTAAAACACTTTCACCAACTCAAAATGAATGATAAACTCAGAGAAAGAATCACAAATTCAGCTTCTCAATCTCCGTTTTTAAGCTCAAAAATCAAAAAAAAAATCCTCAATAAACGAAACCCAGAAAGCAAGATTTATAATTTCTACTTAAAACTTTTACAAAAAAACGGAAGAGAAACTGAAATTCGATTCGAAGGAGAGAAAAAAAAATACCTCAAAAATGGCGTTTTTGGTTTGGATAAAAGAGAGAGAAAATCAAAAGACGCTTATTTTTCGTAATTAAAATCAAATTATAATTTACTTCAAACACTTGGCTACTTATGTGATTAGTCGAATATTTTGACTGGTTTAAGTAATTAAGATAAATATCAGGTGCGGGCACGACCACAGTAAGCTTGAATTGCCGTCACTTTACTGCTCGTTTATTGGATGACATTATTGAGCCGGCGGCTAGTGTGTGTACGTATTTTTAGCACATGCTATATTCTAAAGTTGATCATAAATAAATAATACTTTTGCAGTTTGTAACTTTCAATAAAGAACCCTAATTTGTTTTTGTTTTTACACGATTATAAAAATTTATAATAGTACAACACTTGACAAATCACCAATGGCAAGATTACGGATAAGATTCAACATGGATTATATAATATATATTACATGAATATTAAAAAAATCTATGTGCAATGGAAAAGGGTTTAGGTACGAATAAAAATATTTATTTCTCTATTTTAACAAATTAATTGTTTAATAGTAGATTAAAATATTTTAACTGCAACCTAGTTGAGCCTGCAAATAGCCAATTAGGTTAGTCTAACATCAAACAATACAATTAAAAAAATACAAACCGTATTTTAATTACGATCAAATTAGAAATCATTTTAATTGAATTATGAGACAATTCAATTTTTATCTATTATGCAATTTATAGAAAAATATTATGCTGTGTAAGTAACTAAAACTTCACATTACAGCAAACAAAGAGAAACAAAAGAGTTTTTCTTTTTGAAGTTTTTAACCAATCCATTAGATTCGATCAAGCTCCTTAATCTCTCAAACTTGTCACGACATTGCATCGTCAAGTACCAATTCAACTGAAGTAAAGAACTCAACAGATATATAACAAAAGCTTGAAGGTCATCATCGAAAAGCCGAGATCTACAAATCCGCGACAGAGTTTGATTGAAACAGACATCACTTTCCCCTGTTAACATAAAAAAGGATTCGGTTTCAATTTCTTGTTAAGTGACAAACCAAGTTGCTACATCATAAGGAGAAAGAACAAAGTAGAGATTGTGTTTACTTACGCGTTCATCATCAGAGTAATGTTGTCTCCTTTGAGCAAAATCCTTCCTGAAAATAGGTATTAACTCGAGTTATTGAACCATAAGCAAACAAAATCAAGAAATGTAACGAGAGTTGTGATCAAAGAGTGAGTCTAGGATAAACTCACCAAGTGGTTTCCTGGTGTTCTTCTTGATGCTCACTTCTTCAGCCTCGTCCAACACCAGATTCATGTATTCGTCAAAACCCTGCAGAAAAAGGAGAAATTGAAACAAGGAATCAATAAGACACTGAAAGTCAAGTAGACAAACTCCAAGTTTTGAAACAGATGAGAATGACACAATCACAAAATCTAAAATTTCACCTAACTTACATTGAATCAAAATAAGAAAAGCTTCAATCTTAACTCAAGGAATAATACAAGTACAGTGATACAAACTCAAACAACTGAACATCCAAAGTCAAGTAAGCAATTCCACGTTTTAAGCTAATGAGAATGAAACCATCACAAATCTCAAGTGTCTCCATATAAGCAAAGAATCAACATTAAGAAAAGCTTGAATCTTGACTCGAGACAAATATAAGCATAGCAATACAAATCGAAACAAGAAACATCCATAGTCAAGTAAACAGCTCCAAGTGTTATGCCAATGAGAAATATCAATCATACATCTCAAGTTTCTTTGAATTAACATAAAGCTTCAATTATAACTCAAGAAGAATCAAAGTATAAAAATAGCAATACAAATCGAAACAAGAAACATCCATAGTCAAGTAAACAGCTCCAAGTGTTATGCCAATGAGAATGACACAATCATACATCTCAAGTTTCTCTGAATTAACATAAAGCTTCAATTATAACTCAAGAAGAATCAAAGTATAGCAATACAAATGCAAACTAAGTCAAGATAAAGCATGGACCAACCTAAGAATCAAACTAGTATACATTGACAGAGGCTCTTATCAATGCTTGGTACAGTAAATAACAGTGACAACTATCAATGTCAACAATCTATTTTCGATTCCAAGGCTGAACTAAATAAGTTCACATATCCAACTATTTCCAGAAAACAAAAAAAAAAAACAAAGCCAGGAATTTCATAAATTCAATGATTATAGAGCTTCAATATCAACAAATTCATGACTTACAGTAATTCTTCCTTCAATCCTCAAATCTTTCTGCTCAAACAGCCAAATCTGGATCCGAGCTTTCTGCATCACAAAATACATAACATCAGAGAGAACGAATCAGAAACACGGACTAAATAACCTAAAACCAAATCAGAAGAAATTGAAGAACTTACACTTTGAAGAAACCTGAAAATCAAGTTCTGGAGCCGTCACAAAGCCACCGGAAACAAAAAAAAAAAAGCAAAATCCAAAAATTAGGGTTTCAGTAAACGAAGAGATAGAGAAGTTTCTCGAAAACAATAAATAGATCGAACAGAGTAAGATTACAAAAACGTACGATAGGTTGGGTCATAATCCTTTGAACTTTGGTGCTCGCCATGGCTGCTGAACTTTGAAATTTCTCTCTGTGAAGCTTCGAAAAAAAAATCTCTTGAGAGGAAAAAATCTAAAACCCTAAAAAAAAAAAAACAAGACTTGAGACTTCACTGCCTTTTCTCTCCCTCGCGAGCTGTATTTTCAACATTTTTATTAATATTCGTTCTCGGTCCTCGTATAACTTCGGAATGTTATTTCGGCCCCATAACAAAATAATGTGATTTTTGGCCCAAAATGTACCTAAATTGGCTAAAGAAACACCAATTAAACATGATTTAGAAGATACGAAATCATTTCGATTTTCTCTACTATGAAGTGGCTATTATTTGCTTCATGTGATGATTAGAGATTGTGAAATTAGTTATGTAATGTGGACTTAATTTTACAAAAGGTATGCTCAAAGCTCAAAATTACAAAGAATGAAACTTACAAAGACCAAAGATTTTGTCTCACATTCTTTATAAATTACACAAACTTCATTTCTCACAACACAAAATGTACAAAACCAACAACAACAACAAGAATCAGCAGCTACAAGAAACTGAAGCTGAGCAGAAATTATAAATATGTCACAATCTCAGATTTTAAATAAAAATAAGACTAAGAAGAAGCTTAAGCTATATCTATGACTAACTGAATCAAATACAAAACAATTAGCTTTGTACAAAGAATCCAGCTTTTGAAATCTCTCCATCATTCACCATTTATCATTAGAGATTGAAAAGGAACCTTTTTGATCTCCACAAATGTCGAATATTCATCGTTCATCGGTTGCTTCCATGGCTCGCCATCCATTTGCAAGAACGCGTCTTTCCAATCACCTCCTCTTAGCTCAAATCTAACCGCAGCAGCCTGAAGTGAATCACCAAAAATGGAACCTTTTCAGTCAAGATCATGGCTTAATGATTCTACATTGACCGGTGTTTTCTAAAGTTACCTGAGCTATGTGTATGGCAGAGATGAGCTCAGCCATGACAAATGACGCGTGCCATCCTTGCTTGAAACCAAAGATCTCTATCAAACCATCATCACAATGTGCTTCCACGAATCCTCTCTAGAGAAAAACCGAGAACCATTCGGGTTAATAACATCAGAGAATTGAGTTTATTTACGATGAAATGAAACCGAAACAATACCTTCTCTAGATAGTCCGGTTTTAGATTACCCCATGGATGGCTACCACTTCCATAGTTTTGAAGATTCAATGCAACAATTGATCTCACACTACAAAGATAAATAAGTACATAAGATTAAGCATCAAGATGATAGAATGTAACAAGTAAAACATAATAGTGAAAGCTTTTTTTCTTTACTTTTTCGGGACTGCGATCTCTTCCCATTGAGAACAGTTAACCTTTTTAATGTGGATTTTCATTATGTTCCTAAGTCCCCTGCAAATTCAAATAACACAACAAAGAGCTTTAAGCAAGAGAGTTGCACACAAGTTAAGTACACAATAAGAACCAGAAATGACGAACCTTAGACCTGGATCGCTGACACAAGGCGTGCAAAACCAACCTTGACTACAACCAAAACCCGAATAAATAATCTGCAAAAGCAAACATAAACATTTTAGCTTTTAAGTTTTAACAAAGACAAAAGATAATATTCAACTTTGGATGAAGATATAAACAAACCTTATTTGAAATAGGGCCTTGAGCAAGATATGGTTTAGTGTTGCGAAGATGGTGGAAGCCATATGCAACTTGAGCATCCATACCTGATTAATCCACAAACACGAAGATCTAGTCAAAAAGATAATTATGAAAAACAATTAGGATTCAAAAAGAGAATAAGTTTCAATCAAACCTATGCTTAAGTAATTGTAGAACACGCCTTCATAGGACTTTGCTAGTGGAGGTGCATCTATTCCTGCTTCCAAACCCTGAAACCACAAGAAACACATGATGAATGATTCAACGAGGAGAACCAAGCCTAAGGAAGTAGAGCCAAACCTGATCAAGTTCACATTCCTCGGCTGGTTTTAAAGAATAAGGAGGATTTACAACTTCTCCAGATGGCATTGACACTAGAATCTTCCAGCTGCATGATCATCATATAACCAAACCACATATTTTTACAACACCACATACTAATTGTTATGCGCAAATAAGACTTGTACCTGTCTAATCGAGCAACTGGACCCATACTTGCACGATGGAGCGTTCTTTTAACAGCTGATCTCCATGCAAAAGGAAACGAACCACCCTGAAGAGAAGAACAAAAAAATGAACACTTTTATAATGCAACTCATTAAGAGACTTGTCGCTAAGAGAGGACAAAGACTGACTCACCCAACCAAAAGTTCTTGATAGATCATTTCCAGTACCAAGAGGGATAACACCAACAGGAGGAATTGGTGACTTTCCATCTTTATTAAGATCCCCAAGACAACCAAGAACCCAACCAACAGTACCATCACCACCTGCAACCTATCAAAACTAATCCCATTCACATTCTAATACCAAAAAACTAAGAAAACATGAGATTGAGTAAACATTATCTCTCTACTCACCATAATCCTCAACCTTGCTCTGCATTCTTTTGCACATTCATCTCCTTCTGCTGCCACTGTCTCCAAACACGCCAATCCATATCGAACAAACTCATCAGGCTTCACTTCCGTGAGATCAAACACCTGTATTTACACATTTTAAACACATCAACTTGGCGTTCCAAAGACCCAAAAAAAAAAAAAAGAACTCACCATTCAAAACAAAAAAAAAGTTTTAAACTTTTCCTTACCCCAACACAATAGATCTCAACATCAACTAACCATAAAACACTTAAATTCAAACAAACTAATAAGTCAAGTCTCCTAAACTAATCTGATCAAGACAGAGAACACAAAATCTGCCATATTTCAATAGATCAGGCCAATCTAAACACAAACACTCACTAAAATATAAACAAATAATGAAGCTTTAACAACAAAAACCCATAAAGTTGTATAATTTAGTTTTTAAAAATAGAAAAAACCTGTTCTTCGCTCATTAACTGTTGAAGCCTCTCTTTAAGAACAGGACCATGACGACCACCGGATTTAGGATTAATAAAGACAACCATTGGCGCGTGAGGAGCCATATCAGCAACAGCACCACCAGGAAGAAGCAAATGATTAGGAATCGCCGAAGAATCTTTACGTTTGATACATTCACGCATAGCGAGACGAAGATACTCAGGCATCATCAACCTCTGACGTAGCTCCTCTTTATCAACACCAACCCATGTTAGATTTGCGAGTCCACAACCTTTCATCGCTTTCGAATCTACCATTGATGGACGTGAAGGCACAAATTTCTCCGTCGGTGCATCGGATTTTGATCTCGGAGTGTCCATTTACTCTCGCCGGAGAATTAAAGTTTCTTCCTTTTTTTTTTTTTTGGAGACAGGGGAAAGACAAAAAAGATGACTACTTTTCGTTCTGTGATTGGAGAAGAAAAGAAGGAATATTCGAAACCCAGATAAATCAAAATTGGAGTTTGTAAAAGAAATTAAAATAAAAAGGATTGAAATTTCTGACGACTGGGTTTTTTTTCTTTTTTTCTTTTTTTCTTCGCTGTGGATTCAAACTCAGCCAATCTAAATCTTCGTTGACAGTTTGTATTGTCTTGTCTGTATGTTTTTTTTTATATATATATAATGTTTAATTTCAAAGACAGCGCACTAAACGTGTGATTTAATTATTAAATGCATATAATTTTGAAAATAAATTTACACGGTTGGATTTTCATGTAACGTCATAAAAATGCCTATCTACGCGTCACCGAATTCATGATATTGCCTCTCTTTATTTACTTAAGATCTCTAATTTACAAAACTATACTACTAGATTATAAACATTTTTCATCATATATATAAGTTTTATAACATATTATCTGTGTGTTTATGATATGCGGATCTTTTATTTGAGTAAGACCAAATTAAGTTATTTCCAATTAAGTTGTACAAATATTTTATATGATCAAAACGATGGCGTAAAATTAAAAAATTTGATTTAGTAAATGTCTCTAAAATGAAGAAAAAATCATGGTATATTTGGATAACCAAATCAAAAAAATTAATTAATCAAGACATAGTTAGAATACTATCTAATGTATTGAACATGATCATATTCAAAAATGGTGTTCTATTATTTGTTACATCTGGTAAATATGATTAAATCTAATTTACTATTTATATATATATATATATATGCATTATTTGCTGTCTATTATTTCAGTGTATTATTGGTTTCTTTTTTTTATGTAAAAGTATTTTTCACTTTTCAACAGAGAAAACAAAATTTAATGACAATATTAGAAAAAAGAAAGAGTGGCGTTGTCGTAATTAGACAAGTGAATAGTTTGGCGTCAACGTAAATTATAAAACCAGCGAAGGAGACAGTAAAAATTAGAGTTAGTGGACTTTCCACAGAAATGGGGCCCACGTTGTTATTAACCACCACTAAGGAATTAGGGTCACTGTCACTGATTGTGAAAGCTAATTCCCCATTGTTGGGTGGGATCTTTGTTTCTCCTAAAACTCCTTTTTTTTTTTTTTTTTTTTTTTTTGACAAGAATCGGTTGATATTAAATTTTGATAGAAAAAGCCTCATTTACTACTATCTCTCCGTTGCATGATATCATATGTTAAATGTTTTAGGAAAAACAAACTATTTCCCAAAAATAAAGTTTTGTGACCAAGAATTTGGTATATGTAAACATTTTTATGTGTAAGAGGAGAGTAACAAATTTGGTGCCTGATAAATGGTGGACCTTGAGATCTTTAATGAACTAGAAGACCATGAGCGATTTACTTTTAGTTCTCACTATTTAGTATTCCCTCCGTTTCATAGTTATCGTTTTGGATTTTAAAACTCGTTTTATATTATTTGTCGTTTTGTATTTTCAATGCATATATTTGATAGGATTTTCAACTTTATTCCTCTTGTTTTAATGTCTTGACCAATGAAATAAAATCAAATAAAACATTAATTAGAAGTAAAACCGAAAAAATAAATATTTTCTTAATATGTGTGAAACAATCATTTTGAAACAGAGAAAGTATTTTTCTCGTAAGAATAATCATTTTGAATTTTTATATTGTTTTAGGAGGGGTTTTACTTTTCTAGTCTAGTAATTGATTAGTACTTCTACATCATATGTAAAGTTCGATATTTAGAGTATCTATACAAGTTATGAGTACAAATTTTTAGAAGTTTTTATACATCCTATATTAGACGTCCAATAAGATTTTGTATGCTACAAGTTTAGTTGTTTATGTACTCTAAAAAAAAAAAAAGCTTCTCAAGTTGTTTCAGTGACTCAGCTTTTCTAGTGTTATGGATTTAGTTTGACAAAAAAAAACTATTTTATAATTTATGGAATCATTAGCTTGACAGGCATGGTCTCATTCCTAAAGCCCAAAACTAGAATGATTAATGTGCAAAAGATGTATTGAGCCTAAAAGGCCTGGGCCTTAAACATTCCATGGAAAAAAAAAAAAAAAAAAAAAAGAATGAAAAAGAAAAGAAGAAATCGTTCCTCTGGAGAAGGAGGAGGATAAGGATGATAACGGTAAGCCAAGTTTCGTCTTACTCTTCTTCTTCAAACCTCGCATCTCTGTCTCGTCTCAATCACAAATCATCTTCGAGATTCCGAAGCTCTTCTATTTACAGAACAAGCTTCTCTGTTTCTACAAAGACAAGGAACACTTTTAAAGCCAAACCATGGAATAATCTTGGTCTTGTTATCAACTCTAGAAGGTACTTCTTCTAGTGCTTAGTTGACATTATTAATCTTATATCATATTGGTTTTATGTGAAATTGATTATACTAGTCCTGTTTTTGACAATGCTACTTAAAGTTCTCAACTTTTCATTTAGAAATGTATGTGAAATTCTTGCTGATGTAACTAAAGATAAAGTTTTTATATGTTTTGGAACCAAATTTGTGTGTCTTAGGTTATGGATTTTTCGTTAAGCACTTAAATTTGAGGAGATTTGAGGGATTTTTAATCCTTTGTTGTTGTTTTCTCACTTTAATGTTCCATTGTTTGTTGATGTTTCAGCTCTGAGGCTACGATTTTTGATCCGTTGGGAATCAATCCAGATGAAACTTCTGGTCTAAGTAGCATTTGGGAAAGCTTTCAGAGTCTTTTGTCTCCATCATTTGAAAGTTCATCCGGTAGCAAACGAGATAAACCGTCCTCTACTCGGGGCGTGGCAGGTTCGGTTTTAGCTTATATACATTTGCTTATTGTGTGGTTTGGTATGATTGATGATGCTTACTCTTTGAAATCTACAGCTGCTATTGAGGACAGTTCCATTGATTTTGGAGATTTCTTCAAAGGACCATTGCCAGGGAAGTTTCTTAAGCTTCTCGGGTTCTTAGCTCTCTCTCGGCTTGGAATATATATACCACTCGGTGGAGTCAATCGAGAAGCTTTCGTTGGCAATTTGGATCAGAATAGCATTTTGAGTACATTGGATACATTTTCCGGTGGAGGCATTGGTAGACTTGGTATATGTTCTCTCGGGATTGTCCCTTTTATCAATGCGCAGATTGTGTTTCAGCTTCTTGCTCAAGTCTATCCAAAGTTGCAAGATCTTCAGAAAAAAGAAGGTGAAGCTGGTAGAAAAAAGATTCTTCAGTATACTCGATATGCTTCAGTCGGTTTTGCAATAGTACAAGCAATTGGACAAGTGTTTTACCTTCGTCCTTACGTTAATGACTTTAGCACGGAATGGGTTGTTTCTTCTGTGACATTATTAACGCTTGGTTCTGTCCTCACTACATATATTGGAGAGAGAATCTCTGATCTGAAACTTGGAAATGGCACTTCCCTTTTGATATTTACGAGTATTATCTCCTACTTACCTGCATCATTCGGTAGAACAGCAACAGAGGCCTTACAGGAAGGAAACTATACTGGTCTCGCCACCATCGTTGTTTCATTTCTCCTCTTGGTACTCGGTATTGTGTATGTTCAGGTAACTAAACTAACTATGATAATTTTGTTCCTTTTAATGTATTTAAGAAGTTTGGTATATATGCTTATATAGTCTAACAAGCAAAGTCTTTCAGGAAGCAGAGAGGAAAATTCCGCTCAATTATGCCTCGAGATACACCAGCAAAGCCGGCGGGCTTCAGAAATCTGCTTATCTTCCATTCAAGGTCAATAGTGCTGGAGTGATGCCTATCATATTCTCCACATCATCTCTTGCTCTTCCCGCTACTCTAGCACGATTTACCGGCATATCTGCTCTGAAGAATGCTGCTTTTGCTTTGAACCCTGGAGGTGAGTTCTCCTAAATACATACCAAGGAAGAAGGAAACTATTTTGCCAATGATATAGGGACCTAAAGACTTAACACAAAAACTCTTGCAGGTTCTTTCTATCTTCCAACCAATATACTTCTCATAGCTTTCTTCAACTACTACTACACTTTCCTGCAACTTGACCCGGACGATGTGAGTGAACAATTAAAACGCCAAGGTGCATCAATCCCTCTAGTCCGACCTGGTAAAAGCACTGCTCTCTTCATCAAAACCGTAAGACCCTCTCTCTCTCTCTCTCTCTCTCTCTCTCTCTCTCTCTCTCTCTCTCTCTCTCTCTCTCTCTCTCTCTCTCTCTCTCTCTCTCTCTCTCTCTCTCTCTCTCTCTCTCTCTCTCTCTCTCTCTCTCTCTCTCCCTGATTCCCTAGTTTCTTCAAACTACCCATTTTGGTTTAGCTACATTCTGAAAATCCCTGTCTCTGATTGCAATATCAGGTCCTTGGTCGCATATCTGTTCTTGGTTCTGCATTTCTGGCTGTTCTAGCTGCTGGTCCTGCCGTGGTTGAACAGATCACTCACTTGACAGCATTCAGAGGATTTGCAGGTACTTCTGTTCTGATCCTTGTCGGCTGTGCAACTGACACTGCAAGAAAGGTTCAAGCAGAGATCATCTCGCAAAAGTACAAGAACATTGAGTTTTACGAGCTTGACAAGTATGATCCATGATCTGGTAGCTTCTGTTTTACATATGATAACGTCAAATCAAGTCACTCTATGTATGTTCTCTTGTCATAGAATGAAACTTTATAACAAAGGTTTTAACTTTGATGAGTATATAAATGCACATTTGCCAAAAGAAAGTGAAACCTAAGCTAAAGTCAACATTTTTATTTTAAACTAATTTCACGACTTCTATCAATAGAAAAGCTCAAGTTGGAAAATAAGAATCATAAGGGCACTGGTATATTCATCTTGACCCAACTCTTGCTGAATCTGAGACAGGAATACAAAATTGAATTGAATCCATAATATCTATTTCCTTTCTATGTATAAGCATCTCACAAGGGGGACAAGTAACCCAATTTGACCAGTTCAAGATTCTCTGTACAAAAGGCATATAACAAACCCTAGAACCCTTTTGTTGTAACCTAAAACCTTCAAATCCTACAGTCTTTTAATATCACAACAACATAAAATCTAAAAGCAAACCCTTTTCAAAGATCTATGCTTTCATTTTTACATTGTCCCACAGGCTGTTGAATAGTGAACTTTCTCTGTTTCTGTTCATCCTGCTTTGATTTATCTGAAGCTGAGGCCAACCATTTAAGCATCTTGATAACACTTGGGGTATCATCGAGATAGTACTTGGCCTTGCTTGGTTTCTGACCCACTGTGCACGCAAAGACCTCTGAGAGACCGATAGAGGAAACGTCTTGGTGCTTCACTATGCTATCAAACATGTCCTCATCAGACCGATCATCACCAATGCACAACAAAAAGTCAGGTCTCTTCCCTTTGTTGTTCCTCATCGTTGCTATCAAATGCTCTACCACATTTCCTTTGCTTACTCCCTGAAAACCAAATTCACATTACAACGATGATAATAATGAATATTTCAAGCAAGCAAATCTCAAGTTAGATTATATACATACCTGAGGTTTAACTTCTACAATGCGCTGGCCACTCTTGACAACAACGGGCTCATTGATGAGCACGCTCTCTAGATGATCAAGAAGCTCCTTAGCTTGCCAAGAACCAAAAGAATGGTCAGCTTCTTGGTGGTGCCACACCATAGCACTCTCTTTCTCCTCTATGAATGACCCATCAGTCGCTTCCATGTAGTGATTCATCACCGGTTCAGCTATCTTCTTCCAGCTTAAATCCACAGGTAACGCACTCGTCTCCCAAGGGGAATTAGAGTTCCATCTGTGATAATAGAATCAAAAGGAGAACAGTTTTAGCTTTACATAAATGAGAGAGAAGATGATGAAAAGGAAGGGTTTTAGCAGTACCTAGTGAAATAACCATGTTCAGCTGAGATACCAAGATTTGGGATAGAGCCAAACCATTTGCTGAGAGGATCCTTACCTCGACCACTAACAATAAAGACCAAGTTGTTGGGGTCGTCACACAGGCGATTGAGAAGCTTGATGAGATCATTACTTGGCTTTTTATTCAGAGTATCCTTATCCATCATTGTCCCATCATAGTCCAATAGGATCAACCTACTGCTTGTTCTCTTATACGCAGGGACTATGGTTTCAACATTGAGTTTTCTGAAATTTGGATCTAACGCAACAACTCTGAACCCAAGACCGAATCCGATTCCCCAGAATCTCTTGTTGTAATGATCTTTGCATGCCCTTTGAAGATCTTGATCGTAACTACGAGCCCAGTAGGAAACGTCGTGAGAGCTTATGTACTTGTGATGCTTCTGGTGGCGCAGATTTTTCTCTTTGGCTGACATTGAAAACGTAGAACTCATTGCATCAGTGACTGCATCGATGTCCCACGGATTAACACGGATAGCACCACTCAGCGATGGAGAACAACCGATGAACTCAGAAACAATAATCACACTCTTCCTAACATCATCCTCCCCAAAACCTAAAGCTGCATCCAAAACAGGGCTCCCCTGCCTAGTCACTGTGTACTTGTAAGGCACCAAATTCATCCCATCTCTCACAGCATTCACCACAACACACTCCGAGATTGCATAATAAGCCACTTTATCCAAAGTACTAACAGGTCCATTGACAAACACAATAGGCTGATAACCACCAGGTCTCCCAAATTTAGAATTGACCTCATCAGCAATCATATTAATCTGTTTCTCAACATCTTGAACATCTTTACCTGAACTACGAGCAGGATTCGTAATCTGAACGAGAACTACTTTCCCACGAAGCCCTTCGTTCTGTTCAAGAAGCTGACCCATCGCCCAGAACTTCAAGCTAATACCTTTAAACATATCCAAATCATCAACACCTAACATCACAGTGTTCCCTTTGAACCTTTCTCTCAACTCCTTCACTTTCTCAGCAGTTTCTTCAGAAGCCTTAATAGATTCAATCTGTCCCATATGAATCCCAACCGGCAAAATCTTGATGCTCACCGTTCTTCCAAAGTATTCAAGACCAATGTAGCCTCTTTTAGATTCGTAATCAAGACCAAGCATCCTACTACAACAAGACAAGAAATGCCTAGCGTAGTCGAATGTATGGAATCCAACCAAATCACAATTCAGAAACCCTTTGAGAATCTCATCTCTCACAGGAAGAGTACGGTAAATCTCCGATGAAGGAAACGGACTGTGAAGGAAAATCCCAAGCTTTATCCGATGAAACCTATTCCTCAAAAAAGTGGGCAAAATCATGAGATGATAATCATGAATCCAGACGTAATCTTCATCTGGGTTAAGCACTTCGAAGATCTTATCAGCAAAGATCTTGTTAACCTTCGTATACGCTCTCCAATTAGATCGATCAAAGAGAGAGCCTTGAGCTTGCGTCATAGGGAGAAGATAATGAAAAATAGGCCAGAGATAGTGTTTGCAGAAACCATGATAATACTTGTTGAGCAAGTCACTAGGTAAGAAAGTAGGAACACATTGAAACTTCTCAAGCAAGAACTGAGAGACGTCTTCTTGCTCGGAAGGCAAAACGTCGACGTTTAAAGATCCGACGTAGACGACTTCTGTATCCGGAGGAAACCCATCTTTGAGTTGTAAGTAAAGACTGTCATTATCGAATTCGAAACACCACTTGTTCGACGAAATGTCTCTGTGAGCACGAAGCGGAAGCTGATTCGAAACAACGATTCGTCTCGGCTTTGTTACCCACGCGCCACCGTAAGGATCGTCGTTTCCGTCTCCGGCGTCGGTTTCGAGACCAGAAAGCTTCGTTACGGCATTGGGGATCCGATTACGACCCATGATCCGATAATCATCTGCTGAGACCAGACTAAGCTGATCTTTCCAAGATTCCGGCGACATAACGAGAGAAAAAAAATACAAACTTTAGATTTGGGTGAAATCAAGAAATCAAATTTTCTTCTGGGTTTTGTTTATTTTTTTCTTTTATCTTTCAGATTTCATAACATCGGAAGAAGAAAACGCGTAGTTACGATGAAGAAGAAGACGAAGAGAGCGTCCACATTGTGGAATTTAAGAAGAAGAAAAAACGGAAATTTTTTCGGTGAGGATAAGAACGAAACGAAAATAAGGAAAATTCTTATTATATATTTAAAAAACGAGGCCTTTGTGGAATATTTGGACGGTCTTGATTTTCTCGAGATGGAAATGATTGGTTAATCTTAACCGTTGGATCAGCGCGTGTGAAGAAACATGAACCGACTTCTCTTTTTGAAAGTAAAAAAATATTTTAAAAGCTATATAACCCCTAATTACTGATTAGTTGCTGTGAGCTGTTACTTCTGCCTTCTCCAATTATATTTCTACTTTTTAACCCAAATGGGAAATAAATATTTACAGCTATTATCTTCCATATATATGTTATTTAAAAAAAAAATCATATTGCTGACGTGGATCATTTGTGGCACACGTCTTTGGATATTGAAACAGATATTATTTTCTTATAGATTGGACAAGAGCTGGCCATTCCATCAAAAACCTTAATATTGAAAGGAAATAAATATATTTTTTGAGGGATGATATATCAGAGAACACTAAAGAAAAATCACTATTTTTATAAGTGCTATAAATTTGTACATATCCATTTCCACAAATGTTAATAAATCTGGACAGAAAGAAAGAAGTTAATATTTTCTATTAATTATTAATTGTAAAAGTAGTAAATATTACAAAAAGTAAGGTAACAATAAGGTAAAAATCTACAATATTTTATTATTATTTAGCTGTCATACATTTAAAATTAGTGAACAATAAAGAAAAGAAAATTCACTATTATTTATATATGCTATGAACTTGTACTCACATTAGTTTTCCACATATGCTAATGAATTTTGACAGAAAGAAAGAACTTAATAATTTCTAATTTTAGTAATTATAAAAGTAGTAAATATTTAGAAAAAAAAGGAAGAGAAAGAAGGTAAAATCTACAATATTTTTTTTATTTAGCTGTCATAACATTAAAATTTTATATTATCAAAATTATATTTTCAGCATATTCTAAGATTATCCCAATGGTCACATGACTCACATCATAGATTATAACCAAATAAAAAGGAACAATGGAAACAAAAAATAAATAGTAAATTTAGATTATACAACACCAAAATAAATTAACTAATTTAAGTGAAAAAAATATTTTACAAAGATACTTATTGTGAATACACTAAGATAGTAAAAAAAAAAAAAAAAAAGTTGTATGGTTTGCCTCAACCATACAAAATTCGAGGCTACATAGACAAATCATTTTAGCTTATAAGAGTAAACAAATTAACCTCAACGCAACTCTATTATGTAACAGCTCAACCATTTAATAAAAACTTCACCACCACCATTCATAATTTTCTTTATCCCATAGTAAATTAAAATTCAAATAAACATTTACGAATAAGGTAGATGGATAGTGAAAAGCCACGTGGCAGACATGAAGAAGAAACGTGGCATGTTAGGGTGGGAAGAGAAGATGAGAAAAGTCACGAGGCATGTGCTCTTCCTTGACGGATGACTTGGCCTACTTTTTTTTTTTCCATCAACGGCAGCTATGTTAGCCACTTATATTATGACACGTCATCCATTTCCCTCCAGGAACGTTTCAAACTTTTTCTTCCGTTTCTCCTCATTTCAACGGTATAACATCGACGGCCGACCTCAGATGGTGACACGCGGAGTCATCACGCGAATTTAATTTCCTTTTTTCTTTTCTTTTTTTTCGTTCCAAATATTTCGGTGTTTCATCTAAAATTCAAAATCTCTCCCAACTTTTAACTAACATCTAACTAAAGCCATACTCCATTAAATATTTCAAGTTTGCATAGTATTAAAACAGTTTTTACGAAACCTAGTATACATTTATTCTATTGTTAACTGTTTATTGTTTTGCTTATTTTAATTCTAATTAATAAGAGCAAAGTTAAAAAAAATATTATATAATTTTACATAGGAAGTACAAAACAAAACAAAAATGGTTTAATTTCAATGTATATATAACTAAACATAAAAATAGTTGTTGTTCAATTACACTAAAACTATTTGGTTTGGTCATAGTTTTGTTCTTTACGACTTTTATAGTATTTATACCAAAATATTTTAAACCAATTTTTAATTAGTTTTTGATTTAAATACTTGGGTTTGGACTGATTTTCATGTTATGCTATTTTGGTCATTTTTAGTTCTAACAATTTTTTTATAAGCTCAAAATTCGAGCCTAAATTTTAATTTGTGTGGGTTTGTAGTAAGTTGTTACTCTATTCCTTTTAGAAATACTTTCTTTTCAAAAGAGATTGAATTATGGGAATAATAAAACTAACTCTAAGTGCTAAATTACTAATTCACCACACTCTTAATTCTTGTTTTAACATTTCATTAGATCTTTGATGATTTTATTATTTTGTAATTTTGTCAAGCAAATTTTGTATTATACAATATGTTTTAAAATATATTTTTAACTAAAAACATATATATATATATATATATATATATATATATGTAAATATTTTACTTTTTACCTATTTTGGCGATATTATTTCATTAATTTAAAATAAAAACTAAAAAATTCATATATACATAATTTTTACAATATACGTTATTCATAAACAAAATGTGCGTTATATACGGAAAACGATAGAACATTAAAAATGATGTAATAGATATGAACTTATTGACTACTTTATGAAATATTTTTATTAATTTTGTTAAAAAGGTAAAAATAAAATACGAACTTATTGGTTTGCTTATATTCAATATATCTCTCGAAAAGTTTGTATAGATTAAAAAAAAAAGAAAAAAAAAAAAGAAAAGAAAAAGGTGTCAAGAGCGGACAGAAAATAGGAAGGTGCTAAGTGCTAACAAGAAATAGGAAAAATTAATAAATACTTCTAATTTGCGTGATCCGTCTGTCTCATAATAACATGGAAAAATTTTCCGAGAAATCATCAAAATTGAAAATTCTGAAGATGAAATGAGTGGTTAATGGCATTGTTTCTCTTATTTTGTTTTATTTTTCTAAAGATTTGTTTCAAATTTCTAGGACAAGATAAGGTCGTGGGAGAGCCAAAAAAAAAGAGTGACTTATCCAAATTCCAGAAAAACCATTGTCCCTCGTGGGACCCGATCTGATCAGCCACGTTGTCTAAAAGATTTTATTGGGTCCCACTTTATCTATAGCCCCTCTTGGGATAACTCTATTTTAAATATTCTCCCCTTTTTTTTTTTTTGAATATTCCTTTTCCATTTTTTGACTCTCGTTTTTTTCTTTAAAATCTTGTTTTTTGTTAGTTTCGGAGAAACATGTAAGCAAGCAATTGATCGTAGCCGCCGGTTTTAGTCTTCAAATACTCTGCATGCGAAGTTCGGTTTGATTATATGCTCTGAAGTCTGAAACTATTGGGTCCCGGTAAAATGGTTACGTGGCAAATCTCATTTTATAGTGTACAAATTATGACAAAATAAAAGATATCGTATCTAATTAACAACTATCAATAGTTTAATTAAGACCTAGCAAATACTACTATATATCTTCCTTGGCCTAGTGGTATCTCCCAAGTGGGAGACTTCTAGGTTGGAGTTGCTTTAGCCACCTAGCCACCTTTTAAATTTGGAATATTTTCGAACGCGAATTCGGATATAAGAGCATGTGCAGTGGTAATTAGCTCTCGACAGAAATATTCGTATCCGGCGGATATTCGGCTCCGTATCCGGATTCGGATCCGAAAAACGGATATCCAGAAAAAACAGATACGAATACGGATAGTTAATTTCCGGATCCGTCGGATACGGATACGGTTACGAATATTGAAAAAATATTGGAACGGATATCCGTATCCGGTTATTAAAAAAAAAAAAAAAATTTATTTTTTTGGTCTTTAATATTTATTTTTTTTGTTTTGGGTCTTTAAAATTTTAATTTTTTTTTGTTTTGAGCTTTTAAATTTAGCTCATATTTTTTCATCAAACTTAAATCTATGTTTTTATTCTAATTTTTTTTTTTTTTGTGAAAATTCTTATTTTTTGATTATAGTAACATTATTTTAAATTTTTTATTAAAAAAAAAAATTCTGGATACGGATATCCACCGGATATCCGGTTTTTAACGGATATCCGTAATCCGGATATCCGTAATTTATGAATATCCGTAATCCGGATATCCGTAATTTACGGATACGAATACGGATAGTAGAATAACGGATAATACAGATACGAATACAGATACGGATATCCTGAAAAATCCGGATATCTGTATCCGTAACAGGGCTAGTGGTGATGAACCTCTCACTATTATAATATTATTATTTTTATGTGCTTTAATATTAGAACTTTTCTATGATTTTTAACCTTCATTGGTGAGAGAGACCCACTAAATCTCTCATCATTATAATATTTATTTTTAATAAATGGTTTAATATTTTTAGTGTAATTTAATTTACATACTTATTTTAAATTTCAATTTTAATTATAATATTTCTAATTAATATGTGTGAAGAGATGAGATAGGATATATATATATATATGGATATTTTTTTCATAAAACCTGATTTTTTTTTTGTCGTGACCTGATTTTAATATTACCAAAATATTTTTTTAAAATTTTCAAATCTCGGAACTGTACTCTACTATTCCAAATTAGTGTAATATTAACTAAAATAATATTAATTTAGTATTATTATAATTTTAACTAATATTAATTAAAATAATATTAATATATAACTTAAACTCATACATAATATAACTTGTTAGATAGATAATTTAATTTTATGATTAGTAGAAAAAATAAAAAATAAAAATAATAAGATATAAACTATTTAATTAACTTTATAAACTATGGTGAATTTGATTTATCATAATAAAATTTGAACCATTTATAAAATGACATATGGATGAGAGAAGTGATTCTCATGGGGTTCTCACGGTCTCTCAAATGAGAACCGATTCTCAGCTATTTTTTCAAAAAAAATATTTTTTAATTATTTTTAGTGATGAGAGACTCAGTGAGAGACTCCCACTATACATGCTCTAAAGTTTCGTAGGATTACTTTTTAGGCCTAGAAAACCTTTAGGACACTAGGTTAGCAAAAAAAAAAAAAAAATACTATATATCTTCGCATGATTTTCAGAACTTCAAGGTTGTGTTATAGAGTCATACCTCTCCCACAAAATACATATATTTTGAGGCCCATAATTTCAAAAAAGTTAATAGTAGTGCAGTAATTAAAGTATTTTTATTTGAACTTTTATCATGAGTTTGAAACTGACTTTTGTATAAAGAGAAGGTTTTTTTTTTTTTACCTAATCAATTTATTAAAACCTTGCCAATTCTTTTTAAAATTGACCTTTTTCATCTGAATTATATATCAGAAAGTATTTTACACACACAAAAAAAACCATACATATAAATTTATATTTTCGTCAACTTATATTTTTGTTTAGTGATATTATTATTATATATTGTTAAAAGTGTGTAAAAGAAATTTTTTTTTTTGGTTGATCAAAAAAAAAAAAAAAAGGGTTTATTTTTAAAATTCGTGTCAAACCCTTAGAACCGATAGAATGATACATAACGAAGAATCGGTATATCAAACGATTAATTATAGAACTAAGTTTAAGAGAAATCGAGCCATATCCTTCATTCGAGCACCGATTATGAAAATAGAAATATATTTTATCTTCCTACTATCTCTAGTTTGAGAAGATGCATTAGTTTCGTATGAGTTTTGGTGAAAACTTTTTGTATATATTTCATATAAACTTGTATGTGAATAAATCATAGTTTGGATCACTACAAGAAAACAGCCGGAAAACCGACGGAATTTCCGACGGACCCGTGTCCGTCGGAAAATCCCGATGGTAAAACGACGGATTTCCGACGAAATTGCAATTTTTTACTTCGTCGGAAATCCGTCGGAAATCTGTCAGAAATTCCGACGGATTTCTGACGGATTTCCGTCCGTCGGTAATCCGTCGGAAATCCGGCCATTTCCTACGGATTTCCGACGGAATAGTCAGCGGTCGTCGGAAATCCGTCGGAAAATATGAACGTTAAAAGAGCCGTTGGTATCGCAGGTTACAGATTTGGGCAAACCGTCAGAAATCCGTCGGAAATTTCTGACGGATTTCCGACGGTTTGGGGTTTCATGGCTTTTTTAACAAATTTTACACAATAAACCTCAAATAACTAATTATATTATAAGATTATTAGAGATAACACAATTTAAACTTAGTATTTAGGTTAAATTATTGTTTTCAAGATTTTGGGATGATTTACACTTAACTTCTACATAATGAAATATATACTTTAACTTACATGTTTACTAGTTCCTAAGTATAAATCTTAATTTTGATAAATTTCTTATAAACGGAGGTGAATATTGTAAACTTATCATTGAAATCATTAATAAACCACACTACAAACACATTTCAATTGAAACGAATCGAAAAAACTCACGAAACCACGAACCCGTCGGAAATCCATCGGAAATTTCCGACGGATTTCTGACGGGTTTAGGGAAACACGTGTTAGTTTTTAAGGTTTGTCTGACAAAAAGAATAACATATATTTTTCTAAAGTCCGTCGGAAATCCGTCGGAAATTTCCGACGGATTTCCGACGGACAGTGAAATTTTGGCAAAATCAAACGTTTTCGTGTCCCGCGTTAGTTGAATAACATATATTTTTCTAAAGTCCGTCTGAAATCCGTCGGAAATTTCCGACGAATTTCCGACGGACAGTGAAATTTTGGCAAAATCAAACGTTTTCGTGTCCCGCGTTAGTTGAATAACATATATTTTTCTAAAGTCCGTCGGAAATCCGTCGGAAATTTCCGACGGATTTCCGACGGACAGTGAAATTTTGGCAAAATCAAACGTTTTCGTGTCCCGCGTTAGTTGAATTTTACGAAATAATTTCAAAAATTCCGACGGATTTCCGACGGAAATTCCGTCGGAAAATTCTGTTTATAAGCGAGCTCACACGAAAAATCAGAGCAAATTCTTCAAATTTTATAAATCTTAGGTTTTCAAAGTTAGATTTAGGTTTGGAATGTTAGATTTAGGTTTGGAATGTTAGATTTAGGTTTTTAATCTTAGTTTTAAGTTATAAATGTTAGTTTTAGGTTTGGAATGTTAGTTTTAAGTTTTGGAATGTTAGATTTAGTTTTTGTGATGTTAGATATGGGTTTTGAATCTTAGTTTTAGGTTTGCAATGTTAGATTTAGGTTTGGAATGTTAGATTTAGGTTTTTAATGTTAGTTTTAAGTTATAAATGTTAGTTTTAGGTTTGGAATGTTAGTTTTAAGTTTTGGAATGTTAGATTTAGTTTTTGTGATGTTAGATATGAGTTTTGAATCTTAGTTTTAGGTTTGGAATCTTATATTTAGATTTTAGAATGTTAGATTTAGGTTTTCAATTAACATATTTAGGTTTGGAATTTTAGTTTTAGGATAATAATGTTATATTAAGATTTTCGAATGTTAGATTTAAGTTTTGAATGTTAGATTTAGGTTTGGAATTTTAGTTTTAGGATAATAATGTTAGATTTAGGTTTTGTAATTAGATTTAGGTTTGAAATGTTTCTTTTAGGTTTCTAATGTTTAGTTTTAGGTTTGGAATGTTAGATTTAGGTTTATAATGTTAGTTTTAGGATAAAATTGTTAGATTTATATTTTGGAATGTTAGATTTAGGTTTTCAATTAACATATTTAGGTTTGGAATTTTAGTTTTAGGATAATAATGTTATATTAAGATTTTCAAATGTTAGATTTAAGTTTTGAATGTTAGATTTAGGTTTGGAATTTTAGTTTTAGGATAATAATGTTAGATTTAGGTTTTGTAATTAGATTTAGGTTTGAAATGTTTCTTTTAGGTTTCTAATGTTTAGTTTTAGGTTTGGAATGTTAGATTTAGGTTTATAATGTTAGTTTTAGGATAAAATTGTTAGATTTATATTTTGGAATGTTAGATTTAGGTTTTTAATTAACATATTTAGGTTTGGAATTTTAGTTTTAGGATAATAATGTTATATTAAGATTTTCAAATGTTAGATTTAAGTTTTGAATGTTAGATTTAGGTTTGGAATTTTAGTTTTAGGATAATAATGTTAAATTTAGTTTTTGTAATTAGATTTAGGTTTTAAATGTTTCTTTTAGGTTTCTAATGTTTAGTTTTAGGTTTGGAATGTTAGATTTAGATTTTGAAATTTTAGATTTAGTTTAAGGTTTGAAATCTTATATTTAGATTTTCGATTGTTAGATTTAAACTTTGATTTGTATATTTATATAGGATATTTGTAAATTTATATATATATTTTTTTCAATATTTGAGAATTAATTTTTTAATTATATAAAATATGAATTTTGTAATTGTTTTAAATTATTATTATTAATATTTATTTCATTTCTATATTTTTAAATATAGAATTATTTATTAAATTATTTATTTAATTATTTTGGATTTTAATTTTTTTTTTTTGAATTAATATTCGGAATATATAATTATTTATTAAATAATTTTTTTTTTATTATAATTTAGCCAATCCGTCGGAAATCCGTCGGAATATTTCCGACGGATTTCCGACGGCTTATATTCCGACGGATTTCCGACGGAACGATGAAACGAGTAAACCGACGGATTCCCGACGGCTTGCCGGAACACGGAAACCGACGGATTTCCGACGGCTTGCCGGAACACGGAAACTGATGGATTTCCGACGGCTTGCCGGAACACGGAAACCGACGGATTTCCGACAGATTTCTGATTCATATTTTCCGTCGGAAATCCGTCGGAAATACCGACGGTTTTCCGACGAATTTTTTATTTCCGACGAGATAGAAGCGACGGACGAATTCGTCGGAAATCCGTCGGAATTGGTCAATTCCGACGGATTCCCGACGGATTTGGCCGTCAGTTTCGCGCCAGTTTTCTTGTAGTGGATAAACTATGTAAAAACAGTCTTATAAAATAGAACATATAGAGGGTGTATTTTATTAAAAAAATTTACCTTTTTCTCCCAAATTAAGATAAACTATCAGGCTATTAGAATCACCAATGGATAGGGTCGAAGTTATAGAATCATTTATTAAGTTTCGTTTATCCACTAACAGGTGAGTCCATCGACTTTGGTTAGCCAATCAATGATATACTTTGCCAACCCCATTTATCAAATTCTAAAAGTTTACAACTTTTAAAAGAGATTATAATTGTTGACTCAGGAGATTTTAGTTTTATAACTTATCCCGGCGTCTATACTATTAACTTTTGTATAATGGGATTAGTTGTACGTACGTTCCTGTTTATTGATATAGTATGTGCATCGAAACAAAATTTACATGCATGTTTTCAGAATAATCCAAAAAGTAGGTAGATTCAATAAAACTCGAATGTTGGTTTGCCAATGTTTATATTGACCAAGCGTTAAGCTCATCCAAATACTACTTATATGATATATCTAGTATCTAAATGGTCTTGGTCTAGTGTCTTCTATTTAAGAAAAAAATCACCATGTTGATATAGGTCAAATATCGATTCTTTTCAACCGTAAAAACATTAATTATTTTTATTTGATTAGGAGCATTCACATGGTGTTTGTTAGATCCTGAGAAAATTATAGACCTCATCCAAAACCTCTTAGTAAAAAAAAAAAAAAAAAAAAATTGAATCTCTCTATTGAAGATCGATTGTTTATTACCTTTTTGTGCATATTCAATAGAGAGATTCAATTTTTTTTTTTTTTTTTCTAAGAGGTTTTGGATGAGGTCTATAATTTTCTCAGGATCTAACAAACACCATGTGAATGCTCCTAATCAAATAAAAATAATTAATGTTTTTAAACACTATTTTAAACTTATGAAATCCGAATCAAGTTTAAAATAGTGTTTCGTAATTTCTTCTTCACAGGTTGAGTGTTTTGGGATTTTCAGGTATCCATGGATGGTTCAAGTGGATGCTCTATCTTTCCTTCTACTCGAGACTTTAGAATTTAAATTCATTAGTAGTTATTTCGAATTATTTGATTTATCACCCCTTAATTAACCATATGATATTAAATTTATATTTAGATTTAATTTATATCCGCTTTATTGTATTTAGAATATATTATTCTTAACAATTAATAAAGTTCTAGATTATAAATTGTCAATATATATAATCAATAATAACATTGGATATAAATAATATCATTCAAAAATTGTTTTAAAAAAACTAAGCAATAACATTACAAATAAGTAAAGCGTAAATAATCACCTAAATTTTTATTTTAAATTATTTCACAAATTAACAAATACAATGTATACCGCGCGGGCGCGGGTACCTCACCTAGTTTAGTTAATAAATCAAACGAAAAGATGCATAAAATCAAAATTAGTTTCTAGCTTTGACAGACCACTAAATTATTATAAAATCAATTAAGATTATGTACAACCAAACAAGACGAATCATCCTAAGCCTTGGAGACAAGGCTTGCATGAGATGCCATAAATTTTTAAATATATATATATATATATGTATATATATATATATATATATCTGTATTTTAAAACTTGGTATTAAATCTTTAAGCTGTATTATACTCCTTCCGTTTCATATTAGTTGTCGTTATAGGTTGTTTTACGTAGATTAAGAAAATAATTGATTTTTCTGTTTTATCCGTAATTAATTTATATTTAATTTTATTTTATTGGTCAAAACATTAATATAATAAAGATAAATTTGAAATTTCTACCAAAAATTTGCATTGAAAACATAAAACGATAACTAATTTAAAATTAAAATTAACTTCTAAAACGATAACTAATTTGAAACAGAAGAAGTATATAAATACGTTCCACTAAGACTACCAATACACTCAGTCACATGATCTGAACAGATAGGCGATATAACTAGTTTTATACAGCATTAAATCGTCGATTAATATATTTTTGTTCATATGAAATTACAGTTTCAGTAATTACATTGGCTAGTTTAGCAGCTTTCCAAGGCAAGCGATTATATATAGGATAAGACTTTAGATACACCTAAAAATATAAAGAGACGTGTGTGTTTCTAGAAGAATATCTATAATGGATTTGCGTCTGAAATACTATAATGCTTTTATGATTTTATCACCTTTTTTTAATGCTTATGTGCTCGAGAATATTATTATTATACCTTGGCGAAGTATGTCCTTTTGCTATTTTGTATTATTTATTACAAAAAAAAAAAAGAAGAAGAAGATAAATCTAGCTTTATACAAAAGGGACAAAAATGATCAAGAAATTTTCACAAAATGTCTGCTACGTTGGACACAAAAGCAGCAACGTTCCACAAAAATAAAACATAGTATTATTCCCATTTTTTAAAAAGATTATTTAACTTGAAATAAACGATTATAATGATATATGCATTTACTTTGTGGCGTAAAGGTAATATATATTCTCGCAAGTTTGAATATCAATGAACAAAACAAAAGGAATAAAAAGAAAACCACTAAACGAAGGAATGACTCATTCTTATATGTTTTTTTTTTTTTTTTTATTTTATTTTTTCTCATGTATGTTTATTTTATTTTAACTAGAAATTTTTTTGTGAAGAACATTTTCCTGAAGAGAAACTTTCACGTGATTCTAAACATTTATTATCTAATATATTCATTGAACCAAAACATTTATATCTTATTCGTTGGTTTATATCTCATAATGTCTCAGATTTGTTATGTTTTGAAATTCTCCTTTGATGATCATTCCAAACATTCAGTGTTATCCTCTCGAAAATTATAGCACTCATACAGTCATACTTTGAAAATTTGACTACAGATTATTAAAAATTTGGAATGAATAAAATTTTTTAATTGGTATAGGGGTTGAGGAGTTTGCATCAATAACTTTTGTATGATGGTCCTACAATTTCTTAGGAAAATAAATGTGAAAACAACTACAGCTGATATTATATATTTAGTGGGCCGGATTTAGTTGGGTTAATTCTTCATACACGTTATTATGTGAAACCAAAATAAAATGTGATTTTCTTTCCTGTGTTTTCTTTTTGGCTTGACCAAAGATGTCGGTTTTCTCCTACTTAATTATTATTATTATTAGTATACTAAAATCAATGTGTGACAATTTCATCATTTCATGTCGGGTGAAATTCAAAGTGAAATATTAATTTTGCCGTATAGTCTATAGACAATCGCATGTGAACTGTTTTTACATTGTTTAGACAATTTATTCAAAAGTTTTGCCGTAAAGCTTTTACACATATATAACAAAATTATGATATTCACGATTGAGTAATCATATTTCTCCAAGAGACTCTCGGTTTGATCTTTGGTTTATGTCATTTATATAGCTTGTATGACTTAAACGAAATAGTATTCATATTGAAAATTCAAGTGGATTGGTTTTATTGGAAAATATTTCGACGGTTTACCCAAAATTACGTCTCTTCAGATTTTGATTTCAGTCCAAATTTTACTTTAGTTATTCCGGTATTACGACATGTATATATATCCTAGAAATTTAAAACCTAGCCATAAGAGAAAATCAACACTATAATAACACAAGTGCTTCTCCAAAACATGACACATCAGATTTTTTATGAATTGTGGAGGTGACACATCAATTAATAAAAAAACTTTTTAATCCAATAAAATCATTTCAATTGTACACATCACTTAGATAAGATAATCAATCAAATTAAAACAACTAATAAAAATCAGCCTAAACAATAATAATAATAATAATAATATTAATAATAATATTAATAATAATAATAATAAAAATAAAAATAATAATAATAACAATAATAATAATAATAATAATAATAATAATAATCATAGTAATAATAATAATAGTAATAATAATAGTAATAATAATAATAATAATAATAATAATAATAATAATAATAATAATAATAATAATAATAATAATAACAATAATAATAATAATAACAATAATAATAACAATAATAATAATAATAGTAATAATAGTAATAATAATAATAATAATCAATTTTTTATCGATGAAGAAATCAATTGTTGTTTGCATATTTTTTTTTTGTGGGAAATGTTAGCAATATACTTCGTGCTGCAACCCCAACCGATGAGAACTACTTCATTGGGTAGATTTGTGAGTGGTCTTCCAAATTTTAAGAAATAAATAGTCTCTTTGTAAAGATATTTCACAAGGTCGTTAGTTCACTGATGCACAACGGGTATTGTGTTGGATCATTATTTTCTTATACCAATCGTTTTAGAGGTTTTAACAATGTTGATTTGTTTTGTGAATTCTTTTTTTCTTAAAGAACAAACCCTGGATTTTGGAAGATGAAACTGACAAGTTTCAGTACTAAAGACATCTTGATGGCTCTCAGTCTGCTACTTACTATCTCTTAGTGATTCTGAACAAAGAGTTTTTCACCATTCCTGACGGTTCTTGGTGTGGAGAAACAAATTTATATGCTTCTTATGTTGATATGTTTCTCTATTAGAAAATTATGCGGTACAGTACAAACAAAATATTTTTCCGTCTCTTGATTTATGGAAATGTCTTTAGATGGATCAGTTTGTTATTTTTCAGCTTATGTTTTTGTTTTTGTTTTTTTTCTATTGTGTTAGGTATAACTTTAACAAAGTTGTATAATATAAGCAACTTACGTTGGAAGAAGCAGAAGAGATGATGAAAAATCGTAGAAAAAACGATTGATGGGTTCCAAAGGTGGATGATGAAAAGTTGCAATATAATGGTCCTGCATTATTTGGAGAAGTCGAGAATGATAAAGAGATAGGTGGAAGCAGTGGGGGTGGTGGTAGGGATCGTAAAAAGTTGTCAGGCGGTGATGGAGAAGAAGGGAATGTCTCTGACAGAGGGGATAAAGAAAGTGAAAAAAGAACAAATTACTTAATATAATTGTTTTCACACAAATAAAAAAAACAGTTTGACAAACAAATAAAAAAAGCCAAAAAAATATCAACATCAGCAATTTAAAAATAATTATTTATAATTAATTAATATGAATATACCAAATATGAAATACCAAATTCATTAAAATTAATAAAAGATTTCTCAAATTGATTACAATATTAAAAAAAAAAAAACAAACAAAAACAAACAAAAACCAAAAATTAAAAAATTAAAAAATTAATAACAACAAAATACCCCGCAGCGTAGCGCGGGTACAAATCTAGTAAACCTAATAGTATAGAAAAAAGAAAATAATAATAATAATAAGAATAATTTTATTTAATGTATGAGAATGTTGGACATTTCATTTTTTATGTTTGTTCATACATAATTTCTACATGTGAAAGATGTCATAGTAGCAGATTAATGTTCTTACAGATTTTTACATGTAAAAGATGCATGTAAATGTAATACTGGGTATAAGTTAGAACTATATATCATTCACATATTAGTTTCTTAACTAGAATTTTTAGGACTTTCCACCTAGTAATTTGAGATCAAATTATAATTTACAATGATAGATTCTATAAACTACTACATCTTTATTGACTTAATTTGATAGAATATATTTCAAAATTTTGAGTTTGTCAATGTTCAAAGCGACAACAATCAAGTCGTTGATGGGTTATCCATCTCTCTTTCAACATAATAACTTATTAAAAAAGCATATTTGAACCATATAATCTAGTAAACCAAAAACAGTTTATATTACTTCTTTTTTTAACACACAGTTTTAACTTGTTTGTATTTAAAACACAATACATTTTTATCTTGTTATACTTATTTTTAACCTACATATTATCATAATTTATGTCGAGTGCAATTTTTTGGAGGCGTTAGTCATTCAATTGCTATAAACATGCAGTATCTGGCTTAAAATAACAAATCTATTTGGCAATTGCAAAGTCACGTGATAGTAGTTACTTGTATGCAACATGACAAGTCATGAGTCAACATGACAATCTGGTTATTGAAATTGTAGCGACCCTTTTTGAATTAATACATCTTCTATTTAGGTGAGGAGATGTCCGGTTTACGCATTTATCATTTATGTCCACTGAGTAAATTAAACATTAGACGTAAATTGTAATATATAATTTAAGAAAAGTAGAAAACTACTATGTAAGAAAAAAAAATGATTTCATCATGACATGAAAGTCCTAGCAAGAAGTCAGCAAAAACATATATTTAACACATTTTTGTTTTGTTATAGTTTTATTATTATATCGGTTTGCTCTATAATCTAAACAAAGTAATTGTTGTAGTCTTTTGCGGTTTTGTCATTTTGATTGAAATGGATACACCCGACTCGAGTCATATGCAGCAATTTACTGTACCAAAAAAAAATATTTGGCTAGATATTCAATGAAACCTTTGATTATTCATAATAATTTCACAAATCCCAAGAAAAACAAACATTTCGGAGGAGGAGCAAGAAGACTAGTGGTACTCACCTCTGCTATAATTCTCAAAAATCTCGGTTCGAACCTGGCCATATATGGCGACTTGGCCACACACACACACACAAAAACAACAACAAACAATCCATATGATACCATGAAATAATATCAAGGAGCTTTACCCATGAGCCTAGTGTATTCAACATCCCTCGGCGACTCAACGTCTTTGCCTTGGAGACCCTTACATTGATAATAGGCAACGGTGTAAGTCACAAGCTGAAACATCCTCAATGCAAAGATCGAACTCACAAGGACCAAACCGGCGGTTAAGGTAACCGCAAACGAACGTGTCAGATTGGTCAGCCTCATGATCAGAGCTAAACCGCAACACAATAAACTGAAGCAAAGATTCAAGAGGAATAGTTTTGGTTTCATCCCTTTAACAATCTTTGCCGCTTTCCCCAAAGCTTGGATCCCATAATTTTCCTCGAGTATCGATATGACCAAAGATAAGTTCCAAACGATATCTAAATATGACTGAAAGACTACAAACATGATCAATAAAGCCAAAGCCTTGGCTGCCAAGGCAACAAGTGTTGTAGAGAACAAAAGGAGTGGGAAAAGGATTATATAGAAGAAGAACAAATAGCCATAAGTGAAGAGAACAATGTAGAAATAGGTCACAAGAGGTCCCCTCCAAGATTTAAGGGTCAGAACCGGAAAATCTTTGATCTTGATGTTGTCATCTTTATGAGTAAGAGCCGATGCATGGACGATGACTAGAGTGGAAAAGAGTTTGATGATGGAGGAGGCAGTAAGGAAGATGTAAAAAGAACTGACAAATTGTCGAAAATATGCAAAGTCCCTCATAAGATGGGAAAAGGATTCTGTGGTGTCTGGATCTATCGTAGGTAACAAACTTGCTCCAATGATCATTTTTTTTACCTCGGGTTGGATGGCAAAAGTGTTGAACAAATCAACTAGACAATTGAGTAAAATAGGGAATAAAAAGAGTGAAAACATTAACTTCTTGTTCTTGAGAAAGAGTTTGCGGGATTCGTTTAGAATACCCGCAACCTCTTTTATAACATTCAAGAACGAAAATCGATCCATTTCTTAAAAAGAAATAAAATGATATAAGCTCTTGGCTATTTTTTTGTTTTCTTTCTTTTTTGTAATGGCAGTGAGGTTTTGTTTTGTATTTTGTAAGATCAAAACCCATCTGCTTATATACTACTAACCATAAGATTGATTTATTGATTGCTTGACCCGCTAATTTTCTATGGAGGAAAGAGTCTTTGGCTTGTACCTTGGGGTGGGGTAACTTCGGTTATGGTTTAGAAATATTTTGGATCTTTACCCCAAAATTACGTTTCTTAAGATTTTGATTTTGATCCAAATCTTACTTTGGCTATTCCAGTGATACAAATTACGACATATATATAAATATAGAGAAATTCCCTCAAATAGCACAAAAACAAGTTTTTGTTCCACAAATATCTCACATTTTTATTTTGTACAAAAATAGCATTTTATGAAGTTCATAATTTATTTATTTTGGTTTGGGTTGATTATATTAGAATTTAGGGTATAGTTTTTAGGGGTAGGAGGTACAATTTAGGGTTTAGGACTTAGGGTTTAGGGTTTTCTAAACCCTAAACTCTAAATCCTAAACCTTAAAAATATGAGGCCCTTTAATAACAATGCTAATTGTGTCTTAAATAAAAATATGAGCTAAAAATGTCACAAAAACCTTATTTTGTGGTATTTTTGAGAATTGCCCATTAATATATATATTCTAGAATTTAAAAAACCTAACCATACGAATAAATTAACCTAATAGTACATATCTGTTAATGTATAATGATGTTGGACATTTATTTATTTTATGTTTGTTCATACATTATTTCTACTTGTGAAATTAGTGCACATATACTCACCAAGCTTATTAAAAATTCATACATCCCACATTCTCCACTGATGTTAAATAAAATCATGTATCACAAATATACCTAATTCCGACAAAACTCATCTTCATATTCTATGTTCTTCTAGGATTCATTCTTTCGTAAACAAATAAAAAAAGGTTCCAGTTTGTCATAGTCAGGCTTCATTCGCTTTGTCAGATTATTTTACCATTAATTAACTATGTATCTTGGCCAGTGTTTTAGCATATTTGAAAAGAAAAAAACAATTAATCAGAAATACACAAAGTATTTATTATAATCGATAAAATACTTATTTAATTATTATAAGTTTCAACAAAATGCACTATGCAAAAATAACAAAAACGAGTAGATGACGATTTTTTTTATATATAAGATACTTATTTTAGTTTGGAAGTTTAGGGCCTAGGTCCATACATCCTTAAAAATAAAACAAAAAAAATGTGATTTTATTTATGATCCAACCAATATAACTTGGTGATCCAGATGGTTTGATAGATTATTTAGTTCAGCATCTAATTTGATTTTACTGATTTTAACTTTTTAAGAACATTTAAAAGCGCAGTGGCATTCTGGTTTGTTCCCTTTGCCCTTGCTTGCAAGTACCAATCCCATTAGGTTTCTTGGCTACACATAGAAGGCCCACATGGATTTGAAGAAGATACACACCCACGACCTGGAGTACAATCTAATAAACTAGGATTTTTAGACATACTAGTTTTAGACATACTAATAAAACTAGGTAAGAGTTTATGCCATGGGCATATAGGAATGATATTCTATTTAATTTTATTATAATTTGATTTATAGTATTATATATATATATATATATAATTTGATTAATATATTATAAATTTTAAATAGATGGATCAAGCAATAATAAAATAAAATAAAATGTTGATATTTTTTTTAATAGATTCTTTGTCAAAATAGGCTCTTTAATTTTTGTTTTAAATATCATGTTAAGTTTGTTTTTAGGGAAATAACATGTTAAAATATTCTTTATTTTTAACTAATTATTATATAAAATATTTAAAAGATGTATATGTGAATACAAACCTATAGCGAGGACGGTGAAGATAGCTAGGGCAGTGACCGGGAGACGATTGAATTTACTCATCTCATAAGCTACGACAAACTGGTGATTTTGTTTTTAACTTAATTTTTCTGTAACAAATTTATGATGTTTTAAAAGTTAGAAAAACAACAATGTTTACAAGTATATATATAGAAATTTAGATGCATCATTTTTGCTATATCTAATATAAACCTTCTTAAATTATAGTTCTAAAAACATATATTTTTTTTCAACCAGACACTTTTTAAACTTAAAGGAATACTTACCTTGTTTATTTGTTTCTATTCTCTGGTTCTCCATCATAGATTTTTCTCATTGATATCTAAACTTCTTTGAACCACAATTTTTTTTTCAGTCACAGAAATAAACTAAAATAAATTTATTTGATTGGTGATTCATTCTGGAGGAGAACAATTTTTTTAAAAATAATCAACAAATATAGAAAAGGTAAGTGGATTAAACAACTCGCCTTACAGATTAAACGACATGGAATAAAGAAACTCAATGTTTGGATAGCTTTCACATACTCATCATTGTTAAAAGTTGTTGCAACAGCCCCAAAACAAGTATTTTGGCAATTCCTTGCATGGATAACTCTCTTAAGGTTTCCGAATAGATGTAGCATGCGCATATTCGATGTTCCACTTTAGGCAATTCTTGGTCAACAACATTTATTAAACCTTGTCATTTTGAGTATCTATTTATAAATTATTAAAAAAACTGAATCTTAGAGAATGTTTCCAAACACTGCAAAAGTATAAAATTAAAAAATTTATGGCTAATCATATGTCCAAACACCCATAAAAGGAAATATTAATTCCACCAAAATTAAATTAAATACTTTATTTGCATCTTTTTCTTTCTCCTCTTTATCATAAGAAAATAAATAATAAAGAGGAGAAAGAAAATACTATGAATTATGATTCTCCTATCACATTTGTTAGATCTTATTTTCAAATTATGTAAAATTATTATATAATACATAAAATTAATAAAAAATAATTTTTTTCTCCATATATTGTGATTCAAAATTTTAAAAAAATGAACATATATTACTCAATTAAAGAAAAAAAGTGTTTTGACATCTCGCATTGACTAAAATTTTGGACAAAGGTTCAGAGTATTATAAAAACACATAAATGATTTTAAATGCGAATGAGAATGAAACTTGACTTATCATGCGTCCAAATTTATTAAAAAAACTTATTCAGTTTTATCCAGTTCATTAGTTGAAATAATTTAAAAGTCCCACATCGACTAAAATTTTTGTGTAACAGTTCAAAGTAATATTATAAAAAAGACCAAAATGATTTTATATACAAATGAGTAGGAAACTTGACTTATCAGACGTCCAAATGTTTTTAAAAATATCTGGTTTAATCCGCTACTTATATAAATAATTTAAAATATTATTTAAAATTTAAAAAATTTATTCGGTTTAACTCTATTAAAATATTAATAATATTTAAAACTCTCTTAAAAGTTTAAAATACTATTAATACTAAAATTATATAATATCGACTAATCAATAATATATATATAACTACTTATTTATAATAATAATAAATTATTTTGTAAAAGTTATTTTAAATACAAATAGACTAAAAATTCTAAAATAATCAATCCAAAATGGATAATTATATAACAATGATCGATATTATGATGGAAAGTTCCCGACAAGTACGGGACAATACGGATTTTTGTCCCAAAATGGACAGATTTAAGACAAGGAGAACTGATCATAAAATATATAATAAAAATATAATTAATATTTTTAATATTAGAACTACTTACCAAATATTAAAATTGGTTTAGATATGACTGATAATTACATATGATTGACAATTGTATTGGTTTTTTTTTAGTTCAGATTAATTTAATATTTAAGTTTGTACGATTTGGTCTAAATTGTTTGAATGAGAGTATAGAACATCATTCATTTGGCGTATGTTTGATTCAAATAACAAAATTTTGTTATTGCTACAGAGAAATAAAACAATTTGATGTTGAAAACATGTTAGATATATTATAAAAAATAAATAAACAAAAAAATTACAAATATATATTAAAACAAATAAAAATATTTATAAACATTATAAAAATCAAGTTAAAATTATATAAACAAAATAAAAATATTTATTAACAATATAAATAAAAACAAATATAATTTATATCAAAATAATTGATCCGCGGTATACCGCAGGGACAAATCTAGTTATCCTACATAAGAGTCGCCAAAGCACCAACAAGAAGTCAGCGAAAAACATATATTTAACACATTTTTTGTATTGTTCTAACTTTTATTATTATTTCGATTTGCTCTCATTGTTGTAATATTGTGGTTTTGTCATTTTGACTGAAATGTATACACTCAAGTCAAGTCATATGCAGCATTTTACAGTAAGAAAACAATGAAGTAAAACAATTAAACCTTTGATTATTCATAAATAATTTACCAAATTACAAGACAAACAAACAATACATCCATGTCGAAGGGGCAAGAGGGCCAGTGGTATTCACATCTGGTTCGAACCTGATCACTTTCTTTGAGGGAGTATATGGCCGTTTGACAAAAAAAAGAGGAAAAAAAAAAAAACAATCCATATAAGAAATACCATATTATATGCCCTTCTCTTGAAATAATATCAAGGAGCATTTCCCATGAGCGTAGTGTATTCAACATCCCTCAGCGACTCAACGTCTTTGCCTTGAAAACCCTTACACTGGAAATAGGCAACAGTGTAAGTCACAAGCTGAAACATACTCACCGCAAAGATCGAACTCACAAAGACCAAACCGGCGGTTAAGGTAACCGCAAACGAACGAGGAGTTGAATTGGTCAGCCCCAGGATGGCACCTAAACCGCAGCACAATAAACTGAAGCAAAGATTCAAGAGGAATAGTTTTGGTTTCATTCCTTTAACAATCTTTGCCGCTTTCCCCAAAGCTTGGATCCCATAAGTTTCCTCGAGTATCGATATGACCAAAGATAAGTTCCAAACGATAGCTAAATAGGACTGAAAGACTGCAAACAGGATCAATAAAGCCCAAAACTTGACTGCCACGGCAACAAATGTTGAAGAGAACAAAAGGAGAGGGAAAAGGATTATATAGAAGAGGAACAAATAGCCATAAGCGAAGAGAACAATGTAGAAATAGGTCACAAGAGGTCCACTCCAAGATTTAAGGGTCAGAACGGGAAAATCTTTGATCTTGATATCGTCACCTTTATAAGTAAGAGCCGATGCGTGAACGATGAGTAGAGCGGATAAAAGACTGATAATGGAGGAGACAGCAAGGAAGATGTAATAAGAACCGATAAATTGGCGAAAATCTGCAAAGACTCTCATAAGATGGGCAAAGTATTCAGGGCTGTTTGGATCTATTGTAGGTAACAAACTTGCTTCACGGGTCAAGTTTTTTATCTCGGTTTGGATGGTAAAGGTGTTGAACAAGTAAACTAGACAATTGAGTAAGAGAGGGAATAAAAAGACTGAGAACATCAACTTCTTGTTTTTGAGAAAGAGTTTGCGGGATTCGTTTAGAATACCCGCAACCTCCTTTACAATATTCCATAACGAAAATCGAGCCATGGGTTTAAGAAAAACAAATGATCAAAGCTCTTGGGTAATGGCAGTGAGGATTTGTATTTTTAAGATCAAGCCCATCTGCTTATATACTACTAAAAAAAAAAAAAATACTAACCATAATATTATTGATTGACCATACTTTTCTATGGAGGAAGAGTCTTTGGCTTGTACCTCGAGAAAACTTCTGTTATGGGTTATGGAGATTCTTAACATCCATTTGACTGAGTCCAACTCCACACAACCACACAATCTTACCTATTTTAATCCAAAATCAAAATAAACAATCCAAGACTTAGACAAATTCAAGAACAAGAAACCGAGCCATAACACGTTTAGACGACTTCTGATGGCGACATAACAAAAGAATGTTATGAAACAGTCATCAGTTCGTGTTGAAACAGTCAAGAAATACTGTAGCACCCGTGGAATTAATGAAAACGTCTACATCTATATATAGCTGAATTTGATAAAGGATTCAACTTTAAGTTATAGTTGAATTTAAATCATAAGCGTAGGTAAGGAGACTATAAACCAATAAAGCAATAAGTCTCCTCAAACTCTAAGGAACAAGTCATCATCAACTGTACGGTCAAAAGCTATAACTTAAAGTTGAATACTTTATCAAATTTAGCTATAGGAGAAACCAACTCATCATTGTATTTGCACAAACTGAGAAGAAACAGAGCTTCAAACACTATTAGAGGAAATTGAAAATTGCTAATATGATTATAACTTCTAATCCAATTATGTCTTAAACAAAACAAAAACAGAGCACTTACAAATCTAGCAAACTACTTCTGCTATGACCAAAACATGTCCATGAGTAGGGATGTTAATATGGGCTCAAAATTTTAGGGCCGGCCCTTGCTCAAAACAATTTATACATATAGAAATTTCAGGGCCAGTTTAGGGATGTGCTTAAAACTTTTAGGGGTAACAACCCTTATTAACCCTTTTAATTATCTATAAATATTTTTTTTTTTACATTTAAAATAAATTAAAATTGTGTACTATATATAATCACAAAATAACACGGATTTATGTTTTTCCGATAAAACCGCAAAATCTCAGAATATCGTTTTTTCGCCAAACCACAAAATCTCGGATTTATGTTTTCCCGCCAAAATCGCAAAATCCATGAGTCTCCTCAATGTAAAATGAACATTAAATGTAAAATATAACTTGTTTGATTTCACTTTTTTTTTTTTTTTTGCAACCAAAGAAAATTACTATGCAAGAAAAACAATTGTATGATTTCATAATGACGATCAAAGTTATCATAATATAGTAATGGAAACCCCGCATGTTAAACATGTTTAGACGAGAATAATATTAGGATAAGTGACTTTTGGGAAAATTTCTCGTGTTGCACCCTTTAAAAAAGAAAAAAAATAGTAATATACTCTCTCCTTTATCAAAAATAAAAAGAAAATGCGCTTTTATAACTTTTAACAATACAACAACGTAGATAGTATTGTGCATTTACTATAACCACTGATTGCTTTAGGCTAGTGGTTTAATGCGGAGGTTGGTCTCGTGTGCTCCTAATTCGATTCCTTGTGGGAATTATGTTTTACGACGTCATGTTATCAAGTAGTAACAAATTAAGGCTGGTCTCGGTCTCTCGGATCGTGATTGGAGGGATTAAGGTCCAAAATAAATAAAAACAATAATGTAGATGCATATTCTAAAAATACAACTATTCATGATTCTTTTTCCAAGAATACCACATTTGTTTAGAAAGACATGTAAGAAGTCTTGGTGAAGCCTTCCTAATTTTTATTTTTGTAACAAAATCAGTTTTACTACTTTTAAAAAAAAAAACCTCAAACCAAATTCAGTTAAATCCCTAAGGCCAGTCTTGAAACTCGAACATGCCAAAAGAAAATTGAGAGAAGATCCTGACATTTTGAGTGTTATCCTCAAGAAGAAGTTATCCCATTTTTTTAATTATTATTATTTAGGGTTGCTCTAAAATTTAAATAAAACAATTGTTGTAGTCTTTTGGTTTTGTCATTTTGACCGAAATGGATACACTCAAGTCAAGTCATACTCATATGCGGCATTTTACTGTACGTAAATAATGATGCAAAATAATTAAACCTTTTGATTATTCAATTTTTTTTTTACTAAATTACAAGACAAACAAACAAAGAATCCATCGTCGAAGGAGAAAGAGGGGCCAGTGGTATTCACCTCTGCTGCCATTCTCATAAAATCCAGGTTCGAACTTGAGCATTCTCATAACGAAACAAAACAAAACAAAAAGAAGAAAAAACAATCCATATAAGAAATACCATATTATATTTCCTTCTCTTGAAATAATATCAAGGAGCATTTCCCATGAGGCTAGTGTATTCAACATCCTTCAGCGACTCAACGTCTTTGCCTTGGAGACCCTTACATTGGAAATAGGCAACGGTGTAAGTCAAGAGCTGAAACATCCTCATTGAAAAGATCGAACTCACAAGGACCAAACCGGTAGTTAAGGTAACCACAGGCGCAGACGAACGTGTCAAATTGGTCAGCCCCATGACCAGAGCCAAAATGCAGTACGATAAACTGAAGCTTAGATTCAAGAGGAATAGTTTTGGTTTCATTCCTTTAACAATCTTTGCCGCTTTCCCCAAAGCTTGGATCCCATAAGTTTCCTCGAGTATCGATATGACCATAGATAAGTTCCAAATGATAGCTAAATAGGACTCAAAGACTGCAAACAGGATCAATAAAGCCAAAAACTTGGCTGGCAAGGCAATGAATGTTGTAGAGAACAAGAGGAGAGGGAAAAGGATTATATAGAAGAGGAACCAATAGCCATAAGCGAAGAGAACAATGTAGAAATTGGTCACAAGAGGTCCCCTCCAAGATTTAAGGGTCAAAACCAGAAAATCTTTGATCTTGATGTTGTCATCTTTATGAGTAAGAGCCGATGCGCGGACGATGACTAGAGCGGATAAGAGGGTGATGATAGAGGAGACAGCAAGGAAGATGTAATAAGAACTGACAAATTGGCGAAACTCTGCAAAGAATCTCATAAGATGGGGAAAGTATTCAGGGCTGTTTGGATCTATTGTAGGTAACAAACTTGCTTCATGGGTCAAGTTTTTTATCTCGGGTTGGATGGTAAAGGTGTTGAACAAGTAAACTAGACAATTGAGTAAGAGAGGGAATAGAAAGACTGAGAACATAAACTTTTTATTCTTGAGAAAGAGTTTGCGGGATTCGTTTAGAATACCCGCAACCTCCTTTACAACATTCAAGAACGAAAATCGATCCATGGGTTTAAGAAAAACAAATGATAAAACCTCTTGGCTATTGTTTTTGTTTTGGTAATGGCAGTGAGGGTTTGCATTTTGTAAGATCAAAACCCATCTTCTTATATACTACTAAGTACTAACCATAATATTTGATTGACCATACTTTTCTATGGAGGAAGAGTCTTTGGCTTGTACCTCGAGAAAACTTCTGTTATGGGTTATGGAGATTCTTAACATCCATTTGACTGAGTCCAACTCCACACAACCATACAATCTTACCTATTTAATCCAAAATCAAAATAAACAATCCAAGACTCAGACAATGAACAAGAAACCGAACCATATAACACGTTTAGACGGGTTCTGACCGCACATAACTAGAGAATGTTAAAGAGAGAAAACAAGAACTACGTGACATTTTTCAACAATGCAAGTTGTCTTCCTCATTAAAACGTATATGATCAACACCCACTTCATCAATTCGTGTTGAAACAGTCATGAAACACCGTTGAATTAATGAAAACGTCTACATCTATTATCTATCTATAGCTGGATTTGATAAAAAGGATTCAACTTTAAGTTATAGTTTAAATCATAAGCGTACGTAAAGGAGACTATAAACCAATAAAGCAATTAGTCTCCTCAAAGGAACAAGTCATCAACTGTACGGTCAAAACTATAACCTAAAGTTGAATACTTTATCAAATTCAGCTTTTTTTTTATTTGCCAAAACAGAGAAGAAACAGAGCTTCAAACACTATTAGAGGAAATTGAAAATTGCTAATATGATTATAACTTCTAATCCAATTATGTCTTAAACAAAACAAAAACAGAGCACTTACAAATCTAGCAAACTACTTCTTCTATGACCAAAACATCTCAACGAGTCTCCTTGTTGTGAATCTTCTTCATTCAATCTAACCCTAGCTCTGCAAATTGGACAAGTCGAGGCTTTAAGCAACCAAGTGTCCACACACTTCCGATGAAACACGTGTCCACAACCGGGAAGATTCCGACACCATTGTCCTTGTCTGAAACCATCAAAACAAACCACGCAATCGCTCTCGTACCGTGTGTTTGGTTCGGAAACTTTGAATTGGGGAAGCTTTTTCACGAATCTTGAAGATAACCCACCAGAGGATTCATGTCGACGATTACGGCGGCGACGTCGGTGGTGACGATGGAGAGAAGAGATGAGAAGAGGAAGAAGAAGAACAGAGGCGATGCCGATAAGGACGAGGAAGAGAATGAAGATTGATATCATGATTACACCTACGAGGAATAGAGAGAGAATTCTTGTTTTCGGCTTTGGCGATGGCGGTGGCGGTGGCTCGCCGGAGATTCGTTCATTATTGGTCGGAGGCATTGAAAAAATAAAAATCTTTTTTTTTTTTTTTTTTTTTTTTTTCGTTTTTTCTGTCTTCTCTCGTGTGATAATTTTTTTAACAGAATCTAATGTGAAAGCTAAACAAGGAAATATCTGATGTAAATTGCGAACTGATATTCTAAATCAGATACATTTCCAAAGTGGAAAATGACGCAATCAGATAAAACAAAAAATTGAACTTTTCAAAATTTGAGGAAAAAAAAAATTGGAGTTTCATTCAGAAATGTTTGTTACTTTTGTTAAAACGGTCATGTGATAAAAATTGGTTTTTTTTTTTTTTTTTTTTTTTTTTTTTTTTTTTTTGGATCATCCGATCATGTGATAAAAGATGGTTTTGTTTTGGCTCTATGTCGAAAATTTATATAGATATTCTGTGTCGAACTATAAAAATAATAAACGTCAAAAAAAAAAAAACTATATAAATAATAATTCAGTGGTGTAAATATTTTCTTATCCAATGATTTTAAATATTATCTTGTATGGAAAAGCAAATATTAATAAGACCATAGTATGGAAAAGATGGAATATTCGGATTTCTATTTAGTTCCGAAAATAATATTCTTTAGTTTCTTACTTCGAAGCCTATGAAACCGCTACTATCTTTAAACACTCGTTCTGATATTTGTTACAGACTTTTTGACCTTTTGTTCCCATACAAACAAATTAGACAATTGTTTATAATTTTTTCATCCGCATTTTGGGAAAAAAAAAACAAGAACAAAAAAAAAAAAGAACTCAAGTTCTGATTGATGATTCCTCCGTAAAAAAAAACACCAAAATCCAAAATCCAAATCCAAATCCGATAAAAAAATCCGAACCGAACCCTATCCAAAGTTTTACAATACTTGAATGGGTAGGCCTGGGCAAAATATCCTAACCCGAGTACCCGACCCGAATCCGACCCGAAAAAATCAACCCGAATCCGAACCCGAAATATTAAAATACCCGAACGGGTACTAAACTTCAAAACCCGAACCCGAATCCGATCCGAACCGAAACCCGAACATGTACCGAACATACCCGAATATATGTACATACTAATATATTATTAGTAATAATTATACTTGTAATAAGACAAATGCTTAAATATTCATGATTTTTGGATATTTTAAATTTATTTTGAGTATATTTAGTTATTTTTTTAGTAGATTTGGCTAATAATACTTGTATTTTTTTAGAATTTTGGATATTTTCAAGTAATTTAGTAGATTTACATTCAATTTTTTTTGTTTTATGGATATTCGGGTAAACCCGAACCGAACCCGAACCCGACCAATTCCGAACCGAACCCGACCCGAAGTTTTCTAATACCCGAACGGGTAAGGAATTTGTAAACCCGAAAAACCCGAACCCGAAAATTCCGACCCGAACCCGATCTGAATATCCGAACGCCCAGGCCTATGAATGGGTCTTACATTCTAAAATCCGATCCAAATCAAAAACCGAATAGATCCGAAATATCCAAAATATAGTTAAATATATACAATTATTAATTATACTAGGTTTGTATCCGCGCTACGCCACGAGATATTTTGTTATTATTTTTTTTTTTTTGGTTTTTGTTTGTTTTTTTCTTTTTTTTTATTATTGTAATCAATTTGGGGATCTTTTATTCATTTTAATGAATTTGGTGTTTTATATTTGGTATATTCATATTACCACCTCAGATTCATCCGGACTAACCTCAATTGAGATAAACTGTCAGCTTAACAAAACATTCCACTTTAGCCACAGGATCCAGAACTCGAGTTGCAGAGGGAATCACTCGAGTTCCGAGATTGGGAGATTGATTCATTGGGTCGTCATTGATTTTTTTTTTTTTTTTTTTTTTTGTTTGTTTGTGAAACTGGTTTTTTTAATGAAAATAATCATATTAAGTAATTTGTCCATCTTGGTGTTGTTGTTGTATTATTATTAGTATTACTATTATTATTATTATTATTAGTATTAGTATTATTATTAGTAGTATTATTATTAGTATTATTATTATTATTATTATTATTATTACTATTATTATTATTATTATTATTATTATTATTATTATTATTTGTATTATTATTATTATTATTACTATTATTATTATTATTATTATTATTATTATTATTATTATTATTATTATTATTATTATTATTATTATTATTATTATTATTATTATTATTATTATTATTATTATTGTTTAGGATGATTTTTATTAGTTGTTTTAATTTGATTGGTTATTTTATTTAAGTGATATGCACAATTGAAATGATTTTATTAGATTAAATTTTTTTTTTATTAATTGATGTGTAACCTCCATAATTCATAAAAAATCAGATGTGTCATCTTGTGGAGAGGCACTTGTGTTATTATAGTGTTGATTTATATTTGATATATCCCAAATATTTAAAATTACAATTATAAATCTAAAATTATCAATTATTTTAAGACAAAAAATCAAAACATTTAAAATAACTTAAATATTCGAATGTTTTTAGTTATATTTGTAAAAATTTTACTAAATTTTATTCAAATTTAACTAATCTCTTTTATTTCTTTCAATATTTAGGATACCCGAATATACCCAATCCAAACTTGATCTGAAACTAAGAAATATCCCAGTGGGTGTTATATTCTTACACTCGAACAAAAACTCGAAATACCCAACCAGAACCCGAACGGTCATCCGAATGATGAATAATAGAGACAAGCCTAGGCCTGGGCAAAATATCCGAATCCGAGTACCCGATCCGAACCCGACCCGAAAAATCAACCCGAATCCGAACCCGAAATATTAAAATACCCGAACGGGTACTAAACTTCAAAACCCGAAAACCCGAACCCGAATCTGATCCGAACCGAAACCCGAACATGTACCGAACATACCCGAAATATATGTACATACTAATATATTATTAGTAATAATTATACTTGTAATAAGACAAATGCTTAAATATTCATGATTTTTTGATATTTTAGATTTATTTTGAGTATATTTAGTTGTTTTTTTGGTAGATTTGGGTAATAATACTTGTATTTTTTAGAATTTTGAATATTTTTAAGTAATTTAGTATATTTACATTCAATTTTTTTTGTTTTTGGATATTCGGGTAAACCCGAACCGAACCCGAACCCGAACCCGACCAATTCTGAACCGAACCCGATCCGAAGTTTTCTAATACCCGAACGGGTAAGGAATTTGTAACCCGAAAAACCCGAACCCAAAAAATCCGACCCGAACCCGATCCGAATATCCGAACGCCCAGGCCTTCACAAGCCGACAAAGGCAGCTTCCTCGGTAAGAGCATTCGTTCAATTCAGCCTTATTCGGTTAAAAGTTGGTCTCGTATCGAGAGATCTGGGCCAGTTCAGCCCATTTAGCTGAATGATCCACTAAATGTTGGAAGTCATAAACTCATGTTACTTGATTACTTGACATCAGAAGAAGAAAATTTGTCTGTATTGTAAGAGAAGTCAACAAAACAATTTTGCTCTTCATACTTCATTTCACTAATTTTTTAGGTGTTATCTCAACAAACCGAACTGATCTGGAGACTAAAGGTGGTAACTATAAACCCTCTCTAGTTTCTTGGAAATTTCCTTAAGACCTTTGTCAAATACAATCATTTCTCTCTGCCAAAAAAGTGACCTCGAATTTTCAAATCCTCTTGGAATTTTCCTTCACACATAATCATATTCATTTATTTTACCTGGAAAATTTAGGTAGAGCAAGTAAAAAATGTCACATATGAAATCAATACCTTTAATAATGGAAGACTTGACGTAGACCAAAGACTTTTCCTTGTATCTAAGTCTTTGAGTCCAATTATATATAAATACTCTCTTCCCTTTGCTTCATTATTTCACACACCAGCAAGAAAACACTAAACAAAGAAGAAGAAAAAGAAAATGATAAAAATGGTTGTAAAATTTGTGGTAGTGGTGATAGTGTGTGCGCACATTTTAGCTCCAATGGCTGAAGCTGCCGTAGGCAAAGCTGTCTATTACGATCCTCCCTACACTAGTGCGTATAAACAATATATTAATAGATATATCTATTTATTTTTGTATATCATACTTTTTATATAACATTGATTACAAAGAAACTATGTAATTCAGGGTCTGCGTGTTATGGAACACAACGTGGGACGATGGTGGTGGGACTCAAGAGCAATCTGTACCAAAGAGGTCAAGCTTGTGGTCGGAGGTACAGGGTTCAATGCCTTGGTCCTACATACAACTTTCCTAGAGCGTGCACCGGACGTACCGTAGACGTGACTGTAGTTGATTTATGCCGGGAGCCTTGCGATGGTGACCTTAATCTCTCTCGTGACGCTTTCAGGGTTATCGCTAATACTGATGCCGGCAACATCCGCGTCAAATACACTCAGTAAGTTACATTTTCAAATCTTTTCATCATATCCAAAGTTCCACATATTGTTATATGGAGAAAAAGATATGCCGAAAACGGTGTCTTATTTGACAAATGACAACAAAACATTATTTGTCATAACATTCATCAAGTTTTCAAGTTTTTTTTTTTTTTTTTTTGTTAATAAGTTTTCAAGTTTTTATGGTTTTTTAAAATCAGTACGCTGTATATTTTAGACGTGTTAATACAGAACTAAAAACGTAATTTTAATAATCTAGTAAATTTTGTTTTATGTTTATAATGTTAAAACTCAATTAATTTAAAGTATTTATGCTAATTCGATTATTTGACTATCCATTGTTCCATTACTCATTTGATATATTATCATAATGAATTAAAGTTTGATAGAATTAATAAATAATTTAAGTTATTATTCTCTTCTGTAGGATATGAAGTTGAGATCCACACTAAGCAAAGAAGGTGAAGAGATGATTTCGTGGTACTATTCCAGTAAATCGAATGGAACTGATATATATATATATATAACCTTAATAAATTATATGTATGGACGTTCCTTTGTGGTGAAAACATTATAGTTCAAATAAAAATTCCACTATTTCCTAGCTAGTACTTAAACTTTTATTTTTACAATCTTTCTTCTACTACTGATTAAATATATCTTAAATCCTATAAAGATAATACAATCTGGTTATAATCAAGAATTAAGAATAATTTGATTGACTAATATCTCCGATTAAGACAGCCCTGTCTTTCATGATCAAAACTAAGCAATATCACTTTCCCAAAAAAAAAAAAAAAAACCGGTTAACTAAAAAAATGCTTGATTGTAGTTAGTTATTCATCATCTGTTAATCATCTATCCAAATTATTATTCATTTTTCAGAACGATATATCTTGATAACTTTTGAAAATTATTTAGTCATAAAAATCGATCAGTGTGAAACTTAATTATGTTACTACTGTATATCACTAAGTATGTGGTTGAGAAAATTAAAGCTTGGCTCGTTTCTTCAACTACTGTCATTAATATATAAACTTTTTAATATATCTACTTATAAACTATTAATAAATATCCAATCTTATAAGGTGTTTCCAAACACTCTATAAATATAAAATTAAAAAGTTTATGGCTAATCATATATCCAAACACCCATAAAAGGAAATATTAATTCCACCAAAATTAAATTAAACATTTTATTTGCATCTTTTTCTTTCTCCTCTTTATCATTTGTTTCCTTATCTAATATTGCAATATTAATACTATGAATTATGATTCTCCTATCATATTTGTTAGATCTTATTTTTAAATTATTTAAAATTATTATATCATACATATAACTAATAAAAATTTAAAAAAATTTCTCCTTATATTGTGATTCAAAATTTAAAAAACGGACATATATTACTCAATTAAAAAAAAAAAAGTGTGTTCAACATCTCACATTGATTAAAATTTTGGGCAATGGTTCAGAATAATATTATAAAACACAAGAAATGATTTTAAATGCGAATGAGCAAGAAACTTGATTTATCATGCGTCCAAATTTTTTTAAAAAGCTTAAAAACTTAAAAAGCTTATTCAGTTTTATCCAGTTTATTAGTTAAAATAATTTAAAAGTCCCACATCGATTAATTTTTTTGTGCAATAGTTCAAAGTCATATTATAAAAAAAAAACCAAAATTATTTTAAATACAAATATTTTTAAAAATGTCCGGTTTAATTTGGTACTTATTAAAATAATTTTAAATAATATTTAAAAATATTTATTCTGTTTAACTCTATTAAAATATTAACTTTAAAATACTATTAATACTAAAACTATATAATATCGATTAATCAATAATATATATATATATAACTACTTATTTATAATAATAATAAATTATTTAGTAAAATTTATTTTAAATACAAATAGACTAAAAATTATAAAATAATCAATTCGAAATGGATAATTATATAACAATGATCGATTATATGATGGAAAGTTCCCGACAACTACGGGACAATACGGGGTTTTTATCCCAAAATAGGCAGGTTTAAGACAAGGAGAACTGATCATAAAATATATAATAAGTATAATTAATATTTTCAATATTAGAACTAATTACCAAATATTAAAATGGGTTTAGATATGACTGACAATTACATATGATTGAAAATTGTATTGTATGGTACGATTTGGTCTAAATTGTTTGAATGAGAGTATAGAACATCATTCATTTGGCGTATGTTTGTTTCAATTAACAGAAATTTGCTATTGTTACAGATAAATAAAACAATTTGATGTTGAAAGCACGTTAGATATATTATAAAAAATAAAAATAAAAACTACAAATATTAACATAAATAAAAATATTTATAAAAATTATAAAAAATCAAGTTAAAATTATACAAACAAAATAAAAATAGTTATTAAAAATAAAAAATAAAAACAAATATAATTTATATCCAAATAATTGACCCGCGGTATACCGCGGGTACAAATCTAGTGAAGTTACAAAGAAAAAGGCATAGAACCTTCTTCCATGTTGGCTTCCTGATTTCTCTCTCGTGTTTCTCCTTTCTCCTTTTTCATTGTAGAATGTTTGTTTAGTGCCTAAAATTATGAAATGAAATACTAGTTCCTTTTTGAGAAATTCCTTCAAATAGCACCAAAACAAGTTTTTGTTCCACAAATAGTTCATATTTTTATTTAGTACAAAAATAGCATTTTATGAAGTTCATAATTTAATTTTTTTTATTTGGATTGACTATATTAGAATTTAGGGTATAGTTTTTAGGGGATAGGGGGTACAATTTAGGGTTTACAGCTTAGAATTTAGGGTTTTCTAAACCCTAAACCCTAAATTCTAAACCTTAAAAATATGAGGTTAGGATTACCCTTTAATAAAAATGCTAATTGTGTCTTAAATGAAAATATGAGCTAAAAATGTAACAAAAACTTCATTTTGTGCTATTTTTGAGAATTGCCCTTCTTTTTTTAGTTCTTTTTTTTTTTTACTTTTTCGGTAGTCTTTTAAAGATGCCTAAAATTATGAAATGAAATACTAGTTTTTTTACAACTTTTTTTTTTTCTTACAATATCTCTTTTAAAGAGAAAAAAAAAAAGTCTATTACATAGTTGGTTTAAAGTTTACAATATACTTCTTTCTTATATAAAATTGCAAAATAATTTAATTTAAAAAAATTATTGTATGAATATACTCATTTTCTAAATTTCATCAATTAAAGAAAGATATGTGGAATCAAGGCCCAAAAGGATATATTACATACTTACAAAATTTCATAACTTTTTTTTTTTTTTTTTTTTTTACCAAACCATGTTTTAACCATATTTCCACGAAAAAAAAAAAAACCATTCTAGTTTCAAGGCCCAAAAGGATATTATATTACATACTTACCAAATTTCATAATCATACATGCGACCCCTACCACACGAGTCGTTTAAAGCTTGTCTAGTTCACAAATCAATTATATTTATATGCCCTCAAGATCCCAAAATCAGAAGTACACACACTAAAGCCCAGATTGGAAGAGTGGAGAAGGGAGGTGTAGCTGTCAGCAGGGGAAGCAGGAGTGGGGAGTGTGGAGCGGGGAGCAAGGAGCTGTGAGCAGTTTTTTTTACTATTATTTTTTTTACATCAGTTTTTTCAATTTTTTTTTATAAAAATGCATTTTAAAAACATTTATTTATGACTAAATTATTCTAAAATAAAAAAAAATTATGCAAAAAAAAAGTCATAAATAAATAACAAAAGTTACAAAATAATCTATCTATCGTTGGGTTGAGCTGTTCATATTTATAAGAGTTTTTTTTAACATTATTAAGAATTTTATTTAAGATATTATGCTTAAAATAAAAGATTGTATGAAAAAAATCTAAATAAATTCTATTAATTTTGTGAAAAAATCTTTTAATTTAAATTTGAATCAGAGAATATTTAAAGCATATTTCAGTATATTGTAAATTTTGACTTGAGTCAAATATTTTCTTTACGGAAAATTTATCTTTTAACAGAAAAATAAAATTTAAATATTTTGATTAATTGTTTTTTGTAAATTAAACGTTCCTCAACTCTCCAATATCCAGCGTGATAACGCTTTAATGATAATGGCAGTTCCACTTTTTTAGCTACACGTGTGGCATATCAATTTTTTTTTTTGATTGGCGTTATTATTTAGTGAAGACCCCTTAACGTCCCTAAAAAAGCTTTACCAATCTGACCTTTAAGCATGCCTCATCTATGATACGTGTTAAGGTCCGAATCTAGGCGTGTTCACGTTGAACAAAAAAAAACAGGTGGCCGAGTTATAGGTGTTATCTCAACAAACCGAACTGATCTGGAGACTAGCAGAGATAGAAGGTGGTTTCTCATACAACAGATTGGTTGGAGTCTTGGAGACCTAAAGATCCAATGTTTTCTTCCCTTGTATAATATCATATTTTATGTCAAATACTAAACACATTACTTACAGTCTCTAAGCATGGTTTGAGAATTACAATGCTCATAAACTTTCGTCAAAAAAAAAAAAAAAAAACCTCTCTAGTTTCTTGGAAATTTCCTTAAGGTCTTTGTCAAATACAATCAGTTCTCTCTGCCAAAAAAGTGACATTGAGTTTTCAAATCCTCTTGGAATTTTCCTTCACACATCATCATATTCATTTAATTCACCAGGAAAATTTAGGTAGAGCAAGAAAAAATAAGTCACATATGAAATCAATACCTTCAATAATGGAAGACTTGACGTAGACCAAAGACTTTTCCTTGTATCTAAGTCTTCGAGTCCAGTTATATATAAATATTGTCTTCCCTTTGCTTCATTATTTCACAATCCAGCAAGACAACACTAAACAAAGAAGAAGAAACAAAAAAAATCATAAAAATGGTTGTAAAATTTGTGGTAGTGGTGGTGATAGTGTTTGCACACATTTTAGCTCCGATCGCTGAAGCTGCCGTAGGCAAAGCTGTCTATTATGACCCTCCCTATACTAGTGCGTATACACAATATATTAATAGATATATCTATTTGTTTTTGTATATTATACTTTTTATATAACAATGATCATTGATTACAAAGAAATTATGTTATATAGGGTCTGCGTGTTATGGAACACAACGTGAGACGATGGTGGTGGGAGTCAAGAACAATCTGTGGCAAAGAGGTCAAGCTTGTGGTCGGAGGTATAGGGTTCGATGCATTGGTGCTACATACAACTTTCCTAGAGCGTGCACTGGACGTAGCGTAGACGTGACTGTAGTTGATTTCTGCCGAGAGCCTTGCAATGGTGATCTTAATCTCTCTCGTGACGCTTTTGGGATTATCGCTAATACTGATGCTGGCAACGTCCGCGTCGAATACACTCCGTAAGTTACATTTTCAAATCTTTTCATCATATCCAAAGTTAAAGATATTGTTAAAAACCGGTATAGACGCTGTATATTTTGGATGTGTTAACTAATATATACGGAACTAAAAAAACGTAATTTTAATAATTTAGTAAATTCAGTTGTGTGTTTATAATGTTAAAACTCAATTAATTTTAAATTATTTATGCTAATTCGATTATTTGACTATCCATTTTTTCATTACTCATTTGATACACCATTTGATATATTATCGTAATGAATTAAAAGTTTGATAGAATTAATTAATAATTTAAGTTATGCTTCTCTTCTGTAGGATATGAAGTTGAGATCCACGAAAAGCAAAGAAGGTGAAGAGATGATTTCGTGGTACTATTCCAGTAAATCGAATGGAACTGATATATAACCTTACTAAGTTATATGTATGGAGGGTCCTTTGTGGTGAAAACATGGTAGTTCAAATAAAAATTCCACTATTTACTAGCTAGTACTTCAACTTTTATTTTTACAATCTTTTTTTCCGAAAAGTCGGCTTTTACATACCCACATTATATCACTATGTTAAATTTATACTTTCAATTTAAAATATATAAAAACATACCCGGTTTAACTAGTTGGAGTATGTTTTCGCCTTTTTTTTAATGAAAGTATGAATCTAACTACTGAATTTCTGGTTTACATCGGACATATCCGGTTTAACTAGTTAGGGTATGTTTTCGTCTATTTTATAATGAATGTATGAATTCAACAACTGATCAATTCCTAGTTTACATCGGACATATCTATCGTAGATTAAATATATTTTAAAACCTATAAAAATAATACAATCTAGTTATAATCAAGAATTAATTTGATTGACTAATATTAAGATAGCTCTCTCTTTCATGATCAAAACTAAGCAAGATCACTCTCCAAAACCAAAACCAAAACCAAAACCAAAAAAAAAAAAAGAGTAAAAAAATGCTCAATTAGTTAGTTATTCATAATCAGTTAATCATCTATCCAACTTATTTTGCATTTTCCAGAATGATATATCTTGATAACTTTTGATTTTCTAAGAAATTAGTCATAAAATTCGATCAAAGTGAAACTTAATTATGTTACTATATCAGTAGAAGTATATGGTTGAGAATATATATTAAAGCTTGGCTCGTTTCTTCAACTAGTATCATTAATATATAAACTTTGTAGTATGTAAAGTTACAAAGAAAAGGCATAGAACCTTCTTCCATGTTGGCTTCCTGATTCCTCTCTCTCGTGTTTCTCCTTTTTCCATAAAGAATGTTTGTTTAGTGCCTAAAATTATGAAATGAAATTCTAGTTCTTTTTTTTTTTTTTTACTTTTTCAATATCTCTTTTAAAGAGAAAAAAAAAGACTATTGCATAATTGGTTTAAAGTTTATAATATACTTCTTTCTTAAATAAAATTGCAAAATAATTTAATTTTGTTTAGAATTATTGTATGAATATACTCATTTTCTAAATTTCATCTATTAAAGAAAGATATGTGGAATCAAAATGGACCGAATTAAAGTTCTTCAATTTTCCACGACAAAACCATTCTAGTTTCAAGGCCCAAAAGGATATATTACATTATTACATACTTACAAAATTTCATAACCATACATGCGAACCCTACCACACGAGTCGTTTAAAGATTGTCTAGTTCACAAATCAATTATATGCCCTTAAGATCCCAAAATCAGAAGTACACACACTAAGCATGTCTCATCTATGATACGTGTTAAGGTCCGAATCTAGGCGTGCTCACGTTGGAAAAAACAGGTGGCCGAGCTATTTCGAGAATGTTAATGTTAAAAGTCAACAACATGAGCCATCAAATCCGAGATCCCACCTCGCCGGATCAATCCAAGAATCCGAACCAAATGTTTTCTATGATTAATAGAAAAACATATCAAAAGCCTCATAGACTTTTTTTTTCCTTGGATCAAGATACCAAAACTATTTCGAATAACTCCGAAAAATTTACGATATACTGGATTGGATTGCAGATTTATCCGAAAGACCTATTTCAGATTCATCACATATTACATCGTTCATATGATCATATCCTTACTCGCATCACTCGTGATCTATATATGACTCGAACGTTAGAGAGTTTCTAGGGCGATATCACATGTAGTTAGTAGTTTCATATAAGGTTGACAATTTATCCAGGCTAACCAAAGCGTATAGAAGCGATCACATAAAAGACGATGAAAAGTCCAAACCAAAACTCCATCTTGAATATTGAAAAGACAACAAAAAAATTAATTACCAGTAGATTTTAATCCGAATCCCGTAACTTTTCCAACTCTGAAACCACATCATATAATATTAATTTTGTCTAAAACGTCACTCGATCATGTGACCTCTAAACTTTTGACTTAAGTACTTTTCCAATCCAGTTAATGACACTTGGTGAAGAGGCAAATATTATGCAAGAAAGATATCAAAATAGCCATTATTGATATCGCTTTAGTCTCAACATAACTTCCAATACCGTCAACGAAGAATGTCGCGGTCCTAGTTTCATCTATACCCCTCGCGGACAAATCCAAATTGTCGAAGACGTTTCTAAAATATTTCAGTTTAAAACATGTTTACTTTGGAGTTTTGCCTACCTAATTTTCAATCTTAATGTATATTTTGAATTCAAACTCGGAATTTTATATGATACAAGTTAAATTGTCAATAAATGTTTTTCCTTTGAATTATACAATTATTGTTTGTCTGGTTGGCCTTAACATGGAAGGCCGGGGTTTGGTTATGAAATCATAATATATTGTATTTTATCAGTTTCTTTATATAAAGAAATGTTTCGTTGACTTTCTATTTATTTAGGTAATTAAATACTAAAATCCAAATCCCATTAATTCCTGTATATTTTAAAAAAAAATCATTTCAAAAACACTCTTCTTTCATGTAAGAAAAATATATAAAATGAAAATTTGTAGCTCATCTGTCACCATCAATGGTCGTCCAACCTGTAATTCTCTTAATCATCATCATTCATCACTCTCTCCCTTAAATTTCAAAAACCTTTGAGCTCAATCTTTTCTTTCTCTTCTTCTCTCAATTTCAATAGTAACCAAAATCTCACAAAAACAGAGCATGCATTAATAACCTCTGTTTTTGAATTTATTTTTTCTGCTAAAATACATCAAAGCTTGAGTTTTTGTAACTTATTTTCCCTTTCTCAATGAAATTTTCTCGGGAAAACATGAACCAAATCTTCATCTCTTCTTCATCACCACCACCACCACCACCATTAATACCTCTCAAATCAAACACAAGCTTCGATATAAACAGCAAAATCAGCCCAAACATTCTCTTAATAATAATAATCCTCTCAATCATCTTCTTCATCTCCGGTCTCATTCACATCCTCGTTAAATTTCTTCTCACACCACAGACGCAAAACAGAGGAGGTAACTTCGATAACGTCACAGCTCTTCAAGGCCAGCTTCAACAACTCTTTAACCTCCACGATTCCGGAGTCGACCAATCATTAATCGACACGTTACCTGTTTTCACTTACAAATCCATCATCGGTCTCAAAATCTCATCTTTTGATTGCTCTGTTTGTCTCTGTGAGTTCGAAACAGAGGATAAACTTAGACTCTTGCCTAAATGTAGCCACGCCTTTCACGTTGATTGTATTGACACGTGGCTTCTCTCTCACTCGACTTGTCCTTTGTGTAGATCCAACCTCCTCTGTGATTTCTCATCTCACCATAACCCAAGCTCTTCTTATCTTCTTCTTCTTGAGAGTGATCAAAGCTCGAGAGATATGGTTCCTGTTCTTGAGTCCAATTCTGATTTTGGGTCGACCCGGATTTGGTCGGGTCGTAAATCATGTGACCCTGATGGTGAATTAGTTGGTTTAGATGAAAAGGTTGTACCTTTGGAAGTTAAGTTAGGGAAGTTTAGGAACATAGATCATGTTGGTGAAGGAAGTGATAACAACAATCATAGCATAAGTGGTAATAGCAATGTAGATGAGAGGAGGTGTTTCTCTATGGGATCATATGAGTATATTATGGACCAAGAAGCTATACTTAAGGTTCATGTTTCGACCAAGAAACTATCCGGTAAAGACCGTTGCTTGCCTGGTCATAGAGCCGTTATGTCCGAATGCGGTTTTGATCCAAATGCGGTTAAGGGAATTGAGAAGAGTGTTGTGGAAAGAGAGAGCTTTTCTTTGTCGAAAATTTGGCTAAGGGGTAAGAAGGAGAAGCAAAAGGGTACTACTAGTGGTAGAGATTTGGATTGTTCTTCGGTTTCTTCATCTTCAATCCAATTTCCGAACAAACGGATCGATGATGAGAATCAAAAGAGCGAAAACTCGGAGTCTTTGGAGACGAAAACGCCATCTTTTGCTAGGAGAACCTTGCTTTGGCTTGCAGGGAGACAAAACAAGATTGTGCATCCTTCTACATCCCATGTCTAGTGTTTTTTTTTTTTTTCCTTTTGTTGTTGTATTTCTATTGATTCTCTATTAATTTGTGTTTGAAGATTTGTGTGTTTTCATTAGATAGAAAGTGGATTAATAGTGGGAGTAGGAGATTGATTATGTAGGGTTTTTACTTCTTAGGCACATTGAAAATTTGGTGGATCTACAAACATTTAATCCATTTTTTTTTTTGTAATCTTCCATATATTATTTGAGAAGAATGTTTTGTAAAAACCCTTTTAACAAAAAAAGAAAAAGAAAAGAAGAAGGAATTTTTATTAAGAAGTGCTAATAAAACATAACATTTCTTTGTAAGATATTACGAGATTTGACATAAGAAAACAATCATATAATATTAAATATATATATATATATATATAGGTATGCATGTAAACTAAAATTTAATTAAATCAATATGGGGATGTAAGAAAGCAAATTTGTTTCTAATTAATAACATGACTCTTTCTATGAAACTGAGAAGTAAAATAAGTAATGGGAGACCAAAATGTGAAAGAATCTTCTTTGATGATTACTTAAGCTTAAGTATATATAGATTTGTTTTGTTTATCATCTATTTACAAATTGTTGCTATAAGATTTTTACCAAACTGAAGAGTGAAGACTACTTTTTTTTTATCTCAACGAATGTTGTCTTTTATGTTAAGGCAGGAACTGACTTATCATCTATTAATTTGTTTTGGATTTTAGAGCATATATAAGAAGTGAGTGTGTGGTGGTAAACAGTTGTTTTTTAGTTCACTCTTGTGTAAGTTAAATCTACATGTCCTATGTATTTATGTGTTTGAATATGCCGCCAAGAAAATCATATAAAATGTTCTTTTCAAATAAACCTTCTTGTATTTATTCCTTTTTATTTTTCTTTGGAGAGAAAGCGTCCAGACAAATTAACTGGTGAAACTAATAAATTGTCACGGGAACAGTTGTGACAACATTTATTTATAAGAAGATACTAACAATTTAATGATTGTATTTATTCTCTTTCAAAGTAACAATGGGTTTGAACTTTGAAATATATACGCACTAGTAATTTTTCCAGTGCTTAGTGCGGAAATGTTATTCATATATGATTATGTTTTTTTTTTTTAGTTTCTCATTTATTTTATTTTTTTTGTTCATTGACGAAGATTTATATATAATTAAATTGTTGCTATTTTTTCAATTTTTATTTGTAATTTGTCTTTTACTTTTATTTACGTTTATGTTTCAATAATTAATTGTAATTAATTTTTGTGGTTGGTTTTATAATTTTTTTGTAATTAATATATATGTTTAATTGTTTTTTTTTATGTTTGATGAATTAGTTATAATTAATATTATTTTTATGAGTGTTTATATGGTTAGTGAAGACGTATATATGATTAAGTTTTTTTTTTCTTTAGATTTTTATGTTGTTTTTTTTGTTTTGTTGTTTCTATGATTTTTTTTTTAATTTATTAATTTGTTAGTTTTGTTATTTTATGTTTGATGAATTAATTGTAGTTAATATTATGATTTATGAGTGATTATATGAAATAAAAATTTAGTTTTAACGATGATGTGGACGCTAATGTGGCGTTAGAAGAAGTTATACATATATAGATATTAATATTATTCCATTGTTGGGAGCTTAATGGGATTTTACTATTGATCATTTATTGCTCTGCTACACCTAAATTACCCATATTGCTCTTCCTGATAATAGGCATCAAATCAATGAGTTATCATGGACACAGAATATGCAATTAAATAAAATATGCAAGATCATCTCCGATCATTCTGTGTCATTTAACTCGTTTACTTAGATCATCACCAAATAAAATATGCAATTCATCAATAACCAAATTGGTTCCATGATTTTGTATAGCAAGCTATAATATTCTCTTAAGGCAACACAAACTTGTATGTATTTATATATCGATTCTTAACATCATTTTCTTTTATTTTGTCTGTTATTCCTACTTGACAGTTAATTCAGTAAGTTCAATTGATAGTCACATATTTTCTGCAATATGTGACTTTAAAGAAGTCACTATAAATGAAAAATTTTGGACAAATCAATGAAACTAGTGAAAGAGACTCAAAAATGTTTTCAAAACACATACTGAATCAATGATCCCACGACGTGTCTAGCCGTTGACTTTATTTTTCATAAATAACAAGAAAGTCAAGAACCAAAGATCAATCAATCAATCATCGATCCATTGATCAAAATGGAAACTCAAATCTTTCTCTATATTCTACTCTTCTTTCTATCTTTACACTTCGTGTTTACAACTCTGAAACCAAGACTAAGTCCGGCCAACACACGGCGGCTAATCCGACTCCTCCACCTCCACCTCCCAATCAAATCTCCCTTCGCTACCGCTATTTTCGCCAGAGAAGACGTCGTCAGTGAGTTTCTTGATTCATCAATCGAACAAGAAAACAAAGAAGAAGACGATTTCGATTTCAAAACGTACATGATCAACAAAGCAAAGTCAATAAACAAAGCATTAGACGAATCCATTCCACTCATAGAGCCTCTCAACATCCACAACGCAATGCGTTACGCAGTCCTCGCCGGAGGAAAACGCGTCAGACCAATACTTTGCCTCGCGGCTTGCGAGCTAGTAGGCGGAGAAGAGCGTTTAGCGATTCCAGCTGCTTGTGCGGTTGAGATGATTCACACAATGTCACTCATCAAAGACGATCTTCCTTGTATGGACAACGACGATCTCCGACGAGGTAAACCAACAACACACAGTCTTTGGAGAAAGCGTCGCTATTCTCTCCGGCGGTGCACTCTTAGCTTTAGCTTTCGAGCATTTAACGGAAGCTGACGTGTCATCTCAGAGAATGGTACGAGCCGTTAAAGAATTGGCCAAGTCTATTGGAACTAAAGGACTTGTCGCGGGACAAGCGATGGATTTAAGCAGTGAAGGGTTGAATCAAAACGACGTCGGTTTAGAGGATCTTGAGTTTATTCACGTTCATAAAACCGGTTCGTTGCTTGAAGCATCGGCGGTTATTGGAGCGGTTATTGGAGGTGGTTCAGAGGAAGAGATAGAGAAAGTGAGAAACTTTGCGAAGTGTATTGGATTGTTGTTTCAGGTGGTTGATGATATTTTGGATGAGACTAAGTCGTCGGAGGAATTGGGAAAAACTGCCGGTAAAGATAAGATGGCCGGAAAGCTGACGTATCCGAAAGTGATGGGACTTGAGAAATATAAGGAGTTTGTGAAGAGATTGAAGAGTGATGCGAAAGAACATCTTCAATGATTTGGTTAAAGTGAAACCTTTGATAGCTCTTACTAATTTCATTGCTAACAGAAATAACTGAAATTGATGTTTTGCCATTGCTAGAGGATAAGACCAAATATCACATCGACCAACGACTCAACGAGTCAATTGACTTTTAAAACAGTTTGACACTGATATTGAAAATGTATTAAGACTATATAAACATGTTTCATGTCCGAAATTATTTTAAAGAACAAAATAAACATGGCGTTTTAAAGAGACACACCTCTCCCTAGTCTTCATCAACTAACTCGTCACCTCCTAATTTTTGTTTATTAATATTTGATTGAATGATTCTCTAAGGATACGAGATCGATTAATATACAACAACAAAAATAACCATAATAAATCGCATAAAATCTTACAAACATTTCTTTAATTAATTAATGTATTGAACAAAAGGTTACCCCCTCACGGCAACTAATAACATTAAGTAAGATCATCCTTAGCTGTTCATAATACTTGTGCTAAAGGAAACAAACCAACAATCTTCAAAACCAAACTCGAAATCCGAAAACCGCCTTCTCACGATAGCATTTCCGTCCTGATCATCAATCGAAAAACACGAACAAACAAAACTCAATCCTAAACCATTCATAACTCATAAGTTATAATGATGAATCATAAGGATGTTCTAAAGCCAAAACATGAATCATAATTTTTAGTTTTCGAGTTATTGATCTTTACCAGGTAGCTTCTTCACTTGTTGAACCAGTCGGATATCGAATTATCCTTTGCAGGATCACGGTTCTCGCCTTTGTGACATCGCTGCAATACTTACCCGCATGTTTACCAAGTTCTTCAATGGTTTCAGTAAACACATCAAGCTTCTTCTTGATCTCATCTATAGCAAGCCTCACAACTTCCTCCTCTGTAACAGCAAACTCAGCTTTCTTCAACAAAGATTCAATCTCTACTTCCACTTTACGCACGAGAATACTTATATTATCCATCTCCTTAACCGATATATAAGTCCCGATTCTAATCGATGTTATAACCTCCTTCTGCCCTCTAACCACTTTCTCATACTTAGTCCACAGAGAGTTACACCATTTCCCAACAGACCCTACTGGAACAGCCAATGCACCAGCTATAGCTGCCACAAGAGGCGGTGCAGACACCGCGGCTGCAACCACCGAGAAGATAAGCACAGAGACAAACGCAGTCACAAAAACCATATTCGATACTCTTCGCCATGTTTTGATATTCTTAAGTCTCTTATCTAGTTTTCTCTTCAACTTATGAAGCTCCTCAAGCATCAAAACCTGTTGCTTATAAACCGAATCGAAAAGAGCAAAGAACTCTTTCGTAAACGGGTCACCCGCTACTTTAAACCTCTTAAGCTCCTCAAGTGTCTTCTCATACTTTCTATTCTCATTATCCCCATTTACCGGTATCTCAGCTTCTTCCTCAAACTGCTTAACAGCAAACTGAATAATCACTTGGCTTCTCCTCGCACGGTTAAGACAATTCTCAAGCTCAGAGCAAAAATCCATAGTCTTTGCAGTGCTTTCGAAGTACAAATTCACAAGAGAGAACAAATCTTGATTGTTCCATATATCTTCCTTATCCTGCAATATAACTTTGACCACATCTTGATTCATATCTAAAAGACATTGTGTCACTTCTTTAAGTGAATCAAACGATAAAGACTTAATCTCAACTCCTGATGCAAGCTTGTTAATGACTCTGTTAGTTCTTTCGTGAAGAACTGAGTCAAAAGATTCAAGCTTTGGATCTTCACTACAAGCTTTTTCGTATGAGCTTAAATCCTCTGTGTAAGCTGAGTTTATCTTGATCTGTACTGGTGTTGATGGTGAACCAAATTCAAAATCTTTTTTGCCCTTGCTAGATTTTCCTCCCATCATTATCCTTTTCTATCTATGAAATTTGTTGAAAATTTTGAGAACCTAATCAGGGAGTAAGAAACTACGAATTAGATCAAAAACAGAGTAAATGCGAAATGAAGAAACTCGAAATGGGTATTTGATTTATAGCTTTAAAGCAACAAAAATTTGAACCGAATCTTGCGGAGGAATCTAAAATTTGAAACCGACATAGAAGAAATATATATAAAAAAAAGGTGAAAACTTAAAGCGCAAGAGTACTAAAAAATTGCAGTAAAATCCGGAAAAAAAGAAGTGAAATGAGATTTGAAGATCATGAAGTAGTTAGTGTTACCTGTTTGAAGAAAATGAGCTTGTGTAATAATGAAAATGCGATTGAAAGTAGAAAATGAGACAAAAAGGAAGTAAAGGTGGAGTTTTTAATTGTGAGGTTTTAGGGTTTTTATTTAGAAATGGTGGAAGAGAAGTAGCTTGTACGCTTGGGGAAGCTGAGGAAAATAGAAAAAAAGAAAAAGAGAGATAGAAAATGCGGGAAAATGTTAAGGGAAAAGGAGAGATCTGAGGAAGAAGACCATTTCTAACGCGGTTTTACACAGTGTAAGAAAAGTCTTACACTATTCTCGAGTTGGGTCTTGACGGACTCATCAATGGCAAAGAAGAAGAAGACATGAAAAAGAATGAGAAAACAAAATGAATGAAGAAACTGAAGAGAAAAAGAAAAAGTTTTATCTTTTTCTTTTCTTTTTTATTTTTTATTTTTTCATTTTCTTGTCTGAACGAAGACAAAATTAATCAGTCGTCGTGGCTTGAAAATTGAAGCCACGGGCCCATTGGATTTTTCATGTACACCACTAGAAACTTAACTAGTAAGAAGAAAACAAAAGTCTAGTTTTGAATGGCTAGATACTAGATTCCACAAAATACAAAAAAAAAAAAAATTAAGAAAAGAATCCACAGCAGTCTTAATCTGCATTATGCATAAGATTTATTTTTAAGATTGTATTTTTTTTTTTTTTGGAAAAGCCTCTAAATATGAACATTCATACTTAAATTATCTTAACACAAACTAAAGTTCAATTCTATGAATTTTATTGGCTCTATTGACATAAGGAGAAATAATTTACTAAATAAAAGATTTAAAAGAAATATTAAAGTCTGCTACTACGACATATCACCAAACAAATGCCAACTTTTTATATGAGGGAATCTTGTATTGAATTTTTCGAAATGTTCAATGATTTGTCATAATCATTTAACCATTAATTGAAAATTAATTTTTCGAAATGTTCAATGATTTGTCATAATCATTTAACCATTAATTGAAAATTAGTTAGTGATTATTGTTGTTGAATTCTCAATTCTTTGTATCATGTCAAATCGTATCACACACCAAGATGGAGACAACGCATCAAGTATGTGATAGATAATATGAGACTCAAATAGAGTTTCAAAATTTGCCAAATAGACAAATATTAAGAGCAGTTTCATTGGTATTTGTATCATGTTTCCTAATAACTTGTGTAAACAATGACAACATCTTTGCAAATTAATAAAGCAATTTAGTAGGAAAAAAAAATAGTTTGTATCATGTCAAATATTCCCTCCTCACGTTTTCCTCTCGTATAAACAATAAAACAATAAACTAATATAAAAACTTCATTGTCTAGTCTACTTAAATATTGAATACCAACAAGCAACAACCAACCAATACGACAAACGACTCAGATACCATTATGTGACTAATGAAACCCCCCCAAAAAAGCGATAATGTTAATTAATCAAACACAATCCAAAAATATCCAATAAAGAAATCTCACAAGTCATAACTAGACCTGAGCATTTGGATTTCGGATCGGATTCGGTTCGGATTTTTTCGGATTCGGATAATTCGGATAGGAGATTTTAGTATCCGTTCGGGTTTTATAATTATTCTGTTCGGATAGGTGCGGGTTGGGATCGGATTTCGGGTTTTTTAAATCTAAAAATTTGTTTAATTTTAATAAAAATTTGTTAAATTCTAATAAAATTTGGTTAAATTTTACAAAAAAAAATTGTATATTTTTGACAAAAATAACTAATATTTTGAATTTTTAGATTGTTTAAGATATTTTTGTTATTTGGTACTCCCTCTGTATCACAAAGATAGATTTTCTGAGGGTTTCACCAGGATTTAAAAAAATAATAAATGATCTTGAAATTAATAAAAAGTTATTCTCAAGTTTTTTTTTTACTTCATTTTCCATTTTCCAACAATTATAATTACACCTAATATTAAATGCTTTATGATTTGTTTGTTGAGATCTTTCCAGATTTCTTCTACGTTTATTAAAAAGCAGTTTAAAAAAAAACAAATTTTATTAAAAATCTCAAATTCATCGTAAAAGTAAAAGCATTAACTAATTAATTGATATTAAAAATGAAAACACATTACATCTATTATAAAAAATCAATCTTTGTGATACAAGAAAAAATCCTCAAAAAATCAATCTTTGTGATAGAGAGGGAGAATAAAATTAGAACTAAATATAGCTTATAATTTTGGATTTCTAGTTTTATTTCGGATTTTCGATTATACTTTTTAGTTTTCGGTTCAGATAATTCGAATACAAACATTTAAAATCCGTTCGGATTGTATAACTATTAAATTCGGTTTCGATTCGGTATTTGGATTTCGGGTTTTTTTGCCCGACTCACAACACACATCGTCTGAGCCAAGTTACATTTTAATCAGATCTCATCTCATCTAATAATAACAACACAAAATATGACCAGCAAATTAAATTTTTATTACCAGCTAAAAGCCTCTCTTACAGAATCTATATAGCTTCTTAATCCATTGTCGGATAATATCATATCACTAATAATTAAATCTTACAATCGAATTAATTCTGTCTTTTGGCAATGTAATTAGCTAAAGCTAATAAAGGTTTAACTTTATTCGAATCAAATCCTTGAAGCTGTTCTTGAGCATCTCTCAACAATTTCTCCGCAAATTCCTTAGATTTCTCAAGACCCATAAGTTTCGGATACGTCAGCTTATCGGCGACCAAATCTTTTCCGGCGGTTTTTCCCAATTCCTCCGACGACTTCGTCACATCCAAAATATCATCCACCACTTGAAACAACAATCCAATGCATCTCGCGAATCTCCTCAGCTTCTCAACCTCTTCATCGGAACCACCGCCGACGATTGCACCTAACACCGTCGCCGCCTCAAGCAACGCCGCCGTTTTATGAACGTGGATAAACTCAAGAAGATCTAATCCGACGTCGTTTTGATCCATTCCTTCACTCTTTAGATCCACGACTTGACCAGCCACGACCCCGTCTGATCCAACGGCTTTAGCTAACTCTCCGATCGCTCTAACCACTCTCGCCGGGGAAACATCCCTTGACGTCGCCAAATGCTCAAACGCAAACGATAAAAGCGCGTCTCCGGCTAAAACGGCGACGTCCTCGCCGAAAACTTTGTGATTCGTTGGTTTTCCACGGCGGAGATCGTCGTTATCCAAACATGGAAGATCGTCGTGGATCAGAGACATCGTATGGATCATTTCAACGGCGCACGCCGCTGGTAACGCGACGGACTCTTCGCCGCCGACTAGCTCGCATGCGGCGATACAGAGAACAGGTCTCACTCTTTTGCCGCCGGCGAGAAGCGAGTAACGCATGGCCTCGTGGATCTTGATTGGTTCTCGGAGCGAGACGGCGGAATCGAGTGCTTTATTGACGGAATCAGCTTTTCCGATCATGTAAGACATGAAATCGAATCTGAAGTTTTCTTCTTCGTCATGGCTGAGACTGTTACTGTCTTCTTTAGTGACGACTGATAAAACGGTACTGAGCTTTCGACGGAGAAAGAAAGGTTCGATTTTGAGGAAGGATTTGTTGGACCCGGGTACGGGTACGGATCTGGGTCTTCTGACAGATGGGTATACCAATGTACTTAGATTCACTGTAGCCATGAGAAATTTCTGGAAAATTAGGAAAAAAATGAACTTTGGAGTGTGTGGACGATCACCACAGTTGAGTAACGGATATGGTGGGTTAGGGACGATGATGATGTTTAATTTAATATATATTAAAAAAAACCCATATATTTTCATTTATTTCTTTATTTTATTAGTATGATATGGTAGGTAGATTTATTTCTCTCGAGAGAAATTCATTAATAGAAAAACCATACATTTTCTTTTTTTTTCTTCTTATGTTTTTACCTTCTTATTTATTGACCACTCAAATTTCCACACCTACTTTAACAAAAAAATAAAATAAAAATAAAATAAAATTCCACACCTATTTTTTCTTTCTTTTTACCTTCGATGTACTTGAACATTATTATTATATGTACTTTGAACTTTTGACTTGCAACAATTGTGTACAAGTAGACGTCAAAAAAAAAAAAAAAAAAAAAAAAATTTGTGTAGAAATATTTTTGTAAGCGGGCATGTAAAACAAAATTGTACTTAGATAGAGAGATCTATTATTTCCTAATTGACATGCTTACTTACCTAGGCAGTCTAGTCTAGTCAAATCCTAGAAAATAATTTTTGATTCAGGGTCTGAATGGTAACAATTAAAAAGCGGAATTTAAAGCGGTTTTTTCAAAACCGCACTATAAACACCAATCAAGATTTTTTTTGAAAATTTGCGGTTTTAAGAAAAAGTATTGCGGATTTTGATTTATATGTGTTTATGTGTTTTAGATAAAAAAAAGGCACTTCAAAACCGCACTATACATAATACCTAGCGGCCCAAAAAAAACCGCACGACCCGCCGTTGAACCGTACCGCATTTTTAATCCGCACTTTCAACATTACCAAATACGCGGTCACCATTCGGACCAATATATGACTTTGGACTAGGTGCCTTAAAATATCTATCTCAAACATTACAAATTGTTTGATGTAGTAGTGATGATGCAAATCTTAACAAATGATGTAAAACATTTATTTTTTCATCATCAACATTTTTTTTTGTTTTTTAGACATGTAGGTCATTAGGCCCACATTTTATCATTTACATTTTGTTTAAGTAATAATATGTGCATATTGTGACGATTTAAATATAATTTATAGTATTATGATTTTAAGACTTAAAATTAATATTGCTAAAAGAATAATTAAAAAATCTAGAGGGTAAAACATTTTAAATGCAAATCTCAATATAACATTTTTTGTATGACGTGTGGTTTCTAGACTCGTAGGCCCATGTAGCTTCATTTGGCCCAATAGATTGATTGATAAATAGTTTCAAAAATCCAGTAAAAAGGGTTCTTATTTTCTGAATCATCATCGTACTCAGAAAGCTACGTTCGTTCGCTCCTACGTCGAACCAAATCAACAGAGAAGCCAAAAAGATTCGATCGTCGTCGTTGTTTCGATCCTCAGTTTTAATCAGCTCGTAAGCTCTTCGTTCACCTTTGGCGTCTTAGGGCTTTTTTTTTTTTTTTTTGGTTTCTTCCTTCCGATTTGATAATCTGATTCTATAGAATCTCCGATCGTTTTGCTAAATTCTAGGTTTCCGGAAGATTCAAGATTTGAATTTATATGAAATTATAATTTAGTTTCGATTCTCTTTAGTAAAGTTTCTTGTGATTGCGTGAATTTTGCAATTGAAATTGATAATCTCAATCAATGTTGAAATTTTGTGAGGTAGAAGAAGAAGAAGGATGATTGGGTTATTCAAAGTGAAAGAGAAACAAAGAGAAGAATCTCAAAATACAAACAGAAGAGGAGGAGCTTCTTCTGTCAAGAAACAATCTGCTGGTGAACTTCGTCTTCACAAAGGTTCTCTTTCTTTTTTTTTTTCTCAGTTTTTGATTTTGGTTTTGATTAGGGTTCTTCAAATGTTAGAACTAAAGGTATTTTAGTGGTTTTATGTTGTCTTCTAGTTGGTATATAACTGAGAATTTTCTTCAGTGTGTGTTTCGATCTTTCTTCTGATAAGTTTTGGTTTTATATATTTGCTTTTGATCATTGTTTAGTTTCTGATGTTTGAACAAATTATGAAATTACTGTAGATTTTAGTGTTAATCAAGTGTTAGAACTAAGGGGTTTTAGTGGTTTTATGTTGTCTTCTAGTTGGTATAACTGAGAATTTTCTTCGGTGTGTGTTTCGATCTTTCTTCTGATAAGTTTTGGTTTTATATATATTTGCTTTTGATCATTGTTTAGTTTCTGATGTTTAACAAATTATGAAATTACTGTAGATTTAGTGTTAATCAAGTGTTAGAACTAAGGGGTTTTAGTATGTATGTATATCTGATAATCTATATGGTGTGTTTTCGAAATCTTTGTGTGTTGTGAATAGATATATCAGAGCTGAACCTGACGAAGTCTTGTACGATTTCATTTCCGAACGGAAAAAATGACTTGATGAACTTTGAAGTAACCATTAAACCCGATGAAGGATACTACAAGTAAGAATACAAAATCTTTTATCTTTGTTTTATGTATTTTGGTCTCTGGATTTTGCTCAAACTCACTCATTTTTTGTTCATGTTTTATCGAAAAAACAGGAATGGTAAATTTGTTTTCACATTCCAAGTCTCTAATGTGTATCCACACGAAGCTCCAAAAGTTAAATGCAAGACCAAGGTTAGGCTTTCTCCAATCTCTGAAAACGTTGATCTTTCTTATATATTTATAGAAGAATGCTAAAGAATGTAATTCTTGTAGGTGTATCATCCGAATATCGATCTAGAAGGAAACGTTTGTTTGAACATCTTGCGTGAAGACTGGAAACCAGTTCTCAACATAAACACTATCATCTATGGTCTTTTTCATCTCTTTACGGTAACATAACATATCTCCCTGACTGATAGATAGATAGATACTTGATTGATGTTGGGGCCTTCTTAGCTGAAGTTTTTGTTTTGTTTTTCACATAGGAACCGAATCACGAGGATCCTCTGAACCATGATGCAGCAGCGGTATTAAGGGATAACCCGAAGACGTTCGAAGTTAATGTCAAGAGGGCAATGAGTGGTGGCTATGTTGGTGAAATCTCATTCCCTCGCTGCCTCTAGGTAGGATTCTGGTTCTGTCTCTTAGCCATCTTCTTCTTCTCTAGAAACTTGTGTTGTCTCTGCTCTTGTACATGAGGGATGAAGTGATTTTTACATTTTAGGTATTTTCTGAATTGTCTTTTAAGAATTCATTCAACTTTTATTCAATTCATAACCAAATTAGCATGACCATCGATTTTCAAAACCGAACCGGAAAGAAATCAAAGATTGTTTATGATTGGATTATAATATCAAAGAAAAATTCTATTAAAAATTGGGCTAGGCCTTGTAATATGGGCTCTTAAACCTTTGGGCTAGGTCTTATAATATTTGTTTTTATGCATTTTCAATAAAAAATAAAAAATCTTTTTTAATAAGTGGGGTTTCATACATATATATTGGTATTTTTAGGCTATAATAAGAATATATAAGTTACTGAATCCAATATAATATTCCAGGAAAAGGATGTGACGGTAAACTTTTATTTCAAACAAAATATAAAAAACATCAAAACTAGTGATATGAGCTAATACGATAATAATTATCACGACGAGCATAACATTACTCTCATAAAATCTCTACTTCCCTAGAACTAGTAGCATCTCTATCGATTTTACGATCTTTACGGAAAAGAAAATGTAATGGAGTGTAACAAAGACAACACAATCCAAACGGAACAGCCATCATCCACATGATCCCTTTAGACAACGCCTCGGCCTCACGATTAGAGTCTTTAATATTATCAACTTCTTTTGTGTCAAACCCAAAAAGTTTCTCCGACATAATTCCAACCAAAGGCGCACCAAATGATGCAAAAGTCACTTCGAGTGCACGATCAAAGGCATAGACCATGGTTCGATGTGTAGGAGGAACAATCTCAGCTAATATTGGAGAGTTGATAGCTGGTCCACACCAAGTTATGGTGAGACCCATTAGAAAGAGAGTGACCAAGAAGATGTAGTAACTGTTAATGGACTGTGGGATTATTCTTAGTAGAATAATGGAGAATATAGCTCCCATGAATACGCTGAATTGTGCACAAATCAATCTGCCTGAGTTTGGAAACACACGAGACATTTTGTCTGCTATTATTCCTCCGACCAAAGATCCTATTGCTTGTCCGGTGGTAAATATTCCATTCATGATCGCCGCCTGATTATGATCAAAACCTGAAAATACAAAAAAAAAAAAAAAAAAAAAAGGAAATTGAGAGCATTATTGTTTGGTTTGTTTATCTAAGTTAAGAGCATATGTTTTATATGCATGGTGTAGAATAAGTAAAGTTGTACTCATATCATTATATATATATATATATATTTTTTAAGAAATTTTTGTCCTAGTCTAGTATTCCTTCTTTTCCATTTTATTAGAATTTAGCCTAAAAACACTTTTACTAAGAAACCTACTTTTATTTCCAAAATATTATTTAATGTTTTACATTAAACTTGTAAAAAAATAATATGTCTTACTTTAAATTCATTCAACTAATCAAAATTAAAGTTTTACATAAAATCTTACAAAAGATCTAATAAAATGGAAAAAGAAAACAAGATAAAACATGATATAAATTGGAACAAACCGAGTAACATATATTATGTTTTGTTCAACTTTTAAGGGTCAAGTATCTATTGAACCATTTACTTTAGATAGAATATATATTATATGTTTGGTTTGGGTTTTGGGTCGATTATCTCTAGTGCAAAAAAAAAAAAAAAAAAAAATCTAACACATCTTATAAATTGGAACATATGGAGTAACATATATTATGTTTTGTTCAACTTTTAACCATTTACTTTAGATAAAATATATTTTACATGTTTGGTTTGGGTTTTAATTTGGTTCGGTTTTCTCTAGTGCAAAATATAAGAATGGTACATACCAATGAGTTCGAACCACATAGTCCAGAAGACCATAGCATTCCATGGCACCGAACCAATGATACCCTGGAATACGATGATCTGAAATGTTCGTAACTTGGCTACATCTTTAATAGCGACCCACGACTCCTTCCAAGCCAAAGAGCTCGAACTCTCCATTGTTGTACCACCATCGTTTTTATCTCTACAAAACCACAATACTAACTCAAAATTCAATCCTTGTATATATATAAAATCAAGAATGTAGAGATTTATATATATATATATATTACCGTTTATGATGATCATCGTTATGGACAATGACGCTACTAGTCTTCTTTTCTCTCGGATCAGTGACAAAGAAGAAAACAAACATTCCGTTCATCGCACTCATCGTTGCACACAATATAAAAGCACATCGCCATCCTGAGATTCCAAAGAAATTATGACCAGCCATGATCGTTGGCACGACGGTTCCAGCTATACCTCCAATAGTGCCAATGAGATTCCATAAACCAAAACCAAAACCTCTTGAACTATCTTTAAAGCTATCCGCGATTATCGACTGAAGCACTGGATAAACAATTGCATGTCCAACACCATTGAATGCTACACCAAGGATAACCTAATCCAAGAAACAAGATTAAATCCCAATCACACATGTATCTTTTATATTTTTCAGTTTAGCCATTATACATGCTTCCATGGTTTTGTTTTGAGTACAAGTTACTAGGGTTTGATCCCAACAATAAAATGGACCAATTTTTATTTTATCGATAATATTTAAGAACATTCGTTTAAGTTTCTCTCTTTCAACCATTGATCTCAACCAAGTTGGGATACTACAATCTAAGGTTGCATAGTATATAACTATATTTTAAATAGTTCGAAGTTACTTGATTGCTGACACAAAAATGTCACTTAATTAGAAGGTGTATGATTTAAATGTGAGTTTCTCTTCATTTTATGTTTCTATTGCAAATAGTGAATAAGTTATAATCAAGAAAACTTATACTTAGAACTTAAAAGTATCATATAAAAAGTAATTCAATTTTCTTTTCTGTGATTTAATTTTAGTTGAATACATATACTTTTGTGAGTTTGTCTTAACTTTGGTATTGACGTTTATTAACTTTCGTATTAACTCTGGTGTAAATATACGCTTAAAGTTAGTCTGAACTTTGCTGCAAAAGCTTAGACTGTACCAGAAAAACGCTTAGAGTTTTTTTTTTTTTTTTTTTTTTGTCCTTTGTTTCGTTAAATAATTAGCTTAAAGTTAAAATATAATTCATTTTCAAAAAAAAAAAAAGTTAAAATTTAATCTCCAAACTATACGTTAATGGAAAAAAAAAAAAAAAAAAAAACCTGGATGAAGTAACGGCTGAGTCCAGTGGCAATAGTTGATGAGACCCAAAAGAAGCTACCAAATGCAAAAACTGTAGGACGATCATAACTAATAGCAAATAAACCAGCTAAAGGTGAGGCAAGTCCTTGAACAATGTTTCTTATGAACGAGAGCAATCCAATATCAGAAAGATTCGCATGGAACGCTTCTTTCAACTCTTTTGCAGTTGAAGGAATGAGTTTCTCGTCTGCTCGTTGCATCATCGTCGCTAAATTGATTATAATGAGAGAAATGGAGATTCCATAGATGGTCCCTGTTCTATGAAACATTTTGTTGTACACACAACATTGTTACACATTGTAAGAAAGATATGAAGAAATAAGAAACATCATGTAGGTTTTGTTTATTGACATTTTAATCGAAGTTCTTAAAAACTATGAAAGTGAGTAAAAAGTGAAACTTGCTTACTTCATTTTCATGATCTTGGTATGAAGACGACTGATCTTGGTAACTACTAAATGTATATATAAATATATAAATGAACATTATTTATAGACTTAAAGTTGAATTTGCTTGACTACGTATAACAACAGGAAATAAATAGGATTTTTTTGTTTTGTTTTGTTTTGTTTTTGTTTTCTACTTCTATTTAGGTTCCGGATAGTAATCACAAAAGAGAAAATAACAAAAATTAGAGGAAGAATATCTAGTAAGATTTAAATTTTGAGTGATAAATCAGCTGGTTATGGTGTGATAAATCCCAGTTTCTTAATTGTTTTTTTTTTCTTTTTGCTTTTGAAAAGTCATGTTTCTTGATTCTTCCATTTATATCTATATTAGACGTATATATAAAAAAAGTTAAAATTATTAATGTAAATATTAAACTTTTATTGAAGATTCACAAAGTTTTGTGGTCATTCCGAGTTTTTAAAAGACTTTTACTACCTAAATTTTCGAAAGTTAATTAGTTGATATATGTATATGAATATATTTTTAGTATCTCAAAAACAAGATATTGATATATGATATATCTGTATTATTTTTTTTGCCGGCATATTGATATATCATTATATCTGTATAATGAGATATATAGTTTTTTAAAAATATACATTAAAAATAATAAAATTTGATTATTGTTTGGGATTAATTTATGGTTTTGGCTAAGGTGAATTACTTAAAAATTAAAATACATGTACTTAGTTCATGCGAATCTCTTAGTGCCAGCTGCTCTTAGTTGGTCTTTTAGACCGGTGACCGGTCCTAGTGATATTTGGGTCCGAGCTCACACACTACAAGAAAAATTCACTATTTTGATAATTTTTTTGGACCAATTATTAATGGTTGGATATTTTCGATCAATTTCCGAATAAATTTCGACCAAAATTAATTTGGTCAGAAATTGGTCGGAAAAATGGTCGGAAATTGGTCGGAATAATTCAACAAAATTTTAGTCGGAAATTGGTAGAAAAATTGTCGGAACAATTTATTTTATTTAAATTTTTTAATTTCTGACCAATTTTTGACCAACCCGTAAAATTGGCCGGAAATTGGTCGAAAAATATTTCCGACCCATTTTTCTGACCAATTTCCAACCGATTCAATATATTTCCGACCAATTTCCGACCAAATATTTTTTTCAAAAAAAAATAATAATAAAAAAAATAATTAATTAATTAATTAATTATTTGGTCAGAAATTGATCAGAAATGACCGTCATTTCAGACCAATTTCTGACCAATTAATTATTATTTAATTTTTTTTTTTATAAATCGAAAAAATATAAAAAAAAAAAATATGTTTGGTCGAAAATTGGTCGAAAATTTTATATATTTAAGAAAAAAAATTAAAAACTTAAAAATACACAAATCACAAATTTCTGAACTATTTCCGACCAATTTTACGGGTTGGTCAAAAATTGGTCGGAAATTTTTAACTATTTCCGACCAATTTTACGGGTTGGTCGGAAATTGGTCGGAAAATTTAAAATTTTCAAATCCCGCGTAAAAGAAGTTTCCGACCAATTTCCGACCGATACATTTTCTATATAACCCAAACGATTTTTTCTTCACAATCACTTATATTTTCTAAACATCTCTCTATCTTCTTCTAAAATCTCTCTAAAATTCTCCAAAATCTCTTAAGATTATAAATCTTATAAACTTTCTATAATTATTGTATATATTTTATATAATCTTACAAATCTTATGAAAATTATAAATCTTATAAATCTCTCTATAATTATAGTATATATTTTATATTTTATATTTTTAATTACTATTTCATTTTTAAAATTTTGTAAAATAATTAGTAAGATATTTGTAATTTTTTATTTTTAAGTTTTTTATTTTTTTATAAATATATAAAATTTCCAACCGATTCAATATATTTCCGACCAATTTCCGACCAAATATATTTTATTTTTATTTTTTCGATAAAAAAAAACTAATAATAATAATAATAATAATAATAATTAATTATTTGGTCGGAAATTGGTCAGAAAAAGTGGATCGAAATTTGGTCAGAAAAATGATGGTCGGAAATTGATCAGAAATTCACTTTTCCGACCGATACTGTGATCAGAAATAAGGTGTTTTCTTATAGTGACATAACTTATGGGTAAGACCCCAAATTACCAAATGGTGTGACCAAAAGGCAACCCACAAGAAGCTGAACACATAGTCCGCATTTCCGTGTAAAAAACCCCGACGAGGTACAAGACCGGTCTAATAAAAATGGTGGCACAAAACAAAATAATAATAATATAATTTATAATCTAAAAAAATATCAGTTATAAAATTATATAGAATTGTATTACTATTAAATTATTTTTTAACAATAATTTTTATTGAAAAATATTTGTGGCCCTTAAGATTTACCCATTATCATAAAAATAATAATTTGATGATTCTTAAAAACATAAAAGATATTAGTGGCTCTAACTAGTTGTTTAGCCGGTTTGTCTTTTGGACCGGGTTTGGCGAGGAATGATCTTTTATTTTTGGGACATTTTGTAGATACGCTTTTGAAAAATGACTGTGTCGGAAAATGTTGATAACGAACAGTTTTTGAGGGTGTGAGAAATAAAAAATATTCTAAGCAGTTGGTAACGAGAAACAGGCAGAACAGATAACAAAAAAAATAGCATGTGTCATATTAAAATAACACGATATATAGATAGATTTGTGGGAGAAAGACATATTCTAGTATTATAATATAAAATAACATAAATTTTTGGATCAAACAGAGCAAACTTTTCAGAAAAAAAAAAAAAGGCAAATCGGGTGAAATGGAAAGAAAAATCTGAAATAACTTAACTGACATCTTGTGATTATGCGACCATAGTTATTTTTAAAAATTTTATGAATATAACAAACAAAATGCATCTGAAAAAAAATAGTTTGGAATTTGGAAAAAAAATCTATTGTACATTAAGAAAATAACATGTTACAAGAAACAATAATTTGACATATTGAAAAGATCGTGTTATTTCGAGAATAAGATACATCGACAAAAACGGAGAAATCCGACAAAAATTGAAAAAGAAGGAAAGCATATTTTGCAAAAACTTTTGCGACCACAATTTCTTTTTTTAAATGACGTGAATAAGAAAAATACGGCATTTGAAAAAAAAAAAGTTTGAAATTTGGAAAAATCTATTAAACTTTTAGAAAATAACATGTATCAAGAAATAATAGCGTGACATATTGAAAAAAAAATCGTGTTATCTTGAGAATAAGATATGCCGACAAAAACAGAGAAGTCTATCAAAGATCGAATAATAAGGAAAACGAAAAGAGCAAGATTCATGATATAGAGATGAGTGACGTGTGTTCAGGCGAATGACTCCAATGTCATTTATTTTTCTCCTCACACATCACTTATCCCATAGTCATTTTCTTAATTAATTTTTTGTTTCAAGGTCATATATTCCTATTATCCTTTATTTTTCTTAGTGTGAATTTAATATATGCAAACTCTTCTCTTTGGTGAAGTGGTTAAAATCATTTGCTTGGTAAAATAAAAACATATATATATATATATTCATAAAATAAACATAGATAGTTAACAACATAAAAATTTTGATAATACAATTTATGTTTTTCTTATTGAATAAAATATAATAAACATGAAAACCCACTGCTCTCACATACCCAGTTGGTTCACAAGTTCATAACTAAAACTTTCAGACTGGCCGATACATAACATTAACTCTTATTCCATCTCTACTTCCCTTGAACTCGAAGTTCTAGCAAATTTTTTATCTTTCTGAAAAAGAAAATGCAACGGTGTGTAACAAAGACAACACAATACAAACGGAACAATCATCATCGACGAGATCCCCTTGGACAATGCCTCGGCCGCACGACCAGAGTCTTTAGTAAGATCAGTTCCATTCGAGTCAAAACCAAACATTTTCTCCGACATAATACCAACCAAAAGAGCACCAAATGATGACAAAGACCCTTCGAGTGCACGGTCAAAGGCATAGATCATAGTTCGGTGCTTAGTAGGAACAATCTCAGCTAAGATTGGAGAGTTGATGGCTGGTCCACACCAAGTTATGGTGAGACCCATTAGAAAGAGAGTGGCCAAGTAGATGTAGTAACTGTCAACGGATTGTGGAATCATTCTTAGAATAATAATGGAGAATATAGCTCCCATGAAAACGCTGATTTGTGCGCACAGTACTCTGCCTGAGTTTGGGAATATACGAGACATTTTGTCTGCAACTACTCCTCCGAGTAAATACCCTAATGCATGTCCGGTGGTGAATACACCGCTTAGAGTTGCCGTCATATTATGATCAAAACCTGAAAACATAAAAAGACTAAAATATTTTACGAACTGATTAAGAGCATATTTTGTTGATTTAAGTTAAAAGGAGCATGGTTTTTATATATTATATATATAGTTTTAATTTTTTATCTATTCTAGCTAAAATTATTGAAAATGATTTTATGAGATTAAAAAAATGAAAGTATCCCTCATACTTTGATTTAGGTAGTAGTAATAAAGATTTTGTTTGGTTAGGCATTCTTTTCAGATAGAATATATATATTTGGTATGTTTTGGTTAGGTCTTTTGGTCTCTTCTAGTGCAGAACATGAGAAAGGAGGCACATACCAATGAGTTCGAACCACATTGTGAAGAAAACCATTGCAGTCCATGGCACAGAACCCAAGATTCCCTGCACTACAATGATCTGAAATGTTCGTAGTTTGGTTACATCTTTAATGGCCACCCACGATTCCGTCCAAACCGAGCTAATACTCTCCATTGTTGAAACATCGTTCTTCGGTTTATGAACTATTATTTCATCTCTACAAAACCAACCGCATGACTAACTCAAAACTAAAGACAATAAAATAAAACAACATTTTCATATTAATGCTAAATTCAAGAATGTAGATTAATGTTACCTTTCATGATCATGAGAAATGAAGCTGCTAGTTTTCTTTTTCCGCGGGTCAGCGACAAAGAAGAAAACAAGAATCCCGATCATCGCACTCATCGTTGCACACAATATAAAGGCGCAACGCCATCCTGAAATTCCAAAGAAATCATGGCCAGCCATGACCGTTGGCACGACGGTTCCACCAATACCTCCAACCGTACCAATGAGACCCCATAAACCAAAACCAAAACCTCTCGAAGTATCCTTAAAGCTATCCGCAATCATCGACTGAAGCACTGGATAAACAATTGCATGTCCAAACCCATTGACTGCTACACCAAGTGTAACCTAGTCCAAGAAAACAAGATCAAACCAAATGATTGGGAGCAACTGGACGAGGCAAGAGATAATAGATAATTGTTCAACTTTAACAATCATGAAAATAGTTTAAAGTTAAACTAAATGGTTACTCACTTAACTAGCGTTTTTTATAGTTAAGTCTTCATTTACAAGTTCATTAATTAATGACATATTTTAGCTTTATTATTAAGGAACAAGTTATAGTCTCACTAAAAAAAACTTTGACCTAAAACTTAAAAGTATCATAAAACCCAAAACTCAATTCTCTATGCTAAGATAATTTTTTGTTAAATAAAGACCCATACTTTGTCTTAGATTTGGTATTAGTATTTTTTTTTTTCCATTTTTGTGATATACTATACAAGAAAAAGACACAATTAATCATGTATGTTCCAAAGAACTCAAGTTGAAATTAAAAAAAAAAACTTTGAAAGAATATATGAACTCAAAACCTGGATGAAGTAGTTGCTGAGTCCAGTTGCAACAGTTGAGAAGACCCAACAGAAACTACCAATTGCAAAAACTGTAGGACGGTCATAACTGATGACAAATAAACCAGCTAAAGGCGAGGCAAGTCCTTGAACAATGTTTCTTATAAACGAGAGATATCCAATATCAGATAGGTTTTCACTGAACGTTTCCTTCACTTCTTTGGCAACCGAAGGAATGAGTTTTTCGTCTGCTCGTTGCATCATCGTCGCTATGTTGACGAGGATCAGAGAAATAGAGACTCCACAAAGCTTTGCTGTTCTGTGAACATTCGGGGAAAGACACACACAATTACTAGTATACATTTCAAACAAATGGTCTTCGAAACATAGAAACATGTGTTTCAAACAAAGAATATTTCATTTAAAGAGAAAAAAAAAAAGAGAGTTGCTAACTTGATGTTCATGGTGGTTTGAGTATGAAGAAGACCGGCGATAGAAACAAAGAAAATTCCCCAGTGGTCGTCTCTTGACAGTTCCAGATAGTTTCACAACTATCAATGCTTAATTCCTTCTTTTAAACTTTAAATTTTCGAAACTATCAATGGCTAAGTCCTTGTTTTAAACTATTATAACTTTCACAACTATAAGTGGCGAGTCCTTGTCTTTAACTATGAGATGTCATTTAGCTAATTAATAATAACATTAAATGTTCTGAAACGTTTAGTTGTCATATGTAAACTCTTATCTTCTTTTGATGATTCACGTTTTATGTACCTAGGTAAATTATACGTTACTAGAATTTTTTTTTTTTTTTTTTTTTTCTAGTTTTGAAATCTATCACTATAGTTGTTTCCTTTTATTTTGATTGTGTTTAATCTTGACAAAACTTTTCGTTATATTGATGTACAGTGTGTTTACATTTTAAGGATATATATCTATTGGGGGATTTAGTGTTCTAATTTACATATATATATAAGGGGAAGTCTATTTTTCTTATTAGTGTAGGTAGAAAAAATAAAACTCCTAGACTGAAGAATAAATCTAAAAATATAGATATTAAAATATCAAAACCATTAATTATGTATTACCATTTTCCATATTATTTTATACATCGCTAGAAAATTAAGTTGATAAATATAATTGAAATTTTAAAAAATAAAATTTTCTAAATTAATATTGCATTTATAAGGAAAACATCGCTTAAATTTGAATTGTAAATTTTGACTCCCATCACCAAACATGATTGAATTAGATATTTTGTATGTGTTTAGGGTAAAAAACCTTCCATTCTTTCAATAAACTACGAAAAATATGGTATCAAGAATTTTTTTTTATTGATTAGATAATCGTAGTAACAAGCAAGAATCAAAGTACAATAAATATCTAAGATATAAATTTGGTCACTCTTTTTTCTTGCTCTTTAGATTTATTGTAAGTTTTTTTCTCTATTGTCCTTGTCGCTCTGACCTCTCTTATTTATAAGGGTCGAGGTCTCATAATCCTAATCTCCTTAAAGATAGGAAGTCAGTTTTCCTTAGAAATAAGAGGTCGGTGTCTCATTCAACCTTATCCAAGTAGATACGGTCTATTGTATAGGGGAAGATATAATTCTATAGTATCTAGGCAGATACGTCACTAATCATATCAAGTTAGATACGACGTTCCTTGTATTAAGAGATAGATACGACGTTCCTCGTACCTGGACAGATAACACGAAACTTCGTACCCACCTACTTCATCTCGAATTATTGATTATTCATCGGGCATGGTTCAATCAAGTAATTAAAATATATCCAACAACTTGTCCCCGCTCTCTATTTTCTTAGTAAAAATTTAGAGAGTCGATAGATCATATACATATTTTATAAATACCTTATGTAAAAATAAAAACCATATTAATATTTTATATTTACTTAAAATAATTTTACGTAGGAAATACTTGCCAGAAAATGTGGCTTGAATAATCATGCATTCTATCAATCCATTCTTTGATATTTTTTTCTCTTCACATAGGTCATAACTGTTGTATCTCTTCTCCCCTTATACGGATAATTTGGCTTTTAGAAATAACAAACTCATGGCCCATATCTCTAATGTCTTGCTTCTTTTTCAGTTGGGCAATTACCAATTTATAACTCCAGCCCACTAAAAGTAGAAAACACAAATTCTAACCAAAGTCCCTCGTTCTAGTGCCAAACTGTTTATGGTAAAAAAACGTTTGATACGGAAAACACGTTATCAATGATCTTTTATATTGATTAGATAATTGTAGCAACGACGATCAAAGATCAAAGAACAATAAATCTCTAAGCTAAGATGAATGCTAAAAATTTGGTCGCTCTTGTTTTTTGCTCTTTAGATTTATCCTAGAGTTTTTCGATGTCCCTTGTCACTCTAACCTCTTTCTTATTTATATGGGTCGAGGTCTCATAACCCTCTTTCGAGATATAAAGTTGTTTTCTTTATCATATTTAGGCAGATACGTCATTCCTCGTCATATCGTGAATAAAAAAATGAAAACCAAACACTCGTTAAGAACCCTCAAATATTATAAAATTTTAGAGGATATATTTATCCCTATTTATTATGGTTGTTGTGGTTTATTGTTGATGGTATCTCTTTCTAAAAGCTCTTAATTAGCCACAGTTCAAATCCCCACTAACAATAATAAAACACTATTTTTTGGCTTTTCTTTAATCACTGATGTTGAATTTATTTTCATTCTTTTATGGGTTTATAAAGTTCTTCTTTTTTTTACTTCTTTTTTTTCTTTTTTTTTCCTCATCTCCAGTTATATTGTATTTTGATATTTTTTTTATAATAGCTTTTTAAGGTTATATACTTCATTTATAGTAAAATGAGGTAGATACGACATTTCTCGTATTAGGGCAGATATGACATTTCTTTGTACAACATGAACTTTAACATGTCTATTTTATCTTGGATTCTGAATTATTCACCAGGTGGTATGACTCGATCCTGGATAATTAAAATAGATCTAGCAGTATGCATTAAAAAGTACAATATGAGATAAATATAATACAGAACAACAATATTTTAAAATATAATTTGTTTTTTTGGATAAAGGGTTATCTTTTTAACTAAACAGGTCATGATAATATAACTTTTTTTTCAAATTACGACACAAGACGACTTTGTTTTGCCCATTCAAAGAGAGAACTATGAGATGACCCACCATGAGTCCAAACTCGTTCGGAGCTAACCTTCACTTCCTCAGCTTTATCCCTTATCTTCCGTCCTTCACCATCCTCTTCTGCTACAATCTTCTTCACCAAAAACGCCACTTCCTCTCGGCCAATAACTTTCTTCGACGGTAACTCTGACGTTCGAATGGCCACACCTATCTCATCCGTCAGCAACGTTGCATTCATCCATTGCTCCGCATAGAGAGGCCAAGCAATGATCGGAACTCCTTTAGTCAAACTCTCCAACACCGAGCTCCAACCACAATGAGACAAGAACCCACCAATCGATCCATGGCTCAAGATCTCAACTTGTGGTGCCCATTGCGTGACCACAAGACCTACACCACGTGTGCGGTCCAAGAAACCTTCTGGTAGACCATCACTCACTTGATCATCATCTCTTGAGCTCGCCCCAAGGTAAGAGGCAGGCCTACGTAAAACCCATAGGAAACTTTGGCCACTTAACTCTAAACCCCATGCAAGTTCCATCGTTTGCTCTAACGACAACGTTCCACCACTTCCTAAACACACATACACGACTGACCTTTCCCTTTGTTTGTCTAGCCACTCGAATACACCATTAGGCTTTTCAGTAATAAGCTCATTAGTTCTAATAATAGGCCCAATAGGGTAAACCGGTACTTTCATAATCCGGTTCAAATCTTGGTCTTCTCTTAATGCGGCTAGAGTGTTCCCTTGTAACTCCTCCCAAGTATTTACCAAAATACCATTGCTCATAGGTATCTCCAACCCACTTTGTACAGACTCACGGTACTGTTGGTTCGACCGGTCTAACATCGTGTCCAGAAGCTCCTTTGGTCCGACCGGTTTACAACCTGGTATTTTCAAAGGCTCCTTAATTTCAACATACTCACCTTCCACTACCTTATCCAACACTGGCAAGTAGACAATTAATGCTAAGAACCACGCATGCGATGGGATGTACACGTACTTAGCCGTCACACCTACATCGGTTATAGACATCAAACTTGTACCTAAAAAATCAACGATCATGACCGTCGGTTTTCGCTTCATCGATCTCACGGCATCTCGAACCGCAGACTTCATGGCTCGCATCTTTGCCGCGATCTTGGTGACCACTGTTGCATCTGGCTCCACGAGGTGGTCTATATCGACCGAGGGTAATTCCATAATTTCACAGGTCCTTCTAGCCATGGCTGCATGTATTGTCTCGGTTTCTGTGAGGGAAGAGGAGCCAGAGGTGACTGCAAGAATGGTGACGTGGACTTTGAGGACGGAGGAGAGACGGTTGCCGAGTTCGAGGACAGGGATGAGATGGCCCAAGCCAGGGCTAGCGACTAGAAGCGCATGAGGCTGGTCCATGATCTAATCATTTATAGGTTCTGTTAGAGTGATTATGAATCAAAAGATATGTTAAACTAAAATGTTTTAGTTACCTGTTCTTGTATCAGAAGGTATGTCTAATGGCACTGGCACCGCATAATTTAGGATAAGAGCAAAGTATATATATATATATACACACCGCCTCGTATGATATATGGAGTTTTGTAATAATTTACATTGGTTTAGTTTGGTTTACATATACGTAAGCCGAACTAAACCAATATAGATTATTATTTTGTAATTTATTTTAAAAGGATGAATAAGCGTTATAGTTGATAGATTCATTTTTATTATAAGTGCCAATTGCTAAACTATCTTTTTTTAAATTGTTATTTTCTGTGTAACAAAAAGAAACAAACAAAAAAACAAAACAAGATAATCGTTGATTGGGTTTCGTATGTGTCATCAACATGTGATACGTTATTAATTAATTATTACGTGTAATTATGTTAGCAAGACCAAACATTAACTGCTATGCCTGGTTTTGTAACGCCTTGTACGAAAGTACAAAAGAAGAAAAAATCAAGCCTTGTACAAAAGAACAAAAGATCAATACTTGCAGGCGCATTCTATCAGTTTTTGATGCTCATAAAGGACCTACATACAGTATATAGCTGATGCATTTTCTTTATTTGAGCTCATGCTTATTTTAATTAAACTCATGTTCTATTGGTAATATAATTTACATTTAAAAAAAAAACAAAAAAGAAGAAGAAGAAGAAGAATATTTTAGTCCAAAATAAGTAGAAGAAGTAATTTTTTTTTTAAATGAGAAAATTTGGAGAATAAGTGCTTTTAAGTTTATAATTTGTAAAATGGGTAATTTTTTAAAGGTTTTTGCATTTTAAATAGTTTTTACATTTTACTATTGGCAACAAAAAAATTTTAAAATTTTTTTTACTGTGTTTATTATCTGTGATTTGTCATTGATAAATAGATATTGTCTTGTTTATTTAAGAGTATCTATAGAAAGTAATCATATAAGACTTCATAATTAACTGACACATTATGTACTGTTTAAAATTGTAATGTATATTAAAATTGGACCATTTTATCCCTACAGAAATGAGAAAGCTGTTGGAAGTTTTAAAATTCTGATAAATAAATAAATAAGTACTATTATGTACTACAAGTAAAAAAAAAAAAAAAAAAAAAGATAGTCTCAAAAAAATTTCGTCACAATGATTGAGCTACCTCCACCACCGAAGACCCCTCACCTTCATGCATGCACCATCATTCTCTAGGTTCTTTTCTTGAGCCATTAAACAAAGCCAACATTTAAACTAAAGGTCTTATTATATATGTCCGACCCACAAGGGCCATATATCAGTTGATACTTCAGTTGGGTTTACTTTTGTGAAGACTGTTAAAGCCAGCAACTCAACCAATTTATTGGGCTATAGTAACTGCGGCCCATTAGTATTATATCATTTATCCTTAACCTCACTTTAGAAAATGGATGGAGCCAATAATCTATGTCATAACTCATATTCATAAGTAACGCCCGTCTATAGTTGGATGGGAATAATTTTGCAATTTGGCTTACCAATCACATAATTTTACTTCAGTGTATGTCTTTAGCCATTCCACCATTCGGTTATGAAAACAAAAACAGCAAGAACTACCATTTCCCAAGTTGCAATATCTTTTTTGTTAATCTCACTCAGGGCTGGCTCTATGCTAAAGCCAACGGAACTGATATTTTAGGCATCAAAAATATATTAAGATGTAAAGGGCATTAATCGTAGGAGAGTTGACATGGTATAGTAGTTTATCCTTTTTTGAATTTTTATCCCTTACATGATGTAGTGTTGTAATTCATTACTTATTGACTTATTCCATGGCGTGAATAAACTATTTAAACTAAACTCTTAACGTATAGCCTATTCAAATACAATCCTAAAACATTACAAAAGTGATCGGTCCTATAACACCACCATCTAGACTCTAGAGATACAAATAGGTATGATATAAATATTGTGACAAGGGACAAAGCTTCAATTGTTAATGAAATTTATATGGTGAGAAGTCAAATTCGAGTGATTGAAATTCCCAACATCTTTGCATTTAGTTATTGATGGCTAATCGAGCTAATTAGATTCTTTGGGTACTTTACAGCTTATGTTGATCTTACTGGTTGTTTCTCGAACAAAAATGTACATATATAATTTAATATGTGAACCAATCAAGTTTGTGATTTAAACAATATTATTATTTATTGACACAATACTTCTATGTTATGCCATGTATACCTTGGACCACCACGAAGTCATACAAGATCGCCTTAAAAGCTGCATGAACAGAAATAGAAAGAATATCATAATGATAGTATTAACAATTAAAAATAATGAGATGAATTCACTGGCTAACAGATCTAGGACCAAAACTTAAAGAGCTATCTAGAAATCCACCTTCTTTTTAACTGGTCCTTTTTAGCATCATTACCTACAACACGATACTTGTCAACACATCTATGGAGACACGTATACTAAACTCATTTATGGAAATGTATAATATATAGATTAACGTGTTAATGACAAGAGTTGTTTAGTTGTTAACCATGTGGTTAAAGCACCTAATCATGATATGGAATACAGAGTGACAGGTTGGAGCTCGAAAGAGGCAAAGATAAAGGAGAGAGACAATATATTAATGCATGTAAATGTATATATATGGAAACCATATGACTTTCATACCACGTGAGTTGAGTATGGTTTGACCGTACACGTATAACGTATTGTTTGATGTGGAATCATTAATTTAATAAATTGGTTTAGTCGAGAAGATTGTGTTTGTAGCAGTGATTAATATTAACTAGATTTATACCCGCGGTATACCGCATGTCAATTATTTGAATATAAATTATATTTGTTTTTATTTTTATTTTTAATAAATATTTTTATTTTGTTTGTATAATTTTAATTTGATTTTTTATAATGTTTATAAATATTTTTATTTCTGTTAATATTTGTAGTGTTATTTATTTATTTTTTATAATATATCTAACGTGCTTTCAACATCAAATTGTTTTATTTCTCTGTAACAATAGCAAATTTCTGTTATTTGAATCAAACATACGCCAAATGAATGATGTTCTATACTTTCATTCAAACAATTTAGACCAAATCGTACCGAATTAAATATTAAATTAATCTGAACTAAAAAAAAACAATACAATTGTAAATCATATGTAATTGTCAGTCATATCTAAACCCATTTTAATATTTGGTAATTAGTTCTAATATTGAAAATATTAATTATACTTATTATATATTTTATGATCAGTTCTCTTTGTCTTAAACCTCTTCATTTTGGGACAAAAACACGTATTATCCCATAGTTGTCGGGAACTTTCCATTCCATTTCGGATTGATTATTTTAGAATTTTAGTCTATTTATATTTAAAATAACTTTTACTAAATAATTTATTATTATTATAAATAAGTAGTTACATATATATTATTGATTATTCGATATTATATAGTTTTAGTATTAATAGTATTTTAAACTTAATATTTTAATAGAGTTAAACCGAATAAATATTTTAAATTTTAAATATTATTTTAAATTATTTCAATAAGTACCAAATTAAACCGGACATTTTAAAAAACATTTGTATTTAAAATAATTTTGGTCTTTTTTTATAATATGACTTTGAACTGTTGCACAAAAAAATTAATCGATGTGGGACTTTTAAATTATTTCAACTAATGAACTGGATAAAACTGAATAAGTTTTTAAAAAAAATTTGGACAGATGATAAATCAAGTTTTTTGCTCATTCGCATTTAAAATCATTTTTGTGTGTTTTATAATATTATTCTGAACCATCCACCAAAATTTTAATCAATGTGAGATGTTGAACATATTTTTTTTTCTTTAATTGAGTAATATATGTCCGTTTTTTAAATTTTGAATCATAATATATGGAGAAAAAAATTTAAATTTTTATTAATTATATGTATGATATAATAATTTTAAATAATTTGAAAATAAGATCTAACAAATGTGATAGGAGAATTATAATTCATAGTATTAATATTACAACATTAGATAAGGAAATAAATGATAAAGAGGAGAAAGAAAAAGATGCAAATAAAGTGTTTAATTTAATTTTGATGGAATTAGTATTTCCTTTTTTGGGTGTTTGGATATAGGATTAGCCATAAACATTTTAATTTTATAGTTATAAAATGTTTGGAAACACCCTATAAAATTGGGTCTTTTTTAATAGTTTAGAGTAGATGTCTTACTCAAGTGAGTTTGGAAGTTTAAATTGTTCTTTGAAACGAACCACGTAATATTGATCAAGCTTCGCTGTTTCGGTGATTTCATGTTTGAGTTTTTGTAAACATGAGAAACAAAAAAGGTGTGATTATATTATATAATCTATAGTAAGAGCATTAAGTTTCTCACAAAAAGTATATAAAATAATGCAAAAGTAAAAAAAAAAAATGAAATCTCTCATTTGAAAGACTATAAGAACATACATATTTGACACATGTCTTAAAATCATTAGTTTTGAGTTTTACTTCTAAATTAAATTTTAAATAAAAAATTAAATTATATAAAAATTATTAAAATAATATATTTGAAAAATTAATGTAAGTTCTTAACACTGCACATGCTCTCAAAGATTTTATATAGAAAATATTGTTAAAATTAATGAATTTCCAATTCACAATTACTTAACAATAAGTGGATTAGTCCATACCATTCCGACTAAAAGTTATAATCAAACTTTTAGAGGCCTCTACATTTCTATCCTATGATGGTTAGTGGAAGAACCATATAATTAAATTTGTTAAATTTGCATAATTAAAGACCATTGACCGCTTGACTTGCTGTAAATACTTTAGGATTTAGGAGCCGATTAGCTTTTTTGTATATATACATACATAGCCCATAGGTTTCTCATGGCTTAAAGCCTTAACGAGTAAGAAAATGTCTCCAAATAGAAGAAGCGAAATCAAATGTGGGAAAATAACTATTAAAGCGTGCAAAAAGGAAGAAGCTTTTAATGTTTTTAGTGAGTAACAAAACTAATTAGATTTCACTTTAATACCAAAAAAAAAGAAGTAATCATGATTTCATCTCTATTTAGTTTTCATTCACAATGTTAAAACAAATATTTTTCTATGTCGGCTAATAAAAAAACTTTCTGATAAGAATTTTATTTTTTGATAAACATAATTTCCTTTGTTTTAATTTTTTTTTTTTTTGGGTTTTAAAAAGAAAGAAAAATTATAAAAGCATTCGCCTCTTATTTATTTATGTTCATACAAGAAACATAATATATTTCTAATACTTTACCTTAGCAATATATTTTAGTTATTTGAATGCATATAAACTTTTCTGTGTTTTTTCCATTAGTCTAATTAATGCAGACATCTATATTTTCATATAAAAAAAAACTGTATATATATGAGCAGTTTACCCTTTTATCCAAAAAAATTACGAGCAGAAATATTACAGAAAAATAAATTTTCTCAGAAAAGAAAGAGAAATGATCCAGGTCTAATTATTTATCGAGAACGATAATATCTTTTTGCTATCGAAAACGATAACGATCTAATGCCTTATTTGGTGAAGTTGAATAACTAGTGATAAAATTTAAAACAAATATAATATAATTTGTTATTCTCATACTATTCGACATGGTTTAAATCATTTAAAGAATTCAGGAATCAAAATGTTTAGTCAGTTTCATAAATTTCAAATCTGTCTAATTTATTTAATACTTTGTTATTTTATGCATGGTTTAAAACTTTGAATACGTGGACACCAAAAAATATTTCTGGAAAAGAAAACCACATAATTATTATTGTTTATATCTCTTTCAATTTTTTTTTTGTTCTTCTAGAACGCTTTCATTTCTTACTGACATACAAAATGTGGGAAATCTATATCATAAGCTGGGTCACCGACACGTGTCCTTATCAGAATAACCCCAATTAGGACAAAAAGTTGAACTAGGTCACTCACATGCTTTCGTCGTTCGTCTCGTTTCTCATTTAGGGATTCTCTAAAGACATACGTAAACCACTTCTTTAAAACTTTCCCGATTCATATTCCAACCAAATTCATTTCATTTGGCAAAGATTATCTTCACAGACGCAATGTTTTGTTATATTAATTAGTTGTGTATATCTTAATATATAAGTAGGTTAATAAAAAAGTAACGGTTATTTGTGGATAAGTATTAGCTTTTTTGGGCTAAGATGTTTATTTTTCCTCAAATTAATGTATAATTCAGCCATTCTTGTTTTTTGTTGTTAAAAAATTAACCATTCTTATTTATCATAAGAAAGGATTAGCTATTCTTGTTGCATGTACAACTAACGACCACGTCATCTTGCATTTAAATATTTGAGTCATGTAATCTTCATGTCTTTTTTTTTTTTAACATCTTTCTTGTTATCCATTTCATATATCAGCTATTTAATATGTTCCGCTAGTTTTAATTATTGGAATATAGAAAAAATATATAATTTTCAACAAGAGTTAAGTTTTTTTTTTTTTTGATAACCTACTAGTTCTACGCTTTCTGCCCATAATCTTCTCCCTAAATCTAGAATCAACCATTGACTATACCAAATAAATGGCGCTTGTCATTCTTCCCAAATAAACTTGAACTAGTGACCTTTCTATCAATGGTCTAATTTCGCCAATAGACCAAAAGTCATGTTTAATGAGAAATTTAACAATTTCTTTTACTAAAAATTTGTCTGAAAATATTTTGACAGGAAAGTGTGATATTTTTTTGGTACGGTGGCTCTGGATGTGGCTGTGGCTCAACCTTAAAAAATGTTTATTCTTTTCGTCTTTAAATTCAACCATTAATTTTTTTTGGTCAATAAATTTTTTTTTTACCATTAATCATAAAGAACATATGAATACTGTTGTGTACTAGTGGAGAAAAGAAAATAAAAAATGGCGGCTAATTGCTAACGAAGTCTGATTGGTCGAAAGAAAGTCTGAAAAACAGAAGATAAGAACACGTGTTTTAATGTAAGAGGTGGTCTACCTGCGAATTCATAGAAAGTTGACACGTGATTAAACCCATGTGCTTCCCTTAACCCCTTTCACTGGCGTGGAGCAATGGTGTGGCCCAAAAATGTTAAAATAATGAAATATTAATTATTAAAACCATTAGTTAATTTTAAAAATAAAATATCATAATTGATAGTATAAAATAATAAAACTAACTAATTCAAAACGGGTAGAAAATAATTTAGTATGTTTATTTAATCAATTCTAAAACTCTGTTATACGTTCTTACTATTTATTTTATATTGCTTCTATAAGTAATCAGTGAGTAAATATAAGAAAAATAATATTTGACCCCAGAAAAAAAGTTTTGATAGTCTCCTAATGCTAAAAATGACAAAACCTGTTTGACAAAAATATAAATACATCGTTGAAAAATCTTAAAGAATGAAAGCTGATGATGAATGATAAAATGTTCCACAACAAACCAAAAATATAAGAAAAGAACACGCTATAGCTTTCAATATTTCCACAAAAAAATTGTATTTTTAACAATCATCAAAGCTCCAATTGACTCGGAATAGCAAAATTGTGAAAAACCTTAATTACTTATAGAATATGCTAAATGATTATGCATAAAAAAAAAAGAAAAAAAAGAGCAAATAAAAAACACTTGATCAAACAAAAATTACACATTACATGCATATAGTTGTTAATATCAATATACTAATATTTGGGAAGTACATTTATAAAAATAACAGTCAAATTGTAAAATATTACATAAAATATCATTAAAATATAATTCTAATCAACTCATCATGGGTAAAAAAGTCAATTAATTTTTAACTAATTAATACACAAAATACAAGATCTTTTAGTATTTATTATTGTAATATAAAATTTTTAACATTTATTTTTAAAAAAACTATGCATAACCTTGTAATCTGCAAAATAATGATTTGTGAAAACATGTGGAAGTTTTCGGGTTACCAAGGATATATATATATTTGATTTATGTTACGAGTTTCATGGAGTATTTAATTCTTGAAATATTTTTGTGTGGGATTTACTGGATTCCGTAATAGCAAAACATGAACACAAATATATCTTAATCTCCCAAAGCAATTTAGAAAAAGAAATCTCACAAAGCAATTAGAATACAAGTATACCTACTGAATCTTTTTTTCTTTTTCTTTTTTTGACTATATATGGACTTTGTCACACAAGTGTTTTGGACCAATTATCTGTTAGTTAGAGAAGAGAGAAGAACTAAAAACGATACCCAAAATTTTGCTTTCACCTAGACTCTACCACTAAGTTAACTATGTCATTTATCATCATAAAAAGAAGAAAATTAAAGGGACCATTAGAATACAAGGATATGCAAATAAGTAATTTCTACATTTTCTGAACGCATTAGTGTTTTGTATGTAAATAAAGTTTGCATTAACTATGGAGAAAGAGGGAATACTGAAATTAATATTTCACCTCGACTGAGATGACAAAACCATTTGTTTTTTTTTTTTTTTTAATTTCAGTTCATTCATTTTTTTATAATTTAAGTTGTAATTTTTCAATTAAACTATCTTAAAAATCTTAGTATTATATTTGCGAAAGAGTCAAAGAGTTTCTCACCCAATGAGAATGCTTTTAGAATACAGACCTAACAATTTAAGTATTATCGAGCAATTTTTTTTTTCTTACATAGACATTTTGTGATGCTCAACTGTCTTGAATTTGAGGGAGAATGGAAGTTGGAAAAAAGTCAACTGTAGTTTTTATTTGAATAACCAATGTCTCTAAATCTCCTTGTTTTCTCTTAAATCCATTCCGAGCTGAAGTTATTTTGACTTTTCTTGTGTAAATTATTACACTAATCAAAAGTAGTTTGTTTTGGTTAAAAAAAAAAAAAAAAAAGAAGAAGAAGAAGATAACGGGTAAAACATGTTGAGAAGTAATTTATTTGTTCATCATTTCTATTTGAGTTGACATTTATATGTATGTGTGTGTATGACTTTGAGTCTTTGAATGTGTATTTGATGCTGTGTTCATATATTTTTATTTATGTTACCTTTGTTGTCCACTTTAACAACGTCAAATACTTGTTTTTATGAGGCTGATATAAGAAAAGTATGTTATAGAACGTAGACGAAAACCTCGTCATTGAGAAGTGTCGTCTTGATTCTGAGGTATGTTATATCTCTTCTAAAATATTCCTCTTTAAGTATGGATATTTACTTTCACGTACGTTATCTTTAAACACAAAGCAATAATCAAAATGTCCTCTTTGGAAATAAAAAAGAAAGAGATGGAAACATGTAATTCGCATTACATATATATAATACGACAAAGAAGTTTACGTGTGATGAGAGGATTAGAGGAAGTCGTTATCACCGTCATATGGATAAGTCTTAGCAACAAACTAAAAGAGAAGACATATGTGACTTGTCTTCCAAAAGATGGTTTACTTTTTACTCTTTTACTTGTTTTTTTTTACTCGAAACGCATAATACCATTGCTACTTTAATATTGAGGTTTAATTTTTTGTTATATAGCCAAAAAGTGGAACTTACTTAGGTAAATAATTCAGTGTTAAAATCTTAAACATCGATCGATCCATTTAGTATATCCATAATAATCTAAATTTTGGTTGGCTACTAACCGTAAAAGGGTGAAATTTGAGAGTCTTAATTGGTGTGTAGAGTGGTGATGATTGTTGACATTCTATAATATTAGTTTAATTTGGTTAATAATTATATTCATCTAGTATAATCGGTTTATCTAGACTTTCAGTTCTTGTAGATTTAAACTGTAAAATTTTGGATTACTTAACAGGGAGAAAAACATGTTTAGTTCAAAGAATCGATTATTAGGACGTTGTTTTCTTTTTTTTCCTTTTTCTTTTTTTTTAAAAAATTGCTTTCACATGAGTTCGACAAAATGATATTTGTCAAGTTAGCGAAGTCATGCCTTTTTTTGCCGTTCTAAAAAAAAAGTCTTGTCTTTTCAACATGAACTAATATTAACGATAGTGATGTATATGTATTTTTTTTTTGTCAATAGTGATGTATATGTATAATCATGGGTAGTAGTAATATATTTTTTTTTGTTCAGAGAAAAAAAAAACTATATATAATTATGAATTGAGGAATTAGTAGTATTATTATGCAAAGTGGCATTTAGGTAATTTGAAAGAATCATAAGCCCAAACATGAAATTGTTTTTTTTTTTTATATTACAAAAAGAAAACTCTAATCAAACCATCCCTTGACACCTACTCCTCCTTTATAAATGATAAGTCTGCTTCTCCCAACATATCTTCTCTTATTGCAGAAAAAAGTGAGACAAATAAAAACACAAATTTGTTGAATCTAAGAGAGATAAGAAGGTCTAGCGAAAGAAGAAACATGAATAACCAAAATGTTGATGAAGATCATAATCTTCTACTCATTTCTCAGTTGTACCCTAATGTCTATACTCCATTGGTACCACAACAAGGTTTGTACATATACTAAAGTTCCAATCTTTCTTTTTCAAATTTTAAAACCCTTGGCTATAGAAATATCTTCAACTTTGTCTTCTTTATTTTTATTTTTTTATATTAAGTTTGTCTTATTATAGTCTTTTTCACATAAGGACATGATACTAAGATGGCGTAAAGAGTTAAAGACTTAAGTTATTACACTGGTTTTGATGTGTTTCTCTTTGACCAGTAGGAGAAGCAAAACCAGTGCGGCGTAGGAAGAGGAAGAGCAAGAGTGTTGCGGTGGCGGAGGAAGGTGGAGATGGAGGCAATGGGTGGTTTAGAAAGAGAAAATTGAGTGATGAGCAAGTAAGAATGTTGGAGGTTAACTTTGAAGATGATCATAAGCTTGAATCGGAGAGGAAAGATCGTCTTGCTTCGGAGTTAGGGCTTGACCCTCGTCAAGTCGCTGTCTGGTTTCAGAACCGCCGTGCACGGTGGAAGAACAAGAGGCTTGAGGATGATTACAGTAAACTCAAGAACGCTCACGAAAACGTCGTCGTTGAGAAATGTCGTCTTGATTCTGAGGTACATGTGATAGTTCTTCTTAATGTTCTCTTCTCATTCGAAAATAAATAAATTAATTATATAGAAAGTTATAGGTTCTAATTTTTAACAATGGTTAAGTTAGGCTTAAGCTTTTTTTTTATTTGTGATCATCATAAAATATAAAAATATATATTTTACCTAAAGAATTGGTTAATTAAGAGATAAACTTATTATGGGATTTGACTATATATTTTATTCTTTTACAAGAAAATGGAAATACCAACTGAACGAACACACACACACAAATAATAAAAAGTTTTTCGTTTTTTGTTAACCGACATAATAAGAAGTTGAAAAAATAAAACAACAGTAATCAAAATGTTGTTGATTATGAAAAAAGTTTAGCCTATATGCTAAATTAGTAAAAGACGTAAATTAGTAAAACTATAGTGTAATTATCTTTTATCACATAAGAAAACAAAAATAATAAAAAAGTGAACAGCAAAAAAACAAAGTGTGTCATTATGCATAATTGTAAATTATCTTTCCGTACATAAGTTCATTTGTTTTTTAGTGGTCACTTACTCACTTGTCGTAGTCATTGGGCCTCTAATCACAAGGCCCACAAAATAAACTCGTCAAATCATATTCATAAAACTTGATTGTAGCTAATTAACGTATCTAAGCAAATCTTTAAATCTTTAACTTTCAGGTTCTTCAACTAAAGGAACAACTTTACGACGCTGAAAGAGAGATTCAACAGTTGGCTCAAAGAGTCGAACGCACTTCAAGCAACAGTCCGATCTCAACTGTCACCGTCGAAGCCAATCAGACGACACCGTTTTTTGGAGATTACGAAGTTGGAGACGACGGTGACGGTTACGAGAACTTGTTCTACTCGCCGGAGTACATTAATGGGTTTGAATGGATGAGCCCGTTTATGTAAAAAAATTACTAGCTAATTTTTATTATATAGGTCGTATAATTAATGTAGGGTTATTTTGTGTTAACTATATTAATTATTCATATGCTTGGTAGATAAGATATCTATTACGAAGCAGAAGGTATATAGCGATCGATGTGTCTTCGCTAGTGTAATTAATGTTGTAGATATCTTTTCTCTAAGCAGCGATTGCTTAGTTAGCTAGGGTTCGAAAACTTCTTTAATTTGTTTGACTTAGAGGTCAAGTTTGGACAAGAAATTGTATTATCAGGTTTGTTAATTATAAGTAAATTGTGATTTGTCTCTGGTCTAATTATATGTTTTAGCATTCATGGTTTTCGACATATCTATATTTTCAAAAATATATTTTTTAGAAAAACTTAAAGTCGAACAACATATGTGAATGTCCGTATGCCACGGCAGCCAAAATTGGTTCCAGCAAAAAATTACATTCACACCCTTAACTTTAAATATATGATCAACAAAAAAAAAAAAATCGCTAACTAACAAAAATTAGAAGCAATATATTACAAACTTTAATAAATCCGTATAATCGATGTTTTTTATATATACACGGAAAATAACCTATAACAAATTTGACGATGGATACTAAGACAAATTAATTTATTTTTGTTGTTGTTAATTAATCCATTTTAATCCTGTGAAAAATATTATAGGTTTGTGCAATAAAATTTCTCTAAAGATTGCGTTTCTCTTTATGTATTTAGTCTTTTATTTCAAATTATTGGGACAATTTTTACATGAAATTTTATATTTACGTATAAGAATAAGTACGTTTTACAATCATTGAATTTAGAATACGGAGCAGGCTGATAGAAATTAAAGCATGTCTTCTGGTCAGATGAGGTACGTACGTGTTGTTATATAGAGTGGATTGTGAACATACATATATTACTTTTAAGTTTTACAAAATACGTAATATGATATGTATAGAGTTATATATGGAGTTTCTTTAATTACTTGTTATCATCATCATCTAGAAGACTAGAACATTTAATGGTAATGGTAGAAAATAAACGGCTAAAGGTATCGCACATGACATACAAAAACAAACAAAACGACGATAAAACTTTATATATCGATGGATAAGATTTTGCCAAAAATTTAAAAAGAAATTCGGATAAAATGTAGCTCAATTAGGTAACAAAATAAATGTGGGTTCACCTTATGTGACAACAAATTTGGAGAGCTTATGACTATAGGACAGTCGAATATTGACTCTAGAAAATATCTAGAAATACATATACCTTAACATTATCGATTTTATTATTTGAATCACAAAGATTCCCGTTGTAAGGAAAACCAAAAAAAGAAATGATTCCGATCGTTAGGATATATGTCTGTCAAGTCTAAAATAAAAAATATCTTATTATAAAAACTTGGGAAAATTAGCTCTAAATGATATTTTTTTTTGAGTTTGTCCATATACATTTTTCTTGTTTAATATTGTCCAACTACACTTTTTAAATAATCAAAATCCAAAAATACCCTTGAATATGTAATTTTATTTAAAAAATTAAAATATTCACTAATTTGATTAAATGAAAGAAGTTAGCCAAAACAAAATGAAAAGTCAAAATAAAAAAATGAAAATTGGATATAGAGCTCTCTTAAAAAATTATTAATTTAATTAATAAAAAATTAACAAATACTAATATGTTAATCACATATTTTTCTTCATCAATCACAAATATGTACTTTTTGTTGTCAAACCATCTCCATACACCACATGTTACATAAATCTCCAGCATATTTACCTCTGCGATACAAGAAATCAATATGAAAAACATAACCAACTTATGAAAAAACGATTTTATCTTAAGAAAAACGTAACCAACTTATTTTATATTAAAACTATTTTTAAACTAAGTAGAATATGAATTCAAAATTCTGTAGAACATAATCTTAGTAAATATTCAATTTCCTTAGAATAGATTTAGACATTTATGTTAAAGATTTAATAAATATTCGGTTTCCATAAATATAAACAATTCAGTTTTTTTATTTTATGAAATTCTGAATTATGCAGAATTCATCTTCTAAATTTCGTAGAACATGACCAAACCGTAGAATACATATTCTAACATTCGTAGAAAATAGAGTAAAGTTTAGAATACATATTCTAAACTTTGTAGAATATAGAGTAACCTTCAGAATACGTATTCTAAATTTTGTAGAATATAGGTAACCTGCAGAATACGAATTTTAAACTCCGTAGAACATATAGCTAATTTGAATTCTAAACATCGTAAAATAGAGACAAATTCTAAATTCCGTAGAACATGAAAAGTATGTAGAATATGTAATCTAAACTTTCTAGAACGTATACAAAATTCAGAACGTGTATTCTAAAAAATCTAGAACACATTTAATATGAAATTAACATCAACAAAATTTCTTTAAACTAAACACGACTTGCCTTTTTTAACTCACAATTTACCTTTAAAAAAAAAAATTGTTGAAACTATCTGAAAGGGTAGATTTGGCATGATTGACAATTAACAAAAAAAAATTTATATGGACAAACTCAAAAAAAATTATCCTTTATATACAATTTCCCCTAAAAACTTTACTTTTTTTTTTTTTAATACAATAGCTAAAACTATAAATGAGTTAAAGAATCATTAATTTGGTGGGAAAGAATAAGCGGGCTAATGGAAACTCTTTTATCTTTCCACCGAATTCAGATTTCGAACATATATAGTTGTTGTTTCTTATGGTTACTAAATTATAGTTTTACCACTTTATCATTCACCTAATTATTAAATTATCATGGTCGTTTAGATAATTTCACCATATACATTTTCAAAATATAACATCATTACTATGTTTATAGATTAATTTTATAGCAGCTCACTAGTCAAAGTATTTCTGTCCATCTGGATGTTGTTTACTATATAACTTAAGGCAAGCAAAGCTTTAGTTATTGTTTCTGTAAATATCCACCAAAATTTTTAGATTATTTATTGCAGTAACTTATTTAATCTCAATAAAACTGAAAGAAAATTTATTTTTCTACTAAAAATAGCATGAAAATTTATTTTTCTACTCGCAGGTATCAACCACATCAATTTTGTACTTGACTTATTTATCAGCTATCATGCATTTATGTCGACATTTTAGAAATTATTAGACTTGTCAAAACCTCTGTTTTTTTTCAATTTTCTAGCATGTCTACTCAGTCGTACAAGCTCACATGAAATACCCGTCCATCATTTTTCATGACTCACTTTAGTTAATTATCAAAAGAAATAGCCAAATCGGCCTAGTGTTATATTACTAAATAAATGCACTTTATAGTTTGTAGGTTAAAAAGATAAATATATATATATATATATATATATATATATATCTTTTGAACTATTCCACACCTAATGTGCTCTCATAATGTTCAAATTCTGTCAAAGCAGGAAGAAACTGAAAATATATATATTTATGAGTATAAATTACTACAAATTCCAAACTAATTAAAAGCGGAATAGAGAATGATCAAAAAGAACGCGATTGGTGTAGTTATAGAAAATATGGATTGAAATAAAGTTTAAAGAAGCAACTGTGTATGGACATTTTTCAAAGTTGAAGTCAGTCAGATTCAATCTAAAAAATTGCAGTGAAGAATAATACGTGTCAAGATATTGTAGAATGATGGTGTTCTCTTTAGAATTTTTTTAATTATTATTTCTAATGGAAATCTGAAACTTTGAATACGATCTACAACTCTGTGAATTTTGAAAGAAAGCTAAATAACTTAAGAACTACCTTAAATGTAAGATTAACTTGAAATGAAAGAGTATCTAACTCCATTGATAAGTCTTTTATATAATCCATCTCTATGTTGGGAAGTCTTTGACATAGTAAAGTGACTCAATTCCCTATAGTTGTGTTAAGAATGCTACTTTTACATACACAATGTATAGAAGGTTGCAAAAAAATGGAAAAACAAAAAAAAACATATATGTAGAAATATACAATGTGTAGTGTGTAAATGTTTCAGAAAACACAAATAAGAAGTTATATATTTTGCTAAACAAAGTGATTTAATTGTTTTATAGAATTAATTACAGTGAATAATAACACTAAATAAATTCATTATACCAATCTACATTTCTATGACTTTCAAAGAAAGAAATTTGACCAATTTTTTCCTAATCCTTTTTTCCATTCCTAAGAAAATATGTTCGTGCAGCCTATCGACAATACATGCAATGCAAGTAGAAGAGATTATAGCATTCTAAGTAGAGTAAAAGAAATACAGCTAAACCTCTATAAATTAATAATTTTTTTCGGTCCTAAATTTATAATTTCACCTAAATATCACCTTTATAAATTAATAAATATGATAAATTAATAAAATTTCGTAAAATACATATGTTCCAATATTATTAATTTATCGAAGTTTTCCTGTAGATTATTTTGCTAATCGAGTGATGCAACCATTTTTATAAATCAGATGGCAACCACACAAAAAAATGGAAACAAAGTAGTTAGTGAAGTTTAGTTTTTTTTTGTTGGGGTTAATTTCTGTAATCAAATATTTGCAGAGGTAACAAAGTAGTAATATGCAATAATAGTCTATTGTAGAGGTGGACATTCTACTATTTGGTTATGTTTGGTTTGGACTATCTAGATTAGAAAATAGTTTCCATTTGGTAAAGAATTTTATCCCGAAATTGGATTTAGTTTGGTTTTTGACAAATCAACACTATAATAACACAAGTGCTTCTCCAAATGTTGACACATCAGATTTTTTAAGCTTTATGGTAATGACATGTCAATTAATGAAAAATTTTGAGAATCCAATCAAATTATTTTAATTAAACACATCAGACTTAATTATACACATCATACTTAATTTTTTATTTTATAAAATATAAGTCAATTGACCAATAAAAAAACACCACTTGAAATTTATTTAATAATTTAAAATTTTAATAAATAAAAAAACAAAAAAAACCCAAGTTTATCAACTTTTATATTTTTCTACATGTACTTTGAACAAAAAAATCGGGAAAACAAACAACCGACTAATCCTAATTTTTTCCACACACCACACTTTGATTATATGATCTTTGGAAGTTTAAAAACATTTCAAGATTTTTCAAGTCTTTTTTAACTTTCTCTAAAAATCCAATTCACGTTATACTCAAATTTGTCTCTCATCCTCTCCCGCTTTCTAGCACTTTTTCTAATATTTCTCAGATCCGTCATAAGCATAAATATGAAAGTACAATTGTAATCGATCCAAGTTAACGTCAATTTTCTTTATCTTATATTCACATTTCTTTATTTTAGATTCATTGTCTATTTATCCATAAAAACATCAAGTTTTGTCATATTTACGGATTTGAAAAGTACGATGCGAGTTTCACTCACCTCTCTACTAAACATATAGCTCAGAGTTTGAAGCTGGTGCAACAATTAAAGAATCAACTGTAGAAAAAAAATTGAATTGCATCTTCTATTGTTGAAAGCTTCTTATCGAGACCATAAAAGTAAAGTGTCCCACTTATCTTCTAATCCACGTAAAAATGTATTTTTATATATCTTGCTTTAAGTTCCAAGCCTACAATTTTGAGATGAACCATACAAATGTTCCTAAAATCTATTTGATGGTTCAAGAAATTCAATGCAATATAAGAGAGTAACATAATATTACTATTCATAAGATTTATTTATTTTCTTTTACTATATGTTCATTTGTGTATATCTACATGATCTTATGGTGAGATATTCACCAGATCTATTTTTTTTCTTTCTATATTCATTATTATAATTTTTATTATTATAAATCTTATCGTTGTGTTTTCACCAAAAAACTAATTTAACGAGTTAATTTAATTTATTATTGCCTCAAACATAGAATAATTTGATATTTTTATATTGTTAAAAAAATCATCATAATTTAAATTTTTTGAATAGTCATAACATTTTGATTTTACCAAAAAACTTACTTTAAATAATAATAAAACAACAATACCTTAGTTGATTTCAAGGATTCTTTTATAAAAAGCTTGAGTCCTTGATCCAAAGAAAAAAAAACTCTCAGTTTTCCAAAAATCAATTTACTAAATGTAAATAAAAAAAAAGTTAAAAGAAAATCTCCGCGGCGTAGCGCGGGTATTTACCTAGTACTAATAACAAAAATAAACAAAACTAAATAATTTCAAATTATATAAAAATTTTGTAGCATATTCAAATATTTGTTTTCCTATATATTCTATTAAATATATTACTCCCTCTATTAGAATATTAATTAATTGTTTTTAATTCTAGTTAACAGAGGCAAAATAAGAGATGTTACACAAATTTTTCATAGGAAGTAAAAGCCATCTAGCTTTATAATTTTTTTTTTTTTTTTGCTAAAACATATATTTTTGTGAAAAAGAGAGTTGATTTCGATTAATGGTTGGGTCTGGATAACTCTTAACATATAAAAATTTTAACCGTTTTGAGTTAATTTAAATTTCGTTTTGGTTCAATAAATATCAGAGAAAAACACATAGACTTATTAAATAAATAAAAATAATTAAACTTATTACCAATAGTGATAGTGATGTATAAAAAAAAACCATAGGAGAATCGACTAAACAAATCTAAGGTTGGCCAATACAATAATTTAGGGACATAAGGGTTTAGAATAGCTTTATTTATTACAAAATCATAAGTAACATTGCTAAAATCGGTTGGCAATTTTTTAAAAAGTTCAGTATTTAAGATGATTTAAAAAATTTATAAAGAAGTTTGGTATATTTTTGGAATTAAACAGAAGTTAGTATATATGATATCATATGTACAATTATGAGTATATGTGTATATATTATACGTCACAGGTGACTCTTATGTGTAGATATGACCAATGAAGATATTAATTAAGCAATAAGGATTTGTTCTTATTTCTCAGAGATCCCTAGAGAAGAAAGCTCTCACATAAAATCTCTACTAATTAATCAATTACTAAGCAAGCAAGATAATAATTATAAGGACAATCTTCGAGTTTGTCATATATATCAAGCTGTGGGTTAATATTGGTTTAGTTTTTGAATCAACCAAACCAATCAATATAAAATCAACCAAATCGTAAAAGAACAAGTTTCAACCCATATATTCAAGCAAGGCTCAATCAAAAGCATATATACCACACAACAACCAATAGATTGAAGCGATCGGTTTAAATCATAGACTTTGCAAGCAACCAACAAGTTCAAATTAGCATTAAACCACACAACAACCAACAAATTCAGATACAAAAAGACTACACAACAATCAAAAGATTCTAACCATAGTTTTAAACCATATACCACATGACAACCACACCAACAAATTCTAAACCATAAGTTCAAAACATAAACCACATAATTGGAACCAACGTATTCAAGCTATTGCTTCAAAGCGTAGACCATAGAACAAACAAAAGATTCAAGCCATAACTTCAAAACATAGACCACTCAACAACCAAAGAGTTCAAGTCATGGGTTCAAATCATAGACCATGCACCAACCAACACATAGGCTAATACAACAACCAAAAGATTTAAGTCATAAACTTAATTATGCAGCAATCCAAACACATAGAAATCAAAGGATAAATCATGCCCCACGAAATAGAGAAGTTACCGGTTTAAAGTAAAGACCATAAAACAACAAACATTGGCCTCACCTAAAAGTGATATTCTCACAGTCTCCAAGAATTTGAACACATTTACAAGAAGCTGCAAGAAGAAATACAAATTCACGTTATCTATACATGTCTCTTTACTTGTGATTTTGTTCAAAACATCACTCACCTCTTCTTACATGTAACTTCATAGATCCAATCACTAAGAATAGTGATTACCAAATCAATTCCATCAAATCTGTTGATCACTTTAGAATTGTATTCAAAGTAAAAGGCTTGTCAATTTCTAACATGAGTAACAATATCAACTAATCGAAAACAAACATAGAAGAAGCACATATCTTAATCCTGTACTAGTTTCATGCTTTTACATCAAACTGTTTCTAAATATCACCAAGAAAGCAAGTGATATAATTGATAAAATTTATATCTAAACTATTTACTTACATATAGGCTGATATGTAGAGTCCATTTTCAACAAAGATTATCTAACTCTAAGAGACAATCTTCTTGTAGATGTCTTGTATATCTGCAAAAAAACTTCACTCTTTGCCATATTTTAAGTTTGTAATCATGTAAGTTAAATAAATACAAGTTTAGAAGAAACACATACCTATGTCCTGAAGTCTGAAAGCTTTGAAAAGTATTCTGAAAAAGGCGTAATCAAACAAATAACGATGTGTAATCGAAACAAATATTTTTATTTCCATGCTTAAAAGAGAGAACAGTTTTTTTTTTTTTTTTTTTTTTTTGTCGTCAAAGAGAGAAACAGTTTTTAAAAACGTACATTAAATACAATTCCGGTTATATGCATATAGTAGTAAATAATAAACTAAACCAAACCCTCTAAAACCTCTATACTTAACCAATCCCGGTTAGTTTTAAAACCGCCAAGCTGACGTGGCAACCAGAGGCCTTTCATGCCAACAGAGCACTAACTCTCCCTGACGTTTCGCCACGTGGAAACCTCTGACTTGTGCTTTCTCCACTAAACACTCAGCTTGAAAATCCACAAATCGGCTTAACGGAATCGGCCTCATCCCCGCCGCACTAAACGCCTCTCGCCACGTCATCTCTCCACCGCCTTGTTGTCTCTTATTATTCGCAGCCGCTTCAACCGCAGCCGCGATTTTAGGTCGCAGCACAAACGCTTCTATGATCTTCTTCACCAAATCTCCTCCCGGAGAAGCGGCGGCGTCGAGAGATTCCAACACCATTGTGTAGAACTCGAGACCACTAACGAACTCTCTCTGGAACGATCCAGCTCCGGAGATTCCCGTCCAGCCTTCGCTATCGACGAAGACGACGACCTTCGGTGAAACTCGCCGTAAATCGTTGACGAAACCGGAGATTCCATTTAAACGACGGAATATCACCGGAGAAAGCAGAACGACGGTTTTCTCTCCTTCAACGAACCTAATCGCTTTGAAAGATAACATCTCAAACGTTCGCATCAGAACGAATTCGATTTGAAATCGGATTTTCAGATCTACGGCGAATTGAGCTAAGTTTTCTTTAACGAGACGCGTCTCGACGGCGCACTCTTCCGGTACAACCGCCGTGACTCTGAGAAAACCGATTCCGTTAACTGATTTCTCAGCGATCTCTCTCATAAGCGACGCGTATTGACCGCCGAATCCGATCTCGAAATCGACGACGTGAGCGAACGGTGGCGAAGATGATTGTTGTTGCCAGCTCAGCGTATCGAGGATTGCTTGATTCGCCGTGAAATGAGAGAAGAGAGGGATCGGAGATATCCCGGAGAACTCTTTGATCGCTCGAATCTTTTGAACGATCTCTGACCATGAAGATAACCGGTTTGGATTCCGGTTTGATCCGGTTAAAAGCGAACCGAGAGCTTCTTTGAAGTAAAACGCTGCTCTCAGTAACGGTCTGCCCACCGGAGATCTCAGACGTTGATTGAGCCGTGCCAATATCACCTGAGCGAGTTGTAACTCGTCTGAGTCAACACAGTCCACAACTCGAATGAGATCCTCAATAAAATCAAATCCACCTTCGTTGTTGTTGTTGTTGTTGTTGTTGTCAAACCCGTAACCATGACCGGAATTGAAATCGGAGGATCGAAACTCCGACGGATGAAGCTGATCGGGAAAGACAGGAAGCTGTGGATCGACGACGGCGAAGTGTGAGGAAATGGCAGATGTTTGAAAATTGGATTTGAGGTTAGGGGTAGAATCGTCATCTAATTCTAATTCCTTCATAATTGAATCCCAATCCATTGAACGCATCACATGATCATCTAACGGAAATTGATTATCACCACCACCACCACCACCGGTAACTTCCGCCGCGACGATGACTGGTTTCTCCTCCACCGTCGCTGGACTTGGACTTCTACGGAGGTCAAGCACCGAAGTTGGCTCGTTATAGCCAACAAGATTCCTTCCCGTTGAGTTACTGTTGGTGGTGTCTGATGATTCAGGGACTCTCATGTTTCGTGAGGAAGAAGGTAGCAGCAAGAAGAGAGGCTTTTGTTAGGGTTTTTTTTTTTAGTGGAGGTTTCGAATTATAATTGTTGTATTTTTATATCATAGTGTTACTGTAGAATAAAAGATTCTTTACTTTTTTTTTTTTTTTTTTTTTGGTTATATCAAATTCAGATTTTGATCACGAGATGTTCGAGCTCCACTATGTTGATGATGATGATGATCAAAAAGTCAAATGTTGGAAAAGGAAAATTAAAAGTTGAAAAAAGTTGTGTACAAAATTTTTTTGCCACTAGATTCAGGAAGTTTCAATAGTGTGGTCCAGTAAAAACATTTGGGACTTGGACTAAGGAGACTTAATAGATTACTATCAAGATTAAATTGATATTGTGTATCCCAAATTATTAGAAGGATGTTTGAATCAAGTATTTGATGTGATTTGAGTTTTAATGAATTTTTAGATGATTTGGTTATATTTTGGTGAATCTAGAATTTTGTTATTAAATTCTCTGAATTCTCACATAAAACTATGAAATTTAGATTTTTATATATTTTTAACTAAAATTTTTTCTCAAATCTTATCGTAACAGTGGATTTGATTGTACATTTTAAAATCATTAATCCAATAATATTAAATTATAAAAAATATTTTAAAATTTAAGTCTTAATAACACATGATTTGTCTATTTAACTCAAATCTCTCCAAATACTCAATTAAATACATTCCTCTTAATCTTTTTAACAAACCAATAAAAAGAAATTAACACTTTTATATCACATAAAAACAGATTTGAAGCCAAAATGGAGAATAATGTCGTTTTTAGAACCATCTACACTTAAAAATATTTTCCGTTCTAATATGAAGATCGTTCTATTGTTTTTACATAATTATGAAAAAAAAATATATCTTCATGCAAAATTAAATTAATAATTGAAATGATGTTTTGTTTTTACACGTTATTAATATGTGAATGGAGGTAGTAGCAAAAATAATAACAACTCACAATTTAACGGTAATGGTGTGTGCTGAAAAAAAAAAAAAAAAGAACGGTGAACGACCGAGAAAATGAATCTGCCTAAGTATTGGGCCCACATTTTTGTTGAATTTGTCGGCTATTTGCTTTACAGGCCCATGGGCCATTAGATTCACGAACCAATCAGGTTAGCGCGTAATATTCACGCTCACGCCCACCTCTCATCTTTTCCTTTGCCTTTGCGGCGATAGAGAGGAAGAGAATATGTTCCTTCACTCAATCCATTATTTACACATTTCGCATTTTATATTAGGCAAAATCTTTTAAACAAAATCTCAGTTTTTTTTTTTGTTTAACGTCCAAATAATCAACATTTTTAAAAAAGGTTTTATTTGTTTTCAAATTTTTTTGTTAATTTTTTTTTTTACTTTTTAAGAAAACCAAAGCTAAAAGTTTTTGAAAAATCACTTATACTTGTTTTCTATAGAAAGTAATTATGAGATGGTGGGAAGTAGCCCTGTTACGGATACGGATATCCGGATTTTTAGGATATCCGTATCCGTATTATCCGTTATTTTAGTATTCGTATTCGTATCCGTAAATTACGGATATCTGGATTACGGATATCCGTAGAAAAACCGGATATCCGGCGGATATCCGTATCCGGGTTTTTTTTTTTTTTTATAATAAAAAATTGATGAAAAAATTTAAAATAATGTTATTATAATCAGAAAATAAGAATTTTTTTTTAAAAAAAAATTAAAAATTAGAATAAAAACATAAATTTAAGTTTGATGAAAAAATATGGGCTAAATTTAAAAGCGCAAAACAAAAAAAATTTAAATTTTAAAGACCCATAACAAAAAATTAAATATTAAAATTTTTTTTTATAACCGAATACGGATATCCGTTCTAATATTTTCCCAATATCCGTATCCGTATCCGTATCCGGCGGATTCAGAAATTTGCTATCCGTATCCGTTTTCTCCGGATATCCGTTTTCTCCGGATATCCATTTTTCGGATCCGAATCCGGATACGGAACCAGATATCCGCCAGATACAGATATTTCTGTCCAGGCCTAGTGGGAAGAAGGTGTGCTCTCATTGAAACATAATTCAACCTTTTTCTCTAGCCAAAATTGCCTTTTCATCTCTATAATACTTTTTTAAAAAATATATATATATTTTTGTTGTCATGTCTTTATCATAGTATATTTTACTTTTTATGGCTTTTTACGCGTTATTGCACAATATTATTTTTTTAAATTACTAATTGTTTTAGGAAAGTAGGATTACTTGTTCCCCCACTATTATTTTATCAGCAGTCTATACGAAGCCATATTTAGCACATGTGATCGATCATATTTAAACAAATCAATCAATCATATGATACCTCATATATATTCCCACTCTGCCGGTATTTTTTTTTTAACTGACCTACTAATTTTCCATTTATATATTTCCTCGTCACCCAAAACGTGACATTATATTGGCAAAGTCTATTAGGGTGTCATGCACATAGCTAGATAAATAAATTGAGTTTATCATAACCTACTTTAACTACGCTAAACAGTTTATTTAAGTTTGTATATCTGAACAAAAAAAAAAAACTGAATTTCAACATTTCCAAAGAAGATAAAACTTTAGTGAAAACTTGAATTTTGGTTTTTGTAGTTAATATATATTTGATTAAAATGGCTAAAAACAAAACAAAAAATGTATCAAGCTACTCCATATTACTATTTAAAACGTGAACGATTCTAACTAAGAAAAAAAAAATGTATCACACATTCTTAATTAGTTTATTTTAATTTTTAGTAAAAGAAAATTTAGATGTTTAACTCAAAACTGGTCTTAGATTACTCCAAATTTTAACCATGTACTCTCGTCCAACAACGATTGATCATCATACATCATAATATGTTTCTACCAAAAATTCTTAAGTATCAACTGAGTTACCGCCATTGGATGACACTTCGTTTTCCTCCTTTCCATTAATTTTCTCCACTCGGAGTTCTTAAATATATTTTTGGTAAATCTTTCTTTGTTATTGGAGATCAGTAATCTTATTTTTGGCATACCAAGTTGTCTAAAAAAAAAGAAAGAGTCAAATACTTAGGAAGTAAGGAAAACAAAGGCGAGGCCGAGATGATACACAACGCATAGGGCGTTTCATTTAAAAGTAGAGAAAGCTTGAAGCTCACAAAAGCAATAAAGGTTATTTTGTTTAGTAGATTCTGATTTCATGTCATTCACACACATAAAAGATCGTTTTCATTAAAATATTACACAGAAAGGGCAAGGAAAAAAACAATAAATAGATCGAGAAAGTTTTTGGATTTTGAAGTTCATAGTGCACATATATATATAACAATAATTTGTACCCATTGATTCATACTAATAATTATATGTTTTTTTCACATGAAAAAGGGCTATAAACAGCAGTCCACTTGACATTAATTAATTTTTTTTTTATAACTCGGGTGATCCGGTTCAACGGACATCATGAGTTTCGAGTCAGGTCGCATGGACATTTACTCCCTACCTGATTCTTGAGTCAACGAGCCATGAGATCCGACTAATTGCGGAGCCCGGAAAAGTCATGTGAATGCTCCAGTAACTAAATAGAAATAAATAAAGAGTTACTCGCTTGAGAAAAATTGATCATTGGTCTAGACCAACCAAACAACTCTTCCTCAAGTGGGAACCAGTAAACCACCACCACTTGGTTTACATTAATTAATTTTGGTATCAAACGGCAAGTCATACGACATGTAATAAAGATTTATTTATTTGCTTATTTTTTCGTAAATCTTGTTCACTTAATTCGACATGTTTCATGACTCCATGCATATACATAATTTTTTCGCTTTGTACTTAAATGTTCTTTGATGGCAACACATAAAAGTCATGTAATAAAGATTTTAAGTATCTGGTTGCAAAGCGTAAAAAAATATGTGTATAGTAATAGAGATTAATTTGTACCAAAATATGCAGTTAAGAAGAACACCAATCAATATATGAGCCATGATCATAAGGCATTTACAAATGGCACAAACTCAGTCACATTATTTAACTTAAAAAAAAAAATCAAATACCAGAGACATATTTAATATTAGAAACAAATTATGAACATACCAAAAAAGCAGGGAAAAAAAATGGAGTATCTTCAAGCTTTTACATTATGGAAAAGTAACATAATGAGTAGTCACAGTCATAAGTCATAAAATGCTTTTTCTTAGACATGGGAGAATCTTTTTGGAAGGTTGGAGATGTTGTTTGGTATTTAAGCCCACTCTAGAATATATTACTTTACACCTTTCTCATTCATTTAATTCACTCCCTTTCACTTTCACTCAAATTACCAACACTCTATATTTCATTAATTTTGATAATATAATGGCTGTTCTCTAAATACAAATATACATACAGTGTAATTAGTTTCATATTCTAACTCCAATGATTTGTGTTACTTTTAAATTAGCGTGATTATTATTTTGCTAAATTGTAGTAACTTAGTTCTAACAAGAAAAATATAAGAACTTTAATAAAAATTTTGGTTAGTGAATTTTTTTTTTCTAGAAAAATAACCAGTAAGAAACCTCATGCTCATGCAAAGTTGTAAACTAGTATACAACTTACAAATGTGAAGTGTGTAATTTGTGTTGGATAAATTTTTTAATTAAGCCAATTGGGCTTAATAAAAATATAATGTGTATGAATGTGAAACGGGCTTTAATGGTTGATCAAGCTCATGTCGGAACTCCAAAGGAGGACGGGTTGGGTTGGACGAGAGTCAATATCGTCGCCCATCTCTCCTAGATATGCGGTTGACGGAGTTCAATCGGTTGTTGAAAAATCCAGTTCACCGCAATTCAAAAACTTTTTTAATATATAGGAGTTCTTCTTCTATGCGGAGAGAGTGACAATTACACACAAAGAAGAACAAACTGAAAAATCCTCCAATAATCTCTCTTAGTTCAATTAAGCCTTTTTAAAAGTATTATAGAATTAACGTTCCTTTAGAATTGTGTTTCAAGTGTTTGCAAAATTAGTTATTTGTGGTTGTATCATAAGACTTTTGAATTGCATAATTTTGTTACACTATAAATGATTCAAAGAGTTAAGAAAAGAGATTTGTCTCACCTCCATTCATCATTTTCCTTAACGTTTATGATTTTTATTTCAATTCTCAGTAGTGATGCAAAATCATTGCTCCTACAATTTGTTCAAGTGAGGTCTCGGATGTCATTATGAGGAAAGTTTGGCTCAGAACTTTAGATTAATGGGCTGGGCCCATATCACTTTAATATTTATCTCATGATTGCTATGTATTTTTTAGTTGCTACCATAAACGTACCATTGGAGATCTAGGCATCGAGCCAATGGGATCTATAAAAAATGCAAGCACAAACGAATACATTGACACGATGATACATTAGATGCTTAAGATTTGATTTCAAACACAAAACATATACATGATACATTCGTATCTGTTAGTTACATTGACACGTGGTAAATATTTTTTGGATAAGCATATTAACCCAATCGTAACCCTTGTTCTATTCATCCATATCAACAACAATAGTCATTTTGTTTTTATTTTCTCTACAACGAAACTATCATTTTTTTTCTTTTCATCGATTGTCATTGACTCATTCATGATAACATCAAGATTGGTATCAACTATCAAGAAATAATTCACCACGTGTCAATGTAACATACACGTGTTCACTTATTACGACGCGTGTCCAATCACGGACCCACCTCTCAATATAGTTTCCTTACGTTAATAAGCAGCTGAGTAATGTCTCACTGAGTATGCAACAAACAATGTCGAAATTTAAAGTACTACTACTCTCTGTTTGCATTTGTCTTGTTATCTTATCCTTCTGCGCAGAGTCGTTCTCGGACCATAATGACGGTGACTCGAGCTTTGATGAGCCGTTGTTTTCGTCGCCACTTCTTGTCAAGAAAGATCAACGGACGCCAATCGTTGTGACAGAGTTTGGAGAGATATCAACGGTCCAGATCGGTGATAGATATCATCTTCAGTTCATAACATTGGAACCAAATGCACTCTTGCTTCCTCTTATTCTCCATTCCGACATGGTTTTCTTTGTTCACACTGGTACCTAATTCTAAAACTCAAATACTTTTTTTTGCATTTTAAAAAGGGTCTCAAAATCTTGATTTGTACTAGAAGAACCATTTTAATACGGTCGGACCGAACAAAAACTCTTAAAATCGGAGCTGGGATCCCCTTCTTTTGAGACCGATTTGTAAAATTCTTGATTTTTAAACAAATGTACCACATATTTATGAAAATGTAAATTTTTTTTTATTTTACTTAAAACTATATTAGATTAAAGATAGTGCAACTAAAAACATATATTTATCCTGTGATTATTCTCCATCTAAAATTAGAAGTATAAATGCATTTTTCTGAGTATGGTTTAGGGTTTATTTTAAAGTAATACATTAATTTGTAATTGTATAGGGAGTGGGATTCTGAATTGGGTCATCTTTAATTTGTAATTGTTTAGGGTTTATTTGATTTTTAAACAAATGTATACCATGCACATATTTATGAAAATGTAATTTTTTTTATTATACTTAAAACTATATTAGATTAAAGATAGTGCAAACTAAAAACATATATTTATCCTGTGACTATTCTCCATCTGAAATTAGAAGTATATATATATACATTTTTCTGAGTATGGTTTAGGGCTTATTTTAAAGTAATACATTGATTTGTAATTGTATAGGGAGTGGGATTTTGAATTGGGTCAAGGAGGAAAGCGAGAAGACGTTAGAATTAACACGAGGAGATGTTTACAGGCTACGTTCCGGTACAGTCTTCTACTTACATAGCAACGAAGTTCCAGAGAAACTTAGGGTTTACGCAATCTTCGATGTGGAGAAGTGTTTATACGATCCATGTCTTGGAGCCTACTCTAATATCAGAGACGTTTTATTGGGCTTCGACGAAAGAACTCTCCAGGCAGCTTTTGCGGTATGTGACCTATGTATATATATCTACTCACAAGATTCATAAATATTCACTGATTAAACTGTGTGTGGCTTTACGATATGAAGGTTCCCGAGGAGGTTATGGGGAGGGTAAGAGATGCAAAGAAGCCTCCGTTGATCACAAATGCTCTGCCGAGAAACAGAACACAAGTGTCGGATGAAAAGTGGCAATCTCGGTTTGCTAGACTTTTTGTCGGAGTTAAAGACGTGACTGATCATTTGGCGATGAAACCGATTGTTAATAAGAAGAAGAAAAAGAAGAAGAAATCAAGTGCGTATAATGTTTTTGAGGCTGATCCGGACTTTGAGAACGAATATGGTCGGAGCATAGTGGTTGATGAAAAAGATATGGATGCTTTAAAGGATTCGAGTGTCGGAGTTTTCATGGTTAATTTAACTAAGGTTAAGCCTTTTAACACAAATGCTACCATATTCGCTAAGTTCTTGGTTTCTTGTATGTCTTGAAGTGACTTAAGAATGATGTGTTTAATTTGTAGGGATCGATGTTGGGACCACATTGGAACCCTAGAGCTTGTGAGATATCGATTGTGTTACGAGGGTCAGGTATGATTCGGGTGGTTAACCAACAGTCGTTGTCTTCTTGTAAGAACAAGAGCGAGAGGTTCATGGTTGAGGAAGGTGATGTTTTTGTTGTGCCAAAGTTTCATCCTATGGCTCAAATGTCTTTCGAAAACAGCTCATTCATATTTATGGGATTTAGTACGTCGGCGAAGAAGAGCCACCCTCAGTTCTTAGTAGGGAAGAGCTCGGTTTTAAAGGAATTGGACCGAGAGATAGTTGCCATGTCTTTTAACTTGAGAAGTGAAACAATCAAGGGATTGTTGAAAGCTCAGAAAGGAAGTGTGATGTTTGAGTGTGTCTCTTGTGCTGAGGGAGAGCTTGCAAAGCTTATGAGAGAGATTGAAGAGAAGAAGAGACGTGAGGAGGAAGAAATTGAGCGAAGAAGGAAAGAAGAAGAGGAAGAAAGGAGAAGGGAGGAAAAGGAAGCTAAGAGACGAGAGGAAGAGAAAAGGAGACGGGAAGAGGAAGAGATTGAGCGGAAAAAGAGAGAAGAAGAAGAGGCAAGAAAGAGGGAAGAAGAAAGAAAACGAGAGGAGGAAGCTCAGAGACGAGAGGAGGAGAGAAAGAAACGCGAGGAAGAAGAAGAAGAGGCAAAAAAGAGAGAAGAAGAAAGAAAGAGGGAGGAGGAGGAAGCTAAGAGACAAGAGGAGAAGAGAAAGAGACGTGAGGAAGAAGAAGAAGAGGCAAGAAAGAGGGAAGAAGAAAGGAAGAGGGAGGAGGAGGAAGCTAAGAGACAAGAGGAAGAGAGGAGAAGACGTGAGGAACAAGAGAAGGAGGCAAAGAAGAGAGAAGAAGAAAGGGAAAAGGAAGAGGAAATAGCGAAGAAACGAGAAGAAGAGAGGCAGAGAAAAGAGAGAGAAGAAGTAGAGAGGAAGCAACGTGAAGAACAAGAAAGGAGGCAACATGAAGAGGAGAGAAAGAGGGAAGAAGAAATGGCGAAAAAACGAGAGGAAGAGAGACAAAGGAAAGAGAGAGAAGAGGTAGAGAGGAAACAACGAGAGGAACAAGAAAAGAAGAAACGTGAAGAGGAGAAAAAAAGAGAAGAAGAAAGGGAGCAAGAAGAAGAAACGGCAAAGAAACGAGAGGAAAAGAGGCAAAGGAAAGAGAGAGAAGAAGTGGAGAAGAAGAAACGTGAGGAACAAGAAAGGAAGAAGCGTGAAGATGAGAGAAAAAGAGAAGAAGCAGCGGCTGAGAGAGAAGAAAAAGAGCGAAAAAGACGAGAAGAGGAAGAAGAGAAGCGGAGATGGCCACCGCAGCCACAACCACCGACCGCTCCAAAAGAAACCGAGGAGGGGGCTTAAAGGGATATATACGACATTCGGGGACCAAAACACTCGTTTTTATGTCTTGTAAAGTGTTTGTTTTTGGTCTTTATACTTTTGTTAATCCAGAGGGTATGAAATAAATCGAAAACAATAATTATGTTAATTTTGCTAAATTTACTGTATATTATTTATGTTAATATACTATTATTTCACAAACACATTCTATGGTAAAATACTTAAATATGATAAAAGTAATACTAAAATACTTTTAGTTTTATCAAATTGTTATCAAAAACATTTCAGTCAAGATTACAAAAATTAAGAATTTTATTTCTTACAGTGTTGTTTTCTTTTATTTTGTTTTAGTTCAGTTATTTGACGTCAAACAAAAAAGTCAAAACCCATTTCTAAAACCCTAAAGACATTTCCAACTCCATCCCTTCCTTCTCCTCCGTATCCGGTGGCGACTCTTAACAATGACGCCGTCACGTCTCTATCTCCGCTTCATTCGCCGCTTCTCCACCGCCGCTGAAGCTACTCCAACCACTGCTTCTTCCACACCAATCACTATCTCCAAAGCTAAATCCAAACTCCGTAAAATTCACGATCCCGATAAAGCCTTAGCGATTTACAACTCCGTCTCCAACAATTCCTCATCTCCTCTTTCCTCTCGCTACGCCATGGAACTCACAGTTCAACGCTTAGCTAAATCTCAACGCTTCTCAGATATTGAAGCCTTAATTGACTCTCACAAAAACGATCCCAAGATAAAAACAGAGCCTTTTCTCTCTACATTTATCAGATCTTATGGACGAGCCTCAATGTTTGATCATGCTTTGAAGATGTTTGAGGAGATGGATCAGCTTGGTACTCCTAGATCCGTTGTTTCCTTCAACGCCTTACTCGCTGCTTGTCTTCATTCTGATTTATTCGAAAGAGTCCCCCAACTGTTCGACGAAATTCCTCAGAGGTATAATAATATAACTCCTGATAAAATCTCTTACGGTATGTTGATTAAGTCATATTGTGAATCTGGGTCTCCTGAAAAAGCTATGGAGATTATGAGAGATATGGAGGTTAAAGGTGTAGAAGTTACAATCATTGCTTTCACCACCATTTTAGGATCTTTGTATAAGAATGGTTTAGTCGATTTAGCGGAAAGTTTGTGGAACGAGATGGTGAGTAAAGGATGTGAATTGGATAACACAGTTTATAATGTTAGACTCATGAATGCTGCGAAGGAGAGTCCCGAAAGAGTTAAGGAATTGATGGAAGAAATGTGTAGTGTAGGATTGAAACCTGATACGATTAGCCATAACTATCTTATGACTGCGTATTGCGTTAAAGGAATGATGGGTGAAGCCAAGAAAGTGTATGAAGGGCTTAAGCAAGCAAACGCTGCGACGTTTAGGACATTGATATTTCATCTGTGTATAAACGGGTTGTATGAACAAGGTTTAGTAGTGTTCAAGAAGAGCGCGATGGTGCATAAGATTCCGGATTTCAAAACGTGTAAGCATTTGACTGAAGGATTGGTGAGGAATAACAGAATGGAAGATGCGAGAGGAGTGGCTAGGACCGTGAAGAAGAAGTTCCCTCCGCGTTTAGTAACCGAGTGGAAGATATTAGAGGAGAAGCTGGGATTGTATTCAAAGGCTAATAATGCAGTGACTGCTTCATCTTCTTCCGAAACAAGAGAAGTATTAGATCAAGAAAGAGATGCTGCTGCATAAAGCTCAAGAACTTGCTAAGAAGATATAATTTTTGTTTGTACTTCCTTGCTTCAGCTATATTAGGATTTGTGGAAACTGTGATCTAGCATGAAGGTTATAAGTTAGAACACTATGAGTTCTTCCTGTATTTGTTTTTCCATAAATTAACTGTAAAAGCTACAAGTTTTAGTGATTTTTTGCTATATGATTTCTAAAGCCTAATTAAAATTTAATGTTATTCAATAATTTTTTTTTGAAATATATAAATTTGAGCAAGGTTTTTTATACACTTAAAATTATATTGAATTCTATATCAAATTCAGGTAGTTATAATAAATTAATAATCATGAAATTGAGAATTTTTAATAAAAAAGATAAAAATGTTAGAATATAAAAAAATGGATTTGAGTTTGAATGAAGAAAAGCTAAATTTAAAGCCTCGAAACAAAACAAAATCTAAATTTTAAAGGCTCAAAACAAAAAGACAAAAAAAAAAAATTTTGTTTTTTTTGGCCAGATACAGATACAGATATCCGATTTAATTTTTGATTTTTTTACAATATGCGTATCCGTATTCGGCGGATATAAAAATTTAATTTATGTATCTATTCTCTCCGAATATCCGTTTTTTTGGCTCTAGATCTAGATACGGAGCCGGATATTCGCCGGAGATGGATGCTTCTATGTCGATCAAGTAGTTTCATTTGGAATGTGCTTAACAAAAATTTTGGATGGGTTTGAAAACTTACTTGTAATGTTGTAAACAAAAGACTTAGTGGGCCTAAAAAGAAAACCTTATAGGCCCAATAATAGCGGCCCCACTCTGAATAAACCCTCTTTCTTCACCGGCTATTCTCTGATCTAGAAATTGCAAAAAGTCCCGAACACAGACGGAAACCAAATTGAAAACCTCAGATTTCTCAAAAAAAAAAAAAAAAAAAAATCCGGCGACGGAGTAAGGAAACAAGAAGAAGAAGAAGATGACGACTCGAATAGCTCCTGGTGTAGGAGCTAATCTTCTAGGCCAACACTCCGCTGAAAGGAACCAAGACGCCACTGTTTACGTCGGCAATCTCGATCCTCAGGTTCTTAAACTTTTTTCCGAACTTCCATATCTCTCTTCTCGCTTTTCTTCTGCAATTGACCACTGCGCTATTCATCTTTGAGCTTGAAGGAAAGTATAATTTAGGTTTTTTCGGATTGATTCGTGATTGTGTGTGTGTGTGTGTTCTCATCTTTCCCAATGTGATTTTAGTTAGAAATTGAATCTATTTAACATCTTTGAATTTCAGCTTTCTGAAGAATTGCTTTGGGAATTGTTCGTACAAGCTGGACCTGTTGGTAAGCTAGCTAAAAACCCTAATTTCTACATTTAAGTTTTATGGATTTTGTTTAGTGGAACAATCTTAGGGTTTGATTCTGACATTAGCTTCCTCTGGATTTTGGATTTCATTAGTTAACGTCTATGTTCCGAAAGATAGAGTGACAAATCTTCATCAACAATATGGATTCATCGAATATCGTAGTGAAGAAGATGCTGATTATGTAAGTTTTACTCTTTTTTTATTTTATTTTCCATTTTATGAGGAGTTTTAGAGTTGTTTTAAGGCATAATGGTAACAAATTTTGAATCTTTTTGTGTAGGCGATTAAGGTTCTTAACATGATTAAGCTCTATGGGAAGCCTATTCGTGTTAACAAGGTATCTAATTGTATCTCTGAACTTTCATTATTTTTGTAGCTTAGGCTAATCTAGAACTCTTGTGAGTTGCTAACGTTTTGTTTTTGCTGATTGAAATTTGAATTAGGCGTCTCAAGATAAGAAGAGTTTGGATGTTGGTGCTAACCTTTTCATTGGAAACCTTGACCCTGTAAGTATCTTTGGTTGGTGGTAATACTCTTAAAATTGTTACTTTTAACAATGACTGACCAGGTTTTGTGTGTGTTATAGGATGTGGATGAAAAGCTCTTGTATGATACTTTCAGCGCATTTGGTGTGATTGCTTCTAATCCTAAGGTATAATCTTTATTTTGTTAGATATCAGTCGACAGTTCTTGATCTTTTATCAGTCGTTTTGCGGGAAAGAATCACATTTTTGCAACTTTTCTTTTCAGATAATGAGAGATCCTGATACAGGAAACTCACGAGGTTTCGGTTTCATCAGCTATGACTCCTTTGAGGCATCTGATGCTGCTATTGAGGTAAATTCTCTGCTTCTTTAATGGTTAATCATGTCGATGAACTTGGCTGTGAGAACGAACATAAGTCGCTTCAAATGGTAGTAAATTCCTCTGATATATCTTCGACTGTTGTAGGCAATGACCGGACAATATCTCTGTAATCGTCAAATAACAGTCTCTTACGCATACAAGAAAGACACCAAAGGAGAGCGCCACGGTACTCCAGCAGGTTAGGAAACTCTTTATACTCTTCTCTTGTTTTTTAACTTATGGATTCAGTTTCTTTCCATCATTGTAACAACAACACATTACTTTTGTGAATTGCAGAGAGGCTTTTGGCTGCCACAAATCCAACTTCTCAGAGAAGCAGACCTCATACGCTATTCGCAAGTGGCCCTCCAACACATCTCAATACTCCTCAAGTTAATGGTATACCACGTCCGTTTGCTAATGGCGGAATGCAACCTGTCCCGATCCCAGCTGCCCGTCCACAACCACCGCCACCTCCACAAGTGTACCAAACTCAGCCACCAACTTGGCCACCTCAACAACAACAACAACATGGCTTAGCAGTTCCACCTCCCATGCAATTCCGTCCTCCTCAGGGTATGCCGCCGCCACCTCCTCAACAGTTTCATCATAACCAACAAGGCTTCGGTGGTCAAAGGCCACCACCTCCACCTCAAGCCATGGGAATGCACCAACATGGTTGGCCACCACAACACATGCAGCAACAAGGTGGACCACCACAACAACCACCACCGTACCAACACCATCACATGTCTATGCCTCCACCACCACACCAAGGCTGATAGGTTTTCTGAGTATTGGACCAAATCAATCTGTTGTAAACTCTTATCTTCCATGACAAGTAATCACAATGATTTTCTCACTATTCAATGAAACCTTCCTTTATCCAAACAAAATTTACGAGATAGAGAAAAAAAAAAAACAAAACAAAAACGTTTATGTCTTGTCTGAAGAGAATCTTGAGAGTGTAGAAACTAGTGCGCGTGTGTGGTTTTTAGTGAAGTTCTTGTAGTGTTGCAGAATCTCTGATGCCGTGTGCTTTGATATTTACCAAAAACAATACTGTAAAATCTCAATAGTTTTACCTCTGACCATTGGGGTTGCTTTTTACACTAAACAAGAAAAAATGACAGCAGTGATTGAACAGATGTGGCTTGCTGTTTAAGTTATATATGGACCCATTACTCCAAATTCCAATAGTCTCTCTCTGACCAATTAATTGATTGATTCATCTCGAGAATCAGACTCAGCTTCCGTGTTAAATAAAACCCTAAAAACACTGAAGCTAGAGAGACCCATCTCTGTGTTTTGTTTTCTTGTCTCTTTTGATTTCAATCATTTGTCACTTCGTTTGCTGAGTCAAAATGGTCCACATCGACCGTACACGTGTCATCTACTAAGCATTTTGATATATCGAACGTGTAGAGATAAGATAAGAAAAAGTGAACATCTGTTGTGAAGTGAAAAAACCCACAGTTCTTGCGTTCTTGGGTTGGTCCAGCTTTTGTTTTATAAACATTTTGTAAATTCACATTATACATTATTATCCACAAAATAAAATAATCCACATACAAATATTTTTCAACCAAAAACGAATTTTAAAAAAGCAAGCAAATTATTGCGTATGAATGAATACGATATCTTCTTTTTATTTGTTGCTTTTCTTTTTATTTTTTTGTCGACGAATAAGAAATATTATCTATGCAATCTTAAACATTAGAATCTAAATCGTACAAATATTATTATTTAAATGAAAGTACGCACTTAAATGATTACAATTTAAATTATTGCACCGACGCATAATTTACATTTGACATTTACATCGACGAACACTTTTTTAAAAATCTAGTTGGACATTAATTAATTATCATACACAAAGGATTTTAACATTGTTATTTCAATTTAACACTCATCATAATCGGAGAGTCGAACACTCGAGAAAGAAGAGGACCTTCGGCCACCACCACCACCACCACCATTACCACCGGAGAACAAAGCAACCCAAATCTCTGAAAACGCTCTAATAATCGCGCGGTGGTGGCGTTTAGCGTTTAGCGTTAGGAAACAACGGAGAAGCTGCTCAAGCTCAGCCACTTGGAACATCTTCTTCTCTAATATCATCTCCATCATTGATCCTTTAAAATCTTCGTACGGATCCTCTGATCTCTTCACCACCGCAACTCCTTCCACCATAACCGCCGCCGCCGCCGTACACGGCATAAATCTCTGTACAAACGTAGAGAGCCTCGCCGGAGATGATGACTCGCTAATTTCTTCCTCGATCGCCGACGAAGTGCTTTTTCTTTTCGCCGCCTTCTTCGAAACGTTTCTCCGTCGTCTTGTGACACGTGGCAATTCTGATGATGAATTTTCCGGCGTTAGGTTTGTTGAAGATGGTAAGAGATACTCTAATATCTCCTCTTCGTATTCTTCGGCGGAGGAAGTACTCGTTCGCCGTCGAGAGTTTCTCTCTTTCTTACCTAAACGCCGGCGTTCATCTTTTTCCGGTCCAGCGTCGTAGATTTTCCGGCGAGGCGTTTCGTTTTCTCCCTCGTTTACTTGAGCAATCACGTGCCACTTCCCTTCGCTTTCCCACTGAAACGTCGGCGTTTCCGGCGGTGAATTCCTCCGATCAATAACATCCAACGACGTGGACGAGCGTCCGCAGCCAAACGCGGTTAACACTTGTAGTCTAAAAGAAGAACGACGACGTTGTGGCACGGTGGTGGTGACGGCGGAAGGATTTACCGATGGAGGAGGTCGACGGGAATCTAAAGGAAGAGGATTGAAAGGGAGAGACGAAGGATCTTTTGGACGGCAAGATTTGAAAGAGAGGATTCTTGAAATCTTTAATTTGAAACGTTTTGTCATTTTTGTTTTTTGTTTTTGTGTGGTGAAGTGAAGAGCATCAAATGAGAACTGTTGTGTCTCTTCTGCTTCTTTTTATATATATGCAAACACATTCGTATGTCTATACATTAGTATAAAATTATAAAGTATTTCCCTTTTTATATGCTTTATACCGACATTAAATTTACTAAGTAAGTAATTATCTTTCTTTTGTTGACCACTGAAATAAAAGTTGTTTATCCGAATCCTATCTTGTTTGCCCATATTTAAACCTACGAAACAGTGTAATTTTATGGTCTATAATTTATGACTATATATTTGCAGAAAAATGATGTCAATACGAGTTAAAAGATAAAATAAAAAATGATGTCAATGAAGGCTACATAAAATTCAATCACATAGATGAGTAATCAGGAATTAAACAAAAAAGAATTAAGAAAAATGATTGTTAGTTTAATCCTGGTTAAATGGTCAAATGTATGGAACCATGAATGTCAAAAAATGATGTTAGATTGGCCATAACGTGTATGATTGTATGTTAAAATTTTGATTTTCCAAAAAGCAACCTCAAATGAGTTAAGTTGACGTCTAATTAAGGTTGGATTTGAAGAGTTATTGGCAATGGTGAAGGAAAAGTTGCAGCCATACCTATTCACTACGGATAAGAAGGTTTGTTATTTCCTTCTAACATATGCAACACATGCCTATGTAGTATGAAATAGAGAAACATATTTTATGATAGAATAGATGCAAAGATTGCTACATTGGGTTGGTTTTTTGTTCGAATTTTTTTTTTTTTTTTTTGGGCATTAACTCCTCTTCTACTATCTTTCTCATTAATATCTCGGATGAATGTTTTTTTTTGTCCATGGAATGAAATGTTACAATGTTCCCATAGAATGTAATATTACAATGTTACAATGTTCCCATAGAATGTAATATTACAAGGTTTATCTTATAGTAACGTAACAAGAGCTTCAGTGGTGTTCTTGTCGTTTCCTTTGTTAGTTAATATGAATAAGATAGTCTCGACTCTCTACAAAAGCTTAAGACCATCTCCAACTTATTTCTCTACTTTTTACTTAAAAATAAAGTAACTCTCAAATAAATATGATTTTTATTTCAAAGCATTCTTCTATTTCTTACTCCAAAAAAATATTTTAAGAAAAAATAAGTGATTTAGGAAATAAGTAGAAAATATGTTTTGTTAGAAAAAATGAGTGATTTATCTAAGTTTATTTTTAACATGAATAAATTAATTTAATTTCTAAATTACAATATTATTATTAACATATCTAAAATGTGGACCACATACAATAGCTTTTGGTTTCATCTTGTCGTTTTTTTTCTGAACATCATGTGAGATCCGGAAAAATAGATTTGGTGATCGACGGTTATGGTCTCGCTCATATATTATATATGGATGATAGTTCTTCCAGAAAGATATATGTTATCTATCTATTCTCCATGTTTTGGATCTTAACTCAGTTTCCAACTGATTATATTTGTTCTCTCGTACTTTCACTCGTCAAAGTCCTTCATCATTTATTTGTCTCTTATCATTTTTTGCCAACATCCTCTGACTCAATCCTTCCGTCACCAACTCTTTTTTTATTCCTATCTCGGGCTCTATTATACGGTTCTTTGGTTTTTGCGGTTTTTTTTCTTTTCCATCTTCGTATTTCCATCCACCATAATTTTAATCTCTATAAGAAGCTCCACCGCCTTCCTCCCGTCTCTGGTTTAGATCTTATCTTGATTCCCAACTGAATATCCTTTCTCTCTCGCACCTGCACTCGCCAAAGTTCTTCGACAACATCTTCTAGCTCAGCTCTTACGTTACCAGCTCTAGATTTTTTACTCATATCCCGGGTTTTATATATGAAAATATTTGGGTTTTGCAGTTTCTTTTAGTTTTCATTTTCGGATTGACATCAACAATCATCTCCAATCTACAGCAAAAGCATCACCGCTTTCACCCCTCCTCCGGATCCAAAATTTTGTGTGAAAATTGGTTCCAACGAAAGAAATTCTCTCAGATTTTTCAAGGAATTATGATAATGATTTAGGTTAAATTAGAGTCCAACAATTTTTTCGTTGAAATAACTAGAAGCATGTGATAAAAAAAATTAGTGGAGCTTACACAATATACAAATCTAAACATCAACATTTGAAAGAAAAAGTTTAAATTTTATTGAAATATTAAAATTTAACCTATATTAGAATAATGAAAAGTAAAAGTAAATATATGTATTTTTTTTTGCGGGTGTTTTTCTTTTCCAGTTAAAGAGAAAAATAATACAATATTTTTTGCACATGTCACTACCTAATCGATTAAGTGACAAATGTTGTGATCCTGCTAATCATTTTCTCGTTCAAATAATTAAAAACATATGATTAAAAAAATAATTGGAACTTAAATAGTATAAAAATCAAAAAATAAATTTGAAAATTAAGGTTTAAATTTTATTGAGATAACAAAACTTAATATATATAAAAAAAGTAGAAAGTAAGAAGTTATTTATTTTAATGCGACATTGGTGGAGATAAAGTTCTACATAGTTTGAGTTAGCTTGCATTTGGACCTAGCTACCAACAAGCGCTTACAAAGCACCTTAGACAAATTCAGATTAGTCAACTTATCTCGGAGAAAAAAATAAGCGATAATCAAGCTTTCTGATTAGATTTTAGAGAAGTAGTAACTCTTTCCCTAGTGTCCCAATTATATGTTTGGAGCAAATTAGCAAATGTATATCAGTATATTCATAGTTTTACTTTCATAACCTTGTCCGTTCTTATCTTACTTTGTGAACAAATAATTTCGGTACACCAATTAAGTTATTATATTATCTTTAGTTTAGTTATCAATGTTAAAGATCTAGCATAATTTTAATTTTGAGGTTCTGAATAGAGATTAAACTAGGCATGGGCACAAATACTCATTACTTGTCTCGTACTCGTTACTTGTCACGTACCCGTCTTGAAAAAACAAGTACTTGTTGTTGACAAGCCAAACAACAAATACTAAAAGTTTATTACTTATAAGTACAAGTCAAGTATCAAGTCATTAAAAAAAATTGATAATACCAACCTTATTTGACTCGTTATTTGCTTTAGTGTAGAATGATTTTGAATAAGTTATTTGTATTTATATTTTTATAGCTTATAACTTACACAAACCAAGAAGGTTTATTTTTTAAATGTTTGCCTTTTGAGATTTTGAATGTTTGGAACTTCGAATATTTTGTAATTTATATTGTATGAGATTATTTTATATTCGAATACTTTAGTTCAAGTATAGCAAATATCTTACAAGTAATAAATCGGATCAAGTTATTTGGTAAATAACAAAAAGCGGGTCGAGTTATTTACAAGTTGTTAGATTTTGGAAAAGTACTCGCTATAGCAAGTACTTGTTTTGAACAATTCGAGTATCAAATTCAAAATCCAAAATCCAGCTACTTGACCGAACCAAAACGAATCACAAGTACTTACTATTAAATTGTATCGCACTTTTTGTACCCTTGTTTCGTACGTCTTTAAAACTTAAATTTGAGCTATTTTTGGCCAAACATAAATTTCAATTCTTTTAACATGTGTGAATTTTCATCAAATATTTATTTGTTTTAACTTTTATACCTATATTATAATCTAAATTTTAAAAGTTACCGCGCCAAAAAGAAATTATCCTAACAAGAAAAGTATATATCTTTATCAAAAAAAAAAAAAGTATGTATATTTTCATATTAGAATGGAAAAAAGTTGTATGACGAGACAAAAAGTCCATCTTCGAAGAAGCAGAAGCCTCCCCTCGAAACGAACGACCAAAGGATCCAAGGAGACAACATAATCTGCTCATGTGCCAAAAGTCATCTTTCTCCATTCCTTTTCCATATTTTTATATTTTCAAACTTTACATGTTTTCTTCTTTCTTTTAATATATGGGAAATAACAAAATGATTGCTTTGCTTTGATCAACCGTATTTATTGTATGGGGAGCCAAGTGAGAACAACACCATTTTCTCTTTGCTTGCACTTACTCTTTTACTATTAGGATGAATCAGTGTTGGAAACTTCTTCGAAATCGCATTATTTTATATTGGGACCGCAAAATCATTAATCCAATAACACTGAATTTTATTTTAAAATTCATGTTTCCATAACACATGATTTGTTATTTTAAATCAAATTTTCCATATACTCCATCTAATATACCTCCTTAGAGAAAGGAATCAAATTATCACTCTCCTTTTTTTCTATTAGAAAAACAGTGGAACGCAACCTAATATACTAACTGTAAATAGTAAATCACTTTTTTTTTAATCTAATTAAATTTCAAAAACAATCTATACTATCAATTCACTTTTTCAAAAATGTTTAAATAGGGATCACATTTTGGTTTTCATTTCTCTTACAATTTTTAGATTCAAAATAACATCAACATAATCTTGTTGGCTACTAAATTTTACATACCAATACATAAAAATCCAAATCTTTGTTGAACAATAAAAAGTAATTACAATTTTTTGTTTTGCTTATAACTGATTATTAATTGAATTAAAATAAAATTTTATACCTTCAACATATTTCCGCTGCAATCAAATTTTTTCTTATTTATATTAACACTCAACTAAAATTTTCTAAGTATAATCAATTTGTACAATACACAATAAACGTTTTTGAAATTAAAAAGGCCAAATAAAAAATTATCTTGAAATAGACTACTGATCTTTTCTATCTTATTGACTTGGCCCTGCCTGTCATATTTTCTTTTCCATTTTTATTTTTATGTTTTCTCTAATTTGATAGAAAAACTATTTTTAGTGTGGATTTAGTGTACTTATAAAGAAAACATCAGATTTCTACAAGTAAGAAAGACATCCTTTAATTGAATTTCTGAATCATGAGATATGCACTTTCATTTACAATGAAGGTATAAAATTTACAATGAAGGTATAAAATTTCTTTTCTTTCATATTTCTCGTTATGAATCATGTTAAATGTAACCTATTATTTTCATTTAGATTTTAACATTTATGGTTTGTTTGCTATGTGGTTAAGAAAAATAAAGCTTTTTTTTTAATCTTTTGTAGTATTAGTTGTTTACCTAAAATAGCCAGCCACTTTTCATATTTATTTGTAATTCGTCTTTTTTTTTCTGTTGACGAAAACAGGACAGGTGACGAAAAAACCTTGTGTAAAATATGTCGGCACCGTAACTTTTTTTGACGCCAACAGCACATGTGGACCTAACGGACCTTACTTGTGTCTAAACGAAATGAAACAGCATCCTGGTATTCCGAAACGTGATAAGAATAGTATGAACCGTTGTGAATTTAGAGACAAAAAAATTTGTTCATGGGTGCAAATGTTATACGACCATTCCTTGCTAAGAGCATCTCTAATATAGTGTTCTTTAGTTAGTTTTTTTAACATTATAATAATACAAAATAGTGAGACTCGACAATCTTGGAAATTGTCCCTCCAATATCTTGATTAAAAGCACCAAAATTTATTCCATTGACATTTAGAAGATCTTGACTTCTTTTTTATCTCCTTCAAAATACACATTAGTAGATCCCTTACTCCAACAATTCTGCATAGCGAATATGAGAGCTTGAAATTCACTTTCTAACACATCACTTGTACTCTTTCTTTTTGTCTGTCCTGCTCCAAGATATGTATGTCTCTCATCCCCAATAATCCATCCCGCTCTAGAAGGTAGAATAGTATTGATCATTGATGAAGGAACCATCATAATTGCATTTCGTCCATCCTTCATCTAGTTTTTACCATCGTTTGAGGGAACCACTTGAGACACTAAGATTAGGTTGTTGAATCCTTAAGCTTTGAATATAACATGAATTCTCCATCCATTCTTTTGAATCAAATATTGACTTTCCAAGGTATATTTTTTTGTTGAAAAACCAACATATATATTCGCACTCGTCAACAATCTCCAAAGGATCCATATATAATGGAGGTTTCTTGAGATGATGAGTTCTTGATGAAGTGGTGAACGAGAAAATTGCTTTCAGTTTCTCCTCTAATATGTTGCTGCCGTATCATAAAAAGTTGGATTAGGAACTCCCGATGCCCTCCAAGTTGCATTAATCACAATTAAACAAACTAATTTGATTAAATTTTATACTTTGATTAAATTTCATAATTTGATTAAATTTTATCAAAATTAAAGAATACTTTGATTAATTTTTATATGTTAAAAATTTTTCCTAACAAACTAATTTTATATCTAACAAAAAACCAGGACTCATAAAAATAATAATAGAATTCCAAACATATATTGAAATTTGTGGTTCTTCTCATTTAAAATAAACTAAAATTCCCTTAATATTAGTTATATTAAAATTGGTATATTATATTTGATATAATTTATATAAAACATTTGTAGGTCTTCATATTTGACTGATATTCTACTATATGATTAGTGTATAGTATAGATGAAAAATAGACAAAACTAAAAAAACATGATGAACTATATATGTTATAATTTGTTTACTAATATATATACACTAGTTATACCAAACGAATGGTTAACTTCCATAATTTAATTTAAAATTTTAATTATTGATGCATATTATTATTTATTAAAAAGAAAACACTATATAAAATAGCTACAATAAACCTTAAATAAAATACTAGAAAGAGGAGAAAATATGCATTTTTTTGGCTTAGATATTATAAGTTGAAAAAGATACAAAGAAAGTAAAATCCTAAATAGGCTCTTCTTTGACGTTTCCAAGATGGCGGAATGTTTCATCGTTACTTATTCCACTGCTATTGACCTCTTGAGACTCGCCATGAACCTCTTGATTTAGTTTATGATATTTTCTTTTATTTCTTGCACGAAATCTCTTGTCTCTTTCTTCCTTTGTCTCATTCTTGTAGTGAGATGACATGTGTGCCGCAAACTTTTGAGAAGTGTCAAACACACCGTTGCATTTAGGACATGTATACGGACCGTATTTCTCACACGGTAGACTATGTGTCCGACCATCATAGTGATCATTTTCATTTTCTCCAGTCGTAGCCTTTTCAAAAACATTGGCTGATTCGGGTTTTCTCTTCAAAGATGGACCATATTGGTTAGGGTTATGCTTTGAAAACATATCGGAATGTTGAGGATATGTAAGATCTTGGTGCGGGAAAATGACATTAAGAGGTTCAGGAGACAGAATATTTGGACCATATTGGTTAGGGTTATGCTTTGAAAACATATCGGAATGTTGAGGATATGTAAGATCTTGGTGCGGGAAAATGACATTAAGAGGTTCAGGAGACAGAATATTTGGACCATATTGGTTAGGGTTATGCTTTGAAAACATATCGGAATGTTGAGGATATGTAAGATCTTGCTGCGGGAAAATGACATTAAGAGGTTCAGGAGACAGAATATTTGGACCATATTGGTTAGGGTTATGCTTTGAAAACATATCGGAATGTTGAGGATATGTAAGATCTTGGTGGGGGAAAATGACATTAAGAGGTTCAGGAGACAAAACATTTGGAGGATGAACTGTAGGATTCCAAAAAGTGGTTTTAGAAACCATGGCACGTTTGACACGTTCAGCATCATATTGAGATGTAACAAGCGTATTGGTAGGAACAATAGCTGTGTATCTATTAGTAATGGTTTGAGTAAAAGAAACTCGAGTGAGATGAGTATTATTATCATTAATAGGAACATAATCAGTACCAGAAACAGATGAAATGTTTCTTGTCATCATATGATAGGGTGAATTGTTAAACCCAAAAGAAGATGAAGAAGCATGTGAATTTTGAGAATAAGAAAAAGAAGGCGAAGAGGAATTCTGAATGAACATAGACTGAACCATTTTGGAATTCTGAATCATTTGGATGGGAACATAACCACTTTGGTTAGTTTCATCACCATGAAGGTTAAACTTATTTGGGAGAGAAGACATTTCGAAAGATAGAGACTAGATAGTATTTCGAAAGATAGATTGAGAGTATGTTAAACCCTTTTGCCTATGTACGTATTTATATATAATTCGCATATATAAAGTAAAGGTAACAAATCTCAAAAGGCAAATTAGTTTTAATATATGAAAGGAAACAAATCTAATTTATATTTAATTTTATTAGATTATATAAAATCTATAGAAGTAACATATCTGTAATGATTCATTTCCTCATTCTATTATATGGTATTATTATATATGTGGATGCAGTTGATTCTTGGATTTGGTAGTTGATAATATCCAGATTTGCATTTCTTATGTTTCTGTTTGATGTTATTTACTTTAGGATATATACATTCATGATTCATACATAGGGAATCTGTCGATGTTTTGTCGTGTATCTTACTTTTGTTTGATGATATATCATTTTGCATAGATCTGTTTCTAATAAATTTATTCGTTATTATTATTAAATAATTGTTTTTAGTTTGCATGGTGGCGAGATTTGCATTGAAATCTTATCTTATAAGTAATATCTCAGTAAATAAATATGTAAAATATATATCTTTTACTAATAATAGGGATTTTTGTTGAGGCTCCTCAAAGCTTTCACATCAACTTCATAAAATATTGTCACGTCAGCTTTACTAAATCCTATTTTGCAAAAGCAAAAAATAATGCCACGACAGTTCCATAACATCTCAACTTTCGATCTCATATTTCCATCTCATCACATCTTCTTCTAAATGCTTTGTCTTCCTTTTACATGATTACTCTACAAAACTTTGTTTCATCTTCTCAACGTTTTCATATTCGTTCTCGTACGAGGGGTTCACCGTAATAGTCACCGTAACATTTGATTTCCCCAAATGAGAATATTGCATGAATATCTTATGTTAAGATCTCTTTGGTCAACGGTAAGTCTTAACAATTAAATATATACTCTCTGATTTTATTTCATGTGAGATTGATAGTTTGAGTTCGCTTGAGATTCATAGATTACATATCTGACTGATTGATTGATTTGACTCAAATGTTATAGTCCAATATTCAAAGTCTGGATTGCAAAATCTTGAAATGTGTTTATTGCTTTCATATGAATGTCTCGCTGAAGTTAATGTTCTGTAAATAGTTATAGATTTCTTCAAAAGTCTGGAGATTATGCTTATACTTCATGAGAAATTATGACGATGAATTCTATGTATTGGTCAAGCTAAAACAGTGACTTTCGATTTGAGGCAAGACTCAAAACAGCCACTTTCGTTGGAAAACTGTTTGGTTTAGTAGCTGATGATCTGCAGACATTCAATGACAACATTTTGTCTGTTAGTATTTCTTAAGAAACCTTTTTGACATATTGGATTCATCTATACACAGTTTATAGATCTGCACTAGGGAACTATCAAAATGATATTTTTATTATTGTATAGATGCATTGTTGGTGCGGAACATCCGGTTTAAAAAAATGAAAAATAACAATAAGTTCTTGCAGTTACATTTGCGGTAAAATCATCTCTGTATCTACATAAAATCATAATAGTGCTTCTGAAATATTAAGCCTCTTAAAGATGTTTGGGGTAAGGCACATATTTTAACGCATGTGTAATTCTTTTCGTGCCCATATTTTTTCTCAATGTAATGGACACACTTGCAATATTATATATTGTAGTGGCGTTATTTGATGATCTCAATAGAGCTTTTTGGTAATAAAGGAGGCACTAGAATAATGATGTATAACAAAATCAAATTGAGATGCCTTCAAGACTTCAACAAATCAACTATGCAACAAAAACAAACGTAAGCTCCAACAGTTCTCTATTTGTTCATTATTACGAATCATTGTGTGATTACAAGAAAAGAAAGATAAGGTTGCATTTTTGTTCATCTTTGAATAGACAAATGATACAAGCATCCGAGACACTGCTTCTACCTCACAGGTATTGCAAGAGCTGTGGAAGAATGGTATCTCAATGGTTCACTTATTCCTAGTTCAATTCTTAAGTTTTTGTCTAGTTTCATCTTTGCTTTTAAAATTTTTTTGACATAACTCAACAAAATTATAAATAATGAAAATAATGAACAAAAACATTTTAAATTTTAAATGTAATTTTTTTCTTTCTAAAATTAAATACATTCTCGCTTCGCGCGGGCTCAGTCTTAATGTTGTTAAAAAGGGATAAAATAAAAGGGATGGATGACTACAATCTGGTAAGATAGATTTTTTTTTCCATTTAGTAAGGAAAAAATGAGAGGGCCACTTACAGTAGAACCTCTATAAATTAATACTCTATAAATTAATAACCTCTTTAAATTAATAATTTTTTCCGGTCCCGAGTTGGGCAGGTGTAAAAAATGACACAATTCGATAAAATAATAAGATAATAATTTAATTTAGATCCCTATGTAAATATATAGTTCCGTTAAAAACATAAATTAATAATCATATAACATTAAAAATATAATTAAGATAATCTAGTAAAATATGACTCTAATGTTGTTTGTTTATTTCTAAACTTGCATTCTTGTTGGAACTCATCTCTAATCTTTCTTATTGCATCAAAAACTTCTGGTGTTGTCTTCTCGAACTGCATCCAAAAATTATGAAGAGTTCTAGATGCGAGATGAAAAAATTTGGAAAATTAAAAGAAAAAGGAAATTTGACAAAAATTTGGAGATCAAAAAAATAAAAAAAATATGTAAATTATATGGTATAAAGAATTTTAGATAAAATAAATTTATAATAATGTGAAATTTATCAAAAAAATCTTATTTTAAATAGATTTTTATAAAATTTGTGAAAATTGTAAAATCTCTCTATAAATTAATAATTATTAATTTATCGATAAATTAATACTCTCTCTAAATTAATAAAATATCTTGGTCCCAATAGTATTAATTTATAGAGGTTTTACTGTAATTAATAAATTTGGAGGGAGAAACTTGTCTCCTTAACTTAGAGATACTTTTTAAATTATATAAAATTATATGCTCAAATAGTTCTGGATTTGAGCTGCAAAATCGCTAATAAGCATTACTTCATTTTTGTTTTAAAATTTTTATTTTTTTCCTACGACATGATGATACAAAAAATATTAAAGAATTTGGATGGGATTTAAATTCGGATAATGATACCAAAAAAAAATTCTAAATTTTAAGTCATGGTTAACTTTACTTTTGTTTTTCTGTAAATTTATTATTATTTTAATTTTAATTATGCCCAAGTGTCAAAGAAACTGTAAAAGAAATTGAATATTTTAAGTTCTTATGTTGCATGTCATGTGGGTTGTATAAAGAAGAAATTTCTCAAGGCTTTAATTCTGAGTTTTGTCTTCTTCCTCCTCTACATGAAAACAAATCACCAAGAGTTTGAGATGTACGAGTTATATAAAAAAAAAAAAAAAAAGAGAGAGTTTGAAATGTACAAGTTGTAGCTGAAATTTATGTAAGTGTTAAAAATAACAGGAGAGGCGGATAAGTTCAAAGGATACGAACATTCCTGTAGGATTTGTGTAATCAAAAGTCTTTTTAGTGGATTTTCGAGAAACTCTCAACTAGATGTAGTGATGTACAATTCCGGTTTTGGAGTGTGAGTTCTTAAAATTGTGTGTGCTTTTTCATTTATTTTCCTAATTTGATCAATCTTACACATGAGTGATCGATATCGAGAGTGATAGTGGTCGTTTTCATTTGAGAGATTTTATATGAGGTTCTCATATTTTTTAAGAAATCTATAATATTTTGTTCTCAATCTTTTTCTTTTCTTTTTGAAGATTTAGTGAAAGACCACCATTAATGATGTTTCATTCAGACCTAAATCTCTGAGAAAATTTATAAACTCTTTTTGATTTTTTGTTATTGGATTATGAGTTTCTTTTCATCTCTTTATTATTTTTTTGTTTCTATGTCTGAGTAGTTTCATATTTAGGTTTAGGGTTTCAAGAGAATCATTGAATCATGGAGCTAGCAAAGTATCTCTAATATTTATGTCGATCTAGCAGAGAAGAGAAGAAACAGTCACTTCTCTTTACAGATAAGTGAGATGTTACAATCAAATTTGTCTTCCTCTTTACCTTGAATCATCCAAATTTCAATTTGAGAAAAAAAAAAAAAAAAAATTCAACTTGAGCTCGATTCTATAAAATTACGGATTTAACCAAAACTACTACATCACCTAAGAAGAAATTACTTTTTTAAATCTCTTAATTAAGTAGTTTTAGTGAGAAAATTGTGCAAAGATATAATAAAGTTGTTACTTTTAGAGTGTTTAAAAAAAAAACTTTATCACCATCCACAAAAGGTCGTACCAACAAATAGTTTGGCCAATATGGATGGCCTCGGTTTCATTCTGAATGAATGTGCGTCCATCACTTTGCTTCCACTTACAATGCTTTTTTCCCCTAAAGATATTACATACTAGAAATAATAAATACAATACATTACAATATTTTCTAACCAACTAATTAAATGTTAATTAACCGGACTGCACGCTAATCTCAAAATCAGTAAAACGTTTATAGTGACCAACATAGAAATATAATAGATGCTGACACGAGAACAAATACAATATATAACATTTTCATCCCTAACTTCAACCAACACCACAATAGTTAGTTATTGTAGAAGATCCAAAAAGTCATTATAATGTTAAGTACATGTATATATTCAATATGACTTCATTGAAACATAAGTTGTGATCAATGATATATGCTAAGAACATATTAATTCTATGTATACTAGATAGTAGATACCATAGCTGAGCAAGGTCGAATTTTAGTTAATTGTTATTTATAAACTGTGAAAAGTCGAAATGTGTTCACATGGCTCAAACAAAGAAGTATATATGTGTTTTGTTGTGAAACTTTTGATTTATACTATTTTTAGAATAAAGTAAAGAGAAATAAGATCTAACCTACCCAAGTTATTATCAATTGTATCCGCCAAATGCATCCCACTAAAGCACACTACTTCACTTTGAATTTCTCTTTCTCTTCTTCCAGAAGAATTCTCCTTTTATCATTGATCTAATCTACTGACCGTTTCCACTTTAAAACCAAAGATTTTTGTATTAAGAAAACTTAAGTCTAACAGTTTATTCTTATATTTGGTTAAAGTTAAAAGTTTAATTTTATATTTAAACAATAAAAAGATAGTGAATTCGTGCTTGAATGGTTATATAATTTCTTTACCCAACAAAAGTCATTTAACGGAGTATAAACTCTAGTTCGGATTTTGATTTTGATAGCTATATATATATCCATTAAAAAAGAATGCAATACATAATTTGCTACTAGTTTGACTTACGTTTTACATTATAGTATTAAATCAAAGCTGTAATTTACGTAAGATATAGGAAACGTTTTTCTTCTCATCTTACACAAATAAAATATAAATGGATGAAGAAGAATATTTCCCACTTATTTTCATTAGAAATTAGTTTTGTATACCAACAAAAACAAGTTTTTCTTTCATAAAAAAAATATCGTGGGCCCAAAAAAACGAGGAAAATAAATTTTTTACCTTGCGTACACTCCAAACCTATTTTTTCCAATAAATTTTCAGCTCACCACATAACTTTCAAGGAACCAAATCAGAAGTTTATTTTTCTTACATTTGTATAATTGATGTATACAAATTCCCACCGTTAGCTATTTTGGCTTATTATATAATTAATACTAGATGATTATCCAGATTTAATTTCTATTTATTGTATTTAAAAATATTGTATATCTATTAGATGTATACTTTTTTTTTACTTTTATCAAATTTAGAGATCTATGAAAATGATACTACGAATTTGTTAGGCATCCTTAATATTTATATTTTAATGTGTAGTATATAAATATCACTTGATCTAGATGTGACGCAACATACATAGTGACCGATCCTTCCATGACGATATATCATATAAAGTATGCTAGCTAGTCGAACCAACCCTCGTTCTCCCAGTAAAGTGGTTTTGCTTTTTATATTCTTTGCAAACATTTTTTTACTATATTACAAACGCATATAAAAAAGTTTGAAGTTATAAGTTACAACACCAGTTTGTTATAATGAATGTAAAAAATAGACTAAACATAAATGCAACGAACACAAACAGATATACGTAGCTCACCGACAAAGTGTTACGTTGACACAAGTAAAGAATACCGATTTTATTATCCCAGACGTAAATAATATCTTGTTTTAGATTTATAGAGAGTTATATATAGAGTTATAAGTTAAATGTGGAAAAGGATCTTTAAAGGTTACGCCACTATTTAACATAGATCAGGAAAATGCCGAAAGTGAAGAGGATAGAGACTTTTAACTAACAATTTTTATTTATCAATATAACAGATAGTTTCGATTTTATAGTAATAAAAATTATGTTCTAATATTTATAAATGGTGCATATAATCTTTTTTCTAGCATTGAACAAACAATAACAATAATAATAAGACTTTTTTTGTTTTTTTTTTTGCATATGTAATCACGATGATGAACGAATTCACATATAATTTCTGACATAGTCTCTCATAAAATATAAAATAATAAAAACTAAAAAAAAATTGTGAATTTCTTGAAATGTGTGAGAACCTCACATAAAAATCTCTCAAAGTCTCTCGAGAGACTCATCCATGAGGTTTTTAAAAGTTAAAACTAAAAAAAAAAAAAAAAAAAATCTTATACTCTAACATGCAAGATCACAATAAACAATAGTCTTTTTATGTTTTTTTTTTTTGGTCAGTTTTATGCTCTATCTACTTCTCATATCTATGCACTAAGAGGCTGATTGGTTGCAAATTGTAAGGACTTTAGATAGTTCTAAAGTCTTAATAGTTATTTTTTAACCAATTACATTTTAAAATTTTTATTTTTTTAAGCTTTTAAAAGTCTAACTGCATCTTCCTCTTTATTATTAGTGTAAATTTTAAAAGTCTCATAAATGAGCCTTATAAGGCTGTAGAAAAAATATGAAGTTATGGACAAATATTTTAAATGATTTTTGTTTTGTTTTTTAATTAGAAAGGTCAATTCAAAATAAATAATAAGTTATAGTTAATTAATAACATGTAATACAACAAATAAACTTTGTTTCAAATATTTTTATTTTGTTGATATATATAACATATAAATATATTGTTTTATATTTGTATTAAAAATAATATTTTGCGTACTAAATAAAATATGTGAAACAATTTCAGCAAATAAAAAACTTATAAATAAAAATTTAACTTGTCCATTTTAAGAAAAAAAAAATCACAAACTATTTTCATCTAATTATTTTATCTTTGTAACTTGTAATGCTTTATATACACAATTTTGTAGCATTTGTTAATAAAGTAAGTAACAAAACTCAATATTTAAAATAAAAAATAAAAAAATAAAATAACGAGTAATAATCGATCAAGAATCATTCAATAACATTGGAGAAAATTTCAAAAAATATATATATATACATACATATATATATATTTAAAATCACAGTTTTTACAGCTTTTTGTTATCAATCAGACTTAAATAATAACCAAAATTTTTACAGTCTCTACAGTCAAAGTTGTTACAGCTAAAGTAAGAGTCTATTCTAAAAGTTTTTAGGAATCGGCCCCTAAATCTTAAAGAAAATGCATAAATCAAATATTATACTTTGCACTTTGCAGAAGTCTAATTCTCGTACTAAAACACGTGGGGACCCACAAACACTGGATGTTTAATTCTGATCGTCATTTTCCACTACTACAGATGCAAGTGGTGGACATATATATACACATTGAATACTCATATATATGTGCGAATGCGTATATATACTATGAAAGGCACACAATCGATATAATAAGTTATTCTAACATTTAACACGAAAAAGAAAAAAGAACAATATTCACCATGGTTCAGGCCGGTGGTCATAATCCTCCCGGGTCGGATCTAAACCCGACGACTCATATGAACAAATTCGCTTGCAGGTGTGCCGTTGTTGCGTCCATCATTTCTATCATCTTCGGATACGGTATACCAATTCCTAAATATCATACAAATATATCTATTTAAAGGAATTATATTTTATGATTTTTTTTTTGATATAAATGAATCTTAAATTATTCATAATAATCATTTTTCTTTGTTTATTGTGTTTTGTCCTTAGATACGGGAGTCATGAGCGGAGCTCAGCTCTTTATAAGAGAAGATCTGAAAATAAACGACACACAAATCGAAGTTTTATTAGGAATCCTCAATCTATGTGCTCTCGTCGGATCACTAACGGCTGGAAAAACGTCTGACGTCATCGGTCGGCGTTACACGATTGCTCTCTCCGCCGTGATATTCTTAATGGGCTCGGTTCTTATGGGCTACGGCCCAAACTATACCGTTTTGATGCTTGGAAGATGTATAGCCGGAGTTGGTGTAGGTTTTGCTCTCATGATAGCTCCGGTGTACTCTGCTGAGATAGCCTCTGCTTCACACAGAGGCTTCCTCACTTCTTTACCCGAGCTTTGTATTAGTCTTGGGATTTTACTAGGCTATGTCTCAAACTACTGCTTTGGGAAATTGGCGTTGAAGCTAGGTTGGAGATTGATGCTTGGAATCCCAGCGTTGCCTTCTTTAATATTGGCTTTTGGGATTACAAAAATGCCTGAGTCTCCTAGATGGCTTGTGATGCAAGGTAGGTTAGAAGAAGCCAAGAAAATAATGGTTTTAGTATCCAACACAGAAGAAGAAGCCGAAGAACGTTTCAGAGACATTTTAACCGCTGCGGAAATAGATGAGACGACAGCGGTGAAAGCAGTTAACGGCAGCGTTACGAAGAATCACGGTACAAGTGTGTGGAGAGAGTTGCTGATAAAACCGAGACCTGCGGTGCGTTTGATCTTGATCGCGGCCGTGGGGATTCACTTTTTTGAGCACACGACGGGGATTGAAGCCGTCGTGTTGTATAGCCCGAGGATTTTCAAGAAAGCTGGAATAGTTTCGAAAGACAAGCTATTACTAGCCACGGTTGGTGTAGGTTTAACTAAGACTGTTTTCATAATATTAGCTACTTTCTTGCTTGACAAGGTAGGTCGGAGAAAGCTTCTGTTGACAAGCACTGGTGGGATGGTTTTAGCGTTGACTAGTTTAGCGGTTAGTCTCACAATGATTCAGCGTTTCGGACGGTTGGTATGGGCGTTGAGCTTGAGCATCGTCTCTACGTACACGTTTGTAGCGTTTTTCTCAATTGGGCTTGGGCCTATCACTTGGGTGTACAGCTCGGAGATATTCCCGTTGAGACTTAGGGCTCAGGGAGCGAGCATATGCGTTGCGGTTAATAGGATCATGAACGCAACGGTCTCTATGAGTTTTCTGTCAATGACAGAGGCGATCACGACAGGTGGTGTGTTCTTCGTGTTCGCTGGAATCGCGGTGGTGGCATGGTGGTTCTTCTTCTTTATGTTGCCGGAGACGAAAGGCTTGCCATTGGAAGAGATGGAGAAGCTTTTTGGTGGTGGTGATGCTCGTGGTGATCGCGACGGACTAGAGATTCAAACTAAGAGAGTAAACAATTACATTTGATTATCATTGTTATAGAATGATTTGGCTTATATTGTTTTTGTCAATGTGATTTGGCGCACGTGTTGTATAATAATGTGTGATTTTCTAAGCAGGTGAAATATCGTAAAATTCATCTATTTATTTATGTTAGTTCTTGAAATGATATATATGTTTGTGTTTGCGTGAAAATTCTGTATTTTTATGTAGACAATATGCTGCAAAATAGTACCGATACGAATATATATACATGTTGTTATCAGAATACAGTTCAAAATAAAAATATATATCGGTGGTTTTTTAAAATCATATATATAATGAGAGAGTTCTCTCTCCATCTAGAGTGTCCACATCATCATCTTAGTCATCCAATAAAAATAAAACATGTCATCAAATAATTTTTTTATTTTTGTGTTTTTATTAAGAATTAATTACATTGTACAATTTTTCATTAGCATTACTTAAATATAGTAGTTAATGAGTATTCAAGATTTAACAATAAAAAACAATAAAAGAAGTGAAAGTAAAAAAAAAAGAGTATTAAAATCATATATATATATATATATAACACTTTGTAACTATATTTTTCTCTCTTTCCGGTGAACAACCATGAATATGTATTCTCCAAGGTTTATGTCTCATTCTTCCATTCTTCATTGACAAGTTGACGCTTTGGTGAAGATCCGGCAAAAATTTGGCATAAATCCGGCAAAACTTATAGTTCTAGCTATACGATGAAAAACCAGCGAAAATGGTAATAACCCGGCAAAGAACATGTGACAATTGGGCCAAAAATATAACAAGTTACAAAATTGTATCATACCAATAAATATCTTAATTCTCACAAACAATAATAAAACATTTATATATAGTTAAATAACATATATTAAAATATTTTTTGATTCACGTGAATATAAAAATAGAGCTATAACTTTCTCATTATGGTCATGGTAGCTAGATTATTAAATGATACATATCATATTAATGGATATGACACACCTCAGTATTTTTAGTGTTTTTTTGCTGAGACAAATTTTGTCTCTCACATAATTTCTCGATTTTGTATTGCCTTTTAGCTAAAACTCCTATGATATTATATCTGTATATATATATATATATGCTACCAGACCCGACCTTCGATATTAAGACCTGACCTATGATATTAAGCCCATTATCAAACAAACTTTTAAAATAAAATTCACACTTAACGGAGGTGCATGATTTGAAGTTTTGAACCCTCCACCACTAAAAGAATATATGTATGCAATATTACCACTATACCAGACAAGACTTTCAGGAAAATAATGCCTCTAATTTATTGCCCAAAACATCAGTTTCATGTGCTTTAAGGTCATGATCGGACCAGCATGCTACTGTCAAAATCATTCACACGCAGTCATGACGTTGCATGTACTTCACAGTAATTTATGTTGCAAAGTGGAAACCAATACGAGAGATCAAAAGAGTTTTGTATTACTTTGTTTTTTGGAAGGCACTCTTGGAGCATTAAGATTGCACAAGGACCTAGGATATCAAAATTAATTTTGGCTAGGGAAATATTTGGTGGGGATGTTGCTGTTTTGCTGTTTTTTCCGGTAGTGGAAGGTTTGATTTTTGGCACCAAAAAAGTAATTAGAGATTGATCTAAACGTGGTTTTTGTGGATATGATGAAAATAAAGATTTGGATCTATATGATAAACTTCAATCAGATTTTTTTATTATACTTGATCCAGATCCAACGCGAAGAAGGAACCTTGATATATATCCATGATGTCCAAAGATAGCCTTCCAAAAAACCAAAGTAATGTAATGTGAAACTCGTTTGATACACCATATTTACATATCACTATCTCATTTGCATAAACAAAAAAAAAACGATGTAAATTTTAATTTTTTGTAATGCTGGTAAAAAAAAAAAAATATTGATATAAAATCACTAGTCTCAAACTTTTCATTTCTCAAAATTTGATGTTTAGTTTCTTATTTATACACGATATATTTCAACTTTTTGCTCTCAGTTGGTCAAAATGATACGTTTCAAATTAAGATTCCAATTTCTTAAAACATCTGTTTTGAGTCTTTTGACCGTTATGAGAGTACGTGCTAAACTTTTCATTCCTAAAAATTTAATGTTTAGTTTCTTAAATTGGTTATAAAGGATGTTTTTTTTTAAGTTTGTCCATATACACTTTTTTTTTTTAACATTGTCTAAATACACTTTTCAAATAATCAAAATCCAAAAATACTCTTAAATATATAATTTAATAAAATAAATTAATTTGAAGAAATAAAGAGAGTCAGCCAAAAAAAAAAAAAAGTCAAAAGAAAAAAATGGCAACTGGATATACACTTCTCTTAAAAAATTATTAATTAAATTAAATAAAAAAGATTTAACAAATACTAAAAAAGTAATCACATCTTTCACATAATTTTTTTCCTTCTCCGAAAGATTTTTTTTGTGTTTTTTTTTTAATTTTCGTCGTCGTCGATACCAGACCGAAGAAAGTGTTTTTTCAAACGGTGTCATCCTCCTCTGAAATCTCCTGTGTCAACCTAATCAACTTATTTTATACTAAACCTAGTTCTAAACTAAGTAGAATACATATTCTAAACACCGTAGAACATAATCTTAATAAATATTCAATTTTTTATTATAGATTTAGACATTGATGTTAACGATTTAATAAATATTCAGTTTCCATAAATATATGCAATTCAGTTTCCTTTTTTACGAAATTTTGAATTATGCAGAATTCATCTTCTAAATTTTGTAGAACATGATCAAACCGTAGAATACGTATTCTAACACTCCGTAGAACATAATCTTAGTAAATATTCTTATAATAGATTTAGATATTTATATTATAAATATTCAGTTTCCATAATATATTTGATTCAGTTTTATTATTTTACGAAATTCTGAATTATGCAGAAATCATCTTCTAAATTTTGTAGAACATGACCAAACTGTAGAATACGTATTCTAACATTCGTAAAAAATAGAGTAAAGTTCATAATACATATTCTACATTTTGTAGAATATAGAGTAACTTGCAGAATATATATATTCTAAACTTCGTAGAATTTGAATTCTAAACATCGTAGAATAGAGACGAGTTATAAATTCCATAGAACATGAAAAGTATGTAAAATACGTCATCTAAATTTACTAGAACGTGTACAAGATTTAGAACGTGTATTCTAAAAAATCTAGAACACATTTAATATGAAATTAACATCAACAAAATTTCCTTAAACTAGACACGGCTTGTCTTTTTTAATTCACAACTTACCTTTTAAAAAAAAAAATTGTTAAAACTATTTGAAAGGGTAAATTTGACATGATTGACAATTAACAAAAAAAGTGTATATGGACAAACTCAAAAAAAAGTATCCTATATATACAATTTCCCCTTAATTATTTTATACACAATATATTTCAACGTTATGCTGTCAGTTGGTGAAATGATACGTTTCAAATTAAAAATTTAATTTTCTAAAACATCTGTTTTGAGTATTTTGACAGTTATAAACATAATCATAGTTTCTTCTAAACTGTTTCCTTTTTCAAAATATTTCATAAAATATAGGACTGTTATCTTTATTCGTAATGAGATCGTATGGTAAACAAAGATGTTTGTGAAAATTCCTGTGTGGAGATCACATGCAAATAGTTTGGATGAACCTAAAACACAACCCTTAGCAACTTAAGAATCTGAGTAAAATATAAAAATACATATTTTATTGACTATATAATGTTAAAGCAGATTCAATAATGAAGAAATGGAACAAGCTCAAGAGTTGTTTTCTTGCTGATAATGATCGATCCAGTTTCTTCTAAGTCGATGTCTTTCACAGTCTTCCCTTCAGGCAATCCCCAATCAAAGAAGTAAAGCAAATTCAACAGACCTAATTCCACATTGGTGATTCCCATCATCATCCCTGGACAGATTCTTCTACCAGAACCAAATGGTAAAAGCTCAAAGTTTAGTCCTTTATAGTCTATGACACTATCAAGAAACCTCTCAGGATTAAACTCATCTGGGTTTGTCCATATTTTCGGATCGCGAGCGATCGAATAAATGTTGATAATCATCTGAGTTTTTGCTGGAATATCATAGCCTTGGATTTTGACTTGAGACATTGTCTCTCTTGGTAGCAAAAGTGGAGCTGCTGGATGTAATCTGAATGTTTCCTTAACCACAAGTTTGATGTAGTGAAGCTTTGTGAGATCATCTTCTGTGATTATCTCCTTGTTATCACCGAGTATTGTTCGAATCTCTTCTTGCACTTTCTTCATCACTCTCGGGTTTCGAATCAGCTCTGTCATTGCCCAAGATAGAGTAACAGCACTTGTGTTCACTCCAGCTAGAAATATGTCCTAATACAATCACAAAAACGTAAGCTCAAATGACAAGGTGTTAGGTAGGGCCGACCATGAAATTTAAAAGGCTCCAAGCAAAACATTTTGGAGGTCATTCATATACTATAATATTTTGTTTGAAAACAATTAAAGCCTATTTGTATACAAAATTTTAATGTTAAAAAAATTGGGTATATTTCCAAACTTGTAAATTATAGTATAGTTTGCAAAAGTTTGACAAAATTTAGTGTATCCTAACAAATTATCCCAATTTTGAATGGCAAAAAAATTGGGACACTAGGCCGAGGAAGATTTACCGAGATGATTCCTTTGAGATGATCTGTGGTGAGTTTGAATGAGTCTCCATCTTTCTCTTGCTTCTTCATTAGATCAACCATCACATCAACAACATCAGAGCTTTCTGAAGATACTCTTCTTTGAGGCATAAGATGATCATCGAGCACATTCTGAAAGAAAGTGTCAAGTTCCGAGAAAACATTGTTCAATGTCTTGTTCTGCCCGGAGATACGGTCCATAAGCCAACCTACTCCAGGGAAGAAATCAGAGAATGCAACACCATCAATGAGCAACTCAAACTTGTGAACTAGTTCCTCAACATTGTGCTCATCGATGAACTCGCAGTTGTGGATATTTATCCCAAACGCGAGCCTACATATGCTACTTGCGATGAGTGTGAAAAGGGTCTTTTTCAGATTCACCGGAGATCGTGTCAGAGCTGACTCCTTCAGTTTCTTGACCATCAAGTTGTTCTCTTCCTCTCTAATAAACCTGAAAGACTTAAACTTTTTCACGTTTAAGAGTTCCATAACCACGAGCTTCCTTAACGATTTCCATTCCTCACCATAAGGAGCGAATCCTATGTCTTTGAAGTTGTAAGAGACCATTCTGGTCGCTACAGTCTCTGGTCGGCTGCAACATTCAAGATCGTGGGTTTTGAGAGCTTCTTCTGCTCCTTCTTTTGATGAGATCACGACCACGGGAACAAATCCGAAACGGAGAAACATCACTGGTCCGAACTTTTGGGCGAGGTTTCGAAAACATGTGTGAGGCAGTCCGTTGAGGTTGTGTAAGTTTCCGATGATCGGAAGCTTCTGCGGGCCCGGAGGAAGCTTACATCTTTTGAGCCTTTTAGAGAAGGTTGATAAGGAAACTAAGAAAATGGGTAAGAGACAGAGGAAAGAGAGCAAGATTGACATTGTTTGATGTTTTGTGTTTTGTGTTTTTTTTTGTCTTCTTCTTTCTTTGTGTTTCGAATGAAGAAGAGAGTTTAGATAAGGGGATATATATATATAGAATTATAGACACCTGGTATTTCTTAATGTAATATTTAAATATTCTAAGAAGGTAATGTTATCACCAAAAACGCGTAAAGAAAGATAACATATCATATATATATGGCTTACCCTTTAAGTTTTAACAAAGAAAAGAAAAACATCTCCTAAATGGAGATTTTATGAAAAATATGACATTTTTAACCAGCAAAAATAGTAAAGAATTGTAACATTTTCTAATGGAAAATGAAAAAAAATTAGACCAATTTTATATTTTACCAAAAAATCCGTTTAATTAACTACTTGGTGACTTTTCCGCAATTTATATACTAGGTGATGATTTGTGCTAATGCAAAATATAAGTTAATTCGTAAGTTTATTAATTGACAAAAAAATTATTTTATTGTACATAGCAAAAAAAATATATATAATTTTTGAGTACTTATAAATCTATATTTGTTTTGTAGTTCATGTTGATGTGACCTATTATACGCCCAGAAGCGTAACTAATATAAGACGATATTTGAAGTCTTTCATTCTATTTAACTAATATGGAATAAAAAAATGTGTCTTTCATTCTATTTAACTAATATGGAATAAAAAAATGTATAACAATTCCCTCAAATAGCATCGAATGATGTTTTTGTTACATAATTAACACACATTTTTATTTAGGACAAAAAATTTTAAAGGATAGAGGGTAAGATATGTCACAAAAACTATAATTTGTGCTATTTTTTTCTTGCAGTGACACATAACAAAGAATATATTTTAATCTTTCGTTTTTCACATATATAGAAGATAATACCAAATTGACTTCTATATATATAGTGCTACACCATCAAACAATTCTTAAAATATTCAATTAATTATTATTATATTTTTATCTTAAGTTACTAATAAATTTAGTTTAACATAATATAATTATTTAAGGGATAATTTAAGGGCAATTCTAAAAAATAGCACAAAATATAGTTTTGTGACATATTTAGCACACATTTTCATTTAGGACACAAATAATATTTTTATTAGAGAATTGTTATTTTTATGGTTTAGGATTTAGTAAACCCTAAACTCTAAACCCTAAATCTTACCCCCTACCCCCTAAAAACTAAACCCTAAATACTAATATAGTTAACCCAAACAAAAAAAATTAAATTATGAACTTTATAAAATGTTCTTTTTGTCCTAAATAAAAATGTGTTAATTGTGGAACAAAAACATCATTTAGTGCTATTTGAGGGAATTTCTCATGATTTAAACATATTTTACTAGACAGAATAATTATTTTGGTAAAATCAAAATTTGGTCAAATATGATTTGATTTACCTAGTAATTAACCAAAGCATGTAAAAACATGAAATCCCTTTCCAAAAAATCAACATGTTTGAGCCGGCATAAAAAAGAAATCAACATGTTTGATGTTTTCCCAAAGTTCTAGAAATTTAAACAATTTACTTAATTAAATATGTTGAGTCGTTGACATACAAATAAAAACCCAGTGGTATAAGATCACAGAGATGGTCTACATAACTTTTAAGCAAATAATATAATTTTGGTCAACATGTTTAATTAAGTAGTTAATTTAAATTTTTAGAGGGAGTGGGTGAAAACATGTTGACCAAAACTAAATTATTTGACATATAGAAAAGAAAAAAAAATCTTTTGTAAAAATGAATACTTTTCAGCAAAACAGAATTGTAAAGAAAAATAACATTTTCAAAACAGAAACTGAAGTTTTAAATATTTATATTAACACATGTCACGATCTAAAATAAAATTTAACTCATGTCGTTATTTCTTGAGTTATAATTTGACCAATAAGAAACAGTACAACTAATTAAAGTACGGAAAAATATGGAGAAATAGGAAACATTGTGTTTTATGTAAGAAAAATCTTACAAACATGGACAATTCTTATGACAATTCTCTTACAAATATGTTTGAAAATTCTTATGAAACTTCTTAAGAAAATATTAATCAAAAGTTAGAAAATTCTTACAAACATGAAACAAACAAAAAACAATTTTTGAAAAGAAAACTGAAAGTATCAATTGACAAATAATTCAATGATTTAAAACTATAGATATTGAAATATACTTCTTTAGGTTTTGACTTTTGAGCAAAGGTGAATGTTTCTTTTTTACCAATTTACCGTAATAACCACACCAACTGAAACTAGTTATTTTTTTCTCAAGTTGCCAAATCCAAAAAAAAAAAAAAACATGTGGGAAGATCTGAGGTATGATTTGATCGAACGGACCAGATTAAACTGTAGATCTTCCTAAGAAAGGTAAGAAATAATATGCATGGGTTTGCGTGGAAATGATTCAACATTCCTTTAGCTCCTGTCTCCTGATATCACGGAGCTAAATTAGTTATTACAATTAGCAACTAACTCAAAACTGTTATTAAGACAGCGAGAGAAGAGGCATGTTTCTCGGAATGAAGACAGAGCAAATCTCAAATCTTTACTTGTTCTCCTTTCCCTATAATCATTTTCGCATCTAATGCCCCAAAACTCTCTCTTTCTTTATTTCTCTCTCCCTTTAATCTCTTCTTCTAAGGTACATTTTCGTGTTAATCTCCTTGTATTAATCTCTCAAATTTAGCATTACGTGTTTTTGTTAATTTGTTAACGTTCTAACGAAACATAATAATGAGACAAGAAGAGTTATGACCAAACGACTAACAATGTTTTTGTTTTGAATATGATTTTGTTTCTACGTTTTATTCTTGTTCTTAGACAAATTGAGTGGTTAAGGGAGAGAAGACGGGGAGTTTCTATTTCCGTTACCGGAATATTTTAATCTCCGATGGCTTCTTCCCCTCAATCTGCTCCTCCTCCAACAAATTCAACCTCTTCTCCATCTCCACCGTCTAATTCCAATTCAACCTCCTCTTCTCCTCCATCTCCTCCTCCTCCTCAAGGAGACTCATCATCATCTCCACCTCCTGATTCCACCTCTCCACCAGCTCCACAAGCTCCTTCTCCTCCTAACTCCAACAATAATTCTCCTCCACCACCGTCACAAGGCAGTGGAGGAGGAAATGGCGGCAGTAATAATCCTCCACCGTCTCGTGGATCCCCTCCTGCACCTCCTTCTAGAGCTGGAGATAACGGTGGTAACAGACCGTCCCCGCCTGACAACAGTGGCGGCTCTCGCTCGGACAATACTCCTTCTGGTGGAGGAAGCAGCAACAGCGGTGGTGGAGGAGGAGGAGGAGGAGGAGGTGGTGGAAGTAATACGAATATTGGGATCATAATAGGTGTCTTAGTCGGAGCTGGACTATTGATGATCGTGCTTATTATTGTTTGTCTAAGACGCAAAAAGAAGAGAAAGGATCAGTTTTACCCTGAATCCATGAAAGGTGAAAACATATATATATTTATTTATTTATAGTTTTATGTTTATATCAAAAGTTTCAACAATTCAAAGCTTAGGTTTCTTCATATATATTTGTCTTAGGAAATCAATATCAATACTATGGAAACAACAACAATGCTGCTTCACAGAATTATCCAAACTGGCATATAAATTCTCAAGGCCAAAGCCAACAACCTCCTGGTGGTTGGGGAGGCGGTGGACCATCACCGCCTCCTCCACCGCGTATGCCTACAAGCGGAGAAGATTCCGCCATGTATTCAGGCCCATCACGTCCTGTTTTACCTCCTCCTTCGCCTGCTCTAGCTCTTGGATTCAACAAGAGTACTTTTACTTACCAAGAGCTTGCGGCCGCAACAGGAGGGTTTGTGGATTCTAACCTTTTGGGACAAGGAGGATTTGGGTATGTCCATAAAGGGGTTTTGCCTAACGGGAAAGAAGTCGCGGTTAAGAGTTTGAAATCGGGTAGCGGACAAGGAGAGAGGGAGTTTCAAGCTGAGGTTGATATCATTAGCCGTGTGCACCATCGGTATCTTGTTTCTTTGGTTGGATATTGCATAGCTGATGGACAAAGAATGTTGGTTTATGAGTTTGTTCCTAACAATACTTTGGAATATCATCTTCATGGTTAGACACTTTAAAAACTTATAACACAAATTTTGTTTGTTTACTCTAATCTATAGATTCAAGAAAGCTGTAATTTGTGTTGTTGTTGTTGTTGTTGTGGCAGGGAAGAATCTTCCGGTAATGGATTTCTCCACAAGAATGCGTATCGCCTTAGGTTCAGCGAAAGGACTTGCTTATCTTCATGAAGACTGTAAGTTTCAACATTTTCTTAACCAATGTTGCCATAAAACAGTTTCAAGATTTGTCTCTGACTAGTGATTTCTTTTTGGCTGAGAAAACGACATAGGTCATCCTCGAATCATTCACCGTGATATCAAGTCTGCAAACATTCTCTTGGACTTCAACTTTGATGCAATGGTGATAAATTAGTATCTGCAAGCTTCAACTTTTGTTTAGACCACATTGCTAAAGATGAGGAACTTTTTGCATTTGTTTTAATTAGGTTGCTGATTTTGGATTGGCTAAGTTAACTTCTGATAACTACACTCATGTATCTACTCGTGTGATGGGAACATTCGGGTAAGCTTTTTAACGTATTATATTGCCACTCAAGAAACATTAATTTTCTTAGGCTGATTCAATTTGCTTCTCTGTCACAAACATGTGTAGATATCTTGCTCCAGAATACGCATCGAGCGGTAAATTAACAGAGAAATCCGATGTTTTCTCTTACGGAGTAATGTTATTGGAACTGATCACTGGAAAACGACCAGTTGATAATAGCAGCACCATGGACGACACCTTAGTAGATTGGGTATGTAACATTTAACACATGTATTGTGTATGTTTTTCGCCTTTTTAATATTTTTTTTTTGCTAAGTGTGTAAATATAATTGAAAAATGAAGTGTTTAGGTGTGCGTTTTCGCCTTTTTCGGGTACTGATTATTACATTTTGATTATGAAAACAGGCTAGGCCTCTTATGGCTCAAGCACTAGAAGATGGAAACTTTAATGCACTCGCAGATGTAAGGCTTGAAGGCAACTACAACCCGCAAGAAATGGCTCGGATGGTGACTTGTGCCGCTGCTAGCATTCGTCATTCTGGACGTAAACGCCCAAAGATGAGCCAGGTGAATCAAAATTATAACTCAAATACCATAATTTTGGTCAGATAATGTAGCGGAAGGTTTTAGGGATAGATGCAAGGATATTCATTTAGTTTAAGAATGTCCAAATAAGCCAAATCTTCTTCTAAATATATCCAAATATATCTCTGCATCATCAGATAATAACAAAAATGTTTTGGTTTGTTCAGATAGTAAGAGCATTAGAAGGAGAAGTGTCACTAGATGCATTGAACGAAGGAGTGAAGCCAGGAAACAGTAATATTTACGGGTCAATGGGAACAAGTTCGGATTATAGTCAAACATCTTACAATGCAGACATGAAGAAATTCAGACAGATAGCTTTGTCTAGCCAAGAGTTCCCAGGAAGTGACTGTGAAGGATCATCTAGTAATGATTCAAGAGAGGTGGGAATTAAAAGCCCACCTGCTCCTCCTCAATGAGATGAGATTGATAAAGAGAAGATGGAGATTTTGGGGGGGTTCTGTTATGAGATTAGAGCCATTGTAAGGAAAAAAGCAATGTCATTGATTGATTGGATTTTTTTTTTTTTTTTTTTTTTTAAATTGTTATGTTTAGATTGTTCTGTTACGTATATGATTTTATGAAACAGATTACTACTGTTTGGTTCACCACTCTGAGATTTTGGTTCGGTTTGATTTTTTGGATTTGTGTCTCCAAACATTAATCAAAGTGACAAGCTTTTCGAACTTTTTTTGGCGTTATGATGTTGTTAGTTTACTACATATTCTTTCAAGTTCTTTCGATGTGGGTCATGTCATGTGATTGATAATCGGAAATGATTTTCTGTTTTCATAAATTTTCAGAAATATTATATGGGTCAAAACATTTTTATGGAAATATTATTTTTTTACTAGCTTATAGTAAAAGTTGTATGGGACAAGAAGAGTCAAATACACATCATTCGAATTTAAGCATAAGGTGATACAGAGAGATATTTGGATATATCTTTATTATTAATTTTATTATTATTTAGATAATTTCCTTATTTATTTATATTTATCTTTTGGGAGCTTTCTAGAATATTCTAAGTATTTAGGGTTTTATGCTTTATTATAAATAGCCTTCTGATGCCTCCTATTGTATTCAGTTGTTTTATGAATTAATTAATCGAAAGATTTAAAGAGGTTTTGTTAAACCACTGTGAAGAGTATTCACAAATCCTAAGAGCTTTTACGAAAGCCCTGAGAGGAGGACTCTCAAACCTAGTTATCCGGTATTCTGAGGAATCAACGGATCTCTAGTTCTATCCTAGAAGCTTCTGCTACATCATAAGGTGATAACCTGAAATCTAACTCTAGCCGAATAGTTATAAAATCTGAAAGGATATTAAATGTTTCTATCTTAATTTTCCGAACCGAAAAGTATAGCCAAAAATCCGAAATATATTTATATATCCAAAAATATTAGTTATAATTTATATCCAAAAATATCAAATAACAAAAATATCCTAAATAATCTAAATATTCAAAAATCTTTAGTTATATTTATTAAAATTGTATATTTTTGAAGTAAAATTGATCCAAATTTTATAAAAACTGAACTAAATTTTATTAAAAGTAAACAAAATTTATAAAAAAAATTAAAACCTAAGAACCGATTCTAATCTGCACCTATCCAAATCGAAACTAAAACCAACCCAAATAATAAAAAATGCGAACAGATACTAAATTTTACCCAAATTATCTGAATCCGGAAAATCCAAATCGAATCCGATCCTAAATCCGAATCCTGTACCGATAAAGTGACATGAACAAAACCGAACATATAAATCGAACCACACTATTTATCTACCAGATCCCAGTTAAACCGGTCCGGTTAAGAAAAAAAAGAAAAAAAAACCCTCATACGTCACTACCATTCTTCATCTCCTTCATTTCATTTCTCCGTCGTCTCTCTCTCCCATTTCTTCCTCAAATCCTGCGATTATCATTTTCATTTCCAGAAAAAAAAAAAAAAACGAAAATTTTAAAGCCGCTGAATTTTTCATTGTGTTCTCAATTTCTCGCGCAAGAAAAGTATTTTTTTTTTTTTTTTGTATAGTTGAATTCAACTATGTTAACACATAGATTGAGAAGCTTCTTGCCCCTAAAAAGCTCATTGGTTCTTGAATTCTCATCATCAAACGCCACTTCAACGAATTCGATTGCATCTTCAATCCATTTCTCTCTATTTCATTCGACGAGTGTTTTGTCTGAAAAATCAAGGAATAACTTTGGTTCTGTAAGATCCTTGTAGCTTGATCATTGAATCTTCGTAATCTGTAGTTATATATTTGATTCCCTTATATTAAAATTTATCGCAGAATAGAGCTTCAAAGGGTAGTAGTACTTCTGAAGGTGAACGATCTTCAAAGGTATGATTTGTGTGCCAATTGAAATTTTATGAGCAACACAAAAAAAAAAAGCTGAAATTTTTTAACTTTGAAAGAATATGAATTGTATAAATATGTGATGATTATCACTTATGATCTTGAGAAATGTTGAAAATGTTGCAAGATCTGCGTATTTTGTTTCAATTTGGCTTGTCCTGAATTTGATTATTGGTGTGTGTATGTGTGGTCAATTATTTGTTTATATATATTCAAAGTTCATAAGAGAGTGTTAAGTTATACTCTGAAGCTGCTGCAAAATGTTGATTTACAGAACTCTTCCGTAAGATTCACATGTACTGTTAAGGAGAAGCGACGTACTGGTGCTAAAAAGACTCTAGACAATCTTCTCTTCCATAGAGGAATCAATGATCCCTTTCAGGTGAGTTTCTTTCACTGCATTGGTTATTTTTACGGTTTTAAGTCAATCTAGGCATGTCATTTAGCATAAAGTTCTGGTTTATATTATCACAACATTGATATGAATGTGCTCAAAGTGTTTCTTGTTTTGTGTATATAGAATGAGTGGCATTTCGGGCCAAATCCGCTTAACCGGGAGAGGCATATGAAGAAGAAACCTCCTCCTGGTCGGGGAAAGAAGCCTCGGGATAAGAAAACAAAGAGTGGAGTTGCTTTCTTCTCTTACTTAGTACCATACAACTCTTGGCCTCTTGTTTAACTGTATTCTTTTGTTTGTTTGTATATTAGGATGGCACAGAGAAGGATGTCCCGACGATGACTTTGGTGCTGATGCTAATAACACATTTGAGAACAAATGGAGACAAGGATCTCAGTATTCAAGAGACTCATCATCGGGATTTGAGTGGAGAGAAGGCTGGAGCTGGACAACTCAATCTCAAAGGAGCAAAAGGTTTAATGATGAGTCTTGTGGTGAACCTTTGATTGTTGGGTCTCAGACTGAGAGGATTGTTTTGGGTTTGCCTCTAGATGGTCCCATCAAAATTGATGATGTTAAGAACGCGTAAGTCTTTCAATTGATTTCTTTGGTCGTCAAAATCTAAAAAAGAGTGTTCATTAGAGTTTTCTTGAATTGCAGCTTCCGATCTTCGGCTTTGAAGTGGCATCCGGATAAGCACCAGGGGCCTTCTCAGGTATGCTTTTAAACAAAGATTGGAACTGTTTCATGTATCTTGAAGTGTTTCATGTATCTTGAAGTTTATATGGTGATAAATTGTTTTCGGTAATGTGGTGGAACTCGCAGGCAGCAGCACAAGAGAAGTTTAAGCTCTGCGTTGATGCATACAAGTCTCTTTGTTCTGCACTCGCTTGACGTAGTTACATAGAGGCATTGATGCATCATTTTTAGCAGGATTAGTTAGAGTTTGACAGCTGCTTCTGAAACGATTTCGAAAGATCCACAGGTTTTTAAATGATGGGTTTGATTCATGAGAATCCACCGGTTACGAGATTGCATAGTGGCCAAGAATCCACAATGCGTCTCTCATTCTTTTCCATCATTTGGTTACAAAACCAATAGACGTATTGGAAAGATTCATTATACGTTCTTGCGCATCATAAAACATCTTATTTTAAACCCTCTATGTGAAAGACAATAACTTTAGAATACGACTTGCCTTAGAAATTTACTTTTGTACAACAAAAAAAATCTTTCAAATATAACTTCTTTTATATTCTGTTATTCTTAGCTGTCCAGGCTAAAACTAGGCTTAAACATCACATATCCAAACTCTGAATCTTTCACTTATATATATCATTATGACAGTATGGTTCCAAAACTTTCCAACATTTTTGAATTAGCAAATGCTGAAGTGATCTAACCAGAGAGCTCCATTTCAGATATGATAGTTAGATAAAACTATGATTCACCGACTTCACACAGGAGGAATGGCAAAGGTTCCCACTACCGACCTGTGGATAGTCTCTGAGTCCAGCGTTGTTAGCATCTGTGGAATCGACATACCACCAGAGATGACGATTTCTGTTGCAAAAAAAAAAAAAAAGATGAATACGAGCAGTGAGATCGATAGTTGAAGCTAATGAAATAAGGTAGATGAAGTTACAAGTTACCTATGCCTTCCCGGACTGAGAGATTAGGTCTTATGATGTCCTTAGAGCTAATGAGGAAAATGTCTCCAAGATAAAGATGGTTGGTGGGAACATAGACACAGCAGAGTTCTTCTCCACCAGCACGGCCACGAAGAATCACAGTCGATGTAATGAAACCAAAAGCATATTCTCCCATATGGGGATGTCTTATAATCGCTACTTCCTTGAACGCACCTGAGCTTTGATCTGATGATAAAAAGAAGATTAACACATAAAGTATTTTTAGTATTTGTTTGGTTTTTGTGAGTTTTTAACCTGGTGAGATTGCACCACTAATTTGTTTAGAAGCTGAGTAGATGTAGCTAACGAGAGGCATCTTCTTGATAAACCATTCACCAATGCTGAGAACTGAAGCTCCAAGCCAAGAAGACATGAATACACCAACCAGAAATATGAATGTGATTGATGTCACAAATCCAAGACCTGTAAATATATACCTTTCATTAGACAGAAGCAACAAGTTTTGTTTTCACCTAATTAGAGATGAGATGAAACTAACCAAACATATTGATTCCAAGATGAGTATAGATAGGGGAGAAGAATCCATCAACGAAATGAATAAACCACCATGTGAAGTAGAATGTGACGGCGATTGGAAGCAGAATGACACTGGAACAATATACAGTGAAACCTCTAAAAATTAATACTCGATAAATTTATACCTCGCTAAATTAATAATTTTTTCCGGTCCCAAATTGAAATCAGTTCTATAAAATAATAAAATACATTGAAAATTTATTGAAATCAGTTCTATAAAATAATAAAATACATTGAAAATTTCATAAAAAAACATTGGTCCAATATTATTAATTTATAGAGGTTTTACTGTATAGTTCAAAGCAGAATTTGAGAGTAATCAACATGAACTAGAAACAGGTGAAAATTTTCAATCGGAAAAGCCAGAGATTACCATCCAGTCATGAATTTTTTGGAGGCCCAGCTTCGGATGACTTTGTAAATCGCCTGTTTGTTACAAACAACATAGAGTAACTTAACATACAAGTTAACTCCGAGCTCTCTAGGTCAAACGCAACGATAACACAATCATAAATGTTGATTAGAATTTTTTTAATCCAAATGTGGGAAATTAGCGAATCAGAATCTGTAATCGTTGTCTGTTCAATCGCGATTAGGGAAATGTTAAAAGGAGAGAGCGAATGAAGAGAAACCTCTTTTCCGGCGACGTGAATTGGTGAAGCGAGAGGAGAAGGAGGAACAGATAAAACGACGTCGCGAGGAGAAGCTCCGGATTTATGCATCGGAATCAATCGCTCTAGATCTCTCTCCCTCGTTTCCATCTCTCAAACCAAATCTCAATTTCTCTGTTACCGATCGATCTCTCTCCAGAATCTCTCTATCGCTCTCACAATCTCTCTATAGAAGAAAACTGATGTCTCTATCTCTCTCTGTGAATCGCTTTTTCGATCTCCGATGTCTCCTTCTCCGGTGTAAGTGAGCAACGAACTGCCTTCGTCCATGTAAGCATGCATTTCTGCTGATACGCATAAAGTAACTATTTCGCCGCTACAACATTATGGGCTTTATAAAGCCCATATACTTCCATCATTTTTAGTTGGGCCTTTTGTGGACCATAGGAGAGATATGTAATTCGGTTTCAAAATTGGCAAAAAATGTATAAATTCGATTCACGCTTTTGTATAGTGATGGCACGTTGGCAAGTCTGGGGGCAATTTTGGAACTTCATCAACATTTTCAAATTCTTTATAGCCAATTTGGCACTCCTGAACCAAGTCTAGAGGCAATTTTGGAATTTCAGACACATATTCAAATTCTTTAAACCAAATTATATAAAAACGATCTTCCACTTTTGGTTACGAGTTCGTGGTGAGTAGTGACGGAGAAATGTGGCGGTGCCTTCGAGTAGCGTCGTCGAGGAGATCACCGGAATCTAATGGCGCTTTCATCAGCTCTCAAGTCTCCAGATTCTTCTCAGCTACTTCGGTACGGCATTTGCTATTTGAATCCTTGATTTCGTTTGGTCTACTCGGAACTCTCATCATTTCACGAATTCGTTGACTAATTTTTTTCCTCTCGATGTAATCAGTATAGTCTCGAGTTTTCCGATTTGAATGTGTAAAATGTTCGATTAGAAAATAATTTTGATATTGTTTTTTTGTTTGTGATAATTCTGATTCATAAAATGGTTTGTGTTGCTCTGTGGTAGAAGACAGGGGAAGGATCATCGTATACGATCGTTGATCATAAGTATGATGCGGTTGTAGTAGGAGCAGGTGGTGCTGGGCTGAGAGCAGCAATAGGATTATCAGAACATGGTTTTAACACAGCTTGCATCACCAAGCTTTTTCCAACTCGTTCCCATACAGTTGCAGCTCAGGTACATTTGCTTAATCTGGTAACTAAGCTTCCTTGTGTTATTGACCAAGTTATGAATTTTTATGTGAAGGGAGGTATCAATGCTGCGTTGGGTAATATGACTGAAGATGACTGGAGATGGCATATGTATGATACTGTTAAAGGAAGTGACTGGTTGGGTATGCTGATGCTTGTTGAGTAAACTAGATTGATAGAACTTTGACTTAAAACTCGAAGCATTTGAAAAGTTGGCTTAAGATTTGATTGAAGGCTTCTTCTTTTCGTATTCTTGGTTCAAGTTCCAAAAAAAAAAAAAAAAAAAAAAGATTTTGATTTGTCTTCTATAGTGATGTATCATGTTGATTGTGCAATCTAACATGTATACACAAGTAAAATTGCTTCTCTGTTACTCTACAAGTTAATTCTGCATGTTTCTATTTTTAGATGTAACTTGTGTTTTTTTTTGTTTGTATAGGTGATCAAGATGCAATTCAGTATATGTGCAGGGAAGCTCCAAAAGCTGTGATTGAGCTTGAGAATTACGGATTGCCATTTTCTCGAACAGAAGATGGCAAAATCTATCAACGAGCTTTTGGTGGCCAGAGTCTCGATTTTGGAAAAGGTTTTTTAATCTTCATTTATGCAATCTCAAGTTTCAAATTATACTTGTTTCTTTACCTCTGTAATTTTATTCAGGTGGTCAAGCATATCGTTGCGCATGTGCTGCTGACAGAACTGGACATGCTCTGCTACACACTCTTTATGGCCAAGCAATGAAACATAACACTCAGTTCTTTGTGGAATACTTTGCCTTGGATTTAATAATGAATAGTGATGGTAAGTACTAAGTAGATTTATTAAGAGTATGTCTGATTCATCATTGTTGCATTATTGATATACTTATGTCTTTACAAATTGGTATAGATCTAAATATCTTATTCTAAATGCTTTTGGTGTATATGATAAGCAGGAACCTGTCAAGGAGTCATTGCACTGAACATGGAAGATGGAACTTTACATCGTTTCCATGCTGGTTCTACAATTTTGGCTACAGGGGTAAAAAGATTTTGTTTCTTGAAATGTTATCTTGTTTTTGATTTTGTGAAACCATACAGTAATTAATCATCATCTATGATTGTTTTCAGGGCTATGGAAGAGCTTATTTTTCTGCAACTTCAGCACATACATGCACAGGAGATGGAAATGCTATGGTTGCACGGGCCGGGCTACCACTGCAGGATTTGGAGTTTGTTCAGTTTCATCCTACTGGTATATATGGAGCTGGATGTCTCATCACTGAAGGTCTGTGTTTCTTGATCAAATCATTAAGGATTTAGACAAAAAGATGTTGGTTCTTGACTTTTATTAAAATTTGAACATGTAGGAGCGCGAGGCGAAGGTGGGATTCTGAGAAACAGTAAAGGAGAGAAATTCATGGATCGATATGCTCCAACAGCTAGAGATCTTGCTTCAAGAGATGTTGTCTCAAGATCTATGACTATGGAAATCCGAGAAGGACGTGGTGCAGGTACGATCATGCATGAACAACTCCTTTGAGACATATATATATAAGAAATTAGCTTGAACATATGTAACATTGTTTTTCTTTTTCTTATAGGACCTATGAAGGATCATATTTACCTTCACTTAAATCATTTACCACCAGAAGTGCTTAAAGAAAGGCTTCCTGGTATATCTGAAACCGCTGCAATTTTTGCTGGTGTTGATGTTACAAGAGAACCAATTCCTGTATTGCCTACTGTGCATTATAATATGGGTGGTATTCCCACAAATTATCATGGAGAGGTATACAATAAGATCAAACTATTTTCAGTGTTATAACTAAATGGATATGTTCAGCATTTGAAAGTGTGTTTGGACATTTATGTGATTCTCAGGTTGTTACTGTTAGAGGTGATGATACAGATTCTATAGTTCCTGGATTAATGGCTGCAGGAGAAGCAGCATGTGCATCTGTTCATGGTGCTAACAGACTTGGCGCAAATTCACTTCTTGACATTGTTGTTTTTGGGAGAGCTTGTGCAAACAGAGTTGCAGAGATTCAAAAACCAGGTAAGCAAATTCATATATTTTCAGCTCTTTAGTTTTGATACAAGTGAGTGTTTCTGAATCTTTTTATCTCTGTTTTTATTTAGGTGAGAAACTGAAACCTTTAGAGAATGATGCGGGTGAGAAGAGTATTGAGTGGTTGAACCGAATAAGGAACTCAAATGGGTCAGTTCCAACTTCTAAAATCCGTTTGAACATGCAAAGAGTAATGCAAAACAATGCTGCTGTCTTCCGTACACAAGAAACACTAGAGGAAGGTAAAACAACAGTCAAAAACAAAAACATACATAACCTTATGATATGGTCTCATAAAAGTTTTAAACTCATTTATGTGTATGATGGTTATTATAGGTTGTGATTTGATTGATAAGACATGGGACAGTTTTGATGATGTCAAAGTGAAGGATCGAAGTTTGATATGGTAAAAGACTTTAAACGTTACAAAAAGCTGTCTTTAGGCTAATTTACTAAAGCTCTATATTTGGAAACTTTACATTTTAGGAACTCGGATTTGATAGAAACTATGGAGTTGGAGAATCTTTTGATAAATGCGTGTATAACAATGCATTCTGCTGAGGCTAGAAAGGAGAGTCGAGGAGCACATGCTCGTGAAGATTTCACGGTTAGTTCTATAATAATTCTTACATAACAACATTGTCCGAGTCGATATGTGGGTAACAAAGAGTGATATTGGTATATGGTTGTTTTGCAGAAACGAGACGATGTGAATTGGATGAAGCATACATTAGGGTAATTTTTTTCTCTTTTTGGCAACAGTAGATCAATAATAAGCTACCTCAACGAATAAAACCATTCATATTTCATAGTTATAAGTGAAGATTTGAGTAAATTCTTTAAAAATTTATTACACATCCCCCCTAATTGAGAAATGTTTTTGTTTATATATGTTGAAGGTATTGGGAAGAAGGCAATGTGAAATTGGACTATAGACCAGTTCACATGAATACATTGGACGATGAAGTTGACTTTTTCCCTCCTAAACCTCGTGTTTATTGATATTTCTTAAACTATTTCTTCCAACAGCAAATAATTTAATATGGCTATATATATATAGTATATGGTCTTGTAACGAATTGCTTATTATTTTCATTTTTGTTAATAAAGCTTGTCTTGAACTTTAAGAAAAAAACAGTATAATAAGAGAATGAACAAGAAATTAGAATGCTTATTATTTTCATTTTTGTTTTAATAAAGCTTGTCTTGAACTTTAAGAAAAAAAACAGTATAATAAGAGAATGAACAAGAAATTGGAAATTGTGGATTCAAGTCGCGGTCCTTAATTATAGTAACATAATTAAGGTTGTTTGGTCATATCAAAAGTTTTAAAATCGATTTTTTTCTATTTACGGGTGTTCATGGTAGTCATGTTAACTTAATTTTTTTCGTCGATATACAAGATCCATTTTAGCCATAAATTTTTGGGAGATTCTTTAATTTGCAAATTGGAAGATGAAGTTTGATTGAGATTTTCTAACATTGGTTACAGTTTAATGAATTGTATTACTAATAGTGTTACAAAAGATTTTTTTTTTTTTTTTAAGAAATCTTGCATAATGATAATCAATCATAAAAAACAAGAATCATCAAATTCTTGATGTTTTCCTAATGTTTATATGAGCAGTTATGTTCTATTTTCTTTTTAAAATTTTGATGCTCTGTTTTTTCGTTTTTTAATAAGATTTTCTATGAAAGATGATTCAAAATAAAACAAAAACAAAAACGAAAAAATTAGAAAAGTCAGAAGAAAATAAAATAAAAACACACACAAGACCAGGTGGATAAAAATTTATTGCCACGCCCCACGAGGAACCAACACCTAATTTAAGCCGTCCATGACAAAGTCACCTCTTTTTTTTTTTTTTTTTCTAAGAAATTGCTTTTTATTTATTTTTATATTACCAAACCGCCACGCTTTAATTGATTAATGACCCGAAAGGCACGCAATGATCCACGCGGACAAATCTGAACCGTTGAGATGTTATCTAACCGCTTAATCTGAACCGTCCACCCTTCTGTAAACCCCTTATATAAAACGAAGTATGTGTTGATATTAGGGTTATCTCATCTCCGCCTCCCAATCGTCTTTAGTTTCTTCTCTCCTTCGCAATCGTTTTCTTTCGAGATCTCGTTGCTATGGCGACGAATCTGATCCTTATCGCTTCTAATCGTCGAAGAGATCCTCCGGATCTGCGAATCGCTTCTGTATTCTGAACGATTTCGTAGATCCGGTGAGTGATTCCGTTGTTCCATCTGTAGATCCGACGTAGATCTGGCTTTCTCTACAGGTGAATCTCATCTCCATGTACAAATATCTATTCATATGTTTGTTTTTCTCGATCTTAGATTTGTAATCGCGATATTTATCCTCGGTTCTCAGATCTGGACTTAGATCAACCACTCGAGGCTTCGTCAGATACAAGATCTGTGAATCGGTTCATGAGGCGCAGAGATCTGGAGATTTTTCGGAGACGAATCTGTTACGAAAGCGAGGATTCATGTGTGTGGTGTTGAATTGAATTAGGGTGTAGAAGATGTTGAAGATAGCTATGAGCTAATCTAATTGCATCTCTGTCATCCGACCTTTGCCATGTCAGGTGCGCTTGCATGGCAGGTCAAAAAAACAGATCCTCAATAAAAAAAAATATTTTGTGGGGTTTTTTGGAGAGGAGATCGCACGGGTCATTAATTTTTTTCCCGGGTTCTCCTCTCCTATGTTCGTGTCTTTGCCTCTCTCTTTCCTTTTTCATTCTTGCCGAATTCTTATTGCCTCGCGAAAATATCCTTGAAAAATCGTTCATAAGCAGAGGTTCTGATCAATCTGGAGCCGTGGGCGATATCTTATCTACTTGCCCAACAATTACCAAGAAACAAATCAGGTATTAATTAGCATATTTGTTTTAATTCTCAAGTATTATCCCCACTCGCAAAAAAAGTGCATCTAAACAGTATATTTCAATTATGGTAGTTTAATCATGCTTATCAGAGATTAAAAGAACAGTACAGTAAATGATTGCATACTTTTCAATAAGGATTACAAGACAGCAAATTTAGTATATAATTTTATATACTAATTGATTTATCATTTTTGCTGTTGATTATAATATTTTTTATTGAACAAAATTGTGTAGATTCTTTTCTCTGTTTTACGTCTACATATATTGTAAAAGGAATTTATCTTTTAAAGTTAAATGGATATATTGCCGGAGAAAAGACGAATATTATTCATGTAACAGCAGAGCTTAAAGATGTGAAGATCAGAGGTTGAAATTGTAGCTTTCCTACAAGCTGATGCTGCTCCCTTCTTGAGATTTTGTTATGTAGAAGGTATCACGACCAAGTAATCTATATGTTTATGTATAATTTATTGGTTTCAGAGTATATTATGTTTTTATTTGTGTACTCCTGTATTGTTTCTTATAACGTCGGGGTTCAAGGATTGGAAGACGGATTAATTGAATAGAAATTTATCTGAATGATTTTGTTAATCAAAATTTTTCTGTAGTGTAAGATTATTACTCAATAACTGTGGTCAAACTGCAAAGGTCTTTTAATTTAAAGGGTAGCGTTGGTGAAAGATACGATTTTATATTCGAAAAAATCGATTAAAATTGCATAGGACGGATGGTCAAGTCTCATAAGCCTGAGGTGGGTGTTCAATTTGTTGGCCCGCGGGCCTGTTTTGAAAAAGTTAAATACTAGTAGTTCTGTAAGCTCAAAATGGTAGAGCGCTCGTCTTCTTCTAGAAGATTGAGAGGTTGGTGGTTCGAATCCACCCAGTTCTGGTTGCGAGATGGGGATAGTATGTCTTCTTCCTTTGGTGTATATTTTCTTTGCTACGCTGATTCTGCTATTGAAGGTCGCTTTTATTGATATATATTTTCTGGGTTGTATGTGTTTTCTAAGGTAGCTGTGCCATGTGAAATCCACCAGTGACATAAATATTTGTAGTGCAACCTAATCCTTTGCATATTTGTTTTGCCTTCAGTTCTGCTATACCTGGACCGATGATGTTCAATCTCGTTCGGAGAGACAATAGAGAATTTCCGATACATGAAGTTTTTGTTTCTCCTGAATAAAGTTGTCATGCTTTTGTCTTATGAGTAGTGGAAAAAACCGTGTGTCTAGTTTGATTTTTCAAGGGACAAAATTGTCACAAATTGATGCGTCCCATAATACCCTTTTACGGTTTTACCTATAGATACTGTGGCTGTTGGAGGGCATTGATGTTTCTTGTTGAAGCTCATATCATAGTCCCTATGTTGAATCAATTTGCCTCATGAGTCAAGACCATTAAAGCTAGATCTTTCTCCAAATCCTGTATACATAATATTGAAATGTGCAATACAATTTCTGTAAACCCTCTACTATGGAGACATTCAACAACTGTTTTCAAACCTTGTTTCTTGCGTCGAAGCTATCGCTGGATTGGGCTGTCTGATCTTGAACTCTTTATTTATTTCTTCTTCTAATGCTCTTTACAGCCCACCAACGGGAACGTAATGGGGAGACGCCATCAACAATCTCGTCAATTCTTCCAGCCAGCTTCTTCATTTTGTAGCCGACGCTCGTATCAGCTCATTATATCTTCTGTGTTAACCACTCCAATTGAGCTGCTCCTTCGATGGAACCTCTGTGTTTATCTCTTCCTAACTTCATAGGCTTTGGCCCTCTGTGTTTCTTTTGTAAGGTTGGTTATGTGTTCCACTGTAAATTCTTGTACAGAACCTTGTAAGATTGTTCTAACAATACCATGTTTTTTTAATTTGACTATTTAATTCAAGATTATACATTGTTCGCATGTCCACCATAATTCATTAACTACTAAATTTTCACTACAAAAAAATTCTATTGCATTCAAAACAAATTAATTAGTGATGTCATTTCGCATCAATTAAATATAGTTGATACTAATTTATTTTAATTTGCATCACTTAAAAAACAAAACAAAAATTAGTCTCAATTGTTTAAATTATGGAAAATTTGTATCATTTGATAAATGATGCAATTTTTTTTTATTTTACATTTGTTCCATCTCGTCATAACAAGTTGGAAGGAGAAAATTATTTCTCTGTAAATAAACTAATCATTTTTTAGAATAAACTTATTGACGGTTTAGATGAAATTTTTTCATCACCAAATAATTGTTTTAAGATGTTTGTTTTACTTACATGTTAAACAAGATGTGAGAATTTATGAACAAATTTATCTATTGTCGTATAAATTTAATTATAAAAATTAACTAATTTTATCATCGGTTATTTACAACCGATACAATTATAACATATGTTTTAAACAAATGATACAACTATTTAGCATCATTTTTATTAGTTGAGCAAAATTAACATTATTTGTTTGTACCTGATGCAAATTTAACATTATTTTTTTAAAAATTATGAATATTAACACAATCACAGAAATTGATGCAAATATTGGTCTCAAATACTGCAAATATTTTTCATCATTGCTGCTAAAATCATTTGCATAAATGATGTAAAATTATTTTGCATCAATTACAAATAATGTAGTTACATTAATAAATACGTGATGCAATGAAACTTTTTTTGGTAGTGTCTGTTGCTACCATTTAAAGACAAGTTGACGGCTTACTCTTTTATTTTCTTTTAATGAGATTTGTATAATTCGAAACAATATGTGAACCAAACCGATTCCTAAACCAACAAAGTACGATTCAATAAACATAAAACAAAACGTATAACATTAACATATTTTTTCTTTTCCTCTTTTACTTCATTCCACAGAAAGCAATAATTAAGGACACTTTCGGCGACCATCGTGAGTAGTGAGGCTAGCATAGCACTTGCATTTGTCGTAGTTTCCGTACGTGCCAGGTGGCACGCAGTTACACCTGCCGCAGCAACTCCCACAAGCTCGGTGACACAAGTTCGGTCTACTTGAAAGCTTGCACCGTTCTTTGCACTTAGCGTTGCAATCTATAAAATACATAACAATTTTCAAGTAAAAATATTCTTAGATTTAAAAAAAATACACATGTATAATAAGTTCAACGTGTGTATAATTATACATATCAAAGGTAATTACCGATTTTATTGGCGTTCAAAGTCTTCGAGTATATTTAGAGAACACCATTGTTAAAAAAAAAAAACAGTTAGAACGTATACACAAAAGTAGCGAAAAGATAATCAAATAGAAATATATGTGGCTGTTAAATTTTACCACCGTATCGGCATGAACGAGGTCGAGGACAAAAAGAGATATGAGAAGAGAAACGAGGGCGACTCTGAGAATTGCCATAATTCTCAATCGGAGAATATAAGATATGAGCTCTTTAACAAAAAAAAAAACAAGAGAATATAATATAAGAGAGAAATTAGTTAGTGTTTTTTGTTTCTTGTTGTTGCTAAGAACTATACGAGGCTATTTATAAATTTTGTCTACATTGTTCCTTTTATTTTTTTAAGTAATTTTAATGCAATATTGGTCAACATGGTTCTTTGTTTCTTAATCAGTTTTGTTTTGTTTTGAACACATTGTATGTAGTCATATCATCCCTCCCCCCCCCCCCCCTTTTTTGGGGTCAAATTATTTTGAAACAATTTGACTGTTTTTGTTCAACACAGATGTATCTAAATTTGATCTTCCAGTAATAATCTCTTTTTAACCTTTAGATATGTCCAAGATAAAGCTTAATGTTTATCCAAAAATAAATTTAAGCAATCTCTTTCCTCAAGCATTACTTGATAATGATGTGTTAATGATCATTAATTCATTATTCAGTGACAAACACAATAAACAAGTCATGAAGTCTTGAAGATATTATCATTACTGAAAGAATTATAACTGTAATACACATCTAATAACCCACAAATCTTCTCTTTAATGTACAAAGTTGAAAAAATCTAAACAGCTAAGATCCCAACATTTGCATAAACCAAAAACATGAGCCATTCTCTGGTCTTACAAGAGCAATTTAAGGTTCAAAGCTTTTAAATGTCCAAATCATCATCAGGATCTTCATCAGAATCAAGATTCTCATCGTCTGAATCTCTGAAATATATAATCTCACAACCCTTACAAGATGAAACCACATCAGTCTGCAACTCCTTTTAATTCATTAGTTTACTAATTTTTTTTGTTCTATACAGAAATGAGAACTCACTAGATTAAAAATTAATTTTTGTTTTAACGAAAATGTCATTAATAAATTTACCACTTAACGATACATTTTAATAATTTAATGACCCGCTGATTTTGTTTAATTATATCTCATAATAATGCATCCGGTTTATAGTTTTTTAACTCTTAATTATCGTTGATATTTAAATAATTGTGGAAAATTTTATGATGTTTTTAAGGTTAAATTGAAGTGCATAGTATTGTGACATATTATTCCAAAATTTAGGTCAATTTATTATGTGATTCAGGTTTTTAATATCCTCAAAATATTTAATAATTTGAAACCATCTTAAGCCCCCGTGGCCCTGCGGGGCTAAATCATCTAGTTACCATTTAAAGATAAAGTTGACGGCTTAACTACTCATTATTTAATTATAATGAGATTTGTATAATGCATAGTATTTATGTGAACCAAACAGATACATACACCAATGAAGTATGATTGAATAAACTGAAAACAAAGATCGAATAGTTGCACGGAACGTATAACATTAACATACAGTCACGTTTTCTCTTTTTCTCTTTTACTCATTCCATAGAATAGAAAGCAATAATTAAGGACACTTTCGGCGACCATCGTGAGTGGTGAGGCTAGCATAGCACTTGCACTTGTCGTAGTTTCCGTATGTGCCAGGTGGCACGCAGTTGCACCTAGCGCAACAAGTCCCACAAGCTCGATGACACAAGTTCGGTCTACTTGAAAGTTTGCACCTTTCTTTGCACTTGGCATTACAATCTATAAAAAATACATACAATTTTGAAGCAAAAATAATTAAAATGCACATATCTATACGTTCAACGTGTGTATAATTGTAAAGATCAAAAGTAATTACCGATTTTATTGGCGTTCAACGTCTTCGGGAATATTTAGAGAACACCATTGTTAAAAAAAAAAATTTATAATGTAAACACAAAAGTAGCAAAAAGATAATCAAATATAAGAATATATGTGGCTGTTAAATTTTACCACCGTATCGGCATGAACGAGGTCGAGGAGAAGAAGAGATATGAGAAGAGAAGCGAGGACGACTCTGAGAATTGCCATAATTCTCAATCGGAGAATATAATATAGGAGCTCTTTAACAAACAAAAAACAAGAAAAAATAATATAGGAGAGAAATTAGTTAGTGTTTTATTTTATTTTCTTGTTATTGCTAAGAACTATACGAGGCTATTTATAAATTTTGTCTACATTGTTCATTTTATTCTTTTTTAAGTAATTTTAATACAATATTGGTCAACATAGTTCTTTGTTTCTTAATCAATTTTGTTTTGTTTTGAACACATTGTATGTAATCAATTTTTTTTTTCTTCTATTTGTATGACTGTCGCTGTTCAATACAGATGTATCTAAACCAAATGAAGATTTGTGTCGGTTTTAAATTTTATCTTCCAGTAATAATCTCTTTTTAACCTTTAGAAATGTCCAAGATAAAGCTTTATGTTTATCGAACAATAAATTTAAGCAATCTCTTTCCTCAAGCATTACTTGATAATGATGTGTTAATGATCATTAATTCATTATATATGCAGTGACAAACACAATATAAAAATCACGAAGTCTTGAAGATATTATCATTACTGAAACAATTGTAACTCTAATACACATCTAGTAACCCATAAATCTTCTATTTAGTTTACAAAGTTGAAAAAATCTAACAGCTAAGATCCCAACATTTGCCAAAACCAAAAACTTGAGCCATTCTCTGGTCTTTTTTTTATGAACATTTTGATGCATTCTCTGGTCTTGCAAGAGCAATTTACGGTTCAAAGCTTTTAAATGTCCAAATCATCATCAGGATCTTCATCAGAATCAGGATTCTCATCGTCTGAATCTCTGAAATATATAATCTCACAACCCTTACCAGATGAAACCACATCAGTCTGCAACTCCTTTTAATTCATTAGTTTATTAAATTTTGTTTTCTATACAGAAGTGAGAACTCACTAGATTAAAAGTTGATTTTTTTTAACTAAAATCCCATTAATGAATTTACCACTTAACGATATATTTTAGTCATTTTTAATGGGCCGCTGATTTTGTTTAATTATGTCTCATAATACTGCATCCGATTTATAATTTTTAATTAACATTAATCGGTTCAATTAGTTAGGTTAAAGCCACACGAAAGTCCTATATATATATATATATATATATATATATATATATATATATTTGTTAATTTTATGTTTTTTTCAGGTCTAATATGTCATATAATTTTATTTTTTGTTATATTTGTTTTAACCGACTATATTTTTTGCCGTAGTAATGTTTTTTTTTTAAGTTTGGTTGTTTTAATCTCTGAACAATTATAGTTTTTGAACTTTTAATTATTGTTGATATTTAAATGATGGGCAATTCTCTTAAATAGCACAAAATAAAGTTTTTGTGACAATTTTAGCACACATTTTCATTTAAGACACAAATAACATTTTTATTAGAGGGTAATCCTAACCTCACATTTTTAAGGTTTAGGATTTAGTCTAAACCCTAAATCCTAAGCCCTAAACCCTAAATCGTACCCCCTACCCCCTAAAAACTATACCCTAAATTCTAATATAGTTAACTCAAACCAAAAAAAAAAAATTATGAACTTAAAATGCTATTTTTATCCAAAATAAAAATGTGTGCTTTTTGTGGAACAAAAACTTGTTTTGGTGCCATTTGAGAGAATTTCTCTTAAAGGATTGTGGAAAGTTTTATTTTTATTTTTATGTTAAATTGAAGTGCATAGTATTATGACATATTATTCCAAAATTTAGATCAATTTATTATGTGATTTCAGGTTTTTAATATTCTCAAAATATTTAATAGTTTGAAACCATCTTAAGCCTTCGTGACCCTGCAGGGGCTAAACCATCTAGTTACCATTTAAAGATAAAGTTTACGGCTTAATTACTCTTTTTTTTTTTTTTTAATGAGATTTGTATAATGCAAACAATATATGTGAACCAAACAGATACTTAAACCAACGAAGTATGATTGAATAAACATAAACAAAGATCGAATAGTTGCACGAACGTATAACATTAACATACAGTCACATTTTCTGTTTCTATTTTAGTCATTCCATAGAATAGAAAGCAATAATTAAGGACACTTTTGGCGACCACCGTGAGTGGTGAGGCTAGCATAGCACTTGCACTTGTCGTAGTTTCCGTACGTACCAGGTGGCACGCAGTTGCACCTGGTGCAGCAAGTCCCACAAGCTCGATGACACAAGTTCGGTCTACTTGAAAGCTTGCACCGTTCTTTGCACTTGGCGTTACAATCTATATAAAATACATACAATTTTCAAGCAAAAATAATTAAAATGCACATATCTATAAGTTCAACGTGTGTATAATTGTAAAGATCAAAAGTAATTACCGATTTTATTGGCGTTCAATGTCTTCGAGAATATTTAGAGAACACCATTGTAAAAAAAAAAAAAAAATTAGAACGTATATACAAAAGTAGCGAAAAGATAATCAAATAAAAATATATTTGTCTATTAAATTTTACCACCGTATCGCCATGAACGAGGTCGAGGACAAGAAGAGATATGAGAAGAGAAGCGAAGACGATTCTGAGAATTGCCATAATTCTCAATCGGAGAATATAATATAGGAGCTCTTTAACAAAGGAGAGATATTAGTTAGTGTTTTATTTTATTTTCTTGTTATTGCTAAGAACTATACGAGGCTATTTATATTTTGTCTACATTATTCCTTTATTCTTTTTAAAGTAATTTTAATGCAATATTGGTCAACATGGTTCCTTGTTTCTTAATCAACTTTGTTTTGTCTTGAACACATTGCATGTAATCAAAAATTTTTTTTTTTCTATTTGTGAAATTAAAACAATATAAAGGATTCATTTCCTGAATTAAATAAGGCAAATTTGACCCCAACAAAAAAAGTGGGGGGGATTAATATGACTGTTGTTGTTCAATACAGATGTATCTAAACCAAATAAACATTTTTTCTTTTCTTCAGATGTATCTAAACCAAATGAAGATTTGTTTCGGTTTTTAATTAATCTTCCAGTGGTAATTTCATTTTAACCTTTAGTCTTTAGATATGTCCAAGATAAAGCTTTATATGTTTCTCCAAAACTAAATTTGAGAAATCTCTTTCCTCAAGCATTACTTGATAATGATGTGTTAATAATTCATTAATTCATTATGCAGTGACAAACACAATAAACAAGTCACGAAGATTAGAAGATAATATCATTACTGAAACAATTATAACTGTAATACACATCTAATAACCCACAAATCTTCTCTTTAGTGTACAAAGTAAAAAAAAAAATCTAATAGCTAAGATGCCAACATTTGTCAAAACCAAAAACATGAGCCATTCTCTGGTCTTACAAGAGCAATTTAAGGTTCAAAGCTTTTAAATGTCCAAATCATCATCAGGATCTTCATCAGAATCAGGATTCTCATCGTCTGAATCTCTGAAATATATAATCTCACCACCACCTTTACCAGATGAAACCGCATCAGTCTGCAACTCCTTTGAATACAATGATGTTGCCTCAATCTTGCCATCGACAAGAGATCTCCGCCCATCGTAGATATCATTCGATTTTCCATCATCTGAAATAACATAAACCATATCAAAAAAGTGAAAAACTGTTTACTCGACAATCTCAAACGCTAGCAAGCTTTAAATTCTCTGGCTTGACACTATGTGGACTCACCTTGGTGCTCAAAAGGAAGCACAACTTTTTCTTTATCGATTCGTTCTTTCTCAGACAATTGTAGATTGAAGTGAACCTGTACCACAAGAAACAATAATCTGAGGACGTAGTACAACTTAACAACAAGAGATCACATAAGCAAGAGCCACAAACCAAGAGATAAAAAAAAGCAGAACAGTATAACTTGCCTTAGGCAAAAGGCTTTTAGTGGTTGCAATGACGGTATCCGCGGATGAAATGGGTGAAAAGTTTATTCCCGATTGATCAACATGATATTCTTCGGACTGTAGGTAAAGAGTTGACAGAGTGTTAACTAGATGATACTCATAGGGTACAGAGAAAAGAGCGAGAGAGAAACTCACCATTACTCTGACACGTCCCTTTCTAAGCTTAAATCGAACATGGAACCGTCCTTTACCGAAATCCTGATGAACCGAAAAGAGGCTTTCTAAAGCATTCCTTTGTCCATCTGAAGATGGACACAAAGGTTCTAAGTTGGCTTTCATCGTGGATATATATTCAAGCGCATTTGTAACCTTCTCTTGGTGAAGATCAGTGTTTAATGACCAAAAGACACTAGAAATTTGCGCTGCACCAAAAAAAAATTCAACCTTTGATATTAAGCCTAACAAGAAACAAAACTAATAAACTAGTGCTCAGGTTCTACTGCAAAGTACCGTGGCTTCGAAGATCTGATAAAAGACCCGAAACTAATGGCATGGATGAATGTCTTAGCAGCTCATTCACCTATATTCAAAGTTCAGATATAAAAATCACTTCTCTTTTTCTATAGTTGATCTCTAAAACTCAAAAGCATAATCTTGTTTACCGAATCAATGGCAACAGAGAAACGTGTCTTCCCATCTCCAACCAACTCTGCAGCCAAAGTAATCACCTTTTAATCTCAAATATAATCATATCACTCAATTATAATGTTAAAAGAAGTACCTCTTCCAGCTTCAATGAGTGAAGAAAAAAGCCTTTTCAAGTCACTCACACACTTATGTAACTTAATCAAACTTAAATCTTCAGTAGAACCACTTGAAGGTTGATCAATCCAGCCTAGTGGATCAGTGTAACAATCCAAAATACGAATCCTTCAAATCAAAACCAATTGAAGTATCAAAAACAAAGAAGAGCACTCAAAACTACTTCACAAGTTAGGATTAGTATTTAGAAAACCATTTAGAAGATGAAGTTACAACGATTCCTTTTTGCTTCAAGAACTGGATATAGAACGAAGGGCTTCGCGAGAATGTGATCAGCACGAGACCCCTGAATCACAAAAAAAACGAAGACTTTAACAAAACAGGCAATTGAAGATCTAATTTAGTAGAACTAGGGTTTGAGAGTGTACTGTGACTTAGATTTTCCAGCCAAAATTGCTGAAGATAGTTTTGAGAGAAGATAGCCGGAGACATCGAGTCCGAAAGGGGAAGCTACAGTTTCTTCAATGGTGAGAGCTGGTGAGAGTTCGCCTTCTTCGCCACCATCTCTTAGCTTTCTGAAAATCGAATCCGCCATTGTTGAGAGGTTTCTAGAGCTCTCTCCGGTCAATTTCAAAAGAGCGGCGAGGAAACAAACATTGATTAGTTATTGGATTTTTGGGCTTTATCAAGTAGGCCCAATGGGCATTACTACTTATGATGACAAAAAAAAAACATCGTGTCGTTTTTTCATACGGCTAAAAAACGTCAACCATTTATATGCTTTTCAAAGAAAACGAAATTAAGAGAAGGAGAAGAAGGTTTTAAGGCCGGAGCTGAGGATTGATCTGGGATCCGCCGGCGAAGAAGCAGCACCGTCACATTCGTTCTCTTTAATTTTCTCGCGGAAATCAAGAAAGGTATCTCTTCTTGTTCTTCTCTATAGATCTCTCAGTAGCTTCTTGTTCTTCTTCTTTCGCTATTTACGATGAATCATTTACAAACGGAATCGAGATTTTTTTTTTCGTGTTTATTTCTCATTTCCTGTGTTTTTATCACTCCATCACTCACTGTGTATGGAAATGTGGTTAATTGGAGTTTTTTTTATTCCGTTTTAATTTTGTTAATCGATAATATTGCACGGAAACTGTTCGACGTATTTCCTCTTTAGCTCATCGTTTGTTTCCACGTCTCTGTGATGGTTTAATATGATACATATGGCAAAAGATTACATTTTTCGAACCATGGTTGATCCATTTCCATACTGTTCTTGGTGTGATTTTAGTGGTAGAGAGACGAAAATTTGTTGCCTTGATGTGTACTTGATAATGGTGAAACTCTATTGGTATTGATGATTCTCAGATAAGTTAAGAAAATTTCATCTTGGCAGGGTAAATTTTAACTGTAGGTAAAAGGGAAAAATGGAAGCAAAGTTTTTTCGGTTCTTGAAGATTGTCGGAGTTGGATACAAAGCGAGAGCTGAGGAAGCAGGACGTTTCTTATACCTCAAATTGGGATACAGTCACGAGGTCGAACTTGCGGTTCCTCCAGCGGTTCGAGTCTTCTGTTTCAAGAACAATGTGGTTTGCTGCACCGGAATCGACAAGCATAGAGTGCATCAGTTTGCAGCAACGGTAAGGAGTTGCAAACCACCTGAACCTTATAAGGGTAAAGGCATAATGTACATTGACGAAGTCATCAAGAAGAAACAAGGAAAGAAGTCCAAATGATTTTTTTTTTTCATTGTTGTATGCTTCTTCTACCTGACTAAGCAGAGAACTTTGATCTTTTGGTGTTAGATTTTGGATTTGCTTATCAATAAGTTTTACTTGGGATGTATGAAAACATCATTTTGTTGTTAAGTCTCTTTCAGTTAAACAAAATGAGAAGAATTTGTTTTCAAAACTTAGATCTATGTTTGTCAAATCATCATACAATAGGACTGAAGAAAAGATTAGAGCCACTGTGAAGAAACTCGAGCAGAATCTTTACGCACAAATAATAACGAGATGAAGTCACTCGAGCCAATATGAAGTCACTCAAGCAGAGTATAACAACAAGACATTGCGCAATGCAGCAGTCGATTAATCAAGCATGTAAATTCTGGAGGCAATGTCTTGAACCAACCAATCGAATCCTTCCAACAAACCTTCACCAGTGTACGCACTGCAACCCACGATTTTCCAGTGCCGGCTTTTATCCATGGACTCTAAGTTTAGCACCTTCATAAGCAAGAAGATGGAACTCAGTTTTACCACAAAATACAACACACACATATCTTACTTAACCCACTAATCTTCACTGAAGTTGAGAAATAACAGAGAGACAACGATTCAACCCGATAAAACCCGACATCCAAAATCGTTTCTACACGGTCAAAAAAAAAGTTTCAAAAACCCTTACTTTGCCAATTTCTTCAGGAGTAAGAGCACCTTGAATATCCTGCTTATTTGCTAGTATCAACAAAGATGACCCAGCTAGCCTCTGCCATTAAAACCAAGATTTGAATATGGATCATCCTCTTCAAATTACAAAACTTTGGGATTGAATAAAAAAAAAAACTGAGAAATTTTTATGATATACCTCTTCCTTCAATAGATTATCAAGCTCCATCTTGCAATCATCTAACCTCCTAAGATCAGAACTATCCACAACCCAAACCAACCCATCAGTCTGCTCAAAGTAGTTCCTCCAGTAAGATCTTATAGTCTTTTGACCACCCACATCCCATATATTAAGCGTATACCTTAACCACCATTATACACAAAAAGTTATAACATTGCCTATAACCTGTTCGACGATATTCCTGAACCAACTTTGAAAAAAAATGAAACTTCAAAAGGAAGGAGCAGAGAGTGAAGAAAGAGATGTACTTTTGGTAGATAATGGTTTTGATGTTGAATCCAAGTGTTGGACTAATCACGCTTGTGTCTTCTCCGTTTATCTTCAGAACAATCGTCGTCTTCCCAGAGTTATCAAGTCCACTACAAAAAAAAAAAAAAAAACCCCAAATTAGAAATGTTATAAATTAGATCGGAGGAGATTTATAAGTTTCGGAATGTGACATTTACACCATAAGAATACGCATCTCCTTCTCTTTCTTCTTTATTTTCCTGATTATGCTTAACAGTCCCATTTTTTCGTCAAATCGATTCACACAACAGAGCTTTTCTAATTGAGAAATTGATTAATCTTTGTCAACTGAATATCTGATTTCGGAAATGTAAAATTTTACTAATCGCGCGGTGGCTCTCGTCACCGACGACGATGGAGATGGCTCTAAAGAATGTGATTGCGAAGAGCCATTCGCTCATAAGCCCCTATATTGGAAAGGGAAATCTCAAAACACCAAATTGTAAAATAGATTTCTTTTAGAATTAAATTTAATTCGAAAAGGGGTCTTTTACGAGTAACTCTAGTAAAACAACAATATTTACAAAAAAACTTGGATCTAACCGATCCGACCGACTAGACCGACCCGACCGACCCGAATAGAAACCGAGATCTCTACCGAAAACCCGAATCTCGACTGTTTCGTCTTTTTCCTCTTTTCAAATTTTCGGGAAATAAAAATCGAAATTATCAAAAAACCGCTCTCCTCCTCCTCTCTCTCGAGCTCTCTCTCTCTCTCTCAACCCAGAAACCTTCAATATTCGGAAAAAGGGTATCTCTTCTCCTCTGTGTTTGATTTCGATTGTCAGAGAAAATGGTGAAGACAAGGGGAGGAAACAAAATCGGAAGGAGTGAAGGTGAAGGAGTCTCAGAAGAAGAGATTCTGATTCGGTCATCTCCTGTTGTTGGCCGGAATGAAGAACAAGAAGATACAGAGCGCGGAAGTACAAGCGAGTCAAGGGTAAGTAGGAGATAGTTGGATTCTATCTATTATTTATCTTAATTCGAGTTCTGTATCTCTGATTTGATTCGAATGAGCTCGATTCGATTGATTGGAATGGACATGAGGGCTAATGTAGTTAGGGTTTCAAGTAATAGTAGTAGGAACAGAATAAGTAGAACTATTGTATAACTCGTTGAACTCCATTTATTTTTAGGGAAATTTTTGAAATGTATAACTCGGTAAAACTTGATGTGGCAGGGTTCGGAGGAGCCACTACAGCCACTACAACCTCTAAGGATGTACTTCCCGCATTCGGAGTATATGAAGAAGATAAAGTTAGGGACGAGGTGTTTTATAGCTGAAGCTTTGGAAATCCTAGATAATTTAGATTATCCGCTGTCTAGGTAAGAGAGGGAGTGGTTTGAGGAGCATCCGCAATTCAAACACATATTCCATATGCCAAGGGAGAAAAACCACAAGGTTATGGGAATGTGGATGCTCCTTCTTCGAACTGCAGAAATAGAGAAAAAGAAGGAAGCTTGGTTTGTTGTGAATGAGACTCCCATCCGGTATGGCATTAAGGAACACGCCTTGATATCTGGATTCAACTGCTGCAACTATCCCGTTAATTATAAAAAAGCGGGGAGTGATGCCTTTAAGAATACGTATTTCAAGGGGAAGAAAACAATTAGATATGAAGACGTGAAAACAAAGCTAAAGGAAATGGTACCGGTGAATCGTTCTCGAGATAGGCTGAAGATGGCTGTCCTCTTCTTCTTATCCAGCATAGTGATAGCGCAAACAAAGAGTACCGGAAAGGATGCATCCCCAGTGGATAATTTATTTGTAAGAGCGGTGGGTGATCTAAATTTTTGTAAGACTTTTCCTTGGGGGAGATATTCTTTTGATTTCATGCTAAAGGAGATCAAGCACACGATGAGTCATTTCCAAGGGACTGTGAAGGGTACGTTATGGCCGGTTCCAGGTTTCTGTATTCCCATGGAGGTAAGTAAAATTGATTTTAGGTATTGGTCATTGTTACTAAGTCTTAATTGAAGCTAACTCTTAGTATTTGTGTGTTGTGTAGCTTTTAGCATTTGAGGCAATTCCCGATTTGGGGAATAAATTCTTAGAAGATTATCCAGGGGCCGACGAAAATTGTCCTAGGATGTGCAAGAGAAGGTTCAAGAAAGGGGAAAGTAAAGGGTTTCCGCTTTCGGAAATATATAAAGCTCTTGGTACAACTGTGGTGAGTTTTCATAGTTATCTTTAGCATTTGATTTATTTTGTGTTTTTATGTTTTTAAGCGTTCTTCGTTGTTAACATTCACCAGGACATCGATAGTATCCTACCTGTTAGAGATGAAGAAATCTCCCTTATGGCTGAGATCACTGAAGTAGAAGACGACGATGATGAGCATGATGTTGTTGTTGCTAGTTGGATGCATTGTATTAGTAAAGGATTAACCATTTCGCTAGACGAGATGTACAACGAAGATGTGGCAACCCGAAGAGAAGAGGAAACCCAAGAAGAGGAAACCCAAGAAGAGGAGGAACCTCTAGATGCAGCAACGATGGATGACCCCCATCCGACATACAAGGATTTAGCTGATTTGGTGAAACTTGTAACGAACCTTGAACAAGATTTTAGATCACAGATGCAGTTCATTGTAGAGAAGGTTAATTATTTGGAAGCTGCTGTAAATGAGGTACAAGTATGTGTGAAGGAGGTCCAAGGATCTGTGAAGGAGGTTCAGGGTTCTGTGAAGAACTTAGAGAAGGAGAAGGAGAAGGTAACATCTGTGTAACATTTGTGTAAGACTTGGTAAGACTTGGTAGTACTATTGTGTATAACTGGTAATACTAGTGTATAATTGTATTCGATTGCAGGTGACTGCAGTCCCAGCAGGCGAGGGTAAGGGTGTTTCCAGAGACCCATCAGAGGAGCCTACGACAACTTGCACAGACACAGCTGACGAGCCTACGGCGACTTCCATAGAACCAGGAGAGGCAGAAAATGAAGAAAATGCAGAGGCAAATGCAGAAAATGCAGCAAATGAGGATGGTGAAGAAGGCAAAAAGGGTGTTAAACGAGGTGCATTAGAGGTGAACCTGACAAAGAGGGTGACAAGGTCCACAAAACAAAAATTGGTCTGAAGACTTTTCCTTGTTAAACTTGGATTTATAATATAGAGATCTCTTGTATATTGGTATTTTATTTGAATTCTTAGTACTTGAGGGAAGGACCCATCATTTTCAACCCGTACAATTTGCCTTGCCTTTAAAAAGTGCTATATCACTCTTGTATTTATTTATTTGTAAGCTTAATTTTCTAAACAAGGGAAATAGGTAAGTCTTTCAAAATAAACATAAGTCTTTCAAAATAAACATAAGTCATTCAAACATAAGTCATTAAAACATAAGTCTTTCAAAATAAACATAAGTCTTACAAGGCACCAGTCTACTCTAGTCTTTCAAAATAAACATAAGTCATTCAAACATAAGTCTTTCAAAATAAACATAAGTCTTACAAGGCACCAACTTTTTATTTTAAGGACCGGAAAGAAACTGGACTTCAACCTCAAGCCTACCTACCAACTCTTTGAGGTTTGCAATCTCTTCAACATTGTTTTTCACCTCTTGACGCAGTTGGTTGATTTCAATCTCATGAACGTTGAAAAGCCCCCGAAAATTCTTTTCAACATCCATTCTCACCTTTCTCGTTTCTTCTTCGATAGCAAGTTCCCAACATTTTCGAAGGTGTAAGCCATCATTCTGCACATAAAGACATATATATCATCATATAAGAATACAAGACATATATAGACATGTATTCTTCTTCTCACCTTAAACTCATCGCATGTTAAGAATTTCTTTCCTATGGTTCGCGGTTCAGTTGAGATCTCTTCGATCATTTTACCACCACATGGACATCTTGACGGAGGAAGGCCAAAGTCACCATCAGCTATTAATGTACGCATTTCCTCTTCTTTCCGGTTTCGCTTCATTTCATAGTACCAAGGGTCCCTCTCACATAGTTTATCCATTGTAACCTAACAAAACATAGTGATTTCCTAGTTCAATAGATGACATAATGACCTAATTCAATCGAGGACCAAAATTCATACAAAAATAATTGATTCAAAAGTGATTCTCAGAAAATTCCGGGGAAAAGCTTACCCGAATTGAGTGGAGCTGTAGATGGATGAGATGATGGGGGTAAATCTCTCGATGGAAAGAGCGGAAGGATAGAGAGGAGGAAGAGAGAAATAAGAGATTTTTTCTCAATTATAAAGGAGACATAAAGGACCGAGTCTCGTGAATTAGAAATTGGAAATGGAGGGAAAAAAAAATTGGAAATGGAGGGAAAACAAAATGAAGAGAATTTTTTGGTATAAGAAATTTTGGCTTGGGCGCGAAAACAATTATCCCACGTGCGCCATTCATTATCCCACATGTGCGCCGCCAAAGTATACATAGTAATACGTAAGAAAGTAGTAATACCAAATACACATAGTAGTTCTACTTTTGTTGTTTTCCATTATAGGTAGTATTACATATAATTAAGATTTGTTTTTTTAGTTTTACAGGTGATTTAGATTGATTAATAAGTATTTCCATGTATTTTATGCATCAATAAAGCTGAATACATATATTCTTGTAACTAAATCATCATAAGGTCGTTATTATTTACAAATATGGGGGTAATAGTAGTTATTTTATAGTTGTTCACAACACCTAATATTAGTTATTTTAATTTTTCCATGTTCATACTTTCATGTAATTTTTCAATGTTGGTACTTTCGATGTTGATAATTTAATTTTTCCATTTTATTTTAATTTGTATTTTGATCAAATTTGAATCTAGACAATTTAATTTGTATTTTGATCAAATTTGAATCTAGACAATTTAATTTGTATTTTGATCAAATTTGAATATCCAATTTAATTAAACAAAGTAGTACTCCCTCATTTAAACAACAAAAAATAACAACCTTGTCCGGAATACATCAAAATGAGTAATTAAACAAAATAACATTTAACAAAAGAAATTAAAAACATATGCATGCAGTCACGATAAAACATATGCATAACATTTTTTGACTCTTCAACGTCCCCTCCTTTGAAGATCTCTACAGAAGTCACGAAGAAACATTGGTAACGGCGCCAGCTTCCCCAACTGGAAGTTCTCCTATTCTGCGGGGTCTGCTTCTAGCCTCTGTATTCCAACCTCCGTTTTCTCCAATTCCTTCAGCAGGTGAGCGTGGTATTTCACGTACGCCTTATGCTGAATCTTCATCTGACAAGCAAATCATACGAATAGAACCCATTTACAGCAAATCTAACAAAACAGAGGAGACGAATGGGGGACAAAGAACGACGAGGACGACGAATGGGGGACAAAGAACGACGAGGACGACCAAAATACCCGACGGTTGGAGATCGACTGCGACGGCGGTCAGGAGAACAGTCACCACTTTCATCAGAAGAAGTTCTTCCGGGAGAACCACGGCGGTCAGGGGAAGAGTCGCCACTTTTCATGAGTAGAGATTTAGAGGAGAGAGATGCGTGACGTTTCTCGAGAAGATTTCTCTGATATAGAGCAGAGGGAAGCGTGACGTTTAGTCTTCTACGTCGCGTCGCTTGACGTGACGTTAATAAATGGGCTTAACGAACTGATTAGAAACCCATTAGAAAAACCTGATTAATTAAAACTGGGCTTAAATAGATTACTAATTATTAATGGACTAATGGGCTCAAGTTTGACCAGTTTGGTTAATTTCACAAGAATTGAAACGCGAATAGTAATAATACCAGTTTGGTTAATTTCACAAGAATTGAAACGCGAATAGTAATAATACCAGTTTTACAAACAGATTACAAATATACGAAATCTTCTCATTCTCAATATTCAAACACTACTATTTCCAAATAACCACCATTGTAGTGATTGTCTCGGCCTCCTTTTATTCTGCGTCCTTGGACGCCTTTCTCCAGCCGATGGAAATCTTTTTGTTTTCTTTCTTCCCGATTTTACTTTTCGATCCGGAGGTAAGATTTGTTTCCTCTTCACCTCATCCGGGACATCCCATTGAGACCTATCTGGCACTAAATAGATTGTGTCGTAATATGCCATCGCCCACAGCTCCATCCAATAATATTTTGAACACAAATCATGTAATTGCATATCACGAACTCTATCATCACGCCTAATGAAAGCGGCTAGTGCGTGCACACAAGGTATCTTCTCAATATCGAACACCCTGCAACTACAACTTTTCTTTAGCAACTTCACCTCATAAGGCTTCCCATCACTACCGATAACATTGTATTCAACCTCAAAACTGTTTAGCTCCGTCACTTTCAATTTCTCTGCTACAGCCCATAAATCATGCATGTTGTTCTCCACTAAAGGCACCATTTTATTTGCAATCGTTCCAGACACAGCCTCCTTTCGATGATCATTAAACCAACGAGAAAATGTTCCAATGATCTCATCAAGCATGGGTATTAAGGAGTACTTCCTTGCCTCCAGAAAAACACTGTTCAGTGATTCCACACAGTTGCTTGTGTCTAAGTTGTATCTTTCTCCTGGAAAATAACATCTTGCCCATTTTTCTTTCACAGTAGTATCCTCCAAATACTTAGCTGCAGAAGGATACCTGATCTTAAATTGAGTATAAGCACAGTTGAACTCAGCATCTGTGTATTTCCTACTGCACTCCATGAATCTCCATGCGACTACATCTTTGTTAGCGTTTGAAACATGACCTTTCACATTTTGGGACAAATGCCATATACAATACCCATGACGAGCCAACCGAAACACATTAGCTATGGCGCCGATGAGCCTTGCATTTCTATCACTCATGAAGACCAACTCGGAAGAGTCCGGTATAACTGTTTTCAACATCTCCATAAACCACGTCCAACTAGCATCATTCTCACCATCGAGGACACCAAACGCTAAGGGATAATGGTGCCGATTCGGATCATGAGCTGTGGCAAAAATTAGCATACCACCATATCCGTTCTTCAAAAATGTGGCAGCGACAATTATCACTTTCCTCATGACTTTAAACCCTTCAATGCTAACTCCCAAAGCTATGAACAGATACTTGAATTTTCCCTTCTCATCCAATTCCACACGTGTTATTGTACCATGATTTTTCTTCTCTAACATGTGCAAATAGCAATACAACATCTTGTAGCTTTCTTCTGGGGTACCACGCAAATCGCTAACAGCTAGATTTCTCCCTCTCAACGCTGTGGAGTATGATATCTTCACACCTAATTTTGTATGAACAAGATCCATGATTGCTCTAGCTGGTGGCATTTTCATTTGTCCTGGATAATCCTCTTGCAAAATAGCTGCAACTAATTGTGGTGTGCCATGCCTCTTCATTTTGCTGCTGTCGCTCTGACTAGCCCAAGAACATGTATGCATCTTGGTGTACGTCCTTATCGAGAAAATTTCTGTATTTCGAATCCTTGTAGCTCGTAAACCCCATTTACAGCTTTCTTGACTACATTTTAGCACTAAACGTCCAGGTTCTGACTTTTTGATAGCAAAACAGAAACTGTTAGCAAATGAGGCTCTATCTACAACATCTTGCAATGCCTTCCTGTTTCGAAATTCTTGAAGTACACTCACACCCAAACCGTCTTCCCATGCCTCTATAAACTGACTACTTTCTACAACAGGTCGACCCTCAACATAATCATCACCCATATCCGACCTATCAATACCTTTATCCACACCTTCATCACGTGACACACCTTCATCATCCACACTCGCCTCATGTTCTTCTTCTCCTTGTTCTCTTTCAGCATACAGAATAATGGCATCTCTGTTTTCACCATCAATTGAATCCAACTCCTCATAGTTCTTACCAACAGAACTTTTCCCGACTCTGGATAGTTGCTCGGGCAGTTCCGCTGTAATGATGAGCTCCACAAACAAAATACATCTACGGTTCTCTTTATCAATGGACAAAAGATAAACACTCACATCCTCATCATCAGAAATAGTTTACTGTTCCTCACATCCCACCACTAGTGGATAGTAACTCAATTGCAATTTAACCTTACTTTCATCTAATGCAAGTTTCTTGTATATCCTACCTTCTATCATCGACAAAGTTATCTCCTCCACTGATGTCTTCAACAATAAACTATAAATGCGACCTTGGCATTTAAAATGCATGCTGACATTGTTGCTCATTGTATCCTGCATTTATACGCGATATACTACATTTATCAGTACTACAAGTTAACTAGTTATACTACAATTTAGCAGTAATACCAGTTTTACAAGTTCTAGTAGTTTTACCCAGGTCCAAATCGCAAATCGCAAGAACTCAAATTGGATCTTATAAACCACAATACGATACGATTCAACAGCAGAAATTCATTTCTTACCAGTTTAAAGTCCTACTCGATCCACAAATCATGGTAAAACACCCAATGTGCATAGCAAATTAATCAAATCTGCATTTCTAATTATAAATCATAAATACCTGTTCTGACCCACAGAACTTCGATTTTGCTTCAAAATCCCAGACAGAGCTAAACGAAAAATGAATAGGGAGTTCCACCACGCCGGAAACAGCCCACGACGGCGGAATTAGATGTCGACGGCGGTAATTGACAACAACCTCAATTCAATTAATTTTGACTTTTTCAATTTTTGTTTTTCCAATTTCATTTTCTGAAATTATTTTTTTTGTTTTCTCAATTATTTTCGGAATAATTTTTGAAAGGGTATTTTCGTCTGCACACCTTCACTTATTTTAAAAGAGGATATGTAGATTAGTAGAGGATATAGTAGATTTTACTCTCCCCACATTGGACTTCACAATCTGAACGGAGAAGAAGAACATCGACGACGATGATGGGCCAAACATTTCATCAGAATTGTTTTTTTCCAAAATATTTGGGCTTTTAATAATAAAGAAGTTAAGCCCAAATAATGATTTGATAAGTATGGGCCTTTGGTCTCATGGACTTGTGGCTACGTCTAGCTTCTAAGCCAATCCCTGAAGTTTGTAGCAAATCGTAAGCCTGGACGTTTGGGTATTCGGATCGGGATCGGATCGGGTTCGGATTAGGTTTGGTCGGATTCAGTTATTTGGGTTTAGCAATTTAGGACCCGTTTGGATATTTTAAAATTTCGGGTCAGGTTCGGTTCGGGTTTGGTCGAGTTCGGATTCGATCCGGGTTTATCCAAATATCCGGAAAAAAAAAATGTAAATCTACAAAATTACTTGAAAATATTCAAAATTTCAAAAAAAAACACGAATATTCTTTACCAAAACTACCTAAAAATAACCAAATATACCAAAAAATTTTAAAATACCCCAAAACTCTAAATATGTTGGACATTTTGCTTATTACGAGTATAACTATTACTAATATATTATTAGTATATATTTATATTTGGGTATGTTCTGGTACATGTTCGGATTCACGTTTTCAAATTTAAAACTCATTCGAGTATTTTAAAATTTTGGGTTCGAATTCGGGTAGATTTTTTCGGGTCGGATTTGGATCGGTTCTTCGGGTCCGAGTATTATGCCCAGATCTAGCAAGTCGGATACCTTTTTTTTTTTTTTAGCTTAAATAGTTGCCCATATATGTTTTTATAATCGGGATAAATGATAGCCTAATCTTTTAAGTATGTAGAAAACTGTGTGTTATTACTATTTAAAGCATTTATTAGTAGTAGGAAACAACCATAACGATTTTCTTAAAATGGTGGAGTTTGATTCTTATCCCTTGACCTACAAACAAACTAATGAACGAAACACTATTTGATTACAAGATTAGAAATAAAAAAAATTAAAGTGAACAGAAGTAGAAGATAGAGATTGATGAGAATTAGATTTAGTGAAACGTACGACATCTAGAGAGTCAAACGGTCAAAGTGCAGAATTAAAACGTTATTAAGAAACAAAGAAAAAGAAACTTCAATCGGATCTTGATCCTTTTGAGGGATGTTTCCTCTTTTTCTTTTTTTTTTGGTTATAGTTTTGCTGTCATTCTCTTTGTTTTATTCTTTCTCTTCTTTGAGTGTTGGAGACGGACCGTATCACAAACTCATACAGTACGGATCGAAACAAAATGCTAAAGTTAAAGTGGTAATTAGTTTTAACAAAAAATAATATATCCATAAATAAATCACCCTATTGCATGCATGTCTTTGATATCTACGTATCACAGTCGTTCGCTATAAAATATACGACAATAAACCTTTGTCTTCATTGTTTGTTAGTGCTTATGATTGCATTTAAATATGTATTTTTTTAAACAAACTTACAATTTTTAATATGGTAAAGAAAGTCTCTTTATAAATTCTTAACGCAATTGTCAAATACAAAAAAAAAAACGTTTAAAATTTGCTTTTTTCCCGCAAAATAGGTGAAATTGTATAATATTTGAAAACTGTTTTCTTTCTTTCATATGTAAACGCAAATACAAAAAAAGAAAACCTTGTAGTGAATTCGAGGTGAAAACTTGGAAGGTTTTGTGGATTTATTTATATATTTTTACAACTTTGCAGTATAATTAGTCGATAATTTTGTGTTTGTGCATAGTAAATAAATTTATTATCTTTCAATTTATTATGTTTCAACTTGTATATTTAAATATAAATTATTTTCAAATTCAAATGACTGCACTTCAACCACCACAAAACTGAAGTTTTAAAATCAGAGGTGAATATATATTAAGTTTAGTATTGTCTCGTGAAAAAAAAAAACAAATAATATGTGTAATTTTAATGGCAAAGCCAAAGTCGAACACTTTGTGTCTTGGGGTTAAGTAATCGTAGTTTGGGTTTCTTGTTCCATGAAACAAAGTGCATGTGTTAGAAAGAGATACTACAATAGAGAGAAGCATCGATCTCTACTAAAAGTGGTAGTCTTCTTAGTTAAACAAAGAGCTCACCAATCGCAACTCCTCGATTTTATTCTCTATGTTCGCTTAAAGCCTGACTCTTTCTCTCTTTGGGTCTGTTGAATCTTTAATATTCTTTGAATCTTAATTTTGATCATATTATGTTCCGACTAAAGTATAATGTCAGTTCATATTCCGGTGTACGCTACAAGAAAAGAAGAAATGGACCAAAACATTCTTCGATCAAACTAAATTGCAATCTTCATTTAAAAAAAAAAAAATTGTTATTCATGACTACTTAGTCTCAATATTTATAGACTTGTATAACATACTTTTTACGACATCTACCGTGACCAATTGTAATTGATGACATAATTCAAATTATGGTTTATAACTTCAAAATGAATCCTTCAACCAAAAATGCATATTTCATTAATTAATTATAACAAATTATTTACGAGATCACCTTACGTTAAGCCAATTAACTTGCTTTCAAGTTAAGATTTTCAAGGCTTTGAATTTTACTATTATTCTTGTCTTGGCAAAACATCATCTACTTTAGGAGAGGAATGAACTAAGTATATAACCCGAAACTGGAAAACAAAATAAAGGAAAAGGAAAAAGAAGTAGCAATTGAGTGTTTGGTGTATATATCCAGTTGAGTTTATTCGCTTTGTACTTTTTTCTGATTTTTGCTTTAAAAATATTTTGAGTTGGAGTTTGCTTCTTTGACTGATCTATTGAATCTCTCGCTCCCCAAGCCAAAGAAAGAACACAAGATGTTGCTTTTGATCATTGCTAAGAATCTCACTTCGGAATTCCCTTTACCTTTACTTTTTTTTTTTCATTCCTAGCTTAAACAGTACTATTTTCTTTTTTTTTTAGCAAACAAGAGATTTATTTGATTTTAGTTTCCAAATTTACAAAAACATCAAAAATTCTCAAGCCTTTGTTTCATAATTACAACCCAAGTATGAAAACCAGCATAGCTTTACTCTTCTAGAACATGAGCCTGAGCAATCGACTTTTTTTAAGTTCCAGGTTTATGAGTAGTGGCTAAAATTGTTTTAAAACAACAAATAACTTAAGATTTCTATGAGTGTAATTATTAATAGCCTATGTATAAATGGTAGTTCTACATTATTTTTCTCTACCTGAATTCAGATTTGAATTTGCATAGTTTAAAACAATTAATCTTGCAATTTAAAATAGTAAGTATCACTTATTCTAAAATAACAACTTTAGTTGTGGTGATCAATATCAAAACGACTTTTTATTTGTACTATAAAATGTACTGTATATGTACTAATTAACTAATTGTGTATTTAAATTGGAAGATGTTTAAAGAGGTAGATATGAATGAAAAGAGGGCTGGTAATCGAAGAGAGACAAGATCTTAGAAGACCGTGACATTGTCACTCACGTGGACCTCTTTTGACCACCTCTTCCGACAATATAACTACAGATACACAACACTTATCATTATAACTTATTAACTGATTAAATATTATATTAAAAAGTTTTTAACTTCATTATCATTATAACTTATTAACAGATTAAAATATTATATTAGAAAGCCTTTAACTTCATCAAAACATATAAAATGCCAAATCTACTGTATTTTTCTTAAGAATGTTAAACTAACTTTTATAGTTTGCTTTTGTTCACTTTTATTTGAAATAAACATGAAAAGGAAACTACTCATTACATATATTATATTATATATAATTGGAAATTGTTTTCCTAAGATATCCAATTAAAATGAAGCAACAAGAAAAAAAAAACATTTGAATTACTTTGATCTTGCTTGAATAAAAAATGCATTGTGGAAAAATAATTTTCTAACACGGAGTTTACATGTTTTTACCACACATAAATGAGAAAGTGAATATAAAATTTCAATGCAGAACTAAAATATAAGGTGGAGTATATCATTTGTTGAGTTCATTAAGTGTTGGTATGACATATCATTCACATGGAAAATACAATCTTGAATAATTAGCTTCCATACCAAGAAACTCTGATTTAAAAAATATTCAATGAATTAAAGCCCTGGAGAATATTCATTCTAGAATTGTTGCTTTCTTTAGATAAAGTAGCAAATAATTTAATATGCACTTCATTAATAGATTCGATCACATATAGTTATCACAGACCAAATTCCCTTTTGTCGTTACTCAAGTTTACAACTGTCTATATATATGTACCCATGTCTTAATTTGTACCTTATTACTTACTCACAAAACTACCAAAACAACACACACACATATCTCTCTATTTCTCTCTTATCTCCTAGACCTTAAGTTCATGATGGGATACCAAACTAACCCTAATTTCTCCATGTTTTTTTCCTCGGAAAATGACGACCAAAACCACCACAACTATGATTATAATGATCTCTCTTCATCAACTTCTGTTGATTGTACTCTCTCCCTTGGAACACCCTCCACTCGTCTCGACGACCACCGTAGATTTTCTTCTGCTAGTTCTAACAACATCTCCGGCGACTTCTACTTTCACGGAGGAAATGCTAAAACGACGTCGTACAAGAAGGGTGGTGGTGATCACAACCTACCTCGCCGTTGTGCTAGCTGTGACACCACTTCTACTCCTCTATGGAGAAACGGACCAAAAGGACCTAAGGTAAATACTTAATAATAGATTCTTCATTCATATATATGTTTATAATCAATAATGTGATAAGTGTCATTGTCCGCTATGACCCATAGATAAAATGCTTAGTGGGAGAAAATGTATGAATTGTTGAAAAAGTATCTAAATTGTAATGAAAGTTAAAAAAAAGGTGTCATTTTGGTTATTCAAAACTCAAAAGCTTTTATAACATGCAAAACTCTCTTCTATATCATAGGAAAAAGGTATGAAAATTTTCTAAATCAAAATTTGTCACATCGTATACTTTTTTGGGGTTTATAATTAATTTTTCATTAATCTCTTAATTACACACTAACTTAAAAAATGAGTAAAATTCTTTCGAAATATATTTAAAACAGGCTTTATTAAATTTATAGCTAATATATTGTTCTTGAAATTATAGAGATGTTAAACTAATATTTGATATATAATTTTGGTATAATAGGATATTTAAATCTAGTATGACTATATAACATATACATTAAATTTCATTGATATTTTGGATGTGACATAAGATTACAATTTTGGTGTAGTCATTATGTAATGCGTGCGGGATCCGATTCAAGAAGGAGGAGAGGCGTGCGACAGCCAGAAACTTAACGATCGCCGGTGGTGGTTCATCGGCGGCAGAAGTCCCGGCAGAGAATCCATATAACGGAGGTGGAAACTATTACAGTCATCATCACTATGCATCGTCGTCACCGTCGTGGGCTCATCAGAATACACAGAGAGTTCCATATTTCTCGCCGGCGCCGGAGATTGAATATCAGTTCGTTGATGATGCTTCGTTTTTATCTTGGAATTAAAGTGACATAGCAACTCCGACTTCGATCACCTTCTCCAACCATTTTGACGAGATGATGAAGAAGACACTTTACTTATGGATGATGATGATGATGATGATGAAAGGTCTTATCACACAAAAGTAAAAAACCAGTCTTGGTCAAATTCATTATTATTTTAGTTTATTTTTGTTTTATTTTTATTTTATGTTTCTTACCTCGACTCTAGCTACTTGTGTTTTCTTTTCATGACTTTTTTGAAAGCTATATCGTGTTAATGACAAATACGTACTGTATAACCCTTTTCATGATGTTTCCACTTACTTTGACCGTATATGATACATATATTTCGACTTTATTTTATATCGTCTTTTATTCTTTACCATTTTTCGATGCAACGTGAAGTTATGTAGTTTTGATTCTTTTGTAGCAAATATATCATCCTCGCTTCTTTTTTTTTTTGTGTTAATATCCTCACAATTTTGTTTCGTACGAATGTGTAATTAGCCAAAAATGAACGACTGTAATTAAATTTGGCAGAATTAACGGGCTTTTCTTGGTTTCAAAGGAGTAAATTAATATAACTTTTTTTTGTAAAGATGGTTTTTGTTGAGTAATTAATTGTACATTACAGAAAAATAAAATAAAATTAAAAGACAAGTTTGAGATTTACTTAAATGGGAGTAAAAAATGAGATTTACATGTATGTACATGGCGAGTTTCTTCTTTCATATTGATATTTTGATATTTATTTTATCAATTTTGGTTTGTGATTCAATAGCATATATAATATATAAGAAACATGTAGCTTTGGTAAATTATCCAACAACAAGAAAAGCTGGCTTTTCATGACTCGTCACATCACAATAAAATCCAAACCACCGTGGTTGAACTAAAAGAGACTTGTACACATGAGGATGTAATTCACCATACATAACGAAATTAAATTAACCTTACAATATGTGTAAGTCTAGAACGTGACACAAACATTCGCCTAAAACATATATTAGGCAGGCCTTTATTGATTATAGGATTGCATACTTCAGAAATAGATGTACCATTGCTCGATGTTGAGTATATCTCAACCAATCCTGCAATACAAAACAAAAATTCCCAATAATGTCGAAATTTTATGATTTATTTCAGCTTTTAAATTTTATAATTAAACTTAATTAGACAAGTCAAAATATTAAAAATTATATACGAGACAAACTATTCCAAAGTTGGGTAAAATAATTTTGTTCAGAAAATTATTATGGTCTAATATAATAGAAAATATATTAATGTATCATTTAAAATATTAATTAACAAAAATATTTATTCATTTTGTAACTTCACAAAACCTACAAATGTTCCATCTACTCGTATTAGTGGCTTTTCTTTTGAGTAGATAAATTAGAATTTATTTTTTTAATAAACAGCGGGAGTTTAGCCTTTAGATATTACGATTTAAAAAACTTTCAGTACAAAAAAAAAAATCGAATCCTAAGCATTAAAAAACCAAGCCCTGTTACTACAACTAAGCTATCACTTTTTGGTTAAATTAGAAAATTAGTCATAACAATAAATAAATTTGTAAAATATTATAGTTTTAATTTGGTTAATTATGTTCACCTTAAGGTCTTTCTAAATATATTAGTATTTTTTTTACTTTAAAGCATGTTACGTTTTATATTAAGTTGAACTAAGACACACACACACACAAAAAGATACTAGACAACTACAAAAATTAGTCAAGAGCATATATCATTCAAAACGTACGTAGTGCAGTCGACAGTAGAAGATGCATCAACGGGCAAGCTCGCGCCACAATTGCTAGCAAGGGCTTGAGCCAATTCAGGCTTCACGGTGACACTATTAGCCACTGACTTGATGCATTGACAAGCCGCCTTCTTATCTGCGGATGTGGTGGTCGCCGCCGCTAAACTCTTAACTCCGTCGCAACAAGTCTCCGGAGGCTTTCCACTTCCGCTGGTCAAGTAGCTCACACATGGCTGCAAATCTTGTATCACAACACTGCAAGATATCGCCGATTCACAATAACGAGGTATAAAGAACATTCCGAGAATGGAGATAATCGCTAGACTTTTCAATACGCTTGTCATTTTAGATTATAAGAAAAAAATAAAATAAAAATCTTAGGGTTTTATTGGCTTCTTTTTTTTCTTGGTTTTCCTATTTATGTAGAGTGAAGACGAAGCGTTTATATATGCGCGGGGAATTAGGAAATTGAATTATTAAAATTTAGATAATTATTAGATTTTGGTGTGAATTGTGATGGAGTGAAAGAAAACTCCTAATGCAAATGTAAAAGTCAACATGTTGGTGTGACATTTTTATAAATATATATTATTTGGTCTAGGTAGTTAGGTTGTACATATATCTTGCCAGTTTGGGTTTGTGCATATTAATTTATAATCGTTTTAGGTACAAATAGTGACTACATCTCCGACACTCAAAGATGACGTGTTTACTTTAGTCCACTAATCACAGAGTTGTAGTAAACGTATATAGTAAATGTGCTTTCCGAAAACATTTGAGAGTATATTAATTGTAGAAGGTATGGCCGACCCGTCGATTGTTTTTTTTTTTTTTTGGAGCAGTGTAGAAAGGGACCTATGTAGTTTATATAAGGGTGTTCAATCTGGTTTTCGGTTTGAATATATTGGTTTTTTTGGATTTTTGGTTTATAGAAAATGGTATCTAAACTAAAACCAAATATACACTATGGGAATTTTAGTCAAATATATCATTAACTTTTTTAGAAAATTTGGTTTTAGATCAGTTTTTCTTGTATGGTTTGATTCAGACTCGGTTTAGCAGATATTAAAAATATGAATCCATTTAAAACATACAAGGTTTATGATTTGGATTTTGGATTGAGTAATCTTTTTTGTTTAGTTAGAATTTACGGTAACTAGTTCAATTCTATTTGAAAGAGATTATTAACGGTCCGGAGACGAGAAATAATTATAGGACCTTAATTATAGGGCAAAGGTCCAAAATTTCCATAATTTATAATGAAGAGAAATCATTAATAATGGTAAAAGATCTTAATTAATAAGAAAAGAAGTAATGGGAAAAGAAGAAGAGAATTAGTATTTTTTTTACAATAAACCGAAAGAAATAGGAAGTGCAGATCTCTAAACTCTGACTAGATTCACTGAGGCAAGACAAATTATTAAGAACATATATCGAGTGATGTTCTTTCTATCAAAAAAAATAAAAGGGAAAATCTTCTCTAAATATAATTGAGGCACGATTTGTCTATGATAATTAGTTTTGATTGGTAACATTACCGAATAGTGACATAGTATACTAGAAAAAAGAATGACAGTGTATTATTAAAAGAATATAAAACTTCACTTAACTATAGACTGAAGAAAATTATATTTTATAATGTTATTAAAATTACATAATTAGTAATTGATATAAATCTGTCAAATTATTATGCTATTTAGAAAGTTATCGATCAAAACAATTAACAAAAATAAAGTTACCGGTCAAAAAGTCTAACAAGGTAAATCTTAAATCAAAGACAACAAGAAATGATTGAATGAATATAAATAAGAACCCAACACCAAATACATTATAATTAATCCTAACTCAAAAGTTTTAAATTCTTCACCTTTCGTTTGTTATTCCATCTTCAAACACCTATCTCCCTCCAAACATATCAAAAGAAGAACCAAAACATAAAGTAATTACACAATGGTGAACTTTGTGGAGTCACAAAAACCATTGTTGTACGGTCTTATGAAATGGGCTGGTGTGGTTCCATACACCGTAGAGATCGAACCAGGGACGAAGATGAACTTCTGGATCCCAAAAGAAACCCTAAAAAAACCCAAAAAATCTGACAAAAAATCTACCGTGGAACCGAAGAAACCAAGGAAACCAGCCATTTTGTTGATCCACGGCTTTGCAGCCGAAGGGATCGTGACGTGGCAGTTTCAGGTCGGTTCATTAGCCAAGAAGTACTCAGTCTATATTCCTGACCTCCTCTTCTTCGGTGGATCCTACTCCGACAACCCGGACAGGTCACCAGCGTTTCAAGCCCACTGTTTGGTCAAGTCTCTACGTATCCTCGGCGTGGATAAGTTTGTCCTGATAGGGTTTAGTTACGGTGGTATGGTGGCTTTCAAGATCGCTGAGAAGTACCCTGAGATGGTTCAAGCCATGGTGGTGTCAGGTAAATTACCATACTTTTGATATCTTAATCTTTTGTATAGGGTGCTTAAAACCCTTATATAACATCTACATATATATAATAAAAACTTCTTTTATCATCAGGTTCAATACTTACGATGACTGATACAATCAGTGAGTCAAATTTGAACCAGTTAGGGTTTAAGTCGTCGGCGGATCTTTTGTTACCAACCTCGGTTAAAGGACTCAAAAATCTCTTCACTCTTGCTGTTCATAAGCCCATGTGGTTCCCGAACCGGCTCTTCAAGGATTACCTTGAGGTACCTACTCAAACTTTGCAGTTTGTTCTTTTATCTATATCTTTTAACTTTTTTTTCCATTGTTTATATATAGCAACTGTATGAAATTTGCATTTGGTCAAATATGTACACACAATTGTTCGATAAATAACTTGAAGTAATTATAGATTAGAAAGAATCGAGTAAGAATTTTGGATTAGGATTAACTCACCTATAGACAAAAAAGAAAGACATGAGTGTATGTATATATTTGTTGGTTGTAAAAGAAACAAAACAAACATGGATATGTTAGGATTTTCGTTTAACTTAGCTAGCAATACATTATATTTATTTATGCGAAAACTTATATTTATGAACCCCTAATCATTAGTTAAGAATCAATCTGTTTTTTTTCCTTTTTCTTTTCTTTTTGGTTTGTTCCTATTTCTTAATAAGGAAAAAAAATATAATTTTCATTTGCTTAGTAACACTATATGTTTGGCAAAATGTGAAGGTGATGATTACCAACAGGAAGGAAAGAGCAGAATTGTTAGAAGCTTTGGTCATCAGCAACAAAGATGTGACCATTCCTCGTTTTCAACAGGTCGCATTTAAATATATTTTAATTTTCTATCAAGAATTAACAATGATATACTTTTCACATACAAAAACCATAAATATCAACTGCGTATTCTTGTTTGTTATGTAGAAAATACATCTATTGTGGGGCGAAAGTGATCAGATTTTTAATCTTCAATTTGCCAAGAACATGAAAGAGTAAGTTTCAATATAGTTATTTAAAAAAAAAATTGAAATTGTTACACATATATTATCAAGGTATATATATTCATTTTAATTATGTTTCGAAGGCAACTAGGCGAAAATGCAACTATGGAGAGTATAAAAAAAGCAGGCCACTTGGCACATTTGGAGAGACCTTGTGTCTATAACAGACGTCTCAAAAAGTTTCTTGCTTCAGTTTACCCCGAAAACTAAATTCGTTGTATGTATTTGAATTTAAATTTAATAAATAAATCCGACCAAAATAAACTAAAAAAAAAAAATACATATATGATCTTCGTATCAACACCGAATGATTTCATTTGGTTTTTAGTGGTTTTAGTTCTTCGTTTGTCAAAAATTATGTAACCTCTTATATTATATTTTTCAAATGTAATTTTCTCGATGTTGCAGTTTCATGTCACTATTGTATCTTCTATGAACTAATCTTGAGAATGATGAGGAACTTCTGTTTATTGGGCCTAATTTCCATGACGCCCAAACTACCAAAGTATCAATGGATCAGACGGCATGTTGAGTCCAGTGAAATGTATTCTCTTATTTTTTTTTTTTTTGATAACCTATTTTTTTTGGGGCAAAATCGTTTTTTATGGGTTAATCAGCGTGAACTTCAGTTAAGTCTAATGGGATTCGTATTCTCTTATTTCCTATCGAACTCTTGAATTCTTATCGTGATAAAACAGAAAAGGTTTCAAAATCCGGATAAAAACAGAAAAATCTCTAGTTTCTTAAGTCTTACTTTCTAGAGGTGGAAGACTCTAGATGAAAAATTAAAAATGAGATACCTAAGCCCAAAAGAAAGAAAACAGTAGCTCCAATTGTGTCTGCTATTTTTAGGGTATTTAGCTTAATGTACGATACACATCGAAAGTTTAAAGGGATTAACACTAAACGTATAAAGGATATGAGCTGGTTTTGAGTCGGAAGTCCATTAAACTTAACATGGTATCAGAATCAGGTTTGTTGACCCAAATAAGGTGGTCCAAGAAAAGATTATTACCGGTCCTAAAATGAGATTCGGTGCGAGACGGGTTTATAATAGTCATCATAACGAGGAGGCGTGTTATAATCCCATATCAGAAGTTTAAAGAGACTAACACTAGTATATAAACGATATGTGGCAAATTACTCATTATCAAATAATTTTGAGTTAGAATCCCATTAGACTTAACTGAAGTTCAGGCTGATTAACCCATAAAAAAACGATTTTTTCCCAAAAAAAAATAAAAAATAAATAAACCTAAAGTTTTGCCCAAAAAAAAAGGAAGTATAAACTTAATTAGTTTACTATTGACGGCGAATCCACAGCCAAAAAATACAAAAAGTTGGACTGAGAAATTAAAAATTCAGTCAAAGAATGCAAGACAAAAGGCTGGGCACTTGCCACGTGGCAAATTTAGGAGCAAGTTCACATTACATGCCCAATGCATTACACGAAGTTCAATCCATATACATAAACATTCTTCCTGTATTAAATAAGTATGATTATAAACAGACACAGATTATATAATATAACAACATACTCATAGTAGTATATGATTATTTGAATATTTCCCGTATCTAGTTACTCGGAAATTGCTCCATAACAAGTTGTCATTGCCGACAAATTATGAAAGTAAAAGGTTAGAAAAAGATTCAAACCCATTAATAATTCAAATTCATATAGAAATATTTTGCTGCCAGAGTATTCTGATGGCTGATGCATTACCCCTGGTCATGTGTCTCATGTATTTCCTTCTTTTATTTATGTTTTTACGTCAATTATATTTCTGTTTTTTTTTTTCCTTTTATTATAAGTTATATTTTTGCATTCTATATATATTATTATTAAAACTATTAAAAAGTTTTGTAATAACGGTAATGGTGAACGTATTTATATGGACCTGTCCAACCGGTAAAAAGATCCATAACGAACAACTTAATCTACAGTACGTTAGAAGTTTTGAAGATTTTAAAATCATAATCTAAAATAATTTTGTATTCTTCTTGTTTTGGGTATAATTTTTATATATGCTTTAGATTGAGCTTTATCGATCACATCTAATGATCTAAGTGAAAATAACTGACTTATTTTCCGCTCTCCAGTAGGAGTTTTGTCTCTGATCCTAATTGAGAATATATTTTCATATTAGACAGCAATTTGGAAAATGACTAAAACTAAGGTCATGTTCATTTAGATGTCGTGAGTGCTCAGCTCCATAGACGAATAAATGCATTATTTTTTTTTGTTTTTATTTTTAATGTTACTTTACTTTTTTAGAGAGAAAATTTCTTTTCAAATTGTTTGTTACTAGTAGCTATGTTCTTTTATATGTGACAAAACAAAACTACTAGTACACATATAAAAGAACATAGCTTAATAAGACGGAAATGAGATAAAAGTTAAACATTCATTCCCGGCTAATTAGAAACAAGAAACCAAAGAAGTATTATTTGGTTGAAAAAGACAGTTATTAGTGTAAAAAGCATATAAGAAGGGTTATGCACAGGAAGATGAACCTGGTTTTTTTTTTTTTTTTTTTTTTTTTTTTTTTTTAAGAAAGATGAACATGATTATGGGGCTATGTTTTATACCATTCATACGATGTATATATAGATCATGGTTATTATTGTAGAATTTGTTTCTCCTATTTATTTAAGTTTTCAAATAAATATAGTTGTTTTGTACGCAATCAAAATTTATAGCATACTTGTGGAACATAATAAAATGGTAATATTTTCATTTTATTTTAATAAATAAATCAATACAAATTATTTGATATGAATTTTTTTTTTTTTTTCCAAAGCATAATTCCGAGACGGATGAACTATGTGATATGGGTGACTTTATGGAAGAAACCCATACGCGGAAGGATGACACTTTCGTCGACAAGAAAACGGAGACAATCATACGAAAATACAGAAAACGGGAGCAACATATGCTTACTCAATTATCCCAAGAGTCCGAAAATTCTGATAATGTTTCGCTTACACAAGCTAAAAAAAAACAATAAATTCAAAGAGATAATTAATTTTTTTATATTTTTATTATTATTTTTTTTAAATAAAATTAAACATCTTATTTAATAAATTTATATAATGCTACCGTAGGAAATTCCTAAAAACAAGAGATATTTGTACGGATATGGTTCTATTCCATATTCGGAAATACTATGTACAACTTCAAATCAACGACGATATTGAATTTGGAAAAGGAGTTAGAAATCTCAAAGGCGGAACGAGCAACAACACAAAAGAGGTTCAATGATTTAGAACTCGCTCAAGAGGATAACGTATTTTGGAGTGATATGTTTCAAATTTTATATCCTAACAATTCTCCACTATCACGAAGAGCTCGAAACAAAGACGGATCGATCAATCAAAACGTACGAGCGGATCCGATTCCAGATGTAAATATTGATGAAGGTTTTATTTAAATGATTAGTGTTTGCTATTTTAAATTATTATTATTGTAAAACTTTTTAATATTTTAATTTTAAAATTCCATTTTTTTTTTAATTTCCTTTTTCCGACCAATTTCGGACTACGTTTGTTCTGGTGGTCAGAATTTGGTCAAAAAATTAAGACCAATTTTTGACTAAATACATTTTTCTATAATTTTTGGGGCTCGAAACTTGGCCAAAATTTAGTCGGAACAATTCTGATGGTTTTCCGACGACGTCTTTCCGACTATATTCCGATTATCATTTTCCGACCATTTTTCGACTAATATTTTCTGATCAAATTTCAACCGATTTTTTTCTGATCAATTTCCGACCGTTTAAATTTTCCGATCAGCGTATTTCGACCGATTTGCTTTGGTCAGAAATCGGTTGGAAAGTCAGATTTCTGACCGATTCTGTGGTCGGAATGGAGGTCGTTTCTTCGATTTAAAAAAAAGCCCACCCAACTATATTTTTCTTAACAATATACATTATGTGAATTTAAATCTGAATGGTAACGCCACAACTTTATTAATATAAATTATTAGACTACATGTCATAGTCATTTGCATTTTTTTTTATAAATAGTTTATGTATGATAACCTATAAATCAGATCTTTTTATCTCTAAATTTATATCACTTTAGAGAATTATGAATTATCCATCCCCTCTTTTTGTATTTTTTTTTGGCTGTATGGTTCTTTTTCGATTTCTTGTAAATGCTTTTAATTTAATGAAAATCTTTTAATAAAAAGAAACTATTATTTTAGAAAAGAACAAAATAAGCTAAATATAATTTTTAATGAATGACTACACTGATTATTATTAGATTCGTTTGATTAAGGAAAAAACCTACGAAGATGGAACTTTCCACACAATCTTTAAATACATTATTTTGATAAGCATATGACGTTTTGCTAATAAAGCGATTAACTTGCTAAACATAAACGTCATATAACCATATTTATTATTATGATATAAAAAAGTTTAATCCAAAAATTTTATAAAAAATATTAATCAGACAATTTTTTTTCTAAATTATGAACCCGTGCTACGTGATTGATATAACCTATTTTAAATCTAAGTTCGAATCCAAATCATACAAATTGCACCAAAATTATACTAAACTATGCGGAAATTTATATATTGTCCAACAATATTCGTTTTCTTCTTTCTTCCTAAACTTTTGAATATTTATTTTCTGGAAAAGTTATCACTAGAATTTAAGAATCTCAAAATATTAGTAAATTTATTTTCGTCACGAAGTACTAGTGTTGTTTATTGTAAAAAATCGAGTTAGATTTCTCCGAACGTGTGGCCGCGAGGAACAGCATATGGGATGGGACATGTCGCACATGAGCAATTCATATAGTTGCATGTATCTGGACCCCTAACATTTCAATTAAAAGTAAAATTTCAAATAAATTAATTTATTATAATCCATTATGTCCTCAACAAATCATAATCATTATCATGCAATACAATCTTTTTTTGGTTTTCTATCATGGTCTTGTGATCTTTTTTTGGCTCCAATATACGATCCTCTAATAACCATGACTAAAAACATTGTTTGTTGGGTTTTCTGCTAAAAAACCATCGAACTTATTAAAATTTGCAAAAATGACACTCAACTAAATGTTGTGCAGGTCAACCTGTCGAACTCAGAAGTCACCCGCAATATACCCCTTGGTCATATCGTCGACGTGGCACCGTCTTCTGCTGTTACAAAACTAACGGAAACTTTAAAACGACGTCGTTTTGAGAGTTAAAAACAACATGATGTTTTACTTAAAACTTGATGATGTTTTGATGTTTTCAACTAAAAAAAAAACACCACGATTTTTAGTTTATCTAAAACTAATTTAGATTAAGGGGAAATTAGATTTGAGGATAAACTAAAATTAGGGTTCATCTCAGGTCCATATTCTTTCAAAACCTAGATTATCTTCAAGATCTCGATCTCAGCATCAATCATGTTCTTCTCTGTAAGCATAATTCTCGATGATTTTGTAGCTAAAATCCAGAATTTGTCTATCAAATCTATCAAACAAAACAAATTACATTAATAATATTCACAATACAACACAAATATGAAGATTTAAACCCAGATACAACTGTCGCTGATTCAAATTAGGAAGATGACGAAGAACCTTCTTTGAGACCAGAAGCAGAAGAAACATTAAACATTCCATGATTTTCTCTGATACGACCAGCCAAATAAGGAATAATGAGTTTCACCAGAGATCTCGACATGATTTTAAATGTCTTTCAGAATCTCTCTCTTTCTAAATCTCTTTCAACAATACACGACCTCTAGAGTCTTTCACCATGGAAGACGAATCTTTCAAGCTTTCTAGAAGAGGAATCGACGATGATAGACAAATTCTGGGTTTTCGTTTTCTTGCTAATTTAGATCTGGTGTTGTTTGATTGTTCTTGAAATCGATTTTCGTTTATAAGAGTGTTGGTTTTGAAATGTCAAGGGTTTCGATTTGTGGAATCTGGTGTTATTAAGGGGTCATGCTCGATTTTAATTGATGAGTCTTAAGGACTTGAGGTTCGATTCTTCTTGGATATTTCACATTCTGGGTTTAAAGTTCGTAACAACATTTTTTATTTTTATTTTTTTTCTGATTGTGGTTCAGAGTTCGTCTTCTTCATGTTTGTGAGTTGACAAAACCCAGAAAAAAACAGAGCACAAGAATTAAAGAAACCAGAGCACAAGAATTAATGATAAACTATAATTTTTTTCTAGATTTTTCCCATTCTGAATCTAATTTATGATAATTGAAAAATCATGTTGTTTTGACTACATAAAAACAACAAGAAATTAACAAAACAGCATGCTGTTTTTTAGATTCAAAACCACGTCGTTTTGAAGTTTCCGTTAGTTTTGTAACAGAAAAAGACGGTGCCACGTCGACGATATGATGAAGGGGTATATTGCGGGTGACTTCTGAGTTCGACAGGTTGACCTGCACAACATTTAGTTGAGTATCATTTTTGCAAATTTTAATAAGTTCGATGTTTTTTTAGCAGAAAACCCTTGTTTGTTCAACAATACTTATATATTATTATTTATATAAACTAAGTGACTACATATTCAAAGCCGTATAACTAAACCAAAAGTAATTTTATTGCATCTTGCACATATAATTTAGAAAATAATAATATAGTATATTTTAACTATATATATATGTCATGTAGAACGTCATTTCTTCTCTTTGTTTCTTTTTCGTTTTAATATTTTACTATATTTATAATTTATTGCTTCTCAGTTTTACAGATAGATTCGTCACTTCCAAGTCTTTTCTGTGTCTCTCAGTGTTGCAAGGTTTTCTGAACCCTAGGGGTTTGCATTCTGAAACACGAAACCGGCCAAAACAATGTCGTTTACTGCGTTTTATATTTATTGTTTTTTAGTGGTCAGTGCCTTTTAATTTTGGCTAAAAGATGATGTTTTAAAAGAGTTCAAGGATTGCTATAGTGCCTTTTAAGTCCTTAACCTCCATTTTTTAAGTTTAAGGTTTGGATGCATCATGATTCATGCATATAGGACTTTTTCTTTTCTTTTTTTGGTATTAATGACTTGTTTATTTTTCTCTAATCATCAAATTTGGAAGCTAAAACCAAAATCCTCGGCTGGATAGGCGATTCATAAAATTATTATTAAAAAAAAAAACTGAAAAGGTTATACAAAAGTTAGAAAGGCTAAAAAAAATTGCCTTTTAATTAAAAAAAAAAAATTAAACTGCAACATGGATTTTAAATAATTAGTTAAAAGATTTTTGTTACTTATTTTGAAAAAGGGAAAGTAATAGGATAGTTAGTTTGATGAATAAAATTTATAAAATTCATCATCTGTATGCAAATAAAACCAACATATAATAATTTATCCTATTTAGAGCATAAATAATATCTGAAATGTTTCGTATTTAACTTACACGACACCACTTATATGGTTGGTTGACTCTTGTATCATCCCTTTACGGTTTAGTAAAATAGGTATTACAAAAACAATATCTGAAATTATAAACTTAAGTATTTATGATCTGTCTCAATTTTAATTTATTTTGCAAATTTATGGTTATTTGAATTTTTAAAATCAGACCGAATTAGATAAACAAATTGTAACAAATACAGTATTACAAATATTTTTTACCACCTCGAATTTTGTTTATGTGAATGTTCATAAGCAGGGGCGGATCCAAGGTAAAAATTTGCCTAGTGCAAAATAGTATTTAATGAAAAGTATATTAGTAAAGGAAAGAGGAATTGAACTCAGGTTAAAAATGGTTCAAGAGTCCTAAATTACCACTTGTACTAGTAAATTTTTTAGGATAATACATAGGAAAGAAGTACTATATATTTAGATTTTGGGTAGGTCAATTGACCTACCCCTTTATTACTTGGATCCGCCCATGTTCATAAGGCATAAGATCTCTTAATCTAATCTATAAACAAACATTTTGATTGCACAATTTATTCATCACCGATCCAACTAAATCTATATTGCTTATTAAGTGTACACTAATCGCATCAACCATATTAATTGTTTAAATTACAAATATTCGAGTTATTTAAAACAAGATATAATTTTATCCGTATTTGCGACCAATGTGCGGACACTGTATGATAAAGAAACAACGTGGCAGTGTCTGCGACAAGTCCACATCTAACTTTGTCTCTCAATCTCTTTGTTTGATAGTGGAGACTCTGTTATTATTGGCACAGACCAAACCCACTTGCTTTCCACATTTCTCCATTAGATTTTTTTTCTTTTCTTTTCTCTCTTGGAAATTGATGGGCAATAGGAAACACAATTCAAAATCTCTCAATCTCTTCTTTCTCATTAATTACTAAAAAACCTAAACTTTATCTCCTTTTCTTGTTGGGTTTATTAATCACTTAATTCTTAATTAAATGTGGTTAGATCCAAATTTTTTCTTTAATTTAATTACTTGTAGACTTTAGATTAGTCTAAGTAGGTTTTGGTGGGCTAATGTAAAGTCAAAAGTCAAAATTTTAAAAGGTTTGAAAATTTTTAAGAGATATTTATCATCATCTTCTTCATGCTTCTATAGCTTATAATTTAGCTTTATGAGAAGCTAAAGCCTAAAGCTATATGACGATTTCTTTAATCAAAAAAGCTTAGGGCTTTGGTGAGAGATTAAAAGAAAGTTTTAATCTTTGTTTAAAGAAAAAAAGTTAAAAAGATTAGGGTTTCCAGAAGCTTCAAGATTCAAAAGATATGGAAGTTAAGGAGAAGATGGAGATGTCAAGACGAAAACCATCAGCTAATCATCGTCTTCCTCTGTACACTTACCCTCAAACCACCAACAAAAGAAACGGGTCGTCGGACCCGGATCCGGATCCGGATCTTGATGATACCAACCCAATTTCTATAGCTCCTGCTCCAAGATCATACGCTATGCCTCAAACTGTTTCTCCAAGGAAGGTGAGATATAAAGAATGCCAAAAGAATCACGCGGCGAGCTCCGGTGGACACGTGGTCGACGGTTGCGGCGAGTTTATGTCTTCCGGTGAAGAGGGTACGGCGGAGTCTCTTCTTTGTGCCGCCTGTGATTGTCATCGGAGTTTTCACAGAAAAGAAATCGATGGTTTGTTTGTTGTCAACTTCAATAGCTTTAGCCATTCACAGAGACCAATTTTTAGCCGCCACGTGTCTCCAATCATGATGAGCTTCGGCGGAGGAGGTGGTGGTCCGGCGGAGTCATCAACGGAGGATCTTAACAAGTTTCATCATCAATCTTTTAGTGGTAATAATGGAGTTGATCAGTTTCATCAGTTCAATCACAAGAAACGTTTTAGAACAAAGTTTAATCAAGAACAAAAGGAGAAGATGATGGAGTTTGCTGAGAAGATTGGTTGGAGAATGACAAAGCAAGAAGATGAAGAAGTGAATCGATTTTGTCGTGAGATTAATGTGAAACGACAAGTGTTTAAAGTTTGGATGCATAACAATAAACAAGCAGCTAAGAAGAAAGATTTGTAAGAGTACTTTTTTTTGTGTTTTACATTTTGAAAAGGAGATTTGGTTCTTAGATGATTTTAGAGCTCAGCATAACGATCTCTTATATCTCCAGCAACTTGAGAAGCCTTTGTCTTTACGGTTTCATAAGCGTATTTGGTAGATTGTTTAGCTGAAACGTATTTTTCGCCTACTTTTTTCATAGCTTCTTCGAATCCTCTAGCTGCTTCATCTTTGACTTTGTTTGATTTGTCTTTCATATAATCAATAGAACCATCCATTGCTTCTGTTGCTTTGTCTCTACCATACTCCATTCCACTCTTTGACCTCTCTTTGACTCCTTCATAGGCTTCACCGCTCTTGTCCGTTGCCATCCTGATCACATCACCGGTTTTCTCGTACCCGTAACCCGCCTTCTCGTAAGCTATGTCTTTAGCATTGCCAGCTTTCTCATAACTAGAATCCTTTGCCTTGCCATAAGCAGATCCCACTTTATCATAGGCATTACCAGCATTTTCATAAGCCATATCCTTGGCATTGCCTGCTTTATCATAGGCAAAATCCTTGGCTTGTCCCGCCTTCTCGTAGGCCATATCTTTCGCATAGCCCGCTTTCTCGTAGGCCATATCCTTTGCATCACCCGCTTTCTCATAACTAGAATCCTTTGCCTTGCCATATGCAGATCCCACCTTATCATAGGCCATGCCATATGCAGATCCAACCTTATCATAGGCATTGCCTGCATTCTCATAAGCCATATCCTTGGCTTGTCCCGCCTTCTCGTAGGCCATGTCTTTTGCATTGCCTGCCTTATCAGAAGCGAAATCCTTGGCATAACCCGCTTTCTCGTAGGCCATGTCCTTGGCCTTGCCCGCCTTATCATAGGCCATATCCTTTGCATCACCAGCCTTATCATAACCAAAGTCCATCATATTCTGCGCAGTTCCATAAGCAGCTCCTACCTTATCATATGTGAAGTCTTTAACGTGTTCCGCCTTCTCATAGGCCATATCCTTTGCATTGCCTCCCATCTCATAGGCCATATCCTTGGCATGCCCCGCTTTCACATAGGCCATGTCCTTCGCATCACCAGCCTTGTGAGATGCAAAATCCTTTGCACATTGTGCCTTGTTCTCGGCAAAATCCTTGCCGTGACCTGCATTGTCATAAGCAGAGTCTTTAATGTATTGTGCCTTGTCACAAACGTAGTTTTCAGCGGCTCGGGCCGCTTTTTCTGCTTCCGCTTTCGTTTTTTGATAAATTCCTACTTCCTCTTTTTTTATACCAAATCCACTGAGAAAAAAAAAAAAAAAAAAAAAGTAAAACGTTACCTCTCGAATCACTCACCTAAAAACAAATCTATAGATCAAAATGAGATATTACCAATCTCATAAATCAAAATGAGATCAAAATTGTGAACCGAATTGAATCAAAGTAAACGATTGATTCGGTTTAGAAGTTGGTTTAAGCAAATTACTTACGTTGTTACTTTGTCGGAGACCCAACCAGCCCATGAAGCGGTCTTCTCTTTGGCGTATTGAGCAGTCTCCGTCGCCATTTTCTTCGCCGTTTCGGCCGCGGTTTTGGCATCCTTCGCCGTAGTATCTGTCCATTTCCCTAAAATTCCCTGTTGCCATGTCAGCACCACCACTACCACTAGCAATACCAATGCTCTTCTTCTTCTTCTCTCCATCATCTCTTTTTAATCTATGCTTATTCGAATTTGCTTTGACCGATTCTTTTTTCTTTTTCAATGTTTTGATTATAGTTCCAATGTCCTCGGAAGTTATAGGTTATAGAGAAAGGGTTCAAAGCCAAGACCAGAGGTCTTTCCGAGAAGCGGTTACTGTTCGCCACGTGTTTTAACGAGGTTACGTGGCGACCAAGAATGCGGTTTTGTTGGTTTAACGAGGTTATTATTACGTGTCCTTTTAAACGGTTCACCGCGTTCCCCTCGCAGACCAATAAGATTTTTAGAGGTCACATGTTTCTAAAACGGTTTGCACAATCAGACCGGTTAGTCTAAATTCAAAATCGGAACCCAATTCAAACCAACCGAAACTGAACCGGTCACTCAAACAATGTCACTATTGTGATGAGGGTAACATACAAAAACGATTTTTACGGTAATTATTGGCCACCTTCAGTCGCAAGTCTGACTCTTTGGTGGTGTTCTTGAATTTTATAATCAACGATTTCTTCAAAAAGCTGTGAATCCAAGACACAATCTGGTCGTCCGTAAACCGCAGCTTGAACACCAGCCACGAGCTTAGCAATCTCACGACCAGAGAAGCCTTCTGTTTTCTTTGCAGCTTCTCTGATTACCTGATCGGTTAGGTCTCCTTCAACGGTTATCTTCTGTGACTTCTTCTTGAACAAATTGCTCCATTTAAGGGGTTCGCCTTTCTTGTCTTCACCCGTTAGGTACTTGTTGAGATAAAGTTTAAGGAGTTTGAATCGCTCTTCTTCACCAGGTAGGGGAAACTCTATAACCTCGTCGATTCTGTCAGTGACTGCACTGTCGAGATCACCGGGTCTGTTTGTGGCTAGGACAAGAACTATGTCCCGAGACTGATCACCGGTTCGAAAGAGTAATGCGTTGAGAGCGCTGCGCTGAGCCTCACTCATGTAAGTGCTGTTACGTCTGCCATAAAAGATCAAGAATTTGATACCAATTAGAAAATTTTTTTGGAGAAAACATAAAGTAACAGTGAGCTTTGGTAAGGGAGTAATCGATAAATAGTCCACTAATTCTCCTCAACTATATACTACATTCTTCATTAAAAGATTACAATCTGAGTAAGATTAATTTTGGTTCAAACTATATTCTATATCAAACTTCTAGTAAATTAGAAGCAATAGAATATCAAAAGGCTTTAGAATAGAGGTGAAAGCATCTTACTCGCATAGGAAAGCATCAGCTTCATCGATGAAGAGTAGTAAGCCTCTGTTTGATTTCTTTGCCCAATCGAATATCTGATGGATTTTTGTAACAGCCTGTGCACCCAGAGGAGCAACATCTCCTCCTGTCATCATAGCATAATCAAGACCCTGCATCACAATATTAAGTGTAAAGTGTATTCAGTCAATCTATTCATGAAGGACGCTTGAGTTTGCATTTGAATAAAGGAAAAAAAAATCAGGGATAAGGAAACTAATCACTCACCGACTTCCGAGCAATCTCCCTAGCTACCATAGTTTTACCGGTACCAGGAGGACCATAAAACATCATGTTGCGGAATGGCGCTTGATGGGACTTGGTATTCGCTGTGGCTCTAGCAAGATGTTCAATTCTCTTCTTTAAGGAAGGATGGAGGATAACATTATCTAGTGGCTTTTCTCCTTCTGCCCCTGCAGCTGTGCTGAACTTTGAGATTTTGTTCTTAAACTGAGACACTGAGCCAGCCCATGGAAATCTACCCATGGAAGATTCTCGGATAAGTGATGGCTGCCCGAGAATCCTGTTAACATAACCCCAGGTAACCCTAGCACCTTCTCTGTTGTCAAAAAAGTAAAAGAACCACGCAACGAGCTTTCATTAGGCTTCTTAAATTACAACTATACAAGTTGTAAAATGAGACAAATTATGTAGTTAGGAGATGCATACCGAGTTGTGTAAACTCCAGCAGCTAATGCTGTAGCTCCTCCAACAGTCATAACCAGCTTGCTTCGATCAGTTAATAGGGTCTTAACGCCCCCTGTCAAGTTCAATATAAATGCAAAAGAATATGATGCCAAGTATTTTAAAATATCATAAGCATATAACTTCCTCGAGAGAGTATTAAAATTCAGCAGTGATTATCTTCTAAAAAGTTTCCGGGAGAGTTAATCAATTTCGATACAATCTAAGGATCTACATAAAAGAAAGGAAAACTAGAAAAATGAAATAATCTAAGCATAACAAGATGTGTAAAGTATATATTAGGAACAATGGTTATATAAGTTCCATACCTTCAATATGACTAAAGGTGGTGTTGATAGCTGCAAGCCATTTCTCCCTTTCACCATTGATCCTATCCATAAGCATTCTTCTATTCTGCTCCTCACTAAGTTTGGCTTCATGAGCTCTGCCTTCAGCCTCAGCCATGGCTTTGACACGAATGGTTTCTCGCTCAAGCTCAGCTCTCTCTTTCTCAGTCTGGCGCTGCTGTGCTTGAATCTGTTCTTCTGTGGCGATTCTTGCTTTCTCTTTCCGGATAGAAGACTGCTCTTGCATCTTAACCAATTCAACATTATGCTGTCTCTGAGCTTCATGATCAGTCTACAAAAATTCCAACTTTTCAGTGAAGGACAATCCATAAACTGTCAAACATAGGCTTCACACAGATTCTTCCTAATTAAGTACCTGCAGTCTTTTCCTTGCTAACTCATCCTCGTATCGAAGCATTTGCGCTTTCGCTTGTGCCTGTTGCTGCACTAAGTTCCTCTGATCCTCAGCCAATTTCCGCTGTCTTTCCTGCTCATTACAAAGCCCCATAAAACAATCATATTCGCTGCTTGTCGGCTTTAAACTTTTACATCATTGTAAAACCTTAGATTCTGCAACCAATGTGCAGCAAAACTTTGATTCCAACGAGATGCAAATGGAAGCAATGAAATCAGAGAAACATCATATCAAAATCTGCAGTAAATCAAACGCAAGAAGGAGAAAGTTACTAACGATGTCCTTTTGTGCTTGAACAGCTTCATTCTGCATTTGCTCAGCTGCTAATTCAGCTAACCGAGTTTTCTCCTGCTTTCGCATTAGATCAAACACCTGGTGAACACAATAACATGTAAGCAACGTCTCAACATAGCAAAGAACCGAGCTGATTGGTTTGATTTATCGAAGAGCTTCATCATCACCTGTTTGGAATGAGGAGAGCTATTGATTTCACGAAGAGCTTTAGCACCTCTTTCTAAGGACTCAGGATCGAAACCAGATCCTTTAGGCTCATCGGAGTCCGGTTTAGTCTCCGATTTAGAATTCGATGAAGACTGATCGGTTGGAGAATCTGACGGAGGTGAAGAAGAGAAGAAGGGAAAGCGAAAGCGCGAGTCAGCGTAGGCGCGGTTCTGTGGTATCGACATTGAAGTAAACGCAGCAGCTATCGCCGCCGCGGAACATAATCTAGAAGCAGCCATTGAAATACGACTAAAAGCAATTCTCCCACCTAATTAAGAAACTAAATTGCCTCTATAGTTCAAACATTTCGGAATGAGAAATGGTGCTCTCAAGGTTTTACGGACAGTCGTCGGAAAAGTTTCTCCGGCAGGCACGACCATAAACCCCACGGTGGCTAGGTTATGATGAGGTATGACAAATCGGTTGTTTGGAGAGTACTGGAATCTAGAGATGGGCTAAATTTTAAATCTGGGCCCATCTTTGAGCCCGTTTTAAAGTCCAGTTTAGATCCTTTCCCAAAGGTTTGATTTTCGTTTGAACTAGGTGATACCCGCGTGGACACGCGGATGCATTTTATTATATATTTTTAAATTATAATTAATATAATAATTTAAATAACATGTATATTATTTTGATTATAAGTTTTATAGTTTTTTTGTTGTATTTTAATATATTGTTTAAAAAAAATTTAAATAACTTAAGTTTTTAAAAAAATTGGAAATTTTTTAGAAAAAATATCCTAACATGTTTGTCCTGAAAATAGAAATGAACTGTAATATTTTTTTAAATGATATATTCGTTATATTGTTTTTTTTTTATTATAGATATGATACATGTCTGATTTTGTTTCTTTGGAAGATATGATCCTTGTGAATTAATCGATTTATCCTCTAACATCATTATAAAAATATAAAAATTCACAAACGGCTTAACACATGATATAATGAATATCTAGATTTTTGTTATTTTATTGTAAAAATATCATAATTCACAATGCTTTTAGAAAATGACACCAACCATGAAAAATAATAATTTTTTTTTCAAAACTCTAATAACCCAGTCTACATATGCTTTCTCATTCCCATGTCCATCTTGTCGAAAAATATATTATAATATCGTTAATAGATGAGAACCGATAGTAGATTAGAGTATTTAGAAAAAGGTACATATGTTTTTATTAACCGATAATTATAAAACACATAAATTTAGAATGGTAGAATATATATATTATTTAAAAAAAAATCTTTTTACTTTAACTCTTGAAATACTTAACAAATTAAATTTAAAAAATTTTAAAATAATAAATAAACGATTAAATGTGTCATAGAAAAAAGTGATGATGTATTAATTTCTTATAAAACATAAATTATTTAAAAAAAAAAATTATGATGATGATGTATCATGGAGAGGAGTGCTGAGGTGTCAATCTCTTGTGAGACTAACTCAGTCTTTATATAATAGATTTTTTACAAAAAGGTTATAAATTTTATATTTCAACATACTAAAAAAGAAAGTTATACAAATATTCCAGACATATAAATTGCGTTTTAAATAATCGTTAGTACTATATTCTATTTTTCATTTGAGGAATTCGATATATTTTTTTTTTGGGTCCATAAATTGTTTTATTTATATTAATAATATATAGAATAAAATTATTTTAGTTTTAGGGACTTTAATTTTTTTTTTTTTCCAACAACTGAACTATTTTTCTAATGAAAAATAAATGTGCATATATAAGAAAATAAAAGGACTAAATTTGTAGTTTATTAATTTATATGTGGTAGTTATAAGAATATAAGTTCGTTATTAGCCCGCCCAAATTTTCTTTCGAAACGAATATCTTCTTCTATTTCATTTGGCATCAATTAATTTCTTTTGCTTGCTAGTTTCAGTGTGAAGAACTCAAAAGCTGAATGTTGAGTTTATTGCGAAACTAACTCTTCGATTTAAAAAGTTTGATCGATTGAATCTCATTGATTTCTGATTTCTATGCTTAAATCCATATATAGAACCGAGAGACTGTTAGCTATATGAAGACTCAAACTGATTATATTAAAATATGATGGAATTGAGAGAGATTATTACATAGTTAAAATAGAAATTAAATTACAAAGCCATTAGAATATAATATAAGCAAATACATCGAATTCTTCTTTCTTTAATTTATAGTATCTCTCAAATGTCTTCTTCTTGATATAAGGCATGCAGGCATGTAGGGGTTTTTTTTGTTTTGTTTTTTCAGATGAATCCTAATTGGCTTCAATTAGTGTTACGGTACCTAGGTTGTGGATAGCGTCCTGATTCAATGTCATTGACATCTTTAAGGAGCAACTCGTAGTGTCGCCTTACCTCTTCAGTTGATTTTCCAACTGCTCTTGCAATGTTTTGCCAACGGTCAGGAGTTTCCTTGTCGAATGTAGCCAACGCCATTTCGAATTGCTTGTCCTGTTTAGCTGTCCATGAAGAGGAGCTCGAGCTTCGGGAAGTGCTGATCGAATTGGAAGCCATTACTGAAAATGTGGGAAGTGAGGAATTGAGAAGTTGGTTTTGTATTGATGATGTAAAGAGATGATGATTTGAATTGGTTTAGTTTGAGAGAGTGTGGAGCTCCTTATATGTAGGAAGAAAAAAAGGCATTGGTGTGTGGGGTTATAAGCCAGTTGGAAGAATATATACTTTGAAATGAGAGATTTTTTTAGAGTGACCCTTATATTCTTTTAGCAACCACATAAATGTTTAGTGAAGGCACAAAATTTTTGATAGAAACTTGATATGATATGATATATATGATGATCATTAGAGTCTAGTCCCTTAAAGGTTTAATAGTTTAGTAGAGGAATGAGATTCTCTTGACCATTAAGAGGCTTCCTTTTTATTTGCTAGTATCGGTACATTTTTACCAAATACACTATTGGACCCTCCCTTGCCTCTTTCAGTATTTAGAGGATCTTATCATCATTAGAGTCGAATTAACCACTATCGTATCAGATACTATTCATAAAGCATGTGATTGTTAAGCTTGTGTTTAATATTTTTTTTGCAAATTTTCATCTTATGTGATTGAGAAATATTAAGTTCCTCTTTGTAGTTATTGGATTAGTCTTTATTCACATCATTATTAGTCTCAAGTTCTTTGAGTAACTTCAGATATATAATCTTACATTTACTGGTTTATATTGAGCATCTATATAGAAAAAATGATCATGACGATGATTTTGTTAATCAAATAAAGTTCCACATTGGTTGTTGGATAAATTATCAAGTAATATATTAAGGGTTAGGGTCTCTTCACTCATTGTCAATTGGTTTTGAGTTGAAAGTCCATGATAAGCCCAAATTTAATAAATTTCTTGAATATTGAAGCCTATTTGTATTCGATGCTTTAGCTAGTAGTTGTAGGTTAATTTTTTTTTTCTTTGAATAAAATGTAAAATTATTCGAAAAAAAACTTTTTTATATCAAGTGCATCGGATAATTAATTGTTTTTTATTACAAAATTTAATTTAAATGAGAGATGAGAACGTCCTTTTGTTCATCTTGTTGCGAAGCAGGTTGCCATACTATCGTCATATCTTCCATCTCCTTGTTCGCAAATGTAGGTTAATTGTTAAGCTTTTTGTTTTAAAATTTCTTGAAATTTTCAACTTATGTGATTGAGAAAATATCTATTGAGTTCATTTTTGCAGTTAAATGATAGATATGCTTTTTTTTTTGCTGTTTAGATTTATTGAAGACATTAATATTCATATTTCTTTCATCACCGGACTGTGACAAAAAGATAATTTTTTTCCATTATTGGTCTCAAGATCTTTGAGCAACTTTAGGTAATCTTACATTTACTGGTTTATATTGAGCATCTATAGAAGAAAAAAAAGGACAGTGATTTTGTGAATATATAAACCCTATTTATGTCTGGTTCCTTTAGCAAGTAGGTGTACGTCAGAACATGATTCCAATTATTAATTAGATAATAAGACAAATCTCAGACGACACACAGTACTAAGGGCATTGTACTTTGGCATAATCAGAGATTTTAACACATGTTCATTTGGTGGTTATCGTGGGTGCCACGGAATAACATTCTTTGACAATGATAGGTCCATTTATTAAAAAAAGGAAAAATCAAGATGATTCTTCATTAACCTAACCAAATTTTACTTCTTCTGTTTTTTTTTTTCTTTCGTGCATGCAGTTTTTTTCTTTTTTTTTTTTTGCTTGCTAAAAATATAAATATTCATTAAGAAATGAAATTGTTTAGGTTTACAATAATGGATTTTAAACCTATAAAATTGGTCCCATGGCAAAAAAAGATAAAAGCATGGAAGCAGTAACAATCAGTCCATCGATTCACGGCTGGCGTCAGCCGTGAAGCAAATGGTACATATGAAGCAGGGACGGATGTACGTGTCGTATGTGGGGCACTTGCCCCGGGTAAATTTTGAAATTTTCATGTAGAAATCTTCATATTTTCAGTTATGCCCCCCTTGTAATTTGCAATTTTATCCTTAATTCTTTAAGGAATTTTAATGATGCCCCCCATAAAATAAGTTACCGAAAACAAAGAACATGCATGAGAAAAGAAAAAACTGCAAAAACGAAAACCCAAAGTAATGGAAGCCTTTCACTGAAGGCCCAAGGACGGAACTGTCAACGGCGAAATTCTCAATGCCCTCGATCACAGAACCCTTTGATCTCTTGAGATTTTGTTCTTGCATCGAGATGATCGAGTGACCGAGAGATGGGAAAAGCAGTACATATTTCTAAAGAATATTCAGGTGTTCTTGTCTTCTTTTTAAAAAAATAAAAATAATAATTCTGGTTTGAACATGGTTAGAGAGAATCGGATAAGTTCCAAATCTTAGGATCTTATCTTGAAGAGATCTTCTGCGCCTTTCCTACGCTTGTTGTGCTTCTTTGTTTATAAACATTGTTCAATCCTCAGATTCTTCTACTACCGAGAAGGTGACAAGTTATGGAACTTTGGTAACTAAAATCTGTTTACAACAAATGTGTTTACCGCTAACTTTCCGTACGTGGTGTAGGTAGATTCCTCTACTTGCATATGTTGTGTTTTATTGGTAACCCTTTTTTTAATATATATATATATATATATGAAAATATTTATTACTTATTACTTACTATGAAAATTAAGTAAATTACATTAAAGAGGGTGTATTGAACTAAATGTTTAGAAGCATTTGAGTTATAAAAATTTTATGGGGTTTGAGATAATTTTGATGAATTTTAGTGAATTGACAAATTTTATTATTAAAATTCTCTAAAATTTCGCATAAAACCATATGATTTGGATTTTTCTCTTTTTGTTGTTAAAACCCTCGCTCTTAGTTTGATCTATATGTTTTAAATACACATACTTTTGGAGAAACTAAACATTGTCGAACAATATATTAATGTTATTTTTCAGATAGTTGAATGAAAACATATAACACTAAAAACACGTAAAACAAAATAAGACAATAGCCAATTTGTAACGAAATCCGTATTAAGGTTAAAACTCAGCAGTCAATAAGAGCTAACCAATATCGGAATACTAGATATTTTCGTCGCACTTGTGGTCATTATTTTGCTCGTCTTGCGACTTAAAATCATTGTCGTATGTGATCCATTAGTTCGGTTATTCCCGAGCTATATGAACGAGGTCTTTACACTTAAACTATGTTCTTTCACCAGCATGTATATATAGTGATACTAAGAAACTTATTTTGCGGGTTTCGACTTGAAGAGGCATTAGTGACCTTCCTAGCTCCGTTTTGTAAAGATAAGATCAACTCAAAATGTAAAGAGTCTACTTGAAATAACTAGCACATATCCACATGTAGACTCTTTATGTTTTGAACTGATCTAATCTCTTTCGTATTTGAAATTCTACCTTGAATTCAGTATAATAGGTTTGTTTTTTCTATAAAATGACCCTTCTCAGTTCTCAATACTAGTCAAAACTAGAGAAAATACAGTATTCTCATTAGTTTGAAGCTTCTCTTTTTTTACTTGATTTTATTTTCTATCACTTTATAATTTCTTCAAATGCACTATTTTTGTTATTTTACACCAGAAAATGACAGTACGTTGTGGATCTTTCTATATATATTCGGAGTCACGAAACTCAATTTTATGTTGTTGTTGTTTTTTTTTTTTTTTTTTTCTCTCTAGTTTTGACTAGTATTGAGTGTATTGTAAATTTATTGATTTCAGCGTCAAAGAATCCACCAATGTTTCCCCATGTTCTTTTCCAACCCGCACAAAGAATTTTCCCATAACAATTTCACAAAAAAAAAAAAAAAAAAAAAAAAAAAAAAAAAAAAAAACCCTGCATAAATTTATTTTCTTATTGGGTTTTAACCTGCGTAAAATTGCTTCTCTAGTTAATACACATCAGAGATTTTTTACTTGGTTTTCCAAATAGTATATGTATAAAGGGATTATTAGAGATGAAATCAGTAGTATTATATATATGTAAATGTTTATATAAGTAAGGTTTTTGTAAACTTGTCTTTGCAGCTACAAGTTTAAGGCCAAATATTTGTAATGTGCCACTCGTAATTGCTATTGGTTGTTGCTGTTGACTGTGTCTATAGATAGCCTTATATGGGACAGATTCGCTATGATAAAGTAAGTTTTTTTTTTTTTTTTTTTTTTTTGATCAGATTCCAATCTTTACATGATCCTTTTGAAAAGTCCCACCACATTCGATGTTGTGAAGATGCTCCCTCGTACTCCACGTAAAATTTTAAACATTTTATTTTATATGGGAAAAAGTTGAAACATGATGTGTATGTATGTATGACCGTTGTACTTGTACACTTAGGTTATTATTGTTTGGTCTAAATCCAATTCTAATTTGATATTGGATTTTTATGTGTATTTTTTTTGGGTGTGGAATTTAGATTTAGTAAAATTAGATATTTGGCTTGACCAGTATCATGAAAAAAAGAAAAGAAATTGTTGAGCAATATATATTTTGCTGACTTAAAAAAAACCCTAGGGGCCAAACACAGTTTTAATGGTGGTGGAGCTATGAAACTGGATGTGGAGTGTGTCAACAATAAGTTCTTCAACTTTTTTGGAAGTGCAAAGGAATAAGCATTAGTTTGTTTCCATATCTGGTCCAGAATCCCATTTATATTCTAAACTTCTTAATACTTTTTATTTTAATATAAATATAAATACTAATTCAATTTGTCTCATAAGAGAATTAGAGCAGAGAGCACATAAATCGTCGGGAGAGAAGAATTTTTACAAAAAATTATGTATATTTAATCGGGATTGTTATCTAGCAATAAGAAAAAAAAAATTGTAATCTACTCCAACGTATAGACAACAAAAAAATAAAATGGCTGATAGTACTTTTTTTAGTGAAGTGGAAAATTAAGCGTTATGTCTGCTTTAATGTTTAAAGATGATTTATATTGTACTTTTTAAACAAAAAAAGATTTAAAACAAAAACAAAAAAGATTATTTGTATTTTTGCAATTAATTTTACATATGATTTTCGGTTAAAAGCAAAATTAAAAAAAAAAAAAAAAAAAAAAAGGTGAGTGAAAGAAGCTCTAAAATAAACTTGTACTATGAGAGAAAAAAAACAGTTTTGGAATCTTCAACTATGGTTGGAAAATTCTGAACCACATAGAGAAAAACGCATCAAAGGACTAAACGCGAATGAGGCTGCCGGGAAAAAAAACCTGATTTGGTTGGTGAAATGGGGCATTTTTAATTTAATCTTTCTTTTAACATAGTTTTTGTTTCATTATATTATATGAAATTATATAAATATATACTGTATAATATATAGTTTGGTGAAATTAAATAAATATATATGCATCATTTGATCAAACAACTAATCAAGCGGTTGGTGGATAGATTTAACGAAATAGTGATGGTTTTTCCAAATTTTTGAGATCATCTAATTTGTTATATGTTATCTTCTCTTGAAGCTGTGTAAAGCATTATTGATAGCTTTACAAGTTATTTGGTGTAAAGGTTTCAGAAAAATAATTTTTGAAAGAGATTATCAAATACTGGTCAACGTTATTACAAAAGTTCATGAAGAAGTTTTAAATCTGAATCTTTCTAAAGACATTCAAACATGGCAGCAGAAGTATGAAGATATCCGTTTCACATACGCTTCAAGAAATAGCAATGAATCTGCTCATATACTAGCTAGACATGGACCTCCAAACAAATCATGATATAAAGAGTTTGTATCATGATTTTACTTGTTCTCGTTAATAAAATTATTATTTGCCGGAAAAAAATATACTCTCTCTATTTCACAAAGATTGATTTTCTAGAGGTTTTTTTTGTTTATAAAAGATTGATCTTTAAAACTTTTATATACATTTTTATCATTTAATGTTAGTAAATTATAAATTTTAACAAATATTAATTGAGAATTTTTGAATTGTTAAATTTTTATTAGCTTATAAATATTAGAAAGTGGTTAATGTATATATTTATTACTAAATATTGAGTGTTTCTTAAATTGTGTGAAATATTCAGAAAATCAATCTTTTTGATACAGAAAGAATAATATATAGTTTATGTATTTATTAATAATATTTTTAATTTGGTAATATTAAAAATTAGTAAATGAATTAGAAGACGTACAAATACATGCATCTTGGTTCTTGGATGTATTTTATAATTTTCTTAAAGGTTTTTGCTCAGTGAGTTAATTGTTTCCCTACTAATTTGATCTAAATTGGGATATGCCAAAATAAAATAAAAAATAGCCGTGTAAAGTTGAGTTAATGGGCTTTAGTCCATTTAATATTTCGGTTGAGTGAGGGAGGCCCTAATGGAGTTTTGCTGTCAATTGAGATATCTCATATCTCACAAACAAAACACGGTTTCGTTTGTTGTTGGCGGTGTGGTGAGTAGGTGTGGGCATGATTCCCGTTCCGTTCTATTTCCGGTCGGAAATTCCTGTCACATTTCAAAATGTATTTTCGTATGGTACTAGTTTATGATTCCCATTTGAAAACGGAACGGGACGGGACGAAAACAGGAATTCTCGAAATCCCGTTCGGGAAAAATTATATATAATGCATAATATTTTATATATGTTTCACAAATATAATAATAAAAAATTAGAAATACTGAATCTTTTAATATATAGATTTTGATATTTTATATGTTTAAAGGTGTTTTTTTCCTTCTTCTAATTAGCTACTATTTTTGTTCATTTTATATACACAAATCTCGATAAACAATTAAACGAAAGATGATGCGAGGAAAGATGAATGTTATTTACTTGGTTTATTAGAATTTTAAATTTTTACAATTTATTTTGGTTTTGATGATTTATGACTGAAGTTTATGTTGGTTTTTTTTTTGAATTTTAATTTTAATTTTTAATTATTAAAGGAACATATTTGTAATAATTTATTATTTTATATTTTTATTTGTTTGTCATATTTATTTTTTTGGAAATTCCCGTTCCCGTTCCGTCCCATCTCGCTTCCGTCCTAAAATTTTATATGAGATTTAAATGGAATGTGTTTTGCTATTCCCAAATTTCAATCTCGTTTTCGTTCCCGTAAATTACCGTCCTGAATTCTCGTTTGCCCACATAACGTTTTTATTGAGCGGTACAGAAACAAGTTACGAGCCATTTTTGTTAGTTATTTCAAGAAACATGTAGAAAAGTATATGGATGAGGATGATATTAAAACACAACCTAAGAAGATACTTTTAAGTTATGCAAATATGTGTTTTTGAAAGATCATCAACATATTTTGTCCAAACGGCCTAGGGTTTTATTTATAACTCTAGTTAATAAATGCTTTTTTCTTCATTTTTCATTCCTTTCTTGCTTGACATTTGACAACGCCTTTTTTACAGATTTACTTACTATTAACGAAGTTTGACAAAAGAGTTATTAATATTAACAATAAATAACTACCTTCTCTGGGTTTATAAGATTTTTAGCTAAAAACGCATTTATCATTGTATATAGAATATAGAATTAAGGATGTGTTTGAAATTTGGAAGTGGATAACAATAAAATCTTGAAATATACTATTACTCCAGTGGGTATAGAAACCAACACTCTGATCAAAAGCAATGGTCTCCTACCTTCCAATCACTTATCTTTAAACCCATTGTTTTTGCTTTGTATTTTTTAATATATTTTTATGTTCCTTTTAATTATTAACATGTCATGTTCTAAATTTATTTCTAAAATATTCAATGGTTGGTGGTACACTGTTCTTTGTTGTCTTGCTGTATTATCTACTCATGGATTTTCGTTTGATTCTTTTATGGAAAGACCTTAGATGACAACAAGATCTTTTGCATGATCTTAGTGTCTTTATTTTAAAAAACAATAATCTGAAATATAGATTATAGATTATAGATTATAGAACACTAACAGTTGGCTGGAGTAGCTCAGTTGGTTAGAGCGTGTGGCTGTTAACCACAAGGTCAGAGGTTCGACCCCTCTCTCTAGCGTTTTTTTTTTTTTTTTCGGTCCAAAGTCAAAATATGCTTTTGAGTTGATCCATCCCATTGTTAAAGTTAAAAAGGTATAATTTTCCACTTCCCACAATTCTTTTCTACCTAAAGCTAATCATAAATCTTCATTTCGTCCAATTTATATCCAAAATATTCCATCCATTTCATTATATAAGACGTTGTAGAAGTTTTGTTATGTTTTAAAATATAAAGAGTTTTCACAATATACTTTTTTATTTTATTAAATATTGTGTGACAAATAACAGTTTGTAGTTTTTTAATAATTGATTAAATTATTTTTGTTTATATATTAAATAGTATTTTAACAAAATAACAGTAGCTTCTTAATATGCATACTTTAAGGCATGACCTCTTATATTTTGAAAATCTATATGTATTAAGGTCTCTTTCATAGTTTTATTGCTCCTCTCACAACTTGAAAAGGCCAAAAAAAAGAAAAGAAAACGTAACACAGAGAAGTAAGGGATAAAGAACCTCTAAATTAAGTGTTCATAAGGTAAGGACATGGCCACATGGGTGTGGGTTATGTCAGTTAGACCCCACACCTTCTTTGCTCCCAACCTTTACTTTTATCAATTTATGTCCCTCTCTTCCTTAGATACCGAATCTTTACTACTATTTTAATGCAAATTGTTCTTGAGCCTCTTTTTTCCTCCTAGTCTTAGTCAAGTCTCTAAAACGCTGGACCCGATTTATCCACCAACGCTTATGTTTAATCTATCTACTCTTTGTGACATTCACATAGCTACAATTTATCATAAATTTTCTTTAACTGTCAATTTGCAACAACTAGTCACAAATCCATTACAATTGTTATATTGAATAACTACATTAAGTTTGTGTTTCTATCTTTAATTTACGTTTGTTGTAATGTTTTACCCGTTAGATTTGTTTTTCGAGATTATATGATCTTGTTCATCTATCGTATATCCATTTATTTTATTTTATGAAAGAAGAACTTGTTTGACAAAAAAAAAAGGGAACAATTACATTTTTATAAAATTATCGTTATCGTTGAATATTTTGTTTATAAAAAAGTTGTGGCATACAAAAAAAGTGTGGTACCATTTTGAATTGGTAAGGGAGTATTTATGTATAGAGAGGTAAGAGATAACAAATGAGTAAATGAAATTTGAACATTTTAAAAAGGAAAATAGAAAACATAAGAAAGAAGTAGGGGGGACCTATCACCTATGTGTGTGGGTCAATGTTGCTTTCCATTTAAAGCTAAGAAGAATGATATTCAATGGATTAGTTTCTCCCACTTCTTTCATCTCTTCTAAGCAACCAACCAAAAACATTATTACATAAACTTAATTCTCCTTCTTCTTCATACATTTATAGCAAATCCTCTTTTGCTTTAAACCCACCCCAAAAAAAAAAAAAAAAAAAAAAACTCAGAGCCTTTTTTTGTTCCCCTTCTCATTGTGTTTGTACTTTTGGTCTCACTTTAAAAGATCATATATATATAAACTGAAAGATATCTGCAGAGAACAATATGTTGGAAGGTCTTGTCTCTCAAGAAAGCTTCATGGACATGTCTGTACTTGAAAGGCTTAAATGGGTTCAACAGCAACAACAACAACAATTACACCAAGTTGTGTCTCAGAGCAGTAATAATTCACCTGAACTTCTTCAGATACTTCAGTTCCATGGAAGCAACAATGATGAGTTGTTGCAGAGTACTTTCAGCCATTATCAAATGCTTGGATCTGGTTTTGGACCAAACTATAACATGGATTTTGGTCCTCCACATGAACCTATGGATGGCTGCATTTCAAGAACAAGTAGCTGCCAGATGGAACCAGTGGATGCAATGGAGGTTATGGTGAAGAACAATGAAGAAAATAGAGTCATTGCCTTGAAAAACAAGAGGAAACAAGAGGTTTGTAAGATCAAATTTTTTGGGTAAAAGTTATGTTTTGAAACATGGGTTTTGATTTTTATTTTCTGTTAATACTGTCTCTCAGGTTAAGACAAGTGAAGAGGAAAAAACAGAGAAGAAGATCAAAGTAGAGATTGAGACAGAATCAAGCATGAAAGGAAAACCAAACATGAGTATCACAGAAGCATCTTCAGACACTTCAAAGGAGACATCGAAGGGAGCTTCAGAGATTCAAAAGTTAGATTATATACATGTGAGAGCTCGTCGAGGCCAAGCCACTGATAGACACAGCTTAGCTGAAAGGGTAATAAAAAGAAGTTTCTTGTGTTACAAGAAACATAATATATCTAAGGTTTCTGAATGGATTTGGATTTGCAGGCAAGAAGAGAAAAGATCAGCAAGAAGATGAAATATCTTCAAGATATTGTACCTGGATGCAACAAGGTTACAGGAAAAGCTGGTATGCTTGATGAGATCATCAATTATGTTCAATGTCTCCAGAGACAAGTTGAGGTAAGAAATGAAACCATGAAACTCTCTGTAACTTCACTATATCAAACCAAAGAGAATAAGTCTAATCTCTAGAGACAAAATTTGCAGTTCTTGTCGATGAAACTCGCTGTCCTGAATCCAGAACTGGAACTTAACGTTGAAGATGTATCTGTTAAACAGGTGAAAACACATTCTCTAGAGAACATCAAGATCATACTGTTATTATTACTCAAGAACCCTTTTATAATTTGGTTATGAAATTTCAGTTTCAGGCTTACTTTACAAATCTTCCAGTAGTTGGTGCTTCAAAGCAATCAATAATGGTTGATATGCCATTGTTTCCATTAGATCAGCAAGGATCTCTAGATTTATCTGCGATAAACCCGAACCAAACAACATCTATTGAAGCTGTAAGAAAAACCTAAAATATGAAACTGAAAACTTGTCTGATTTTTCAAAGTTCTTGTTTCTTGACAGAGAAGTAACCTCTCTTTATATCTCTTTGTTTCAGCCATCTGCAAGCTGGGAAGCTCAGTCACAGAATCTCTACAACACATCTAGCTTCGGGTTTCAATACTAATAAAGATTCATTGAGAAAACATAGTTGAGAGACATCAATCAATCATCAAAACAAGAACCAGATTCCATAATTACATCATCAAAGTAATAATGTCGCAATCTGGTTCATGGAAACAAAAAAAAATCCAGCTTTTGCATTATCTTTTGATCCTTTTTTTCTGATATTTAAACCAGAAGAACTGGAGATAGCAATCGAAATATTGGTCTTGTCACTATCAATCTTTGTGTATAGATATATAATATATAGAGAGATAGAAATTATATGTTTTAGAAGAAGACTTATAATAGATATGTGTTCAATAAAGAGAAAAAAAAACTCTTGTGGTGATTACAATTTCTAGTTTTTGGATATTTTATATCTAAGAAATTTTATTAATTTTTTTCTTGTTTCTTTTTATTTTTTCTTGCAACTTGTAAAGTTCCGATCTTTCTAAGATCTTGTTGTCAACGAAATGTATCCATCAATATGTTCGCATTCGAAGGGCATGGGTACATAATTATTAGGTCGCAATGATTTTATTTAAATATAGGTGAAAGAAACAATTGGATGATAATAATAATAATTAAAAAAAAAAAAAAAAACAAATGGATGATCGAGTATACGGTGTCTAGGCGGCCAATTAATAAAGTTCTATTTTACCTCCAAATAATTTTTTATTCATTATATATAAATTATTTTGCAGTTAATTTATGGTAAAACTAATATAATTATGAAGAAATTCCCTATACATATTCTTTAATCATTTACTAGCTTAAAGAGTAAAGACATCCTTTTCAATCATTTTTATACAAAATTGCATTAACATTTTTTTATAATATTCACAAACGGATTATAATTTTGCATCGAGATATTGCTTCCAAATGCAAAAGTTGGTTAAGAAATAAAATTTTTTTTTTACCATAAGCTTCTCCGGTTTGAAGTGTGAACATAGACAAAAGGTTTGCAATTATGGCATAAAAAGTATTATGCGATTTCGGTACTGAAATAGGATTCTACAATTTTAGTGTCAAAATGTGATACCATAATCCTCAACTCTTTTTACCAATGCGAGGTTTTGCGTATATTTATGAATTCTCTATTTTGATATAAAAGGATAAACATGGTTTTAAAATTGTGACATTTTTAATATAAAAGAATGATATTTTAGACTTTGATCATTTTGGATGCAATTGTTGCATTCAAACTCTAGTAGTTGTCACTACATCCAAACTATCTAATTTTGCATCTGAACACACTTACATCATTTGACAAAGCGAACAACCTTCGGGCATCCAAATAAAGAAACAAAAAAAAAAAAAAAAACCTAAAAATTTTCAGCTTACTATATTTTCTTTTCCAACTTTATCAATGTACTATAATTCTATTACTATAGCACTATAGTTATATCTACTGTATATATAATGGTACTGATGGAGACATAAGCTCTCTTTATATTATCATAATATGTTAACTAAAAAGTAGCTTTCAAGCTAACAAGTGGGTCAATGTTCTTTTCTCATATCAATTTTTCCAACCAATGATCTAATTATGAACTGTCTGATTATGACAAGATCTATGACAAGATATTATCCATAACCAAAAAAAAAAAAAAAATTGGAGGTAGTTTCTGAAGTAGGAGTAGTTAAGAGATTTGAGAGGATCGAAGGTTGAAAGAATGAGAACCACAGAGAGTGGGCATCATTGTGGTTGCAGAGATTTTTTAACCAAAGTGGACCTTCTTTTGTTCTTTCGGTTCCAATGAGTTATATATATTTTTCGTTGGAAATCTCTTTTATATTATTTGAAGTTACCAAAAGTAAGAAAATTGCGGAGATGTCGTTATCACAAAGATGAAAGATATTTTTCTTGTTTTTTTATTTTTTTTTTAAATAAAATTATATATATACAACTTTAGTTTTGTAATTATTTACATGAAATTTCATTTAGCCAAATTTAGTATTCAACCAGATTTCACAAAAGTAAGAAAATTACGGAGATGTCGTTATCACAAAAATGAAAGATTTGTTTCTTGTTTTTTTTTTTCTTTTAAATAAAATTTTATATATACAACTTTAGTTTTGTAATTATTTACATGAAATTTCATTTAGCCAAATTTAGTATTCGACCATATTTCACAAATAATTTTCTCCGAATTTCCACATTCAGACGTAAACCTTTATCATTTACACTCCCAATCTCTAATAAAGTACTCAATTGTATCTATAATCTTAAATCTTAAATTTTTAATTTTTAAACATTTACAAGATATGTATATCATTGTGAAAGAGATTTTTGGATAAACTATATATTAATTTTTTCATTTATTTTTTAAAGATTCATGCTGGGTTTAGTAGTTCAATTACTCATGGTGATTAGTATTCAAAAGACTTATAAAAGAAATAAAATTATTTGTGTTTCCTCCACTGGGTTGTGAGTTATGATGACTTTTTTTTTCTTTTCTTTTTTGTCATATAAGCATATATAACCAATGATATGAAAGTAGGTTACAATAATCATGAGTTTTAGCCAAAACTACATGGAAAAGTTATACAAAATTCATAAGAACAAATCCGGCCGATAACATAATATACTCAAAGTTTAGAGAAAACTCAAAAATTTAAACCAAAACAAGAGGAAGATGATAAAACCCGAGAAAATACTAGTACATATGTCCTGCAGAACATCTAATACTTTCAGAGAACTTTCGATGGCTAATTACCGTGGACGTTGTGCAAAACAGACCAGCGATAACGGAGATCTCCTATAATGAATCTAAAGTACCACACCACTTGAGAGACCAAGACTTCCTAACACGATAAGAAGAATCTCAAGAATAATACATAGAACAAATCTTTCAGATACGGGTAAAGTCTGCAACAGCTTTGAAACGCCTTGATATAAACCTGATAAAAAAACAGACCCGATCCATTCTGAAATGTAGAAACAAGGAGCCAATACTTATGATGACTTATGAGACATTTGAATTTACAATTCTTTTCATATTTTTTCTTTACTCAGAAAGTAAAGCATCATGTCGTTTCCATTAAACAAAAACAAACATCATGCCGTTTTAAGCGTTCCTTAACGACACACAACAGAAGACGAATTCAAAAAACCTCGTTGGAAGGGTTTTAGCAGGAGAAAGTCGAAATCTCGGATCTCGGAGAATCGATATGGCGACAGAGTCATCGGAATCGGAGGAAGAAGGAAAGATCAGAGGAGGAAACGATAAGCTAATTGTAGACGACGATCTAAGAGAGATGGGAAAAAACGCTGCTTGGAGTGTTAGCTCTTGCAAGCCTGGCAATGGCGTCACCACTCTCCGTGACGATAATCTCGAAACTTATTGGCAGTTGAGAAACCAAACAAAAACCCTAAATCTCAAATCTTTCTGTTATTCAATTAAATAATTGAGCTTTTCTATGAATTTTGCAGATCAGATGGTTTACAACCACATTTGATTAACATTCAATTCCAGAAAAAAGTGAAATTGCAGGTATCATTATAATGAATTGATTTATCTCAGATTTTTTTCGTTATTTAATTTGACCCTTTTTTTTTTTTCTTTGAATTTGAAGTTAGTGGTTCTGTATATTGACTTTAAGCTTGATGAGAGCTATACGCCAAGTAAAATCTCTATTAGAGCTGGTGATGGTTTTCATAATTTAAAGGTAACATCTTTTTTTCTGAAGAATGGATTCTCTAAACTTTGTGAATTGTGACATTATAGATATGTTATATTGTGTCTCCTTCTTTAACAATTTGTTTAGGAGATTAAAAGTGTGGAGCTTGTTAAACCAACTGGTTGGGTTTGCTTATCTTTATCTGGAACCGATCCACGGTATGTTTGTTTCTTATTAGATTTTATGGTTTCTTTACAAGAATCTAAGCTATGATAAGATGAGAAAGAGTGTTTGCTACAATGCTACTACTACTATGATCAGATTCTTGCTTCTCTTTTTTTTTTTACTTGTAAAGACACTTTAGTTTGCAAGAGTAATTAATATTGCTAAGACATGTCTTTAGCTAGCAAGTTTCCACTGTGAGATGTGTTAGGATTCCAATATCAGTTTCTGAGGCTTAGCTTAGTAAAGGTTTAAGCAAACTATTGCTGTCTGGAGTTGATTCACATGAATGATTTGTTTCTGTAGGTTACTAAGCATTGAGCTGATAAGTTTAACTAACCATTGTGTTTTCTTCTCAGGGAAACTTTTGTCAATACGTTTATGTTACAAATAGCCATTTTGTCGAATCACCTCAACGGGAGAGATACTCATATCCGCCAGATCAAAGTTTACGGCCCTAGACCGTGCGTCTCCATCTCTCTTTTACTCACTTATTAAATCTCTCCACTTGTTTCATTGTTGTGCTTGTCTTTTTGTTGAATCTTGATTTTGCAATTGCAGAAATCCTATTCCGCGCCAACCATTTCAGTTTACATCAACGGAGTTTCTCACTTATTCAACGCTGAGATGAGAACTTTGGGCTGGAGAAGTTTGAAGAACATGGACTGTAAGAGTTTATAGTCACATTAGGTTTTGAAGCTTAGAGTTTTATATGTTGTTGTAATGGCTTCTGTTTATATATTACATTGGATTTAACAATCATAACTTCATTAAGCTTATCCACCAAGACCCCCTATCAAATTTTTTGACACAGTGAATTAGGATGATACTGGTTTAAAGCATTGTTCGAAAGAGCTACAACAATCTACATACAAAGAGCTTTTCATGGCTTGATGTATTGAAACCTAAAGATCAGAAAAGCCTTCTATGATGATATGCAGAGATGGTTTTTACTCACTGGGTTTAACATTTTACCCTTCACACGCCGGTTTGGTGTCAAAGCTGCTGATGCATATAGCAAAGGCTTGAAAAGCAGAGAGAGGGTAGCGATAATCCATGGTGAAAATGTCCTTACCGATTTTGCCAAACTGTAAGATCACCCTCTCATGTTCTTCAGGTGGCGCATCCAAAGAAGAGTCAATATCTGCCACAAGCTGGAAATTCTTAACTGAAGCCACGGTCACTCTCCCCTTGAAGTTGAGGCACCAACACTGCAACTGCTCGTGCCATCTTGGGGATTTGTTTTTGAGAACCAAAGGTTGGTCCATCAAGCTTGGAGAAATATCAGGGGTTTCTCCTTTCGGTGAAGGCGAGGAAGAGACTTCCTCTTCTATGCCTTGAACTAGTGATGGTTCAGCAATAACAGAAGAGAGGGGTATAGAGTCCATAACGCAATGCATTCTTCTAGGTCCCCTTGTGCGGAGAACATTAAGCTCGTAGGTTATGTTTCCTACGGTACAGCTACTAGCAGGTAATTTAGGGGACGCTTGCTTAAGTCTTCGGTTAGGTTGGGCTTGTGCTGTGGATAATGCGGTTTGGTTGTCATATATTGTGAACTTAGTTCCCAAAAAACCAGACCTATCGCACAATATAAGTCGACACTGTTTAGAACAACGAGCTCTCGATAAATTAAGCCTTAGTGGACTCATTACAATTGCTTACCTTAGTTTGCCAACATAAGTGCTGCTGCTCCGTGAGAAGTTTTTAGCAGATAGTGAGATTATAAAATCTGTGCACGTCGCTCTTCTACTTCTTCTTGCTGCTAACAACAACTTATCATTCTCAGCCTCAGCTGAAATTCAAAAAGAACGGATCATCTTTAGAACAATGATTTCGACATATTATTGAACAGAAGTTTCATAAACTTTTGAAATAAAGGATCACTCACAAGGCATCAAGCCATAGTAGAGAATATATGTAGCAGTTGCTCTGTTCCTCTTAATAAAGCATTGAATAGGAGAGTCCCGTGGCCCCGGCTGCTCACAATCAAACAAGAATCTTAGATTATAAACATAAGTAGAACAAAGATGATGATATGAACAAAGAGTGTACCTGTTTCAATGAGATTGGAAAAGTGAGCTTCCCACAAAGCTCAGGGATTCTAACAATCTCCATAGTGATGCCTCTCCATGATTTACAGACAGAAGCACAAGAGACAACAGCTGCTCGAGCAGGCCAAGAGGTCTCACTCTCTTCAACTCTGCGGATAATGTCAAGAAGCAATTCAGGAGGCAAAGAAGCCCATGGACTCTGAGGGATGTCTTCTAGTGGTGGAGATGTTTGATCAGGAGCTATGTGAGACGACTTCGACCAGCTACGCTTTGAGATACCTCCAAGTCCATCTCTTACTTCCTTGAGATCACGAAGGATGCTTTTTAATGACATTATCTCTTCTCAGCATACCAAAAACTTCCCCCCCAGAAACTGCAATCAAATAAAGTTCATGTTTTTATAATCTCAAGTTCGAAACTTTTTTCACATACAAAAACAGAGACCACAAAGATTAAAACTTTGGGATTTGCACTACTAATATAAAGAGCTCAAATTCGATAATCTTCAAAAAAAAATATCTCAGATTCACATTATTGGAATATATTCTCCATTGAAAATTACTCCAAAATCCAACCTTTAAATCCGACAAATAAACGAAACAGATCCAGAAACAGAGGAAGACGAAGAAGAAGAAATTGAGAAATGGGAAATGGAGAAATGACCTTGATGAAATCGACGGATCAAAAAAGACAAGAAATTTGAAATCTCTGGAAGGAGAAATGCAAGGTGAGATCGGAGGCAGCTTCTTCACCGGATCCGAGAGACCAGATCGGAGAGAGAAAACGAAGAAACAGAGCTAATCATCTGCTCTGTTTCAATAACGGATTCTTCGACGCTCGTCGTCTCCGGTAAGAAGGACGAATTAACGCTAGTTAAAGTCTTGTCATGACTCCGTCGTTCACCGGCTATAACGCCGTCGTATGACTCCGCCGCCGATCTCACCGTATGTATAAAAAAAGGAGTGGTCCCCACCAAACGAAACCTATTTCTCTTCTTACAGATAAAAAGAAAAAAAACAAAACAAAAGGGATCCGAAGTCTCCGCTTTTTCTTATAGTTTTCAAAGAAACGTTTAAGGCACAGAAAATAAAGAGAGAAAGAGGAAATTTAAAAAAAAAAAAAAAAAAAAATTATTTTTTTCCTTATATTTAAAAAAATTAGTATAGTTTTGGTCGGAAAACTCTAAACTAGTTTTTTTAGTTAATCAAATCAAATCAAATAATAAGACCTGACTTTAAATGATAATGACTTACTGCATGTGGCAAAAACATACTTGGTCGGTAAATTGTATTACTAATAATTATATATATAGAGGTAGAGGATCTGATGATGTATCCGAAAACTTTAGAATTAGCCGACAAACTTTTATTTTTGAAATTAAAAATCTCTAACTTTTTTTAGTTTGTATGTGAGTTTCTAATTTATCAACATTAGACCATCTCCAATGGTTTAGAACCCTTTAAGGGTTCTAAACTATATTTATAATTGAAATAATACAAAATCAAAATTTTAGATACTTTGAAATTTAACCTAGTCCAATGGTAGAACCTCTAATGAGGTTCTAAAAATTTAAATTTTTGTGCCAAATATATCTACAACATGTAAAAACACAAGAATCTTCAACATCATACATATATGGAGAAAACAACAAACAAAACAGAAGAAGACGAGTGGGAGCTCTCAATCTGCATCCCCAAGACCATCACTTCCATCGCCTCTCTTTCTGATTTTCGTGAAATGAGAGCATGGTTTCTTCTTCTGTGATGATGCCACCTCTGCATTTCTCCTCAGAACAGCTCCAGGTGATGGATACGATCGCTGGTGAAACAGAGGCCCATGAAACACACATCCATCTCATTAAGTTAGGAACTTGATTTTGTTATCATGAGACTTCAAAGCAGACCAGAGTCTCTTAATATCAATCCACATCAACTATCATCACCAATGCTAACAAAAGGAACCATTTAAATTATGTAGATCATCACCAATGCTAACAAAAGGAACCAATGTTACAGTATTAAGCAGTCCTAATCGATCCAGCCCTAACAAGCATTTATCACCAAAAATGGCTAAGCAATTAACCTCAACAAAAACAGAGAAAAAGAAATCAAATTACCAAAAACTTATCATATTCAAGACTACTTATTGATTCAAGCAAATAACAAATCCGAGATTGCTTATTGATTCAAACACAAAGATAACAAATTAAATTACCAAAAATTTCAACATGACACAAGAATGATCATCACCTCTGCTTTACAATCTGAAGAACTCTGGTAGTTGCCGTATCTCGAAAGTGTTTTCTTCATGCTATAAATGAAATTTACATGTGAGATTAATTGAGACTCTCTTCAGCTTAAAGCATAAAACTTTAAGTTATAGTAAGATCCAAGCAAGAACAGGATAGAGTAACAAATAGAAGTATTAGCATCAAGGAAACAATGCTAAGTACGAGAATTTCCAATAACAAAACTTTTACGTTGATTCATAAAACTAATCTAATAGAGAAGAAATAGACAAAAAGTAGATTCCACAGGTCTCTAGAGTAACCACTAACCAACAGTTTGGTCTAGAACAAGAAAGATCTTCTTTGAATCTTTCATTTGGTATTCTTCTAACACTAGTTCAGACAATATTGTCTAACTTACAATAAACTCCTCAAGAACATCACTGTTAAATCAATTCCAGCAGAATTCCAGCAAAATCAATCAATTCCACCAAAATCAATCAATTCCAGCAAAATCAATTCCCCAAATCGATTCTCATCAAAGCTAGACATGCAAATACAAAATCGAAATAGTGTAATACCAAGTACTGGAGAACTTGAAGAACTTGCCAGAATTGGAGAATTCGAAAGGGGAAAAGTGAGAACAGAGAGCTCACCGGAGAAAGATTGACGGAAGCAGCTTCAACCGGTAATGGTGTTCGAGGCAAATCGGTGATGATGACGAAAGGGAAGAAACAAGAGATTTCAGGGGAAACAAGAAACTCAAGTCTCCTCTCAAATCTCCTCTCAACGAACAAAAAAATTAGTAAGAACAAAGATTTTTGGTGACTTCAGGCGAAACAAAAAACAAGAGTTTTTTTTTTTTTTTGGTTAAAATCAGTCCACTCACCTTATGACACGTAAGGGTTCTAAAGGGTTTCTAAAAACTCTAAATTAAGAACCGGTCCTAAAGCTTTTTGGTGGATTTCAATTAATTTTAATCAGTTTTAATTTTTTTAAACTTTAGAACCTCACTTAAGCACCTCCGTTGGAGGTGCTCTTATGTATTTGTGTATTTATGTTAAAAAGTTTGGTGTTTGTGTAAAAAAAGTTTCTATCAATCTGACATAAAGGTGACTTGATCCAAAATTGGTGTAGGTGATCTTAATTCATAATTGATCTTATACTGAATTTTGATTGAGATAAATGGTAAAATTAACTTTGAAAAATAGTATTAAAAATTTTAGACTAGAAATTAGTTGAACGAAAAAAATTCAATCCACTTTTTTGACCTATTGGTTATAAGGTGAAACTTATAAAACTTGCACCCCTATTTTTTAAGCTTTACATCTATTATCTTTTCAAATGTTTCATTTTCAATTGTGAATTTTTTTTTTTCAGTTCAATAAAAAAACACAACTTGTATATTTTTTGCCTGTCAATTTATCACTATTAACTTTATCACCTGTCTGGCTGTCTTGTGAACCTTTATGGTTAATTTTTTTGCTGGTGAAACTTTTTGTTAGATGTTTTCTTTATATAAATAAAAGATTTGTTTTCAGGGGTTTTGATTAATTTGTTTCGTTTTATTTTCATTTTCATGAAAAATAGTTCTTAGTTTATGATAAGTGGCGTCGCAATCAAGAGATGTAGACAATAATTTAGTCTAATCCATATACATAAAGTATGTCGTTAATGAAAGTGCATATTCTCGTTTGCTAAGTACTATACTCAACCCTTTTTTTCTTAATCTAATATATCTCTCCAAATAATATCTCTTAATGTTGGCCTATTGAACATACGTCAGTCCGTTTGGATAGAATTTGTTTCCATTTATTTCATTTTTGTGAAAATATAAATTTCCTATGAAAAATTATGATCACGACTCACGAGGTAAAGTGAAAAATTAATCTAACTTACTTCTTAAGACTAATTATGTATACTCCATATACAAAAAAATATCTCATGCATGATAAGTATAATACACAACAGGGGCGGAGGTGGAAAGGTGGAAGTGGGATCAGCTGACATCACTGAAAAGAAAATTATGTGTTAAATCTTTAAAATAAAATATTTTGATTTCAAATAAGAAAATAAGTTTGACCACATCAAAAAGTTAATTTATGAACATAAACTAAAAAAAGTCAGTTTCACCCTAGTTTGTTTAGTTGGCTCAAGTTTAGATAGTAAATTAATATAAATATTATGAATTATTTATGATTTGTTTATTAAAATTATTTTTATTTTTAAAATTACAAAATTAATAATTTAAAAAGTTAAAATATTTTACATTTATAAACTATTGCAACCGTTGCAAGATGTTTTTTTCTAGAATGAATCACATATGTGATTAGTTTTTAAATGATTGTCTAGTTTATATTATCAAAAGTTTTAACTTTATGATAAAACAGTAAGCTATAACGTATAATACAATGTAAGTTTTTAAAAGCAATTTATAAACTATTTTTTTAACATGTTTTTTTCTGACCCTAATAAAATAAAATATTTTAAATTTTATTATATTTCTTTCAAATAACCGTACTTAGATATTTATCAAAAAAAAAAAAACATTTTCATACTAGCCTATTGGGCAATTCAACATACATACTACGTATTTACGTTCCTTTATTTATTTTTTTGTTTGACCTTATCTAACAAAATTGTTAGAATATTTTAAAATGATCACGCATGTATGATGTCCAATTTACATAATTAAAACTTCAAAATCTCTGTCTAGCCACCCAATTTTGACAACATATATTTATTTTTCTCTCCATCATAATCTTGATCCAGGTGGCAAGTGTGATATTATAATTTATAGATTGGGAAACAATTTTTGCTGCCTAATATAACTTTTCATACATTTTGTTTGACATTTACAATATAATATATCCTGGTAAAGTTTTACTGACTTTTGATATGTGGTACCTATAAAACCTAATGAATCGCATTACCCAAATATATCATGATCCTCCACCCATATGGTTGATTTTCTTACAAATTATTATCATTATTCCAAGGTTTTAATATTTTTGTCAACAACATATACATTACCAAATTTAAATTCAAGTGATGGTAACACAATAATAACCGGAACTTAGATAGATTGGAAAAACTTTCCATATTTTATTTATTTTTAACGAGTAAACCGAAATTTAAAAATCTTAAATCATTTTAAATTTTCTTTAGTAATACCTTTATAGTTTAATTTTATGTATGCGGTCATCATAAAATTTTGTAAAAATTACAATCCATTCTAATGATAAACATTAGTTATCATCTTATCCACTACATTTTCACCACTAAAATTATGATGTTGATGTGAGTAAAGAGCCTCTGATATATACTAAGCAAATAACTTTTTACAAGATGAGAATCATTTCATTTCATTTAAAGCTAAGAAAATGAATAACTGCAATTGGCAACCAGGAGGATATATTAAAACGTAAGAGGGGAAGGCTCATTTTGGTTTGTGGACCATACACCTATATATAATACACTAGTCCTGTGCAGAAATATCCATATTTGATGAATATCCGACTTTGTATCCGGATCCGAATCCGGAAAATGGATATGAATATTAAATTTTTATAAATTTTTTTTGTAAAAATAAAAATATATATCCGGATACGGATATCCAGAATTTTTAGATATTAATACGGATAGTAAAACTACGAATGTGACAGATACGTATACGGATACAGACATGGGCGGATCTAAGAAGGAAAATGGTAGGTCAATTGACATATCCAAAATCTAAATATATAATATTTTGTATGTATTATCCAAAAAGATTTGTTAGTACAAGTGGTAATTTCTGACTATTGAACCATTTTTTTCTCGAGTTCGACTCCTCCTCTCTCCCTGTATTAATTTTTATTTTTAAAAATACTATTTTGCACTTGGTAAATTTCTATCCTGGATCCGCTCATGGATACGAATATCTTGAAAAAGCTGGATATCCGTATCCGTAACAAAGGCTATAATACACCCTCATATAAATGTATTTGAGATATTATGTAATGACTAATGCACCAATGCATATGTAAGTTATGTGTATGGGTCCATAAAAAAGAAAAGAAAAAGAAGAAAAGCATGATGGGTATTGATTCCAGTTTTGTGTGTTTGTCCATTGGGATTTGATAAAATTTTGATAAGATTGAGAACCATATGTTTTTGCCAGCTTACACTTGTCAATTATCTTACCATATGACCCCATCACTATTTTTATTCAATATTTTAAAAATCTCTTATAGTCGAACAATGATCTTTAATCACTTTATACATCCAAATTTTACTAAATATAGGATACTCGGATTTTAGCAGTCAATAAAATAGTAAACCTGATTACTGATTAAACCCTGGGTTTACTAACTACTATGCTGTTTTATTGACTAAGTAGTAGATGCAAAGAGTAATGACTGAAATAGCAAATTCATTAGTTTACTACTATAGACTAATCCATTTTTAATGATTATACCTATCAATGAAATGGAAATATAACTGACTAAATTATCATTATCAACTTATAAATTGGTTTTAACTTTTAACAGAGTTCAACCATTATCATTATCATTTTCATTTGTTTGTTTGTTTTTTGTTTATATCAAATCTCACCAAACTTTGTTTGATTCTGGTTGAATCTATAGTAAATTCATTATAAACTTTTGTCTCGATTCAGAATCTTCAGATATCACATTTGTCCAAAAGAAACATTAGCTCGTGTACTTGTTTATAATTCAATTTTAAGATTTGGTACATATAAAATTTTCATAAACCTCTCAAAAAAAAAAAAAAAAAAAAAAACTAGTATACGTGGACAAAAGATTTCATCAAACAAAACCTGAAAAATTCCTGAATACAAACCAATCATGAAAAACATCTAGAACAGTTGCAATATCTCTAATTGAAGATTCATTCAAACACTTTTAACGAGAAGCAACCATAGAGATGACACAGACAAGAAGAATGAGAAAACCCAAAATGGAAACCCAAAGAACCCAAGTCTTAGTCTTCTTCTTCATCTGATTAGCATAGTACAAACTATTAGTTCCACCACTGACATAGCTCCCAGCATTAGCAACATTAGCTTCAATATCATCAATACGATCACCTTGAGTCTCAACAAGAACAGCCATATCAAGAAACACTTGATGAAGCCTATTAAGACTTCTCTTAATATCATTGACAGCTTCATGTCTCTCTTTAGTCTTCAAATCCATCTCTGGTTTAACTTCAAATGTCTTAACCAAATCAGAACCAGACCCAGATCCAGATATCATCTTCTCCATATCTTCATTACTTGGTTCTTCACCAGTCGCTAAAAAATACTTCCTTTTGAGATCTTCTCTGTAATCAGCAAAGATTCGTTCCCTCAATCGATGAAACTCACTCATCGTATCTCTAAGTTTCGCTCTAACTCCATTGGTAATCGAAGTTCGTGTTCTGTCCACGCAAGATCCTTGCTTGAAACTCGTACGGTTTGCTACGTTGCTTTTCTCGAGAGACTCGATTAGGGTTTTGACTCTGTTGGCTTTGCGAGAGATTGTGACTATGTTTGATTCCATTCTGTCTCTTAACCCACGGAGGATCTTGTTGCTGTGTGTTGATTTGGTTTCTTCGTTTAGGTTTTGAAGATCGAGTAAGAGATTAGTGATCTCTTCTTCGATTAGGGTTTTGATGGTTTCGATTTCTTGGAAGAAACCAGAGAGGTTTTGTTCATCCGCTGGACTGAAATCGAAGTTAAAGTCTTCACCTTTCTCCAAATCTCGATCAGATTCGAAATCTTTCTTCGCTTGTTTCTTCAATTCCACATAACTTAAGAACGATTTTGTCATTAGATCATTCATCTTGAAAAAAAACCCTAGAATAACACAAGAATTAGGGTAAAGAAACTGCGATATCACGAAACTGAAATTGTAAAGAGAAGAGATCGTTACAGTGTTGGGTTTGTGAAAACAGAGTAAAAGAGATGTTCGATTTTCTGAAACGGGATGTTTCAATTCTCCAGGAGAAAGAACTGTAAAAAGAGAGATTCAACAATGAATGAAACTAAGAAACCCTAAAAGATTAAAGAGAAAGAAGAAGATATCATTACCCACGAAAAGCTTGCTAAACAAGGAACGGTTCCTCTCTCAAAGTTCGCTTCTTTCTTCTCTTTCTCTCTATGCGCTCCTCTGTGATTTCAGATGAAAGATTCAAATTTTAAAAGAGAAGGAAGAGATATGAGGAAGTTATAAAGAAGATCTCTACAATATTCCGATTTTTCAGTTTCACAGATATATATTTTTTTTCAAATTCTGAAATTCACTAAAATAGCCGTTGTTTTAAAAGCGTTTCAGTTCCGATTAGGCCTCAGGTTGGTTCATTTTGTATGAAAACGGGATCGTTTTGTTAGTGACAATAACATAACATACACATTAAAAACGACACCGTTTCTGCTATAGAATGCAAAGTCTTGACCTTTTATTGATCTGTTTTCAGCAAATATACAACATTTTTGGTGAGCTAAAAGTTTGATTTTATGAATACACACACAAACCTAAACAAAGCTGAGACTTTATACATATGACTCTAGTTCATGAAGCTTTTTCTTCTGCTGGTTGTTTCAAAAACGTTTCAGTTCCGATTAGGCCTCAAGTTTGTTCCTTTTTAACAAAACGCCGTCGTTAATACTCACAATAACATACATACAAAAACGATATCGTATAGAATGCAAAGTCTTGACCTTTAATTATTGATCAGTTTTCGGCAAATATACAACATTTTAATCATTTTAAGAATACACACATAACGTATAAGTTACAAACAAAGTTGAGATTTTATATATATGATGACTCCTCTAGTTCATGAAGCTTTTTCTTCTGCTGGTTGTTTTAGTTTATTGGCCTTGTCAGCTTCCAACTTCCTCAGAGTAGTTGAACTTATCTTGTTTCCACTTGATCCATCAGAAACTAATTCAACAACCTCAATCTTCACAAAACAGTGCAAGAAAGATTGGTTCAATCTTCAAAAATGCTTAAGGAGGTAAATCAGATAAGGCTTGCTTGTACAAACCTTAAGTTGAGAAAGCCCTCTTTCTGCTCTTTTTCTGTTTACTGACAAGCCACCGGGTAAAGTCTCCTTGCTGCAGATGATTTGATTAGTTAAAGGAAGATTCTTGAAAGTGAAAAAAGATGAATAGATAGATGGTGAAAACCTGACAACAATAGCTTCCAAAGTTTCATCGACGATAGAAGGGCCATATGGATCCGTAATTGGTTCAGCGTGTACAACCAGCTCGGGCTTGATAGACTACACACAAAGTAAATAAGAGAAACACTAGTTTATTTCCTCTCATTTCACATATCATGAAAGTGTCAATTAAAAAAACTATGTGAGCATGATGAGAAATTCTACATTCTGCTGGAAATTACCTTGACATAGGTTTCTACATTACGCATCCTTTCTTCAATGGGTTGTATCATTTCAGAGAACTGTAAACAACAAAAGAAGGAAATGATGAGAAATAAACACCTCATCAACAAAGTTGCAGACTTTTAGCTTTAAATCACAGAAAACTTCATAACAAAGTATCTTCCTTTTGCCTCTTGATCTTAGCTCTCATCAACAAAGAACAAAAAGCTCCGGAATAAATATGTTCAAAGTATCTTCCTTTTGCCTCTTGATCTTAGCTCTCATCAACAAAGAACAAAAAGCTCCGGAACAAATATGTTCAAAGTATCTTCCTTTCGCTTATTGATCAAAAGAACATCAATTCCAACTCGAAATCAATTGAACTTAAGCTAATAGAAGAAACCAATCTCATGAGACTAAGAAACATAAAAGTTCTGAAATTGAACTAAATTCCCCAAAATTGCTAACTGTTTCTAAGCAGAGATTGAAGGGGTTTGATAACTTACTTGCTTGTTCTTCAACATTGGGCCATCACAAACTCCCACTATTATCCGATCTCTAGCCAGCTCCGCCGCCGCCTGACAAAAATTCGATGATTACTTGGATTCTCAATAAACCCATAATACACAAGAGTGAGTAAACCAAATTTTACCTTGAGGAACATTCGATGTCCATCGTGTAATCGATCAAACGTTCCACCGAGAACGACAGCACCAAACGAATTCGCCGGAGACACCTTTGAATCTCCCATTGAGGGTTCGTTTCTGGAAATTTTCAATTTGGGTGAGGAGAAGAAACAAAAGTGACGTCGTTTTAAGTTATAATAAAAACAAACAAAACTATGTCAAGAAAATAAAAGTGAGACCTGCACGTAAACCGCTGGTTTGGTTCATTCATTTACAACGTATCGGTCGGTTTAATAACTAAACCAAAACACACAACTCACTAACTAAAATCAAAAGTCCCCTAAGGCATGGTTTGGTAAAAGCTTGTATCAATACAAACATTCTTCTTTGAACATACAACTTAAAACTACAAAGCTTTCACAATAGTATGAATCATGATTGAAAACATAGCTCAAAAAACAATATTGTCCCTAGAGAAATTATGAAAAATCACATTCTTAAAGAGTCTTGGTTTCATGCAAAGAGATATAAAAGAACAAACCTTGGTATCAAGAGAAATAGATGATTTTTCTACTAACTCTCAAGTGAAATAGATGATCTTTGCTTAAGTGATGATGGTTTGAAATCTTGGGATATTTAAAACAATATGGCAGTGTCATAGATTATAAATTATCAAAACAAAAAGCAGAATCTGGAACTGTTTGAAGAAAGGAAACAAAATCAACAAGGGAGAAACCATTGAGCATCCTTGAGTTTGAAGTTGGAGAGAGCCGGGAAGCGTTTGATGGTCTTCGTTGCAATATTGTACACACATATCTCTAGACATGAACGCTCCTCCTTGTGAATGAAACGGTCATCACGAGTGAAATAGATGGAGTTAGGCTCAATACCAAGGGAATGATGATCAGCAGGCACAGTGATACCCAAATCGAAAAACAATGCCTCATCACCTAAAGAATCAACCTCAACAAGATCGGCGAGCTGCTTCATTTTCGGGTCAAGATCTTTAGGATCCATCTTGTAAAGGTGGAACATCCTATGCCTTTGAAAAGTTGGTGACTCATATATACTCTATTATAAACAAGCAAAACCTCTCCTGATGTTGTTCTAACAGCTATGTTATAGTTAGCGCCTGAGATGAACTTATTTACTCCCATTCTTTGTATCTCATCCCTACCAGGATCTGGAATCCAAATCGGAAGCGTATGGTTCACGGAAACATGCTTGAAAACACCACCAGAAAAATCTAGTTGTCGAATGTACTTACGTTTCGTAAGTATGTAAAGATTGTAACCTTTGAGTACCAAATCTTTTTGGCCATGTAACTCTCTACGAACATCGATATCTGTTGAAATCTCATGGTAATGATCATAACCTTTCTTGCAAAACGCTAAATAGTCGCTATTCTGAAATTGCCAGACAACAAGGTAGTCATTACTACTACTCTCGTCTACATACAAAAGACCACTCAGGTTTTCAGAAGTTTGATGAACACCAAAAGACATTTTACCATTAGTTAATGTATCATTGAATTCCTTATCTCCTAGTCGCTCAATCTTAATACGGCCACCTTTGATTGACTCTAGAGATGGAAGAACGATCCTCTCTTCGCTAAATACATCTATAATATGGAGATCTGATCTAGAATCTAAGATCAAGAACCATTTACCTGAGTTTCTCAAGAATCTATACCCTGAAAAGTTACTCTTCGTCTCGTAAATCCTATCTTCTTGTGGATTGTATAGACGACAACTACCTTCTTCTGGACACAGCATCAGCAATGGAGATCCCATTTTTGGTATTTTACAAGTCGTTAATTTGCTCTGTTTTTTATCTTTCTGAAAAGTAGAAGAAACTGAACTACGTAAAGTTTGTTTAGCATGTTGGGCCTTTTTTACTTTTTTTTTTTTTTTTCATCTGAATATTATTGAGAATATCGTCAATCAAGTTTATCGCTAAAAGGTTTGACAGAAAAACATGTAGTAAAAACTAACACATTCACACCTACAAAGACAAAGCAACATTGGGATACAACACCCTAACAAAACACAAAGACAAGGAGCGAATACAAACCACACCGAATAAACCAAACCCAGCGAACCAAGATGGGAATCAGATCGAACACGGGGCTAAGATTCCTTTTTTAAACCCACTTTAACATTCGACACGAGAAAAACTTGAATTTTCTTTTTGGGTAATAAGAAACTAGAACCACATTGAGAATCATTCCAGAACCAAAATAAACCAGGCTACAAAGATTCTGCAAAAAGGATCTATCTATGTTCCAAAAAATCAGAGAGCTTGTTGTTTTGTTGGCGTGAAGCACTTTTGCAAGAAGTTGTGAAGCTGGGAGGAGTACAAGTCAGGAAAGTTTCTGTAGTGATCCACATGAGGAGAGGACTTGAAATTGAAAGAATGTATGTTTCTTCCAATCTTCTGTTGTTCTTTGATCCGCAGCTCTACCGAATGAGACGGAACAACTTTGTCTCCGGAGCTGTAAAGATAGAGCTGAGGACATGGAGGATGGTTGTCATTTAGTTTGTGGATGACTTTTATTAGCCTCCTGCAAATATAAACAATCAACTCAGATTTAAGAAAAACAAGAAGCAGATGGGGGTGTCTTCTGTGTAGTATGAAGCTTACATGTTGACGTCAGGGAGATTTAAGATGATGGGGAAGAGTTTCTCTAAAGATGTTAGCATCATGTTTTCAATTCCTACAGGTTCCTTCTTTTCGTCGTTTATGGGACTGTTTGGTTCTGTGGCTATGGTGGAGCTACGTTTCTTAAGTATCGCAGCAGTAAACCCGGCTGCCCAAATCTGCAAGAGAACATCGTCAATTGTTGATCTATAGAGTAATATACAAAAGGGATTTATAGCAATGATCAAGTACATAACAAGTTTTCAGTACTATAAACATCATTTTATCCTCGTTCACATGCCTAAAACATCAAAATCTTGAAAGAGAAAAATTATCACATTTGCCCGTGAATGATGGCTACATGATCAAAAGACATAGAAGTTAAAACTAGCAAAGCCTTCACAAAAGCATGAATCATGATCCAAAAAGAGCTCTTAAAAGAAACTTCTCTTTCTTTATCTCCACAAAACAAAACACAAAACAAATATATAACTACAACAACATTAGCCTTTGCAACTTCAAATTCTCCAATACAAAGAAAAAAAAAACACATCTTTAATAAGAGTTCTTGGTTTCATGAAAGAAAGAACAAACCTTGGTATCAAGAGGATCTGCTCCTCCCGAATCAATGATACAACCCTTAATCTTTTCTACTAAATCTTGTCTACCAACGAAGCTCTCAAGCAATGCACCATAGCTGCCAAAAGTTTTTAAAAAAAAATCCTCACCAAGCTTAAAAATTCATCATCATCAACATCAATAACGAGATCAGAAGCACTAAAACTAATAAAGGATTTGGATTCATCAAACCTACACAAGCCAACCAGTATTGCTGAAACTATGGAACACCAAACATTTCTCTTCTTTCTCTGATACCCAATTAACCAATTCATTCCCAAATTCAGCTATCCTTCGTTCAAGCCTCCGACCAAGATCTAACCGGAGCAAATCCCTAACGTCAACGGTGAAAGTAACGGCGTTAATTCCTCTTGAGTTATACCACTCAACGTATCTCCTTAAATGTTTAGCTTTCGCTCCTAACCAACCGAGAAGAACCACCGTCGTCTCTTTCCCGTTCCCGCTGAATATCGTCTCGTTTCCTCCTCCGTTCACGATCCTTGGAGCTCTGTTCCAAACGGCGACGCCGTCGTTTGGTTCGTATCGAATTGGATTGGCGTGAACGGCGGAGTTTTCGAGATGAAACTTTGATGTTAAAGAGAAGACGGATTTGAAGAGATTCGTATTTGGAGGAAGCGAAGAGCATCGTATATTACGAGTATTGTGAAAGGGAGAACAGAGATGATTTGGGGATTTGATCGTACGAGCATTAGGTTTTACATTGAGCTTGCTGAGAAGAAGACGACGATTGAGAGCAGAGGTGTTGAAGATTCGTGTAGCTGCTTCCATGGCGGATTTTGGATGAATCGGATTCTCTGATTCAGTTAAATCGACGATGTCATGTGGACAAGATGATCTATTGAAAAAAAATGTCATTTACAAAAAAATAAAATAAAAAAATTGATATTTACAAAGACTCTGTTTGACTCAGTGAGTTCTCGTCCATTAATTTGGTTCTTCTTTGTGTTTGGTGGGAGGCTCATAGGTTGGAATCGGAAACCACAGAGAGTCTCTCTATTAGTTTCCTTTTGATTTATTATCTTAGACACTCTTTCACTACTAAACAATGACTCAGTTAAAAGCATGGTAAGTAATAACACAATTTTAATGAGTTTTTTTTTTTTTTATTATTATTATATATTTTAGATTTTAGATTTCATAATAAAGTCTTTTACAATTTTCTCTCTTAAAACATTCAAGAACAAGAAACTAAATATCAAACACAGTTTAATCCCCACCACCATCGTTCGGTTGATCCGGCACGACAGGAATCACACGATGAGTGGGTATCGTCGGATGATGCACCACGTCATTGTTTCTTCTCCTCATTGGGAGATGAGGAGCAACATTATTATCCAATCTCCAACGAATATGCGACTCAGTCAACCTAAATCCCGGAGGAGGACCAATAAAACGCAGATCCAACTCTATGTTCATATGTTTTTTCGAGCGGTTTCGCTTCCGCTTCACCGTCCAATCTCCGAAGAGAGGGTCCTTCTGACGCAAATGTAGTTGAGCCATGCTCAACCCTGAAGGAAGACCAACAGACTCCACATTCGATTTTATCTTCATGTGATTTTTTGAGCGACTTCGTTTCCTCTTCACCATCCAATCTTCAAAGAGAGGATCATTCTGATGAATCAGTGGCGGAATCATGCTAAAACCTGGAAAATAACCAATAGAAAACAAAAATTACGTAAATAATATAAAATAAAATAAAATTACATATAATAAAATAAAATTATGTAAAATTAAATAAAAATAAAGTTCTAATAATTATATTTAATTTTAAATAAATAATATAAATGAAATGAAATAAATAAAATTGAATTAAATAATGCCAAATCAAATTGGGTGAAAACCATTTTGCTGGATTCGAACTCATGCAATCTAGGTAGTGGGAATAACACCTTTTCACCACTAGACTACAGTAATTCTACAAAAAAAAAGGCCAAAAAATATTATTATAGATAAGGGGTCGCAAGCAAAGGCTTGTCCAGCTTGCCTTCAGGGCCGGGCATGCGTCTGGGCATGCGCCTGCCCTTGATTACAAATCGCTGTTGCACCAGAGACCAACACCAAACGAACCGGACCCTTAATGAACATGCAATTTTTTCTAAATCCTTAAATGTGGACTTTTCATTATAAACTTATCTCGAAGTCAAATTCATAGCGGTACAAAACAACTAACAACAATCTAAAAAATAGAGAAAAACTTTAAAATTTACCTTCGATTTCGATGAAGAAGACGAAAGATAGCCTTAAGATTTATCGTCTCCGATGATTTGTTTTATTAACCACAAAAAAGCCAAGATTTAAATAAGAAAATATTTTAATTTGGTCAAATATGACAAATGGTTTGTTTTAGTAAAAATATATTATTTGCTAAGATATTAGTTATTTTTTATTAAGTTTCTATAGGTTGTTCTTTACAACTTTTTTTTTTTTTTGTAAGGTCACGTGTAAAGCACCATACCTGATTTATTAATTAATTATTTTGATATATACACATTTAAATTTGATGATAAGCTAAAACTCAGATTATATGGCAGGTAAAAATATGTGGTGGAAAGAGAGGATAAACACCAAACTAAACCGCAGAAAACACTCTTAACACAAAACAGCTTCAAAACTAAACCACACAATCAACGAAACGCCAGCGAGGCAGCGAGTGTGTTTCTCGCATAGCACATAGATTCAAGCCTTTATTTAAACGCCACGTGTATGATCAAGACTTGATTTCACTGCACACGTATGTGATTCTTTGACAAAAACAACAAGGAATTCGAAAAAAAACACTTATGCATCTCGGTTCGTAATATCGATCCATCTAGAACTCGGTTTGGGTCGATCTCTCAATCTCTCAATATAATTTTTTGGCACTATGAAAAAAGCAAGCGCCAAAAAGGTTAACAGATAGAACACAAATAAAGCATCATCAAGTTTTATCTTATTTCCATCTCTAATGGCCGAAGAGAAGATCAAATGTCCGACTACAAAGAAGACTCCATCGGCAAAAAAACCGCAAAAACCGCAATGGTCTTAGTTTGAATATATGATTGACATGGTTTGGAGGACAGAGCAAAGTTATTGCAATTGAACCAGTTTAGGTCTTAATTTGCAGACGCAAGTAGAAGATAAGAAGAATCTCATGAAGACCTCAAGGACACTTTCTTACAATGTGCTATCATGTCACTTCCTGTCTCCTATCTCTGAATGGTCGATCCTTATATATAACCATTTTCTTTTTGTTGCAATGTTCATAAACCCGTTTAATGTTGTCGAACCGATATCCAAACCAGCAGCAGAAGAAACAAATTGCTAGACAAGTATACTAACCAAGGGAGGTAGGTCTGTTCACTAATGCTTACAAAAACCTCCCTCACAAGGTTCATGATGAATCAAAGAAAGTACACTTTAGAATTCAAGACATGTTTTCCGAATATGATCACCTATACGCTTCTGTTTCCGTGAGGCGATTTGGAACATATCCATACTACTCCCCCTCAAGTTGTTTTTTCCCCTAAAGGTTCAAATATCCAAGCTTTCTTTTTGATGACTCATAGAAATAAGTTTCCTTCTGAGTTTGTATTTATGAAACTCTCAAGTTCTCTTTTTTACCCCGTTTCAAAAACACTGTTAGCTATTACAATGAAAAGCCGGAAAACATTGACGATTACTCAAAACAAAAGAAAGATTTCTCACTTCTATTAAGCTTCAAACCAAGATGGTATTACAATTTACTTTGATATTTGTTGTATCCTTTCTCCTATGGCAAAACACTAACTTAAACATGTAAAGATCAGCACCTGGTCTATGTTTCACATCTGAGCCGGTTTTTCATCTCCTTGCGATGCATTGCTGCTACTAGGCTTATCATTTCCACCATGCCTCTGTCAAACAAAAAATCAACACAAACCTATGTTTCAGAACTCTTTAACTTTTTTAAGCAAGAGATTCGAGCTATCAATCCAATACAACAAAGCAAGAACCTTTTGAGTTTGCTTTTTTTACCTTCTTCTTTCTAATGTCGAAAGGAAAGTATCTGTACTTGATCATGTGCCCAATTTGGCGTTTCATAGTAAGAAAATACAGAAACAACCAATAACACAACAAGATCGGCCAAAACACAGGAACATCCAAAAAAGAGAAGAAAGTCATCACAAACGCCACAACAAAAGCCTTAGTAGCTGCATACCTAAAATCAAAATCAACCAAAAAAAAAAAAAAAACACAAACTTTCATAAGAAGTCAAAAACCCTATATTAGAATAATCCACCATCAAAAAAGTAAGAAACTTTACCAGAATTTAAACTCAGGAAGACGACGAACAAAGGGTTTAAACTCATCAGAATCATTATTACTAGGCAAAGCAGTAGGATCCAAAGCTTCAATCTCAGGATCAACCTTAGGAGATAAGAAACCAATCAAGAGGTTTAAGATGTAAGTAGCTAGACCATAAGAGATGACGAAGAAGCCATAAACATAGTAAACCCTGTAGATATAGATCACAGCAGCGATTAAAGTTACTAGCCATCTTCGAATCAAGTGAGGAGCAGATCTGTCTAAGTAATTCTGAAATGATCTTGAGAATTCGATTCTCCATTTTGCAAGTGGTGAAGAAACCATAGTGTCTCCTTCATTTTCACTTCCTGGTTCGTCTTCCATGAAATTGTTCCCAAATCTAAAACCCTAACACAATCACTGATCTTCTACTCAACTTAACAGATCGACTCAAATTACGAAGATTTTGAGACAATCAAATAGAAATTTTCTCAGTTTCGTCCCTTTCTTCCTTAGTCATCTCGTCTCGTTTCTAAAGTCGTTTGCTTGGTTTTTTCTGGAAAGGAGAAGAAACTGAATGACGTGGCGGTGTAGGACACGTGTCGCATTTTTTTATCATGTTCTCCGGGAAAAGAAAAAGGCTTTATAAATTTTTGTTTTGCATGTTGGGCTTTATAAGATATTTTGTAAGCCCATTTTAACATTTTTTTTTTGTTTTCTTGGACATCGAACTTTTCCATTTCTTTTAATGAAGACTAGACTTTTTATGTAAGACCTGACTAGACCTTGAAAAATCCAAAACCGAATATTTTTTTGTTTTTCCGGGACCTTAAACCGAATTTTAACTTTAATTTTTGGATCATATCTACCAACCTATTTTCGTTCGATTCTAGACTTCTAGTTGTAGTTGACAGTCACCAAAAACCCACTGCTCACAAAAATTACGACACAGTTTTTGTCTTTAGGCCCACAATTCAATAGTTTTTTTTTTTTTTTCCAATTGAATATCAAAAAAGGAAAAAAGATACTTCAGAAAGAGGAAGAGGTGGACAATTTACCATATTAACTCAGAAGAAAAAAAATACCAAAAAGAGGTAGTTTTGTTGCTAGTTGCTACTTGAGTCTAAAGATATACTTGTATTTGTGCATATACATAGATATGATAGATACTTAAAAATTGAAATTAGAATCTTGCACCAATATTTCTTTTGGGTGCAAACACTTTTCTAAATCAATTCAACTTCTAAGACTTCAAATAATTGTATAGTTAAACAGATAAAATATGGTGAAATAAAGTATTTTCTTTTTGCTAGAGTGTAACTATTATGGCCCTCATTTATCAAGTGTAATTAGAGCACTCCTATAAAACTACGATTTTTAATAAAAATCTTTTATTAAAGTCTATAACTTTTACAAACTTTTAACGAAACATATGAATAGGTTGAGACTACCTCTATAACCCATTGAATAAATTGAAACTCCTGTCATATTCCACAAAAAAATAAACAAATTTTAATGACAAAATATCTCTCTAATATCATTCTTATACATTGAAGAATGAGTGGTATAAATTTATTCTTTTGTCTTAGCAAAATAAGGAAAGCGCCTAATTTTCAGGACACGCGTCATGTATCGATTTGCTAGTTAGATACTTTTTTCGCACATCAATGTCGTCCTTTTTTTCTTTTCCTTCAATTAAAAGGTACACACACAAAAAGGCCTAATTTTTTTTTTTTTTTTTTTAAAGACATTAAAAGCCCGAAAAGAGTTAAAATAAAACCACGTCCGTCAGATCCATTCACCCCTTTCAAATTCAACGTTCACGATTCATCGTACAATTGACGATGAACAACAACCAAAGGAATTGATGACGTCAGCGTCTCCTTCCTTCTCCAACGTCCATTAAAGAAGCGCCAGAAGAACTCACACAGTCACACTCACTCACACGAATACTATACTGTAACTGCCAAGTCAATATATATAACAAACAAGCGACACAAAGAAACGAAAAGAGAAGAAAAAAGAAAAAAAGTAAAAAGAAAAAAAAACGTAACGGAATCTTCTTCTTCTTCTTCTTCGGTTGCCGCGATTGAAGCTTGGAATTGCATCTGTAAGATCTTCGTTTCTTCTTGTTTCATTCGAAATCTGTATCGATTACTCAGTTTTTGTTGTTGTTAATGGTGCTTAGATTTTGATTTTGCGTTTTTTTTTTCTTGCCGGTTTCGTTTGATTTGCGTTTTTGTTCGCCGGAGAACTCAGATTGTTCTTGGCGCATGATCGATCTGTATATTTACTTGATTTGTTTGGATTAGTAATATCAGATGTTCGATTCGAGTTTTGCCGGTTGATGAACTAGTACAGGTTAGAGTAGCATGTGATTCGAGTTTTTTTTCATTTGTAATTACATGAAATCGAGGATGGATCTGTGTTCTTTGCATATATCTCTGATACATTTAGCTTCACACGCTGTTAGATTGTTGCCTAAGATGATGAATCATCGTATATTGGTATGTGTGCTTCCTTTCTTTGCTCGGATTTGCTATTTGAAGAGTATTATTTGATCTTTCTAGAAGTTTTTTATGGTTTAGAAGATTAAATTCTGCTTGAACGTTGTTTGAAGATTATGTTTCTTGAAGCTGTATGGCTTGTTTTGAGTTTAGTATGTTTGAATGACTCTCCTAGTGCTTATGCTTCATTTCTCTGCTCGAATTTGAAACGAAACGTTGAATTTGCTATGCATCATTGTGATCATTCTAGAAGTTTTTATGGTTTAGAAGATTGTACTCTGCTGGAACTTTATATGGCTTATGTGTTTTTGTTTGTTTCAAGTTACAGTGGACATTCGATATGGCTGAAAACAAAGACGAAGGAAGTGCCAAGAACTATGTGTTCCCTCTCAGGAACCCTGGAGTTACCCTTAACGAGAGAAATTTTGCTGCCTTCACACACAGATCAGCTGCTGCTCATCCCTGGCATGACTTGGAGATTGGTACGCTAATCTTGTGATAGATGAAAATTTATACAAGTGTTTTGTATGTTTGTTCTTGTTGCTTTCAGTAGTCATATGAGTCGAAGCCATTTATGTCACTGCAATGAATCATGTTTGCTTTGATGATTAAACGTTCATTCTTTGATGTGAGTGTTTGTTTGTTGAATCTTTCAGGTCCAGAAGCTCCTGCTGTTTTCAACTGTGTAAGCTTTTTTATCTCCTTTTGCATTTTGGAAGATTAGATCATTTCAAGAAAGTGACTGGTGATTGTTAAACGAGCTTGAGTTTTTTGTCAGGTTGTTGAAATTAGCAAAGGTGGCAAGGTCAAGTACGAGCTAGACAAGAACAGTGGCCTTATTAAGGTTGGCAGATTCTGTATGCATTGTATTTGCTTGATTGAGTATACACCTGTATTCTAATCCTTCATATCCTTGTTTAATTATGCGGTTATATGCATCATATATGCAGAATACCACAAGTCGCAGTTTATGCATTGTAACTAGTGATCCTTCATTATAAGATTTGAAATGAAGCAAAAGTTCTGACCACTGAATGATATTTTCTCTCTAGGTTGATCGTGTTCTCTACTCATCCATTGTGTACCCACACAACTACGGTTTCATTCCTCGAACTATCTGTGAAGACAGTGATCCAATGGATGTCTTGGTACTGATGCAGGTGCTTTCTCTCGCCTCTTAGTTGCTTCATGTTCATACAAACTTGATGATATAAACAGACAGTGAAATAACCCACTTGTGATGATTATTGTGCAGGAGCCTGTGCTAACTGGATCATTCCTCCGTGCTCGTGCTATTGGTTTAATGCCCATGATTGATCAGGTAACGACAACCCTTAAACCCAATTCTATCTCTCTCTGTAATGTATTAAATCATGAAAGAGTCACCTTCTTGGGAAACTTGCAGGGTGAAAAAGACGACAAGATCATTGCGGTATGTGCTGATGACCCCGAGTTCCGTCACTACAGAGACATCAAAGAGCTTCCTCCTCACCGTCTAGCTGAAATCCGCCGCTTCTTTGAGGACTGTATCCACTTGAAAACATTCCATATTGCATTTAACTCATAATTTTGTTTTGGCTTATGCTTTGAAATTCAGTTTTCACTTAACACTAAATACTTTTAGACAAAAAGAACGAGAACAAGAAAGTGGACGTTGAAGCTTTCCTTCCAGCTCAAGCTGCCATAGACGCAATAAAGGACTCCATGTAAGTTTCTCGTTTCTCCAAACACCAAAGCAATTTACACATTTTACTTTGTTATTATAGTTATAACGAGAAACATACTGTTTTGAAACGCAGGGATCTTTACGCAGCTTACATCAAAGCTGGTCTGCAACGCTAATGAAGAAACCGGTCCGGTTTGCTTTGATTTCACTATCATTGAAGCCGCCTTCTACACTACATGGATGTTAAAAAAAACGTTTCACTATACATTTTCGTAATGCACATCGGAATAACTCTTGTGGAATTGAAAGCTTTCTGATGATGACGATGAAAAATTCCAGTTCAATCATATTAAATTGAGAATATTAGCTTTTCCTTTTTTTCCAAAAATTTTGTTTACTGCTGTTTCTGCAAACATCCGGAATAGTAATCTCATAGAATTGAAGAAGATAAAACAAAGACTAAGCTACTCGGGGCTTCTTCTTCTTGGTCTTCTTGTAAGCCTTATGCCAGGTCTTATAAGTGCCCTTAGTCTTCTTAGAGTTTTTCTTCCGCTCATCTGGTGCTTCATCATCTTCTTCATCTTTGTCTCCTTCTATATCAAACAGATCATCCTCTTCCTCTTCATCAGAACTCATCACAAAATCCTCTACAACATCATCTTCTCCTGCACCTTGCTCGTCCTGCTTCATCTCTGTTTGACTCTTTCTGCCTCTCTTCCTTTTCTTCTTTTTCGTCTTCTCTTCTTCAGATTCTTTTTCTCTGTCAAATTACACAGTTACTTTAGGTTATAGAGAACAACGGTCAGATAAAGTATGACATTATAGGCGATGGAGACAACCAGGTTCAGCTCCTATCTAGATTCCCCAAGCTAACCGAGCCACTCATAAATATCGAACAATACACGAAATACCTTACCCAAAAGAGCTGACAAGACCACCTAATCTAAATTTGGATGTATATGGGGAATTGATTTTGCTACTTACACCATCATCTATCTCACTAACTGGGTGATTTACCATACGAAACCCACATATGTATGCATTTTTTAAGAAGAAAGACATACTTGGCGTCACTTCCCGGTAACCAGGAGGAACTGAAAGCAGCAGCACCCTTTTCGTTCCTATCTGCATCATCTTCCTCATCGCTGCTTGGTGCGTTTTTCCCAAAGACAGCTGAGTTCTCTCCCACAATAACACTGGAGAAACCAAATGGATTATTATTAGCAGTCAACTAAACAGTATATGGAGAGCAAAGTCATCAAAAGATAAATACAAGTTATCAAGAATGTAACTCACTCTGATTCCACCAGTGATTCGTTTCTTTTCTGGGCTCTTGTGCGGATAATCTCTGCGTATTGCGATAGAGGGCTTTTCTTTGCCTCCTTCTCATCCTGAAGGGAAAAGACCCCAAAAAAAAAAATATTCAAGACATAATGACTGCAATAATTTGGAACTTTTCATGTGCTCTATGATCGTAAACAATTTTCAAGGATTGAAGGAGGAGTTTCATAAGACTCGTGAATTGTAGTATCATCACCAACACTTAATAGATTCAAATGAGTTACTAAACCTTAAGGAATGATGCGGCAGCAATATCATTGGGTAGGAAGTTAATAGAAGATCTCTTCTTGTTGACAAACTCTGAGTTAGCTTCAATCTGAAAAGAAAAAATAAGCAAGAGAAATTGAAGGATTCATCAAAACACAAGACACAATTTTTTTTTTGAAGGTACCTGGCTAATGAGTTGCTTCATTTCTTTCCTAAACCTCTCAGCTTTAGTGGATTTGCAAAAGCTACGCAGCCTTATAGACGGAATAAATGATAGTTCAAAGAAAGCAGCAGAATAACTCCACTGAGACAAATGCTCCACAAGTTCCTCCACTACAGAATAAACACATGCCTCCTGAAATGCTCTTGTCTTCACTGCTTGTTTACTTACCTAGAACGATTTCAATAACCAAAATGGTAAGTTTGCAGTATAAAATTTTACTCGAGTCTTTTCTTTAAACGCCCAACTAAGTAAGTTTTTACCTTTAGTAGCGTGCGTAAATCTACACCTTTGCCAACACCTCCACTGGGAGGTCTATTGAGCTCTTTCATGTCTAACATGTCCAAAAGAAGCATTGAGACGGGTATAAAGGTACCAGTCGAAGCAGCAATCCGGTTTAGCATACTAACACATCTTAGTCTAAGGGGAATATAACGAGCAGTGGGAACAAGTCTTGCTACACCAGATATTATTTGGGCTAGTGGATAAGCAACTGGTCTAAGTCCAGACGGAGAGCTGTATTCACAAACAGCTCCGGTCCAAAGCTCAAGGCAATGAATGAACTTCCACTGATACACTTTCCGAAATGCTTCCTGTTAAAACATCTAAATGTAAATAAATAGTAAAAGAAACTTTCACAACATATAATCTTTGAGAAAAGAATTCAATATCTAAAGATTTTTTAGAGAAGGTACTTTTGTTTTTGTGTTAAGTGCTTCACGCAGAATCATTGCCAATTGCCTTATGAAGACAAATGCATGCTGATACGAAGCAGAGATATCCGTGCCGAGAAGCTCAATTACGCAGTTACCAAGAAACGAAATATGCTGCAGTTTAACAGCATTCACAAACTGGCAATTCAACACATAGGCTTTGTACATTCCCTTGACACATTCATCCACAGTGTCAGATCCAAGGCTTATGCACAAATTTCTCAGGAACAACAGGGAAACAACAGGGAGCGCGCCACTACCGGTTCCCCAGAAATGAAGTGCAACCTAAACGGAAGAACAGAAGTGAGCAAAGAGGCAACCATAAGGAAATATGAACAGAATAACATCTTGCTCCAACACACCTTAATATACTTCCTTCGGAGACTAGGAAAGGCAGATAGAAATTCGGATGAGTGCTTTAGGCGGCGCAGAGTAAAGGATATCATTGCTGTGTCGGTCATCTGGTTCAGAACATGAAGGGAATTCCCAAGATACGATTTAACCAAATGATTATAGTTCTTCCAAGGCCTGGTGCTAGTCACCTCCCCCATTCCTTCAGTTTCATCAAACCTTAACAACTTACGAAGAATCCCGTCCATTTCACTCAAAACAAATATCATTATCTTATTAAACACAGCGCTGGACATAACACTAAACTTTGTCGCTTGATCATCCCCTGTATCATCACCATAGTGACAAGCAGTTCTATAAGCTCTCAAGATAGAACGCACTGCACCTAGCTTCGCGTCTTCTCGGATTAATTTACACCACGAATCAACCATGGCTGCTGTAATCGTTTTCTGCTCGGTTACTTTCTTTGCAATTTCCAGCTTTGGAGTTTCATCTACATCTTCTTTTTCAGTGTCTTCCAAGTCAGTATCAGCTTCAACATCAGCATCATCCTACACAAAATGAATCACAAAGTTTAAAGCTTTGAACACAATAAAGTCAACATATTCTATCTTAATGACTCTCACCTCAAAATCACCAGCATCAAACTTAAGAAGCTCTTCATCATGCTCTTTCATATACTCATAAAAATCAGCTTGCTGCAAAAAAAAAAAAAAATCATAAGTAAAATCAAAACTAAAGTTTCCACCATATAATCAAACATGTTACAAAGATAACTCACAGTTTCTTGAAGTCTCTTAAGCTGTTCTTCATGCTCCTCAGCTTCTGCTTTCTTAGATTTCGATTTCTTCAAACGCTTTTTATCGCTCTTCTGATCCATTGCTATATCATCTACATCCAATTAAACCGTTCCATCAATCTCAAATCCATTAAAACTCCAATAAAGATATAAAAAAAATCCAAAATTGAATTAAAAAAATCGAACCTTTGGCACCCATTTCTTAACACACCACTCTGGAAAAATCACCTGAAATCAAAACCATCAATGGTAACAAGAACAAATCAGTAAAGAGTCGAACTAAAAAAACACAGCTTTAAGTTATCATCAATGTCAGTGAGAGAATTACAAAATTTGATAACAGAGAAAAACCCAAATTCTCGAAAATCAAAAATAAATCGCACCGGGAAACAAAAGAAGACGAGTGTCGACGATGGCAAGAAGAAGAAACTAGGGTTTTAGGAGAGGGTTTTATTACAATGTTCCTTTTTTTCTCCTCTTCAATCTATTAAACCGGACAAACCGGTTTGATTCTGGCCTAACCGCAATTCGAATTGTTGTAATTTCTCACAAGTTAAGAGTCCAACTGTTTTTCATTTTCTTTTCACATCTGGCTTCTCTAGTTCGAAACCAGAAAATTATTTTATCGGGGTCAAACATAGACGAATAGAAATATTATGGGATGACTGCCTTAAACCCCCTCTATAGTGCTGCTTCTGCATCGATCCACCCAAACTCACAAACTCTTGATTTCCCCTTATACTATTACATTGCTTCATATTTACCCATATACTATTTTTCTCTGCCTAATTCCATCTGAAAATTTAATTGCGGTCAAATTTACGAAATAAGGTTTAGAATATTGCGATTGCCCAATAAATCAAGTTAACCCAATTCTAATTAAATATAATTAAACCCAATTAAAATCTCCAAATAGATTCAAACCCAATTAAACTCAAATCGATTTAATCCAACAAAAAATTAAATCCAATTAAAATCTTTAAATTGACTTAAATTCAATTAAACCCAAATCGATTTAACTTAACTCCACCTAAACCCAAATTGATTTGACCCAACTAAAATTAAAACTAATTAAACTCAATTAAAATCTCCAAATTGATTTAAACCCAAATCAATTTAACCTAACTCCAATTAAACCCAAATCGATTTAAATTAACTCCAATTAAATCCAAATTGATTTAATTCAACTAAAATTAAATCTAATTAAATTGATTTGGGTTAAATCGATTTAAATATAATTGGGTTTAAAACGATTTTGAGATTTTGATTGGGTTTAATTAGATTTAGTTGGAGTTTTGTTAAATTGATTTGGGTTAAATTGGAGTTGAGTTCAATCGATTTGGATTTATATCTGTTTGAATTTAATTGGATTTAAATTGATTTGAATTTAATTGAGTTTAAATCAATTTGAATTTAATTAGGTTTAAATCGATTTGAAAAATTTAATTGAATTTAATTAGATTTGAGTTTAATTAGATTTAATTGGAGTTGGGTTAAATTGATTTACTGGGCAATCGCAATTTTCTAAACTCAATTTCGTAAATTTGACCGTAATTAGATTTTCGGGTGGAATTGGGCAGAGAAAAATAGTATAGAGGTAAATATGAAGCAATGTAATAGTATATGGGGGGAAATCAAGAGTTTGAGAGTTTAGGTGGATCGACGCAGAAGCAGCATTATAGAGGGGGTTTAAGGCAGTCATCCCAAATATTATTAAGTGCAAACTTCAAATTTTTTAAAAAAATTGAAGTGTGTCATTTTCAACTAAGAGCAACATCAGCCAGAGAAACATGCAGTTGTACAGATATTGGCATAGTATATATCAACCAATAACAATGTAACAATTCAAACACTGTTAATTAATATTTTTTTAAAGTTTATAATTTATTAACATTAATTAATAAAAATGTATTCAAAAATTTAGAAAATTAAAAAAAATTTAAATTAGAATAAAATATCAGGAATACAAACTTTCACAAACAAGAATTAAAAAGTATAAAATCTAAAACAAAAATAAAATTTCTAGGAATAAGAATAAAAGAGCAAAAAATCAAAAATTTTGAAACAAAAGTAAAATACCAAAAAAATCAAATTTTATGAAACAAGAATAAAAAAACAAGTCAAACTTTCAGAAACAAGAATAAAAGACCAGAAAATCAAACTTTCTGAAACAAGAATAAAATACCATAAAAACAAACTTTCTGAAACAAGAATAAAAGACCTGTCAAACTTTCTTTCTGAAATCAGAATAAAAGACCAGTCAAACTTTCTGAAACAAGAATAAAAGACTAGAAAATCAAATTTTCTGAAACAAGAATAAAAGATAAGAAAATCAAACTTTCTCAAACAAGAATAAAATATTAGAAAATCAAAATACGAGTCAAACTTTCTTAAATAAGAATAAAATACCAGTCAAACTTTCTGAAGCAAAAATATCAAACTTTCTGAAACATGAATAAATGACCAAAAAATCAAACTTTCTGAAATAAGAATAAAACAAAAAATCAAAATTTCTTAACTCAAAATAAAAGAGCAGAAAATCAAATTTATCAAAATAAGAATAAAATACCATAAAAACAAACTTTCTGAAACAAGAATAAAAGACCAGTCAAACTTTCTGAAACAACAATAAAATACCAGAAAATCAAATTTTCTAAAATAAGAAAAAAAGACAAGAAAATCAAACTTTCTGAAACAAAACATATGGTATATACAGAGGGCGCGGAGCTAGTACATAATCATGGGGTGCAAATGACACCCATAATTTTTTAAGTTTAGTGTATTTTTGCTATAAAACTATATTAACTTCAACTCAATTAATATATTGACCCCTAAAATAATAAATTTTTATATTTTGATCCTATAAATAAATTTTTTTACCTCCGCTAGTGTATATATATAGATATAGACTAATAGACATGATTCAACGAATACAATTCTCACAAAGCGTTTACCTTCTTTTCTTCTTTTTTGAATAAACTCTCTCACACCAAAAATTCCAAATTTGAAAAACAAAGTTCTAATAGAATAATGGTTATGTATCTCAAAAACATTGTTTTATTGGCAATTGTGTTCATCTTTGTTGGTGCATCTTCGTCAACAAAATTTCACACAACATTTGACGATACTGAGATCCATGACATTTGCCAAGAAACACTCCACCCTTCGTTTTGTTCTAACATCTTGAAATCAACTCCACTAACAAAAACATCTGATGTAACAGGCCTTGAAAAGTTTTTTGTCGACTATGCCCAAAAAAAAATCTCATATACAATAAAACAAATTCAGTCAATTCTCCCAGAAATTACAGATTATCCTACTAGGCAGGTTTATTTGACATGCATGACAAAAATGAAATGGGCTGCTACATATTGTGAGAATGCACTCAAGGCTTGGGAGGGCAGGCACAGGAACGCCTTTACGGAGGCTCTTGCATCCATCGCTAGAATTGCAGAAGAGTGTCAAGGCCGTTTACAAAGTCATGTTAAATTTCATCCACAACTTAAAGTTGTTGGAGATATTTATGATGTATGTGATACTGCCTTGGTGCTTAGCAAAAAGTTGGTCTAGAAAGTTTTTTTTTTATCTATAAAATATAGTGTATGCTGGATTTATTAATAAAAATATTTGCTGTTTTGTTTTTATAGATTTAACTCACAATCAAGTTTATTAACTTTAACAACAGGACACCTGCAGATTGAATAAAAAGTTATTTGACTTTTTAATTTGAATCATTAACCATTGAATATTGTGAGATACAAAACTCCCACTTATGAATTTGTATACGCTAAGGGATGATTAAGAGTTAGACACTTGTATGAAGCAACAAACTAAAAAGTCTTATATAAACGAAATAGATTTTATAGAGAAAAAAATGTTACAAATCGAATGAGAGATTACAAGTTCTGGAGAAGATAATCAGTGAACAGTGTTTTTAGATCTAAGTCTAAGTGGCGTATGAAAAGATTGTTGTAAGAATGATATTTGATCCTCTTTTTATAGAGCCCTGCTAATGACTTACGCGATCCTTGTAACCGATTCCGCATATCTCGTCACTCGATCTGCTCTGTGATTTTTGTCTCGTGACCTGATCTTTGTTGCTTGACTCATTCAGCTCGTGCTCTATCCTTTGGTTGACTCATCTAACTCGCGCTCCAGTTTTCAGGCCTTATGCGTTAGCATGCTTTTTGTGCCAGCACGTTTGGTAAATGGGCCCTTAATGGCTTCTCAAGTCTGCCAACTCTTTGGTAGAATACGAAAGATCATTCTGTACTTGAAAGTTGCACCATAATGATTATACTTTCTGATATGGTTTGTATGAGATGAAGAATCTGACAGTTGGGACGAAATCACGCAGCGTGCCTCGAGAAAGAAGATATTCTATTATTAGAGCACCCACATTGGTAGAGACTCACATGAGTCTCTCCAAAATTTAAAAATGATGTTTTAATAAAAAATAAAAAATTTAATAAAAATGTGCAATAAAAAAGTGACACATGCACATGAGTCTCTTTTTCTATGGATGTTTTTTTTATTTTCATTAAATCATTATTTTAAAAAATTGGAGAGTCTCTACCAATGTGAATGCTCTTCTCCTTGTCACATGGAGAATGTGAGGCTGAGATCCAACGGTTAATGTGGGTGTCATAGTTTGGGCCTGGAACGTATGCTAAGACCAATGACATATGGGGTCATTTTCAAGCCCACAATTAGTCATTTCAAGCAAGATTTAAGCGAGGTGAAGATACGAGTAATGAGGGAGATTTAAACCACATCGAAAAATAAATCTCGTAATTTTATTTTCATCAAAAATATCACCAAACCACCGAGTAATGAGGGTGATATTTTTTTGTCCGTTAGAGTTTAATTCTGTAAAACTAACCGTTGAGGAAAAGTGATTAAAAAAAATTAGCCGTTTGATCACACTGAACGACTATTTTGTCTCAAGTAGTCAAGTGATTACCATCAACCCATACGACATCGTTTCCTTAATTATTTATCTCGTTCATCTCTCACTTTAACACCAAATCCACTACATATTTTGTTGGGCTTATATACGTTGTATCCAAATTTTATGTTATATCCGAAAATAACATATGTTTTTCCAGTTTTGAAAGCATTCTAATGAGGCAACACAAGCGGCCTGGATTTTACGTGATGATGCAGGGTTTTACTTGGGAGCAGGACAGAGCCGGGGTAACATAGTTTTTCTCACTATTCGAGGCAGAGTTTCAAACTCTTTTAATGGCAATGCAGAATGTCTTGTCTAGATATCGAAATGTTATTTTTGAAGGTGATAATAGCTCAGTTCCACAGCTTCTTAAAGGTGTATTACTGAATTTTGGAGTTCATAAAGGTGTATCTCTGATAATAGATCAGAGATATGAAGAATTGGTAAAGTAAGTTTGTCAATACTGATATTCAATGGATCCTAAGAGGAGATAATCAAGTTGCAGATTGTTTAGCTAAGGAAAATTTTCTTCCTAATTTAAATTTTGAGTTTCATTTTTATGTTTCTTAATGTATCATTCACTATCTGCACACACTGTCCATTCAAGTTAATATAATGCAAGTAGATCTTAAAAAAAAAAAAACGTTCTAATGAGGCATACAAATTTTTTTTCTTTTTTTTTGTCAGCAAACCATCATTGAAGTTTCATTTATAAGCCCAATAGGCTGAATATACAAGCAAAAATTGCAAAAGATACAACCCCAACAGATTAAGTAAAGCCCAAACCCAACTGCCAACCCACTAAGAGTAATGACATGTGGATAACATGTGTTAAGGTGAGGTTGCAGAAGAAGAGACGTCACCGCTCCGTCGCCTCTCTGCTGAAACGCACGGGCACCTCTGGATCAGCTCAGATCACCGCCATTCGGCCGGAGTCCGGAGAAGCATAAGGAAACCATGAAATTAAGAAATTTGCCCTCCTTTTTGCATATTCACTTGTGATTTAAAACTTCCTAAACAGAACAGATCTAAAAATCTTCGAGCAAGAATCCCATACTAAGATTTCATCTCTAATCACCGCAAAGCTTCATACACTTCACGTCACAACCTTAGTCAAGGCCCACCATGGGAAGAGTGAAGATTATATTACTCCTTGGCTCGAGGAGACTAGAGCATATGAGTGAGTTGAAGAGTGTGCTTTACGACCCTTAGATCTTGGCTTCGAAAAACCAGTTCTGCATAGGAACAAACCGACATCAAAATCAGAGAGTGTTACCGACATCGAGATTGGAGATTATTACTGACATAGAATCGGAATTTTAATCCGAACAAATCGGAAGAAAAGTCTCAAATCGGAAAAGATCCGATTGAGAATATTTACAACAAAAAATAGAAATTTTTTCTCTTTCTAAAAGATTGGAAGGAGAAAAGAAAGTGAGAAAATTTTCAAATGAATCGAAAATTGCCTCTCTCACGAGAGAGAAACGAACCGACTCTTTCTCAAAATGCATACAAATTTCTTAATTTTAATATTTATTCACTATAAAATAGTAATATCATTCTATTGAAGTAAATGTGCTAGATATATATTTTCTACACACAAAAAATTACAATTCTTAAAAGGATTGGTAAAGCGAAATTTAAAATAAACTAGAACTTAAACAACCATGCAAAAAAAAAAAAAAAAAAAAACCATGGGTCGTCGAATCCCAGTGCACCAAACACCGACAAAATTGGCTTGACCTCGTAACGACGACCTCGTTTGGTTCAATTATTTTTGTACTAATAAACAACTCAAAATATTATTTTTTTTTTACTTCGAAATAATTTGACAATTTCTTCTTCATCGACGGACCAAATCAAAAGTAGAAGAGATAAAGTAGATTCCATACGTGTCCTTTTACTCATTGACATCTGACGTGTACACGGAACTGAACATCTCCTTGCAACGCAAGCTTCCTTCTTCTCCAAGTTTCTTTCTTTTTATTTTTCTTTTCACTTTCGTTTATTTTTTTTAATTCGAAACAATGGAAAAAAGTTTAATCATTTACTAAAAAGAAAAACTAATAAATTGAAGTATTTGCTCACAGTTTTACACATTCATCGCTTCTCTAAAACCCCTTTCTTGAAATCTTTTTTTTAGGTCATCGGAAAATTTCGCCGGAGATTTTTATCGATCGATTTAGCAGAGATGTTTCCTTCATCAGATTTCTCTTTCTCACCATCGTCGCTGTTCTCAGCGTACGCATCCTTAACCGGATTCTTGATGCTCTTTAGATCGATGCTTCACGATTTCGTACCGGAGCAGCTCCGATCCTACTTCCACGGTTTACTCGACCGGTTCTTCACTCCGAAATCGAAGAATCTCACTGTAATCATCGACGAGAACTTCGGATTCAACAGAAACCAAGTGTTCGACGCGGCGGAGATGTATCTCCGGAACAAAATCGGACCGGATACAGAGCGGTTACGAGTCGGTAAAATCCCAAAGCAGAAACATTTCACCATCTCGATCGAGAAAGGTGAAGAGATCTTCGATACTTTCGAGGGTTCCGAGGTGAAATGGAGTTACATTCAATCGGAGAACGAGAAAAGCGAGAAAGTGAAACGTTACTACGAGCTCACGTTCGAGAAGAAACTTAAAGATAAGATCTTGGGGTCTTACTTGAGTCATGTTGTGGAAGAATCTGAAGAGATGAAGAGGAATCTGAGAGTAGTGAAGCTTTATAGCAGAGATGTGTATGCTAGTGATGATGATGATGGATCTGCTGGTGGGAATTGGGGATGTATCAATCTTGAACATCCATCAACGTTTGATACATTGGCTATGGATCCTAATGCGAAGAAGAAGATCATTGATGATTTGGAGAGGTTTTTGAAGAGAAGAGAGTTTTATAAAAGAGTTGGTAAAGCTTGGAAACGTGGTTACTTGTTGTATGGACCTCCAGGAACTGGTAAATCTAGTTTGATTGCTGCAATGGCTAATTACTTGAAGTTTGATGTGTTTGATCTTGAGCTTAGTAGTATTTATGATAATGGTGAACTGAAGAGGGTCTTGTTGTCTACTACGAATCGTTCGATTTTGGTTATTGAGGATATTGATTGTAGTGCTAAGGTTAGAGATAGAGAAGCTGAGGATCAAGATGAAAGTGAGCAAAATAAGGGAAAGGTGAGAGATCTTTATTGAGTTTTATTGAGATGGTTTTGATTTGAAAGAATCTATTTTGACTGTGATGTTGTTGTTGTTTTTGAGCAGGTGACTCTATCAGGGATTTTGAATTTCATTGATGGGTTATGGTCAAGTTTTGGAGATGAGAGAATCATTGTGTTCACTACTAATCACAAAGATAGGCTTGATCCAGCTTTGCTACGTCCTGGAAGAATGGATGTGCATATCAACATGTCGTATTGTACAGGTTTAGGGTTTAGGACATTGGTCTCTAATTACCTTGGTTTAGATGGTTTAAACCATCCTTTGTGTGAAGAAATCGAGAAGCTGATTGATTCAACAGAGGTGACTCCAGCTGAGTTAGCTGAAGAGCTGCTGCAGGATGATGATGTTGATGTTGTTCTTCGTGGAGTCATTAGCTTTGTTGAGAAGAGGAAGGTTGAGAGAAGTAAGACCAAGAAGGAGGAAGCTTCTATTTGTAAAGCTAAAGCAATTGATGATGATGATGATGATGAAAAACAGAGTGGTTCTTTGAATTGTGTAAAGAAGAAAGCTTGTAAACGAAAAGGAAAAGGGAAAGGAAAATTCAAAACTTACTAAGTAAATCGTGAAATGTAAGACAAAATAAGAGATATGTTTGTAGTTTTGTGCAATTGATTTGCTGTGTTGTGTAAATTGGTTAAAATGAACAAGACTTTCCTTTAAATAAGCTTCTGAGAAAAAACACAAAACTTTTCATTTTGATCACAAAACAATGAAGCTAAACTTTAACGAAGAAGATACGTGTCATTTTATGATAGGAGATGTACAATAAGAGAAATAAGCGCGATATACAGGATTGTGACTTAGCATGTTATGTGTCTTCCCTCCGTTTCTATGGGGAATGTAGAAGAAAAAAGGAAAGAAGAAGAGAATCAATGGTTGGTCAAGACTCATGAGAAAGAAAAAAATATGTGGTGGAGCTTTCAAAGAAAAGATTACGAGAAATTTTCGGAGATATTTCATTCTCCTTTTTATTTGTTACCAATCTCTCATTTCCTCTTTGCAGAGGTAATTATCCATTTTCTTGTTACTCTATATTCATCTTCATGACCAATCTTCTTCTGTGTTTGGTTTTGAAAGATTGATAAATCTGTGTAAAAATTATGGCTTTTGAAATTGGTTTATGCAGAATGAATGGATTGGTGTTATATTTGATTTTGTGGAGAAGTTATGTTCTTTTGATTGTAATATGAACATGTGAAATTTGCAGGCATTTGAAAAGGACTTTGGTTATTATAAGAACACTCTTTTTGAGTGCTCTTTTTCCCCTGCCTGTATCTGCCTAATTCACACCTATCCAAAAAAAAAAAAAAACAAAAAAAAAACTATACATATAACACACTATGTCTCTCACCATTGGTAAGTCTCTATTTTTTGGTCCATTGATTTGTTGTGTAGCCTTCTCTTGTTACATTTCTTGATGTATTATGTGTGTTTGGATCTTACTTAGAAGCTGAAGTTTATGGAGAGAAACCAAATGTGTGTTCTTTTAAGAAGAGGAGTTCCTCAAAGTTGAGGTATTCCTTGACGAAGATGAGAAGAAGTAACAAAGTGATGTCCGTGGAGATTGAAGATGAGCATGATGCAGAGGAGTTGAAAGCGGTTGATGCATTCCGCCAAGCGCTTATTCTCGATGAATTACTCCCGGAAAAACATGATGATTACCATATGATGCTTAGGTGATGAGCTATCTTGGAATGTACATATAATTAATTATATGAGAGATCATTCTAATGTTCATACTTCATTTTCTGTATTTTTCAGGTTTTTGAAAGCTAGAAAATTTGATCTTGAGAAAACCAAACAAATGTGGTCTGACATGCTCCAATGGAGGAAGGAGTTTGGTGCTGACACAGTTATAAATGTATGTATTCATGAAGCTACATTGTCTTGTCATTGAAGACGATGTTTTCACACTTTTTTTTTCCTTCTCTTTGTATGTGTACCTCTTAGGATTTTGAATTCAAGGAAAAAGATGAAGTGTTGAAATACTACCCTCAAGGACACCATGGAGTCGACAAAGAAGGAAGACCTGTGTACATTGAGAGGTTAGGTCAAGTAGACTCTACAAAGTTGATGCAAGTTACAACTATGGATAGATATGTTAACTACCATGTCATGGAGTTTGAGAGGACTTTCGATGTTAAGTTCCCAGCATGCTCCATCGCAGCAAAGAAGCATATTGATCAAAGTACAACAATTCTTGATGTTCAAGGAGTGGTATGTTACATTATAAGTTTCTTCAAGTACTAGAAACTATTTATCCAATATTGAACCCAACAATGGTGTATTATATTATAACAGGGGCTCAAAAGCTTCAACAAGGCAGCTAGAGATTTGATTACTCGTCTTCAAAAGGTCGATGGTGACAACTATCCCGAGGTGCATTTTATATTGGTTTATCTTTCATGAATGATTCTTTGTTAGTCAACTTTTTTTTTTTTAATTCTCATTTTATCTGTCATTGGCTCAGACCTTGAACAGGATGTTTATTATCAATGCTGGCTCAGGATTCAGGATGTTGTGGAACACGGTTAAGTCCTTCCTTGACCCAAAGACTACAGCAAAGATCCATGCAAGTATCCAAAAAACCCTTTTTGCTATCTCTTTATGGCTTATTCTAATTGAAAGAATTATTAACTTCTTACCTTATTTTATATTCAGGTTCTTGGCAACAAGTACCAAACCAAGTTGCTTGAAATAATTGATGCTAGGTAAGCTCTGCTAATAGCTTCTCTCTGTAATATGCATATCCATACAAGTGTTGATAAATTTGATTTACTGATTTCTCATGTGTCTTTACAACAGTGAGCTGCCCGAGTTTTTGGGAGGTTCTTGTACTTGTGCTGACAATGGAGGTTGTATGCGCTCGGACAAAGGACCATGGAACAATCAAGATATTATGAAGGTATGTTTTCTACAAGTTCTTTAATTTACTATAGAAACAAGAACACTCATACAGTAGTTAGCTTTCTCTATGAAAGACAAGCTGATTCTCACCATTGACTTACAGAGAGTGAACAATGGTGACCACAAATGCTCAAAGAGATCTCAAGCTGAAAATGCTACAGAGAATACTATCTCCGAGGAGGACATCGTATACTCCAAGGTCTTGTTTGCCTTAAAGCTAATCTATATGCACCAATAATTTGTGTAACCAGTTTTCACTCATTTGTGTTATATATATGGTCTCCCAGGGAAATGACTCTCTAGCTGAGGCAGCTCCTGAAACTGACCAGTCACAGCTCTCTCAGGTCGTGGTTCCTCACCCAGCTTGGAACATTCCAGAAGCTCATAAGTTTTCCCTCTCAAAAGGTATTTCTCATAATTTTAAATTCATGGTACAACAGACACAACTAAAGTCTAAACTTTGAAAATTCAAATACTTTCTCTGTGTTTGAACAGGAGATGTTTACGCCATTCAAGAGGCTTGCAAAGCTACAAATGAAAGTGAAAAGTCTCCAATTTTCACTGGCGTAATGGCTTTTGTAATGGGTGTAGTAACCATGATTAGAGTGACTAAAAACGTTCCAAGGAAGCTAACCGAGTCAACCATATACTCTAGTCCAGTTTACTGCGATGACAACTCGATGAACAAGAGCTTGATGCAATCAGAGAAAATGGCAACATCAACCATATCAGGGGAAGATTTCATGGCGGTCATGAAACGAATGGCTGAACTTGAACAGAAAGTTACCATTTTGAGTGCACAGCCAACAACTCTGCCTCCTGAGAAAGAAGAGATGATTAATGTTGCTATTAACCGAGCCGATGTCTTAGAACAAGAGCTCGCTGCAACCAAGAAGGTAACTTATTTGTTCTCATCTTTCCATTTTCACTATATGCATTCAATGCTTTCTTTCACTATCTTCCCATTAATGATTTTTTTTTTTATATCCATAGGCTCTTCATGATTCTCTTGAACGACAAGAGGACCTTGTGGTATACATTGAGAAAAAGAAGAAGAAGAAGAAGCAGAAGCTGGTTCGTTTTCAAATCAATGGCTTCTGAAATCATAAATCTTGTCTAATTGCTTACAAGCATTAATTAAATCTTTGTTCATGATCTTTTAAACTGGTCTTTTGTTTTGCTTTTGTCTCTGTGTGCAGTTCACTTGGTGAGTAATGAACATAAGAGGAAGAAGAAGCTTCTCTATGAGTCAGAGGGTATTAAATGGTCGCCAATGCACTCATATCTTACAGAGTCATACTACAATCATATTTTGTATTAAGAGAATCTCGAAAGTTTTTTTTTTTTTTTGTATATATCTTTTCATTAGATGGTTTATCCGCATCATGCGTGAAATTAAATTTTATCTGTAAATAAACACAGAATTTATATGGATTGTAATATTAATGTAGTTTTTATACAAAAGTAGAGTGCATACTTGTGTTTTTTCAGTCTTTTTTTCCATATTACTTGTCGTTTAAAGTTTTTTCACATTTATTAAAAAAAATAATTGGTTTTTCTGTTTCATCTTTAATTAATATTTATTTTGTTTTATTTTATTGATCAAAATATTAAAATAATATAAACAAAACAAAAAAAATTTATCAAGCATTTGAAAACATAAAACGAAATGTAATACGAAATGTTCTATAATACGGTATGCACGGCCGTGTATACGGTGTATATACGTATATACGATGTACGGTAGAAAACTGCACTATATTATAACTATACAATTGTTTAATACGGTGAAAGTAATACGGTCCATATATACAGTATCTATACAGCTTATATACGAAAAATTCCGCATATAAAACGTTTTTTAAAGACTTAACAACGAAAACTATGTCATTTTGTTAATGTTTGGAAGAAAAAATTAACAAACTATTAGTTTTGCTCCAAAAATTAACTATGAAATAAATTTATCATCATTTTAAATGTTTTGTAAAAGCGAAAATTTTAAATATTTTGACATTCATGTATAGTACCCATCATGATTATTATATTTATTTTTTTATTGTTATTATAATTTTGTAATTTTATATGCATATTTTGACAAATTTTATGTTTATATCAATTTTTTTTAATATACACCTTAGAGTCCCTGCATAAACAGCTGTATAACGTCTATATGATATACGGTGCTCTGTCGTACGTTTAGCGTATAGCGTATTTTAGAACATTTGTAATATGAAACAAATGTTATTCTCTAGAACAACAAGTAATATGAAACATGATAATTTATGATAATGTATTATATAAGTTGTTAAGTGATAGATTAACAACAAAGTGGCTGTAGTTTAGTGGTAAGAATTCCACGTTGTGGCCGTGGAGACCTGGGCTCGAATCCCAGCAGCCACACTGATTTTCCTTTTTTTTTTTCCTTTCTCCAAAGCTTCCATACGAGACAGAGGATCTTCAGACCAAGAGTTGACGCACTTTTAAGGCTTTTTAGTTAGGTTTAACTTCACCGGTTCTCAGTGGAAACTTCGGTTCGGACAAAAAGAAGATGCTTCCAATCTACGTATGCCACGTGTCCTTTTTCACTTCACCCACGTGCTTAGCTTGATCCATTTTAATCCTCAATTTACGTATTCGTGTACGTTTATATATCATCAACAAAAGGATCTAATACACCTTTTTTTATCAATTACCAAAATCGACAGTATAATTCTTTTTTCTTTTAACATCAAATCAATACTATAATAATTCTTTTATTTTTGATGCTATAAGTAAACATAATTTCTTAAATCTGAATGAAAATATAAATAATAACTTTTGAGATTTTTTTGTCTATACATATCTCTTTTAACATCAAACCAATACTATAATAATTTTTTTAATTTTGATGCTATAAGTAAACATAATTTGTTAAATCTGAATGAAAATATAAATAATAACTTTTGAGATTCTTTTTGTCTAATACATATCTCTTAGATAGTTTGTAACTGAAGTTTTATTTTATATATAACAAAAACAAAATATCTAATCCTATCTACAAGAATGTCGTTTTCGTAATTAGATGACTTTCTTTTTTTGTTTTACCGAAAAAAGAAAACAAGTTAGCAAAAGCTTCTTCATCAACCAACGTTTATTTGCTTCTTCTTCCTTCTTCTTCCACAACATTCTCCGTATGGGTCTCATCACTTCTTAACCCTTTCTCTCTTATCTTTCTTATATCTTCTGGTTTTAGCTATGAAGAAGCAATCTCAATTCAGATCCAATCATACCCTTCTCTTCTTTCTCTGATATCATCAAACAAAACAACGATTCATCTTCTGTAATTTCAGTTTTTTTTTGGTATGTTTCGATCTCCTCTGCATGATTTTAGTTAATTTTGATTTTTAATTTGATAAAAGAGTTTATTATGATTACACCTAAAGTTCACCTTTTTTTTTTTTGGGGAGTAGTAAGATTGATAGCTAAGTAAAGGAAAAGAATTTCAAAAAGATATAATTTTTAAGTTGAATTTCACTTTTTGAAAACGTAAAGATGAAAAAGCTTCAATCTTTCGTTAAACCCTTTTTCAAAATCTTGCCAATTTTTGATTTTTTGCTTCTTCTTCTTCTTCTTCATTTGGTCTGATCTTCATCATCAGGTAATGGCGATGTTAGTTGAGCCACCAAATGGGATTAAACAACAAGGGAAACATTACTACTCGATGTGGCAAACATTGTTCGAAATCGATACTAAGTATGTTCCTATTAAACCCATTGGAAGAGGAGCTTATGGTGTGGTTTGTTCTTCAATCAATCGAGAGACTAATGAGAGAGTTGCTATTAAAAAGATTCACAATGTGTTTGAGAACCGAGTTGATGCTTTAAGGACATTGAGAGAACTCAAACTTCTTAGACATGTGAGGCATGACAATGTGATTGCGCTTAAAGATGTTATGTTGCCTTGTAATAAATCCAGTTTCAAAGATGTTTACTTGGTTTATGAGTTGATGGATACTGATCTTCATCAGATTATCAAATCCTCTCAGTCTCTTTCTGATGATCACTGCAAATACTTCTTGTTTCAGGTAATCTTTAAGTCGCTTCGATAAGTCCTGCATTTTCGTGTATTATCTCGGTTGATTTATAAGTTCTTTGTTTCTGTTGTTGTTGTTGTTGTTGTTTAGTTGCTTAGAGGATTGAAGTATCTTCACTCTGCAAACATACTTCACCGGGATTTGAAGCCTGGGAACCTCTTAGTTAACGCTAATTGCGATCTAAAGATTTGTGATTTTGGGTTGGCGAGAACGAGTAGAGGCAATGAACAGTTTATGACGGAGTATGTGGTTACACGTTGGTACCGAGCACCTGAGCTTCTTCTTTGTTGTGATAACTATGGGACCTCGATTGATGTATGGTCAGTTGGATGCATATTCGCGGAGATTCTTGGTAGAAAACCGATTTTCCCGGGAACAGAATGCCTCAATCAGCTTAAGCTAATCATCAATGTTGTTGGTAGCCAACAAGAATCGGATATTCGGTTCATAGACAACCCGAAAGCTCGAAGGTTTATAAAGTCGCTTCCTTTCTCAAGAGGAACTCATCTCTCTAATCTTTACCCACAAGCCAATCCTCTAGCTATAGATTTGTTACAGAGGATGCTCGTGTTCGATCCAACCAAGAGAATCTCTGTGACCGATGCACTCTTACACCCCTACATGGCAGGGCTGTTTGATCCTGGAACCAATCCGCCTGCACATGTCCCGATAACTCTGGACATAGACGAGAACATGGAGGAACCAATGATCAGAGAAATGATGTGGAACGAGATGCTTTACTACCACCCTGAAGCTGAAGTCGCAAACATCTAATCATCAACAAGAGTGAGTTTTTTACCAGTTTGTTTACTATAATGCAGCTTTGATGTTATGTTATATAGCGAGTCCAAAAACGCGGAAACAAATCGATAAAAAGCCCCGGTGCTTTGATCTCGCGCCTTGTTTATGTTATGTAGTTGCAGTGAGTGAGTTGAGTAGTAAGTAACAGAGTTTGAAGAGTGACTTTGATCAGAGTATCATCTCTTTTCCACTTTGTAAATTTGACTATTTGTTTTACTAAGTAAGTTAAGGCTTTGTTCTTCATTTATCTTTCTTTGAGTTGATGAGTTTACACTTCAGATTTTTAAACCATATACTGTATTTTATATATATTTTTATCACTTGCAACTTGTCAGCCACACTAAATCACTATAATTACATACCATACTATGAAAGCAATATGTTTTTTTTTTTTTTTTTTTTTTTTTTGGGGTTTTTATTCGACCTTTACAGAGCCGCCCAATATGTATATAACGGAAAGTTGGAAAATATGTCTCCTCGTATTTTTCGTTTACTGTTGATAATGCTAGTACAAAAATAATTTCAGAATGGATAATGTTTACCAATTTTGATCCGACAAAGTGTTATTTATAGACTTTTTGTAGAGTGTTTTTTTTTTTTTTTTTTTTTTTTGGAACAACTATTTGTAGAGTGTTTTCTATTCAAAGATTTTTGGTGTAACGTCCATATATCTAAAGAAAATATTCATAAATCAGAAATTTATATTTTATCATTTTTCAAACCAACTTTTTTTTTTTTTGAATATAATGTTAAATTAAATTCAAAGAAAAAATAAACGTTTTTACATCAGCGGTTTAGAAGAAAAAAAATTTTACATGATTTTTAGTTTCTAGATGTGAACCACAGTTGCAGCCCTTTCTCGTAACGCTTGTCTCCAAGGCCTCGAATGGATGAGAGTTGGTTTCTAATTTGTCTTTCGATCCAAAGGATCAAAACGGCAGCTGAATTTGGGCCTTTGGGGTGTCCCCGTGTCGTATTGCATTGCGTTCTCTCCAAATTGTGTGGAGTGTGGTTTGAAAGACATAGTGAGGTAGAAAACTCTGAATTCGATCCAGCTGAGGATCCGTGAGAAAAGACACTAATATTGGCCAATCCGTTGTATACCTTGATTTTAATATACTCTTGGCGAGAGCTTTCCAACTTTTTATCTGATTGTTATCATGTTTTGTATTTCAATGTATCAACTTTGAACTTTCAAGGAACGAAATCTTTGTATGTTGTAAAGGCAAAGTTAAGATTAATTCCAAATCTTAACCAATAAAAAAGGTTAAGATTAATTCAAGTATGTTGTGAAAAAAGAAAAAAAGAATGGATTATGAGCTGCCAAAAAAGAAAAGAATGGATTATGAGATATAGGGGGTTGGCCCTGAACTTTAGAGGGTCCCAAGCATAACTCAAAATTTGTGGCCCATTAGCTTAGAATATTATTATTTTTAAGGATAAAAGATATAAAAAAAGTAGAAAAAGGAAATCAAGCCCACCCAATTTTTTTGACCAGTGTGCTGTTGACTTTTTAGGAGACATTTGTGGCCATAGCCCACCGGCCACAAAAATAAAATTATGTTTGGGAGACTCAAGTCCAAGTTTCTATATTTAGTAGGCTCATGGTCGGGTCAGAAAGTTTAGATAACCAATCAGCTATATAAAAAAAAAAAAAAAAAAAATTCTCATTAAAAATCAAATTAAGATATCTAATCAATTTATAAATACTCTCATTATATAAAAATATTTTATCTTCGACGTGGTAAAATTTATTTTCTTAATTTTTAAACATGCAATTTACAAAATTTGTGAAAATACATTTGTGTTTATAGTGGTTTGACTTTGTACTAATGGCTAATGGTTTATATTAGAGTTCCCGTTATGCACCATCAAAGCTCAAATCCGTATATTATATGTTGGAAATATAATATATATACATCTTCCAATCAAGTAATTTTAAACTTCAAAATTTATTGATGTAAAAAGAGTTTTATCCTGCATAATAAATGATGTTTCATTCATATTTTTTAACACTTCGGAGTAAGCAGAAGGTTTGTATTTTAAATAATAGAAGGAAGTGAACAAGTTTTAAATCATTTTCAAATCTTTGTTTCATTGATATTAAACTGAAATTGAAGAGGTTTTGAAATTGATTTCTAACTTCAAACAATTTTGAGGAACCAGCTAATCAAGAGGTGATATATGAGATTTCAGCCAAAATTCAGAAAACCACTAGACAGTAAGCAAAAAATGACCCAAACTATTAGGTGGTTGAGACTTATAAATTCAATTTAATGTAATTAGAATTTTTAAACCTAGAATGAATAAAATGTTAAATGATAAATGATTATTAATTGTGTAGAATCATCTATGCCGCAGAAAACAGTCTAAGAGCATATTCAACTCATTTCTATATTGTTCCTCTAAAAAAGTTTAACTCTAAAATATAGTTGGTTTTACTCCAACTCATTCCTTTATTTTCACTCTAAAAATAATATTATAATTATATTTGACAAAAGTACTTCACCAAGAGGTATCCGGCGACGACAAAAGAACCAACCCGCTTACTGTGTGCGTGGAGCGGCTTTTTTGTTTCACAATAAATCATGGACGTTGCTCCACTTAATCTTTAAAAATATCTATTATTTATCAAAATTATAAATTAACCCACTTATTTTATTGTATGTCAAGAATTTAATAAAACTACGATATTATTGAAATTAAAGAAATAAAAATTACATTACACAACTTTTTTTTTTTTAAAGTAAAAAAATATTTAAAATATAAAAAAATCTTGAAATTCAATTCGTAGTGTATAGCCTAATCAATTAGTTTGATTTGATTCGCTCATGGAGTGCCATGTTGTGCTTTCATATCATGGTTAGCTATGAAAGATAGAATGGCTACCAGCGTACGTATGAAAATGTTATAAGTTTTCTATTTTACTATATAATGTAGTCTATATATTTTCACATTTTTACTTCTATCTTTATGTATTCATATTCGACCAAAATATCCAATAACCATAATGTAAAAATTGTATTTTATAGTATAAAAATTATCCCACTATAAGTGATGAACTGTATCTAATATAGTAAGTAAAATCCGATCTTAAATTTCAAGTAACATAACAAAATAATTTTCTTCGGTCATGACGTAACAAAATCATTTGACGACAACCGTGTGATTTTTTCCAACTTTTAAAAGATGCAGAGAATCAAATCACTTTTAACAGAAGCACATGACCTGTAATCTTTTAAAAAATCTTCTTGAACAGAAGTAAAATAAAGCTAGTTTTGCTTCTTTGAAGGAGGCTTTGCTTAGTGGTGAAGGAGTCAATACTAATAGTAGCTCTTTCTTTGTGTGTTTGTGGTGAATTATAGTAATTGTAAGAGGAAAATAAAACGGACGTCTCTATTAAACTACTAAATCACTAATATTGTTTTAAACAACACAATTATTTAAAAGAATACCCATTAAACAAAACCAATACATTTATTACTTTTTAAGACATGGTTTGTCTTTTCTATATAAAGACTATTTTACAATACCAAAAAAAATATAAAGACTATTTTAAAGGTGTGTTAAAAAAAAAAAGACTATTGTAAGGTATTCTATAAACCAAAGCTAGTTTTGTTTCTTTACCAGATAATTATAATATTCAAAGCAACCAAAACAATTTTATATAGAAAAAAAAAACTAATTGTATCCAACTCGGTTTTTTTTCGTATATATAACGGATAGGGTTTTTTTTTTTTTTAATCAGGAGGTTCCAGACCGAGGCGCATAATCACCAAATAGAAATGATTAATATTTTTATGCTTAAGGGGAATCGATCTCTGACGTAAAACAACATGGTGACTTCCTCCTCAAATGGAAGATACTAGACCACCACCACTTGGTTGTATATAATGGATAGTTCTATTTGATTTCGATTTTTATATTAGTTTAATTCATATAGATCGAGTTATGACTACCTTGCTTAGTTATACAATAAGGTTGATTTATTTCTACAGAATATAAGTTTTCATTTTGGTTCGAGATAAAAGAACTAATAGAAAGCTATAGGAAGTAATTATTAATGTGCCGAAAATGCTGACTTATAAGTATACAATATCTCAATAATCAACTCAATAATCATAAGATAAGTGACCTCATTGATATGTCCATTACATGTTTTAACATTTATAAAGAGGTTCAATGAATATAAAATAAATCGTTGTTTGGAATATTCCTCATCACCTACATCATTGAGATATTTATATACTAATACCTCGCATTAAAGTGAGATAAAATTCTATTTGACATCTCTTTCTTTACCAGATTTAAATTAAATTAGTTGAGAAATATTTTTTTTCTTAAAATAGGAATGGTCCAATATAAGGTCTGACCTATGGGCTGTGGTTGCATGCAAATGATGCAATGACTTTGTTTTTTTTTTAATTCATTTAACTGTTACTTTTCTCCTCATCTTTCCACTATTCTCTTTTTTTTTTTCTCAAAGTTAGAGCCAACAATTGTGACTCATTAAGCAGCCATTTTTTGTACATTTTATAAATTTTATAAAATAAAACCACGTCTCATATAATATAGGACTATTTTCATGTGAATAAATCTTCTGACTCTTCAGGTAATTTAATTAGTATGTAATCTGCTGTACTTTTATAGCCAACTAGGTTTGTACCCGCGCTACGCCGCGGGGTATTTTATTATTATTATTTTTTAAAATTTTTGGTTTTTGTTTTTTTTTTTTTGTTTTTTTTGGTTTTTGTTTTTTTTACTTTAATATTGTAATCAATTTGGGGAATCTTTTATTCATTTTAATGGATTTGGTGTTTTATATTTAGTATATTCATATTAATTAATTATAAAATAATTGTTTCTAAATTGCTGATGTTGATATTTTTTTGATTTTTTTGTTTGTTTGTCAATTTGGTTTTTTTTTTTTTTTTTTTTTTCTGTGAAAACAATCATATGAAGTCATTTGTCCATCTTTTCCTTTTGCTTCTTTCCTTTTTTTTTTTCCTTTTCGTTCTTTTTTTCATTTTTTTGTTTCATTAGATAATAAGCCTAAAACGTTAGCCCTTGTCAAAATTGTGAAACGTTAGCCCAAATTAAATGTTGGAAGGAAACTAATTAGTATGTGTCGTGTGTGAAGTTTCCTGAGAACTAAACAATTTTATTTAGGAGCAAAAAATGCAAAATTTTGTTGAAAATTAAAGAGGGTTTAGATTATCTGATCAGAGTATATACAAAGAAACTAAGAAGACCCTTGTTGTTGTGAACCCCACCCGTATGATAAGCAAACATGTTATCATTTGCCTATGAGTTTCTCAGCTGCTGTTGCTGCCATGTTACACTGCAGGGTCTTTTTTTTTTAAATTTATTTTTTTATATTTATATGTAGTGAATTCTTTTTAATGAGTATATTTTTTATTTTTTTAAAAAACCAACCGTATTTAACTATTATATATGTAAACTATTTCATATTTATTTAGATTAATGAGTGATTTGTTATAATTGTATTTGGTTTGAATTTTATAGTTTATGAAAAAAACAACTTATTCTCTTCTAAAAATTAGGCATAAACACCAACCAATATAAATCATTGTCCTTAGAAACAAATGATTATATTTTTTTCATCAATGTGGGATAGCATCTGGAGTTTCAATTTTCAAATGTTAAGAAAACATAAGTAATGAGGTTGATAAAAGAGCAATACAAACCTTCACAATATGGGCTTATAAGGCCAATTATGTAACATTTGTTGATTTGGGCGAAAAAGTAAGATCCATAACTCACAATTTCCACCTTGGGCTTATCTTCAGCCCACAAAGTTTTTTTTTTTCTCTTTTGCCGTGACGAAGAACAGATTCACAAACTTGACTCAACCGTCACTTCCTGTGCACTGGTCGCCATCTCCAGCGATCATAGTCAAAATCTCCAACTTCGAGTACTAAACACAAACGCAATTAAAATGCATGAGACATAAATGTTACAAAACCTTCAATGAAACATTGCGACTAAACCATTCTTGGCCTTTTTCTGAGGTAGCTCTAATTGTGTTGATGTTTGCAGTCCCGTTAAAAGCGTCTCTCAATACATCAGATAATAGAAGGTTTCCTAGAAACACAAGTGAAGTATAAAAATAATATGAACATACCAGAAATAAATACCTTGGCCATGACTCTTGTAAAGAGGACCTACTTGATCTATAGCCCATAAAAATGGTCAATTAAAAAACCATAAATCAACATTTGACATATACCAGATTACTGAGAGCTACAAAATTTAAATGAAATGATAATACTGATCAGATACCTGCTAAGTTAGAGACAGATAAGACACGATCTAAAACTTCTTTACAGACATGTGAACCCAAAAAACCATTTCCACACAGGACAAGCAGCTGACAAAATATAGAACATTGACTTTACTATACATGTTAAAAAAATATTAGTCACGCAATATTATTATATCACCTAAGAAATCATATCAACACTTTTTGTTTTCCATGAAAAATCATATCGACGTTTAAAAAAATTTGAAATCAATAATGTCAACTCAAATACTTTTTCAGATGTTAAAAGGATTATAGCTAAAAACTAATAGACAAACACTAAATCGATAAAATTTTAATCAACAAATATGGTATCAATTTGTTACAAAACAAATTTACAATCTATAGAAGTAAAATGTACTAAATTCTTCTATTTTATAATTGAATAAGCAGTAATCTATATTAGAGTATCACTTTTCACATTTTAATGTATCTTCATGACAAGGTTTCATTTCTCTGATGTGTGAAGGCAACAAAAAGTGACGACTCAGAATCACTTACTGTTTTGGTTGAATCTTCTCTTGCTTTGCCCCAAATCACAATATAAAACTCAAAGCTCAATATCACTGATCCAATCACACTGCCCACAACGCATAGATGCAATATTATATTTTACTAATCATTTAATCTTTACATTTTATTACCCAACAAACAAATGTGGAGGCTAAGTTGGATTCATTAGTTATTGAGTTTAAGCATTATGCATTTGAAGCTGAAACTAAACATTTCAGCAACTTAGAACTAAGTTTTTACCACCTATGTTTTTTTCAAGAAAGAGATGCTATAGTTGACTGTAAGAAGATGAAAGATATGGTACCTCCTAAAGTGAAGTGCATCGCCTAGGAAAATGGCAGCCATAGCTACTGCAATTGCTAGAGACAATGGCTTGAACGATACGCCGGACCCTTCAAATGCAAACCCCATGTGTGGATTACTGAGCCCAGTGAAGTATCAAAGAGTCCCTAAAACAAAGTGTTAGTTTCTGAGCTTAAGCTTTGATTTCTCAACTTTAGAAGGTTTGATTTCTCACCGAGTATATGACTGAAGCGAGTGAGAAACCCGGTTTAAGCTGCCAAGAATTCAAGTCTTTTTCTACAAATATACATACTGTCCCTGAGATTAACATTACACATAAGTTGTAGCATAAAACTATTGTTATTTCTTCACGATATATCTCCATGATCTGAGTCTAAAATGTACAGCTGAAGAATTTTTATCTCAAGTTTTTGCGTAACCAATAAATCCAAAATCTCTGTTCAAGTTTAAAATAGACTGAAAGAATAATATATTGTGAAGGTAGCAAAAGGCCTCCAATTATCCAACTTGACTTGAATGAAGTAAACGATGAAGCAACAAGAAGTTTTGGGCCTTTATACAGAACAATAACCAGAGCACCGGGATATAGAGACTATTGTGCCAATGATTTTAGCATGCTTCTTAACATTACTTGTTTTGATTGTGTAATTTATTATTCTCTCTCGTTCAGGTTAATATATACTCAGTCATTGATTGTGAAAGTTTTCTGCTTTGATCTCTCGTTCAGGTTATTCTGCTTCAGTCATTGATTGTAACTAACATTACTTCTTAAATCCTAACAAATTACTCATGGAAGCAGCATAATCAAAACAAGTCACTTACAGAAGCAGAATAAGTAAAACTTAGCTCCAATTAACATGTCGCATTGTCCCTTCTTGGGAATATTACCATCTTCTTCGTCTCCTTACACATGAAATTGATTCGATCGCAAGACATGTAGAATAGACATGGAAAACAGAGAACATAACCAAGATAGTAAGAACATGAAGATCAACAAAGAACTACATCGATCAATCATTTCAAAACTCAAGAGAATCTAAATCAACTCACAAATACAGGAATCCAATACTAATAAACATAGATAATGCAATAACAAAGAGGCTGTATTGTTCTTAGTTCATATAAACCCACAAATCTATCAATAAACAACGAATCAGTTGAAACCAATCTTCAGACCAAAATTCGGAAACGGAAAACACAGAGGACACAACAGACAACCTGTGTACAATCGCCGAAACACACTCACAAATACAGAAATCCATTACAAATAGATCAGGCTATAACAAAGAATCTGTCTTGTTCTTAGTTCATATATAAACCAACAAATCAATCGGCGAAACAGAGGACACAGAAGACAACATGTGTATAATCGGCGAATCAGAATCGACAAAGTTAAATCCAAAACTTGGGGCAACAGAATGAATTCGATTAGAGAAAAGGAAAAATTGGAAATTCTGAAGACCAACCTCCGCCGAGGATCATCTCCGCCGTCTTGGTTCTGGAGACCGAATTAGATCGAAGAGAACCCAACCTCCGCCGAGGATCATCACCGCCATCATCAAAGGGTGAAGAAGGAGAGAGAATGATCGATGAGGTCACATTTCTTCATCGATGAAACCGAAGAAGAGGAAAATCGTGTAAGATAGAAAGCGTTGGTCAGAAAAAATATGTCGCTGATGTATTTAATTAAAATAAACTGATTGGTTCTTCAACTTTTTTCATTTATTGATATGTCACTCCCAAAATCATTTAAAAAGCTGATGTGTCAACTCCAGGAGAAGCACTTGTGTTATTATAGTGTTGATTCAAATATTTTCTTTTATCGTTTTAGCATCCGTGAACAGTAATAAAATCTACATATTCATATTGGCTATAACTATTTACTTGATAGTATATGTAGAGTAGGTATGCCTGTTGCATTTAGACAAAAAATAACAAAGAACCTTTCGAATAATTAAAATATAATAAAAAAAGTTAAATAAGAGTATGCCATATTTTGATGGTCCCTTCCAACCTAACTTTGCATTTTCATTTTTATTATCTTTAAAACATAATGTATGTTTTCATTGTTAATACTTGATACGTAAACCGGGACGTCATTCGTTAAAGTAAAACACTCAAACTTGAAATTGATAAAAAAAAAAAATAAGAAAAATTATGACAAAGAAAGATTCCTCAATACATGGTGGAGATTTAATTGAGGAACATTTTTAAAAATATTACACTTTTTCTTTAAAAATACGATAAACTATTGCCTTTCTAAAGAAGATTTTGTATACTAAAATGATGTGTTAGAAAAATGTTTTTATGGCATTTTAGAATATTCCTCTTAAATCAATCAATTTTATCATTTACATATCGTTAGAAAAAAAACTTATTAAAAAAAAAATGTTGATATGGATTTCACCTAACCCTAATGCTTTAATTAGTCGTCATTTTTATCTAAAATTAGGGACTGATTTGATAGATTACAAATAGTTTATACATTTAAAAATGGTTATAAAGTTCCAGAAGAGATGAGCTTGGACCCATGTGATTATTGTCCCCTGCCTCTGCTTAGAGGTTAAGTGTTAATCACCTTTATGTATATTTTAAAAATATTTTGGTTCTCTGTCGCTGAATAAATCATTTAGTTTAATTTTATTTTGAACTTTGAAGTATATTAAGAGCCGTTCATTGAGAACATGGATTGCGCAATGCACGTGGTTTCGTACGGTGCAGATCTATAAAAGAGATTCCCGTCAAAAACGGCGTCGTGCACTGTAGTAGAAGTAGATGAATGATTAAACAATTAACTACCAACGGTAACTAAATTTGTACCATGCCGTTAAAAAAATAAAAAATAAAAACTAAATTTGTACCATGAAGTAAAATTATTTAAGTTGTCTCAAGCCTCAGACCACTTCTTCTATTGGGGTCTCTTAATAATAGACTCCCAATTAAAAAAAAAAATTGAAAAAAGGAGGAAAGAGAGTATAAAAGTCTCGCAAATGAAAGACTCTCATGTCAAGCATTAGTTGGTCCAAACAATTTTAACAAATTAAATTTAAATTTTGTAATTAAATTAAAAAAAAATTATTAATTTATACTTGAGATACCCATGAGGGTATCTCACCAATGGAAGTGCTCTTATCTCTGACCTATAAGAACACTAATCTCATTGGTAAAGCAGTCATGTTTTATCAAGGGGGTATTAATTTCTGATAATTTTTTTTTTTTGTGAAATTAATTTATGGGTTATATATAAAAGACAGTAAAATATAGCGATTTAAAAAAAAAATCATTCTACAAGATGATTGACGTTAATTATTATTGGTGGCAAGCCGCATATACAAAAGCATAATATGTATGTGAAATATAAAAAAAAAAGATGTTGAGAAGGAGACTGATTTGTTTTCTTATCTTTTGTTAGAGTGTTTTATATAAATAGAATAATCCCTACCTTTAGGAAACATAAAAATTAAGTAACTCAAAATGTAACTACTACAACTAAGACAACTCAATAATGAAATTAATGTAACTACATAATTACCCACATTATGCATGAGAATATTTAATTTAATATTTTAGATGATTAAATGTTTCTTACAATTTTCAAAATTACAGTACTTAGAAGTAAGAATATTATTTGTAAAGCATTCAATAATTAATAAAAGTATACATCATGATTTATTGTAAGTACACAAAGTTTCAAAAGCTATTATAAAACCACTAAAATTTATGTATTTGTCTTTCATAAATAAATTACTCAAAAAAAATCAAAAATATGTGACATTAAACAAACTTGTTCAGAATTTTTGTTTTTGTAAATTTAGCATATACTCCCTCTGTTTTATAAAAAGAGTCATTCTAGAATTGAGATAAAAATATTTTAGTAACTTTAATTTTAAAAAATCAAAACTAAAAGAAAAATTAAATTAAATTTACTATAGACCAAAGATCCCAAACGATTGTTAGATCCTAAGTGTTGATTTATGTGGCTTATGTCATTGACCGCTTAAGCCACTGGATTTTCAATCGACTTAAGTTGACAGACTAATTCAACAAAAAAGCTTAAGCCATTGAATTTTCAACTAGTCCTAGTACTAAACAGAAATAATCTTGTTCAAACTTGCTTTAAAAGGACAATACAACACAACCATCCGACAACACAGATAATCTCAATTCCTCACTCAAATTATACTTGTGATTTTTGTTTATACTTTGCCCAATGTCATTAAACCGCAAACAAGTTTGGTTAAATTTAATATTTTAAAAATCATAAGAATTTCAATTCCTTAATTTTTACTATAATTTTTATTATTTAAGATTTTTATTCCAAAAGTATAGTTAGTGTTGTAATATATTTTGCCCACCCTACTAATAGAATAATTTATCATCATAGTGATTTTTTTTTTGTTTGTCAACATTTATCATCAAAACGATACCTTTCAAATTTTGCAGTAAACATATTTATTTTAGCTGAGTGGAATTCATATCCACAAGATATAATTATCCTCTTTTAGTATCTCATTTTTATACATTGTGATATGATCATTCTGAAATATTTCAATGATAAATATTTGGGTTTTAATCAATAAGACAATAACCATAAACCACATATATGGAAATATATTTACTAGAAACTGTTGGTCTTCTTATGCATGTGATAAACATTCGAGGGGGAGAGCATTACAAATCGAATGATTGTCCACCACAATTTATTATTTGTCCATATCCTACAACTTACATCAGTTTAATTTATAATATCTATTTGTAGTAATTGCATTTAAGTTAAGTTATTTGATTTGTATCTCAAACCCTAAAGTCTGGAGTAGCTGACTTTTTCTTCTGAATTGGCTGAACTGACATCTCTACAAGAGTTTTGTTTTCACTCTAGTCTACAAGCTGTATACTAGCACAGGTAGCTCCCAAAAGAATGGTTTGTATTTTCTTTGTGACTGGAGATTTTTTATAATTTTTTTTTTTTGGTTAAGAGTATTTATACATTCTTCTAATTAGTAATCATAAATTTAATTCTGTAATATTTTACAACATTTTATTCGTATGAATCTTTATGTTTGAGCTTTTAAAATGTTTCATAACAATTTCTAAATAATAAGGAATACACCAAATATTTATCTCTTGTTTGTTTTATTTGAATTTTTTTAAGAGATTCACTGAAAATTATAGTTTTTTTTTCTATCAAAATCATTCATTGAATAAGACGACATTTATTTTCTGTTAAACAAGAAATTTTTTTCAGTACCCCACTTAAGTATTCTACTGGGTTTATATGCATGCATACAATGACAATGAAACAACACTAACACTACTAAGTATGGAAAATACAAACATTTTTTTTGTTTATCTTAAAACTTTTTTTTTTTTTTTGCAGGATCTTAAAACTGTTTATGGACGAACGATTATGTTATTAACAAAATAGCTTAAAAATTCTGATTACTGTTCAATTATTCATTTAATTACACAAAAATATGATTAGATTTTAAAATCGACGAAAATAATTCTATTAATTCCTCGTAACTTTTTCCATTTTTTATGTTTTTCATATTATTTTTATATCCTTAAAATGCTGCTTGAAATATTTTTTATACGAAATAATCTATAGCAAAAATTTTTATAAATTTTATATCCTTATATATTTATTATCACTTTTAATTAAATATAATGTATCAAAATATTAAAACTATTTAATCAAATATGTTAATAAATTCATTAGAGATTTTCTGTCATTTCCTAATCAACAATGCAATTTATAGTGTTTTTTTCCTTTTATCTTGATATCTGGTCAACAGTTAATTACATAACATCAATTTACAATTATGATATTATGATATGATCTTGGTTACGATTATGATATACAAAATAGCTAAAAAATCTGATAAATTTTCAATTATTCATTTAAATTCAAAAAATTATGATTAGATTTTAAAATCAACAAAAATATCAATTATATAAATTCCTCATTGTTAGTTTCCATTTTTAGGTTATGGTATTCAATATTTATCCTTAAAATGCTGCTTAAAATGTTTTTTTTATAACATATATGAAATACTCAATTGCAAACCATTTTATAAAATTTATTTCCTTGTATATACCTTCATATTTGTTGTCATTTTTAATTAAATATAATTTATCAAAATATTCAAAACTATTGAATCAATTATGCTAACAAATTCATTAAAAAAATTTTGTCATTTCCAAACAACGATGCAATTTTCAAAGACATTGATTGTTTTTCCTTTTTATCTTGATATCTGGTCAAAACATTTACTCACCTATTTGACCATCATTAACCACACCAGCCCAATTACACCACAAAGATCCACACTTATCATTAATTAATAATTCTATAAAAATACAGTCTTAAACAATCAAATGAAAAAGTACCATTCCCCAAAAAAAAAAAAAAGAAAAAAAAAAAGCAAAGTACTCCCACCAACAGATATTTTATATATTTAAATTTTAATAAAAATGATAAAACAATGGGCGTAGCCGCGTATCTCTTCTACCAAGCACCATCCAATTATTTTCCATTTTTTTATTTTAAATTTAATTTTTTATTACAGAAGTCAAGTGGATGCTTGAGATTTGGTTTCTATATAATCCACAACATACTCTTCATCAAAAACCTCTTTCCCCTTCACACATCTTCTCTTCCTTATCTCCTAAACTCATTATTATCTCCTCTGTTTTTGTTATATTTATCATCTCCTCTGTTTCTTCTCCAAAATATATTCTTCAAAAAACCAAAACACCCCTCGTCTGTATTTTTTCTGTTCTGACATCATAAACAAACAAATTTAGATCGTTCCTCGCCGAGGTAAAAACATAAAAACAGAGTCTTGGATGATCGGAAACTGATGACTCCGGTTCTCTCCGAAATCTTGCTCTCTGGGCTCACGGTTAAATCTGCTCTCCGCCGTAGAACCCACCTTGTTCAATCTTTCTCCGTCGTCTTCCTCTACTGGTTTTACAACGTTTCATGAACTGTTACAAATCTTCAAAATCTAATCTTTAATCATTATTTTTCAGACCATTAAAAAAAACCAAAACCAAAAAAGAAAAATTTAAAAATCTCTCCTTTTTATTTTTTTGTTCTTGTAATTTTCTTGTAACTTAAAATGGCGTCGTCAAGCAGCACATACCGGAGCTCTAGCTCCTCCGACGGCGGTAATCCAACGGATTCCGTCGCCGCCGTCGATGAACGTAAACGTAAAAGAATGCTATCGAACCGAGAATCTGCTCGTAGATCAAGGATGCGTAAACAGAAACATGTTGATGATCTAACGGCTCAGATCAATCAGCTTTCAAACGACAACCGTCAGATCTTGAACAGCCTCACCGTAACATCTCAGCTTTACATGAAGATCCAAGCCGAGAACTCTGTTCTCACCGCTCAGATGACAGAGCTTAGCACCAGACTCCAATCTCTCAACGAGATCGTCGATCTTGTGACGATAACCAACGGTGCAGGATTTGGTGGTGTTGACCAGATCGACGGCTGTGGATTTGATGATCGTACGGTTGGGATTAATAGCAACGACGGATTTTACGATGATATGATGAGTGGCGTCAATCCTTGGGGTGGTTCGGTTTACTCTAACCAACCAATCATGGCTAATGATATCAATATGTATTGATTAAAGTGAAAGTTAAATTAATAATTAGTATTATTGTTCCCTTTTTTTTTTGTTCCTTTTTTATTATTTTAAGTTTAGCTTTGTGTTTTTGGGTTGGTGTGGAGATGTAATTTATAGTACATGCATCTTTGATTGGTTGGAAGGATAAATAAAGGAACTTATATATATTGGGGAATATATATATGTATGAGTTGTCCTTTGTCATGTATTGGTGTGTGTTTTTGTTATAATTATATGATTGATATGTTTATGTTATCATGATTTTTGTCTTCACCGTAATCTTACAATTGTTATTCGGAAATAGTTTGTTTATCATATGTTTCGATAAAAGCATCTTTTGTATTGGTAATTTTAAGAATGATAGAAACCCACATTTTGGGTCATCTATATTCGGATATTCTAATTTTTTTTTTTTTTTGAGATAGTTTGTTTATTATGTTACTCAACACTGAGTTTAATATGAAGCTGCATTTTTTTCTTTTGTCAACTAAAAGCTGCAATTTCAAGTTAACCATATTTAAATACTAGTTATGGATTTAATAAAAATTTTGAAGATTTTTCAGTGAAGAATACATATGAACAAATCTAAGATGTACATATCATAATTATCTCAAAATCCATAATTATTTCGAAATCAATAAAATCTTCTTTAGTCAAATATTTTTGCCAAAAATTATCATTAATACAAACAGAGGCGGATCCACAACAATTTTAAACCGGATGCACAATATTAGAAAATAATTTTTTTAAATAAAATATAATAAAACATAATTAAAAACCTATAAATGTAAGTTTTTAAAGGTATCCATCATATTTTCTTTAAATTTTTTGTTTATTAAACATATATTTTTAAGGAATGATAATTTTGAGTCTAAATTTTATTATTTTCCAACAAGTTTTTATTGAATTTTGGAGAAAAATATGATTTGGGATGGCACTTTTTCTTTTGCTTAAATTGACTGGGGCACTTTTTCATTTTCTTGATTACATTCACATGATTTTATAAACTTATAAATTTTACTTAAGAAAAAAAATAAAAGTTATGTGGGGCACATCACATACCCACCTTTTGCTCCATGTACGTCGGCCCCTGGATACAAAATATGAGAATTCATAAAGTCAGTAAATAATGCCAATATAAATTTTATTTTTTCTTTTTTACCGCAAAAACTTATTCTATTAAATTTTCAAAATACTGTTTTCTTCTAAAGAAAACTAACATGGAGAGTAAAAATTTATATGGAAAAACATGACCTCTCATGTTCAATATTCAAAGTACGAAAGTAGGATCTTTGGCAAGCAATAAGTACTTAAATAATAACATAAAAAAAAAAGACTTAAGAACAATAAAATCATTCAATTACGAAACAAATACTAGCCAATCTTTTGGATATGCTGGAAATTTGGGAAGATTTTTGCAATCAATATTGAAGATCACATTCTTGAATGATAATATGCTAAACTCCTGTTCCTGTATATAGCCAATATAAACGCAAAACATTATTAAACATGGTATCTAGAAGATTTCTTTTTTTACATATATATGTGGCCAATAAAATATTTGACGTCAATTTAGTTTGATTGCTTCGCATTTTGCTTTTTTTTTTTTTTCTCGACAAATTTTTGTATACTTGTCTTGTTGTGAGTGAATAAGGCATAGGTTTTATATCTTACCTTTTTTTCCTTTTTAATTCTATTATAAATATAAAAAGTTGGTCTTGTGTCTTCAACCATTTGAAATGTTAACTTTATGTTATGTCACAGGCATAAATATGACAACGAAATATAAACACCAACAAAAATAAAATAATCACTATTGGCTGTCCTATTCTTCTCCTATACTATACGTGAACCAACACACTTGTTAAAAATCATTGGTTGTTTCTTCCGACTTGTTTAATTCAAAATAAATAAAATAGACAAAAATGATCTCATTACTAACGATGGAGTGTTCAATTATTAGGTATAGTTATCTATGAATGTGTATTAAATTGCTTTTCGGTGCTCACACATGTGAATGCAGTGTATATATATATAAGCATTTCATATTTTTCTTCTATTCATGGTATAACACATAAATGAAGGGGTTTTTTTAAAAAAATTTAAAATTTTTAATGATCATTTTCATAGTAAGCTTACAGATTTAGGCATTTCTGATAGATTTAATGATCATTTTACTCTTAACTAGCTGATTTCTCTGTGCGTTCGCACGGGATTGAGATGTCTGATTGATGAATATCCAATATAACATATGTAAATCAAATTAATGATAACATAAGATTTAATTTTAAATTTTTTAAAACATTAATAATTAATAATCTAAGGATGATTATTAGCAAATATCAAAAATAAAAAAATATATACATACAATGTATAATAACACATTCATTAATAGAACCCAATAACTAACATAATGAATTTTTACTTAGAAATTTTAATAAATAAATAAAATAAATAGAATATCGAAAATAAATTTAGATAAAAAATTAAAACTAAGAAATATTTTAGAAAACTATACAATGTTCAAACTTGTTTTCCTTCGGTTTTCCATTCCTATCCAGAATCAAGATCTTTAACCCACTTCATGTGTTAAACAAACATGTGTCTGCAATTACATACCAAAGTCTACTAATGAGAAAATTTGGCACTAAGTACACAATGTTCAAAGTTGTTTTCCTTCGGTTTTTCATTCCTATCCAGAATCAAAAATTTTAACGCATGCACTTCATGTATTAAACAGTCATGTGTCTGCAATTACATACCAAAGTCGACTAATGAGAAAATTTAGCATCTTCACTCTGATTCAAGCACACAAAAGAATCTCATAATAACAACAGTAGTTAAGTGCTATCAATATACACAACAAAAAAGAAGTAGAAAACCTGAGTAAACTGTAATGAAAATCACAGGAGCGGCATGTCCTACAAAACAAATAAAATTTTATTTAAAAAGACTAATCAACATCTATAAGACTAAATACACAATATCTTTAACCAGTTGATTTTTAACCAATTTGAAGATCATGACATGGATGTGAAGCAAGCTATCATTTTCTTTCACCACTCTTTATAGCACACAGAGTTTTATACAAACAGAGATTTATAGTCCATGCTTGGTGTTCTGCATCTTTTACGTACCGTAGACTTGCCACTTCTAATGCTAAGGTAGCGCTCAAACCTGTAACGTCGATATGGAATATGCAGTGGCGGAACTAGAAAATTTATTTATGAGGGTCAAACTGTAAGAAAATTATTTTATGGGGGTCAATATAACAATAAAATTAGTTTTATTTTAGATTTTTAGCAAAAATACACCAATTTTTTTTTTTTTATAGGTGTTATTTGACACCCTTCCTCCTTACCTCCCTCCGCCTCTGGGAATATGTCTATTGGAGTAATATATAGATTCTAATGTTTATAAAAAAAAGAGATATGGAATATGACTTACCTATATAAAGCCTTGGTCTTATGGTATAAGTTCGTTTTGTACTTGTAAACATGTATCATTGAACATCTCTATTCCATCTTTCAACGTTTCTCTCATCTTCACTTGTTCTTGGAGTTGGAGGTTGTAGTGTTAGGAGCATTAGCCCGTGGATTTCGTTCAATGTAATTAAATGATTTAATTCTATACGCAAGGTGGGGGATACTAGCTCCATGACATAATTTATCGTTTGGTAATTATAAGTTAAGGATAAACACATTTACAATGGACAGCGATTTAGAAGATCGCATCTTCACTTCACGTTCCGGCTTTCAGAGAAGATCAATGGAAAGCACAAGATATGAAAAATGTGGAAACTTCCATCTTTATATTGATATACGCTATTAAGGTGCTCATCGAGAGAGTTCATGCCAATTCAACATTTAGATACACAAAACTTTCCAACAATTACTAAGAGAAACGGACTAGGGTCTCTATTGTCAATACATTTTTATTATCTATTTGATGATAAATTGTAAAATTCAAGAAAAATATTTGATTTAAAGTTAAAAAAATTGTTGCTCACAAAAAATGATACATTTATAATCAACTTATAATATATTTTATTAATATGTGAAAAACTTAGAAATAGAATTAATAAAGAATGGAGGGAGTATATAAAAGACGAATGAAATTAACTCTTTACCAAAAAGAAAAAAAAAATCCACAATGCCATGTAAATATTGTGGTAACTTTTTATTTTATTTTCAATTTATTTTAAACAATACATTAACTACTGAAATATGTTATTATAATATTGCTTTTATGATTTCAATACTATATCAACATATTTAATCACCAAAAAAAAAAATACTATATCAACATATTTTAAATATTTTTGATTTCTTAGGTCTTGTATTTTGTTTTTAATTTTGAAACCTTAAACTATCAATGTATTGAAATAAATATAAATGAAATTACAGTATTGTTATAATCATCTCAAACGGACTGATCTCATATATCTTATTTTATATATATAAGATATATTGTTTGTTCACTAAAATGAAACCAAAACAATATGCCAAAATATAAAATAATGATAATATATTGAGATGTTTCTAACCAACACCAAAAATGGGAAGTTGATTATTGTTTTAAACAATTGGAACATATTGTTAGCATTGAAACAAAAAAAGCTAAAAACATACTGTTACCTATGGACTATGGTAAAAAGCTAAAAACATACTGTTACCTAAGGATGCATGTAAGAAATCATTAAAAAAAAAATGGCTTCTATCAGTTTATGCAATACAATGAGATTTGTACTCATTTATAATGATTTGGGATTTTGAGATGTAAATTTTATCATAATAAATGTTTATATATTTAAAAATTAATAATTGTAACTGAAATTTCAAAGAACATCTTCGGCTAAAGTGAAATCAGCCATTATTATAATGAAAAAAAAAAAGAAATCATGCATCCAGAGAAGAACCATCTACATACTCGCACAATCTGCTGGCTTGAATGATACTGTTTTAGAAACGATGTCGTATCCAACAAGAAAGTTCATCTGTGACAAATTCCCATATATAGCTAAGCTCTCGCTCCCACGGAAGGCAAAGCAAACCAAATCCTCTGAGATTTGCACAAAGGCATTGGAGGAGTCTAGCTTCACATCTGCTCCATCGAAATGCATAGTAATTTCTGGAACTTTCAGATCTTCTGTTGCGCTGTAGCACAAAGTCAAACCACTCGCTGGATCTTTCTTCTCAGCTTCGATTGAGGATGTAACTGCATCCTCGAGCTCAGAATAAAGTTCAGTTGGTAATATCGTCAGAGTTGTGCCCGAATCGATGATGATGTTTCCTTCTCCACTTTCAGAATCGGAGCTTGGGTAGTTGATTTGTTTGCTCCCCACGCTAATGGATTTTAGGGTTAGGTAATAGAAGGTTTCAGGAGTTTTCTGTATCAAAGGAGTTGAGACAGTTCCTGTTCCCGACACAACAGCATTGGTTCCAAAGTTGATCTTGCTAGTTGGATCGTTTTTAGAAGATAAAGGGACCAAGCAGTATGAGAATTTACCCTCGATCGAGTCACCGAGTTGTGAAACGAGTGAAACCGGACCACCACCAAGTCCAATGATTCCAGAGCCCTTCTTGTTAAACGTACCAGCGTTGTCGTGACCACATCCGATGATAACATTTCTAAGCTGAACAGGACGGTTATTGGTAGAGCCAAGAGTTAATGTGTCTGTAGCGATGTTACCACTTGTGTGTGATTGATCCCCGTAAGACATGGAGTAAGAGCATGTATTGTCGTCTGAGGAACAAGATGCGTCATTTTTTAGGGCAGAACATTGGCTTGAGGAGCAAGAAACGTCTTTGTATGTAGAAGACGCTTTAGGGTCAAAGAGAGGATCCTCCTGAGGGTAACAATCATCGCAGGGTTTGCACTGCGTCCAGAGGAGATCGCTGCCTGTGTCAGCTATCGCCATGATTGAGAACGGAGGTGTCCCAAGGGACACATTCATGAGATACTCACCATTATTTGAAGTGATCTCAGTTTGAGGTGAGTTAAGTGATGCATCTTTGGCTACGAAATGGAAAACACGGTTAACAGATCGGTTGATAGCGTTTCTCAAACGTTGAGAAGGGGTTTCGTTTGGGTTGAAGAAAGGCGATCTTGGAGAATCGCGGTGGATCAAATCGGCCGTGAAGCCAAGTTTTGTATGGGGCTTTGCATTTGAGCGAAAGGGTGAAGAGAGTAAGAAGATGGACAAGAGAACCAAAGAGAAGAAAGAGGCCATTTGTCTTTGTTTTTAAGAGAAAATGTTGAGTTTTTATTGTACTTTGACAATCTACGGAGTTGATATTTATAAGGTTAACAGAATAGTAGTAAATTAATATATTTGGTAATAAATGTTGAGATTTTGTATGTTTTGAGCAAGTTATCTATAATTTGTGACATAACAAACAAGAAAAATTTCTAAGACAAAACAATATAAAATGAAGATTTTGTTATTGTAATGCGTATCTTTCATTTATTTTTTTCTTTACCAGGAGTGCACCATTCATTTAATATGGACATTTTTTTTAATTGTATCTCCATGTTATATGTTACTATTTGATTTACTCATATCCAAGTAATATAATATAAATTAATAATTTTTTTGAAAAAAGTTTGGTTGGTAAAAGTAAATCTTAAATAGTTTAAAATAATAGGGAATTCAGTTCTTAGTAACTATCATTATCAAAATTTAGAAAAACTTTCTTAAAAATGATATGTAATGTCTAAAAGATTAGTTCAAATAAATCTATTTATAATTACATTGATTTTAGATTAATCGTTCAATACATAGGTAAGCTATCTACAATTTGTGACATAACAAACAAGAAAAATGAGTAAGTTATTTGAGTGATTTATTTCTTATTTATCTTTAGAGAATCTGACAAACAAAAAATATAAAATGAAGATTTCGTTATTTTAATGCATATATTTCAAAAAAAAATTCTTTATGAGACGAGGAGTGCACCATTCATTTAATATGGACATATTTTTTGGTTGATTATATCTTCATGTTATATGTTAACATTATTCCTCAGATTATGCATGAAATATAAAATAAATATGTAATAAAGTAAATATTAATACTTAAAATAAAGTATATTGATCAAATAATTAACATGTATACCCAAATATGATTATGTTTAAATTAAACAATGTATGAGATCTTTCTAAAGTGCGACACGTCAATCTGTAATTTTTGGAAAACTTGGAATGAGTAAGAAGAGATATATATATATATATATATAACATTTAAAAAGAAATTTGGTTGGTTAAAGTAAATCTTAAATTGTTTTTACAATAGTGAATTCACTTCTTAGTTATAATCATTATCAAAATTCAAAACAATTTTCTTAAAAGAGAATATGTAATGTCTAAAAGGTTGGTTCAAATAAATCTATTTACAATTACACTGATTGTAGATTAACCATGCAAAAATATTAAACATAATATTATACAAATGTGTGATCTTAAAATTTTAAAAATTACTAGCACACTAAAAAATATCAGAATTTAAAAGAACAACTATTACTATCAAATTTAAAACAAAACACCACCACATATAACAAGGTAAAAATAATCAATCCTAATTTGTTTTCACTCTTTCTTATTATAAATTTTTTCTCTCTACTCAAATAAGAAGAAATCAAATTTTATAACCAATCAAACAAAATATATTGAAACAAAACTTAGTACCAAATAATTTATATATATTTAATTAACATCTTTTAATTAAAATATAAATCTAAAATATATCTGCTTGTAGCGAGGTTCTCTCCTAGTTTTATAATTGATTAAATATGGTAATTTTACAATTTTGAAAGTACGTAATGGGTTCAAAACCGGTATTGTAATAAGAAGATATTTATTTTATCAACTTTATTGATATATTAAAGGGAAATTCTCAAAATAGCATAAAATATAGTTTTTGTGACATATTTAGCATACATTCTTATTTAGGACATAAATAACATTTTTATTAAAAGATAATTCTAACTTCACATTTTTAGGGTTTAGGATTCTAAAACCCTAACCCCTAAACCCTAACCCCTAAATTCTAAATCTTACCCCCTACCCTCTTAAAACTATACCCTAAATACTAATATAATCAATCCAAACAAAAAATATTAAATTATAAACTTTATAAAATGTTATTTTTGTCCTAAAAAAAAATGTATGCTAATCATAGAAAAAAAACATCATTTGGTGCTATTTGAGGGAATTTCTCTATATGAAACCTAAAATCCTAATTAATACCTAAAATAAAGAACAAAATTTGAAAAGAAAAATAAAATCATCAAACTCTAGTTTAAAACCTAAATCGTTTGACGCTGTTGATGCACTGAAAGAAGACAGCTTTGTGTTTAAAGGAGAAGGTAAAGGCTGAAACTTTCTTTCATTTTTTTGCTTAAAATTTTACAACTTTATTCTCTCTTTTTATAGACTCTTAAACCCTAATGAACACGTCGACTCTTTAAAATATGGTGATTAATCCAAGTGATTTAAATCGTTTTCACCATGATTTGATCCGTACATTTGCTCACCCATTTCATCTCTGCCTTTGCTCTGTTCTTGACGTGTCTTGTGCAGGAGCAGGACTCGACCGTTGCGTGGCAGGCTTGGCCGCTTGGGTGGCTTTACGGGCTTCTCATTCTGTAAGCCCATGGGCTATTTGTCATTTGGTACATTTGTGTTTATGACGTTGTTTTGTGATGATGATGCAGGTTTTGGAGAAACTGTAGCTGTATAAACGACCACGTTTTGTGAAGACTCTGATGTAGATGGAGTCTTCTGGTTAATATGCACGTCATCATTACATCAGTGTTTTTCGTCATTAAAAATTTGTATTATTATGAAATAATAATATTGTTATCATATTAATTCATATATCAAAGATCCGTTTTATTATATACTCATCGTCTTATGTCCTTATCATTCGAGGCACGACTCTACATAGAAAACGGAGTTCAAGTGCCGCTTAGGATGACGCTAGACATTAACACGCGCTGTGGATTGCGGAAAATATTTGTTTCATATTTTGTTAGTTCATATAATTATAAATTATTAGTAGTTTTTATATTAGATTTATTTTATGTTTTTAACATCTTATTAATTATCATTATATGTGGTTTATGTTGTGTTAATTAAAATTACTTATATATAATTATATATGTGCAGTATTATGTTTGTAAACATATTTATTGGATCATTTAGATTATAACATAATTTGGTTGTAAAAGTTAAGTGGTGTTATGTATATATTTTCACATTATTCAAAATTTTTATAACAGTTTGATTTTGTCCAATATTAATTATTATCAATGATTAGAAATTTGATCCGAGATTTGTCATCATCCATCTTTATCTATTCTAACCCGTCTTGATCCATTGACCCGTTTTGATTCGTCCTGATATATTGTAAACTATATTGTGCAGCGCGATCAGACCTGTCAGACGGGTATGCCCGCGACCGCCTGGACAAGCCCGCCGTGAACCGCCGATTTCTTCGCCCGCCGCGGGTACGCCCGCTAGGACCGCGGACACGGAAATCTCTGTCCATACCCGCCCCGCAAAAACTAGCGGGTATACGGGTAGGCCCGCGGGCTATTGGTTAGATCTTCTTCTCCTTGTTTGCATGTCGATTCAACTATGTTGATTGATATCCAATTGTTGAATTCTTTTGATTGATCTCCAATTGTTGACCAGTTGTTGTTTGATTGCAAATATCCGGCGGAGAAGATGATAAGGAATCGCAAATATTCAATGGAGAAGATGATGAGGATGATTTATGGTCTTTTTCTTCTCAATTCTCTGCAATTCAATATTGATTGTTTCTTGCGCCTCAGCTTCCTTCTGATGATCAGGTTCAGTCCACTCAGTCATTGCTTGTAACATGGAAGAATCAATATCAAAGGTATTTGATTAATTCAAATTAAGAAACTTCTTGTAACTTTTAGAAATTTGACTTATGTTTGCTTGTGTATTATTGAATCTACAATGTTCTTGGTTGATCAATTTAGAAGTAGATTGAAGGAACCATGGTTTAGTACAATGGTAGAATAACCTGTAAGATAAATTGATGTGATCAGAGCAAATTATTTGATTTTAATTTTTGAATGTGTTCCTCCGATTAGTATTTTGGTTAGTTAAAAGGCTCTTCTTTTTGAATGCAGCTTAAATGGAGCATGTAAAGAAGAAAGAGGGGATAGACGTTACTGTTGATGAACTGATCCGAGTGATCACTCTAAATGGTAAAGGTAAAATGAATTTGAACAAGGATTTGGACATTCGATATAGTTCTGATTTTTCTTGGAGTTTTTTTTTGGTTTATAAATGTGGATTATGCTGTTTATATGACTTGTTTTGAGTTTAGTATACTTGAAGGACTCTTTAGTGCTTATGTTTTTATTGTGTTTCAAGGAAATTGATATGGCTTAGTGTCTCTTTGATGTGAGTGTTTGTTTTAATTTAGTGTAGACTAGAGAGGATGCTAGACCAGCCATAAAGAAGTTTGTAGGTGAAACCAAATCTGAGACTATAACAGCTCCGAAGAGAGCAGCCAAGAAAAAATCACAGCAGGTATTATAGTTCTCCATCAGTACTTTTGTGCAATACCTCTTTGATTAAATGGATTGTTTCACCACTACTAGTTCTCAGTTTGTTATCTTTCGGTTCAGGTTGATATATCGGTTGATAGCTTCCTTTAATCATAAAGTTTTGAGAAATATACGACCTCGTTCAAAGTGGAAAAAGTATGTAACTGTAATTACTGTTATTATATTAATTCATGTGTTGTCTTCTTGATGCCGTCTATGTTTACAAGAATTCTTATTTGTTTTCCATTTTTTTTTCCTGGTTGATATGGATACTCGAATGCATATGACAGATGATGACCTCAAAGCTTTGGTCATATCAAACGTTTAAAACCTCTACAAGAGTCAGAAGCTTTCAATTCTGCGGACCGCCCGCAAGCCCGCCAAACCGCAACGGGTAAGCCCGCTCAACCCGCATTCCGCCTGGACATTGCCCGCTACGCCCGCTATTCTATGGACAAATTTCTGCGTGTCCATGCCCGCCCCGCAGTGGTACTAAACGGACAATGCCCGCGGGCATAAAATCCGCTTGACAGCTCTAAGCGCGATAAATGTATGGTTCATATTTTGTTAGTTTAAATAGTCATAAATTATTATTAGTATTTTAAATTATATTTATTTTATGTTTTTAGCATCTCATTAACTAATAGATATACTATATGATTTAGAAAGATCGAACTGATAGAATTAGTGAGTTAAATACAAATTTATATATGTAGTGAATTAAAATTATCATATTTTAAATGTTAAACTATTATTGGTAAACCAAAACTATTATTTCAATAATATAATAATATATAAAACAATTCATGTCCGTTTAAAAAAATCAAATCATAACATATATAGAAAAATGTATATAATTTTATTATAAAATTATATGATTATTTAATTATTTATTAAACATATAATCAAATAAAAATAAAAAGAGGAAAGAATATTAACAAATAATTAGTACACCCTCTATTTCTTTTTGTTTGTATTTTTAGGATTTTCACAGATTTTAAGAAATTTATTAAAAAGATAATTTTAACCTTGTACTATTTATTAAGAAACTATTTTTATAAATAAAAAAATTAAATAAATGACATAATAGAAAATATAAAGCTAACTTTGCATAGGAAATTGTAAAATAGATTCTTTAAAAAAAAAAAAATTTCTAGAAATACAAAAAAAAAAATGGAGAGAGTATGATTTAATTGGAGAGAAAATAAGAAGAGAGAGAATAATTAATTAAATTAAATTTAAATTTAAATCTAAATTAATTATATAATATGACTAATAATGTAAGTTTAATGATAAATGATGTAATATAACAAATAAAAAAAGTTAATCTTGTTTTAACATTGGTTAAATAATATTCCGTGTAGAGATGCTTTGTTTTGGATCATTGATTAGTTTCTAGAAAAAGACGATGTCAAGAGTCAATGCAGCCTTTAAGCAAAATCAAAACAAAAATAAATAAATGCAAGTAGCTAAGAATAGCACTCACGTTGACATGTTCATAGTTTCCTTTACCCTTGAGATTGCTTTTTACCTGCATATATGCATGTCTTATGATAGATATTTGACAAAGTCCCTTTTTGCGTTTTGTTTGTTTGTTTGTTTATAACTCAACAATCATACGAAACTTTGAGGGATATAGTATATCAAAAAAAAAAAAAAAAAAAAAAACTTGAGGGATATTTCTTGACTTACATATTTTCTGGACTACTACAACACCACGACCCAGTAAAACTATATAGCGTTTGTTATAATAGTTAAAATATAAGGACTTAAATCTTAAGTGTCACAATTATAAAACGCGTTTAAGATTTGGCGCGTGCTTTTTTTTTTTTTTTTTTCACATCACCATAAAAACTTTAATAACTAGTACGTAAAAGAACCAAAAATGGCGGTGAAATAGTCAAAAAAGTCATGCAAGTTTAAGGAAATTTGGATACCAAACCCAAGATTTAGTCTCTTAAAATTCAAAACATTTTTCTTAATTAATTTATCTACAATCAAGGTACCAACTATGTTGCCTTTGCTTCTTCCTCTCCATGACACAAAAATCCACAAACTCTCTTGCCTATAAATACCTTCGATATATTCATCTTCTCCTCTTCCATATCTCCTACCATCACAAAGTCATCTCCCTCTCTTCTTTCTTCTTGATCTAGTGGAAATTGACATTATGGCAAGAATTGGAAGCTTTCTCGTTGTTCTCTCTCTCGCTTGCGTTCTTACTCTCTGCATCTGTGATGACGAGAATAAATATGGCGGTCAAGGGAAACTCTTCCCAGGTTTCTACAGAAGCTCTTGCCCTAAAGCTGAGGAGATCGTGAGGTCTGTGGTAGCCAAAGCTGTTGCAAGAGAGACTCGTATGGCTGCTTCTCTCATAAGGCTCCATTTTCACGACTGTTTTGTTCAGGTACTTCAAGAGATTTTAAAGTAACTTTCTCAACAAGTTAACGACTAATGTTGAGAATCTTCATTAATTATATACATAGTGAAACCTCTATAAATTAATACCTCCCTAAACTAATAATTTTCTTTGGTCCTAAATTGATATTTTGACCCAAATATCATTTCTATAAATTAATAAACCCGATAAATTAATAAAATTTTGTAAATGAAAATGTATTATTATCATCATTAATAATATCTGTTTGAATGAAAATGTATAGGGTTGTGATGGATCGTTGCTTCTAGACAGCAGTGGGAGTATAGTTACTGAGAAGAACTCTAACCCTAACAACAGAACCGCTCGCGGGTTTGAAGTTGTTGACGAGATCAAAGCTGCATTGGAGAATAAATGCCCTAACACTGTTTCTTGCGCTGACGCCCTAACTCTAGCCGCTAGAGACTCCTCTGTTCTTGTAAGTTTGCCTTATTTCACTTTCTCTCTTTACCTCTTCCTTGAGTTCTCAAGAAATCTAATTTGGTTCGGTTTGAGTATAGACTGGTGGACCAAGCTGGATGGTTCCTTTGGGAAGAAGAGATTCGACAAGTGCAAGCTTGAGTGGATCAAATAACAACATTCCTTCACCCAGCCACACTTTCAACACAATTCTCTCGAGATTTAACAGCCAAGGTCTCGATCTTACCGACGTTGTTGCTCTCTCCGGTAAGCTTACTTAACACTCAAGGAAAATTTTACTTTCCTTGCTTCTCAAGCTAACGTTAAACCCTAAAAATGATTTTTAGTATAACCTGACTCAATTGTTTCTCAGGGAGCCACACCATTGGATTCTCAACCTGTACTAGTTTCAGACAGAGACTTTACAACCAATTTGGAAACGGAAGTCCCGACACAACCTTAGAGCAATCCTACGCAGCTAATTTGCGCCAACGGTGCCCTAGATCAGGTGGAGACCAGAACCTGTCGGAGCTTGACATCAACAGCGCTGGGAGGTTTGATAACAGCTACTTTAAGAACTTGATCGAGAACATGGGACTGTTGAATTCCGACGAGGTCTTGTTCTCTAGCAACGAGGAATCGAGAGAACTTGTGAAGAAGTATGCAGAGGATCAAGAAGAGTTCTTTGAGCAGTTCGCGGAATCGATGGTCAAGATGGGGAATATCTCTCCCTTGACAGGTTCAAGTGGTGAAATCAGGAAGAACTGCAGGAAGATTAACTCTTGATTTCATAATATTGAATTGGGCAAAATAAAAATGAGAGATGTATTGGGGGAAGAAATTTATGTTTGTGTTCTTTGTTTTGTTATTTTAATGTGTATATTTTATTTTATTTTCTTGACCAGGAGTGCACCATACATTTAATATGGACATGATTTTTTGTTGATTGTATCTTCATGTTAATATTATTCCTTAGATTATGTATGAAATATAAAATAAATATGTCATAAACTAAATATTAATATTTAAAATAAAGTATATTGATCATATAATTAACATGTATGTCTAAAAATGATCATGTTTAAAGTAAACAAATGATGAGTCGATCAGATCTTTCTAAAGTGCAACACATCAATTTGTAATTTGTGGAAAACTTAAAACTATAAAAGTTAAAGAGTTACTCATATCCGAGTATATACAGTAAAACCTCTATAAATTAATACTATTGGGACCAAGATATTTTATTAATTTAAAGAGGGTATTAATTTATCGATATAGAGAGATTTTCCAATTTTCACAAATTCTATAAAAATCTATTTAAAATAAGATTTTTTTTTGACAATTTCACATTATTATAAATATATTTTATCTAAAATTCCTTTTATCTTATCTAAAATTCCAGAAGTTTTTGATGCAATAAGAAAGATTAGAGATGATCTCCAACAAGAATGCATGTTTAGGAATAAACAAACAACACTAGAGTTATATTTTACTAAATTATCTTAATTATATTTTTAATGTTATATGATTATTAATTTATGTTATTAATGGGACCATAAATTTACATAGGGGTCTAAAATAAATTATTATCTTATTATTTTATCGAATTGTGTCATTTTTTACACCGGCCCAACTCGGGACCGGAAAAAATTATTAATTTATAGAGGTTATTAATTTATAGAGTATTAATTTATAGAGGTTCTACTGTATATATATTAATAACATTCAACCAATCAAAATTAAAGTTTTACATAAAAATTACAACCAAAAACATCTTTATAAATTAGAATAGAAAGAGTAATGTAGTTGACCTCGGTAAAAGAAAATTCAGGGTCCGTCACACTCGACCGTTGTGTGGCAGGGTTGGGTGGCTGTACCGGATTCTCATTATGTAAGCCCATGTGCTGTTTGTCATTTCGTCCATTTGTGTTTATGACGTTGTTTTGCGATGATGATGCATGTTTTGGTCTTTTGGAGAAACTGCAGCTGTGTAAACGACTGCGTTTTATGAAGACTCTTATGTAGATAGAGAGGCTTCTGGTTAATATATATGCACGGCATTATATTAGTTTTTCCGTAATTAATAATTGTATTATTATGAAAGAATAATATTGTCATCATATTATCTCGTATATCAAAGGTTATTATATACTCATCGTCTTATGTGTTATGTCTTTATAATTCAAAGCACGACTCTACACAGAAAACGGAGTTCAAGTGCCTCTTAACATGCTTTATTTTTGGGTTTTTCTTTCTTGATCATTGATTAGTTTCTAGAATGGGACGATGTCAAGAGTCAATGCAGCCAAAAAGAAAAAAAAGAAAAAAGCTAAATGCACGTAGCTAAGAATAACACTCACGTTGAAATGTTCATAGTTATCTTCACCTTTTTTTTTTTTTAAATTCGGGTGATCCGATTCAACGTACACCATGAGCTCCGGGTCAGGTCACGGGAACATTTACTCCCTAGCTGATTTTCGGGTAAACGGGCCATGAGATCCGACTAATCCCGGGGCCCGGAGAGGCCATGTGAATGTTCCGGTGGCTAAGTAGAAATAAATAAAGAGTTTCACGCTTGAGGGGAATCGATTTATCTTCACCATTGAGATTGCTTTTTACCTGCATATATACATGCATGTTTTAAACCTTTTTTTTTTTTTGGTTAAATGCATGTTTTAAACTTTAATGATAGAAATTTGACAAAGTCCCTTTTGCTTTTTTTATTTGTTTGTTTATATAGTACTCAACAATCATACGAAACTTTGAGAGTGATATTTCTTGTATGCGTTTTTGTCAAGAGAGCAGTTAGAAACTGTTCATACTCTTTGTCCCTATATATTAATTATTTTTGTCCCACTCAAAAGAAGACTTGTGAGACATTGACAAACATATTTTCTGGAATACTACAACACCACGACCTAGTAAAACTATATAACGGTTTTTAAAATAGTTAAAATATAAGGATTTAAATCTTAAGCGTAAAAAAAATTTCAAACGCGTTTAAGATTTGCCGCGTTCTTTGTCACCAAGTCACCATGAAAACTTTAATAATTAACAAAAACTAAAATGGCCTGAAATAGTCAAACAAGTCATGGAAGCTTAGGACATTTGGATACCAAACCAAACCCACGATTTATAGTCTCTAAAAATTCAAACCATTTCAAAATATTTTATTTTAAAATCATTTCTCTATAATTAATTTAACTACAATCAAGGTACCAACTCTATTGCCTTTGCTTCTTCCTCTCCATGACACAAAAATCCACGAACTCTCTTGCCTATAAATACCTTCGATTCATCTTCTCCTCCTTCATATCACCTTCTCACTCAAAATCTCCTTTCTTCTTTCTTCTTTCTTCTTTCTTCTTGATTCAGTGGAAATTGATATTATGGCAAGAATTGGAAGCTTTCTCGTATTTATCTCTCTCGCTTGCGTTTTTACTCTCTGCATCTGTGATGACGAGAGTAATTATGGCGGCCAAGGGAAACTCTTCTCAGGTTTTTACAGCAGCTCTTGCCCTAAGCTGAGGAGATCGTGAGGTCTGTTGTAGCCAAAGCTGTTGCAAGAGAGACACGTATGGCTGCTTCTCTCATGAGGCTCCATTTTCACGACTGTTTTGTTCAGGTACTTCAAGAGCTTTTTCAGTAACTTTCTCAACAGGCTAACGACTAATGTTGAGAATCATCATTAATAATATATGTTTGAATGATGATGTGTAGGGTTGTGATGGATCATTGCTTCTAGACAGCAGTGGGAGTATAGTTACTGAGAAGAACTCTAACCCTAACAGCAGAACGGCTCGCGGGTTTGAAGTTGTTGACGAGATCAAAGCTGCATTGGAGAATGAATGCCCTAACTCTAGCCGCTAGAGACTCCTCTGTTCTTGTAAGTTTGCCTTATTTCACTTTCTCTCTTTACCGCTTCCTTAAGTTCTCAAGAAATCTAATTTGGTTCGGTTTGAGTATAGACTGGTGGACCAAGCTGGATGGTTCCTTTGGGAAGAAGAGATTCGACAAGTGCAAGCTTGAGTGGATCAAATAACAACATTCCTTCACCCAACAGCACTTTCAACACAATTCTCTCGAGATTTAACCGCCAAGGTCTCGATCTTACCGACGTTGTTGCTCTCTCTGGTAAGCTTACTTAACACTCAACGAAAATTTTACTTTCCTTGCTTCTCAAGCTAAGCTAACGTTAAACCCTAAAAATGATTTTTAGTATAACCTGACTTAATTGTTTCTCAGGGAGCCACACCATTGGATTCTCAACCTGTACTAGTTTCAGACAGAGACTTTACAACCAATCTGGAAACGGAAGTCCCGACACAAACTTAGAGCAATCCTACGCTGCTAATTTGCGCCAACGGTGCCCTAGATCAGGTGGAGACCAAAACCTGTCGGAGCTTGACATCAACAGCGCTGGGAGGTTTGATAACAGCTACTTTAAGAACTTGATCGAGAACATGGGACTATTGAATTCCGACGAGGTCTTGTTCTCTAGCAACGAGGAATCGAGAGAGCTCGTGAAGAAGTATGCAGAGGATCAAGAAGAGTTCTTTGAGCAGTTCGCGGAATCGATGGTCAAGATGGGGAATATTTCTCCCTTAACATGTTCTAGTGGTGAAATCAGGAAGAACTGCAGGAAGATTAACTCTTGATTTCATAATATTGAATTGGGAGAAATATAAATGAGAGATGTTTTGGGACATAACAAAAAGAAAAAAGAAAAAGAAGTAATCCATCTGAGAGATTTATCTCTCATTTATATTTAGATAATCTGACAGATATCTTATTATAAAATAAAGATTTTTTTGTTATTTTGATGTGTATTTTTATTTTATTTTCTTTACCAGGAGTGCACCATACATTTAATATGGACATGTTTTTTTTTTGTTGATCGTATCATTTTAATATTATTCCTTAGATTATGTATGAAATATAAAATAAATAGATATGTAATAAACTAAATATTAATATTTAAAATAAAGTATATTGATCATATAATTAACATGTATGCCTAAAAATGATCATGTTTAAAGTAGACAAAGGATGAGTCGATCAGATCTTTCTAAAGTGCAACGCACCGATTTGTAATTTGTGGAAAACTTAAAACTATAAAAGTTAAAAATTTACTAACATCCGAGTAAATATTATATATCTATTATATAAAGACTCAGTGAGTTTCACAATAAATTGACACCTCAGCATCTCTCTATTACACATCAATGTAAAAAAAATTATTAAAAAAAAAAGCTTGCAAAACGATTGAGTTTAAGCTTTTTAGTATGTCTAGTTTGTAGTTTGCTCCCCGTTAATTCCTTTTGCGACGGTGCGAAGCTGGTTCTTCTGAGCAGAGAAGTTGAAGAAGCTGATCCAGGAGAGGAGTCGAAATTAACGGCAACCTTTGTCTCTATGGAGTCGTGGAGGTGGTTTTGTGGTCTCGTTTGCTTTTTTTGGCTGAGTTTTGGAGGTAGATCTGGTTTATGTCGTCTTGAATTTGACGTTTCTTCTCGTCGGTAGCTCTGGCGATTGGCGTTTCGAGGCGGCGGGTTTAGGCTTCTTTACTGGGTTCTTTGTTGCTTTGCTACTTTCTTCAACGGATCTGTAAGATAGAGCTGTTATGGAAGTGGTTTTGGGTTGAAAGAGAGTTAAGATTTTGGTTGAGGAGAGATCAAATTTCTGTTGATTTTCCGTGGCTTTTGAGATGCAGTTTCCAACGGTTGTTTGTTTGATCGGATTCTTCCGGTTGGCTTTCTCCGGGTGCTATTTTTTCTCAGGTCAAGGTGAAGCTTTTTGACTTCTCTAGTGCTTCCGGATCCTTTTTATCTTCGACTGTGGTCTTTTGATTAGGTTTCATATGTTGCGATTTCTTGATTATGAGATTTTGTTGCTACTTCATCAGTTTCTTTCGTTGATGTTTCCATTGGTCTTAATCGGATCGCATCCTTCATCAACCCTTCCTTCCGAAGGTTTTGGTGTGTCGATTAAGCGGCTGTTTAGTCTCCTCCACTAGAAGTTAATATCAGGTTCGGTCGAGATCTGATTAGTGTTTGCGTCCATCATTCCGGTTTCATATCTTGCTATATGGGTTCAACCGGCTTCGATAATTTTGACGGTTTTGTCTTCTATATGAGGTTTCTGTCCTGGATTCGCAATTTTTCTAATTTCTGAAGTCTACAAACATCAAACGAGGACAAGAAGAGTAGAAGTCTCACAGTTAGGTATTGACGGGTTTCCGGTGATGTCTTAGTGGTTTCCGTTCTTAGGTTTAGATCGGTGTTTGAAGTTTGATTGTTGTTAGTTAGCATTATCTCATTTTAGCGCGTTTATGTTGTTATTTTAGCTCCCGAATATCCAAGCTAAGACAGTTGAAACTTGCGGACTATGTCTTTGAAGTTTTTGGGGTCTGTAATGTGGTTACTCTATCATTTCCAATATATAATATGAGATGACAAAAAAAAAAAAAAAAAGATTGAGTTCGTCTTAACCCTTAAAACTAAAATAATAACATGTCGTCAACTTTCACAAGAGATCCATTCATCAAGCAGATATCAAAGCGTTCTAAATCCAAAAACGTATGCTTGGAAGCATTCAATCACTCGATCGAGAAACTATCTTCTCCATATATTAATTTTTAGATGATCCATCATTTAATTTGGGTTCCAAAGTTGGGAGAGAAACAGAGACGACGACGATAGTTGCTCACATTCAATGGTAATTCTCGAAGCCTTAATCTCTCACATGTTTTTTTGACTCGGCTTCTTTGTTTCTTTCATCGTGTTTGACAAAAAGGAAGAATTTTTGTGGGTTTTAGAAGAATCAGAATCAGAATTCATCTTCGTTGTCTCTGAATTTTAGTAAAAGAACATTAAAAATCCAGATTTTTGATTACTCGGTTTTTTTAAAGAATCTTGTTTTTGTATTGTATGAGAGACGAAAAATCGAGTTTTTTTTTTTTTAAAATTTTAGGTTAAGAAGGATGATTCAATGGTTTATGGTTTTTACATATTCAGCTCCGCCGTAGCCGGAGATCTCACTCAGACGTTGAGTGAATCCATCTTCAAACCCAAAACCACCATTGAAGTCAAACAGATTGACCAAGAAAAGACAACAGTCGTCAATGATTTGCCTCCTATTGTTTTGTTTCATGGGATTTTCGGATTTGGTGAAGGAGTAAGTTACAACATTCTCTTCTCTTATACATTAAAGGTTGTGTTTTTTTTTCCTTTTCAGTAATTGGATTTGCCATTGCAGAGATTAGGTGGATTATCATACTTTGCTGGAGCAGAGAAGAAGGATGAGAGAGTGTCAGTGCCTGATTTGGGATCTTTGACGAGTGTACACGATAGGTGAAAAGATAAAGTTTCTATCTTTTTGTTATGATCTAGAATCTAAGGGTGAATTGCTGATAAAGGATGTGTTAGTGTTTTCTCGGGGCAAGAGAATTGTTTTATTACTTGAAAGGTGGATTAGTTGATTATGGTGAAGATCACAGTAAAGCTTGTGGGCACTCTCAGTTTGGTCGTTTCTATGATAATGGTTTACTCTTTAGTGTTCTCTTGCTTGATCTCAATAGCCTTTAGATTCACTCTTGTGCTAATGAATCGTTGATTTAACTTCAGGGGAGTATCCAGAATGGGATGAAGATCATCCAATCACTTTGTTGGTCACTCTGCTGGTGCTCAAGTTGTTCGTGTGATGCAGCAAATGCTCGCTGATAAGGTAGATTGCCTAAAATAACTTAACACCAAATTGATCGATCGAGCGGGATTTGGTTGTGTTTTGAACGTCATTGCTTGTGTTGTGTTGTGTTGTTTTCAGATGTTTAAGGGTTATGAGAACACAAATGAGAATTGGGTGTTGAGTTTAACATCATTGTCAGGAGTGTTATACGGGACTACTCGAACCTACCTCGATGGAATACAGTGAGTTTCTCTTCCTCTTTGTGACCTCTTAGCTTAAACATGGAAGAGCTTATAATCCAAAATGTATAATGTTGTTGTCAGGCCGGAAGACGGGAAGTCCCTGAAACCTATATATATCTCTGCTTCAGATTTGCAAACACTAAGGTATTTGTTTATCGAAACAAAGCTTTTCTGAATCTTTTAAATTGGGATTGAAAGATTTAGGTTCAATTAAGCTAATTTTGATTCAAGGGCATCAAACTGATAGGTTTGTATGATGAAGTTTGAGAGTGTGAATGAAAGTTGCTATCTTAAAATTAAATAAGAACATCGTATTGTCTTTGAGATAAAAAAAAATTTGTGGGTTAGTTCATTTTGGAGATTCTCAACTGAAGTCAAGTGAATAAAACAAATTCCAACGTTCGGTAGTATTTTGGTTTTTATCATTGGGACTGTTTGATTTCTAAAAGCAAGAGTGTAACTAATGTGGCAGGATCAAGGATGAATTTTATTAGCTGAGGGATTGGATACATTCAACAATAGAGCTCAAGACATCAATGGGGTTTGCCGATGCAGATATATTCTTGTGTGGCTCTTTTCTCTGATTTTGTTATTGATTTTACCGTAGTCAGTCTCATACATACTGTTTTGAGTTTCAAAAAAAATTCTGATGGTTGTTTGGTTTCGTTGCAGAGGATGGTGATGAAAAGGAAAACGAATGAGTTTACAATCGTTGGCTTTGTTGCATGATCAATGTAGCTTAGTGTCTCTATATGTTGTAGGAGAATGGTGATACTTTGTACTTGTTAAAGTTACTCATACTCATGACAATAGGATTATGTTTGAATTGAAAAGTTAAAAGTGGTTATGATTTTTTTAAAAGAAAGAAAGGTTGACAAAAAAAACTCGGTTGATTTATTCACTGAGGCATCCGTTTGTTTTTTTTTTTTTTTTTTTTTTTTTTTTTTTTTTTTTTTTTTTTTGCTTATTCCATTAGACCAACATATTGTTCTAACATAACAATCTGCAATTGTTTGTTTTGGAGGTTCTGATATAAATTTCACTAATTCACTAATATTAGCTTTCATATGCACTATTTAATGTCCATAAATTACATGATCCAATACCATTATCGTCGGTAGGCCTTTTATCTTTGATACCAATTGTGAAAACAAGATTTGGAGCCCACACAAAATTTCATTAAGATTAAATATGCTTAATCCTTCAAACAAAATCTAGAATTCTCCTCCTCCTCTTTTTTTTTAGATTATTTACATTATTTGGTTTAAATAAAAAATTCAAAAAAAAAACAAAACAAAAAATATTGATCATTTTAAAAAGTAAAAGACAAAAACAGCTAAGAAAACTTATAAATAAAATAATGTATAAGTTATTTAATATAATAAATTTGTTAAAATTTCAAAAATATATAATAAAATGCAAATCTGTGTATCTACACAGGTCATCACCTAGTATATATAACTACAAACTAAAACATTTTTATAAATTAGAATAGAAAAAGTAATGTAGTTGACCTCGGTAAAAGAAAATTCGGGGTCCATCACACTCGACCGTTGTGTGGCATTGATGACGTTGGTTTGGAATCTTCACAAACGACAGCGTTTTGTGAAGACTCTTATGTAGATAGAGAGGCTTCTGGTTAATATATACGCACGTCATTATATTAGTTATTTCGTAATTCAAAATTGTACTATTATGAAAGAGTAATATTGTCATCATATTATTTCGTATATCAAAGATCAGTTTTAGTATATACTCATCGTCTTATGTCTTTATCATTCAAGGCACGACTCTACACAGAAAACGGAGTTCAAGTGCCTCTTAGTATGACATGCTTTATTTTTGGGTTTTTCTTTCTTGATCATTGATTAGTTTCTAGAAAGGGACGATGTCAAGAGTCAATGCAGCCTTTAAACCAAAAAAAAAAAAAAAAGCTAAATGCAAGTAGCTAAGAATAACACTCACGTTGAAATGTTCATAGTTTATTTTTTTGTTGGTAAAAATGTTAATATTCAATACCCACTTCGAAGTTTTTGACAAAAAATTACAAAAATAATAAAAAGAGGAAAAACCAAAAACTACAGAATTTACGCTAGGCCTGGGCAGAAATATCCGTATCCGGCGGATATCCGGCTCCGTATCCGGATTCGGATCCGAAAAACGGATATCCGGTGAAAACGGATACGGATACGGATAGTAAATTTCCGGATCCGCCGGATACGGATACGGATACGGATATTGGAAAAATATTGGAACGGATATCCGTATCCGGTTATAAAAAAAAAAAATTTTTTTTTTTTTTTTTGTCTTTAATATTTAATTTTTTTTGTTTTGGGCCTCTAAAAATTAATTTTTTTTGTTTTGGGCTTTTAAATTTAACCCATATTTTTTCATCACACTTAAACTTTATGTCTGTATTTTTTTTTTTTTGAAAATTCTTATTTTATGATTATAATAACTTTATTTTAAATTTTTTTATTAAAAAAAAAAATTTAAAAAAAAAAATTCCGGATACGGATATCCGCCGGATATCCAGTTTTTCTACGGATACGAATACAGATAGTAAAAACACAAAAAATACGGATACGAATACGGATACGGATATCCTGAAAAAACCGGATATCTGTATCCGTAACAGGGCTAATTTACGCAATGAAATGACGAAAAAAAGACAGACTAAAGAATAAAAAATACAGCAAAACCGGGTTATCAAAAGTGCAACCAGCTCTAGAGTGTTCATAGTTATCTTCACCCTTGAGAATGTCAAGTCGAGATTGCTTTTTACCTGAATATATACATGCATGTTTTTAAATATATATTTTTTTTTGGTTAAATGCATGTTTTAAACTTTTATGATAGAAATTTGACAAAGTCCCTTTTGCTTTTTTTGTTTGTTTGTTTATATAGTCAACAATCATACGAAACTTTTGAGGGATATTTCTTGTTTGCGTTTTTGTCAAGAGAGCAGTTAGAAACTGTTCATACTCTTTGTCCCTATATATTAATTATTTTTGTCCCACTCAAAAGAAGACTTGTGAGACCTTGACAAACATATTTTCTGGAATACTACAACACCACGACCTAGTAAAACTATATAACGGTTTTTAAAATAGTTAAAATATAAGGATTTAAATCTTAAGCGTAAAAAAAATTTCAAACGCGTTTAAGATTTGCCGCGTTCTTTGTCACCAAGTCACCATGAAAACTTTAATAATTAACAAAAACTAAAATGGCCTGAAATAGTCAAACAAGTCATGGAAGCTTAGGACATTTGGATACCAAACCAAACCCACGATTTATAGTCTCTAAAAATTCAAACCATTTCAAAATATTTTATTTTAAAATCATTTCTCTATAATTAATTTAACTACAATCAAGGTACCAACTCTATTGCCTTTGCTTCTTCCTCTCCATGACACAAAAATCCACGAACTCTCTTGCCTATAAATACCTTCGATTCATCTTCTCCTCCTTCATATCTCCTTCTCACTCAAAATCTCCTTTCTTCTTTCTTCTTTCTTCTTGATTCAGTGAAATTGATATTATGGCAAGAATTGGAAGCTTTCTCGTATTTATCTCTCTCGCTTGCGTTTTTACTCTCTGCATCTGTGATGACGAGAGTAATTATGGCGGCCAAGGGAAACTCTTCTCAGGTTTTTACAGCAGCTCTTGCCCTAAAGCTGAGGAGATCGTGAGGTCTGTTGTAGCCAAAGCTGTTGCAAGAGAGACACGTATGGCTGCTTCTCTCATGAGGCTCCATTTTCACGACTGTTTTGTTCAGGTACTTTAAGAGCTTTCTAAAATTCTAAGTAACTTCCTCAACAAGTTAACGACTAATGTTGAAAATCATCATTAATTATATATATCTGTTTGAATGAAAATGTATAGGGTTGTGATGGATCATTGCTTCTAGACAGCAGTGGGAGTATAGTTACTGAGAAGAACTCTAACCCTAACAACAGAACGGCTCGCGGGTTTGAAGTTGTTGACGAGATCAAAGCTGCATTGGAGAATGAATGCCCTAACACTGTTTCTTGCGCTGACGCCCTAACTCTAGCCGCTAGAGACTCCTCTGTTCTTGTAAGTTTGCCTTATTTCACTTTTTCTCTTTACCGCTTCCTTGAGTTCTCAAGAGATCTAATTTGGTTCGATCGGTTTGAATATAGACTGGTGGACCAAGCTGGATTGTTCCTTTGGGAAGAAGAGATTCGACAAGTGCAAGCTTGAGTGGATCAAATAACAACATTCCTGCACCCAACAACACTTTCAACACAATTCTCTCGAGATTTACCAGCCAAGGTCTCGATCTCACCGACGTCGTTGCTCTTTCCGGTAAGCTTACTTAACACACAAGGAAAATGTTAGGAGATCACGGGATTACGAGATCTCAATGAATATATTTCCTTATTGTTATTAGGAAAATTAGCATTTGTGTATATCTTCTTATACTTCCGAAGTTTATACGAGATTTGTATAAATAAACCTATTGGCTAATGAATAATCTGAGAGAAACTATTATACTTCAGAATTTTCCTCCAATTTATCTGAAAACTATATTTTACTTGCTTCTCAAGCTAAAGTTAAACCCTAAAAATGATTTTTAGTATAACCCGACCAATTGTTTCTCAGGGAGCCACACCATTGGATTCTCAACCTGTACTAGTTTCAGACAGAGACTTTACAACCAATCTGGAAACGGAAGTCCCGACACAAACTTAGAGCAATCCTACGCTGCTAACTTGCGCCAACGGTGCCCTAGATCAGGTGGAGACCAAAACCTGTCGGAGCTTGACATCAACAGCGCTGGGAGGTTTGATAACAGCTACTTTAAGAACTTGATCGAGAACATGGGACTATTGAATTCCGACGAGGTCTTGTTCTCTAGCAACGAGGAATCGAGAGAGCTCGTGAAGAAGTATGCAGAGGATCAAGAAGAGTTCTTTGAGCAGTTCGCGGAATCGATGGTCAAGATGGGGAATATCTCTCCCTTAACATGTTCTAGTGGTGAAATCAGGAAGAACTGCAGGAAGATTAACTCTTGATTTCATAATATTGAATTGATCGAAATAAAAATGAGAGATGTTTTGGGGGAAGAAATTTATGTTTGTACATGTTCTTTGTTTTGTTATTTTAATGTGTCGAGAATTTGAATTTTGTGAGTTTAAATGATTGAACCTCTATAATTTAATGGGCATATTTCTATATAACCGTGTTCATAATAACATCGACGCCAATATTTGATATCATTCATTATAATCATATCTTGTTATTTAATTATTTTTGAACGACATTGTCCAAACATCTTTTAAATGGATTTTCAGTAGCATAAATTTCAAAAGTTGTTGAGAAAAAACTGTAACTAAAAAACAAAATATCTTGACGATTATTTGAGAAATTAACAAGATTTCGAAATGATATAAGAATATTTTTAAGAATATTTTTTAAACCGATTTATTATTTGGAATAAAATCTTCTACGAGAATTTAAACTGGAATATACCTAGAATTTTGTTTCCCCTATATAAACACTTATCATCACATCATAAATTCATTAACAAATCAAAGCATACAAAAATATTAGAATTTCGCAAAACAAAAAAGTTCAACATGGGGTTGAATCGCTTAGCCCTAGTTTTCTCCGCCGCTGTGTTGCTAAGCATCTCCGTCGTGATTCACGGTGGAGTCACCAGTAGCTACGTCAGAGTAGCTGAACCCTCCGAAGAAATGCCACTTGAAACATTTCCTCCTCCCGCTGGCTTAAACGCTCCCGAACAAGTAATTACCAATTTCTCTTTGATCAAATCAGTTTTTATTTTATATTTCTATTTCTTCTTAACCTCCCTTATGACTAACGAACGAACACTCTTACTCTACTCCTTTCTAAGGTCCATATAACGCAAGGAGACCATGCCGGTCGAGGTATGATTATCTCATGGGTAACTCCGTTAAACGTGGAGGGCTCTAACGTCGTTAAGTATTGGATCGCCAATAGTGATGGTAGTGAAAAGAAGAGTGCTCCAGCGTCAACTACGACCTACAGATACTACGACTACACCTCTGGTTATCTTCACCACGCCACTATTAAAGGGCTTAAGGTTCACTTATTTTATTTTACCATGTCTCCCAAGTAAACTTATTTAAAACAAATTAACCTTTTCTTCCTCTTCCTTGTGCAGTACGATACTAAGTATTTCTACCAGCTTGGAACCGGTCGCTCCATTAGACAGTTCTCCTTTGTTACTCCTCCCAAAGTTGGTCCAGATGTTCCCTACACATTCGGTGTCATTGGTAATCTACAGATTCATAATTTAGTTAACTACGAATTTAGTTTTTTTTTTAAGATTTTTTTAAGTGTTTTGAATCTTATGTTGTAGGTGATTTGGGACAGACCTATGCCTCTAACCAGACATTGTACAACTATATGTCTAACCCTAAAGGTCAAGCGGTGCTTTTCGCCGGAGACTTGTCTTATGCTGATGATCACCCGAACCACGACCAAAGAAAATGGGATTCTTACGGCCGTTTTGTTGAACCATGCGCTGCATATCAACCTTTTATTTGGGCTGCAGGGAACCACGAGATAGATTACGCCCAGAGCATAGTAAGATCCGATCTATATATATATATATCTTTCGTTACATACTTTTTTAGATTAAACTATTGACTATTGATTAATCCGCTTGCAGGGGGAAACTCAACCTTTCAAGCCGTACAAGCATCGTTACCACGTTCCCTACAGAGCTTCAAAGAGTACTTCTCCGCTGTGGTACTCAATCAAAAGAGCTTCCACTTACATTATCGTACTCTCCTCTTACTCAGCTTATGGTACGACCTAAGACACCATCTAAGCCTCTCATTTTCCACTTTTTTCTTCTTCTTTTTTGTCTAATGTTTTTCTTTGTGACACCTTATCATAGACAAGTACACGCCACAGAACTCATGGCTTCAGGATGAGTTCAAGAAAGTAAACCGATCAGAGACTCCGTGGCTGATTGTTCTTGTTCACGCACCATGGTACAACAGCAACAATTATCACTATATGGAAGGTGAGAGCATGCGAGTTACATTCGAGCCATGGTTTGTCCAAAACAAAGTCGACATTGTCTTCGCTGGTCATGTTCATGCCTATGAGCGATCAGAGCGTGTTTCCAACATTAAGTACAACATTACTGATGGAATGAGTTCTCCGGTTAAAGATCAATCTGCTCCGGTTTACATTACCATTGGAGATGGAGGCAACATAGAAGGAATCGCTAACAGGTTAAAAAATATTATATAGTGACACTTTGGTTTAAAGCTTTTGTCTCCGTATTGTTTGATTAATCTCTATTTTTCATGCAGTTACACTGATCCACAACCAAGCTATTCAGCGTATAGGGAGGCGAGTTTCGGACATGCTATTTTGGACATAAAGAACAGAACTCATGCACATTACACTTGGCACAGGAATCAAGATAATGAACCTGTTATCGCAGATGCTATCTGGTTGAAGAATAGATTCTACTTGCCAGAGGACGAGACAGAACTTAGGGTCTGAGTTGGATTAGGTTTCTGATTTTCTTTTAGGAATTTCGATCTTTATTTTTAATAATAAGTTCTTTGAACCTTTAGGTTTTGCTTAGTTTTTTTTTTTAAGTTTATTAGATTGTACTGGATTTTTTTAAAAGAAATGTGAGAATAATTTCTCTTTTAATAATTCCACTATCCTATATCCTTTAGTTTGCTCATAATAAATGAAAAGTCTCTTGCTACTCAGTCCTATTCAAAATAATCGGATTATATTCCAAAATGTTGTTAGGAACAGTTCTAATATTTTTGTTTGGATTGCAGCAAATATCAAAGTGATAATATTTACTTAGATCGTAGATAAGTTCGTTGGAGATCTCCTGATATTTAGTTAGATCAAATTTTAGAAAAAAAAATCCGATTAATAACAAAATTTACAAATTAAAAGATATAATATATTAAGAATAATATTTAGAAAAATAAGATGTCAAAAAAAAAAAAAAAAAAAACGAAATGGAGAGAGTCAAAGCAAGGAGGATCGGAGGCGCAAAAACTGGGCTCGAGAATTGCAGTTGCTCAACAGATTGATTTCTTCTCGTGCCTATACAACACTCACAATTATTAATTATCTCTAATTCTCTATTTGTTTCTTTTCCTGTTGATAACATACAATAAAAGTTAATTTTAAAAGGATTTTGAAAGTCAGATAATTGTTAATTTTTTTCGCTATGTCTTAAGTACATGTAGATAATATTTTCCTCTAAAAGTAGTAATTTTCTCTAAGAGTAAGTTACTTCAGACTGTATTTTTTTGTTTGGTGTATTTTGTTCCTTCTTATTTAGCCCTTGAGTCGTTTGAGAAAAACAAAAAACAAAGCATAAACCTCTTACAATATTTTTCGAGGTTTCAACACGTATTCAATAATTATACAATCTTATAATCTGTTGAAAATATGATTAACGAAAGTAGTAAAACAGAAATTTAATTAACTAATTGTTAATATATATATAAAGCTATTTCTTGAGACCAAGCATAAGGAGAAGAAGGCTGAAGTAATCTTCAACAACAGCGAGCCTAAAAAAGCTGAGCTTATAGGGATTCCATGGCGGATATCGAGCTTCGAACTCAACAACTAAGCTTCCTTCCATGACTGCTTTCTCGTGGCTGAAACATTCGTAAGAGTATTTACCATGGTACCTCCCCATTCCACTCTCTCCCACTCCTCCAAACGGTAATGTATCACACCCATACTGCATTTATTCACCAAGATTTTCAAAATCACATCTTAACTTTGTTTTTTCTAAATCACAATCATAATCCTACTATCCTAAAAAAATACCACAAGTTTTCAGATTTAGGAAAGGTTACTAAAAGTTTAGAGAAAATATCCTAAATGATTCTTTGCTTCTTACTAAACTTTTAGGAACCCTTCCTAAACTTAAGTTTAGCCCTAGGCATATGGGTAACAGGTTCATGTTCGAATCTATCAGGTTTATATATTTACTACCCAATAGAGTAATTATAAAAATTCCGTTCGGTTTCAGTTCGGGTCTTGTCGGGTTCATGTCGCTTCGGGTTTCAGATTTAAGAACCTATAAATACCCATAAAAAGTGGGTATACCATCGGTTCAGGTATTTTCGGGTATAAAATACCCGAATATATTCGATATCTACCAAAAAACTCAAAATATAACCCAATTATCCGAAAACACAACAATATAACATAAACAAAACTCATAAAAACAGAGAATATAACTTCAAAGTTACAAAAAAAAAAAAAAAAAAAAAAACAAGAGAGCAGAGAGTAGTACTTATAGTAGAAAAAAAAATATCAAATCGGCAAATTCAAATCTGATGTGAAACATAGAAGTAGAAATAAAAAAACTAAAAATCCTAAGTACTCATAAGTGACTTTAATATCAGGTTTATAGGTACCTGTATTTTTTATCGGTTCGGGTTTGGATTTTATCCGATATCTACAGGTAGGACTACGTAGGACCCAATCGAATAATTTAGTAATACCCATACCTTACCCGAACCGATTTTTTTGGTTCGGTTCCGGTTTGATTTTTATGCCGAGGCTTTGTGGTATATTTGGAACTTTTGCAAAGTAATATAATAATTTTTTGGTGTACCTTAGGTATGAATGATCTCTTAACAAATTTTAGTGAAATAGATAGTTGAAAGATTGGAGTACACCAACTTTTGTAGATTTTCTTATGTTCTTGTTCTTCTTCAATCATTTTAAGATGCATATATATACCTGGATAATGAGGTCGTTGAACGTGACGCTGCCTGAAGATGTTTCCGACTTGATTCTGGTCTTAAGTTTGTTGTCTTTAGTGAATGCGTAAATGGCAAGTGGCTTTGGCCTCGAATTGACGAACTCTATGCTTTCTTGGATGTCACGTAACTTAATCACATCAAGAAGAATGTATATATAAATCAAAGATTATATATTGATCTAGTAAAAAAAATCCAGTTGTAGGTAACTCTCAAATCTTACTGTAATAATCGGAAGGATTGGTCCGAAGATTTCTTCTGTCATGATGTCAGAATCAAGAGGAGGATCCAACAAGATTGTTGGCTCGATAAACCTGAAAATGTAACGGTTGAGTTTCGTGTAAAGCAAGAAACTGAATAAGAGAAGCATCGGGGAAACAAGAAGAAGACTAATCACAGTTTCTCTTCGTCTGTGGAACCGCCATGAACGATTGAAGCTTTGACACGAGGATCATCGAGAAAACCAGACAGCCTTAAGAAATGTTTCTTGTTGACTATCTTCGAGACACATTCAGAGTCTTTAGGGTTCTCACCGTAGAACGATTTGATCGATTGCTTCAGCATATCAATCTGAACAAATACGTTGAAGATTCGAATTCTTTTAGCTATTAATACGGTTTAGAACATGTTCATATATGAATGTGTGCGTACCAGAGAAGACGCGAATCTTTCTTCCACAAGAAGATAATCTACACATATACAAACTTGTCCACTACATGATCCCCATTTTGCTCCTGCAATCCTCTTCACAGCAGTCTTGTTACATCACAAAATTACTCAAAATTAGATGGCTTCATGTTTTAAATTCTTGCAGTTCAAAAAATGAAGTTTGACCCCAAAAAAAAAAAAAAAAAAAAAAAAGACAGAGCAGACCTTGATATCCTTTGAGATGGATCTATGATCAAGAATGGTCGGACATTTTCCACCAAGCTCCAAGGTTACTGGAGTTAAATGTTGTGCAGCTGCAGACATCACGATCCGTCCCACTCTCGGGCTCCCTAACCCATATAAACAACAGTAATGCGCAAATCAGATCTACACTATGGTTTTTTTTACCAAGAGCCAATAGCTCAACTGGTAAAGATCTCAGGCAAAGCCTAAAGGTCGCTGGTTCGAGTGGCTCTTAGAACAGGACCATATAACATGCTCTGGTTCCGAGCCTTAGAAGATGTACGGGCTTAGGCCTAGAACCTCTTATTTATTCAAAAAATATAAAAAATAAATAAGAGGGACTTCAAGTATATAATTTATGCTATAGTGGGAATTTGATACCAGTGAAGAAGATCTTGTCCCACTTATGCTGCAAGAGGAGTGCGGCGACATCGGGACCTCCTTCGATAACTTTGATGGCTTTAGGATCTAGATAAGACGGGAGCGTTTGAGCGAGGAATGAGGAAGAATTAGGGCTTAGCTCAGATGGCTTGAGAAACACGGTATTCCCTGCTGATATGGCTCCAATGAGTGGATCTAAAGACACAGCTGGTTCCAGATATACAAAACACTAGTCAAACTTTGTTGTCTAATAAATATATAAAGAAAATAATTTCTTTCAAAATTCAAGATTTGAATCTTACAGATGGGAAAATTCCAGCTGGCAAAGATCAGAACAGTTCCTAATGGTTCTGAGATCACTTCTGCTTTAGCTGGGAAGAACAGCAGAGGAACTTTAGTCTGTTTTTTTTTTTTTTTTTCCGGAAAACAAAATCAAAAGGTTGATGTTAAAAAAAAAAAAAAAAAAGGTTAGAAAAAAAAGAAGCAAAGTTCTTGATCAAGAATCATAGATCTATAGTGTATGTATGTATACCTTTTTAGGAAGGACCCATTGATCGAGACAGTTCAAAGCAACAGTAGCTGATCTCTTGACGATACAAAGCTCATCTCTATAAGCTTCAATGTAGTGTTTGCCCAAATCTTGAAACAAAGCTTTACAGATCTCATCTTCTTTGTCTTTGATCATCTCGATTATGGCACTAAGTTGTCTCTTCCTCCACTTCACGCTCTTTGTCATCCCGCTTTTGAACGTCTGTCTCATCTCTCCTAACTCTTGCTCAACCATCTCCTTCATATCTTCCATGGCTGATTGACTTTCTCTTTGTGTCTGAAACTTCAATTGTGCTCATGCAACTTCGAAGTGTGTTACTGATCTTTTATACCCAATTCAAAACAAAAAATAAAAATAAAAATTGTTTTTGAGGTGAAAATTATATATATATATATATATATATATATATATATATTATGAAAACATCTTAATTTCAAATGAGATTTAAGTCTTTTAAAATTTCCGTTTTTTAAAAAAATTATGAAGATATTACCAAGTACCAACTCTCGGTGGTTGGTTTGGTTGAAAATTCAAAGTACGAGTATAACGTTGAAAGTTCAAATCTTATCACTTATCAGTATGATTCTAGTTTATCCATATAGATATTTTAAAAGATAAAAATACAGTTTTTTTTTTTTTTTAAACAAATGACGAGAATTAGCTAGGGATTCGAATCATTCGATTTAGAATAACCTAATTAAAACATCAAAAAGAAAGTCAGAAAGGTTAGATATATGGTAGCTCTTTATTAAAAAAAAAAAAGTATGAAAGCTTCTAAATCCTAATAATATTTTTATAAAAATACATTTATAGAAATAACCTAAAAATGTTAAATATTACATCAAGTACCAACAAATCATTCAAAAATAAATTTAATTACCTCATTAAGAGTAATAGAGTCATAACATTTTCAATATATTTTGACGCGGCCAATTATCCTAACCGTTGAATTACATTTGAAATCCCTAAAGTAAAAAATATACACATTTAGAGAACAGAAAGTCAGTTTTTGGATGTACATAAGCCAACAATGATTATACATCAAACTGAGAGTAAAAAGATAAAAACTAAGCGAAATATTTGACTAATCATCAACAAATAATAGACTAAAAAAACCGGATTCGAAGATTAAAACAAATAATCCACCAACAAAGCTAGAGAAGCTAAGCTCCAAATAAAAAATATAAGTATTTTTGTTTGTCATGTAAACATAAATATATGAAATTAATATTTTACTACTACAACCAAAAAATTATAGTTACAAATACTATACGAAATATAATACTCTAACTTATATATATATATTTCTAATTAAAAATTATATATATACATATATATATTATTTCAGAACTACAATTGATAATTTTTAGATAAAATTTAACCCAAACGAAAAAAAAATTCCTATGCATTGGGTGGGTTAAAATCTAAAATACATTATTTTGAACATGACATGTCTATGAATTAAATATGTGTTGGTGGAATGGTGGATACTAGTTTTTGTCGTAAAAGAAAATTAGGTTAAGATCATTGTATATATGTATACAGATTCTCTCGGTATTCAATTTCTATAAGTCCTGATCTTACTGTATCGTCTTGGTAGTATGACCCGCCGAACTTTAAATGCTTTGCCGCTCCCAGAACGCTATATTCATTGTTTATCCTAAATAATTTAGACATAAATTTCATTGAACGTTGTATATTCGGAAAAAGCTCAACGTTTTTTAAAAAATTCGTTTAATGTTTTTGATTAATTAATGTTTTGTTTACTATTTTAAAATACTTGTAGTCCAAATGGCAATGCACTACCAGCTTGTACCTTCTTAAATCATGTAATTTCTGCATTTTGTTTTACATTTTTTTTTTTTTTTTTTTTATCATAACGGTTGTGAGCCACCTAGTTATTTCTTCCTAAAAGGATTCGAGGCTGAGAATTTTTGTGACATATGAAAGATTGGTCATTAGGCCATCAACGTCGGTCGTCATTTCTGCAATTCAATCTGGTCTGGGATTCCTTTTTAATAGTGTTTTATGTTTATAGTAATCCTTTTTAATAGTGTTTTATGTTTATAATACACTTGATATAACTCTGCAATATAAAATTAATTGGGATTATTTTACGTTTATCAATATATATCGCTGCAACATGTGAAACGTTCAAATTATTTTAAGAGTAAGGTAATAAGTATCTCAACCTTCCGAAAAGACCAGCCAGTATGTAGCCATCCTCGGTGGCTTGACCCGCATGATGGTGAGTCATTATCCAAGCCACCTCATGGCCAACAAAGCATTTAGTGCACCATGTCTAATTGTCTATGTCACACAGACACACACTCGTAGGGGTGTTGTCACAAATATAAGAATCCCATATAGCTAATCTACTTGTACTAAACTATTAAAAAAGACCCAATCTTAGGGGGTGTTTCCAAACACTCTTCAAGTTAATCTAAAAATAAATAATTGTATCTTTGTATCCAAACATATCTTTACACATTTTTCTTTTTCCTCTTCATCATTTATTTCCTTATCTAATATTGCAATATTAATAGTATAAATTATGATTCTCCTATCACTTTTGTTAGATCTTATTTTCAAATTATTTCAAATTATTATATAATACATAGAATTAATAAAATTTTATATTTTTTCTGCATATATTATGATTCAAAATTTTGAAAACGGATATATATTACTCAATTAAAGAAGAAAAAAGTTCAACGTCTCACATTGACTAAATTTTTCGGGTAATGGTTCAGAGTCATATAATAAAAAAGATAAAAATGATTTCAAATACGAATAAGCAGAAAACTTAATTTAAAAAAATAAATTTTTTTAATTTTAAAAAATTTATTCGGTATAATCAGGTTCTTTGGTTCAAATAATTTAAACATCCCACATTGACTAAAATTTTTGGGCAATAGTTCAAAATCATATTATATAAAAGGGATCGGTTACATGACGAAATATTTTGGATGGATACGAGATATGACGGGTTTATGTTCCAAACATGATGGAAAAATTGATTTCGTAATTTTATTAACAAACTGCAAATCCGTATTTTTCCACGAAAAACGAATCTATAAATTTTCCGCAAAAAACGTATTCCATCATTTTGGCTATTTGAACAATTGAAATGATACTTTGTTCTTAGATTAAATGATATAAAGAGTATAATTACTTTTTTAATAGTGGTAGTTTTGACCAAATGAAAGTAGTAGTTATAACAATATGCTCATGAAAAGTGGTATTGATAAAATTATTATATAATATACAGCACTAGCAAATTTCAATTATTATTATATTTTTAAAAATTTCATTATGTATTGATACAACTGAAAATAAAACTACATTGAAATAAAATAATTGGCTACCGTGGGTCTGACTCTAGAGAAGTGTAGTGCTCCAGTTAAAAGACAATCGCACAACTCAAGAATTCTGTTTTGGTTGTTTCTGATTTTTTTTAATTAACAATACAATTGTATATTTACTGTAATAAATGCATGTCTAATCCAAATTTTAGATTCAACTATTAGGTTGGAAGAGTGAACATCATGTGTATAGTGGTTTAAAATTTTGTTTTTTTTTTGGTATAATTTTAGGTTACATTTTTTTTGTTTATTTACTGTTAATAAATATTTTTATTTTTTTATTTTATTTTTTGAATGGGATATACATGTATACCAAAAAACAAGTTAATATCCGTATTTACGGGTCAATATTTATATTTTATAAACGGAAAATTCTATAAAAATCTCCAAAGTGGCACACACTTCTACATTAAACCTTCAATATATTACACTTCCACTTTAAACCGTCAAAGTGAAACTTTTTCCAAATTAAACTTTCAAAGTGGCATTTCGTTTCGTTTTCCAGATTGTTGGTGTTAATTTCTCTGTTAGCAGAGTTAACTTTTCCGGGATCGGAAATATTAGTGCGAAACAAAACGCCACTTTGAAGAACTAAACTAGAATTTTTTTTAATTTGGCAGTTTAAACTGGAAGTGTAATACCTTGAAGGTTTAATGTAGAAGTTTGTGCTACTTTAGAAAATTTTTATGGGATTTTTCTGTTTATAATTAATAAATAAACAAAAAAATTAAAAATTTTTATTTAAAAAATTGACCCGCGATGTGTGATATTTTAAAGATTTTTTATGTTATTTTTTCTTTTATAAATAATAAATAAACAAAAAAATTATAATTTTTTATTAAAACAATTGACCTGCGGTGTACCACCGCGGGTTCAAATCTAGTTATACATAGTATAAAATGCAAACTAACTCCCATTTTCGTTTGTCATTTTAGACGTCGTGATGTATCTAAAAATGCACACATTCACTAAAAGTTTAGTGAATTAACAAAAATTTAGTTCGCGTACGCATATTTTTCAGACAGAATTAGGAAATAGACCGATTTATAGCTATTACTATATGTAGGTATTTAGGGTCTTTTTATAAATATTGTACTATACTTGTATAGTTAATAGTTAATAATATACGACGAGTTTTCATCTACTATACTTGTAAACTTAATTTTTAGTTTTGTACTGGACCTTAGTATTAATGAGACGGGCCACTTTCAATTTTTTTTTCATTGGACCAAGTGCCAAACATCGTAATCGTATGAAGACGTACGGAAGTTACTGGACGTATCGGAGGACCCTCCTTGGCCCAACCAAGATGGCTATGCTTCATTTTTGGAGAAGTAGCCATCTTGGCTTGCTCCACAGTTACATGCGATGTCATGGTTTCAATTTCAAATTCCATCTAATTTGGAGAAGACAAAATTACTAACAAGGTTAAATTTGTGTGTATTTTTTTTTTTTGTTTAAGCCAAGTCCTTAGACAGCTAGACTTCTCAATCCCAATCTTGTTAGTATTTTGGACCAGATCTTGGTCTTAAATAGTACTCCAAGTTACTAAAATAATTGAATTGATCCAACCACTTCCCAACTTCTCTTTACTTCACATACCTCCAACATAACGCTACGATTGTCTCCACTCACCCTAATATTTCACATATTTCTCATTTGCTTTGTCCATTTACAGAACCTTCAAATTCGCTCAATCGTACGAACAAATCAAATATCTTTGTGGCCTACGTAAGTTAAATTTTTCTGTTTACATTAGTCGAGACAAAAAACTCGTACTCCAAAATTTGAATCGACCCAAAATTCCGGGTTTGGGTCTAGCTAAAATATCTGATGGGTTATAATATTTGATACTCGTGGGTTTGGTTTGGGTTCGGGTATTACCCGCTATCCGTTCGGATACCCGAAATAATTTTTTTTTTTTTACTTGAAATAAATATACGTAAGGCTTTTACTTTTTAGTCTTTAAGATTTTTATTAGAAATTTAAGACTTTCACGATTTGTAACTACTTATTTTGTGATATTTTTGGATATTAAAGTTGGATGTTTAGACTTTAAACAATGTTTAAATTTGTTTTCGTTCGAGTATTATATTTATTTTCGGGTAAGATTTACTAAATTCGGATCCGATATACTTGATAATAATTATCCGAACTCAATTGTATCCGAAATTTTTTAGATACTAATTTTTTTAAACCGAACCAACCCGAAGTCATCCCGAAAATCTATAGGTATCCGGAAAACCCAAAGCAAACTCTAGTTTACATACATCAATTAAATTCCAAATTTGAGGGTAATTCTTTCAATACCTTTTTCTATTCCACAAAAGAAAAATATTGTAACGAGAGCAAATCAACTTTTTTTTTTTAATCGAAATATTTGTATTCTTTTATTTTATTGAATATCCAATCATAAGCATCAATAAATAAAGAAAGAATCCATATTGAAAACTAACATATTCATATGACAGTATTAGATTAATGTAAAACGGTATTAGAACATGTTAATTAGTTTTGACCTTTCGTTGACTTTTTAACACAACCGGGAAACCAACAACCACCGCCGTTGCCGGGACTCCATACTCCTCCATTGCCATTTCCTCCCCATCCCCATCCTCCTCCGCCTCCTCCTCCATATCCACCTCCACCTCCACCGCCACCGCCACCACCACCTCCACCTCCACCTCCACCGCCACCAGAACCCGGGCTAGGTCCATCACCTATACCAATACCAATACCAACACCATCACCGTCATTCTTATCATCTCTTTTCTTCTTTTTATGGTCATTGCATTCTTCATTTCCACCATCGTCTCCTTGACCTTTCCCATCTCCTCGTCCTCGATCTCTTCCTCCTCCTCCTCCACCACCTCCTCCTCCACCACCTCCTCTTCCGCCCTCTCCAGGACTTCCTCCTGCCCCGTTACAACCATTACAGCTTCCTTCTCCATCGTTACAATCTCCACAGTCTCTTTCTCTTCCTCTACAGTTTTCGCAGCCTCCTTCTTCTTGCACTCTTCGTGCTTTGTTATGTCCATTTTCAAACGTTTTCTCTGAACCCAAAAGGGAAGCTTGATCATCAGTACCATTAAAGAAACTCCTCGTAGGTCCATATCGCAGCCCATGAACGGAGCTTGAGCTCAACAACAGCAACAACACAGCACCAGTAATTAACAAGAACACTACAAAGCTTGACATTCTCACTAATATCTCCATCGAGAATTTTCTTCAATTAAAAGTTATCTCCCTTTCCTTACCTTTTTATACTTTTCTAAACCCAAATCAAGACCATAATAATTAAATTGAGCAACCACTTGAGCATGCATTACCCATATGAAAACTACCATGCATCTTTTGGTGGGGGGAACTATAGACTATAAAAATGAGACGAGGCTGTAGAAAAACTACAAAAATATTGCTTCATGCCCAAGGTCCATCACATAGAAACTCAGATATTTTTTAATCTTGTAATCTTAATTTTCTTAAGAACTTTGGTTGACGTTGTAATATACGTGATCATATTACACAAAAAAAAAAAAAAAAAAAAAACTGATAAAGGTTTGGTAGTTCAATCCAAATACAATGTAAAACCTGTATAAATTAATAACATTGGACCGAATATCAATTTGGGACAGTAAAAAATTATTAATTTAGCGGAATATTAATTTATAGAGATTTCACTATATCTAATCTAAGTGCTTAGCCTGCATCAAATAATGCATGTTTTATGTATGTAGTATTGAACTTGTATGGTTTTGCTTCATTGTCTATGGAAGTGAAGACACCAAATTGAATACAGTTTTTTTCCAATTGAAAGAGAAACCAAATCAGTTCTCCAAATTTAATTAGCCATCTCATACCGAACTATTTGGAACGATCGTATAAAACTTGGGAAATTTTATGTATGTGATTAAAACTTTTAAGCAAATACTAAGAGAGATTGTCTTTCTTCATAAATATCAAAATGAATCACAGAGACAGATAACAAAACCTTCCACATAGCAGAATCAAAACATTTATCTTCAGAAACTTTAGAAAGTGAGTATATAAGCACAGACCTCATTAAGAAGCTTTCTCCACCCTCCTGCATTATGATTCAATTCAACATACATAGTTTAGTTACACACCGCAATGATTTTGAAGTAGTTAAGAAAAGATATACGAAACTTACATATCTTGTTGAAGGCAACAATGTCACAGCTCTGAACGTATTCGTTGATTGGTTCAACAGTTAGTTGTTCTTCGATCATAGTGTCAACAGACACAAGGTCATCAACAATGGTGCACATGATCTGCAACTTCTTGATACCGTAACCAACCGGGACAAGCTTTGATGCTCCCCAAAACAATCCTTCCATCTGAATGGATCTTACAGCTTCCTCTAGCTTCTTCATGTCCGTCTCATCATCCCACGGCTTGATATCAATCAAAACTGATGACTTTCCGGCTGATGAAGAAAAAAAGAAACTGGATGAGAAAACCACCAAGACATCTTCATATCGTTAAAAAAGACGCAGACTTACATTCCTTCTTCTTCGTAGAAGCCTTCACAGAAGCTGCTCTCTCTTCAGCAGCTTTCTTTTCCTCTTCCGTCTCCTCTCCAAAAAGATCAACATCATCATCATCATCTTCTTCAACAGCCGCAGCATCCTACAATCACACACATATAAGAATCTCCTCGATGTTCAAACTTCAACAGAACAATTCGAAAAAAACATATAGAAACAATCAAAAGTACCTTAGAATCAGCCGCAGGGGGAGTAGCAACCGCCTCTTCTGTGATAGGGGCAGATCCTTCAACAATGACTCCACTTCCTTCAGCAGAGACACCACTGGTAAAACAGAGATTAGAAGTTTAAAGATAACAACATTAGATTTATCGAAAAAGCGAAAACTTTATTCCATAAGTTAATGAGAAACAATAGAAGGTCAATGATGAAAGCTTACGAGATCCTCAAGAGAGCATCAATATGGTTGAACCAACGAGATGCATTCACATACTGTGAAGTTGGAGGCTTTGAAAGAGCTGCAAAGACAGTGATATCATCCTTTGAAGCCTGGTACCTATACCAACCATTAGAAAACAGAGAGTCACAGCATTATAACTTTTTTGGTGATCCATTATATAACACAGAGAGAGTAAGAAATCTAACTAACCCAGTGATGTAACTGCGAGTAAGAAGATGCTCATCGAGCTTCTTCAATCCAGCATCAGAGTTAAGATTGGGGAATGCAGCCATTATTATCTAAAGCTTGAATCTTTTCACTGATACAAAGCAGATAAATCAGATCAGTTCAACTTTAAAAAAACCCACAACGATTTGAAAACCACAGAAACTCAAATCCATAAAACCATAGGATATGCTAATTAACTAGATTTAGTTTCATAAAACACTTAAATTTGAATTTCTAATCAAATAATTGTACGTATTATATCCCAAAGATGTATACTTTGAGGTTGAAACAAACCTAATTGGAGGCGAAAGAAGAATTGAATCGAAGAAGAAACAAACCTGTAGCAAAAAAAAGGAGCCGACTTGAAGAGACGCAGAGGAGTAATGGCTTAGAGCTAGAAGGGGATTTAATTAAATAACCCTTCTAGATTTTTCTGTAGTGGGCCGAATATTTGGGCCTAACTAATTTAACCCTTCGGCCTTTTTAGTGGATTGGTTCTCCTCTCCCCATCAGCAGTGGGGTATCTTCACTAGTCGCACTCATTTGACAAGAATCCCTCAAGAAATAATAAATTAACAAATAATAATATTTAATTTAATTTCAAAAATCTTTAAAAAAATTAAAAGAGTCTTTAATAGTCTCTCAAAATAAACTTTTTAAGCGATGAGTTTCTAAAAGTGATTTCATACAACCTGTTGTTGGTCTCTAAATAGATGTAAGAGCATCTCCAACGGTGGAGATACCCTTATAGTCTCTCATTAATAAATTTATATTACTTTTTGTTATAATTTTATTATTGATTTAAATTTTAAATAATAAGGAGAATATGACCATTAATAATCTAACATGTGTTAGATACCGTTTCTCAGAGTCTCTCAATGCAGAGACTCTCTTCACTCTCTCTCTAACTTTTTAATTACTTTTTATTTTTTTATTACACAGTTTCTCAGTAAGAAACTGTAGATGGAGATGCTCTAAGGATCCACACAGGATTGTTACTCTTATTATTGAAAAAACAAGTTTTTCTCTAGTCTCAAGCTATCTCTCTCTCTTTTCTAATCATATCTTTGAGAGAGAGAGAGACAATTTTACTTTTTCGAGACAGAGAGACTCTTTTTTTTGTTTATAGTTCACGATTGATTCGGGTTTCATCTCCAACGTTATGTCGGTAAATAACTTCCGGTCAATCCGGATCTACTTGATGGCTTCATGTCGGTTTGTTTAGTTCACTTTTATGTGTTTTAAGATCATGCTTTCAGGCATGTATCTTTTTTTTCTACAGGTTTTTAGATTCTTTAATTTTCTAGTTTTGTTTGTCTGATTAGCTCGCCTTTTGGAAGTGCGTAATTTCTTCATTTTTCCTTATAAGGACTCAGACTGACCAGATCATTGAACTGACGGTGAACGAAGCGGCTCTTAAAGGAGAGTTAAGAAGATGGTTTTCAAATGGAAGATGAAGATCATCAAATTAGCATCGGTTTTTCAACTGTAAAAGAAGTCCAGATGAAGCTAAGAATGGAAAAGTTGTTTCTTCCGATCCCAGCGTTAGAAGATTCCAGATGAAGCTTTGAAACGAACGGCCGTGGAAGTGATGAAGGCTTTCTCCGAGTAAACCTAGAATAGACACATGGGCAAACGTGTCAATATTTTACTTAGTGTGTTGGTCTTTGTTTGGGCCAATATGGGCTTAAACGATACAATAGAGGTTTAAATTTTTGGCTTCATCTGTAATTGCCCTTTCTTGGGCCTTTCATATTAATGAAAAGTGGTTGACAAAAAAAAAAAAAACAACACTATTTAAGCGATGAATGCATTTTCATCAATCTATTAAATTTAACAGATAATGACTTGTCTCAGCTCAACACCTTAAACCACCATTTCATCAAACTAACTTCTACCATTAACAACTTTCTCAACCTCGACTAGATCCTACAAAAATATATCTCTTTTTTTAATATATATAAGATCTAGTTCAAGATTGAGAAACCTATCAATGGTGGAAGTTAATTTGACGAATTAGTGGTTTAAGGTGGTTGAGCTGAGAAAATTTGTCATCCGTTGGATTCAATAGATTGATGGAAACACACATCACCGGAGATTCCTCGGATTTAACGTCGGAGAAATTTGTTTTGAGACTCGAAAAAAACAAAGTTGATGAAGTCACATAGAATGAGTGCGATGTCAAAATAAACTTCTCCGGCGATGGATGCATTTTCACTAATCTATTAAATTCAACAAATGATGACTTCTCTCAGTTCAACACCTTAAACCACCATTTCATCAAACTAACATCCACCACTTACAACCTTCTCAACCTCGACTGGATCCTACAAAAAAATCTCTTTTTAATATATGTAGGATCTAGTCCGAGATTGAGAAGACTATGAGTGGTAAAAGTTAATTTGACGGTGGTGACTTAAGGTGGTTGAGCTGAGAAAATTTATCATTCGTTGGATTCAATAGATTGATGGAAACGCACCCATCACCGGAGATTCCTCGGATTTAACGTCGAAAAAATTTGTTTTGAGATTCGAAAAAACAAGTTTGGTAAAGTCCCAAATAATGAGTGCGATGTCAAAATAAACTTCTCCGGTGATGGATGCATTTTCACTAATCTATTAAATTTAACAAATGATGACTTCTCTCAGCTCAACACCTTAAACCACTATTTCATCAAACTAACATCCACCACTTACAACCTTCTCAACCTCGACTGGATCCTACAAAAATATATCTCTTTTTAATATATGTAGGATCTAGTCCGAGATTGAGAAGACCATAAGTGGTGGAAGTTAATTTGACGAAGTGGCGACTTAAGGTGGTTAAGCTGAGAAAAACCATCATTCGTTGGATTCAATAGATTGATGGAAACGCACCCATCACCATGGATTCCTCGGATTTAACGTCGGGAAAATTTGTTTTGAGATTCAAAAAACAAGTTTGGTGAAGTCCCAAATAATGAGTGCGATGTCAAAATAAACTTCTCCGGTAATGGATGCATTTTCACTAATCTATTAAATTTAACAAATGATGACTTCTCTCAGCTCAACACCTTAAACCACCATTTCATCAAACTAACATCTACCACTTACAACCTACTCAACCTCGACTACATCCTACAAAAATATATCTCTTTTTAATATATGTAGGATCTAGTTCGTGATTGAGAAGACCATAAGTGGTGGAAGTTAATTTGACGAAGTGGCGACTTAAGGTGGTTGAGTTGAGAAAAGCCATTATTCGTTGGATTCAATGGATTGATGGAAACACACCCATCACCGGAGATTCCACGGATTTAACGTCGTAGAAATTTGTTTTGAGATTCAAAAAAACAAGTTTGGTGTAGTCACAGAGAATGAGTGCGATGTCAAAATAAACTTCTCCTGCGATGGATGCATTTTCACTAATCTATTAAATTCAACAAATGATGACTTCTCTCAGCTCAACACCTTAAACCACCATTTCATCAAACTAACATCCACCACTTACAACCTACTCAACCTCGACTAGATCCTACAAAAATATATCTCTTTTTAATATATGTAGGATCTAGTTCGAGATTGAGAAGACCATAAGTGGTGGAAGTTAATTTGACGAAGTGGCGACTTAAGGTGGTTGAGTTGAGAAAAGCCATCATTCGTTGGATTCAATAGATTGATGGAAACACACCCATCACTGGAGATTCCACGGATTTAACGTCGTAGAAATTTGTTTTGAGATTCGAAAAAACAAGTTTGGTGAAGTCACAGAGAATGAGTGCGATGTCAAAATAAACTTCTCCTGCGATGGATGCATTTTCACTAATCTATTAAATTCAACAAATGATGACTTCTCTAAGCTCAACACCTTAAACCACCATTTCATCAAACTAACATCCACCACTTATAACCTACTCAACCTCGACTGGATCCTACAAAAATATATCTCTTTTTAATATATGTAAGATCTAGTTCGAGATTGAGAAGACTATAACTGGTGGAAATTAATTTGATGAAGTGGTGGCTTAAGGTGTTTGAGCTGAGAAAATTCGGCATTTGTTGGATTCAATAGATTGATGGAAACACATCCATCACCGGAGATTCCTCGGATTTAACATTGGAGAAATTTGTTTTGAGATTCGAAAAAACAAGTTTGGTGAAGTCACTGAAAATGAGTGCAATGTCAAAATAAACTTCTCCGGCGATGGATACATTTTCACTAATCTATTAAATTCAACAAATGATGACTTTTCTCAGCTCAACACCTTAAACCACCATTTCATCAAACTAACATCCACCACTTATAACCTACTCAACCTCGACTGGATCCTACAAAAATATATCTCTTTTTAATATATGTAAGATCTAGTTCGAGATTGAGAAGACTATAACTGATGGAAATTAATTTGACGAAGTGGTGGCTTAAGGTGTTTGAGCTGAGAAAATTCGTCATTTGTTGGATTCAATAGATTGATGGAAACACACTCATCACCAGAGATTCCTCGGATTTAACGTCAGAGAATTTTGTTTTGATATTCGAAAAAAACAAGTCTGGTGAAGTCACAGAGAATAAATGCGATGTCGTTGGATTTATGGACCCAGTCAAGACTTTGACATCGATTTTAATATATTCCCCTAATTGCAAACAATATTTTTTTTTTAAATCGAAAACATAAAGTTTTAGGTATATAAATATAAATGTTTGAGTTAATCTCACATATGGTTGTTAGATCAATTGGTAATATGCAAAGTGGACAAGGTCGTGGATTCGAATTTTGGGTTAACTTTTAAATAATTTAACTCTCAACAGCAAAACGATGTCTTTTCATACTATATCATCAAACACGTGTCAGTTAAATCAATATTCATAACAGTTGACTAAAATCTGTTAACAACGAATCTGAATTAGACATGATATAAGAAGATTAGTCAACAATACATTTTGAAGCTTGAATTTTTTTTAATGTTTGGATATAAATTAGCCTTACATATTTGTATTTGTTGAAAAGTGCAGTGTAAAAATTGTACTTGTAAAAAAAAAAAACATTTTCCCGATATAATATGGTTGACACTAACACCTGATTGAAACTACAACCAAATGATTATGGTTTGTGCAAAATAAAATTAAACAATAAGTAACTGAGATGCAAATATAATCATTGTTTGAGGTCTATCTAAGATGTAGTCAATTTTAAAATTTTCCATTTTCCATTAAAATTTTCTATGTGTGATAATTTAAAAATAAATATATACTCTTTCCCTAAAGGCTAAAGCTATCAACTGTTGCAAAAAAAAAAAAAAAAAAAACTGTGAACTAGTATTATCTAATAAGTAAAGTTGGTCTGGTCGTACGGAGAGGAATGTCAACAACTTGGAGGAAATGAGTCATGCTCTTTTTTAGGATCATTCGCTAAGAAAATTATATGCCTTTTTAACATTTACTAGATTCAAACCCGCGGTGTACCGCGGGTCAATTGTTTTAATAAAATTTATAATTTTTTTTGTTTATTTAATATTTATAAACGAAAAATTCCATAAAAAACCTATAAAGTAGCACACATGGCGTGTCAATTGTTTAAATAAAAATTTGTAGCTTTTTTTTGTTTATTTAATATTTATAAACGGAAAAATCCTATAAAAATTTGTAAAGTAGCACACACTTCTACACTAAACCATCGAGGTATTACACTTCCACATTAAACCGCCAAATTGACACTTTTTCCAGTTTAGACCTTCAAAGTGGTGTTTTGTTTCACACGATATTTCTAATCCTGGAAACAATTAACACAAACAATTTTTTAATTGGAAAACGAAACAAAAAGCCATTTTGAAGGTTTAAACTGGAAAAAGTTTCACTTTGATGGTTTAAAATAGAAATGTAATACCTTGAAAGTATAATTAAGAAATGTGTGCCACTTTGGAGATTTTTTATGAAATTTTTTCGTTTATAAAATATAAAAATTGACCCGTATATACGGATTATTAACTTGTTTTTTTGTATACATGGATATCACGTTCAAAAAATAAACAAAAAAAATATTTATAAACAGTAAATAAACAAAAAAAATTATAAGCTAAAATTATATGGAAAAAATACAAATTTTTAAACCATTATACACATGAGGTTCACTCTTCCAACCTATATAATATGACTTTGAACCATTGCCAATAAAATTTAGTCAATGTGAGATGTTTAAATTATTTGAACTAAAGAACTCGATTATACCGAATAAATTTTTTTAAATTTGGACGTCTGATTAGTCAAGTTTTCTGTTTATTCGTATTTAAAATCATTTTTATCTTTTTTATTATATGACTCTAAACCATCATCCAAAAATTTTAGTCAATATGGGACGTTGAATTTTTTCTTCTTCTTTAATTGAGTAATATATATCCGTTTTCAAAATTTTGAATAATAATATATGTAGAAAAAGTTAAAATTTTATTAATTCTATGTATTATATAATAATTCAAAATAATTTAAAAATAAGATCTGAAAAAGTGTTAGGAGAAGCATAATTTATTATATTAGTATTGTAATATTATATATGGAAATAAATGATGAAGAGGAGAAAGAAAAAAAATGTAAATGTATGTTTGGATACAAAGATAGAATTATTTCTTTTTAGTTTAATTTTAATAGTGTTTGGAAATACCCCTTAAGATTGAGTCTTTTTGAATAGTTTAAGTAGATGTCCGTTTTAAAAAAAGTTAATCACAATATATGCAGAAAAAAATATTGATGTTTTAATAACTATATATGTTATATAATAATTTAAAATAATTTAAAAATAAGATCTAACAAAAGTGATAGGAGAATTATAATTCATACTATTAATATTGCAATATTAAATAAGGAAATAAATAATGAAGAAGAAAAAAAAAGATGGAAAGTTGTGTTTGGATACAATGATACAATTATTTCTTTTTTAATTTAACTTCTATAGTGTTTGGAAACACCCTCTAAGATGAGGTCTTTTTTAATAGTTTAGTAGATAGATAGATGTTGAATCACTACTTGTGTTTGTGATTAGGTGTTTTTTTTTTTTTTTTTGATTTTTTTGATTTTAGTGATTAGGTGTTCATATATAGTTATTGTGTTAAGTTGATTCTGAAGATGAAGAAATCAATCGGCTAAAGAACCTTTTTACTATAGACTAAGAGGAATATGTCCAAATTTTTTGAATATAGTTATATTCAAATGTACTGCCATGACCTAAAGATGGTAAAACATCAGTTTTAGGCATCAAAATTATTATATATTGTATTTATAGTAATAGATTTATGGTTTAGTGGTTTGTTCATGATTAGTTTTATTATCAATCTGAGTTTAATGTTTGGAGGTATATTTTCATGATTTTATTTCTTTTTGTTTTAGGCACTAAATATTATTGGACATGGCCGTACGTTTGTCCCATACTACATACCATGTATTTTTGTACAAAAATAAATTTATAGTAAGTCTTATTCACGTTCTACCTATGTTAGTACGCGTTAGCTTTAGACACATATGAATGGACTGTAAGTAGTTTAAAGAGAGACTCACTTTGATGATGATCAAGTTCAGAGATCCAAAAGCCTATTGATATCAATAAAATAGCTTAATTTCATCTGCACAAAACACAAAGACAACATAGGAGTCTTACCTCGGACACACCCTTTCTAAGGTAGTATGGTCCTCCAACACTCAGCTCAAGAATCTCATAGATTCCTATCGACTGAAAAATTCCACAAATACAGATTCAACCATACAATATTTGAGTACCTAAAAAAATCAGACAACATAGACAATATCCCATGGGACAGAGATAAGCTTGAACATAAATCAAAAGTAACATACCAGTGAAAGCATTATCAGTGGAAGTGGATACCATCTGTAACCTTGACACCAGTGGAAGTGCGGATATCAAACTCAACCTAAACCATTATCAGATGAATCCATCATTCATTAGCTTTCTTCTACGAGGTCAAATCTATCATTAGCAAAAAAGTAGCAGAAGATCGGACGACACAAACATATCCAAATCATGAAAATCAGGTGAAGGAATAAACAATACAATATTCCGATTACAGTATGCTAAAATAGTTTCATCCCAAGAATCATACAAACCCCTAAATATAATATAAAACCCTAAACCTATATTCGATCACTAAACCAAAGAAAAAAATAAACCAAACATGTAAATCAAATTAAAAAATAAAATAAAATATACTGTATCCATAGAACAATTAAAGCAACATGTAATTATCAAATCATTTTTTTAAAAAGCTATACATATTTACTCGATCATATACGCACATCATCTCCAGATATTTAACCTCGTAATGCATCGAACACCTCATGTTCTCCTCATCTACAATTATCACGAACATACAGATTATTAAATCAATGAACTAATATTTTAAAGATATATAAATCTAAATATATACTATTGATACCTTATCAAAAAAAAATCCATAATATCTTTACCATCGTATGGGCCTGTTCTTTTTAGAGTCGCTGCAACAAGCGATCGCGACAAGAAAATACACGCCAATTGAGTTGTAAACCTTGAAAAGAGTCGTCAATATTGTTGCGAGGATGTTCTATAACGGCAGCTTGAAAATTCAGTGACAATTTCCCTCTCTCATACGACACATTCTCTCTCCTGCGCGACTCCTCTGTCACCGTCGTTTTGCCTCTGCTATGTCGTTGTGTCATTTCAATCTGTCGCGGAGACTGTCGATGGCGACTCTTCTACGAACAGACCCTATATATATATATATATGAAGATAAAGAGATATCTAGGTTAAGCCGACTTACAATAAGTGGATAATTTTTTTTTTAATTTGGGCTTTTTAATATATCTTAAAATTAAATATGGACAAGACTCCTATAATGTAGCTTAACCGATTAATGTTAATTAAAAATTTTAAACCGGATGTAATATTATGAGGCCTAATTAAATAAAATCAGTGGGCCATTAAAAAGTTAAAATATATCGTTAAGAACATATTTCATTAATGATATTTTGGTAAAAAAATTCAACTTTTAATTTGTTGAGTTCACACTTCTATTTTGAAAGATTAGTATAGACAGATGATGGATAATCCCTATGACTAAACAATATAACAAGAAAGAAGGAGAAGTAAGGTTGGGTGATGCCACTTCAATGGGAGTCATCTTCCAAAAATTTCATATGAACAATATGAAATTACACGAAGTGAAGTTACTAGCTAAGCAGAAACGAAAAAACCTGGAAAAAAAATGAACAGATTGAAAACTTTAAAGTTTATTGTCCTTACTAATCTTGGACTAAGTTAAAAGCTTAAAATCCCATGTTGTTTTATATCCTACCAACCAAATTATTCCATTTTTAATTATATGTAGATAGAGCCTGCAATTAATCAATATGTAAAAGTGGTCACTAGATCTCTTAGTTAACCAACAATTCATTTATCAAACGTACGTATACGAAAAAGAAAGGGGCCCAAATCATGCCAAAGAAGTCGGTCACACTAGATATGCCCATATAGTTTAGAATAATCAAATAACAAATAATTAGTTGATTAATTTATTGAGCTTCTTCTGCACACCCACTAGTCTAATAAAGTGTTCTCCTCTGTTTCATTTTACTTAATGATCCCATCAATTTCTTAAAAGGGAAAACGAGGAAACTAGATTGTACTTTGTTAAGTTACATTTATTTTCAATACTGTGCATTTCTTTAAAACGGTATTATCAAGTATAATTAACCGAAATGCACAAGTAGAAAGAAAATGTTTTTACTCGTAACGTCATCATATGTTTATATGAGTGATGGAAATCAATGTTTCTAACGACGGATCAATATTCTATACAAAAATTTGTGCAACATTATTGTATATATCCAACACACAAAAAAAAAAAGTTCATTTTGCAAAAGTCAAGTCATTGTTATTAATTTTATAGAAAAAGTCCACTCTTTGAAGTTTATTTATTTATTTTGTAAATGTGATATTAAAAAAAAAAAAAAATCGATAGATGAGGCTCAGTTTATCACTATAAAATCTACCCTTGGCCTTAATATCACATCACCCCAAAACATTAAGTGAAAAAACCGAACAATATATGGAGTCTCTATTATCACAAACACAAGTAACATATCCCACAATGATGGCTCTTCTTACCACCGTGTCTCTTCTCGTCCTAGTCTTCCTCTTCTCACGATGGCGTAAACCGCTCTACCCTCCCGGTCCAAAAGGCCTTCCCATAATTGGCAACATGCTCATGATGGACCAACTAACACACCATGGTCTAGCCAAGCTAGCCGAAACATACGGGGGCTTGTTCCACCTAAGAATGGGATTTCGCCACGTATTTGCCATCACATCACCGGACGTAGCCCAACAAGTCCTCCAAGTCCAAGACATCAGCTTCTCGAATCGGCCCGTGACAATAGCCATAAACTACTTAACCTACGACCTAGCCGACATGGCCTTCGCTCCTTATGGACCGTTTTGGAGACAAATGAGGAAAGTATGCGTTATGAAGGTGTTTAGCCGTAGACGAGCTGAGTCATGGGCCTCGGTCCGCGACGAAGTAAACAATATGGTCAGGTCTTTGTCTAGCAACGTTAGTAAACCCGTGAACGTTGGAGAGCTCATTTTCACGTTGACACGGAACATAACGTACCGAGCCGCGTTTGGTGAGGCATGCGAGACGGAACAAGACGAATTCATAAGGATCTTGCAAGAGTTCTCAAAGCTATTTGGAGCGTTCAACGTAGCGGACTTCATACCGTTCCTAGGCTGGTTCGATTTGCATGGGATAAACAAGAGGCTCGTTAAGGCTCGTAACGATCTTGACGGGTTCATTGATGAAGTAATCGATGAACATATGAAGAAGAGGGAGACTGTAAACGATGATGAAGATACCGATATGGTGGATGATCTACTTGCGTTTTATAGCGAAGAAGAAGAAAATTTAGTGAGCGAGGATTCATCAACTAATCGTAACAAGAACTCCGTAAAACTCACACGTGATAATATCAAAGCGCTTGTCATGGTAAGCCAAAACGTTATAACTTTTAAATTTATATTTTTTCTTAATAATAATTCCTTTAAACATTTTTATTTAACGTAAGTGCCACATATTAGTAGACAAAAATTACGACTTTTTAAGTTGATACTTTATAACATTGGTGTGATTAGGTGTTAGTTTCAATAATTATCAGCCGAAATGATCATTTTCGTCTATACAAAAAATATCATTTTGGTTTTGGAGTTGACATTGTTTGATAACAAAAACATTAGCCTGATTTTAATTATTTATTTTGTTAGGATATTATGTTTGGAGGAACGGAGACGATGGCGTCAGGGATAGAGTGGGCTTTAACGGAGCTCTTACGTAATCCGGACGAACTCAAACGGCTCCAACAAGAACTCGCAGAAGTAGTCGGTCTTGACCGGCGCGTGGATGAGACACACCTCGAGAAACTAACTTTCCTCAAATGCACACTCAAAGAAACCATGAGGCTCCACCCACCAATCCCACTCATCCTCCACGAGGCCATCGAGGACACGAAGCTGCAAGGCTTCTCTGTGCCTAAAGGCTCTCGCATAATGATCAATGCCTTTGCCATCGCGCGTGACCAAAAACTGTGGGTTGACCCAAAAGAGTTTAGGCCTTCGAGGTTTATGGAACCGGGTATGCCTGATTTCATGGGGACTAACTTCGAGTTTATACCGTTTGGGTCGGGTCGGAGATCATGCCCGGGAATGCAACTTGGGCTTTACGCGATGGAGGTCGCTGTGGCTAACATCATTCACTGCTTCACGTGGCAGTTGCCGGATGGGATGAAGCCGAGTGAGCTCGACATGAGCGACGTCATGGGTCTCACCGCTCCCAGAGCCACACGCTTGATCGCCGTGCCTAACACCCGCCTTATCTGCCCTCTCTAGCTAAACTAACGTTTCAATGTGCAATCAGTTTTGTCTTTTTATGTTAAAAGCTTGTTTAATCTTCTTTTTTAATTGTTTTTTTTTTTTTTTTGCTCTCACTTGGGACTTCGTTTCCTCAAGTGTCACTAAAAATAAGTAAAATCACAAAAAGAAGTTGAAAAATCTGCATGTATATACATCATATCTACTGATCGATGTAGTATTAGGAGGAAAACAGGAAAATCATTTTACTAATTACAAAGGTGCGATTAAAGTGAAAGAGTTCAAACAAACAAGACGGAACAAAAAGTCAGCAGAGTGTCTTCGATGTTGTTTTGGTAAAAAGTAAGAAATATGTAGGTTTTCAAAATTAGGGAAGTTTCTATATAAAATGGTGGGAATGTGAATGTGAATTTGTATTATTTATACGCACCTGAGGGGAATGAGAGAACAAGGGAGATGATGTTTCGTTTTGCCTGATTCAGATTCAGACATGAGACATTAATCAGTGTTGATTTGGTCTCTTAATCTGGATTAAAATGAGTTATAAAGGTTAATCTGGTTTAAGTTAGAGAGTGTTTCGAAAGGCAGGATAAGAGTTGTCGAGTTCGAGTCTTTCAAGGATTTGCTGAGTTTTCCATAGGTAAGATGAGTGACCTTCCACCATATCAGTCACATCCACCTACAATGTTAGAGGTTATTTCATAAGTAATGATGAAGATGAAGATGAAGATGAAGATGATCATTTCTTTCATTTCACTTAGCATGAACTGAAGATATACACAAGGAGAGAAAATGAGATAACTTACATCTTCGATCCCTGGGATACAGACCGGTTGGATTCCAGCTAGTCCTTGGGACAACAGACTGCGGAAATTAAGAAAGGGAAACAAGTTTGTATTACTATTTGCTGGTGAAATTGGGGATCGACGAAAAAATCAACATACCTGGCACGGAATGCAACTCCGAGGGTCCAATCATTTGTTGCGTAAACATTAATGAATCTTCCAGCCACCATCTGGTAACCAATAAAAGACGCATAAAGATGGCATAGAACACCAAAAGACGGATTTGTTTCCTAGACTTTGACATCAATTGTTGTTAAGGTATTAACTAAAAGTTTTGTTACCTTTCTTACGCCTCGCCAATTCTCGTTCTTGATTGAAATTGGTGCTCCAAGAAGAACAACTCTTTCCACAATTTCAGCTGCCGTCAAAGAATGTATTTAGAAAAGACTCAATTGTCAGTTATAAAGAAAGATAGATATGAGAGGGAGAAATACCGTTCTTTTCAGTCTCGGCCAGAGTCTGGAGGCACTTGAAGACGACACGCGCACCAAGCGAAAACCCAACAAGAGTCACAGGTCTGAATTCCTCACAAGTTTTCCAAAACAAAAAATCAACACGATGATTCTAATTGTATATAACTTCCTATCAGAAAAATCTGATATGAAACTTCATACCTATTTCCTTGCAGCCCTTTTCGAAGCGCCTCAGCAAGAAGTTTTCCTGCTTTGTCTGACCTGAAATATGATAACACAAAAATAATAGACATAAACTGAGTTGCAGTAATGGTTACATCACCACTACACTATGCATTCTAATTCACAAGACTGTTTCTTTTTACCTGTCAATAGCGATACTCCATTTACTATCTATGAAATCAGCAGCTACAAGGAGTGTTGCCGGCCATACCATTGCTGCTAAAAGAGAGTTTAGTACGGTGTGCATCGCACCTTGTCTCATTAACTCCAAAGCAACTCCTGCAACATTTTCATGTTGATGTTACTATTTATGCTCAGGGGAATATTAAAAAGGTAGATTTACATGGTTACAAGTAGTGGATGAAACGATAAAATATTACTTGAAGTAAGCCAGTCCTGAATTGCAGTGCTCACTGCAATAATATTCTTGGATTCCCACTGCACCGTATACCTATGAAGCAATTATAGCATACATTTGAATTTTACGAAATCTAGTCACAAAAATCTATGCAAGAACAACTCATGTTAATACCTTTCCAAGTTGCTAGTTAACCCTTCCCAGGGTTTTACAAAGTCTTCTTCCATTAAAGCAAAGCCAGCAACTAAGATCTCCACTGCTAATCGCTATTACACCAAAAAAAAAAAGAAAAGACTGTCATCCTCAAAATCGGATTAATGCAGAGCAAAGAGCTTTCAACATGAAGCACAGATAATTGTCAATTTGTCCCAATGTAAAACTATCGTTGTAGTGATCTAGTAGCAGTAGGGAATTAAAACTAACTCCTTGATTATGATTTTCTCCAATAGCTTTAAATTCAAACTCCTCAATGTCCCCAGTTCTCCTTGCCATCTTAGTCCCTGTGAGCCCAGCTCCCGCAGCTGTTCATCAACACATTTAGAAACAAAACATAAGATAACGCTGGTCCTTCCTTCACAAAGAACTATACAATTATCATCATTTAATTAATTTTTTTCTTTAAGGAAGCTAAAACTGAGGTCTACTTTTTATTTACCTCCAAAAGATGCTGCAACAGCAACAGAACCAGCAACAGTTCCAGCAGCCTCAGCAGCTGCTGCAAACCCACTGGCTCCAATTACCGGAACTATCGTGCCTAGTGTTGGTGCCAATGCACCAAATCCTGCAGCAATTGCTGGAGCAGCCAATCCTGTTTCATATAATATGTAATTAAAACAAGTTAAGAATTGGCATTTTCCGAATCCATACTCTTAACTTCCAAAACGTGGGAAGGGATATTAGCAATTAGAAGACACCATACCACCAGTGATGGCCATCAAAGTACCCCCTGTTAAAGCAGCCGCTCCAACGATGCCTCCACGCTTCCATTTAGCCCATTCACTATTTGGTGACAGAGACTCGTCTTCTTTATTTTCACTTGACTTTTGCAATGCCATGGCAGAACATGCAGACATTGTCTCAACTGCTTCCTAGAAAATACGGAAATAGAATCTCAGCACAATCCAAATGCACAAAAATACCGACTCCATGATCGGAATCTAGAGCTTCTGACAACTTCCCAGTTCCTACACATGACAAAGTCATCCTATCCTAAGTCCCCAGAAAGATAGCTATATACGGAACCATGAGATTGATATGCTATGTTGTAGCTTAAAATTTACAAAAATTGGCTTGAACTAAAAGAATGAAGCAAACAAACCATTTTAATCCACTGAAAGTCAAACCAAGTTGCAAGTAACCGCAGAGCAACATGGTGACGCGCATCATAGCCTTTCCTACTCCGTGTACATTTATCGTTCTCCTCATGTTTATCTGCCAAGCAAGCAGAAAGCAGCTCGTAAAGAACATTGATCTTCCTCTCATGGCTTAGCAGTGCTACTTCCTCTACAGGTTTCTCATCTTTAACAACTTTAGGATCGTGGCCTCCATCTCTTATTACATCCTCCCCGTGACTCTCTGTTTCCTTAACCGCAGCACCAGATTGTGCCTCGGGAACAGAATACTTCTCACGGCACTCATTTTCGAATTCCACATGTTTCTCCATCTTAGCTTCCACAGATACGGAGCTGCTTCGAATGTTTTCAACCATAGCATCAGCAGCTGTAGCTAAGGCACTCTCTTTCTCCACCATTTCAGTAGAATCATCATCATCATTACTCGCATCTTCTGAGAGTAACTTGATGAACTACAAATAAACCAAAAGTAAGCAGCCAATGAAGAAGACCTCCTCTCAACACATGAATTTTCAAGATACCGAGAGAAATTGGTCATACCGCACCGATGTGATCCTTAGCTGAAGAAGAAGCAGCAATTTCCTCGAGGCCATGCCAAGCTGAGGACTCAATCTGAAGATATCTGAAAGCAAATGACACACCAACGCATATGTATATGTCAAGTCCAGATGATTTTTCTTCGCGATCATATAAAACGAGTACCAGAATCCATGAAACGGTGTCGTTTTAGAGAGGATCACCTGAAAACGGGACGGAGAAGGCCAGAAACCTCATGGACCCAGAGATCCGCGTCCTCGGAGATAGGATCACCACCGCTGCTGCTGATTGGCTCTCCGGTCCTATGATTCTCAGACTCTCCATTGTCTCCGCCGTGGTCGGTGGTGGAGATTCCGAGCGGCTTTGTCTGACTGATCTGCGCTTCGTTAAGCGCGATAGCTAACAATGCGCTCGCCGCGTATCTCTGCGACGGCGTCAAATTCGACGTAGCTTCCACCATTGAATCAGATCAACAAAAAAAAAACGAAATCGAAGAAACAACAAAATATTTCCAAATTCAAAAACGATCAATTGAGTTCGTTTCATTTTAGTAGGAAAAAAACTTAATCAAAGAAACTCGAGCCTACACTTGTCAGAAATGAAAGAGATGTAAAATATTCAAAAAAGAAAAAAAAAAAAAAAAAAAAAAAAAGAATGAAACGTTACACTATCATTATCATTGTCATATATATATATAGAATAAGATGATGATCACCTACAATGTTTTTGATTACATCCATCGAACAACAATTTCTTCCATTTTTTTATACTTCCCTAAGTACAAACAATGTAAAAATACAGAAGTTGGATCTGTGCAAATCTTAACACAGGACAATGTTACAAAAGCCTAAAAAAAACAATGGGTGCAGCCAAAAATACCACGAAGAACCATTTTTGATCATATCTTCTTCATTTTTTGCACCACTCTTTTTTTTTTTTCCTTTTTTTGCTGATGATGACGATTGATTCTGCCACTTATTTATGTTGTGTAATTATCCTGCAAAAAAAAAGAGACAAAGAGGGCAAAGTCCACCATCGATCAGACTAATCTCGACATTGGATGATCTATGGTGGTAACCTGTGCCCTGATTATGATTTCTCTCTATTTCAACCGAGCCCACGGCTAAAAATGCACGGCGCTATTAGATCGTGAATGCATTTGCAGATCGTTTGTTGAGCTCATGGAGTCACCTTTGCTTACATCTAATGCTGGGCTATGTCCTTCAGCTGGACTGAAGCTATTGTTTACAGAGTGCCGGATTAATTCTTCAGGACCGCGGAATGTTGAAGTAGGAGAAGGAAGACGTTTTTGGGACTCCATAGCTTCAACTTCTGCTAGAAGATCTGAGACTGATTCGTCGCATTCGTCAGGTCCAGCCACAATGGGTTGCCAATCCGTGGTAGTAGATGTAAAGTTGAATTTGAAAGTCGGACTAAAGAGATCTAGAAAGTCGATTTCTTGATTGTCTGCGAACGACACCAGACCCGAGTTAGAATCCCACACATTTGAAGCACTGCTTGGAGTAGCAGCATTCCAGTTCTGTCCACATGACTGGACTGTAGCCGGGACTTGTTTCTCAGCTGCGCCACTAAAACCAACACCGTTTTGATTGCAAGGATTCTTTACTGCATTGTTTCCGTCTACATCTGTTTGACCAGCATTCCATCTTTCATGTTGTGGCAAAGAGCAGTTTGAGTTTCCGGGAAATGTAGCCAGCGAAAGCGAACAGCTTATTGGGCTTTGTCCAGGCAGAGGACTTTCAACTTTCGTTTTGTTCCAGAGAGAAACAGAACCCACAGTCTCCCTTTCATTAGAAAGAGAAAAATCCAAGGGCACTGTGTGGCTAAAATTGTTTCCACTTTTGTTACTCACATCCGAGCTCCTTGTGATGACACTGTTACTGCTAGAAATGACACTCTGGTCAGTGCACACTGAGTTGGGACTGAAGTCAAGTATTCTACTCTCTACTCTAGGAACAGCCACACTCCTGTTTTGATCTATAGTAGCTGTCACTTCCTGCTTGGGGATACACTGATTCTGAAATGACCCTGTTTTACAGAACTGCCCGTCTAGTGCGTCAGTCAAAAGTATGGAGCTGTTTTGCTTTTCACCCAACCTCCATATTCTCAGCTCAGGAGGGAAATGCCCGCTCGAACTCCAATGTTGCAGGTTTAATAAGGAAAATGGGCCATGAATCTTCCCATCTGGATCTCCATATAACCATATCATATTCGCATCCAAGACATCAATTGTCTTATTAGTGCCACATGTTTCAGGTTTTACAATGGCATGGTCTCTGCTATCAGAACTGGAAGGTCTAACCTGAACATGGTGCACGTTCAATTGTTGTGACTCTCCTTTTTGATGCTGCTCAGATGTATTCACCCTATCTTGATGCTGTTCAGAGGTATTCAACCTATCTTGATGCTGTTCAGATGTATTTAACCTATCGCAGCTTCTGCTCGCATCGACCTGGAAGGAGATAGTTTCAGTGACTCCTCCTGCTGAGGTATCTGTGACTGGAGACCTCTCTTGATCGAGGAAGTGAGAATCAAGAAGCTTTAGCATTTCAAAGTGATCCACTCGCTCCTTTCTGAACAATCTCATAAGCTTAGGGTCACATGTTATTTCGGAACTACTACGAGGAGAGTTTTGCAGATTATTCCGTCTCACATGCTCTAGCACGAGAGTTTGGACATCATACTTAGATAAGACGGAAACATCACCGTTTTTCATATACCCCACAAAGTCCAAGAGCTCATCTGTTGCCCACGCAGCAGCACTAGTCAATGGTGGAAGCCTGTCACCCAAAGAACTGTCCAATCTACTCACAGAAACAGCTTCCATTTTCCTTACTTTAGCACGACTTGCTTTCATAACTCCAGGTGAATTTCCATCATCCTTTTCATGCACCCGACTAGTAGTTCTTCTCTTAGAAGCAGTGGAAGCAGAAGATTTCCATGGATTTCTTGCTTTGATAAGATCATCTAACGATAAAGATAGCTTATCTTTAAGAGAAACCCAGTAAATCTTAAAAAGATACTCCCAGCTGCCTTGATCATCAAAATCAACCTGAACCTGGAAAATGTAGATGTAAAAACAAATTTAAATACAAAAGTGGGCGTGTTCGCAAGAAAAAAGGCATCTGAAACGGAGTCCAGGTTCTAGACATTCCCACAAATGACGCTCTAGTGGTGCGAGTAAAGGAAAAAAACAAAATGCTGATAGATTCTGGTACCTTTTCTTTGTTAGCTTCAGCTGCATTCTCAATAAGCATTATAGTCTTCATGCAGATTCCACAAAATCCTTTATTTTCCTTAACAACTACATACTCTGAGCTTCTAACGCATCTCTTGCAAACTGAATATGGACAAGTATAACACATGTAGAAAGAATCCTTTTGACAAGCAGTACATATGTGCCAACCTGAAAGAAAGAAAAAAACCATCATCATCGTCATTAAAGCTCCCAAAGAGTTCAGCTCAAAGAACATTTCACCACAAATCCTTCAGTCTTCGTAATGTAGCACATAAAGAAGATTAATGAAACAACTTACCACAATTCCATTTAGCTCTTGATCTGAAGAATGCTTCAGTACGCTTAACACAAGCTGGATGATACGCTTTTGGACATCCCCTGACATTATTAAGAAGAAGAAAACTCAATAATCAGAAATCACAAAATTTTCCAATTTCGGAATCTACCAAGTAAAATTGAGCTGGAGTTGCTTCACTAAGCTCAAAACTTCACTCACCTACGATCGCAGAGGACAAGACTACCTCCATCGAAGCAAACAAAACAAACATCTTCGTCTTCTCTTCTCTTCCTCGAAGTCTGAGGAGAAGAAGAAGCTTTACCAAGTGTTCTCGGTGGACGACCACGTCTAGCTGAACGTCCGACGCACTTCTTCAAGCAATCAGACTCTTCTTCTAGCTTAACCTCTACATCTACAGAACCACAATCGAATCTCCCAAATCCAGGAGCCTCGCTAACCGGAGAAGAAGAAGAATCATCCAATTTCACATCAGCGACACATTGATCGACTCTCATGAGATCAAATTCCGGCATCGATTCGTCAACTTCGGCTTCTCGTGAAGAAGAAGAAGCCAAAGAACACTTTTCCAGCTCGAAATCAACAAAAATCGAAAGATCTGAGGTCGGAAAAGTCCTTAACTCGAAGCAATCAGGGAGGAAAAGTAAAAAAAAAAAAAAAAAAACCCAAACCCTAGGGTTAGCGAATTGGGAATTGAAGAACGGAGGAGATGGTGATGGTGGTGGTGGAGATGGTGGCGTGTAAGGAGAGAAGACACAGTGGGCACATGGAGAAATGGACTTACTCGGAAACTAAAGCAACAAAGAGAGAAAATAAATAAATAATATAAATAAATAAACGATGTGACAAGGCAGTGTTTGGCTGTCTCCTTTTTTTGACTTTCTAAGAGATACAGAGAAAACGCTTTTTTTTTTTTTTTTAATTTTTCTAAACGCCGCTCATATGGCTGGTTCCACGTGGACAAAGTTTAGGGTAGTGGGAGCCACGCGCGTCTTTTCCAACAAATTTTTTTTTTGTTGATTGTCATTCACTTATTTGCATCGATTTTTTTATTGCATATCTGATCTAATTTTAATATAATAATTATTAGTTGATTATATGCGATATCTACGTACAAATTTTTCAAAAAACGATTCCACGACGTAAATTCTTTTCGATAGCAGTTTTTCATGTACGACATTCTCATGATATACATACTCTCTTCTTAATACTCGGTTATAGGATGGACTGTTCTGTATGTACAATATTCATGTGATGAACAAACTTAAGAGTAACATCTTCTCCTACTTGCTTCATCTGAGTTTCACTTCACTTTGTAAGTTTTGATCTAATTGTTTCGATCATGTATGCTTCTCTTCATCTTATTTACCTTTTCATTCTTATGTAAGCTCAAAACAGTTTTTCCTTCGGGGCGGAAAAGAAAATGAAAAAAAAAAAAAAAAAAAAAAAAAAAAAAAAAAAAAAAACTCTTTCTGCAACACATGAAACTACGACGGACGGACGACTCTATCTACAGTACTTTACAATCTCTGAAAAAGTTTTGCATTATTTAGTTTGAAAAAACAATGTTTGCTAAGTTTGAATCTAAATTTAGTACATAAACATTTAAACATTTAACCAATCGACCGAAAATGCTTCCACATCTCCATCTATTTAGTGCGGAGGCTTCGTGTCTTAAGTTAACAAGGACTTTATTAGTATATATTAAAAATAAAAGTGGACCAAAGCGAAAATGAAATTGAACTACTTTTTTTTTTTTTAAATGTCGTGGTCGTTGGTTCTTTGGTCTACTTAATCTCTCCTCTACCTAACCATTCATCTTATCTTTAATTTTTCATTTCGAGATCTTCTTTCACTCAAAATAAATCATTATTGTGTTAATATAATTAGTTGACAAAATTTTTATTTAAAAAAAAAAACGAAAGTGGACAAAACGATTCAAATGCTAAGACTTTATTAAAGTTGCAATGATTTCTAGCAGGATAATGTTTTATAACCTAGATTAACTGATATTTTAGTGTTTTGTTTCCGAGCTTTTTGTTTTCTTTATTTTTTGGGTTAGTTGTAATATGAAAAGTAAATTTAATCAAAAGGACATACAATATTGTAAATGTTGTTATATAAACAAATATCTTTCTCCAATAGAACAAGTAGTGACACTTGCAAAACATGAGTGATAAAGAAACTCTATGAAGTGATAGAAGATAGACCTAATAATATTAATGCGTTCTGGTCTCTAGTCTAGATAAGCTTTTTTTCTTTCTTTATGGTTAATGGTAAACTTTAATTTATGTCTTTCGTATAAGACAAATCCATGATAAAAGATCAAAACTATAACGTACAAGTACAACCGACTAATCTTAAAGATGAATATGTCGACGACAGAAACAAAACAAAAAAAAAAAAAAAAAAAAAAAAAAGAAAAGAAAGAGATGAATATGTCAAGTTGAAATCTTTTTATTTCGTCTCAATATATATATATATATATGTGTGTGTTTACATCTGAATACGATGAAGTGAACTGAAACTAAATTGGTATATAAAACCAAAGAAAATTTAATCATATAATATATTTGATTCGTGATAACATACATCCTGTAATCAGACTTTTTCCGAATTAATCGATTGATTATAGGTCGATGTGACAAGAGCTATCACACTGGAATGTCATTGTTAAACTTAGTTTATCAATATATGAAGAAATCATATTAGGAGCCTAGTTTGTCACAAAAACAAGTTGGTTTGTGAATAGAAAAAAAGTATGGTAGACTTAATAATAAAAGCTTCATTAAAAATATAGAATTATGTTTTCTACTATTTTGATTTGGGAGTAAATGAAAGACCAAGATCTCCATATAAGAAACAAGATATAATATTTAATAAGTTTTTGTAACTAGTTAGAAGGAGAAACTTTATTTTATTAGTTATATCTATAAAAGAAAACTATAAAGAGTTAGTAGATCTCACTTATAATTCAAACATATGATTTAACAAAAAATGAAACATCAATGTTCCATTTATTTGAATAGAACCTTAATGAAAATTGATTTTACTTGTCGGAAAAAAAAGAAATCGATCACTCGTGCAACAAGAAAGAATTCAAATTCAACGGTCTTGCTTTTTATAATAAGACATAAATAATGAGATCTCAACAACATAATTACTTATTTATTCGTCCGACATGGATTGACAAGAACCCACCCTATGATTATACGAAGTAATTTATTTTATCATCATAGATGATACGAAGTAGTTATATATATACACAACAATGATATATTTGTAATTGTAGACCCTAAATATTTATAAGTTTTGCTCTCCAAGACATTCATTAGCGGTCCACCTTTTACATGAGTAATATAAAAGATTATTAAAGAAAGGAATGATTCTGCAAGAATAAACTGACAATAATTTTACACAATACGAGATTAATTTTTTTTTACTGTATTTCTAAGTTGATGAAATACAGTATTTTGAAAACTAACCGTACTAGTCTCATCCGAATATAAGTAATCCCAAGCATATATTATAGTAATTTGGTACAAATTACAATGTCCCAGCTTGGCAAGTTAATAAGAGCCATACATTTAACTTCCATGGAGATCAACATGACACATAACATCTTAGCAATAATCAATTCATCTGAATTGAGAAATGGAAACACTTTGGATTGAAATTCGGATAGAAGCTTACAGGAAAAGAGACACCAATAGTATCGCTGACAAGTGATTTAGTCTTCTCGCAAACTCTACCAGATAACAATTCCACAAAATGGTTGAACAGTTTCTCTAGACGAATCGAATTGTAAGTTATATACAAATTGACAGAGAGATATTGAACTGTTGCTTTGAGAGAGGTCACACCAAAATCTCGAAGAGGGTGTAATCTAAGTTTCAACTTCTCTCGCTAACAAACGCATCAGATTTTTTTTATTAGGGGAGTTAGAGTTTTTATTTTTTTCTGGACGGATGTCACTCTCTGAAATTATGACTTGTGAGAATGTCATTCACCTTTCATATATGTGATTATGTTGCACAAGATGTCAGATTTGTCACTAAGATATTTTCCGATCAAAATGTAATATCTTGTCGTGTTACATTACTTAAAACAAAAATCAGATTGGAAAAATCTCCCAAGAAGAATAATCTACATTGAAGTCGTCGAAGATCCGCGACATTCAGTCAACCACATGTTGATGTGTTCTACAATCTGTTGTCTCACTTTATTTACAACATCTACTGAGCTACAATTATTTGATTTACCTGAAAAAACGAATAAAGTGTTGATGTCAATATATATCCTCTTTTTGACTTTTTTGAGACAAATCACACATGAGTCTATACCTTCAATGACCATTGGAGATTGAGGACATCCTCTTAGATCAGTTCCATGGCCACAGTTATGGCAATCCATGATGTAAGAAGGCACTGCCACATTTATTCTTTTAGAAAATTCATAAATTTGAGACAAAACCTAATACAAATTGATATCAAAAGTTATAAGAGACTTTACATTCAGGAAATGATGTCTGTATGGAAGCATGACGCCATGGATCTTGTGACCCATTTGTGAAGATGATTTTGGTTGCTGCAATTTCCAAAAATTATCACAAAATGCAAACACTTATAAAATGAGACTTGAAAAGGTTTAATCACACATACCCGCGATTTTATCGCCTCCATAGTACTGTGTTGTTGCATTAACTTTAGGGTAAACACCTTTTCCAAAAAGATTCGTGCATAAATCCAAATGGTACCTAAAAAAGTAGGCGAGATAATTAAAAAAAAATGGCACGATATATACAAAGGTTATAAAAATAGTGATTCAGGAATGTTACTCTATATTGATTTGTTGAGATCGAACACTATCATTTGCAGGTGCCACTTGGAAATATCCTAATTCTGTGCAAGCTTGGAACCACCATAACCGATATGCACTGTCTTTGGTAACTACAGTGTTTCTCAGATGTTTTCGGTTATATGTTCTAACGTGTAGACCCCAAAGTCTCATGCAATAGTCTCCAACATATTTAGAATATGTTTCCTACATTACAAAACACAATATAAAGGTTTTTAATACATTTTTTTTTTAACTTTCTAAAGTGATTTGCAGCTAGAAAGAAAAAACAAACAATGTGAGTTCAGTTACCATCAAATCTCTACCGTTCTTCTTTGCTTCAATAAGAGGGACACAAAGTTTATCTGGATTTCCATATTGAAACTGCAATATTTTGAACGGTAAGTATCATTGATCAAGACTAAAAGAACATGGAATTGAGAAAAAGAAAAAAATGATTATGGATAATCCTTACTGCCATAACCGCTGCATCTGCAGTAAAGTATAAGAAATCCGCATCAACATCAAGCTGCATAGTTCAAAAAATTGTTAGATTGAAGTGGGATCGATCTCTTTTTATTTAAAAAAAAACATAGCTAGATGAAATTCAAATTTAGAAAAAAAAAAAAAAAAAAAAAGAAGAGAGAGACCTCGGTGGCGTTGAAGAGGGCTTTCACAGCCTTTCTATTTACTTTAAGCCGTGATTCCAAGAGTTTATTAGTCTCTTGTAGAGCAACTTTGCATTCTTGACCAGCTGACTCACCTATCTACTCATAGTAAACAAAAGATCAAACCCGTCAATAAAAATTGCTATTTGAGAATGTAACACTTTAACTTTACACCATATTGTTTGGCCATATGAAGATGGGATCGTGTCTTAGGCCTCATTAGAAAATCTAGGGCCAAACTAGTCATCGGTACTAAATCCGAAACCTGAACCCGACAAAAAAACTCCAAACCAAATTTGATTCGAAATTTTAAAATACCCGAACGGGTCTTACATTTCAAAATCCACCCAAACCCGAATCTGATTCGAACCGAAAACCGAATAAATATCCGAAATAGCCGAAATATAGTTATATATATACAAATATTAATTATATTTAGATTTGATATAATTCAAATATCTAAAATTACAATTATAAACTTAGTCAATACTGTTCCCTTGGAGATTATTTGGGCTTTGGTCCAGACACACCCGGAAAAAAAAAAAAAAAAAAAAAAAAAAAATCTACTTTCTAGCCTTAAATAGTGCAAATTTTTTTTTTTTTTTTAATTTCTATTAACGCCGAAAAATAACAATAAAACAAGCTATGATTGATTGTGGTATACCTGCTGATCAAATTTAGAGAATTCGTAGATAGTACGAACAACTGCAGAACTAGCAAGACTTCCACACGTCAAATGCGGAAACTTAAGGCGGAACCATGCACTTAAAGCTCCCGAATAAGAAACCCCGAAGACGAACCAAGGATTCTCATTACCACCACTACTTCTATTCAACTTAACATTCAAAGTTTCCTGCATAAAATGAAACATCCTCTAATATAATGTATCCACCGCTTCTCTAGCATATGAGCAGGACCTGCCCGTGACATAAGCCACATAAGCAATGGTTTAGGGCCCAATATTTTTTTGGGTTATAAAGATTTAGTTTTTTTTTTTTTTTTCTACTACATAGATATGATCTTTGTACTTCAAAAAAAATCATATTTATTTTGAGCTATACAAGAAATATCATGAAATGAAAGCAAAGCAAGAAAGACTTGCCTGATAATATTGATGGAAATGAGCCAAATCTAAGAGGGCTTGTCTCGATGAAAGGTACTTCAGATTCTCCGTGGCTAATGAGTTAAAGGGATAGCTTTTTCCATAGTACCTATGTTCTAGTGAAATCACATTTGCTTCAAACTTCTTTGCTAATACCTGAATATATGTTAATGAAAACATCATCAATCTCTTTAGATTTTCACAAGAATTGAGTTAGTTTAAACTGAAATCTTACACTTATATAATCATTAAATATGCCGTTGCAAGGACCTTCACCGCATATTACCATAAATATAGGCCCATCTGGAGCACGGAAGTAGTCTGAAAATTCATAATATCGCTGCCTGAATTTGCGTTGATCCTGAGATAAACCAATTTAAAATCCAAGAATCAAATTAAACCTTAAATATTTACGTATAATATATCATATCAATGAATATGATAATCATTTGAAATGACACAAAAGTCAAAGAACAAAAGAACTCGGTGAAGAGATCGTTACATAAGGAGAGTGATGATCTAGCGTTTGATTAAACCAGAGCTCATTGGTAGTCAAGTAATAGCCGCTCTTGGAACCATCGTGAGACTTGCTATGAGGATGTAGTAAGGCATGAGACAATGTAGAATATGAAAAAATTGCTGTGAAAATGGTGGTGATCAGTATAAAGCTGAGGTACTCCGATGACATTTTACGACCACAAACTCATTTTCTTCCGCTCTCTTGAAAATCAGCGTAACAACAACCTCTTGTTCGGGACAAGAACATATCTTCGTTCTTTTTTCTTATTTGATGGTTTTTTATTATTTCAATTTTTTTTGCTTTTCTTTTTGCTTTGAAAATATTCTTTGTGTGGATTTTTTTTTTGTTTGTTAATAAAATTTTACATTACAGAGAAAAATAAAGCGTCAGCCGGGAAGAGTGGAAGACCACTTTTAAAAGAAGGAACGAAAATTAACGGCTACAGATCAATCTTGGATACAAAAGATGAAAAGATAGCTACGATCGAATATAATTAAGGAAAGTGAGATCCATTGGTTTCAAGTTTCAACACCAATTTGAACCCCAAAAAACCAAAAAAAAAAAAAACACACACACTCAAACTATTATGTTGTACATGAAGCATTTTTGGGTCTATATAGCTTTTTAGGCCCAACGTTGTCTCGAAGTTTAAGCCACATTTCAAGGTTTCAAAAAATTACATTAAAAGAGGCAGAAAATAAAAGCTATTGTTATTGTTTTTTATGTTAAAGGCATTCATTGGTCACGGCAATATTGTTTCGTATATTTTTAATCTATACTATATAAAAGTTAAAGCTATAGTGTTTTTAACGCGTCCACCTAGGATTTAAGAAACGCGATGCTATTGGTCCACGTCAATGTTTAACATAAATTTTCGAGGTAATTTAACAAAATCTAAAAAAAGAAAAAATCGATATCTGCCAAAAACTGAATAAGAAAAATCATGGTCAAAATAGGAAACAAAATTATAGAAATTACTCAAAATATTAAATTTAGTATATAAGACAAATTATGCCTTAATTTCTTATTAAGCAACATAATTAAAAAAAACACCACTCAAAATAATGAGTTTCCTTAATTTTTATTAGTGAATAATTAAAATAATATTTTGTTTTTCATAATTTTATATTTTCCTAATAATCAATATAGAAGTTATTTAATATGAAAATACTAAACAAAAGAAAAAACAAATATGTGCCTTTAAAATAAAGACAATTGATCGTATAATAGTTCTGAATCCTTATTAAATTTTATATAGTATATTGTATATAGATAAAAGAGAAAAAAAAAAGAATGAATAAACCTTAGAGAAAATCTCAGAAAAAATGAGGAAGAAGAAGAATGATAGAAACTCCAATGACAAAAAAGAAAAAAAATTATATGACAAATCCAAAAACGTTTAAGAAAGAAAGAGATAATAAATGTGTTAGAGAAATAACTAATGCTTAAGAAAAAGATCAATACCGGCAAAAAAGTAATAAAATATATTATGTACATGTCTATTTGTAGTTGAAACTTGAAAATGAAAAAAAATCAGTTATATTTTCAAACAGTTATGCTTGAATATAAACAGTTATGTACATGTCTATTTGTAGTTGAAAATGAAAAACAAAAAAAGAAAGAAAAATTTATAGAAAATTTTCAAAATAAATAAAAATTAAATGAAACATAATTTTTTTTTAGTATATTTGCTATTGTAAATTTTAAGAACTAAGCTAACGATATATATAAATGAAGAGAAAATCTCGCATATGTAAATAGTTTGAATTGGAAAATAAAAGGGAAACTAAATACAAATATGAAACAAAAATCATATGTGAATAAGTTTAGAATTTAAAAGAACAGAAAAAAGGAAAATAAAGTCAAAAGATGGCAAAAAAAATTCTATAAAATAGAAAACAAGAAGAAAAATAAAATATTGCAATATATTGAATGCAAAAAATATCATATACATACTTCATATGATAAAATTTAGGAAAGAGATTTGGTAAAGAAATATGAAAAAATCGTCAAAAATATGGCACAATATATATGCTCAAAATCATGTTTATAATTGGAAAAAGATCTTACTATATATATAAATATATATTACTATAGTTTTTCAAATTATGTAATTTTAAGTGCAATATTAAATTTAATTATACTTTGAAAATTTAAGGATTAAGTGACTTAAATTTATTTTAAAAAAATTAATATATATTATTATCTTCTCCTATATCAAAATAATATTTTTATAGATATTATAGATCATATATGATTTTTTCGAAAAATATACTAAAAGATCCACGCGTAGCGTGGATCCAAAACCTAGTTGTTTTAATATGTAAGTAAGTTTTATTACTTCTTTGTTGTTGATGTATCGTGGCATAAAGAGGATATCAAGTTGCTTCGTACCAAATACATTCTGATTAAGTTCTAGATAAAAAGATATGTATCATTCCATATACATAGTTATTTTTTATTACGGCATCTATATTTTTCTACTATTCTATATGATTCTAGAAGAACTGACGTTCGTTTTGGATTTTTCAAGAAAAATTAAACAAAAAGTAAACCCCTAAATTGAGTTGGTTGTGGTGGTATTGAGATGATTATAAATTTTATGATCTTTTTATTTCACTTGCAAAGAGTCACCCACACGTACACGACCATCTTTCAGCCAATGGAAAATTGTTATCCTTTTGTACGTATGTTATTTACAATTTTCCAATAATTAAATTATGCATCTATTGGAAATTGTTTTTTTCTCTAAGGGTTTACACTACTCATTCTGTTTCAATTTAATTTATTTGTAGTTTTAGAGTTTAAAGTTTTTGATTTATTTCAAGTGCTCTTTTGGTTTTCAATACAAATTTTTAGTAAAACTAGGTCTGTGATCCGCGCTACGCGCACGCGCGGATATGTTTATATCGATTGATTTGAAATATTTTTTGTGTTTTCTCAATTTATTAAGTAGTAAAAATAAAACTAAATTTAATTTAATTTAAATTAACGGAACATCAAGTATAATATTACGACGGATTGTATAATTTATTTTTTACTAATTTTAAACATATATTACGACGGGTTGTATAATATTTTCTTTTTACTAATTTTAAACATTTATGTTTTTTATTAATTTTTAGTATTATCTACATAATTTGTTTATAAAATTAATATATATATATATATATATATATATATATTAAGATTAATTTTAGTTTTAAATATATTATAATATCATGTAATTTTTTTATTTACTATGTCATATTATTTAAAAATTTGGTATGATCTTCTTAGTTAAAATACCAAATCAATACCAAAATTTTTTTTTGTGGAACTTTTCTATTACGTTGTCAATCTTTCTTTTTTTAATTATAAACAAAAAATTTCTTAAAGCTTTACGATTGTTTTTTTTTTCTTTTTTTTTAGTACTTTTCCTTTTTGTTAGTAATTGGAAGTTAAAACTCAGACTTTTCTATACTAACGACATTACCTTATTTTTCTATGTTGGCAATTGTAAATTTTACTTTTTTAAAAAAAATTTCCTTTACGTTGTCAATTTTTCTGGCAATTGTAAATTTTTTTTTTATTGTTTTGTAAATTATCCATTAAAATTTACAGTACTTATTTTTTCTATTTCAAAGCAGCAATGAGCAAAAAATTTAATAATTATTTATCATTTTGGGAGTAAATACGAATATGTTAATAATAAGTTATAGTAAATTTTATTAATGGTAAATTAATAGTAATTTATCATTATATTTTAAAATTGTTTTGGTGTATTTTTATTCTGTATTTGGGAGTAAATACGAATTTGTTATTCTTTCCTTATACAAATTGTACTGATTAATGAAATTAATTATTTTCGTAACTTAAAATCATTTTTTATTTTGTAGTAGAGTAGCTTTATTTCGTGTACTTATAATATGTATCTGGAAGAAATAAAAAATTATTTTTCTTTGACTTACACAAATTATGGTGAAGTTAATGCGTTAGTGGAAGTGTGCATCAACGTACAGTTATGTGGGAGCAGAAAGAAAGATTTCTTGATAAAACTATATCTCAAAAGCAATAAAAGTTTTAAAATCAAACAAGTAAGGTAAAAACTATTAAAGTATTAATTAAAAAATAGAAAAGCGATGAAAATTTTATGAGGTTGTGATGTAGTATTCAAAAGCAATAAAAGTTTTAAAACCAAACAACTAAGGTAAAAATTACTAAAATATTCATGGGAAAAACATTGAGGAGTGATGTGAATTTGATGAAGTCGGTGTTGTGTAGCATCCAACTTATTCTTTATGGAAACATTTTTCTTTGTGGTAATTGTCAAATGCGTTACTGTCGTCATATGATGTATCACTATGGACGACACCAAATGTCTCTGCTTCTTTGTTATCCACTTGATTTGTTCTTCTTTCATCCATTGCATCATGCCATTCAGAGTCAGAATCTAGTAGACCTCTAGCATAGCATGCTGATTTGAATTCTGGATATATTTTACCATTGAACGTTAGGATTTCGCTGAAACTTCTTGGTCCTTTTAGTTTATTGATTAAAATCCTTAGATAATATAACTCTTCTGCTATCGGATGAATGTTGACTATTCTTACTATTATTTTTCCCTTTCGTCGTTCAGTCTAGATTTTATTGTGATTGTTCCAAGTAAATCTTGTTGAAAATTCTAAATAAGTTAACTGTTGAGCCTCTTCAGTTTCCTGGTTTTTTTCCATCCAGACTGTGAACATTGTTCTCTCAATATCTTCCCTACGGAGCACTTGCTTGAGATCATCTGTAGCTCTATATGTAACGTGTTGTTGTCAAGGCATATGGATTAATGAGCTTTTGAACTGTAGGACCCTTTTCTATCATAATTGTTTCTTTATCAACTCATTTTGCAATGTATTTGAAAAAGTATTTAAGAATGGTTGAATCATTAAAAAAACACGCAAGGAAGTTGTTTGGGAGAAGAGGAAGAAGCTGAAGGTGACATAGTTCTTGTGTGAGATTTAAAGAATACCCGATAAAGTAAGTAAAATACCCGATAATCATATTTTAGAATATAGTAAGTTTCTCGTTTTTGTTTGTAGAATTTTTTTTTTTTTTATATTACAAATTCAAATTTTCTTAAAGCTTGATATATTAATTAAATTAATTTTTAATTAAAAACATACTAAAATGGCATAATTTTCTTATGCATATATTGACGATGATTTTTTTTTAAGTTTTTGGCAAATATTGATTTTTTTAATTGCAATTTTTTTTATTACAAACTCAAATTTTCTTAAGCTTGATTATTAATTAAAAACATAACTGGCATGATTTCTTTATATCTAGATTGACGATGATTTTTCTTTTAATTTTTTAGAAGAAATCAATTTTTTATCAACCCCTTTTGCAATGTATTTGAAAAGATATTTAAGAATGGTTGAATCATTAAAAACCACGCAAGGAAGTTGTTTGGGAGAAGAGGAAGAAGCTGAAGGTGACAAAGTTCTTGTGTAAGATTTAAAGAATACCCGATAAACTAAGTAAAATACCCGATAATCATATTTTAGAATATAGTAAGTTTCTCGCTTTTGTTTGTAGAATTTTTTTTTTATATTACAAATTCAAATTTTCTTAAAGCTTGATATATTAATTAAATTAATTTTTAATTAAAAACATATTAAAATGGCATGATTTTCTTATGCCTATATTGACGATGATTTTTCTTTTAAGTTTTTGGCAGATATTGATTTTTTTAATTGCAATTTTTTTGTTATTACAAAGATATATATTTTGACTCCTATGGTTATGATAGTATATATTCACTTATTTCATATTTTGACTCCTATTGTTATGATAGTATATATTCTCTTATTTCATATTAGTTGTCGTTTTAGAAGTTATAACTCGTTTCATATTATTTATGGTTTTATGTTTTCAACGTAAATATTTAGTAAAAAAATTAATTATTTTCTTAGTTTACGTAAAACAACAATGAACGACAACTAATATGAAACTGAAAGAATATTCATAAGCATGTTTATTATGATAGTTCATATGTCAAATTCCATTTTGGCTGAATCCCAAAAGTTATTGATCACTCTTTAATTTAGGTCTTAAAAGGGGGTTTTTAGTTTTTGTGAAATCGCTTAAAAATGTCAACAAACCAAAAGCAAATATGATTCTAAGAAAAAAAAAAAAAAAAAAAAAGCCAACTCACGGTGATTATATATATATACTCTTGTTCGTAAAGATTCTTGGTTGAAGATGAAAAAACTCCATAGATCTCGAATACCAGTTCAGACTTCAGTACGAAATCCATGATTACGAAAATGGAAACAAAAAAAATAATAAGTAGAAAGAAGTTAAAACAATCAATAGTCATCAATCACTCATTGACCTCTCCGGTTCCAACATTTTCTACCTTTTCCCCCACAACTTCTAAATAATTCTGTTATAGTTGTAAATATCAAATTTGTAAATCATGATTGTAATTTACATTAACTTCTAACTAATAGAATGTTAGTCATTTTTCTAAAGAGTTGTTATTTTTTCCCAAGAAATTCACAATCCACAATGGGTTATTAATGATTTGGACATGTTTGTTTTACTTGTCGCAGCGATCCGTGACTATAATCTGTGATATGTTCTGTGTTCGGTCGCTACAACATGTCACTTATGAAATTATTGATGGACGTAGGTCACATCGTCGTTTCTTACATAATGTATCGAAGCATGAAAAAAACGGGAACAAAGCAAGTTTGTAATAATAAAAAGTATATAGAAAGTTTAATATTTCGTGTAACTCATTAATTTCTTCTTGTTTCAGTTTAAGTGTTTAACATGATGCTATCAAAACGACAAAACCCATATGGTTTATACTAGTTGCAAATAAGACCTTACATAATGCTTGTACTTGGAGCTGTTTTATGATCCATCGATGACATGTTAAACTTTTTACCTCTCTTTCTTATATATTATTGCCATCTCTCTTATCATATATCATGATTAATCATCGTCTCTTTCTCTACACGATTTCATTTTCGCTTATTGATCTTTCTAATCATTTAATCACACAACAAATTTGGTGATATATGTCATCCGTGTGGGTGTATTGAATTTGATTACTATAGGAGCAAACCCTTGATTCTTAGAACCCCATTGATGAGAGAAAGAAATATAGCTAGACAAATTGTTAAATTATTAACCACAAAGAAATCACCGAAAGTGTATAGATGAAACTTACAAAAGACTTGAATTTTCATTTATGCCGAAAATAATTCCAGACAAGAAATTTGTTGAACGTAAAGTTTACAATAAATAAAAGTAAGAGCTATTTATTAAGTATTGTAGATTTCTCATATGCCTAAAAGAAAATTCCGGATTTTAAAAGATTTATGAACATTCATGTGCATTGGTGAGATATTTTAATATAAATTGGTTTATATGAATAAAAATTTTAAATATATTTTAGAAAATAAAACCAATCAATAATAAACAAATGTTAGATGAAGTTCTAATTTGAGAACCTCTTCTCACACTTCTTCTTTTTTTTTTTTTTTTTAATTGTTGCTAGAGACTCATGTTAGAAACTTCCACTAATTTTCCTCTTCAATAGAAGTATTCTTCTAAATAGGATAAGAAAATATGTTCAAACGTAATAGTTTCCATCCATGTGTGTATATAAAAGGTTTTTAGGAACATCTCACATCAAGTGGAAATGTGAAATGTAATTTTTTTCGTTTTCTGATTTCAATAACCAGAAAATTCGCATGTTGAAACCTGGATTTTTAAAATATTTAAGTCGGCAAAATGTAAGCAAAAAATGTGAAAATTTATCTGTTAGGAAGCTTGTATCTCACAGCTACAATGATATGATATATACACATATAATTGTTTTCTGTACAACGCATTATGTTAGTGGAGGACAATAAAAAGGAAAGAGTAAAACTCAAGATTAATTGTTGTATGATTATAAAAAGCTATACTTATTTAATATCCACATGTGACATGTATAATATGTTTTTGTTTTATCAATAGGCTATATGTATAATAATATTATTTTCAAAAAGGTTCTTTTATATTTTTATGGTCGTTTGTAAAACACGGTACTGTTCGTTTGGATCAAACTTTCAGAATTCTTCGGATAGTTGGATTTTTATTGGGAAGAAAACAGAAAATAAAACTTAAATTTTACCTAAAATAAATGATGAGTGAAAAAATATATTGAAATTTAGCATTAGTTTTAAAATTGACACGTATCACAATATGAATTAAACTGATTTGTTCTTTGTATATATTGCATAGACGATGCATCCAAAATGTAGCAAACTATTGAACTATGTGGGTTCAATTTGTATATATAAATAATAAGTCATATCAATGATTAAATATTAAAAGAGTTTGGAGGAAGGTCATTGTCATGAAGGTTTTAGGTGGGTCCTACTTAAGGATCTTCTTTTGCCGGTTACGCTAGAATAATTATTTACCCAAAAGTTCCTCTTTCTTCCAACACCGATATTAATCCCCTTTGTATTTGTATTTTTATTCTTCTTTGGGATCTTAATCATGTTAGATATGTCAAAAGAAAAATCATGTACATACATATATAATTATCGTGTTTTATATGAGTTTTATGAATTTTTTATATTTATCAAATTCATTATAAATATTAGAATTGACATATTAAGAAGAAGAAACTGAATCGAAAAAAAAAAATTCAATGTAATATATATAAAAGTATAATAAATATTTTATAAATTATATTAATATTAAAAAAGTACTGTAAACTATAAAAAATTAATATAGAAAAGGATAAATAATAATAAAGTATCCTCAAAATAACTGAAATATTGAAAAGATTTGTATAACCGTATAAAATTTTTTTTATATAATTAATATTTTACAGCATTTGGTGACAAAAAGAAAAGAAAATTGAGAGTGAATAATTAAAGAAAGACAACAACACGATCGTCTAAAGACAGCAATATACTCCACCTGTGGTTCTCCCATGATATTCCCCACTAAAAAAAAAAAAAACTGCTTCACACGAGCTTGTTAAATTACAGGTTTCGTTCTTCTCGAAAGGAAACTTCACAAAAGAAACTTGGGGCTGATTGGTTACGAACGGTAAGGATTTTAGATAGTTCTAAAGTCTTAACAGTTATTTTTTAACCAACCACACTTTGAAAACTTTATTTTTTTTTCACGTTTTAAAAGTTTAACTGCTTCTTCTTTTTTATTATTAGTGTAAATTTTTTAAAAGTTTCATAAATGAGGCTTATATAGCTGTAGAAAAAATATGAAGTTATAGATAAATGTTTTAAATTTTTTTTTTTTGTTTTTTAATTAGAAAGATCAATTCAAAATAAATAATAAGTTATAGTTAATTAATAACATGTAATACAACAAATAAACTTTGTTTCAAATATTTTTATTTTGTTGATATATATATATATATATATATATTGTTTTATATTTTTATTAAAAATAATATTTTACATACTAAATAAAATATCTGAAACAATTTCAGCAAATAAAAACCTTATAAATACAAATTTAACTTGTCCATTTTAAGACAAAAAAAAATCACAAACTATTTTCATCTACGTATTTTATCATTATAACTTGTAATGCTTTATATACACAATATAAAGTAAGTAACAAACCTCAATATTTAAAATAAAAATAAAAAATAAAATAACGAGTACAGTAAAACCTCTATAAATTAATATTGGTAGGACCGCATAATTTTATTAATTTATAGAGGTTATTAATTTATCTATAAATTAATAATTATTGATTTATAGAGAGTTTTTCCGAATTTAAAAAAAATATATATAAAAAAATATAAAAATGAAGAAAATACTTCGATGTGTTTTAATGCATTTACATATTAGAAAATAATAATTGCGTATATAATTTTTTTTAATAATTTTGATGCAATTTGAAAAAAATAATATCATATATTTTTTATATTTTAAGAAAAATAGAGATAAACTCCAACAAAATTACAAATTTACAAATAAAAAAAACAACATTAGAATCATATTTACTAAAAAATCTTATATATACAATAAATTTATATGATTATTAATTTATGTTATTAATGAGACCATATATTTATATAGAGATTTCAAAAAATTTATTATCTTATTATTTTATCAAAATGTGTCAGTTATTACACCGGTCCAACTCGAGACCGGAATAATTTATTAATTTAGAGAGGTTATTAATTTATCGAGTATTAATTTATAGAGGTTCTACTGTATTAATCAATCAAGAATCATTCAATAACATTGGAAAAAATTTGAAATATATATATTTTTAAAATCACACTTTGTACACCTTTTTGTTATCCATCAGATTTAAATAATAAACAAAGTTTTTACAGTCTCTACACTCAAAGTTCTTACAGCCAAAAGCATAAAGTAACAGTATATTCTAAAAGCTCTTACCAATCGGCCCCGTAATTTGATTTAGTTCTGCATAGGCTAATATAGCAGCACTGGTCTAGGGCAGTGATCGATTCTCCTCGAGCGCGAAACTCTCTATTTATTTTCATTTGCCCACTGGAGCATTCACGTGACTTCTCCGGGTCCCGAGATTAGTCGGATCTCATGGCTCGTTGACCCGAGAATCAACTAGGGAGTAAATGTCCCCACGATCTCATTCGGAGCTTATGGTGTCCGTTGAACTGGATCACCCGAGTTATTATAAAAAATATATATATATATATATAAAAGCAGCACTCAATGTTAATTAAAAGTATATTATATGGTTATAATCAGTTGGTTCAATCCATCGTTAATTTGAAACTCTTTGTCTTTGCAGATTGTAAACGTTGAAAAAATTTTAATTATTAATTATCTACTTAACAAAAAAATAAAATAATTTAAAAATAGAAGGAATAAATAAATAAAACTGGGGATGAAATTAAAAAAAAATTTGCCAAAAGAGAAAAAAAAACAATTAAAAGCTAGAGGAGAGAGTGAATCAAATGAATGGGGACATGAAGAAGGCCACGCGCAATGGAGCGGTCCACACGCTCTCTGCACCTTTATATTCACCAAATCGGATCGTTCTTCTCCTAATTCGTCATCTCTTCACATATATGTTCTCTCTTCTTTCTCCCATCCCATGTATGGATAATTAAGTTGTTCTCACCATTGATCTTCTTAATTAGTCTTTCCTTTTGTTTTCATCACTCCGTCGATATAGTTTCCTATTTAATTATTCTGCAGAAGATTTGTAAGGTAACCCTAACATATCACAAAGAGATTTCAAGAACATATTCATATATATATATATATATATATATATATATATATATATATATATATATCTTTTACTCAGACGCTTTTTTGTTTTTGTTGATGATGTGTGTTCTTTTGGACTTTGTGTGTGTGGGTCATTAATTTGTAACATATGTTATCATATACTGTTGTTTGGATTTATTTTTATTTTTTTCCTGGTTTTGTTGTTTAAGTTGAATCTGTTGCAAGAAAAAGAGATAAGTTTTCTGAAATTCACCACATAAATAATCTCTTATGTTTGAATAAACCGATTTTGCGTGTTCTTTGCGTGGAAAAGCTCTCTTTTGTATAATATAATTCTAGGGTTATCGCTTGGTATTTTAATGACTTAATAGTATAATAATTCTAGTTGTATTCTACTTATAAAAGACTTTTGATAAAAACGGCGTTTCTTGATGATCATTGCCTCCATTCAATACCACTGTGCAACAGGACAACATCATTAGTACTTCTCCATGTCCGTTTGTTCTGATATCATTTCCTTGATATCTTCAACTTAAAACCTAACTTTCATACTTGTGTATATATATATATATATATATATATATATTTAAATAACGTATGCAAGTTCTTGTTCATACACCACATGAGTCATGAGAGATATAAAATGGTAATCAAGTGGAAATTCACCACGAAATGAGCTTTATGATTGTATCTCATAGCATTTGTCAACTATCTATCGAGTACTCTATAAATGATAATAGTATTTATTCTAAAACTGTGATTATATAATTTTCTTCCAAAGTGATCTATAAATGATAATGGTGTGTCTTCATTGTGGTGTATAATTTTGTTGGTGTAGAAATAATGGAGCCAATGGAATCTTGTAGCGTTCCTCCGGGATTTAGGTTCCATCCGACGGACGAAGAGCTTGTTGGTTACTATCTAAGGAAGAAAATTGCATCGCAAAAGATCGATCTCGATGTCATTAGAGACATCGATCTCTATAGAATCGAACCATGGGATCTACAAGGTTATTTATAAAACATAGAGAGATACTTCAATTACTTTAATTATGTATTTTCACATATACTATTGTTATAAAACATGATCTTGATTATGAGCTTAAAGTTTCTATGTAACAGAGCGATGTCGGATCGGGTATGAGGAACAAAATGAATGGTACTTTTTTAGTCACAAGGACAAGAAATATCCAACGGGGACAAGGACTAACAGAGCGACCATGGCTGGATTTTGGAAAGCCACGGGAAGAGACAAAGCTGTTTACGACAAAACAAAACTAATTGGGATGAGGAAAACACTTGTGTTCTACAAAGGACGTGCTCCTAATGGCCAAAAATCCGATTGGATCATGCATGAGTACCGGCTAGAGTCAGATGAGAATGCACCGCCCCAGGTATCATATTATGATTTCACATAAAACATTTTCAATTTCATGGATCGGCCACATTAATCAAGATTGACCATGATAAATTGTTAAGTTTCATATCATTTTTACACCTCATTTTTCCAATGCCTCTTTTTATACAAACTTCCATGGGACTGGTATGTACTTCTGCTTTCTACTTTGATGGGGACAAGACACTTTTGTTTTAATTAGGGCTTCTTGTCTCTTGGGGTCCTTTGTGAGACACATGCTAACTTTTAGGTGAAAGTCTAACACTTTTATGACTGATGTAGAATAATACACATATTCAATCAGGCAAAGAAAAGAACAAAAAAATTAAAAAAGAAAGTAAAAGTATCTCCTAAACTCATATTAAATTTCAGTAGTCTCACGTCAATGTTTTATTGGATTTACATATTTGGTCACTGCAGAATTTACAGCTTTCCATTAACAATAAACGAAAAGGTTCAATCCCATTTCCTTTTTAAGTAGTAAAAGTGTAAAATCCGTCTCGTTTAAAACAATTATAAATTGTCCACTCACTTTTGTATTTTATTTTTGTAAGCTAAAATTTTTCTCTCTAGATACCTAATTCTCTATATATGTTTGTAAAATATAGTGTTTATGAATTTGCATTTGTGGGCTTGGTTTTCCAATAATATACTAAAGTCAATAAAGGTTCAAAGGAAAATGTAGTAGATTGCATGAGTATGTAGCTATACATATTACTAGCTTTCTTCCTTGTGGTCTCACCCTTTTTAAGCATGTCCTTATGAGTGTCTCACTAAAATGAAATTGCTTTCTTTCCTTCTTTTTGTTTGCATTGGCCTTTATGGATTATATGATTCTTTACCAATTGTTTGAAACATCAAGAAAAGCCAAAATAAGTAAACGTCATGTCTTCTTATGATCATGTGTGTGTATGTTTTATCACCAAAAACAAAAACAAATGATTATTTGTGTGTATGTATTGTAGGAAGAAGGGTGGGTGGTTTGTAGAGCATTCAAGAAAAGAGCAACAGGACAGTCCAAGAACAATATGGAAACTTGGAGCTCAAGTTACTTCTACGATGAAGTCGCCTCAAATGGAATGAACTCGGTTATGGACCCCATTGATTACATATCTAAGGAGCAACATAACATTTTTGGAAAAGGTTTGATGTGTAAGCAAGAACTAGAAGGAATGGTTGACGGTCTAAACTATATGCAATCGAATCAATTCATTCAGCTCCCACAACTCCAAAGCCCTTCTCTCCCGCTGATGAAAAGGCCATCGAGCTCGATGTCCATAACATCAATGGACAACAATTATAACTACAAAACCCCAATAGATGATGAAGAAAGCTTTGAGTCAATCATAAGCCTAGAGAACAGATCAAGAAAGAAGAAAAAGCAAGTAATGATGACGGGTGATTGGAGAGAATTAGACAAGTTTGTTGCTTCACAACTTATGAGCCAAGAAGAACATGAGACTTCAGGTTTCGCAGGCCTTCATTTAGATAATGAAGATAAAAACAACAATGGTGTGGAGATGGATTCGTCGATGTTCTTGAGCGAGAGAGAAGAAGAGGACAGCTTTATAAGTGAGTTCTTGAGTACAAACTCGGATTGTTATGATTTAGGGATTTGCGTATTTGATAATTGAATGAAACAATATAGATGGCGTGTGACATTTCTTGGTACGTTGCCTTACTAAATATGCAAATATCGACCGTAAGTCAGTAACTTATAATACATTAAAACATATGGATAGCTAGCCTACTATATAAATATATATTACCAAAATTAACGCGTTAGGGTTGCCAATGAGTGAGTATATAAATATAAATACTCCTTCCGTCTTAAAATATAAAACGTTTTGGTTTAAACATGCAGAAGTTATTTTTATTTTTAAAAATACTATTTAATATATAAACAAAAACAATTCAATTAATTATAAAAAATAGCAAACTATTATTGGTCACACAATATTTAATAAAATAAAAAGATACATAAAAATATGAGAACACATTATATTATAAAACAACACAAAATTTTTAAAACGTCTTATATAGTGAAATGGATGGAGTATATATATTACGTTACATATTATATTTGAGTTTGAGAGTGCCTAGGTTAGAGTTATTGTTACCTTATGAAGTAGGAATATTGAGGAACCATTGGCGTTAAATCTATAGTTATAGAGATGATTGAAGGGGTAATTAATTAAGTATTAGTAATTACTAATCAGGATAAGAAATAAATTTTTTTTTAAACAAAGAAAAAGGGAAAGTGGGGCCAAGAGATGTCGAGCGTGCGGTGTGCACAACGGGGTCCGTTGGGCATGCTTTGTCGTCCACAACAGATAATGAGACTTTGGGAGGAAGAGTCTTTCTTTATTTCAAAAAAAAAAAAAAAAAAAAAAAATGGTATTACAAAGGTGAGATAACAAAAAAAAATCTATTACAATGCAGGAGCACAAAAATGTTTTACATAGCCCCATTCGAGAGGGCTCATGCCGTTCTTTCAACGGAGTTAAATACTCAAGACATCAATAAAAAGAGTGGATTTTAAAAGTAATTCTAAAGAAAATAAATGCTAAAGAGTATATATATCCACTCCCAAAGATTTTTTTTCTTTTTTTCTTGGGACATCTCCCAAAGAGTATCATTTCATTATATTGTGGAGGATGATACTAAAAGAATAATGATCCTTGGTTGTAGACTAAAAGGTTGTAGTAAACTTGTAGTGCCAAATTGGATAGCAGCCAGCACTCGACCACAGTTACGGTTAAAATTTTTGTTTAACTTTAACTTTAACCATTTAATATACGGTTATAGTTAAAAAATAATTACGGTTATATACCGTTAAATATAATTCATATTTGATAATCATGATAAAAATTAATATTGTTAATTTTTTTGAAAAAAATGAGTTTAACTTTTATTGAAAAAGCCGGATATGATATTTTAACTAATATTTATTACTATAATCAAATATCTATAAATATTTTGTTTAATTTTAAAAACGATTATGGTTGTAATTTTACGATTAACCAACGATTTTTATGCGATTACAGTTAATTAACGATTATAGTTAATAATTTATAACTAATCATATCTAATATATTTTTATGGTTAATGGTTACGATTTTAACCATTTTATATGGTTATGGTTTGATTACGGTTGAAAACGACACCGACGGTTAGATTTTGGCTATACACACAACTAATAATATTAAGTCCATGTTGAGCCCACCAAAACAACAAATGTCTACTTAATACCCATCCAATATTCTTTTCAAGACATCTGTACGGGCTTAATATAATATCTAACTTGGGCCATTTCAAGAGTCTTGCGCCTTATCAATTCAATTCAACAAGTAAAAATGTATAGCTTCTTCCTACACTAGTTTCTTCCTCTCGCCTTTGTTTCTTTGATTCTTTCGACAAATTTTTAGCTCAATCCAACCAATATTACTGCGAATATATTACACCGTAGTCATACATCTGAAAACAGAGTCAACCATTAAACCCTAAAGAGACAACACCAAACCAGAAACAGAGTCAACCATATACAGAACACAAAAAAACCTAATTTATTCTTCATATTCACATAACAGTTTCTTCTTCCTCTCCTCCTCCTCCTCAGTGATCAAGCAGCAGAAGCTTTCATGGCCTTCCTCGAACCAGAAGATTTGATGGACTTAGGCTGTCTCGCCTTCTTCGTTTTCCTCTTCTTTTCTTGTTTGTTCACAGCCACAGTTTTCTTGGACCTTGTCGAAATAGACCTAGTCGTCTTCTTCTTCTCTTGCTGCCTCGTTGTTCTCGTAGTGGTGGTCTCTGAGAGCTTATAAGAAGCTCTGATCTTTACGAGCTTACCTTTAGCAACAGAGTTTTTAAGCTGTAGAGAAAGTATTTTACGGAAATTCTCCGGAAGTAAAGACTTGTGTTTCTCCTCTATCTTCTTGGCTATAGCGTAAGGGCTTGATCCGCTCTTCTCTTTCAGAGTCATCAAAGCCTCTTTTATCATCTTCATTAAAAACCACAAAGAATTAAGTTTAAAAAGAAATAATATTGTTAATGGTCAACAGATATACATTTAAAACCAAAAAAAAAAAAAACAGATATACATAAAAGAAAAACTCACCTGAAAATATGGAGGATGAGTGGCGGTTTTCGGTTTTTTCGGCTTTTTTGCCGCCGGAGTCTTCTTTACAGTCGGAGATTTGATCTTCTCGTCGGCCATTAGAGATGGAAATAAGATAAAACTTGCGAAAGCAGAGTGATTAGTGAAGATGATGATGCTTTTATTTGTGTCTCTATCTGTTAACCTTTTTGCGCTTGTTTTCTCTTTTTTTATAGTGCTGAGAAATGTATACGTGTCTTTTTCCTATTCGTTATTGATTTTGTAAGAGGATCACTTACGTGTGCGGTGATCAAGTCTTGATCGTACACGTGGCGTTTAACTAAAGGCTTGAATCTATGTGCTTTGCGAGAAACACACTCGCCGGCGTTTCGTGGATTGCGGTTTAGTTTTGAAGCTGTTTTGTGTGAAGAGTGTGTTTGTTTTCTGCGGTTTAGTTTTGTGTCTTTCCTCTCTTTCCACCGCATATTTTTTTATTTTAATCTGAGTTTTAGCTTATCATCAAATTTAAATGTTTATATATCAAAATAATTAATTCATAAATCAGGTATGGTGCTTTACACGTGACCTCACCAAAAAAAAATTAAAAATTGTAAAGAAAACCGATAGAAACTTAACAAAAAATAAATAATATCTTAGCAAATTATATATTTTTACTAAAACAAACCATTCACTCTTTATATTTGACCAAACTAAACTATTTTTTTTAATTAAATCTTGGATTTTTTTTTTGTGGCTAATAAAACAAGCCATCGGAGACATCGAAATCTTAAGGCTATCATTTTTCGTCTTCTACATCGAAATCGACGGTAACTTTTAAATTTTTTCTACTTCTTAAATCGTTGTTAGTTGTTTTGTACTGCTGATTAGTGAATTTGACTTCGAGATAAATTTGTAATGAGAAGTCTACAGTTAAGGGTTTAGAAATATTTGCATGTTCATTAAGGACCCGGTTCGTTTGGCGCTGGTCCCTGGCGCGACAGCGATTTGTAAACGGAGACAAACGCAAAGATAAATTTTAGGGAGGACATAATTAAATTTGTTTATAGAATTAGGGGTAGAATAGAAAATAACAAGAGGGACATCACATGCAATTTTTGGAATCTTTATAAGTTTTTATTTTTAATTTATGAGATTCTCACCCAATATATATATATAGTAAGATCAAATATGTAAAATCTATATATTTTTATATTTTGAAAAAAACTTTAACAAAATTTGATTTGGCATTATTTAATTCAATTTTATTTATTTAGTTTCATTTATATTATTAATTTAACATAAATTTAATTATTAGAACTTTATTTTTATTTTATTTTATTTTTTTATTTACCTAATTTGTTTTTTTTATTGGTTTTTCTCCAGGGTTTAGCATGACTCATCCACAGATTCATCAGAAGGATCCTCTCTTTGAAGATTGGATGGTGAAGCGGAAGCTAAGTCGCTCGAAAAATCACCTCCCTCTCTTTGAAGATTGGATGGTAAAGCGGAAGCGAAACCGCTCGAAAAAGCATATGAAGATAGAGTCGGATGTGCGTTTTGTTGGTTCTCCTCTGGGATTCAGCATGACCCAATCGCATATTCGTTGGCAATTGGATAATAATGTTGCTCCTCATCTCCCAATAATGAGAAGAAACAATGACGTGGAGCATCATCCGACGATACCCACTCATCGTGTGGTTCATGTCGTGCTGCATCGACCCAACGATGGTGGTGAGATCCCGATTCGACCTGCTCAGCAAGCAATTGTGTGTTCCGTGAAGTCACAACCACCTCATCTACGTGGAAGGCTCCCGGTCAACCGCGAATAAACTATGTTTGATATTTAGCTTCTTGTTCTTGAATGTTTTAATAGAGAAAATTATAAAAAAACTTTATTATGAAATCTAAAATATATAATAAAATTATAAAAAAAAAACTCATTAAAATTGTGTTATTAGTTATTACTTACCATGCTTTAACTGAGTCATTGTTTAGTAGTGAAAGAGTGTCTAAGATAATAAAACAAAAGGAAACTAATAGAGAGACCCTCTGTGGTTTCCGATTCCAATCTATGAGCCTCCCACCAGCTGCTAAGAGTGTTAATAATATCTGACATCCAAGCAAGCGCCAAAGTACCATGCAATATCTTGGGTTTTGCCATATTCGTGGATACTGTTATTATATTCTCTGCAAAGTTTTAAAGCTGTTCTTTACCTTTCTTTGTGCATTGAAATGTTTCACATTTTTCTTAACTTTTTGAATTTTATGGGAATTTTGAAAAAACTTAAAAGATTAATTGTCAAATGGCTCTAATCTAAAAGTTGGTAACAAAACCAAAAACATCCCACAAAAGAAACAGAAACTGAAATATGATACCAGTGGCAACAGGAATGTGTCAATGAAGAAATGAGATACAATAACTGGTTTTATCATATATGTTTGGGTTGTATCAAATTCGTAGACAGATTCAGAATCAAAACCACAAATAACAATAACCTTAGATTAAGCTCTCCTTATTCAATCGAAAGGAACAAGAAGGCTGGAACATTTGATACATTTTATTATATCAGATTCAGATCAGATCAAGCTGTTCTCTTTATGATGTGAGCTCCACTGTCTGTATCGACAATGTCGCTTATTTCTCCAACCTTGAGAGCATAAGTTGCTTCCTCAAATGGTTTCTGCATTTGACCTCTACCAAAGGGACCTGAACACAAATCATACAAATCAACATTAACACTTTCAGCATCATGACAACCAATTATAGATTCATCAACAAATAAAACTTTAGATATGTGATAATCTAAGTCCACATTAATATGCTTTACGTGTACCAAATATAGATTCAACAAGTACAAAACTTTACATTCTAAACATAGGTGATGATCTAAGTCGACACCGAGAACCAATTATAGATTCATCAAAATAGAAACTTTAGATAGGTGATGACGATCAAAGTCGACACTAGTAAGATTCACAAGCAATAATCATAGATTCATCAAGGACAAAACTTTAGATTCTAAACATAGGTGATGATCTAAGTCGACACGAGCACCAATTCTAGATTCATCAAAAAAAGAAACTTTAGATAGGTGATGATGATCAAAGTCGACACTAGTAAGATTTACAAGCACCAATCACAGATTCATCGAGGACAAAACTTTAGATTCTAAACATAGGTGATGATGATCTAAGTCGACACGAGCACCAATTATAGATTCATCAAAAAAAGAAACTTTAGATAGGTGATGATGATCTAAGTCCGACACGAGTAAGATTTACAAGCACCAATCATAGAGATTCATCAAGCACAAAACTTCAGATTCTAAACATCTGTGATGATCTAAGCAAACATCTGTGATGCTCAATTTCCTAAGTGAGACTCCAATGGAATCCAATTACATTGAAGAATTGAACAAAATTCAATTCTCCTTTCACCAAATCTCAATTTTGAACTCAGAATTGCTTCATTCTGCAAACATCACTTGAGACTATCGGATCTTAATTTCATTTCCCAGGATCAGACTCTAATTGCAATCATGAACTAGAGATTAAGGATAAGAACAAACCGAGATCGCCGCCGCGTTTAGCAGAGCTACAATCAGAAACGCGAGTCGCCACTTCTTCAAAGTTAGCCTTGCCGGAGACGATGTCTTCACGGATCGATTTAAGCTGTTCGACGGCGGCTTCTCTAGTAGTAGTCATAATGATCTTACCTTCTGGATCCTTCCACGATGCCTTCCTTCGTGAGCCTTGATGCTTAATTAGAATGTGTGATGCCTTAACTTGGTCCCTAGACGCCATCTTGCTCTTCTTCCGGTGATGCTTGTTGATGTGATGATCGTCTTTCTTCTTCTTCTCCGCCGTTCGATCTGTGGAGGAGACCGAATCTTTCTTACGTTTCCGATCTGAATCTATCTTCGGAGATTTGGGTAAAGTTCGTGCGGCTCTCTGTTTCGCCTCTACTATTTCTCTTTACCCTAATTATTGAAGTTTGCAAGTGTGAGACGCGTTTTTATATCACAGACACAAAATGAGATCTAATCTATATCCAATGTTATAAATAATTTTGAACTGAAAATATATATCCAATGTTATAAATAATTTTGAACTGAAAATATAAATATTACAAACTATTGTTTGAATAATATTTGTAATTATAATTTTTTGGTTATAATAGTAGAATGTTAAATTTATCTACCTATGCATAGGGTGAATATACTTGTTCTTAGTTTCTTAAATCTTAATGCTCTATGAATGTTATAAATTTATTTTTATTATGGTTTTCAACTATAAAATACTTTTTTTCCTTCATATGTTGAATAATCTATGTTTGTTTTTTTTTTTCACTTATAATCACAAAATATGGAAAACAAATATAAACTTTTTAAAAATATGGTTGATGTGATTATGCAGTATTCTATAAAAATAAGATCAAACAAAAATGAAAAGATGGTCGAAATGATATAAACTTTTGTTTAACCTGATATAAAATTCTATCAAATCTCAAAATATATGTCTTTTAGAAATTCAATTTGAATCTTTTAATATTATTTATAATTAAATTCAAATTAATTTATTGGGGACAACAAATTTTGTCATCAACAAGTTATATTAGGTATCATATTTTAAGTTTTTAACTAAATGCAATTGTCACAATCAATTGTGTGTTTAAATAAAGCATCCAAGAATTGTGGAAAAGTCATTTATGTAAGAACTCGTGAAAATCCTCCTCAAACTGAAATTTTGAGTTGAATCTAAATGAATCTGATTTCTGATTACAAGTACACAAAAAGTATATTCTATGTGAGAAATCTGAAAGAACCAATACAACACATTGAACAATCACCACTCAAGGGGCAAAGAGTAAGACATAAACACTGTTATGATAAGTATATGACCAATTCCTGGTCAAAAGAATGAACCAAAACTTACTTCTGAGATTAACACTCAAAAGCATTAGACTTATATATATATTAGATGTCTCTCAAGACAGGCCAACCTTTTCTAATGATCTCATTAACTCTAGAGTCGATCTGTTTCTGGATTCTAGGCGGGCAGAGCTGGGCTGCATAACCGTTTAGTTTTGTGGCTAGAGCTGATCTCTCGAGCTCTTCTTCTGCCATGTTTCCTATTAGCTGAATAAGAAACGGATGTTGTTTCAGCTCGAACTTCTGCATATACAAAGTCCGAGAACAATCGTTGATTCTCTATGTAATTGGATTAACAGCTAACAAGCCGTGATAAGAAATGGAAGATGTAAAGAGACACTTAAAGTTGAACCTGATGGTCAGGCTCTGCGCGATAAAACGTTGCTAGCTTTTGAATTTGAGTAGTCACGATACTGCTTCTTGATTTAAGTTGTTCCCTTTCTTTGCTAGTAGATGCCACTCTCAACTCTTCAGTAGAATTAGTGAAAACACAGGATCTGTTCAAAATGATTCGGATGTTTTAGTTTAAGGCCAAACAAACAAAAGATGAGATAAATCTATGGAGCTAGATTTACTTCCTCCTTTACCTGTATTGATTACCAACATCAGGACCTTGTCCAAACACTTGTCTAGAATCATGACTTGACCAGAACACATCTAAGAGCTGACGATAACCAATTATCTTTGGATCATATTCAACCTGAACACAGTCACAGAACAAGAACAACACAAACCTAGAGGATCAGAAAACTAAAATCCAGCTCATAAAACACACAAGGATTGATTTTGCATCAGAGCAAATGAACAAAGGCAATTTAGGTTAACCTCAACTACCACATATACACCAAGATGACACATTACCAAAACTCGCAAAAACAAGCTAATCAGCTACAGAATTTGGATATGTATATCACAAATTTGATGATCCGAACAAGATATATACAGTACAGCAAATCACAATGGAACAACATAGGCACAACAATATCAAAGATAAAGCTCAATTCATAACAGAGTAAGAGCAACACAAACCTAGAGGATCAGAAAACTAAAAAAAAACAAGCTCCTGAACAAAGAAAATTTAGGTTTAACTTCAATCACATATACACTAAGATCATACATTACCAAAACTCAAGCAAAAACAAGCTAATCAGATTCTCAACACAAATTTGTTCGATCCAAACGAAATACAATCACTAGAGCAAATCAAAATCGAACAATACACAAACCTGTACAGACTCAGCGTGATCGCCCAAGTTTCTATACTCCGGATTCGGCTTCGTTCCGCCGGCGTAACCAGCTGTTGTTCGTACGACGCCATTGATACAACCGAACGCGGCCTCCGATCTCCAGAAGCTTCCCAGAGCGAAAACCGCCGATTTTAAAGGACGATCGGGAGAATCAACGATAGTATCCGAGATCTGATTTGAAATCCTGATGCATAAAGCTTTGTCGAGCAGAGAGATGAACAAGAAGATGAAGATGAGATTCACATAAGGAATGATGAAACGGTTTCTCTTCTCTGATAAAGCCATTACAGATTCCGTCTAGCCGCTCCGAGCCAGGGAACGAATCTCCCACATGAACCTTTGTTGAGTCTCTCACACTTCATGGCTCCACCTCCATTAACTCGTCAGCAACGCACGCACGTCTTCTAGTTCCTCTGACTCATTCAGAAGGTTTGGTGTATGATTCGGTTTGGTTGTCCGGTATAATCAAACCAAACTCGAAGCATATCAAAACTGAAATGTAACAAATTTGCAAAATCAAAGCTAAGCAATCAAAATGGACATAATATTAAAATTTTTATAAACTCAAACCGTTACATTTACCGTCCTATATTAAATGGTGTATAGTTTGGAATTTGGATAATACTTTAAAGAATTAATTAAAACAAATTTCGGTTTTTCTATTGTACTGTTCAAAGTTCGGATTTTGCCATTCAATCTTGATAAAATGACATTTTTGCCTTGATTATGTTAAAGTTCATTTTTGGTCTAAATGTTTTCGTAGACAAATTCATGTAATATTTTTTGTCCACATTTGATAATAATTGGAAAATTAAAATATTTTGTTTGGGTTATATATTTCTAATTTATAGTTTACTTTTTTTTATGTTTAGATAGTTAAGACACAATGTTTGGGTTCCCAATTTATAATTTCGGGTTTAGTTTTAAGTTTGAGTTATATATTTATAATTTAGAGTTTTGTTTAGGAGTTGGGTTTTATATTTATAATTTAGAGTTTCGTTTTAGGTTTGAGTTCTCTATTTTATAATTTAGAGTTTAGTTTTCATAGTTGGATAGAGTTTAATTCTAATGGTAGACAAACTTTGCATAAAACAACATATCCATATATTTTCGTGTACTAAATTCTTCTTTCATCATAAGCTAAAATTGTCATGAATCATCACAGAAAAAGGGCAAAATTTGAAGATTTATAAAATCTCGGAGGAAAATATGAAATATCTGTACTTTTAAATACCCAATCAAATAAAACCCATTAAACTAAAATTTTTTTTTTTTTTTTTTAAAGAAGGTAATTAAGGTAATTCACTAAAGATTTCAGTTGTGCTAGAATCACGTATTTTCGTATGGACAATGGTAAACTCAACATAAACTCATAATTAAACCCAGATGAGAAATACATCTAGCAATATCTATCCTAAAGAGATCTTAGCAAACTGAGAAAATCATTGTGTAATTAAACAAGATTCAGCAAGAGAACAAAATTAAAAAAAGCTCAACAATTATCAAATATTTTTGTGATGGAATTTGCAACGCATAATCTATTAGAGAGAGGAGAAATAAAAATCTTTAAGAACAAAGGTTGAAAAGGAAACACAAGCAACAAAACTGCAAAACATAGAGAAAAAGGGAAACTAAGCAGCAGCTTTGACCTCTGAGACGACTAGTCCAACTTGCAGCAATAAGACCCTCCTCCATGAGGATGGTCCATTGGGTTCATAGCCACACCACGAACCTTAGACCACACGGTACTTGTTACCTGCCTTGAGCATCGGCTTCTTAGTTCTTCCTTCCTCCACCAGCAATTTGACCAATCATCACATCACTTGTGACAATCTTCTTTGAACCAGATGACAACTTAATCCTGTCAAAACGTGTTTTTCAATTTGTCATTATGAAATTTAAGAAACACGAATGTAGGAAAATATATTATTGTTTACACTATATAGCAGACTAATCTTGAGAACAAAAGCAATTACTAGATTTCATCAACTCTATAATAACTGGATTAACATATAACTGGATGAACAGAAGCTATTTGTTGAAATTGTGTGTAGTAGTCAGAATACTTGCTTCTTGATTTATTTGCTCCCTTTCTTTTCTTTACTAGAACTAGTGAAAATACAGGATCCGTTCAAAAAGATTTAGGCCAAGGATTAAATCACTTAAAGATACCAAATAGCTAGTAAAATGGAGATATTACTGCCTCTCTACCTGTATTGATTACAAGCTAATCCAGCTACAATAATCTGGATATGTATAATATCAAGCATCCTCCAAACCTAGAGGATCATAAACTAAAAACCAGATTACAATAAAATTTAGGAAAAAAAGAGGTAATTATGATTACCTCATATCGCCAACACAAAGGCATGATTCTCCGTGCCAGACTCCCCAACCGTGAACCTTCACTTCAAGGAAGATCCCGGGACCAGATGGCTGAACTCATCTTGGTCGTTCAACCTCCACTTAGAGTGGCTGAACTCATCTTTGGTCGGACCACCAGATGTATGAGTAATATTATGAGAAGCGAAACAAATATCCTTCTCTATTTTCGGGGGTACCAATTAAGATATGCTCTCGCATAGCCTCGAACCCTGGTGCAACTCAAATATATCATGCTGAATCACTACCATCTTTACTGGGCGAGAATTGGTGTCATAAGCTCTATTTGTTTAATACTTAACCCTTTAAACATCCGGTTTAGTTTTATTTTATATAACACTCGGTTTTGTTTTATTCAAGAACCGTATATATAAGTATCAGATCAAAAATTACATCTTCCGGTATATCGAGATCTTGCTTGGACGTTCGGGTTTTCGGATCTTCTGGTTTAAAAGTTTAAGTCTCATTCGCATATTTATAATTTTTGGTTTAGATCCAGTTCAGTTTCATCTGGGTTTAGATCGGATTCAGGTACCCAAAATATTAAAAAAACAATTAAAAAGTCAGTAAAATTTGACAAAATTTTGATTAAATTTAAATATAATTTAGTTTATATTTCACAAATACAGTACTATTAAAAGCTTTAGAATATTTCGTTTATTTTAGATATTTTGGTTTAAAATTAATCAATATTTTTGTATTTAAAATTTAATTTTGGTAATTAGATAATATTAAATGTAAATATAACTAATATTTTTGGATATATAATTTTACTTGACGTACCCGATCAGTTCGGGTCAGATCTTCGGAAACAGAAATATAAGACCCATTGAGATTTTTCAAAAATCGGAATAGGTTAGAATCGAGTATTTTCGGATTGGATCTTCGGATCGAGTTATGTTTGCCAAGGATTAGAGATCTTAGCAAACAGAGAACAAAACATAAAAAAGCAAAACGATAATCAAATTATTTGTTCTTTCAATGCATAAGCTATTATAGAGACAAGAGAAGAGATTATCATAAAAATCTTTAGGATTTAAGAACAAAGGTTCAAAAGGAAACACAAGCAACAAAACTGCAAACATAGAGAAAAAAAAGGGAAACCAAGTTTTATGTTTAACAAACTCTAATCAGCCTTAGCAGCTGAAGCAGCAGCTTGACCTCTGAGACGACCAGTCCTCCTTGCAGCAATAAGACCAACCTTCTGTCCAGGTGGTGCATCACGCCTAACGGTACTGGCGTGACCAATGTGCTGATGGTTACCTCCTCCGTGAGGATGCTCAACTGGGTTCATAGCCACACCACGAACCTTAGGCCATGAGTTCCTCTTCACACGGTACTTGTGGTACGCGTTACCTGCCTTGAGCATCGGCTTCTCAGTTCTTCCTCCACCAGCAACTTGACCGATCATAGCCCTGCATCCACTTGGGACAATCTTCTTCGAACCAGACGGCAACTTAATCCTGTCAAAACATATAATCAATTTGTCATTGTGAAATCAAGAAACAAATGAACCAAAACATAATCTCTTTAAAGGTAAAAGAACAAATGTTACTCACAAAAATCCAATTTTAACCAAGTTTTAAGCATTATCTAGATTACAAGAACTATCCCACTGGTAAAATAAATTATAGCTAAGCATTAATAATAAACCAAATTATCAAATAACTGCATCATAATCTCAAACAAACCATCAACAGATCTGAAAATGTTACAAGCATAAGCGAATCAAAATCTACACTAAACAATCAACATATCTGAAAATGATATAAGCATTTCTAAATGACGAAACTAATCCATTAAGCGCATCATAATCAACACTAAACAATGATATATATAAGCATCTGCATCTCATGAATTTTCTAACTGTTATATACATATGAAAATGATATAAGCATTTCTAAATGAATAAACTATACATTAAACGCATCATAATCAATTCTAAACAATAAACAAAATCTGAAAATGATATATAAACATCTCATGAATTTTCTTCAACCAATCAATCAACTAATCAAATCATAAAAATGTGAATAATCAATTAAAATATTGGATTACTGAAACAAACCTAGTGGTGTCGTTGTCAGGGTTGTGAGCGATAACGATAGCGTAATCGCCGGAAGCTCTAGCGAGGACACCACGGTCACCGACGTGGTGCTCAACGTTGCAGACAACAGCTCCTTCAGGGATAGATCTAAGCGGGAGAACATTTCCGACGACGAGAGTGGCTTTCTTACCGCAGTAAATGAACTGGCCGGTGTACATACCTTCGGAGGCGACGAAGAGCTCCTTCTGCTTCTTGAAACGGAAAGGATGACGGAAAGTGACGCGAGCTAACGGCGCACCACGTCCAGGATCGTGGATGATCTCCGTCACCACTCCCTTGAGGTATCCATTTCTCTCGCCGAAATCGAGGCTACGGAACTTAGCCGGACCTTTGCGGTGGTGAGTGTGGGATTTGAAGACGGAACCCGCACCCTTACGTTGAGCTCTGATGACACGACCCATGGATGATGATGCTCTCGGCGGCGAGAAGATTACAATTAGGGTTTTGAGATCCAACTCGATAGTGAGAAAATTCGCCCTTTTATTGTGTGCACAAGTGAAGTCATTCAACCCTAATGGGTTTGAACGGATCTCTACTTCAATATTGGCTAGAAGAATCCAGGCCCATAAAAAGCCCAAAAAAAAAAAGGGTCATGAATCTTCAAACCCATTTGAAACTGAACGTGTAATTTGCTGTTCCTTCTTATATTCGGTTTGTTTCAATTCGGATCAGGATCAGATCGGTTTAACCGGCGTTTAAATTAATTTACACAAACCTAATTAAATTAGAAATGTCATAGTAAATCCATATATTCTCGATCAATTTTGGAACCAAATAAAAAAACAACAAAAAATCTGCATAAATCCATATCTTCTTAAACTTATTTGGAACTTTAGAGAAATTATTATTAAGCTGAATGTAGATGAATACTATAAACCAGGGGCGGATGTAGTCTTTGTAAGAGGAGGGCAACTGCCCCGGTTAAAATTTTTAAATTGCATGTAAATTCTATATATTTTCAATATTGTCCTCCTTATTATTTTTCATTCTAACCTGAATTTCTTAAGCAATTTTAATTTTGCCCCCTATAACATTTATCTCTAGATCCGCCCCTTCTATAAACAATATGTGTCTCATGATACTTTGAACTATATGAGAAGATATGACAAATATAGGTTGATAAAAAAAATATAATGATGTTATGAAACCGGATATAATTATGAAACAATATAATTCATTAATGATATATCCACTTGCATTTTTTTTTTATCCTCTAGTGATGTCAACAATATATAACATATTTAATGCAAAAAATTCCCCAAAAATAACAATAAATAATTGTTTGAAGAACACATAATATGGGCAAGCTAGCTTCTGAGCAGACAAATGCATGCAATTTTTTCATTTATATATATATTTGGTCTCGTGAATATGGTATGGCAATGTATGTACATCCAGAAATATGATAGTAATGTGCCTACGTTAGTTCGTTGAACTAAATCAATGAACATTTTATAATATACAAAAAAAAATAGTGGAAAATGTGAAAGACTCATAAGTAACCGTTTATTCAAAATTAAGTGTTTATACCTTGACATCTTGTATCTATTGAATCCGATATGTTACATCTTTAGATATGATCATATGAATGAAGGACATTGCATTATGATACCATTTTACTTTGATATGACACCTTTTCATATGAATCCAATCTATGCACCATGTTTTTAAATACACATTTTTCTAGGAAGAAAACACACTGGGACATCAAACTTAATTACTCTATATAATACGGGACATTTATTTCAAAAAAAAATGTAACTTAAGTAACGACCATAAATACGCATAGATACAAATATGTGGAAGAGACTGGGTTTAGTAGGACCTTATTGATCCATAAAAAATCACTCATTTATTGGTATACATCTACAAAACTTTTGAAATACCAATTTTCTCTATAACAAAAAAAAAAAACTCAAAAAAAAAAAAAAAAAAATCACTTTGCTAGAAGGCAAGAAGTAAAAGAAAATGAGACAAATACGTTTAATTGACACTCCGACAAATAAATTATGGGAGAATTCTTAAAAAGTCACTATGTAAATGAGAGATTCGAAAAAAACCACTTTGTACAGTTAAAATGGAACAGTTGTGAGAATATCTACTGTGCATGACAATTTTAACCCCGGAAGCCAAGTAAGATTTGTTCATCAGAAACGTGTGTGAGACACAGATGAGCAGATGACGTCATCCGCTTTTGGGGAAAAGGTGAACAGTGAGCACGAAACTGATGGTTAATTTGTGGACAAAAATTCTTGCTGATGGAATGTAAAGTATAATTTAAAATAATATACAATATGAATCAGTTGAGGTATTTAAGCGACTCAAATATGAAAATTGGTAAATCATAATTCAAGTCCGAGTTTAATACGCATGGACAAAGTTAAGACAACATTAAGTCTACAAATTAAAGTCCAAGTAAAAATAAAAATCATTTCTAACAAACCATAAGCATGAAACATATATTGAAGCTTTGAGTAGGAGTTAACCACACCATTAATTAGTTGGATTTCTATCAATTGCAGAAAATCTTTTTGGAAATGGTTGCTCATTCATGTGCTTGTCTGTTAATATTCAAACACACACAATCCATAGTAGATCAATATAGCATAAGAAATAATAATAAGATGAATACAAATAAAGTGATGAGACATACCTTCACTCGATGACAACGATTTTGAATCACTATGTCCACCTTCTTCATAACCAACGCTCTCATCATCATCTCCACTAACATGACCATTAGCAGAAGAAGAAGTATTAGGTAGTGGTAACTAACGATTACCATCAACTGAAGAATCATCTGCAGCATCAGCAGGAACTACATTAAAGGAATTAAGGTGGTGCCGGCAAAAAAAAAAGGAATTAAGGTGGGATAATTAGGGACAAATATATACCCTAAGTAGTGCAGTGGGAACCCAAACACCCGGATCGAAAGAGTTATGAAAAAACGAGAAATATATACCCTAAGTATAGCAGTGGGAACCCAAGCACCAGGATCGAAAGAGTAAAAACAAAGTGAGAGATAAGAAGTAGAATACATGTAGAATATGAGCCAAAAAAATGGAGAAACAATAGATATAAAGTTGTACATTTCAACAACAATGAACAAACTTGTAAGCTATAAATGCATAAGAGAAGTAACTGACAAACTAGAACATTATCACCCTAACACAAGAAGATAGAAGAGTATAACTGTTGATTCCTGATTCAAATCGTCTTCTATATTCTCTAATCCAGACCTCGAAGAAGAGACACTAGGCGTTCTCTTCTCTGCCTCATGTTCTTCTAACTCCTTTCCTACCTTACCTTGATATAATCCTCGTCCCTTCTTAAACGGTGAACATTCTACAACTGCAAAAAATATGTATAAAGCTCAAACTAATCTTTACTAAATTCCAAAAGAGACTTTCATATGAAACATATTAAAATTTTCAAGCTAAAATCTTATTAAGAAACCTAGTGGATACAAGTAGAGAAACCATAAAGAGATTTTTTCACACAAATGTTATAAAACAAGAACAAAACTAAATATCATCCACTAAAGTAATTTACACATGATACTGTCTCATTCATTAGTTGTTTTACAGTCGTATTGGATTCACCTAAAAAGGCGTGAAATTTATAGAAGTAAAGGGTAAATAAAGCTTACAGAAATTTCATAGAAGCCGGTTCAATGCTCTGTTAGCCATTGATGTGCTGAGAAATGGATTGTCCGACCAAAAAATAAACCTTTTCAGGAAAAAGGATCCTTTCAGAGCCGAAAACGGAAGAAAAAAAAAAGCTTTTGGAAAGAGAAGCTTGGAAGAAACGGCGGAGCATAGCAGCTTATGGGTGCATGTCTGAAACCATCCCCTGTCAACCTGCTTTACAATCCACAAAACAAAGAACTCAAAAAAACTGCAATAATTTTACATTAAAAACAAGACCCACAATTGAAATCATAATTTTTGAGGAAAATCCAATAAATATATAACACTAAAATTAATAAATAAAACATCCGAAATTTAGAAAATCTAAGCTCTAGAAACTCAAAAAATCGCTCAATTTTACAAACCACCCAAATTGGTTATATGAACAGAGATTTAAAAATAAAACCCTAAAATACCTGAAAGAGAGCTATATTTAAATCATCTAAGGTTTTGGTTTCTGACTTCTCTAACGTTGCCGTTGCGAGAGAAGCTAGTCGATTTTGCACAACCGGAGCTCATGCTGACAGAAGAAACAACAACCATGGAATTTGATGGTGGTGAGCGGTGGAGATTAGATTTGTCTCCTCATCGGTTTTAGAACAGAAACCTCAACAAAAGCGTTATCACAGCGTGTGTGAGAAGAGAAAACAACAGGGTATTTAGGTCTTTTCACTGAGGAAGAAATGACTTTTTTCGAGTGGCCTATACCAATGTGGCAAATTCCGAATGTCATCACGTAATTGGTGCCTTTTTGATAAATAACTCATAAATTATTGATGTAGCAAATTTTTTTTGTTTTACGACGCATAATATTTATTTTGTTTTTGCTTTTTAAGTTCGAAGCCAAGGTTCGTATTCTTCCTTTTGCCAGGACCAACTTTAAAAGCATTTTTTAGCCCAAAAAAAAAACTTTAAAAGTATTTTATAGATTAATCATTTTGAGAAAATCATTAACGGATCCCGAAAAACACCTAAGCTACATACACTTTGGTGATTCATAATATTTTCATATTGTAACTTTTGTAGTTAGTAAAAGAATTATTAAAATAAAGGATAGTAATTAAGTGATATTTCTATCATTATTTTTGACAAATGACCTTGAACAAAATCATATGTCTTTGTATTTTTAACTCACTTTTCTAAATAGAATACATAAAGTTGTTTATACAGTAGTATATCAATTCGTAAAAAGGGTTAGAACTTGAATTATGAATTGTTGTAGCATTTACGTACGTAAACAATACTATAATATATAAATTAATTTCTTGATTGATCATAACTAATTAATTTGTAGATCGTTAACTAGCTAATCCTCTCAATATCATCGGTCAACCTTTTACGTTGACTTGAGGGAAAAAGTTTCCCCAACCCACCCAACTATTACAAGATAACTAATATTTTATGTCCCAAAAAAAAAAAAAAAAAAAAAAAAAAAAAAAAAACCAAACGGGTTGATGCCAAACATGAAGCTTGTTTAGCCACTTTCTTCCGTCTTGATCAGAAAGCCGTACAAAATGCTTCTTTGTTTCTTGTCTTTCGATTAACTGATTCTTCTTAAGGAATAATCATCTTGTCTTCGGTTGAGTTTTATCTAAACATGGAGATTAGAGACCTGAAAAAGACTTCATCACAAGGAATGGTTAGACCCATATCATGGTCAAATCCAAACTCTTCTTCGGCTAGTCGGAGCAACGTTTGAAACTCGGAGTGATCGAGCCACGAGATGGGAACGATGTATCGACTTCGGTTCAGTCCAACGTAAACCGGAAAATGACCTTTTGGCACATCTTGAGGAAGACCATCTTCTTGATTATAATAGCAACCATTCACGTTCTTCTTCCCTAGACTCGAACATCTCTTTAGCATTTGCTTAATAGATGCTGCTTGAGATGATGTCGCTTTGCTCGATCTCTTTATTGCCATTTTTTTGTTGTTGTTGTTGTTGAGGAATTTAGTTTTTGTTTCAAGAATGTTGTGGAGATAAGAGGTACGATGGAGAAGTATTTATATGGACATGACTTTGGAAGACTAATAAATTTATAGATAAAGTAGTCATAGATACAGTATTTTACTATACATTTTTATAATTTGGTTTGTATATTAATTATTAAAGATTATAAATTATGACGTTGACCAAATAGTGACTATATTATATGTATTATTAAAAATGGTATGTTAGTAAATGTATAGATATATATGGATAAGAATAACTATCAAATTATGCCGACAAAAATTATCAAACGATAAAATTAAAATTAATAGCATTCCGTTTACGTTAATCGATTTAATATTAAATAAAACAGTAAAATACAATTTTTGTTTTAAAATATAAATCTCTTTTAGGTCTATATAAATTAATTAAAATGATAATATAGACACAAACACTATACTTTTACAATTTGGTTTTGTTTATAGATCATCATCACAAGGTTGATTATTTATGACGTTGACAAAATTAGTCAATAGACTATATGTATATACTATATTATTGTACACAAAATCAACGACTAACCATTACAAACACATCGAGTCATAGTTTCACTATGAATACAACGTTTTAAAGAAATTAAAAGAACATATAGTATAAAAGAACATATATAATATATTTCTAAAAACTAAACCAATTAAATTCATCCGGTAAATCTGGATCTTTGTATCTAAGAAATGCATGGGATCATAAACCTAGTTTATTAGAACATATAAAGCCAAATTTTATGTTTTGATTCATATTAGGACACCTAGATTCTTTGTTCTTGTGAAAGCAAGATCATGTGGGATGTAGGAGACGAGGGCAAACAAACATTGTAGACAGAGCCAACAAGGACGAGAGATATACAATTAAAACCATGAAAGAATGTATACAAAAAAAAATTGGGTAGGGACTATAACATTGCCCTACAATGTCTCCCTTTTGCCTTTACATACTTGGACACAATTTTACAAAACAAACGTCCATTTTCTTCTCTTACCTTTAATATATCATATAAATGAGACCATGGCCCGTTTTTACATATATATATATATATGTGTATGTGTATGTATACATGTACATAGATTACGGACGAAGTAAAAGAGATTTGTAAGTTGTAACATAAGTACGTACTTATTGTCTTTATTTTGCATACGTATACACGTGTATAATCTTACAATTGGACATTATTGAAACATACATAAATGCCCATTTCCCTTAACAAAAAACATAGAGGTACATGTTGTTTTCCTTCTAGATATTATCAAAAAATACAATGTCTTCTAGATCTAAGACAAAACTAATCTTTAAAGTTACCATTTAAAATTTTTGCAATAATTACCAAATATGTGCATTCATTAGATAGATAAATATGAAGAAACAACTGTTTTGACTGAAAAAAATCACTTACAAAACCCCATTTTATGAGTTATATAGCATAATTGAGTAAGACCTCAGAATCTATACATATTCTGAATTACTCTTACGATGATAATCAATCGTTTATCAAATTTCGTTTTGTTTTTAATATAAATCTCATATATAATAACATAATGATTAAGGATTTTTGTCCCCATGTGAGAATTAGAACATTAATGCTTTAGGCTAGAACCTAATCTTTTGTTTTGTTATGAAGCCATCCTCGAAGTCGATGCCTTGTGTTCACGTACTTCTTTGCCGTCCTAATGATCTTTTTTTTTTATATATAAATCAACTTCTTCTTTTTTTTTCCGTTTCTTTTTTATCTTTTTAACGGATCATTACTAATTTACTAGTAGTATAAACGTTTATATATAAGTATAATTTGGCCATGGTAATTCATATTCTTTTGCATATTTAGAAGGTTTATATTTTAAAAAATAATTATACTATTTATGATAAACGTGTTATCAATCTACTACTAAGTCAGCAATTTAAAATTATTTATTGAAAACATTAAAGTTTTCATCTTTTCACGATGTTGCTGATCAAATATGGTTTAGTTACTACTTACTAGCTAGATCTCTAACTTTTAAGTATATTTGAATCGAAAGCGATGGAAGTTATATCACTTTTATTCAGCTATTAAGTACAAAACAAAAATAAAGAAGATCAATTTTTTCAGAGGAAAACAAAAATAACAAACAACAACAATAGCAAAAAAAAAAAAAGCAAGTAAAGAAAAGTCAATAAGATGAGTGGTGTGGGATCAAGGAGATGATGTGACAGATGGCTGGATTTAATTGGCGTAATAACTGTTGTTGTGATAGGTCGGAGACATTATCAATTCAATCTTCGTTGACATCAACCGAAAGCCCCAACATCTTCCATTTAAGATTTATCTTTTGGGGATTTTCTTTTTTTCAACTTCAATCTTTTGTTGTTCTGTTTCTCACTCAATGTTTCAAACTATATCACATATTCATCTACTAAATCTAAAGAAAATATGTATGTTTTAATATTTTCTCTTTATTATAAAATAAAATGATGAAAAGTGTTGTAATTATCTGAAGTTTTAATGGTTTTTACTAAATTTCCGAAAATAATATTTTAGTAAAACTATATGTGCAATATTTAGAAGAGAAAATTATAGTACTTGAAAGCTATTTATGACTGAAATAAATATTGTTACAAATAGTAGGCTATTAATAGGTTTGCATTTTTAAAAAATTTGGTAAATCAAGCAATTACGTACCAAAAAGCACTATAACAACAATGTGGATGTCCCCCAATTTTCATTTTTTCACAATGTTCAGACTCTTAATTTCTAAGTTAAATAGACATAAGTCAGAGACAAAAATGCATACAAAAATGAGTTAGTCCAATAATATCATGCCACTGCTCAATAACATGTATAAATTTTCATTGAACATATATATAAAGATTATGATTATCTAAGATTATTCTGACTTTCAAGTTCAACATGACATTGACATGTTCTCTAATTTGTTTGTTAATATATAGGAAACTCCTAATCGCAGACATTCGATGTTTACAAAAAAAAAAACTAACTAATAAATTTGGCAGAACAATTGATTAAAAAAAAACAAGAAGAAGACAAGGAATTAGAAAAAGGAAGAGCCAAGAGAAAGAGTGTGAAGGGTCCATTGGTCTAGAAATCATAACTCAGCTCCATGTGGGTACTATCCAAAAACCTAAAACACCACCCAGCAACACCAACTAAGCGAGTAGTAGACTCATAATAATTAATTATAATAATACATAAGCAGACATATATTCTTCACCCATCAACTATGAACCACCAATTTCATTTCTTGGATCAACCTAAAGTGGGGAAGTTCATTTCCCATGTTCTATGGCCACAAAGAGAAACAATGATTTCGACATCTTTGTCTCTCTCTTTCGGTTCCCAAAGTCACATGTGATTTATTTTCAATTTTCATTAAACAGGATCCTGATAAACGTCATTTTCACAGGTCCCTCCCCATGATAAGTGAATGTGTGTTCTTCTAGCAACTAAACAAGTCTACATATGCCTAAACTCTACGCATTCTAATTGTATGAAAATGACAATTAAGAAGATGACTTACATGATTCCAGAACCATTTTCAACCTCCTTGCCTTCTTCTTCCACCGTCTTCTCTGCTATACAAAGAAAGCATGAAACATATATAGACCAAAGGACAACTAGTTCCTTATTCGCATAGGAGTAACAAACCTGTGATGATTACGCCTGCGTGAAACTTGTAACAAAGAAGCAAACAAAATGAGGAAAAAGCATAAGCATAAGCATATACACCGATAGTGATCACAAATTGTTTTTTTTTTTTTTTTTTACATGATCTAACAGTTAGAAAGGTGTTCAGACTTTAGACATCGACATTAGTTAACTGTATCACAAAAACTTTCCGAGCTAGCTCCTCTCTGTTGTTGTATGATCATTAACATTCATTGCCAGAGGAAGACTCTTCTTCAGCTTGCCCATCTACCATGATCAAACGTCTTTCTAGCTTGGCGATATCAGCTTGTACCTATTATATTGTAAATACAGTCACATAATAAGAATCTCTTTCTAAAACAATGTAACACTATCATATAAAATCAAGAGAAATCCATACAAAGGATACGCTCAAAGTCCAACTACTATTTAAGTTTGAGCATAGGAACTTGTGGCTGTATCATCTAAGAAATCCATGTTAAACTATTGTGGGCTTTTCAAATAAGTCAGGCCAATTCAATTTATGAAATAGTAAACAATGAAAAGGTAAGTTGAGCTGCAGAAACCTTCTGACGAGCTGCAGTAAGTTTAAAAAGCTCAACTGCTTCTGAAAACTTCAAAAACCATTGACTGAGTGGATGATCCTTAGTGTCTCCTTTTTTCATTTGATAAAAAGTTTCAGCAACTCCTGAAACATTACAATGCGAAAAATAATCATGCCTCTAGCAATAACTGTTGCTTCACTAGACACCAGAACAAGAATGCTACCCGGAAGAGGCAGGTTGAAATCATCTGGGAGATTAGAGATGTGTACAGCCGGATGATTATGCACACGGGCGAGGAAACTCTCAAAAGGGTCAAGGAAGACAATTTCGTTGTAAGACTCAGTGACAACAGGTATCATAATAGACTTAGGAATAGGACCATATTCATTCTCCGGGTTCAGCTTTAAGAAGTGAGACCTGGAAAAAAGTTCAATACGTCCTAATTAGATATATAAACCAACTTAATCACACTGAAATCCACAATCACATAGGAGAAACTCACAACTCCAATTTCTTTTCACAGACATTGGTATGGAAGAAGATGGTTATGTCGATTTTGAATTCTCCCCAACCACACTCAGTCAATGTAAAGGGAGGAGAATCAACAACTCTAGTTGGGTTCTTAAAACTTGGATGCAGATGGAAGATGACCTGCTTGATAACCACACCAAGATCCTCATTCGTAGCTCCACGTACATACACAGACCACTTATGTGTTCGATAGCTAAACATAGAAACAAAGAAGTCTCAAACATTTACAAAGACTGCAGCATAACCATAACTCATAAACATAGAAACATGAGAAGAAAAAAAAGAGATAAAAACACATACTCCGTAGCTTTCTTTCCAAGATAAAAAGCAATTGATCCACACACAATAGGAACATAAACTTCAACATCTTTGATCCTTCTTCTCCCATTCTACAATTTACCAAAAACAAATTATATCATCCAAAATCGAAAACTAACACAACATTTCAAAATTCCGAAGACGATAAAACAGTCCGATTCCATAGTTTCATGCAATCGAAGACGACGAAAACCTAAAAATGGTTCATCGGAGAAAGAATCAACAGTGGCATTTTAGGGTTTATCGACAAACATGAACAAAAATAAGACCTTATCTTCGCGATCATCAATTGGTCTGCCCATTCGCAACTTCTGCGTAGACGCATCAGCTTCTGAAAAAATCTCCATATCAGACTCCATGGAAACGAAGAAATTGCTTAAAATCGCATTAGCGAACTTTATCTCTTTCTTCTCCGATCGATTTCTCGCAAAGGAGGGAAACAAATTCTGGGGTTTTAGAACACTTCCAACACAAAAGTCTACAGTTACACGTGGATCAAAGACGTTGGCTTATTCTATTTGCCACGTCACTTTCGATTTTGCCACGTTGGCAATCTTATTCAAAACTTTTGCCGTCTGATACACAGGTTTAAGAACTACCTGTCGTTTTTGAGGAAAAATCAAAGATTGAACATTTTTGTTCATAATATAATCTACAGATATAAAAGTTCAAAAATGTCACACTTGAAACAAAGAACAATGAAGGAAGAAGATTGCAACATCTATCTTCGGCGAAAGCATTGGTCTCAAGAAATTAGAGATGAGCTAACAAACAATGCAAAGATATCAGCAAGTTCATATGTTTGATGCACTCAAAGCCATAACTTTGCATTGTTCATTTAAAGCTAGAAGCTGAGCCTCTTTCTTGTCCAGAAGTGCCGTCAATTTCACATTCTCCTCCATCAGTTTCTGAACTTCAACCTCCTTTTGCGCCTTCTCTCCCTCTAATTGTGTCGTCTTAGTGACCAACCTGCTTCACCATTAACAAAATCAGAAAAAACCCGGAAAATGTTGTTATGTTGATGAAGTGTAGAGAAGGAAAGATCTAGTCTTTGTGGTGAAACGGTTGCATAAAGAAGATATGAGACTGACCGTTCAAAGAGCTCCTCGATGGTTTTGAATTGTCTCTCTGACGAAAGAAGTGTTTCTCTAACATTGGTAAAGGTACTAACGTAGCTTTTAAGCGACCCAAACTCTCTCTTCACACGACACAGCTCCTCTTCGTTCTCCACAGCTTTTTCCCTCTGTCTCATTGTCTCTTCAACTAGTTCCTCAATCCTTTCCCGCATTTCGTTTAGAACACTATTAGTCCCATGAGCAAACCGTTCCATCTCTTCTAACTTCACGGACAAATTCTCGATTTGGACTGTCTTCCTACTATTTTCTTCCTCTCCCAAAAGTGCCCTCTCCTTTTGAACAGCTGTCTCAGATTCTGCTGCTGTAACCCTCCTCACAAGAGATTCCAGCACATGAGTAACCATCTCTATGGATTGGAGCATCTCATTAGTATAAGCTCCATCCTCTATACCCAAGGAACCATTGTACCTTCTAGTGTTCCTATCCCCTTCAGACGATGAACCGCCATCTTTCTCAAGAAAGTCTAATCCTTTCAGCTCCATTTGCTCCAAACCGCAAGAAACATTCGCTAGATCAGGAGTAGCCAAAATTCTAGCTTTTGATCTCAAATAACGCAACAATGTTGCAGTCGTTCTGACCCTACCCGAAAGAACCCTTAATTCGTTTCTGGCATCTTCTTCTGAACCAAAATCAAGGTAAGCCTTGACATCTACAAGTTCAGCTTCTAAACTATCTACCTGTAACCGACGAGATTCCAATTCACTCTTCCATATCTCAGTGGCTTCCCCTCTTAAGAACTCTTGTGCAGATGCATTAGTAATATCTTCTTTACAAGCCATCCCTCCAACCTCTTTTCCCCAGAACTAAAAAGCAGCACTCTTCAACCTGCAATAAGTTAAAAAGATTTCACCTTTAAAACCTAAGTAAAGGGCAGATCTAGCTTCTATTTCCTATATCAAGATGCAGATCAAGACCAATCATTTACCCCTTTTTAGCTTCTTTTTAAGTTTGAAACAAAGAAGATGATTATTGAACTTGATTACCAAAAACTAGGGATCAAGAAAGTGATTTTGATTGGCTGGTCAAAATTAATAGTTGAATTATCATATTCAAATCATCTGAGCTATTTGAACATAAACGAGAGAACTGATAATATTCTTAGAAGCATGATGAATCGACTCAATCCTAGAGAAATCGAAATCGATCGGGGAAAAATCTGAAAGAGATGAAATAGTTAAAAGAAAAAGGAAGAAAGAGGATCCTCACAAGTCGAGATCATAAGCTTCAGGAGGATTCGCTCCGGCTGATTCCAGATTTACAGGAACGAATTAGAAGGTAGAAATTTAATCCTCCGTCGTTGTTTTCCGAAGAGAGCGGGTGAGATGGAAGGTGGAGGAGACGAAGACAAATTACAGGAGGAAATGGGAAAGGACCAGCTGCTTTGCTTTTGTTGCTCATCTACTTTAATTTCTTTTGATTTTTGTTCTTTTTTTTTTTTTTTCCTATATTCAATATGCAAAATATCATAGATTTCTTTTTTCTTTTCTTTTGAAAAAGTAAAAAATATTGTACTAGCATTAAGAAAATATAGTAATGATAAATTATAAAAATTTGTCATACTAAGCGAAATAAATTTAAAAAAGGTTTTCAAAAAAATTATTTTGGTCATTTAGTTATTTTGGGACATATGATTTATTTATATAACATGCGTTTTTAGAGATTTGATTTATAAATGAATTTTTATAACCAACAATAGAATATTCAATATTATAAAGAAGTATTTTAAAGGTACGATATATAAAATCAAATATCATTCCAAAGACTTTTGTTGATACTTTTTATCATTTGCAAACTAGATTTGGACCCGCACGTACGTGCGGATTTATGTTTTCAAACAAATTTATTTGATATAATATTTGTAATCCGAACTCATAATAGTTGGGTATTTAGTTTGATTTTTGGTTTGGTTTCAATCTGGTTTCTTAATGTTTAAATATTTGAAATAATAATGGTTTCACCTGTATTTTAAAATTTGAGACAACCCATCAGTTAGATTGAGATCAAACTGAACCGGATTAATGGTGGGTTAGAATTCTAGATTCGGATCCGTACGTACGTGCGGGAAAATGTTTATAAAATTATTTAAATATTTTTGGGTGTCCAAGCAATATTTGTATAAATATTTATTTGCTATAGTATTCATAATTTAAACTCATACCAGTTTGGTATTCAATTCGATTTTAGTCCGGTTTATAAATGTTTGAAATAATAATGGTTTCACCGGTCAGACTGATCCGGCGGTTGGACTCGGATCGACCTTGAACTGGATTAGTGGTTGTATCCATTTCAATTAAACTTGTAAATTATAAAACCGGATATCAATCGCTAAAAAGATTAAAATTTTGTAAACCTGATGAACTAAATGAATCGGTTAGATTCCAACTCAGTAATTAATTTTTCCTAAACTTTTGAACATACTTTTCGTAACGTTATGAAAAACCTCTACAAAATATTTTAATATTTAATAATAGGCATGTCAATTTCGAGACAGAAACCTAATTTCATCTAGGCATGTCAAGCGGGTCAAATCCGTGACCTGCAACCCTCCCTGCAGCGGGTTATCGTAATTTTCAACCCGCATCAACCCGTGATCCACCAAATTTAAATAGTTAGCACGCATCCGTCCCGCTTAATTTTGCGGGTACCCGCGGGTAACCCGTAAATATCAAAAAAATAAAAAAAAAGTAATTGCTAATAATTTTAGTGAAAATAATATTTATTAATAAACTTTTAGCATTAAAAACATAATTTTTTAAAAATAATTTTTTTGGATAAATACATATATATATATATATATATATTATATTTTTAAAATTTAACTACTAAAAGTTATTAAATAATAATAATTATCCTTTTAAACTTGGGTACCCGCAAACCCGCATAAAAAATTTTAAATGATGATCCACACCCGCCCCGCCAAAAAGTCTTCTGCCCCGCACCTAAGACCCGCCAAAAAATCTTCTCACCTGCATCCGGATCTAACAGGACGGGATCCGCGGGTAATGACTCAAATTGACAGGGCTAGTTTCATCCCTATCAATCGGAAATTCAAATGCAAATATGGGTATCACGTCCGATTTCCTTACCCAATCTCTTATCCGTTGGACAAAAATAAAAAGAATTAAACATCGTTTTTTTTTAATCAGTAAACATAATTTTAAATATTATATAATTTTCGAATTCATCGTAATTTGGCATTTAGTTCATCATCCAATTTGTTCTAATCCAGTTTATGAGTGTTATAAATATCATTAATAATTTAGACACATGAGTTTGATATTTTGTTTGGTATTTGATTTGTTTAAATTTGGTTTATAAATGTAATAAATAATAATATTACATTCATTTATCATTTTAGTTTACATTAGTTCATCATATTTAATAGTATCGATACCATTGTATTGATAAATTTGTTTAAATTATTGTATGTAATATTAATTTTGTATTAACTAAAAATAAGTATTTATTATTTAATTAATTATTAATAGTAGTTTAACCACTAATTATTAACTATTTATTTTAAATTCAAATAATTGGCCCATCTATACTAAAACAAAATAAATAAATAAACAAATTGGTCCATAGTTGGTCCATCAGTTTATTAATTTTAGTTGTCCATTAGTGATTTGTAAGTTGTTGGACTTGATCAACAAATTAGATATATGTTTTGGTAGTGATGTTAAAGTGGGTCAGTGGCCCGCGGGCCAAACGGATTAGGTCATAAACGGATCAACTCGTACCAGTTTAAAACTATAAAATATAAATGGGCCGTAAACGGGTTAGTCCGTAAACTAATGGGCTAGCCCGTTTGGACCTGTTTAAGTTTTTTTTTTGTTTTTTTTTCCACAAAGCCAAATAGCTAACCTAAATCTGAGCTTAGTCTGTGAAAATCAAGTCTTGGTTCGGGGAAGGCTGTGTCTTCGGTTTTCAATCTGCTCTCGAGGTTCACCAAGAAGAACTCAATCTGCTCTCGAATTCACGCGCTTTCAGAAACCCGTCTCCATCATCACGATTCACAAACTATTATGTAAGACTCGTGGGTCCTTTATTCGACTCATCTCTCTAGATTTCACCGTTTCTCTCTGTCTATGGTGTTTCCTTTCTCCAGATTTTTATCAGTTCGTATTAGTTCTTCATTCTTATGAGTTCGTCTTCTCAAATTCAGCTTCTTCTGTTTTTATCAGCTGCATGTATTCTCAAGAAACTCAATTTCTTAGTAGATTTAGAATAGTTTACTCATTTTTGTTTTTCTTTTTCTTTTTAGCATTTTCTTCTATTAGCTGCTGCGTTCAAAGCTGAAATTTTTTAAAGTGGGTTTGGTTAGATTAAAACCCAATTCGATTTTTAAAGATGAAATTTGCTGCATTCAAAACCAAATTCGATCTTTTCCTTTTTGAATCACGAAACTTGCTTATAAGAATTTAGTAAGCTTCATTGCTTGTAGTTTCTTCTTAAGTTTTGTTGCTTGTTGTTATCCTTGTTATGTAGATATAGTGAATCAGTTTCGTGTATTTTAGCACATGTGTTTCCAGTTTCATATATTATGTCTTTTAATTTTTTTTATTTAATCCATTTTTTAGGCTTGGTCAAACTTCCACTAATTTGGTTATTGTATTACGTTGAGGTATTTCAAATAATTTAGTTATCACATGGTGCACCCAAAATGATTAAAATTCCGTAATGTTGTCTTCTTAAGGTTTCTCGTCTACTTCTATTTATCGTAATATAGTCTCTTTGAGAATGTTTAAAGTTTTGAAACGTTTGCAGATCATTACATTCTCTTTGATTTTCCTGGCCAAGTTGAATTGTCTTCAATCATGACAGTACCAAGAAAGTTCTCATGAAGCTGATAAAATCATTGGACCTTAGAGTATGTGCTTTTCTTTACTTATTATCAGCTTGCTAACTTAAGCTTACTTAAGAGTATAGATATCTGAGAAACAACAATTTAGTAAATGGCATTACATGCAAAGGTTTCTTTTCAGATCTACTAAGGTTCATCTTTTCAAAACCATAAAGCTATAGATCATCTTGAGAATTGATGTATCCGAGTATATATATCTATATGTTTATAAATCTCATTTGGTTGCTTTTGAATCTATCAAGCATTAGCTACCTGGCCCTGAAGTGTTTGATATCTCTAACTTTAACAACAAAAGATAAGATACTAATATCTCCAATTAATCACAGTTTTAAAAATTGAAATCTGTCAGTCTATGAAGATAAGCAAAATATTCTATTACATGAATAAGGAGGTGACTTTACAATGCAAAAGGTTAGTTTCATCCTGTTTTTTAGAATTTTGTTTATAAGATTTGCATTTAGACATGTTAATTTACTAAAATTTATACTGTTAAAAACATAACAAATAGCTAAACAAAGTTAAATATCTATACTATTTAAAACGTAAATATTTTTTTTCATATACATACTTGGACACAAACTCTTCCACAGCTGGGTAGTTGGCATTGATCTCTATCAAGATGTGTCATAGGCAGTTGCAATTGATCTTTCACCTGTTTTAAATTATAAATGATCCGATAAAAAAGTGATAAATAAATGAAGGTGATTCTTAAAAGATTATCATGAAATGGTTATACGATATAAAAAAAGAATATATCATTCCATGTATTGATCTTACAAAAGCGGATAAAGCATATCACCATCTCATTCCCTGCATTCTCACATGCATTCCACATGCTATCTGCAAAATTTTCTCAGAGTACATGATAAACTTGATGATTAGTGTAGTTAATATTTCTAGAATTTACGATTAATCAACATTTAATAATATATACACGGAAATCTATACTTTATTGATTTCATGAACATTAACAACCTGTCCCAATACATCTTTTAAAAAATAGACTTTAGTATACGATTTAAACATCTATAATATAAAGAGAAAAAGACTTATAGCTGCATCCGCCAAAACCATCTTGTGACTCTCTTCACCGTAGCTTGTGTGAGTTGTCTTCATGAATGGACAATTTTGCCTTGGATTCTCCAAGTCATTTTGAATGGTTTAATGTCAGAAAGGCTTGTGAAAACTTCGGTTGCAGCCATAGTTTTGATTTTTTCTTTTGTTGTGGTAAGTTTTTTTCTTCGATTTGATTATTGTGAATATGTTTGTGGAGTGATATTTATAGGATTTTGTAGAGTCCGTGGTAAAAGTTTGAATAAGATATATTCAAATCTGCAAAATCTCTATATTATATTAGACTTCCGTAAAGTTGGAACGATATATATTTTTCTTTCTAATTGGGCGGTTTGTTATTAATTTTCTGATTTTTATTATGTTTTTGTTATAACACTTTTGCAGATTTATTGGAGATTTTGTTTCCGTTTGTTAAAATATCTTTCAGGTAAATCTTTTTCTGAATTCAGAATTAAGAATCTTATGAGAATAATTCTGATTCTTATATAATTTTGATTTGTTAAGATTATATAGGTAAGGAATATTTAATATAATTTAATAATTCGGTTAGATTTTATATAGTGTTTGTTAAGGAAATCTTGGTTAATGATGTTTCTTAAATTGGTTTGTATAGATTCCCGAAATATATGGAGCACAATTTCAAAGACGTCAAAGCTTGGTGGCCCAGGTTTATATTTATGGGCTATTGTACTTTGTTATGAAAAGAGGCCAAAAGTCCTAAAGACAATATTTAGAAGATCCGACTCCAAGATCCAATATCTCAAGTTCACTAAAAGATCCGCGTCCCACTTCAAACATACTTTTCCCAATTTGCCCATTTCAGTTTTTTTTTTTTCCTCTTAGATTTATTTTAATGTCCTTCCCTTTTAATAGTATAGATATAACAAATTGGCTATTTTTCATTTACTTAGTTAAATTTATGAATTTACCATCAATAAACCACAAAATTAAAAATGATTTTTTTATCACAAAAATCATTTAATAATCTTAATTTATAAGTGAATTATAAATACACCTCCTAACGTTTATATAGAAATCTTTTTATAACGAGACTGATTTATAAACTGTTAATAACATGCTAACAGCAGTGGAGTGAAGATTATAGATTGAATTTTTCATTGATGGAAAAAAAAAAAAACACCCTCAAAATCCCAAAAAAAAAAAAAAAGAGAAAGAAGAAGTCTTTTAAACTCAGTGACCAGACAATGACGTTGAAGCGACCGGACCTCCCAATCCCATCTTCTTACCCAAAACACCAAGCTGCTCCACCAATTCACTTCCGGTAAGAATCTCAGTGGCTCCATAAATAACGTTTTTAACGGTTAACTGTCTCTGAGTCAACTCCTGCAAACTCCCATACTCAACATAGTTACCTCCACCGATCATGAACACTATAGCTTCTCTAAACGGTCCCTTCACGTGGCTACCACCTGAGCTAGAAGACTTTGGAGCTCTTGGGTCCAGAAAGAGGTAAGAGTCGATCTCTGGGTTCGGCTTTCCTTCTGTTAAAGCTTCAACGGTTCGAGTCACTGCCAATTGTTGATCACTGGATAATAGATTTTTGACTCCTGCAGTGACCGCGCTTATAGACTGTCCGTAAAGCTTCTCTGCCCAGTCTACAATGTTGCTTCTGCTTGCTGAGTTTGCTGAAGCTGCAAGAGATACGTTTAAGGATTTGATCTTCTTCACGTACTGAAACGCGCTCGTGTCAGCCTCAGCTTCGTTCAATGCTGCTTCCACAGATTCTACTTCGGACTGGTTTATGGTTTCTGTGGAGATCAAGTACATGATTGCAAACCGGAGCTTGTCCATCTTTGTACCTTTGCCTTTTAGAGCAGCCATAAGTTCGGTTCTGTCGATTCCGCCTTTCATCATCATGTCGCTCTCTTTCTTAGTGAAAGCGTCGATAGATCGCTCCTTGATCTGTCCTAAGAGCGCGGTTGCGATGTTGGTGTGTTTGTCAATCACTTGCTTTCTCTCGGTTAATTCTGGGAGCGAGTTCACAGCGTTCATGAGATGTTTGGTGTTTCCAATCAGATCCGTTCCGTCAAACTCAGCACCACTCCCACCACCGGTTCTCTTGTTAACATCCTCCACATCTCTCTTGTACTTACTCAACTGTGTTTCAATCTCCACAGCGACTTCTGGAAACTCCAGAGAACTGTTTGCTGACCAGAATGGGTCCGAACTGTCCAGCTCAAACGATTTCATTCCTCCTTTCTCTCCCTGCACATTCAAGCGGTTGAGCTTTAAGCCGAGAATGTCGTGAACAAGAGGCCGGTATCTGAAATCATGCTGAATCCCGACCGAGAGCTCAAAGTTCCTATCAAAAATGCACAAGAGCGGACGCTGAAACGAGCTCATGAAACCACCACCTTCAGTAAACAGATTGTTCTTGGACAAAAGATGATCCCTCAGTTTCTGATCCAACAAAGACGCCACCATCTCTGCAGGTCCACCACGAGGACATCGGATAAGAGGGACCACACCAAGCGTTACCAAGACACAAAACAAACCACTAGCAACCCTTTCAATTATCTCTTCGATCTCTTTATCACCGGCTGAGGGATCATTCAATTGCACATAGGTAGATTGCTGAGCCAGAGAGAACAAATTATCTTCCAAAGTCACAAACTCCAGATACTGATCATGCACTTTGGAGACTTTCTCAACCGAATTAGATTTGAGAGTCCCAGAAGCTAGCTCTTCAAGAAGCTTGCGAGGAATCGAAGACGAGAAATTCAGATGAAAGGTATCGTAGAGAGATTTAGAAGCATCATCTATGATCCTCTGGAGATTGGATTGAGTGGGTTGAACAAAGTACACAGCGGGAACATCATGAACTGGTCTTCGATCTTTGTCAATGAGAAAGTAGAGTGTAACTCCATGCTTACGCAGATCCTTGACATGGATCAATGGAGATAGAATGTTCTGGCAGAATCTATCGTAGATCAAGATCTTGTAAACTTCTTCGTTGGCAGTTCCACTTGGATTCAAAGGTTGGTTCAGATTCAGCATCCGAATTATACATTCTGCAAACCAAACGAGAGATCAAAGATCCAACATTAACATTAACTCAAATAAAACCAAAATTTCCCAAATTTTCCAGATTCCTAAAATCAAAAAATTCCGCCTGTCTATTGAATCCAAGTGGAACAACGCACATTGATTTGCTCATGTTTATACTTAGTTTATTAAGCAACGATAATCATCGTAAACCAAAGGCATAAGAAACCAGTAGTTCTCTTAATTTCCAGATTCCTATCTAGTGTATTGTGATTAGAAAATATCTATAGATCGTAGAAACTGAGATCATTTTACGATCAAAGAATTAGAGAAAGAGAGAACTAATTACCAGTATGTTTTTGACGGAGATTGAGAGCCATGGAAGCTTGAAATCTGGTGGATTAGATCGAGATTAGGTGATTATGAGAAATTCAGGTAAACAATGGAATCACGAGATCTAAATCCAAAAGTCGATCTAGTGAAATTTCAAAGGCAAAAAATCACTGATACCTGGAAAATGGAAAATGGAAAATGGAGAGGAGAATGATAAACCCAGAAATTAAGAAGATCGAACGGGAAGATTGAGAGAGAGGAAAGGAGAAAAGAGAGAATGATGTTTCGAGGCGATGACTCATTAAATAAAGCAAAGACTCTGGATCAAGTGGAGTCTCTCGCCACCTGTCTTCCCTTCCCTCTGTATCGTTTGCCTTAGCGAAGGCCACTTTTGAATGAATTGTGCGTAGCATCGGAGAACCGACAAGGATTTTAAGGTCGGTTCTTTTCTTGGTTAACGTCGGTTATCGACTGAAATAAATATATTTATCATGTGCTCAACTCTTGTTTCCAATTGATCGTCACTAAGGTCAGAAGTAAAATGTCAGCAACTTCCATGGAAAGGCATAGAGATACCAGAAGAAGGGCACCAAAGATCAATTTTGTATTTAAACAGTTTTACCCATAAGGCTATAAGCAGAGATTGGAGCAAGATGAGTCATTTTCTAGTCTTGATTGTTAATGGTGCCTGAACATTGCAGTACACACTATGATCAATGAGATGATATATAATTAGAATCTTGTAATTGTGTATTGCAGATTATATATAATTGCACTTAAAGAGAGTTTCACTTTTCGTCTGACTCGACCCCTTGGTATGTACTCTAAACTCACATCAAACACCACTGGACCGTTCGGTGCAACTCTCGGCCTCCCTGCAGCTGAGGTTAGATCCTGTGGAAACACCAAATTTATGGTGTAACATTCACAGAACCAAATAGACAAGAAATTAGAAAGCTCTGTTATATTTAAAGTCAATTCCCATATGATTACTATAAGGGTTTTCTGCTAAAAAACCATCAAACTTTTTAAAATTTGCAAGTTTGACACTCACCTCAAAATTGTGCTGGTCAATCTATCGACCTCAAAAGTCACCCGCAATACAGCACTTGGTCATATCGTCGACGTGGCACCGTTTCTCACAGTTAGAAAATTAACGGAACCAGCAAAACGACGTAGTTTTGATGATTTGAAACTACACGATGTTTTACTTGAAACTACATGATGTTTTACTGCAGAGATTGTTGTTTTCAACTTAGAAAAAAAAACCACGATTATTCTTAAAAAGTTGATTCATCAAAATAAAAAGGAAAAATACCTTTCGGGAAACAAATCTTTCTAGATCAAGTTTTCTTCAAAAATTATATTCATTTTATGTGAGATCTATGAAAATACACTAACCATTGATGTTATATAACATTAATGAAAAAAAAAAAAAATTCTGGGTTTTCTTGAAGAACACCGAAGAACAAATCGAAATTGGTGAAGAACACCGCAAACCCAGAAATTGTTGAATCTGCAAAGCAAGATCTGATGGCGGTCAAGGAAAGAGATCCAATTTGTATCAGCTACGTGAATCCAAGTACACGGAATCGGACTGAATCCTTCACAAGCATAGCTTTTACTCTCCGGCCAAACTCCGGTGTCGAGATTCGAGAATTCCAATTACGACGTAGCTGTATGAGCTGGTTTCAGGGAATAGATCTGCGGTGTGTTCTTCAAGACCGAGTAAGAGAGGAGTACGAGTTGTGTGTAGCTCGTAACGGTGCTCCGGTAAAACGGATATAACACCTGGTTGAGTCATGAGTGACCCGGCTTCTTCGGAAGTAAGAAAAGTGGAGAATCCATGAATGACGTTGTCGTAAGTGTAGAGCAATTCAGCAGAGTCGGTGTCGATTTCGTTCTTCTTAATTAGATATTCGATTTAATCTCCATTGTTTCATTTTAATTCTGGGTATTGATTCTTCTAAAAAATTGTTTGAGAAAATGATGAAATTTGTTTCGTTGATCCATGGTTTTTCTTCGGAAATAATTTCAGCTTTTAATCAACAAGATTCTTAACATTTAGACATGCGATTCTTTCACCTGAGTTTGGATTCTTCTTCACACATAATTTTTTAAAATAAAATTGGGTGAACAAAATTTATTGAAAAATGAAGACAAATCTGGGTAATCGAAGGGAAAAAAAATGATGGTGAAAGAGGTTGTAATTTTATGGTCTGGACTTTGGAGATTTTGAATAATAAGTTAAAAATCATGTTGTTTTGCCTTTAAAAAAACAAGGGAAACAATATCTGCAACAAAACAACATGTAGTTTCAAATCTCAAAAACGACATCGTTTTATTCATTCCGTCACTTTTGTAACAGTGGTGGACGGTGCCACGTCGACGATATGACCAAGTGCTGTATTGCGGGTGACTTTTAAGGTCGATAGATTGACCTGCATAGTTTTGAGGTGAGTGTCAAACTTGCAAATTTTTAAAAGTTTGATGGTTTTTTAGCAGAAAACTCATAGATGATAACTTAACGCCAATTCATTGTAAATGGGCCGAATCAATTTTACAATAAAGTTGGCCCATTTGCAATCCTAGCGTTAGAAGATTTCTTTTAACTGTCGCCTTCTTCTCTTCCCTTGCCGGAGACTGGAGTTTTCCGGGAGCAGAACAAAAAAAAAAAAGAATGGGAGACGGAAGAGAAGGAGATTGGGAATGTTTAGGTTGCAATAACAGGAACTACGCGTTTAGATCATTCTGCAACAGATGTAAGCAGCCTCGTCTTTTCATGGATAACAATTCTTCTCCAAACTCTAAATGGCTTCCTCGTATCGGAGATTGGATCTGCACTGGTTTGTTCTTTCTTCTCCTATCTCAATTCAACTCTTTGATTGCACAAACTCATTGCGTGTCGTATTTGATCATTACATACAACATTTTTTCTCGAATTTTAGAAATTAGTGCGTATTAGCTTCACAGATTGTGCTTTGTTATATCACATTCTATATGATGAACTTGAAGCAAAACTAGGATGGATCTGAACATTAAGTTCTGAGTTCAAATCCTTAACCTTTTACATATAATGATTTATTAGATTGGAATTGTGGATTAGGGGTTTACTTATAACTAGGTTGAGCTGTTTTGTGTTATTCTGTGTTATGTGGTATATGGAAATTGCTGGTGGGGTGTTGTGGTGTGTGTGCGTGCGTGCGTATCTTCTTCGTGCTGCGTTTTGCGTTTGGGGTGTGTGGTGTGGTGTGGTGTGGAAATAGGTTGCACTAACAACAATTATGCATCACGAGAAAACTGCAAAAAATGCGGGCAACCTAAGGAAGTAGCAGCATTGTCAGCACTTGCAATCCCTGCAGCTTCTCTTCAGACTCATCTCCATTACCTTACCCGTGGATCTGAGCCAATCAATCAACCTGGTTCGATACTCCCATTCTCTAACCCTGCAAATCAAGCTTCGGTTCTTAAAGAATGGAGGAGCGGTGACTGGATTTGCAGATGCGGTTTTCACAATTATTCTTCTCGTACACAGGTGAGCAAGTGGGTTCACAATGCAAATTCCGGCTTATTGTTCACTCATCTCTGTTTTGTATGTCTCTGCAGTGCAAAAAGTGCAATGAAGCAGCTTCACTAGGTATATTATTTGTCTAATTTGAGCACATGTTGAGGCTGTGCAAATTTTATATAACATGATTCATGAAGGTCTCTTATATTTCTTCAAAACGAGTTTTCATTTTGAAGAAGTCTTTTTGGATTACAGCCCTTGGAACAAAGAGATTAGCATCAGAAGCTTTGGCTCATGAATGGGATAGCAAAAGACTGAATCAAGGATATGTAAGGATTAGTAAAAGTGCATTAATAGATTAGTACATTCATAAATATTTTTCTTGCTTTAACCTCTGTTTCTTCTGGCTCTTTTGTGCAGACAAGCGTGCAACCACATTCAGCAATATATTCATCTTTTCCTGGTATGAGCCCAGGCAGCATCTCAAATTGGCAACTTCCTCTCCCGTTTCTACAACAACTTTCGGCACCTGCTTTACTTGGAAAGGGGTACGATCCATTGTTATCTTGTTTCCTAAACGCTACAACTTGGTTTGAAGAACTTTTTGTAACATTCGCAATCCTTTGTTTTGACTGATTACTTAGAGCGAAACAATGGCGTGATGGAGACTGGATGTGTACAAATTGCAAGAATCACAATTATGCATCTCGATCAGAGTGCAATAGGTGAGTTTCACCTATTGATGATGATGTTGAAATTGAAATCTCTTCTGGCTTACCTTTCCTTTCTTTGCATGGAGTTAAGGTACACATAAGCCAAAGACAATCTCTTTTCGTTTTATTCATGTCAGGTGTAAGACTAAACGAGATATTCTTGATCAGGACATAACAACTCCAACACAATCATGAAGAGTGTTTCTTTAGTGGCATAACACAGTATCTATAAAACCAGTCATTAAAATTTTCAATCTTGTTTGCTTTTTTTTTTCCGATTTGGCTACACATTACTCAAAACTCAAAGCTAAACTTTAATACAACCTCAAAAAGTTTGAAATTTGAAGAACGCTTTTAATTTAACCCTTTAAGATGTTTTTAGGATCAAGAGGCGGTGTATCGAGCTGGTAAAGATTCAAAGCCGGTCCAACAAACCGGAAAAGAATCCAACCTCCAATCACAATGTAGATTGAAGCATAAGCCAATTTGTTGAGCCAAAACAACAAACCTTTCTCTCCAACATAAAGCTCCAATGCCTTCTCATTCAATGTCATCTCTTCCCATGGCTTTTGAACAGTCTCTGCTTTTTTACTGTTTTGCCCTCCCCCTCCTCCTTCTCCTGAACCCTCTTCCCTCATTCTCCTTCTGGATCCTCTTTTGAATCTTATCTCCACCCCATCCAACGGCTGAGAGATCTTCTCATCATCGCTGCCACTGTTTCTGCAGTTTATCGACAGAGTTCGTCTGTTGTTACGATGCAACACGAACTGGGTTTGTGTGATTGCAGCGTAAGATCGTTGCTTTAGATTGATAATGGTTGAATTGGGAGCTAAAAACTGAAGAGTTTTCATTTTTTTTTTTTTGGAGCTCTGATGAAAAAAAAAGAAACGATTTTGCATAAAGATAAGCTTTTTTATCCTCAACCGTTAAAATTAAAAATCATTCGACCCACTTATGTATCGACATGTGGCAACTCGGAATTAATGGGCTTTACAGGAAACTGAATGGCCCATAAGCTTTAATCGACGGCGGTAAAATACCGAGACTGCCCTTGTTTAGTTTCTTGAATTACAAGTGTGCCTAAAAAAGCTATATACAATCACACACAGACTGACAAAAGAGAAAAAAATTTCAAATCGTGGACTGTAACAAGACGATTCGATTGTACGATCGGAATCGAGCGAATCAAAAATGGAAGAAGACCCATTTCTCCGGCAATATCAGCCGTCGGAACTCAAAATCGTCTCGGAATTTCTGAGGAATTGGCAGTCTTTCTTATGTAAAGATCTATGCAAGGACTGTGTTCACGTTCTCTCCAATCGAATCCGTTCTCTTGACTCAGGTAACGATTCTCGACTGTTTCTTAGGCGATGAAAGTTTCTGGTACCTTGGGAAAATGAATAATTCTGTATAGGAAACGAAGTTTCTGTTACTTGATTCTGCTTTTTGATTGATGTTTTGCTATATGATAAGGTTTAGGGTTTTCGAGAGATTACCCTACAATTATGTTCCTAAATTTGGTGAATTAAGTTTATCGGATTTATGTTTGATTTGTTTCATTGTGTAGAAGATTGTAGTAACACAGACAAAGTTGATGGGAAGAGTAAAGCTAATTTGGAATCAGAAGGATACTGTAACAACAATGTGGATGATAATTATGAAGATTTGGAAAATGGTGAAGACTGTGATAATCATTCGTTAGGTGGTTGGAAGGAGAGTGATATTGTTGCTGAAGCTTCTAGTAGTGTACTGCTCTCTCGATCAACTGTTATTGAGACAGCAAGCCCTCGAATGTCATGGGCTGATATGACACAAGAGGATGAGCTCGAGGATGAAGATGACGAGGACGAGGAGCTGAGGGAACCGAGTAGGAAAGCTTCTGATGCGACTCTGATGAAGACTCCCGAGAAGCCTAAGTTGTCTAGAGAGCAAAGAGAGAATCTCAGGCTGATGAATGTGAAGAGAAAGAAAGACTTTATTTGCTTGGAGAGAATTAAGGGGAAGCTCGTTAACGTGCTTGATGGACTTGAGTTGCATACTGGTGTTTTTAGCGCAGTGGAGCAAAAAAGGATTGTTGATCAAGTGTATCTACTTCAAGAGAAGGGACAAAAAGGAGAACTTAGAGGTAGCTTCTTGTTTTTCAATCTGAAAGTGCTCTTATCTTGAATTGTGTCCTATTTTTTTCAATCTGAATCTTGTCTTGTTCTCTCTCTGTAGAGCGTACGTTTACTGCTCCAAAAAAGTGGATGAGAGGCAAAGGACGTGTGACTATTCAATTTGGCTGTTGTTACAACTACGTTCCAGTAAGTAACTCGTTCGTTCTCTACTGGGTTTTTTCCGTCATATATCTGTGCGAAAGGAGTGAATAGTTTTTGCTTTTGTATATGGATAGGATAGAGCTGGAAACCCACCTGGTATCCTTCAACGTGAAGAAGTAGATCCATTACCTTCTCTTTTCAAAGTAATCATCAGAAGGTTGATTAAATGGCATGTACTGCCTCCAACTTGTGTTCCCGATAGCTGCATTGTCAACATCTATGACGAAGGTGATTGTATACCTCCTCACATCGACAACCACGACTTTCTCCGTCCGTTCTGCACCATCTCTTTCCTCAGTGAATGCAATATCCTCTTTGGCTCTAACCTTAAAGTTGAGGGTCCTGGTGATTTCTCTGGTTCTTTCTCAATACCGCTTCCTGTGGGGTAAGCAAGTTCTTTAGAATTTCCAATATCAAAACTTTTCACCACTCCTTTTCGTTTAGTATGAAACAAATACATTGGGTTTTTTGTTTGGCATGTTTCAGATCAGTTCTGGTTTTAAATGGAAATGGAGCTGATATAGCTAAGCACTGTGTACCTGCAGTTCCAACAAAAAGGTTATATAGTTCCATCAAACTTTATCTTATATGTGAAAAACATTAATTTTTCTCATATGATTTGTGTCTTTTCAACAGAATATCAATCACATTTAGGAAAATGGATGAGTCGAAACGCCCAGTTTGGTTCACTCCTGAACCTGATTTGCAAGGGATCGAGCCACTGCCCTTGGAGCTGAACCGCTCTGGTTCTTCTGTTGCAAGGTCTTCAGGATCAAACAACCATAATGGTACTAATCGAAGAGGACATGGACGTAGAGGAGGAGGAAGCAACAATTATGACTCAAGAGGTTATTACTATAATCCTGAACAGAATGACTCTAGAGAATGGTCATCAAGCCAGAGAAGAGGAAAGCCACGTCCTAGTAGAACCAACGGTTAAGTACTTCAAACTTGTGAAGCTCATTTTTATGGCTTTTTTATTTAATAAACCAATTTTCCACATAAATATATATATATATGTCCAACATAAACGTCCTGGTTTGTTTTTAAGAGTCGATTCAGACAATTTTACGTCCGGGGTGTTTTTTTGACCGTATTATTTATTATTTTCTGAAATTGTGTAATGTATATTACAGTTTGATTTTTTTTTTTTTTTTTTTTTTGGCAAAAGATTTGATTTGTTGTTTAGTGTGAATTGTTTTGTGGTTTGTTTGGCTTTTCTTTTTTGGTCCTTGTTTTTCAATATTTCCGACTGATGTGACTAAAGAATTACGTTCTACGAGAGAGCATATATGTTGATTTGACCAAGTAATCTCGTTATACTCATATATACTATATATGTATGTTGTTGTAAATATCGTTTCACAAAAAAAAATAAAAAATTGAGTATCTTTTTAGTTTTAATTTTTTGACTGGTAATAACTTATTGTTTTATCAAAACCTTTCGAATTAACATGAGGAACTTGTATGACTTTGCCACTTAGATTTTTGAGTGTGTAACTTATAAAAAGGGCTTGAGAATTTTCTTTACATAGATTAGAATTTAAAAGGTTACAACACACTTTTACAAGATACACGATTAAAATGGAAGAAAAAAAGAGAGAGGGAAATAATGAAAGAACACGTGGGCTCTCTAAGGATCTAAGAATCACTTTCTTAAAATCAATAGAAAGAGAGAAGAAAAAAGGTTTGAGCTCTCTATTGAGTATGACACTTTATATCAATGAAAAGCGACGATGTGTTGTTATATACTATGAGATATGGAATTGATCTTCTCATCTCAATTCCCTATTCATTTTTTTAACATCATCATTCCCCTTTTTTACCATTTTTCCTACTTTCTAACAATGTATCCTACCCTCTTTTTCTTTATATAAATTAATGTTACATTTTTTTCTTTCGAAATTCATGCATTTACTCTTTTATCATCAGTTGGTTTAAGTATCCAAAATTACATTATCCCACAATTTTGTTAAATTTGATACACAAAATAGATGATTAGTCATTTTGTTTGTGGGTTTTAGTGAATTAGTCTCTCAAAAACCCACAAAATGAAATCAACGGGTGGTGGTCTGGTGATTTCCATTTGAGAAAGAAATTGTCTTGTTAGTGTAGATGAAGAATTGATTCTCCTCAAACGCGGAATTATCTAAATCACTCTATTTGTCGAGTAGAAATGGTGTCACGCTTTAAACCCATTAGAAAATCCAGTGAGTAGACTACTCGACGGCTACACTCATCCTAAGAGGAATAAGTCGAATGGTAAAAAATTCGGAACCTTGATTTACAAAAAAAAAAAATCCCCCACAAAATGATCACAAAATTAATTTTATTTCTTAGATCATTTCAAAGATGTAAATCGATAAATTAATATAATTTTACATTAATATTAAATCAGTATAAGAACCCTCAAATATTGCTAAGACTAAATAAAGTCATCTTATGACACTGCAATTTAAACACAAACAGCATGCTTTTGAGCTTAAAAGGTACCCCTACATACATAATTCCCCTTGTTTTAATTTTGAAACTTGTCTCAAGTAAAATATAAAACACAAAACAAGAAGGGAATGTAATTTCAAGATTAATTATTATTATACATTGGGTTGATAGGGGAGTGAGAGAAAAAAGAGCGATGAGAAAATGATTACCCGTAAGAAAAGGAAAGCAAAAAAAAAGCAGCTTTGATGTGTTGTTGTTGATTTGGATAAAAGGGATGTGTGTGTGTGTGTATGTGCAATACAAAACACCTTTTCATATTAGCCCCATCACGATGTATTGATCTGTCTTCTGTTGAATTGATCTTGACCATTTATCATTCCATATAACGAACCCTGATTTTTTAAAAAGTTGTGTATTGATTTTAATACAATAATTTTGTAACATTTTTTGAACGTTTTTGAAAATATGTATTTTTGAGTAATAATGTTTTGTCTTAAAAATAGAATTAGGGGCACGGTCTTTTAAACAAACATTCTTTTAGTACTAGTTTTTAATTAAAGTATATTTTATGTCATTACTAATATTGAAGGAAGTACTTAAGGGATTTTATAAGGGTGATATTTTTTTTATCTCTCTTTTATAATTTTTTTCTTGATTTAGAAGACCCTTTCCAATCAAATTAATCATTAATGAAGTGAAAACAAATCTCTCTCCTCATATTTTCATCTTTATCTCAGTCGAAAGCAATGATCACTCTTCTCTAACTTTCTAGGAAACTAACACTTTGCTTTTTCTTTCACTCTTAGAATTATCCTATTCATTCTTAGAAAAATGTACATGCACGACGTAATATAATAATCATATTCATCACCTTTTTTCTAAAATGTGTAAAACCAAAAAATCTGACTTTCAAGTAATCCATTTTCCAAAATTTTGGTGCTTTTTTCATATAAACAATTGTAAATCTTCGCTTTTATAGATAATCATTAGTAATACTAGATGCAGAAAATCACTAGTGCTAGTGGATACTTATTTCTTATATAACAAAATAAGAAGAGTTGATATGTGATTTAAATTAATAGTTCACTTCATTACTGTTTGGAGAATGAAATAACGACATCACTATTAAATGGGTAAAAGTTGCTCATAAATTGATACGATACACAATTCTACGGTTATGAAAATTACCAATATATTATGTATAAATGTATCAAAGTGTAAAGTGTTCAAGAGGTAGATAACAACGTCATGTGCGTTGAATATTCTATGCAATTCCTCACTCGGTATAATCAATAAATCGAAAGTGAAAGAGAGAGAGAGAGAAGTAATAAATAGTCACAACCACCAATGTAACTGGGTGCAGTTGTAGGTGAAAGGTACTCTTTCTATCCAAAATAAGAAGCTTACAACAAGAGACATTTCCAGTTTATATGATGTAATATTCTATCTTTTAAACACTACAACAAATATGAGCATTGATAGCACACGAATACTGTTATCATAGGGATATGATAGCGTTTTCATAAACGCTATGTTTGCCGCAGTTATAAAAGGATCACCCCATACGATAGCATTTTTCGTATGCTATTAAAAAGTCATCTATAATAGCGCTACTAAAATGCTATAATCTATTTTCTTATAGCTCATGTTAAATGATGTATTATATTGTGTTGTAGCATTTTTTTTTTGTTATATTAAATATACTTAATAGCTTTTGGTCTATGTTATGATCTCTTGTTATCTGCTATTTATTTCATTTTATTTGAATTCTATTTTGCAAAAACTACTTTATTAGATATATATATATAACTTGTATATTTCATAAATCATTCAAGACATGTATAACACTAATATTATTTTAAACAAAACAAGTATTACAAAACATCATACAAACTGTTATACTCTTGTCTAATCTTCTTCTTCTTCTCTGCTTCAAAGAGCACAAATATTGCTCCCAATATGTAAGCTTCATATCCAGATCTCTGCAAAAGAAACAGAATGTCAAGGAATCTCCCAAGTACGATTAAGATAAAACTCTCACTTTCAATACTTGACAATGGACATGTTTTACTTGAACTGGTTTAAAATGTTACAAGAAGTAACAATTCAAGGTTCATCATTTCCATCCAACAGGCATCTAATTATCTGTGTTAGTCTTATATTATAGCAAAAACAGAAAACCGATATTCTTCAGCCCTCAATCTAGAGACAGAGAGAAACAGTAACACATAGTTGATATCATATTTTGAGGATAGGATTTGGAGTCTGTTAACGTGGTACTATTATTTGCTATAAACAAAACACTCAATGAATGAAATCAATTACCTTAAGATCTTGCAGCGAGTTTTGTAGAATGTTCGATCTGGCTTAACGAAATTTTTTGGTAACTCCATGTGCATACCCCAATTATTTTTATTATTTCAAAGACTACTTACTTACATCTGCAAAATCAAAAATACATTGATTTAGCCATAAATTCCTCAACGGTTGACTTATCAACCTCTCCATAAACTAGCATCTTCCTCGCCATGATTGTACAAAATCACAAATCACAAATCCAAACTGAGAAATAAAAAAATAAAAGTGGAGCAGCTCTAAACTGATGAAACAGACACAACGTGAGCAAACAGCAAAGTAAATACAATTTAAATAATGAATTGTTTCAAGACAACCAATTTTGCAAACCTCATGTCCTGGAGAACTAATATGGTAAATGCAGAAATTATGGAGTTGTAAGGACACATCTTCAGGCAGAGAAACAATCCTTCGAAACATGACAAATAGAAAATCAGACTATCAAATGAAAACAAATTATGTAACAAATACATATTCCCAACTCTTACAATTAAGTGCAACATCTGGATAAGTGATCACTGCTGGTTTCTCTTGATCTCCATAAACTACAACTGAAACTGAACCATGACAAGTTTTAACATGATGCTCCTACAAAAGATCAGTAAAAAAAAATAAAGAAGTGAATCAGTCTATCAAAATTAAGAGCGAAAATATTAACATCACAAGCTTGAAACTCATATACACACCATAAGCCTTCATCCAAAACCATCTTCAACATTTAGAAACCAGAATAATCTTTTAAATATTTGTTATTTGAATCAGATACTACTAAGATAAGGAACTTGTACACAACTCCACGAAGACGACCTGCAAGAATCAGCCATGTACTTTAGAATGAATACAAACATGAAGATGTCACAAACAGTTTAGTCCTGAAACGAACTATAAGTGGAACTAGCTCTCTGATCTCTTCAATGCTTTTGGCCATGAAGAATCTGTAATTATAGTCATCTTGCCACTGAGCTGACTCGTTAACATAATCCCACCTACTCGTAATCACCGTCCTTAAGACTATTTCTGCAGGCATAATCAGAATCTCTGAATCCGTCATTCTACTTCTCCATATCTGCTAATTTGAGTTTTGCTGGAGAGATTATGCTTCTCGAGGAGAAATTTCCAAAATCAACCGAATCGAGCATGCACAATTTCGAATCGAGAAACCCTAATGAGCTCTTTGGAATCGGAGAGGTGGAGAAAGAGGTGAGGTGTTTGAATATCTGTAACCCAAAGGTTGGAGATGAAAGAGAGAAGGAGAGGAAGAGAGAAATTTACCAGTTCGAGAGGAATACGAATAAGTGAGATTGAGATTGAGATTGAGATTGAGACAAATAAGTGAAGACATCCACTTAGCCTTTTGATTCGAATCCTCCTTCTCCTCTGCCAACTCTCTTTCTCCTCTCAAATCCTTTTCAGTTTTTCTTCTTCGTTAATTTTAGGGTTAGATAAAGAGGAGAGAAAATAGATTTTTTTTTTTTTTTTTTAAATCTTTTTTGGGCAAAAGATAAATAGATCAAGTGTAATGGTTAGAGATGGGAAATAAACGGTGTAGTTTCAAAATTGATTTTCAATCATTTTGCTAAGTACAATGGTTCTATCCGAAGAATTATACTCCGTCAAGTGATTTTTTTTATTTTTTGGTTACTGATTTTATATCTTAGCATTATTCAAACGCTATTATAATAATAGCATTTTTAAACGCTATTATATAGTAATCAAAATCATGAATCCATTTTTAATAGCAGTTGTGAAAACTGTGCTATAATAATGTGCTATCAATACCCATTTTTCTTGTAGTGAAACCATATATGTCAAACCTTTAAAGCTTGTATATATTGTACATTTATATTTACTATATTTTTTCATGTATGAAGCATGTCATGATTGATTCATCTATATTCACGTACGGTGTGTGTGTTTGAATGAAGATAGGTATAGTGATGATGATGAAGATGTGTGTGTTGATGATGATGATGATGATGATGATACTAATTCTCATGAATTCACTTCATTTATTGCTTGCATTGCATTTACGTTATCGAAGAGCGTGCTCTTTCTTCGACAATGAAATTCCTTCTGCACCACTCTCATTTTTCTCTCTCTATCTATATATATATTGAATTCAGTTATGGTGTAACAGTTAAATTAACTCATGCGTGGAAACAAAAATAAAGTTAATTAAAGAGTGTATAGAAATAATAATGATGATTCTTTTTTTTAAAGACTTGTTGTTTTGATTTCAACAAAGTCTCAAATATGTAAGAGCATGTGCAGTGGGAGTCTCTCACCCACAAAAAATTATAAAAAATTAAAAAAGTAAGAAAGAGAAAAAAGTGAGTCTCTCAAATGAGAGATTAAGAGAGGTTCTCCCCACTGCACATGCTCTTACAACACAAATTTTGATTATTAAAAATAATGGGATTTAAAAAGACATACACTGGTTAAAATATAATTTATTTGAAATTCTCAATAAGTAGTATGTAATTAATTTCTTTTAAATTCCCGGATTATGTATTTTTGTCTATGACAGATTTTTTCCCTGCCATTTGAAGATTTTATATCACAAATAACACATGCAATATGAACATGGAAATGTCATATATATAAAAATTCGTATATATGTTTACAATAGTTTAAATTTATGTGTTTAGTAATTTTTTACTATATTTTTGCACTTAATGTGTTTAAAAACTCTGAGAAAAGTATATTAATTAAATATTAGGTTGATAACATACAAATTACCTTCAAATATGAATTGAAATATTAGTTGGAAATGAGAAAAAAAATAGTTGGAATAATATATGCAAAATGCCTTATAATAAAGTCATGAATAATTGAAGATTGATACATATTGATTATTGATATAGTACGTTGATGAACTAAATTAAAATTCAATAAATGCTCTAAATACAAACAGTGTAACGTAAGGTGGTAAATAGCGAATAACATATGACAGACTGAATATAAGGCTCGGATCGTAGAGGGGACCATGCATGTTCCAAACCCTATATTTTCCCCCCATTAATTTCCGGGAAACCAATTAATTAAAAACATTTTCATGAAATTAGGGCAAAAGTACAAACTGAAACTAATGATGCCCTAAATGAAAATGAAATCTCTGTAATAAAGAAAGAGTGGTTTTAGGGGCCACGTAGACAATAAAGCTCTGAGTCTTTAGCCCTCCTGCCTCTTCAACAGTACTTTACGACAATGAAAAAGATCGTGAGGCGTAAATTAAGATCCTCTGTTTCTCACTGCATGCTCGTTACCGTACGTACTCGGTACTCATAGGAGTTTAGAAATCAAAGGGCCTATAGAGAAAATAGCAACCACTATGCAAAATGTAACCAAATGTTCATGTAGATCTATATTTACGCTAAAGATGCATGTATAGAGTAACAAGAGATTCTTTCTTTTTTTTCTCAAAAGACATTCACAATCCAACGATACATATAAACTTAAGTATTTGTTAGTTAGTATCATATAGTTTGGTTTAATATCTTTGAGTAAGGATATAGTGTAAGTTGAATAAATCTTGGACCGTTGATTTGATACGACAAATGCCAAAAGACATTGCAAGCCTAATCTCGGATATATCGACCGGATGAAATCCATAACTTTATCCTATCGATTAATTTTTTTTTTAACAGATTAATTCATTAGTCTAAGAAATATTATTTAACTACCATTTTATTTTGGATAAAATTTGGGTTTAATTTATATAGTTTCGATCAATTTGTTTTGTTGGGGCATACCCCTAAAATATTTTAAGACTTAAATCCATGGATTTTTCTTTTCAAATGTTAGTTGCAATAACTAGTTTGTAAATTTTCAAAAAAATAAAAAAATAACTAGTTTGTAAATTATTTTTTTTTCCCAGTTTGCAAGTTGTGTATTTTTGGTCATGAATCCAAGAAATCATGGGGGCTATATAAAAACTATACTATGTAATAGCCAAGCAACTTTGGTGATCTATTTTCATTTTATTTGAATAATTCTTATCGGCCGTATCTTTAGGGTCATTCCCCATAAAACTATAATAGCTTCTATGGAATTTGTAGAGTTTCTGTTTACCAAAAAAAAAAAAAAAAATTGTAGAATTCTTCAAAATTATGTACTGAAAATCTCTATATATCTTTTATCAATCTTTTATATATGTGGCTGTTACGTATAACAATAAGACTGTAGGAAAGTTAGGTATTGCTCCTTTTCAATCAAAAATGTTATATTCACTAACCAACAACTATACTAAAACAAAGTCCTTCAAATTTATATAACTAAAAAAATGAATAAATCACATATTTCTACAAAGATCGATCCATGCTCCTTAAATTTCGAGCATACCATTTCTTAACATTTTTTTTTTAACGAAACCGATTTTATTTTCTTGATTCTCCAAAACCATTTCTTAACATTTTCTTCGGCCATTTAACTAAAGAATACTCAACATTTTCATCATACGGTCGTCACACTTGTTTTTGTTAATTAAGATATCAAATTAAACGGTATTCATATTTGTCATTTTCATTCCTAAATGCACATCGATCTTTTAGATTTTCTGATTAATTAAAAAAAAAAAAAATGTGTGTGTAATGTATGGGTAATATCTTTCATACGTAGACAGATACATAACAATTAAAGCTGGTGAAGTAATAATTGAGAAGAGACAGAGAAATTGAAAAAAGAGAGTTTGTTTTTCGTCTAAGTAAATACCGATGATGCCCTCACCTTTCCAATTCCCTCCTTTGTCCCTTTCCTTTTTCATGTTTATTTCTAACTTCTCTGTCCCTTTCAATCCTTCTCCACCAGATATCCTCTGATTCGATCCTCACAATACTATTTTCAAATAAATAGTTTATATTGTCACTAAATAAAATCAAGAAAATCTCAAGAGTAGTTTCATGTGTTATAGAATTCTTAACACAACTTTATGTTATGTTGTTAATGAATGATGATATATGACCTAGTTAATTGTAGCATATATGATGATATATGATCTAGTTATTTGTAGCATATATCGAACATAAGAAGTTACTTTCTCTTTTCGATCTATATAATTTAAGAAGTTAATTCAAATGAAATTTTTTTAGTTTCTTATAAACGGAATTTTTAGATCATATATAAGGATAAACTAATAAGCTTCTCTAATCTGATTATGATAAGCCATTAAGCCATAACACTCGATACTTTCTTTTATCTTATATTAACAACTAATTAACAAATATTTTATATGCCGATTCCTTATATATTGAATAAGGTTTTGTATGTATGAAATCAAATCTACATGCATAAAAGAATAATATTGAATAAATGATATTTTCTAGAATATTGGAAAACTTTTTCTTTTGGTCCCCATCTATGTATATATAACTCAACACCTTACTCTATCTCTCTCTCCCTCTATATCTATCTTTCTCTCACACAAAACCTAAAATCTCTTTACTTAAGTTGTTTTCTTGAATCTTGCTAAAGTAAAACTTCTCTTCCTCAAGATCATTCCCTTGTTTCCTCTCCAGTCTTGATCTTATTTACAGTTAAGTTTTTGAATTAAAACACATGGAGCCACCACAGCATCATCATCATCATCATCATCAAGCCGACCAAGAAAGCGGCAACAACAACAACAACAAGTCCGGCTCTGGTGGTTACACGTGTCGTCAAACCAGCACAAGATGGACACCAACGACGGAGCAAATCAGAATCCTCAAAGATCTTTACTACAATAATGGAGTCCGGTCACCAACAGCCGATCAGATCCAGAAGATCACTTCAAGGCTGAGACAGCACGGAAAGATAGAGGGCAAAAACGTCTTTTACTGGTTCCAGAACCATAAGGCTCGTGAGCGTCAGAAGAAGAGATTCAACGGCACAACCATGGCCACCACACCAACGTCTTCGTCGCTCAACTCGGCTATGATGGCTAATGATCACTACCATCATCATCATCATCCTCTTCTTCACCATAATCATGGTGTTCCCATGCAGAGACCTGCTGTTAAACTTGATCAAGATCATCATCTCTATCATCAGAACAAGACATATCCCAACTTCAATAACGGTGACTAATTTTTTTTATATGTTCTTTTTTGAATTTTTTGAGATGGTTTTTCTTTAAGTGTGAATTTTACTTGGAACCCACAACTAGCTATTACATGAATTAGAAAGAAAGAAAAAACCCTAAGAAGATTTTATACACACACATATATATATATATACACACATATATAGGATTTTGATGGATATATGTCTATATATACACACATATATAGGATTTTGATGAATTTATGTATATATATATATATATATATATATATATATATGTAATGACGTATATATAAAATGTTAAGAAATTTTCAAAACTGTTGTTTTCATGTATTCATGACTTAGATGATTTTTTCTCAAATGTTAAATTTATATTACTAGGAAACCATATACACCACTAGCCATTACATAAGTTAACAAAGAAAAAAAAAGTTATATATATATTTATATGTAATGACGTATATGTGAAGTTATGGATCTTGATTGGGGCAAACCAAATTTGCATCTAGAGAACGGTTTCTTTGTTGTGTAATGGAAACTAGCTTCACGTGCATTTATTTATTTATTTATTTATTTGTAATTTGTAACACAATTAGGGATTTGGGTTAGTAGAAATTTCAATAATTTGATGCCTCTCTCCTTTTTTTTTTTTTCATTTTTTTGTGTAGAAACATTATAGTAAATGTATATACATGCTCAAATGCTCACTAATAGGAGTATTTTGGTTTGAAGGGAATTTAAACCATGCAAGTTCAGGCTCGGAGTGTGGTGCTATTAATGCGTCTAATGGCTACATGAGTAGCCATGTATATGGATCTATGGTACGTTCGAAGCTATAATTAAGTCATTTAACTAAAATAATATATCCTCCATATAAATGAATATTATAAATTTAATGAAACTGGAATAATTTGGGTGAAGGAACAAGATTGTTCTATGAGTTACAACAACGTAGGTGGAGGATGGGCCAACATGGATCATAATCATCATTACTCATCTCCACCTTACAACTTCTTCGATAGACCAAAGCCTCTGTTTGGTCTAGAAGGTCATCAAGGAGAAGAAGAATATGGCGGCGATGCTTATCTGCAACATAGACGTACGCTTCCTCTCTTCCCAATGCACGGTGATCATTATGGTCAATCAAACGGTGGTGGTGGTGCCATGTGGAAGTATGGTCAATCGAACGCTCATGATCATTATGGTGGAGGCCCTTGTACTTCTCTTGAGCTCAAGTTAAACTCGTACGCCGGCGTCGCACCGGATTAAAGCTCTTTCCTTGTCTCTCACGTTCTCGTATGTTTCGCTACTAGCTATGGTTCGCTAGTGATTAATTAATGATGCAGTTATTAGTAGTATCTCTCGTACGTAATTTGTAATTACTAGTACTATAGTATATCGTCTAGGTTTAATTTTAATTGACTTCGTTTTATATCTCTCTTGTTTAATATGAACATATTATAATTTTACTACTATGAAGTTGCGGGTTTGATTGCCCACAATGTCTATTTAAATATAATGTAAGAAAAGGAATTTCTATATTTGATTACAATCTTATGTTCCGTTAAAACTATATGTAACGCAATGCTCATTACGGACTGCTATCTTGAGTTATAGAGACTGATGGATTTTGATTAAGCTATATATTTTTTATAAGTGGATTCTGAACCGAAATCAAGACTAATTTTTAGAACTTGTAGGAAAATTAAATATTCTCATGTAGTTTAAAACAAAAGACAAGCAAACTAAATAAGTAGTATTAATTAGCACTCTTTTTTGTTTTTTGTGGATAAAATGTGAATTATATTACCAAAATAGAACAATGTATATTACATAACTTTTTGTGCAAGCAGATTCAAAAAGCTCACTACATGAGAGCTCAAAAAGCGGATGCAAATTTAGGAGTAAGTAAACCATTTGGGAAAGGAGTCGTCCATATCCCTCACGGTAGCACCGAGCAAGTAGTGTGTTGCAAATGCTCACTATATTATACTAAAATGTGGATTTTGCAACATAATTTATGTAACTTATGATTTTCTAGCATATTTTGCAATTTGTTTTGCACTGACGATTACATATCGCAATTATGATATAATCTCTACACTATTATTTGAGCAATGTTAAAAGAAGATTAACATATATTAATCACCAAATAAACATTTCACTAGAAGGAGAAAAAAATCCAGAATTTATAGGTGCACAAACTAAAATATTTCAGTTAAAAAAAGTATTATCAATAACAAACTAAAATATTACCAAGTTAAGATATTATGGGATCCACTATTTCATCATCAGAATTTGAATTAGGATCCAGATTTTCAAATATTTTAATTTTTGCAATGGATCAAAACGGGTCAGAACAGATAAAGATAGATCATGACGGATCTCAGATCGAATTTCTAATCATTGATAGTAATTTATATTGGACTAAACCAAAATGTTATAGAGTTTTGAATAATATAAAAATATATAAATAATATCACTTAACTTTTACAACAAAATTATGTAATAATCTAAGTTATCAAATAAATTAGCATATAAATATAACACCACACGCACGCAATTATATATTAGTAACTTTAATTAAAATAACACAAATAAAAAAAAAATACTAAAACATAAAATAAATATAATTTAGAACACTAATAATAATTTATGATAATATATAATAATGATGAAACATATATTTTGTCGCGCTGCAGAGCGCGAGATACAAACTAATTTTATTGTAAAACTACAACAATAATTTTTGTTAGAAATATCTGGTACTAATTTGAAATATTTTACTACATGTGAAAGTCGTTTGCAAAATTTATAAGAAAAATTTAACGATTAAAAATCGTTGCTATTTTGCAAAAAGAGTGAAGTAAAAATATGTAGCAAAATATATGATATTTTTGTTACTACATTTGCAACATCTTTATAATTCTTTTGCGAAGTAATTTATTTTAAACATTTTTACCAAAAAAAAACTAATACTTTATTTGAATATATATGTAATATGCCAAATTAAGTAGAAATAACATGAAGCCAAGTTTCTACATGTCAAAAATTAATTTACCGAAATTTTTAAAATATATTTAATAGAAATTTTTTAAAAGTGGCTTTTGGATAATTTCATAAATTACATGAGATTATGAAATATTTATTTGAGCCTAAATTTTTTTATGGGAGTTTATACAATTATTGAATATCATTACAAGATAATTTATAAGACATTGTAAATTTAAGAATGCACGTACAATAGTCGTTGTTTTGACATGAAAATTTTAGAAATGTTAATTTCAATGAAACGAAGACATTTTGAACTTTTGGAAATTTATATAAAACCCTCAAATAATTTAGAATTTTATGAATAAAATGTGCCTGTTAGATTTTAGACCAAGTTTTGTTTAGTGTAAACTCTGTTTTACTCACCAATTTTTTTTCTTTTCCAGATGGATTATTTAGCTAATGAAGGTCAAAATCAAGCTTCAGCTTTTTACGTGTTCTTAATCCATCGAAACTGAATGAGATATTGATGTAAGAAAAAATATTAATTGAGAAATTCCCTCAAATAGCACCAAAACAAGTTTTTGTTCCACAAATAGCACACATTTTAATTTAGGACAAAAATAGCATTTTATGAATTTCATAATTTAATTTTTTTGGTTTGAGTTAGCTATATTAGAATTTAGGGTATAGTTTGTAGGGGGTAGGGAATATAATTTAGGGTTTAGGGTTTAGGGTTTATGGTTTTCTAAATCCTAAACCCTAAATCCTAAACCTTAAAAATGTGAGGTTAGGATTACCCTTTAATAAAAATGTTATTTGTGTCTTAAATGAAAATATGTGCTAAAAATGTTACAAAAACTTCATTTTGTGCTATTTTTGAGAATTGCCTAATATTAATTAAGAATATTTGATTTTTAGTTAGTCTTATTGGTATAATATTTTGATTTCATTTATAGGTTTAAACTTGATTATTTAATCAATAGTGAAATAAGAACGATCACTCCGAGACCAAAATATTTAGAGGGGTGTATTGAATTAAATATTTGGTGTGATTTGAGTTTTAATGAGTTTTTAGATGATTTGGTTAAATTTTGGTGAATTTGGAATTTTGTTATTAAATTCTCTGAAATCTCACCTAAAACAATGGGATTTTGGTCTTTGTATTTTTAAGTAAAAAATCCCCTCAAATCTCACCTGAAACTTTTAAATAAAATCCTAGTACTGTTTTCAATAACAGTGGATTTGATTGTATATTTTAAAATTATTAATCCAATAACACAGGATTTTATAAGATATTTTGAAATCCAAGTTTCAATAACACGTGATTTGTCTATTTAACTCAAATCTCTTCAAATGCCCGATTGAATACACCCCCGTTAGAGTTAAAGAAAGGGGTAAACAACCATATTGGCTCCTTGACGATATCAGTACAAAGATTTGGTGGAGTATTGGAAAACAACAGAAAAATCAATGGAAAAGAGCAAAAAAGCTTAATCAAATTCGATTGTAAAAATCACTTAGTAACATAATTTGATATATCACTTAGCAACAAAATTGTGATAATATATATATATATATATATATACACATTTGTATAAGAAAGTTAATTATTTAAATAAAATATATTTTATCTTTACGAAAACTAAATCACAACACGTTGTGGGTAAATTTTTCTTATTTAGGTAAATCACAATTGCACATCAAAATTTTCAAAGATGATTGTGATGTGTACTGTATGAGATATTCAAAATCCTAAAAATTAAAATTTAATATGCTTATTAGTGAATAAGTTTTGTTGGTAATGAATATCACAATTCAGTGAAACCTCTTTCGGCAGTTCATGTCTAGACTCAGGATTTATTCAAAATTTACGCAAATAGTTACTAATTCATTGTTGATCGACATTTTGTTTTCATTGTATACGCTTACGTGATCAATCCTTCTTTATGTATATCATAAAACCAAACCTTTAAGAAGGATCGAGTCTACATCAAAGAGATCTCAAATCGAATAGGCTTTTAAATTCTTCAAACATAATCTCAATTGCACATCTGTCATCGATGTTGACCAAATTTCATATCTTCATTTTGAACCCGGAGAGAGAGAGAGAGAATGAATCAAGTTAATAGTACCTAATAATTGTTTGCATATAAATATTTGAACATATGGCTTAGACATTGACATATGTAGTTATGTGTGTCTTGAGGAGTTTCTTGTGATGTATACATGCTTGTATATACACAAGTGGATATATATATATATATATATGAGTATTTTTCTGCGGATCCGAGAAGATCTTTAAATGCTTTTTGGGGATTCAAAGTACGTTATTTCTATAAGAAGCAAATATGTGAGGGCTTGTGTAGCATCATGGTCTGTGATTCCTTTTATGTAAATTTTTTCCTAAAAGACTTGTTTGGATCAGTTTGGTCCATTTGCCATTTTTTGGGGGGGCTGAGTTTTACATACAATTTATATCCTTTATGTGAATATTTGGGTGAATATCTATTTTACTATATAAAAATAGGTGCATCTCAACAAAATTCAACGGGTGGGGTAACTATATAACTCATTACATTGTGACATGCATCTATATGGTTTTTGAATTACAACATGTGCAATATTTAAAAATCAATTCAAAATAAATGAAGGAAAGCAAAAAAAACACAATTCTTTCTTTGTCATGGTTTTTGGAATTGTAGAAATTGGAGAATGAAATATGATAAAACAAAGAGTAAAGATGTAAACTATATTACATTACCGTATTTTGAAATTTAGAATAAAAAACCTCAACAAATAAAGAAAATAATGGAAGCATAACTAATCCATATATATATATATATATATATATATATATATATATAATATAAGTACATAATTATGTAATAGATAACAAAGATTTAGGGATACAAAATATGTGAATATAACCCAATATATAACGCATATATCATATTAACTATATTATATGACGATATAAAATCATATGTATAATCAAATATGAACCATGCATTACTGGACATATAGATCAATCTCCTCTCCGGGTTTCTCTAAACCATCCTATGAACGGAGCAAAACCCTTCTTTAATTTCGTCTTCTTGACCGAACAAACTCTCTCAAGAACTTTATCTTTCTTCTTCCTCTCTTCTCCGTCTTCGACACTTGACATCACACGAGTCAGCAAAGGCGAGCTCGCAAACGTCACGAGTCTCCTCTTCTCCAACTCCTCCGTCGTTACACCGTCTTGTTCAACATCTTTAGACCTCGTTTGTTCAACGTCTTGTTGGAGTTCCTCAATCTCTGGATTGTCTAGGCGACACGATCTCATCCTCTTAAGTTGTTGGATCTCTTTCTTCCCATGTTCGAGTTCTTGTGTTAGGGTTTTGATTCGGTTGGAGAGGATGTTGTTTAGTTGTAGGGTTCTTGTAAGATCTTGTTTTGTCTGTTCGAGCTCGAGTGTTAGAGATCTCGATTGAGGACTCGGAGTTGAATTTGTTTCCTTTCTCCGTATCTAAAACCGCCAAATACATGTGATGTAAAAAAGTAAAAACTATACGTGAATGCATGATATATTCATATATCCAATGGCAATAAAATTATGTTTGTGTTACATATACACACACGTATATGGTATATTATATTATATATCGAATCTTGAAGCTATAAATCTATAAACAATCACATGACTAGTGTGCACCATAGATATGGTTCCATAGTTCAGACTTTTGAGTAATCTTTCCTTATGGAAAAATATATATATATATATATATATATACACACACATTTTTTCCCCATTTTTCTGTGTGTTAGCATATTTATATCTAGTTAATTAATAGAAAACTGTTACAAAAATAATCAGGCTCACCAGTTCATATATATTAAAATTTATAAATATTACCAACATAATATTCCCAAAATATAAATGTTTGTTAAAGTAGCACAATCTTTCTAATACGGTTAAACATAGTTACCTCTTTAAGCCTAGTTCCATAGATCTCTCCGGCTAAAATTTTCTCTCCGAACAAGGCCACCGCTTCTTTCACCGACCCAAACGCTGCTCTCGTCTCTATCTCCGCCTCACCACTTCTCCAACCTTTGTCTCTCTCCATTACTCTCTTTAATTTATATACGTACCTTCTATAAACACACAATTAGTGAATATTTGAGTTTTTAATATAGTAAATTTAGAGGCTGTTAGATTCTTGGCGTTCACTACACTTGAATTTTGCTTAATTGAAATTTAAAATGATTCGTTAGCTCTAAATGTGACCGTCTTGATAACAACACCTCTCCTTTCATTACAATACGGGCCTCAAAAATAAAAATGGGCCTAACATAGACCCATTAAGTAAACAAATGAAACTGGGCCTAACTTAGACCCATTAAGGAAACAAATGAAAACTGGGCGAAACAAGTCGGCGATCTCATGAATCCTGTCGGAATTCACAGACTCACTTATTATTTCAAAGAAGTCCCCAGAAAAAAAAATTAACAAATGAACCCAAAAAAAAAAAAAAAATGAGAGGGAAAATTGCTTAGAGAATCATCATCATCATCTTCCATAGTTATCTTCCTCGAATTCTTCGTCTTGTTCTTAAATGATTCTCGTAAATCTCCATAACTGTTTCTAATACAGTAGCTTCTGTAAAACCCTTGCTAAATCCGCTTGTTTTTTTGACCTAGTCTGACCTTGTAAGAGATCGTCGCGCCGGTGATCGGCGGAAGAGCTCCGCCGTGTAATTTATTTGGCTTGTGTTGTTCAGCTCTTTGTTCAACATGAGTCCAATTCAGAATTTCGAGCAACACTCCCGTCGTCTCGTGGATCCTGACCTACGTAAATCCTCTCTCTCTATATAACTTAAAGCAGTTTCCTTTGATTTTGGATTTTGAAATTTCGTGGAATTTTCATGATTCTCGTATAATTTATTTTAGTCAGTTCTTGTTTCATGCAAATTTTGTTTCTTTTTAATGAAATTCTAAAATTTTATTTGTTTGTTTTTGTGTAGCTATTCAAACGAGGCTTGAGATGGTGGTGGAGGTCAGGGACAGTCTAGAGATAGCCCATACGGCTGAGTACTTGAATTTTTTAAAATGCTACTTCCCTGCATTCTCAGTTATTCTTCTACAGATTACAAAACCGCAATTTATTGATAATCCTGAGCACAAACTGAGGAACATTGTGGTTGAGATCCTCAATCGTCTTCCTCACAGTGAGGTTCTTCGTCCTTTTGTTCAGGACCTCTTGAAGGTTGCTATGCAGGTGCTCACCACTGACAATGAAGAAAACGGTTTAATTTGCATTCGCATAATCTTTGACCTTCTTAGGAACTTTAGACCGACGCTAGAGAATGAGGTTCAACCATTTTTAGACTTTGTCTGCAAGATCTATCAGATTTTTAGACTCACTGTCAGCCATTTTTTCGATAATGTTAAAATGGAAGAGGTGAAGCCTATGGAGATGCCTACGTCTTCTGATCAGTCCCTTACCCCTACCGCACCTATCGGGAATGGGCAGCTCAACCCTAGTACTCGGTCATTCAAGATAATCACAGAGAGCCCCCTTGTTGTTATGTTCCTTTTCCAGCTGTATAGCCGACTTGTTCAGACCAACATTCCTCATTTGCTTCCCTTGATGGTTGCTGCTATATCTGTCCCTGGACCTGAGAATGTCCCTTCACATTTGAAGCCTCAGTTCATAGAGTTGAAGGGTGCACAGGTTAAGGTGAGACAATGTTTCTCTGTAACGAAGGAAATGGAAGCTTTCTACAATTTTGGAAATATGATTATATCAAGCCCTACACGGACTCATTGTTTTATCTGCGTTATTATTGTTTGTAACTGGGCCATACATAGTATATTGACTTTTGTTTTTGGTTTATTTGCAGACGGTTTCCTTTTTGACTTATCTATTAAAAAGTTGCGCCGAATATATCCGACCGCATGAAGAAAGCATATGCAAAAGCATTGTAAATTTGCTTGTGACCTGTTCAGATTCTGCATCTATCAGAAAGGTGGGAAACCCTTTTTTCCTTTTCTTGGGTATGTTTTCGCTAGTGACACAATCAAAGGATTACAGCGAAAGATTCATCTATCACTACTTGAAATGCAGGAACTCCTAGTCTCATTGAAGCATGTGCTTGGGACGGATTTCAAGAGAGGTTTATTTCCTCTTATTGACACTCTTTTAGATGAGAGGTATGCGGCTTATGAAGCACATCTGAATTTCGAAAGTTTCATATTTTTCAAGGAGTTGTTTTTGTCGAATAGAGCACAGCTTTTCTTCGCATATAATCTTATCAACCAAAGTATCTTTAAACAAATAATGACTTTTTTAGGTATTACTTTTTTGTCTTTTTTTCCTCTGTGTTAGGGTTCTAGTTGGAACTGGGCGAGCATGTTTTGAGTCTTTGAGGCCTTTGGCTTACAGCCTACTTGCGGAGATCGTTCACCATGTTCGTGGAGATCTTTCTCTTGCTCAGGTTTGTACTGATGAGGAGCTTTAAATTGTGTTAATCATTGATCGTGACATCCTGGATCCATTATAAGTGAAATTAATTCATTACGATACGCAGTTATTGCTCTGTATAGAAAATCTTAGGAATCGTAACATATTGATAAATTTTCTTTGGACCCAGGCTTTCCTTTTACAACATCTTTTTTTGTCGCTATTAGTGAGTGTGCTTTCCTATACATTCCTCTGATTAACAATAAACAATGTCGCAGTTATCGCGGATTATCTACCTATTTTCAAGAAACATGCACGACTCTACCCTCTCTCTTAGCATCCATACAACATGTGCCCGGCTGATGCTAAATCTGGTAATTCTATATTCTCCATTGTGCTTGTCTTTTTTAATTTCTAAATCACTTAAAATATGCGTACCAGTTTATTTCCTTTTCTGAATCGAGCTTCAATTAATACTTTATTACTTAATACTTTTATTGGATACAGGTAGAACCAATATTTGAGAAAGGTGTTGATCAGCAGTCAATGGATGAAGCACGGATTTTACTGGTAAAATTTCACTGGAGAGCTCATTTTAGAATTGGTTGGCTTCTCTATCCATTAACTTAACTCATGCAACACTTGTATATAGGGACGTATCCTGGATGCCTTTGTGGGAAAATTCAGTACTTTCAAGCGTACTATTCCTCAGGTAATGCTGGTTGCCTTTCAAAAGTAAATGTTGTGCTCAGGATTTCGACCTTTTTTGGCTTGGTTTTCTACTGTATACTGATGAGTGATTGTTTTGTAAGTTTCAAAACCATGTGGTACTTCTTTGGTTTGTTTCTTTTTCCTTCTAGTGTTTGGGATGAGGAAAGATTTGTATTTATTATTGAGTTGATCACTTGATCTTCAGGGGCAGTATTGTAAGATGCATATGCTTTCTTGTGTTCTCATTGAATTTCCAGATGGTCTTTGAGAATAGCTATATAAAGTATTCTTGCTTGATATGTCATTTCATTTAGTTTTATGTTACCTTTAAATTAGGTGCCAAGAGGTTAAAAAGGAATGAATTTTGAACTTTTAGCTATTTCTTTTCTCAATTCCGTTAAATTATTGGACATTTTTACCTATTCTTGCTTTGCGATTCATAGCTTTTGGAGGAGGGTGAGGTGGGAAAGGATCGGGTCACTTTAAGGTCGAAGCTTGAACTTCCTGTCCAGGTAATTTGTGTCATCTCTTATTTATGATGATATTTTTGTTTTGTTTTAGTGTGTAACCCAAATTATCAGCCAACCTGAGATTGTCTAGCCCATGTTTATGTTCAAATTCAATCGCTAGTTTAAAAATCTCATATTTTCTTACACGGATTGTCAACTTTCGCGTCAAGCTGGACTATAGGCAGTATATATTTTCAAGTTAGATTCTTAGATTTTGTACCATGCTTTTTTCTCTTACAAAGCATTATGTGGTCTTATTATAACTTCTGTTATTTTCCTTGGATCAACAATGGGATTATCTAGAAGGTTTTAGTAATTGCTAGACCACTCTGGTTGCAGGCAGTTTTGAATTTGCAGGTTCCTGTCGAACATTCCAAAGAAGTGAATGACTGTAAGAATCTGATCAAGACGCTGGTCATGGGTACTTAATCTTAGTAGACTTATCTACTTGCATTAATCATGATTCTCGTTATTCTATACTTGGCAATCAATATTTTTTGTCTTTCTGTTTTATGTTCAGGAATGAAAACAATAATATGGAGTATAACACATGCCCATTTGCCCCGACCTCAGGTTTGTGTTCAGCTGTCTCTTGTATTAGTGTTCCATAGTTTTGTCATGCAAGCATATTAATTGTGAAGGTTTCTCCTGCTGCCCAGGGAATGAACCCTCAAGCTCTTGCTTCACAATCATCTGCTCCGCAGGGTTTTAAAGGAATGAGAGAAGATGAGGTATTACTTGTGAGATTGTTTACTTTAGTTATTAATAGCGCATGGTTGATAAACCTCTAGTAATCTTTGCTTTAAACAGGTGTGGAAAGCCTCTGGTGTTTTGAGGAGTGGTGTCCACTGCTTAGCTCTCTTCAAAGAAAAGGATGAGGAGAAGGAAATGCTTAATCTTTTCTCCCAGATTCTTGCTATCATGGAACCTCGAGATCTAATGGACATGTTCTCTTTATGCATGCCAGAGCTTTTTGAGAGCATGATTAACAATAACCAACTGGTTCAGATATTTGCAGCACTTCTACAATCTCCCAAAGTTTACAAGCCATTTGCAGATGTTTTGATTAATTTACTAGTAAGCAGCAAACTTGATGTTCTGAAGAATCCAGATTCAGCTGCAACTAAACTAGTTTTGCATCTGTTTAGATGCATCTTTGGGGCTGTTACCAAAACACCATCTGATTTTGAAAGAATATTACAACACCACGTGCCTGTTATTATGGAAGTCTGCATGAAGAATGCTACAGAAGTTGAAAAACCTCTTGGTTATATGCAATTGCTCCGCACAGTGTTCAGAGGTCTTGCTGGATGTAAATATGAGCTGCTTTTGAGAGATTTGATCCCCATGTTGCTACCTTGTCTTAATATTCTTCTGACAATGCTCGAGGGTCCAGCTGGGGAGGACATGAAAGATCTTTTGTTAGAGCTTTGTTTGACGCTTCCTGCACGCTTAAGCTCCTTATTGCCATACCTTCCCCGTCTCATGAAGCCTCTTGTATTCTGTTTGAGGGGAAGCGATGAACTTGTGAGCTTGGGATTACGCACCCTTGAATTCTGGGTTGATAGTCTGAATCCTGATTTCTTGGAACCTAGCATGGCAAATGTGATGTCTGAAGTGATCTTAGCATTATGGTCCCATTTAAGGCCTGTGCCATATCCTTGGGGTAAAAAAGCTTTACAAATCCTTGGAAAGTTGGGTGGTCGCAATCGAAGATTTCTGAAAGAGCCACTTACACTTGAATGCAAAGATAATCCAGAGCATGGGCTTCGCTTAGTTCTGACATTTGAGCCGTCAACACCTTTTCTGGTGCCATTAGACAAATTTATTAATCTTGCTGTAGCAGCAGTTATTCAGAGAAACGAAGGCATGGATATCTACTACAGAAAGCAAGCTCTAAAATTCCTCCGTGTATGCTTATTGTCTCAGCTTAATTTGCCTGGCTGTGTCTCTGATATGGGTCAAACGCCCAGGCAATTATCAACTTTGTTACGTTCCTCTGTTGATTCATCTTGGCACAGGAATGAATCAGTGGACATTAAGGTTAGTTTTATATATCATTTTTATTATCTTAATATGTCATAGTTGGACTCTGTACTATAATACATGTTTCGTTTGGTTTAATATGCTGAATAAGGATTCATTCTATTAAGTGGCTTTCTTCTTACTGTTGCAGGCTGACCTAGGAGTGAAAACAAAGACTCAGTTAATGGCTGAGAAGTCAATCTTCAAAACACTGTTGATTACCATACTTGCTGCCAGTTCTGATTCAGATCTCAGTGACACTGGTGATGACTTTGTTGAAAACGTCTGCCGGCATTTTGCGATTATTTTGCATGTTGATTATACCTCCGCAAATGCATCAACTAGTACTGGTTCACTTGGCGGATCTGTGATTTCGGCAAGTTCCAGGTCCAAGAGTAATCGATCATCTAATTTAAAGCAGTTAGATCCTTTGATATTTTTAGATGCGCTGGTCGATGTGCTTGCAGATGAAAACAGGCTCCATGCCAAAGCTGCTCTGAATGCATTAAATGTGTTTGCTGAAACACTTTTGTTCCTTGCTCGTGTCAAACATGCTGATGTGCTGATGGCTAGGGGTGGTCACAATGCCTCCATGATTGTCTCAAGCCCTTCTACAAATCCAGTATATTCACCCCATCCAAGTGTGCGAATACCAGTGTTTGAACAACTGTTGCCTCGACTTTTGCATGGCTGTTATGGGAGCACATGGCAAGCGCAGATGGGAGGGGTTATGGGGTTAGGTGCATTAGTGGGGAAAGTGAATGTTGAAACGTTATGTCATTTCCAAGTAAAGATTGTGCGTGGTCTGGTGTATGTTTTAAAGAGGCTTCCTGTTTATGCTAGCAAAGAGCAAGAAGAGACAAGTCAGGTTCTTATGCAAATTCTACGTGTGGTTAATAATGTTGACGAAGCAAATAGTGAAGCACGTAGAAAAAGCTTTCAAGATGTTGTAGAATATCTTGCTACAGAGTTATTCAATCCTAATGCATCCATCCCCGTGAGGAAAAATGTACAGAACTGCCTTGCACTTTTGGCTAGCCGAACAGGAAGTGAGGTGACCGAGTTGCTTGAGCCTTTGTACCAACTATTGCTGCAGCCACTTATAATGCGTCCACTTCGATCAAAGACAGTTGATCAACAGGTGCCTCACACTGCTATTTTTCTTTTATGTATCGCATTCTGGCCTTTTCTTCCTCTTCATCTTTAATTTTTGCCTTATTATATTTACGTACAGGTTGGAACCGTTGCAGCTCTTAATTTTTGCTTGGCACTGAGGCCTCCCCTTCTAAAAGTGACTCCAGAGTTGGTTAATTTTTTGCAAGAAGCATTACAAATTGCTGAGGCTGATGAAACCGTTTGGGCTGTGAAGTTGATGAATCCTAAAGTGCTTACATCATTGAACAGACTTCGAACAGCTTGTATTGAGCTTCTGTGCACAACTATGGCATGGACTGATTTCCGAACGCAAACTCACAATGAACTACGTGCCAAGATAATCTCCATGTTTTTCAAGTCTCTAACATGTAGAGCACCAGAAATTGTGGCGGTTGCTAAGGAGGGTTTAAGACAGGTTCGTAGATGTCTTGTATCTTATTCAGGATTCTTGCTTGCACATTCAATTTGGTGATTTTTGGTGAAGAAATATATATTTCTATTCTTATTAGTCTGGCTGTTTTTCTTTTTTTTTTTGGGGGGGGGGGGGGGTACTAGATATGTGCAACCCTGGTAATTAACAAGCTGCATGCAATACTTGCCTCGATGAATATGAGGGGCTTGCTCAATGGAGTTATCATAGGAGTCTATTTCTTGATATTTATCTACGTAGATTTTTCATCTTTATAAATTTATTTGCTTCTTCTGAAACTCTATTTTCTAATTTAGGTTATCAATCAACAACGAATGCCCAAGGAACTTCTTCAGAGTAGCCTCAGGCCGATACTAGTTAATCTGGCACACACAAAGAATCTCAGTATGCCTTTACTACAAGGTCTGGCACGCCTTCTTGAACTTCTGTCAAATTGGTTTAACGTTACATTAGGAGGAAAGTTGCTGGAGCACCTTAAAAAATGGTTGGAGCCGGAGAAGCTTGCCCAGTCCCAGAAATCATGGAAAGCTGGAGAAGAGCCAAAAATAGCAGCTGGTAATTTGATTAAAAAAATATATATATATATATATATATATAAAATCAGTGTCTGGTCTACTCATATGATTGTTCACTTGAACACAATTCTTCTTTTGTTTCCATGGCAGCTATTATCGAGCTATTTCACTTACTTCCACATGCTGCGTCAAAATTTCTAGATGAACTTGTAACCTTAACCATTGACTTAGAAGCAGCTCTTCCTCCTGGACAAGTGTACAGTGAGATTAATAGCCCATACCGTCTACCGCTTACCAAATTTTTGAATCGATATGCAGCCCTCGCTGTTGATTATTTTCTTTCTAGATTAAGTGAACCAAAATATTTCCGAAGGTGAGGACAATGTCATTTGATAAGTTTTTGTTCACCACATCTTGTTATAGGTTTAGTGTAAGCCTGGGATAGCTTTGTCTAAATATGCTAATTTTACCTGCTTTTTTCCTTAAAAAAACTCAGGTTTATGTATATAATCCGATCAGATGCTGGCCAACCGTTAAGAGAAGAACTAGCAAAGTCTCCACAGAAGATACTTTCTTTTGCCTTTCCTGAAATTTTGCCAAAACCTGATCCTACATCAAGCACGACAGCTTCAACTCCTCCAGCTACATCAACTGGAGATGAAAATCATATCTCTGTTAAATCAGAGAGTTCTAATGTGGCATCAACAAAGGCTAATCTAGCATCAGATGCGTATTTTCAGGGGCTCTATCTCATCAAAACAATGGTGAAACTGATACCCACCTGGTTGCAGAGTAATCGCAGTGTTTTTGATACCTTGGTTCTCATTTGGAAATCACCTGCAAGGATATCTCGTTTGCAGAATGAGCAGGAGCTGAATTTAGTTCAGGTAGTCTCTTCTATCTCAGCCACTTTTGGTTTTGCTTAGTGTAGTTTGTTAGGGTTCCTGGAATAGCCAGATAAAAAAAAATTGAAACTGATGTCTGAGATTAGAAACCATTACAGCCTTAGAAAGTGTAAGTGTGTAATGATTGTTGATGTTTCATGCTGAAGCCTGAAGCTGTGTCGTTTGTTAGGGTGACTGAAAATATGAAAAGTTGAAATTGATGTCTGAGATAAGAAACCATTACATCATTAGGAAGATGTTTCATGCTGAAGCTTTGAAACGGATGCTGATGTTTCATGCTGAAGCTTTGTAGTTTGTTAGGGTTCCTGGAAACAGCCAGTTATGAAAAGTTGAAACTGATGTCTGAGATTCGAACATTACAGCATCATGAAGTGTTATAATTGCCGAGTTGTAGCTCTATGCTGGTGCGACAGATTTGGCTTCACTGTGGAATATGTTAAATTAAGTCTACATTGAATTCTTGATTTTCCTATGCTATGATGATATGCACATTTTTTCTTGTATTGCTTGTTGGAACCATTATGAGTCCTGACACTGTTTGCATACCATCTTTTATTTCTTTTTTGAGCTAACAACGTTCTGAAATTGAAGTAGAAATCATGAATAGTCTGAGTGTGTTGAACATACCTGTGAGATTTGAAGATCTGAATAGTCTTCCTTTTCAGTTATGTAAAATTATGTGAAAAGTTGGAACCTGAAGTCTTTTGCGTTCTCAAATTCACAGGTGAAAGAGAGCAAATGGCTTGTCAAATGCTTCTTGAATTACCTAAGGCATGAAAAATCTGAAGTCAATGTTCTCTTCGATATTCTCTCCATTTTCTTGTACCATAGCCGCATTGACTACACCTTTTTGAAGGAATTCTACATTATTGAGGTATCTGAGATTTTAAATTTTAGTTATAATTTCTTTTTCATTCCATTTTAGTTTTCACACTATTCAGCTCTAGTATAATAACTGGGATCTGTTCATTAGGTTGCAGAAGGATATCCGCCCAACATGAAAAGAGCACTTCTCCTGCATTTTCTTAGCCTTTTCCATTCCAAACAACTCGGCCATGACCATTTAGTTCAGGCAATGCAAATGCTTATTCTTCCAATGCTTGCCCATGCTTTCCAAAACGGCCAAACTTGGGAGGTTATCGACCCTGAGATAGTCAAAACCATTGTTGAGAGGCTTCTTGATCCACCCGAAGAGGTAGGTTCCTTTTCTCCCCAAAAAATGTAATTTTCTAGGAAAATACCAAGAAAATATTGGGAAAATTCTCTATTATTGTCATGCTGGTTATGATTGTATCTGTATAGTTTTTTTGGGTAACCCTGTACAGTTGTTTTTTAAATATTTTGTATCCGCTTGTTCAGAATTATTTGGATTTTATTATAGTTTTATTGTTAAATCTCCCCTTGATTGGTAGGTTTCGGCTGAATATGATGAACCTTTGAGAATCGAACTTTTGCAATTAGCAACTTTGCTTCTGAAATATCTTCAGAGTGACTTGGTTCATCATAGAAAAGAGCTCATTAAGTTTGGATGGAATCATCTCAAACGAGAAGATAGTGCCAGTAAACAGTGGGCATTTGTTAATGTTTGCCACTTCTTGGATGCTTACCAGGCTCCTGAGAAAATCATTCTTCAGGTACCGTTAAAATTTATATGTCAGTGATGTTTATTAATTTTCTTGAAGAGTGCGAAATAAGAATTTCCTTGAACTTACTAATATCAGCTCATTTCATATTATTCTCCTCTTTCCGTTGGTAAAACCCTGTAGTCATAATGTTTAACATGTGTATGAGACTAAGACGGTAAACCATTAGCTTAAGTAGAAGTCATTTACAATGCGATTGTTATAGACAAGCTCTTGTTGAAGCTAGATCTGAATGCATATTTGTCTTAACAGTGCATGTATGTCTCTAAACGCATGTTTGTTAGACATCATGGTACTATGACATGCACTTGGATAGTTCATCTATGGCGATATTCCTCCCTGAATCGAATGAGTAGCATATGCCTACAAAACAACAACTTCTAAATTTTTATGTGACACAAATGTAATTTGCCAATTGGATGTAGGTTTTTGTTGCACTCCTTAGGACGTGCCAGCCGGAGAATAAGATGCTAGTTAAGCAAGCCCTGGATATTCTAATGCCAGCTTTGCCTAAAAGGCTACCTCTTGGAGATTCACGCATGCCAATTTGGATAAGATACACCAAAAAAATTTTGGTGGAGGAAGGTCATTCAATTCCAAATTTGATCCACATCTTCCTACTGGTTGTTCGGCATTCAGATCTCTTCTACAGCTGTAGAGCACAATTTGTCCCTCAAATGGTGAATTCTTTAAGTCGTCTAGGTTTGCCATATAATACCACTGCAGAAAATAGGAGGCTCGCAATTGAACTTGCTGGATTGGTTGTCAGCTGGGAAAGGCAAAGACAGAATGAAATGAAAATGGTGACTGATAATGATGGTACCAGTCAGATTGCGGATGAATTGCATACTTCATCTGGTGCTGATCCTAAGCGTTCAACAGATGGATCTGCCACATCAGAAGATCCAAGTAAAAGAGTTAAAATTGAACCTGGTCTCCAATCAATCTGTGTAATGTCACCTGGCGGTGCATCATCAATCCCCAATGTAGAAACTCCTGGATCTGCTACCCAGCCTGACGAGGAATTCAAGCCAAATGCTGCCATGGAAGAAATGATCATTAATTTTCTCATAAGAGTAAGGCTTTATGCTCGTACCTTCAACCATTAAGCATATATTTTACTTTGGTTTGCTTTCCAATTCTCTCAACCATGTCACCTCATGTCTAAGAGCTTATGTGCATGCCATTGCTCCAGCTATTACAAATTCATCTATTAGTCGAGTTGTATTTAGCAGAAATGACCTTAGTTCTAGTTTCATTTCTCTGTTTTTGAAAGATTTTGCTTTCTTTAACAGGTAGCTTTGGTAATTGAGCCCAAGGACAGGGAAACCAACACTATGTACAAACAAGCATTAGATTTGCTTTCACAAGCTTTGGAGGTTTGGCCAAATGCTAACGTCAAGTTCAACTATTTAGAGAAACTGCTGAACAGCATGCCGCAGTCTCAGTCAGATCCGTCAACAGCACTTGCTCAGGGATTGGATGTCATGAACAAAGTGCTGGAGAAGCAGCCACATCTTTTCATTAGGAACAACATCAGCCAGATTTCACAGGTATACTTGCTGTAATAAGCTGTATTCTAATATTTGAAACAAAATAATGCTGTTTGCCTGCTAACTAACAAGATTGACTATTTGAACCTTCACAAGATTCTTGAACCGTGTTTCAAACACAAGATGCTCGATGCCGGTAAATCGTTGTGCTCCTTGTTGAAGATGGTCTTCACTGCATTCCCACTGGATGCGGCTAATACGCCTCCCGACATTAAGCTATTGTACCAGAAAGTCAATGAGCTGATAAACAAACATGTGAATGCCGTTACTGCTCCACAAGCTTCAGGAGATGATAACGCTTTCGGTTCAATTAGCTTTGTACTTCTTGTCATCAAAACCTTGGCCAAGGTACATAAAAACTTTGTTGATTCATATGTGTTGGTGCGTATCCTTCAGCGCCTTGCGCGGGACCTGGGATCAGCTGTGGGTTCTCATCCTAGACAAGTACGTTATTCTTACTTAAACTTATATTTTGTGCTAAGAGATCAATAGTGCTTGCTTTCCTTTGTATGGGAACTTTAAAGGGGAATTAAATTTACTTGGCATTTGTCACGTTAGTGAGTATTGGAATCTCCAATACATCTTTCCATCTTTGCACCATTGAATTTCAGTAATGTCTGGTAAGATCTTAGGATTTAGATCAGTTCATCTCTTACATCACCTTGCTAGTTGCTACTCGGACTCATTGGCTTTATGTTATTAGCTGACCTCTTTCCTGTATTTTCATGTATACCAACACTAAGATATCATTTCTATCCCTTTTCCTGTAATTTACCTTCTGACTAATGGATAGTGACTAGATAACCTAGTAATTCCCCATTCATGGCTTACTCTGGACCTTTTCCTTTCCATCTCCAGGGCCAGCGAACAGATTCAGATTCTGCAGTAACTTCTACTCGTCAAACTGCTGATGTTGGAGCAGTCATTTGCAATATAAAGTTGGTCTTAGAACTTATTGATGAAACAGTCATGCTTATAGCAGATTGCAAAAGATCTGTTACTCAAACTTTGAACACCCTGCTTTCTGAAAAGGGTACTGATTCTAGTGTGCTTCTCTGCATACTAGACATGATAAAAAGGTGGGTTGAGGATGATTTCAGCAAAACAGGCACATCTGGTTTGTCTGGTTCTTTCCTTACCCAAAAGGATGTAGTTACTTTTCTCAATAAGCTTTCATATATTGATAAGCAACACTTCTCATCTGATGCTTTGGAAGAGTGGGATCAGAAGTATCTTCAGCTATTATATGGACTTTGTGCTGATTCAACGAAGTATGTTTTTATTTATTTATAATCTTTTTCTTTCCTTGAGTCACATCGTTGCTTTTCGGAGAAGGATAATATTATCTTCATCTATATAATGAATAGGTATCCTCTGGGCTTACGACAAGAGGTCTCTGTGAAAGTTGAAAGACATTTCATGCTTGGTTTACGGGCAAGTGATCCTGAGATGAGAAGGAAGTTCTTCTTGTTATATCACGAGTCTCTTGGAAAAAATTTGTTTGCGCGGTTGCAGTACATTATTCAAATCCAGGACTGGGAAGCTTTAAGTGATGTTTTTTGGCTCAAACAGGGTCTGGATCTCCTTCTAGCTATCTTAGTTGAGGACAAGCCAATTAGCCTGGCGCCAAATTCTGCAAGGGTACAACCGCTTTTGCCTTCAGATAATTCTGGAATGCAACACCAAGTTCCTGCTAGCTTAGAGGGTCCCGAAGAAGTTACTTCAATGTTTGACAACATTGTTATGAAGCATGCACAATTTCTGAGCGCGACAAGCAAACTTCAGGTGATTGCGAATCGTTCAAAACTTCCTTTGTGTTATCGTGGTGCTTTCTCTTTGTTATTCCTGATCATAAATGTTTACTTCATTATCATAAGTCCCTTGGCGTATGTATCGACCTGATCAATTTTGGATTATCTGAATAATACGTTATTCATATTCTTATGTTTATAACTTCATAAAAAATTTCACTATAGGTGGCTGATGTTGTCATCCCTTTAAGGGAGCTGGCTCACACGGATGCCAATGTTGCATATCATCTGTGGGTTTTGGTATTTCCAATTGTATGGGTAACCCTGCTCAAGGAAGAACAGGTAGCATTGGCTAAACCTATGATTTCTCTTCTGTCGAAGGACTACCATAAAAAGCAGCAAGGACACCGGCCAAATGTTGTTCAAGCACTTCTAGAAGGGCTTCAGTTGAGCCATCCTCAACCTAGGATGCCTAGTGAGCTTATCAAATATATTGGAAAAACGTACAATGCGTGGCATCTCGCATTGGCATTGCTAGAGAGCCATGTGATGTTGTTCATGAATGACTCAAAATGTGCTGAGTCTCTTGCCGAGCTTTATCGTTTGTTAAATGAAGAAGATATGAGATTTGGGTTGTGGAAGAAGAGGTCCATCACTGCTGAAACGAGAGCTGGACTTTCATTAGTTCAGCATGGTTTTTGGCAGCGTGCTCAGAGCCTCTTTTACCAGGCAATGGTTAAGGCAACCCAAGGCACATATAATAACACTGTCCCTAAGGCTGAAATGTGTCTGTGGGAGGAGCAGTGGCTCCACTGTGCCAGTCAGCTTAGTCAATGGGATGCCTTGGTAGATTTTGGAAAAAGCATTGAGAATTATGAAATACTGCTTGATAGTCTTTGGAAATTACCCGATTGGGCATATTTGAAGGATCACGTAATACCAAAGGCACAAGTGGAAGAGACTCCAAAGCTTCGATTGGTGCAATCTTATTTTGCCCTTCATGACAGAAATTCAAATGGTGTTGGAGATGCTGAAAACACAGTGGGGAAAGGCGTTGATCTTGCCTTAGAACAGTGGTGGCAGTTGCCTGAAATGTCTGTTCATGCTAGAGTGCCTCTACTGCAGCAATTCCAACAACTAGTTGAGGTTCAAGAGTCTGCTAGGATTCATGTTGACATCGCAAATGGGAACAAAGTTTCAGGAAATGCTGCGGTTGGTGGACTTGGAAATCGTTATGCAGATCTGAAGGATATTCTTGAGACTTGGAGGCTGAGGACTCCAAATGAATGGGACAATATGACAGTCTGGTACGATATGCTACAATGGAGGAATGAAATGTATAATGTTGTTATTGATGCATTTAAGGACTTAGCCACTTCAAATTCTCCACTTCATCACCTTGGTTTCCGTGACAAAGCATGGAACGTCAATAAGCTTGCCAGGATAGCTCGGAAACAAGGGCTTTATGATGTTTGTGTTCAGATTCTTGAAAAAATGTATGGACACTCAACAATGGAAGTACAGGTACATTTCTCCAAAATCTTTAATCTTTTCCAGAATTTGGGCAGAGTTATTCTTGATTTTAGCATTGTATACAAGAGCTGCATCTTTCTTTTTCCTTTTTTGTTTTCTCTGTTTTTGGTATCATATTTCATCAAGTTTGTTTAAGAGTTGATTTTTTGTCTTGTTTCTGTTGTTGTTTGAGCTTGAAATATTGTTATTTATGAAGGTGTCTTCCTCATCTTCTGATTTTGGGTTTGGGTGCAGGAAGCTTTTGTTAAAATTAGAGAGCAGGCAAAAGCTTATCTGGAAATGAAGGGAGAGCGTGCTAGTGGTCTTAATCTGATCAATAGCACAAATTTGGAGTATTTTCCAGATAAGATTAAAGCAGAGATATTTCGTCTGAAGGGGGATTTTCATTTAAAATTGAATGACACTGAAAGTGCTAATATCGCTTATTCCAATGCGATCACCTTGTTCAAGAATTTACCCAAAGGATGGATAAGCTGGGGAAACTATTGTGACATGGTATTTCTTATGATTGTGTTTCGTATATGGCTCCTAACATTCCCCAATATTTCGTATTCTTTGTACTTATATTTTACTCGCTTTTGTAGGCATACCAAGAAACACAAGAAGAAATCTGGCTTGAATATGCTGTCAGTTGCTTTCTTCAGGGTATAAGATTTGGAGTTTCCAATTCCAGAAGTCATATAGCTCGTGTTCTTTATCTCCTCAGCTTCGATACAGCGAATGAGCCGGTCGGCAGAGTGTTTGATAAACACTTAGACCAAGTTCCTCACTGGGTGTGGCTTTCTTGGATCCCACAGCTGTTACTTTCCCTACAAAGAACAGAAGCACCCCATTGCAAATTGGTTTTATTGAAAATTGCTGCAGTTTTCCCACAGGTAATCTACCTTTAGCATTTATGACTAAGTCGTGCATTTTGATTATTTTATCTGAGTATGTGGCGATTTTCCGTTTCAGGCTCTCTATTACTGGTTGCGCACATACTTGCTGGAACGACGAGATGCAGTAAATAAATCTGAACTTGGCAGATTGGTTTTGGCTCAAAGAATGCAGCAAAATGCCTCTGGTGCAAGTGTGGGTAATGGTGGAAGCAATTTACCATCAGAAACTCAAATCCATCAAGGCTCTCAAATTAGCGGGGCCAGTGGAACACATGACAGTGGTAACCCACATGGGCAAGAAAGTGAACGCTCCACTGCAGAAAATAATGTCCATCCTGGGAATGATCAACCTATGCATCAAAGCAGCTCCACTAGCAATGACAACAATGAAAACACAGTGAGACGGAATGGTGCATCCTTGGCCATCTCTGCTGCGGCTGCTTTTGACGCTGCCAAGGATATTATGGAAGCTCTTAGGGGTAAACATAACAACTTAGCCAGTGAACTCGAGGTGATACTTTTTTTTTTTTTTTTTCTGTATATATCAACCATATTCATTAAACTTGCTCTAAATAAATTCAATTTTCTTAGTAGAGATAAAATCCTGAATTATGAAGAAAAATACAACCACTATCGGGAAGAAGGAAATAGCTTCGATTTAGATTCTGACTCAAATGTGTAGTTTCCTGCATCTTTGGTTGGATGATCTAAGCAAGTAATCTTCCTTTTCAGGTTCTTCTCACCGAAATAGGTTCCAGATTTGTTACATTACCGGAAGAAAGACTACTGGCCGTTGTGAATGCTCTTTTGCATCGTTGTTACAAGTATCCAACTGCTACCACTGCTGAGGTTCCCCAACCACTCAAGAAAGAACTTTCGGGTGTCTGCAGAGCTTGTTTCTCGGCAGATGCTGTGACCAAGCATGTCGAATTTGTGAAAGAGTACAAACAGGATTTTGAGCGTCACCTTGATCCAGAAAGTACAACTACCTTCCCGGTCACACTCGCTGAGCTGACGTCACGACTGAAGAAGTGGAAAAATATTCTTCAGAGCAATGTTGAAGATAGGTTTCCGGCTGTGTTAAGATTGGAAGATGAGAGCAGGGTATTGCGTGACTTCAATGTTGTTGATGTGGAGATACCAGGGCAATACTTTGCTGACCAGGTAGAATTCAAATTGTAGTAATTTAGACTCTACTTTTCCCTTGCACTTAATTTGGTCTTCAAATGGAACTTTTTTTTTTTCCCTCGATCTGATTCTGAAAATAATCATATGCTCAACTATCCAGGAAGTAGCACCTGATCATACAGTAAAGTTGGATAGGGTTGGAGCAGATGTACCTATTGTTCGAAGGCATGGAAGCAGCTTCAGGCGGTTGACTCTTATTGGCTCGGATGGCTCGCAAAAGCACTTTATAGTCCAGACATCATTAACGCCTAATGCCAGAAGTGACGAACGCATCTTGCAGCTTTTCCGTGTGATGAACCAAATGTTTGATAAGCATAAGGAATCAAGAAAACGACACATTGGAATTCACACTCCAATCATCATTCCTGTCTGGTCTCAGGTGATCTTTTGTACGATGAATTCAGATTTGATGTTTCATTGGATAGTTAATTATGTGTGGTCATTTCACAAGGTTTCCTCAAATCTTAACACATTCAGGAATTATCTCCGTCTCTTTCTCTCTCAGTATGGCCTTTTAACAAACATATTTGGTTTCAGGTCCGGATGGTAGAGGATGATCTCATGTACAACACTTTCCTTGAGGTGTATGAGAATCACTGTGCAAGAAACGACCGAGAGGCAGATCTACCAATTACCCACTTCAAGGAGCAACTCAATCAAGCTATATCAGGACAAATCTCAGCAGAGGCAATAGGAGATCTTCGTCTGCAAGCTTATGTTGACATCACAAAAACTTTGGTCAATGATAGTATATTCTCTCAGTACATGTACAAGACGTTGATGAGCGGAAGCCATATGTGGGCTTTCAAGAAGCAATTTGCAGTTCAGCTAGCTGTCTCCAGTTTCATGTCATTCATGCTACAGATCGGTGGGAGGTCCCCGAACAAGGTCTTGTTTGCAAAAAACACCGGGAAAATGTTCCAGACAGATTTTCACCCTGCTTATGACGCTAATGGGATGATCGAGTTTAACGAACCAGTGCCTTTCCGCCTCACAAGGAACATGCAAGCATTCTTTTCTCAGTTTGGAGTCGAAGGTCTTCTCATGTCATCCATGTGTTCAGCAGCTCAAGCAGTAATTTCCTCCAAGGTAACACGATCATCCAAAGAAATTTACAAAAACTAATGGATACAATAAGCCATTGCTTGATATTTGTTTCTCTATTGTCTTGCAACTTTTCAGCAAAACGATCATCTGCGGTATCAACTTGCTATGTTCTTCCGTGATGAATTGCTGTCTTGGTTTGGAAGAAGACCTCTTGGTGTGCCGATTCCTCCTGTTGGAGGAATTGCTACTTTGAACTCAGCCGAGCTGAAGCACAAAGTTAACTCCAACGTGGAAGATGTCATTGGTCGGATCAGAGGAATTGCCCCACAATACTTTTCCGAAGAGGTACATGCAGCATCATCATCATCATCATCATTTACCATCATTATCATTTATCATCAGCATGTATGATCAAACATATTGATGGGGCTTGTTTTACAGGATGAGAACACGGTGGAGCCGCCGCAGTCTGTACAAAGAGGAGTGAACGAGTTGGTGGAGGCAGCCTTGTCGCCTCGCAACTTATGTATGATGGATCCAACATGGCATCCTTGGTTCTAACTTCAAAATACTTGCAATTTGTGTTTCAGTGCTTTTAATTTAATGGCAGCTAACATTATTCATTAGGGTTGTATATATGTAACCTTTATGGATTTTATCACTCCTTTTTTTTTTGTAACATTTTCTGTTTCTATAAATGTAGTTTCAAACTCTTTAATCTTTAAGGTTATTTTTTTAACTGTTCTCGGAAATTGATGCAGTCATTTGAAAAACTCAATTGTGTAAAAATTGTATATATAATAATAAAAGGATCTAAATGCAACTAATCATTTGACCCCAAAAGTAAATGCAACTAAAGGGATCTAAATGCAATTCACCCAAATCTTATTGTGTAAAAATTGTATACACTAGATAAGGGATCTGAATGCAACTAATTAAAACTCCCGTCCCAAAAAAAAAAAAAAAGAAAAAAAAAAGCCGTCTCTGCTAAAAAGCGAGTCTGACCCAAATTGACTCAAATTGATCCAAATTCGAAGTTACCGTTGTTCTCGAAACCTCTACGGCGTAAAGCAATGGAAGCTTCACTAATGGCGGATTTGCAGAGGTATCTACGAGATCGTAGCTTAAGCGTTTCGAATCTCCCACAGAAAGGCCGTTCTCTATTCACTACCAGAGATATTCGTCCAGGTTCATCATCATCTCTCTTGCGAGGGGTTTATTAGGGTTTCGTTTGACTAATCTCGAGTCCTTTTGTATATTCAGGAGAAGTGATTCTAAGCCAAGAGCCATACATCTCTGTGCCGAATAATACATCCTCAGAATCAAGTTGTGATGGATGTTTCAAAACCAATAACCTTAAGAAATGTTCTGGTTGTCAAGTTGTTTGGTACTGTGGGAGCTCTTGCCAGGTTTAAACATTAGATGTGTTTCATATGTGTCTTCTCTTGAGCAATTCAACTGATGATTGATTCAATTAAGTTGTAATTTGTTTTTGATTCTTCTTTCAGAAGTCAGAGTGGAAGTTGCATCGCCATGAATGCAAAGCTCTCTCTAGACTTGAGAAGGAGAAACGGAAGTTTGTTACTCCTACGATTCGTCTGATGGTGAAACTTTACCTCAAAAGGAATTTGCAAAATGAAAAGGTTATGTTTATTATATCTTTGTGAATGATGTTGCTTGTTTCTTGCTTTCACCTATTATATAGCTCTTGTTGTTTGGTTCTTTGATTCAATGTGGTTGAAATGTGGAGAATAAGTCTAGTATAGTGTTAAGATAAAAGGATTATATCCATATTTTGCTTTGGTTGCTATTGCTAGTGTCATTTTGATAAACTAAATTCTTATTGTATTTATCTTGTCCAGGTCCTGCTAATTACGACAACAGACAATTACAGTTTGGTGGAGGCTTTGGTGTCCCGTATCCTCTCTATTTGTGCTTTTAGCGTTGTGATATTGATAATCTCTTTGCCCCTAGAGAATTGTATTCTTTAACCTTTATTTGGTAGACATGTCTGAGATTGATGAAAAGCAGCTGCTGTTGTATGCTCAGATGGCAAATCTTGTGAACTTGATTCTTCAATTTCCTAGTATTGACCTAAGAGAGATCGCCGAGAACTTTTCAAAGGTTCTTTTCCAGCGCTTTTGTCTTGCAGCAAGCCTTTTCCTTTTCTGTATTGGGAAAATTTCTTGAATTAATATTATACTCATGAAATGCTATCAAAGTCAAAAGAGATTGGTCACTTCGTTTTATTTGAGGAGTATCAAGTATCCATTTCTTTTTTGTCAGTGATGAGAATTTCTTGTATTTAAACCAATTTCATTTCTTCTGAACACAGTTCTCATGCAATGCTCATACCATTTGTGATAGTGAATTGAGACCCCTGGGGATAGGATTGTATCCCTTGGTTTCCATCATTAACCACAGGTAATATGGTAATAGCTTCATTAATCTGTTTTGTTTGTGTTCCTTAATCACTTTGTTTCCTGCCTAAATCTTTTGCTCTGTAGCTGCTCTCCCAATGCGATTTTAGTGTTTGAAGAGAAGACGGCTGTTGTTCGGGCTATAGAGAACATATCAAAGGATTCAGAGGTAGTTTCTGTTTTTTTTTATCTTTGAGTCAACAGTAGCACACTGACATAGAGCTGTTAGATCCGTTGTCTTTGATCAGGTAACTATCAGCTATATTGAAACCGCTGGAAGCACTCTGACTCGACAGAAGTCTCTGAAAGAACAATACCTCTTCCACTGTCAGTGTGCTCGTTGTAATAACGCTGTAAGTAGTCATTAATTCTTCCACGTATCATGATATCAATGAATGGAGTTTGCACTTGACCAATCAATATTCTATAATTTTGACAACCTGTACCAACATTTTTAAGGGAAAACCTCAAGATATTGAAGAAAGTGCAATCTTGGAAGGCTATCGGTGTGCCAATGAGAAATGCACTGGTTTCTTACTCCGTGATCCTGGTATGTTAAGATTTTACTACGTAGATTATATGTCCAAGAACATTCTTGATCCGCCCAATCCTTTTTTGTTTACTTTTGCAGATGAAAAAGGCTTTGTTTGCCAGAAATGCATGCTTCTAAGGAGCAAGGAAGAGGTTAAAAAGTTAGCAAGTGATCTCAAAACATTTTCAGAAAAGGCTACTGCATCTCCTTCCGCAGAAAGTATCTTTTGCCTATTTTACTTCCCCAATATCTGCATTTATATGTCTGAAAAAGATTAACTGATCTTGGTTACATCGAGCTGTGTTACAAGTTGTCTGAGATGGAATCTTTGACCATTTTCAGATAAACAAGCCGCTATTGCACTATATAAGACAATTGAGAAACTGCAAGTTAAGCTTTACCATTCTTTCTCCATCACTTTAATGAGAACCCGTGAAAAACTTCTCAAGGTACGTTTATTTTTGACTTTTGGAAGTGGTACAGAATTTTAATAAGACAATACAAATGCGGTGTCTCAAAGCTTGCCGTTACGTATTCGTTTGCAGATGCTAATGGACGTAGAAAGCTGGAGAGAAGCTTTGGATTACTGCAGACTAATAGTCCCTGTTTACCAAAGTATGTCTGCTTCAACTTGATTATTAGTTTGCTCCTTAACACAGGAAGATCGATCATTTTTTTTCTTTCTTTTGGACACCTTAAAAGCCAATAACCAGACTTCTAAGATATAGATCTAGGTGTGGGATTTATATTTTGAACATAACTTGGAAGCTCTTTGTAGAGTTTTGTATAGGTTCATTTTCTTATAATTACTATACAAATGCATACAGTATCAAAGGTAAGTAACTGTACTAGTACCAATGGTTGCTAATTATAACAGCAACAGCTACATATATCAAACTAATTGTAGAATTATCCAAATTCTTTTGGTGGTTAGCTTACTTTTGTTCATAAAATTGCAGGATTATATCCAGCAACCCATCCATTGGTTGGACTGCAATTCTATACCCAGGGAAAACTTGAATGGTATCAAAACTTTTGATTATTTCTCTTGTTTACTTTGCTACCTGGATGATACTATTTAGTTCTCCTGTCAAAATCCACAGGACCAAATAAGTGTTTGATCAAAGCATTATATGTTCCCAGCTGCTTTACTTACTATATAGGGCTTGAGACTCTTATTCTACTATGACTTTCAGTCGGGATGTTAGAGTAAATATGGGTTAGCCTAAATTCAACACTCTGAATTTATCAAGAGGCTTTAGCTTAGTGGTAGGAGGAACTTGGTTATAGCCTTCAAACTGTGTACCTAAGTTTGAATCCCTGCGGATACAAACACTGAGTGTACTCTGAGTACAATAACTTGGCGTCGGTTGATATGATATTCTGCTGATGTACAACATCATTGTTTTGTTGCAGGTTACTGGGGGAAACTAAAGAGGCTGTGAGTTCACTAATTAAGGCATTTGACATTCTGTGGATAAGTCACGGAACGAGCACACCTTTCATGAAAGAGCTCTCAGTAAAGTTGGAGGAAGCTCGTGCGGAAGCTTCTTATAAGATGTTTGAATTGAAAGACGCTTATGATGACAACTAGCAAGTTTGAAGAGAAGACGGCTCAGTGTTTGGCCAAACATTATTCTGTTTGATTTTTTTCTTAGCCGAAAAGGAAAAGCTGGAACCGGTTCTAGTCATACATTTTGCTGCACCATAGATAACTCAAACATCTATTATCTATGTAAAAGAGAGCATTAATCTTACCATATATTCCTTAGAGGTCTTGCGGAGTCAATATTGGAGATCCTTCTCGGTTGAATTCGCTGAGAAGATTACGCTGAATCGGCAAAGGCTGGGTGGTGGTGGTTGGTAGGTTGTTTCCTTCGGCGGTTTGATCGCCAGAATTGAGTGGTCGGGCTGTTGTATCTGGTGCGGGCATCGTGGCGTGTTTCTCGCGTAAGTAACGTATGAGGAGATCGAGGTCGGACGCCTGTAAGAGCTGACCGATCTGTTCTGGTAAATTCGTGGTGTTGGTGATTGGTACGTCGCGGAGTCGCCCTGTGGCGTTCTGAGAGGCGTGCTGGTTGACTCCGTCGGGGTTGTTGTCGTTGTCGGTTTCTTGATTCTGAGGAGGAATTCCAGAAGCCTTCGGGAAGCGGAGGAAGGATTTGTCCGTTGAGAGGAGGTAGTCCGGCCATTGATCAAGAAAAGGAAACCGAAAGAACAGAGAATATTAGCGAGTCCCCACAGACGATGCCAACTGTTGAACCTCAAAAGTTCACTAGGGTTTCAATCGGTTTCTTTATTAATAATCTTTCTTTGATCGATGGATTACAAAAGAATTAGGGTTTTCAATCTTAAGAGAATACAAAATAGCTCGAATGCTTAGAATTAGGTCTTATCTCTCGATTGCTGGATCTTTCTGATTGAGGCGAGACCTCTTATTTATATAGATTTGAAGTCGGTTTGATGGAGATTGGGCCGACTTCATGGGTCCTTCTTTCTTTCCTTTTCTATAGGTCGGCTTTGGCGACTTCATTTTCCGTGTTTAACTCCAATTAGGCGACCTAGTCGTCGGTCAAACGCTAATGGGCCAGGTCGACTGGGTTTTGAGAGCTTAATCGGATGAGATTCGAGTCGGGTTATTGGTCGGGTGCTAAACCCGGTACCAACAGTATGTTTCGTAGTTTTTGCACATGATTGCACTTGATATTGGTGTAACATAAGACATGTGATCTGAAAGAATGGATAGGATGAAGGTGTGGTACCAAGCTAAATATGAGTTTGGCCATTCGGAGTTCTAAAATATGTGGTAGAAAAAGTGAAATTGAACTCCGAATGTCGTGATATCAAGCCCCTAAGTGACAAATTTAGATACGTTATCTCTGTTGACCGATCAAGCCTTTGTTAAATAAAAAAGGTGGTGGATCGATCAATCTCTGATGTAACAGTTTTACACTTTTTCCTCTATTATTTTACTTTTGAATTTATCTAAAAAGATGAAATCTTATCAAGACTGAAATAGCTACTATCCTTGTTTAAAAGAAATTAGCTACTATGTTGTCTAGCCGAATTATAACTGACAAATTTTAAAAAACTTTTACTCAATGATGCTCTTTAAGTATGAACTTAATGCCACTTGATACTACAATCCTTCTTCTACTCGTAAAATAAACAGAAATCATCCAATCTAAGAAAATCTTTATTCATATGAGTAAAGAAGCAAGACGGCGAGAGCAAGTAATACGGTTTCCTTCGTCCTCGACAGGCCTAAACAGCTCAAGAATTATAGTCTTAGTAGGGACGTTGATGATCGCTTGCGGTGTTGTTTCAAAGAGAGATTTCCAAAAGTGAAGAATGTTAGACTCTATAGCTTCTCTAGCAAACCCACTGGCCTCTGAAACATGCTTGGCAAACCTCAACTTATATTCTAGCTTTTTCATCTCTTGGTCGTACATTTCATACAGACACGATTTCACTAGGACATCATCTTTGAGAATCGAAACAAGGCGATCCAAAACTCTGACCGCATAAGTAAAATGTTGGGGACACGTGTTGAACCGCTCAAATTGAATCGACTTGCAACCATCTTGATAGACTCCATTCTTAGGTTTAATATATGTTTCGAAGACATGTTGAATAACATGAATCAGTCTTCCTACAACGGGACTGTCATAGTCACCTTTCCCTGCATACTTGTATAGGAAAAAACCGAAGAGTAATACAGAACGTATGTCATCAGATAATAAGAACATTGCTTCAGCCGCAAAGAGCGAGAGTTCAACTCCTAGTCGTATAACTTTCTCCCTCTGCTTGAACAAACTAGTCCTGCCAAAAAAAATATATATATATTATTAGTATTTTTTCACTTTGCTAGCTTGAGTAAGAAGAAAAAAAAATGAAGATCACTAACTTTAAAGTGTAAGGAGAATATCTAAACTGTTGTAACGTCCTGTTGTAACGGAGAACTCGGTCGGTCATCGACCTTGATTCCATCTTTTTTGAGGAATTCACTGAGGAGACAGGCTCCAGAAGCAATTTATGTAGGCTTAAATAAAGAACAAATTCAGGGTTATATATAAAAAAAAAAAAAAAAAAAAAAAAAAAGAGCCAGATACAAATGATCTAAATTTCCCAACCCTAGATCGTAACTTATACCTTCAATTTGGAAACCCCTTGAATCGATATCAAATCCAAATTCCTAGAAAAAGAAAACAATATATACATGGAAAAGAAGGAACATGCACTCACCGCATCGTTGTAGACTTTGTAGTGTAGACCTAAAAATATCCGAAAAATACTTTCTCATTCAAAGCTTTCTCTTTAATCGGGACGATATATATAATAAACGAATGGTTTTTTTTTTTTAAACGAAAAAGTAGGATCTATACCGAATATATAGAGGATACCACAGGAAACAGTTTAAAATATGAGATAAAATGGTTACTTTTTCATTTCCGGAGCTACGTATATATTTCCCATGAATTATGTACTTGGTAGTTAAAGTTAATATAGAGAGTAGTTTTTTTTTTTAAATATAAATGGTTAGTATAGAGAGATTAGTTTATTTTACATCGTACGTTGTATACTTGTATTCCATGTAATTAGCTTTCGAAAACAACATACATGGAAAAGAAGTTGTCTTTCCTCACAGTGATGGCTTGCGTAGTTTGTGTTGAGGTTTTGGCTCCCGTTGTGGCTCCTCCGCACTTCCTTGGTTGCTTTTGTTATCGGGCTTAGCTTGCGATGAGTTCATGAAGCGGTTCATTGCTTAGTGGGGGATGTTTTCGCGTGAAACTCTTATGGGATCTCAGTGTAGAATAGAGGCGGCGGTTCGGTCTCGACGGTTATTTCGCATTTGTGGGTGATGCCTGAGCGCGTTTTAATCCGTTGCAGCGGTTCCGTTTTTGTGTTAGTCTTCGGAGAAGCTGTAAGCGCTTTTTTTTGAGGTTCGGGGACTGTCTTAGTTGGGAGTTGAGGCGCTCTTCTTCTGGGGTTCGAGGACCGGCCTCAGATGGAGTTGCTCGTGGCAACGAAGATGAGGACTCGAGTTCTTTGGAGCTGCGGCAATCACGCAAATTTCCGAATTCTTTCTCGGAATCGGTGTTTCTTCATTTGGTTTCTTTTGTCAGTTTCTCGCGTGAGCTTTTCTTTGTTGTTCTTTGTCCGTTATTTGTTCTTGTTGTATTCTTAACCTTTTGCTTTAGATTTTTGGTCTTTCTGTCTTCGTAGTATCCTCTGTAATCGCTGTCACAATTTAAAATTTGGTATAAATACTTAACATTGTTACCAAAAAAAAAAAATTGATTCAAAGCTACTAGATATATAGTAATTTATTTTTCGAAAGTTCTGTATAATACTATATAGATATCAATTGAAAATTAGAAGGAAAAAACAAAATAAAAAACTGTGACTAAATTTTTATGAATTTGTGAATATCTAACGGGATCTCCGGTTTTGATGGGGTTCGGCCATTTTTATGGTTGACTCAAATCCGGTTCAAGTTATCATGGATTCGGCTACATAAACAATTTAGTGAAATTCCCTGGAATAGCACCAAATAATGTTGTTGTTTCACAATTAGCACACATTTTTATTTAGGACAAAAATATAACTTTATAAAGTTTATAATTTAATTTTTTTTTTTTGGGTTAACTATATTAGTATTTAGGGTTTAGTTTTTAGGGGATAGGGGTAAGATTTAAGGTTAAGACCTTAGGGTTTAGGGTTTAGAAAACCCTAAATCCTAAACTCTAAAAATGTGAAATTAGGACTATCATTTAATAAAAATGTTATTTGTATCCAAAATGAAAATATGTGCTAAATATGTCACAAAAACTATATTTTGTGTTATTTTTAAGAATTGCCTTACAATTTATAGTCGAGTCGGCCTAGTTTTCAAAACATATGTTTTTTTAACCAAGTGGTGGTGGTCTAATGATTTCCACTTGAGGAGGAGTTGCCCTGTTGGTATAGATCAGGAATCGATTCCCTTCAAGCGCGAAATTCTTTATTTATTTTTACTTGACCACCGGAGCATTCACATGGCCTCTCCGGATCCTGAGATTAGTCGGATCTCATGCCCCGTTGACCCGAGAATCAAATATGGAGTAAATGTCCATGCAAACTGATTCGGAGCTTATGGGATCACCCGAGTTATGAAAAAAAATATATATATATATATATATATATATATATATTTTAAGTAAACTATAGATTGAGTACCAATCATTAAATTGTAATGTCAGTTATAATGGTATAAATAAATAAAGCTTTCGTATTTTTTCTTCTAATATAGTTCAAATAATTTCATTTTCATATATATTAATAACATAAAATTATTATTGTTTTCTATAGTTTCTTAAAAAATTGTGTTCTCTCGAGAAAAGTCTATTTCTTGACCAACGCATATCGAAAAGCTTCACCTTCTCCATATCTCTCTCTCTCTTTCTACATTTTGCACAATTTCTCTCTGGCAATGCTGTTTCAATGGCGACCTCAATTTCTATTCATTAACGCCACAAAAATCCCCTGAGAAAACATCCTCATCGCGTAGGGGTCAAGAAACCGAAATCCACAAAAAACTATGGGTCTCTGTTTCTCCTCCGCCGCAAAAGTCTCCGGCCACAACCGTAGTGGCCGGAATCCGAATCCACATCCTCCTCCACTCACGGTGGCTAAACCCAAAACGCCTCATAGTCCATGTTCTTTCTTGGCCGTTACGATCCAAAAGGATCATAGAACGCAACCGCGACGCAATACCACCACGGCTAAGAAAACGCCAACGCATGGGAGAGGAAGAGATAAAGCTAACAACAATAATAATAACGGTAGGAGACAAGGAGAAGCGATCCCATACGGCAAACGTATCGATTTTGGATATGCTAAAGATTTTGATAACCGTTACACCATTGGTAAATTACTCGGACATGGTCAATTCGGTTATACTTATGTCGCTACCGATAAAAAAACCGGTGATCGTGTCGCCGTCAAGAAAATCGATAAGGCCAAGGTTCTCATTTTCACCATCATTAAAATATCAAATTGTTTTTTTTTTTTTTCTTTTCACAAAGCTAATTATGGATTTGATTTAATTTGGTTTGGTTGGGTAGATGACAATGCCGATAGCGGTGGAAGATGTAAAGAGAGAGGTGAAGATATTACAAGCTTTAACTGGCCATGAAAATGTGGTTCGGTTTTATAATTCCTTCGAGGACAAGAACTCTGTTTATATTGTCATGGAGTAAGTAAACAATACCTTTTAATCACCATTTTCTTACAATGCAAGAAACACATAGGGCAAAACATTTTCTCAATCCTGTTGGTAATTAGTTTGTTCGTTGATGATACATTGTTCTTTAGGTTATGCGAGGGTGGTGAATTACTTGATCGGATATTAGCCAGGTAAATTCTTGTTTCAGTGATAAGCGTATTAACGTATTTTTAGAGTCTTGATGCTATTTATGTTGGTTGTTTTACAGGAAAGATAGCCGTTACAGCGAGAAAGACGCGGCCGTGGTAGTGAGACAAATGCTGAAAGTTGCGGCTGAATGTCATTTGCGCGGTTTGGTTCACCGCGATATGAAACCAGAGGTTAGTTTAGTTACTTCCATCATTGTTTTCTTTATGTGTAAGTTTGTCTTATTCATCACATTTTCTTCCATTCAGAACTTTCTTTTCAAATCAACTGAGGAAGATTCGCCTCTTAAAGCTACAGATTTCGGTTTATCAGACTTCATTAAACCAGGTTAGTTGCAAAGTGATTCAAAAGTTTGTATTTATATATCACTTTTTTTGGTTCTAATCGTTCTATACAATTACAATGTAGGCAAAAAGTTTCATGATATCGTGGGGAGCGCGTACTACGTAGCACCTGAAGTGTTGAAACGAAGGTCAGGACCTGAATCAGATGTGTGGAGCATTGGTGTTATCAGTTACATTCTTCTCTGTGGAAGACGACCTTTTTGGGATAAGACTGAAGATGGTATCTTCAAAGAGGTTTGTGTAGTTTCCCTGTGGAAAAAACTTCATTAGAAATCATAAATCTCCTAATTAATCATGAAAATGTGTTTTAAAAATATATGTATAGGTCTTGAAGAACAAACCTGATTTCAGAAGAAAACCATGGCCAACCATTAGCAACAGCGCCAAAGATTTTGTTAAGAAGTTGTTAGTAAAAGACCCGAGAGCGCGATTAACAGCTGCGCAAGCGCTATGTAAGCATTTTGACTCCATTTTTCATCATTTTGCTCTTAGTTTCTGATCTTGCATTCATCATATTTAGAGCTATGTAAGAATTCTATAATCAGGGTAACACAATTTTCGATCGTTTTGTTATTATATTTTGAATATTGTGGGCTTGTTTTGATTGCAGCACATCCATGGGTTAGAGAAGGAGGAGATGCATCTGAGATTCCCATTGACATATCTGTTCTGAACAATATGCGTCAGTTTGTAAAATTTAGCCGCCTTAAGCAATTTGCTTTAAGGGTAATTAAGAAGATAGATTTATGTTTCATTTGAGGTTTTTTTATGTTTTTATTATTAACTGAGTTGTGTTTTTTTTTTGGTTTAGGCTCTTGCAACGACGCTTGATGAAGAAGAGTTGGCTGATCTTAGAGACCAGTTTGATGCTATTGATGTTGATAAGAATGGTGCCATTAGCCTTGAAGAGATGAGGCAGGTAAAAAAATAACATGAAAATGAAATCATTAAAAATCTTCTCAATCACTAGCAAAAGCTATCGAAACCTGACCATCAATTCTTGTTTTCTATAGGCTCTTGCGAAAGATCATCCTTGGAAGCTTAAGGATGCACGAGTCGCCGAGATTCTTCAAGCGGTATGTATATAACTTAAGTTAGTATTAATGATGATGATGAGATTCTTCAATCTTAGTTCTCTAAATTGTGTTTACTGCATTAAGATTGATAGCAACACAGATGGATTTGTGGATTTCTCCGAGTTTGTCGCTGCTGCGTTACACGTAAATCAATTAGAAGAACATGATTCTGAGAAATGGCAACAGAGATCAAGAGCAGCATTTGAGAAATTTGACATAGATGGAGATGGATATATAACAGCAGAGGAACTTCGAATGGTGGCATATTTTTCTTATATTATATTCTTCTTAATCAATTATTATTGTCACATTATTAAATGTTTTTGTCTTGTTTGTTTTTGCAGCATACTGGCTTGAAAGGCTCCATAGAGCCACTTCTTGAAGAAGCAGACATAGACAATGATGGTAAAATCAGTCTCCATGAGTTTCGTAGACTTTTGAGAACTGCAAGTATCAAATCAAGAAATGTTAGAAGCCCTCCTGGTTATCTTATTTCTCGCAAAGTCTAGTAAAATTTGCAGTATTGGAGAGGAACTAAGAGACATCAAATCACAAAAGGTCCATAAATTTTTTGATCTGTTATGTAGAAAACAAAAAAAAAAAGCTGGGGATTGCAGTGTTGTTTCATGTGTTGTTGTAACATATTTTCCATAAATTTTTATAACCAATGGCAAATATTCATACAGCCAACTAGGCCAATGTAGTGATGATGAGTCTTTGTATTGTGTATACCTTTGTGATCAATCTATCCGAGTGTGAAAGCACAAGTTTGTTATTATTATTATTATCTGTTTATTATGATCTGGAAAATGAAGATCGATTAGTTCAGAACACGACATAATAAATTAGTTTATTATCAATAGAAAAATGCATTGCATATGGATTGTTTTATATCACAGTTTGAAAAGACTAAAAAGCGCGTCTCCGATATTAAGGACGAGAGAGATGTGCCAGATGGCAGACGCAAAGGCCAAACCACGTTTTTATACTAATTTGGTGTTTAGAAATTAGAATGATTGATAAATTTAGGTTTACGTAGAATATCAAAAGAGAAATGTATAATCAATAATCGTAAATTTAGGTATCATCATCATCAATAGAAAAGTGCATTGGATTTGGCTTGTTTGGTTATTGCGTGGAAAGAACGCTTTTTTAGGTATTAGGGTGAGACTGAGAGAGATGGCACAAGTAAAGGCCTAACCATGTTTCTATGTACTTTTTGGTGTTTAGAAGAAATCTAATACCCAAACACACAAATACTGATTTTATAAAGTCTAGATTTTTGTTTAGATTTCTATACATGTTGTTTCATGTATATAACGTCTATTTACATTTTAGATCTATCTTTCAAATACGTCGAAATTAAAAATATATAGTAAAGATACAATAAAAAAATATTCCATCCGTTTCAAAATATAAAATGTTTTGGCTTAGAAACGTATATTAAAAAGTTACTTTTATGTTTTAAAAATATTATTTAATATATAAACAAAACGAAAAAATCAGCCAATTATTAAAAAAACTGCAAACTATTATTGATCACACAATATTCAATAAAGTAAAAATTACATTGAAATGTGAGAACATGTTATATTTTGAAACATAACAAAACTTCTAAAACACTTTTTATTATGAAACAGAAGAAATATTAATTTAAAATTGTAAAAGAAATACTAAAGTTTTAAATAAAATGTCTTTGGTTGAAAATGTTTTTAATTTTTTTATATACATGTTGTCTCAGTTTTTTGCTTTTTCATTTCTTTACTATTTTGAAAACAATTTGGTGATTTTTTTTTCATTCACCATTTATTATATTGGATACAAAATTTTAGGGACTACTAGATATTCGGTTGAAAGAGTCGGCCATAAAAAAAAAAAAAAAAAAAAACATAATTTTCTCGATATCTACTCTGTCCCTATGGCGATCCCTTTTTTTAGGGAGGACAAAGATTGGAGATTTGGAATTTAATGATTTACTAAAGGTCCAAAACCAAGAAAATAAGAGAAAAAAAAAAGAAAAAAAAAGAAAAAAAATCAAAATATAATACAGTAAAATTTCTATAAGTTAATAACATTAGAATTAATATATTTTACGAAATCTTATTAATTTACTGTATTATTAATTTATAGAGATAATATGTAGATTAAAATATTATTTTAGAATAAAAAAAAACTATTTTAATAAAATATTAATTTATAGAATATTAATTTATAAAAGTTTTACTTCGATAAGTTTTGTCAGTTGACACAGATTTTGTTTTCCTTTTTTTGGTTGTATGACAATTACAACTTGAGTGCCACTATGCTCAAAGTTCGTTCGTTGAACTTGAATCTTATCTCTTCTCCAATAATTTCCAACTGGATAAGCCTTTTTCGTCTGACTCAGCTTCCCAGGATCCGAAAAACCCACCCGACCCGACCCGGTTCCATTTTACTTAACCCGACAGGAAATTTTAATCGCACTCACAAACGCCTAAATTTGTAACTATAATTAAATTTAACTAAACGTTAAAACGACTAATCACATCTTTCCCCTATAAATACACCTCTCTAATTTTTGCACTATCACAAAACTTATCGGAACTGAAATTGAAAAAAAAAAAAAAGGAAAAAAAAAAAACGCCGCCGTTTAATAATGATGATATCTTCTTCCCAAACCTTCTTTGCTGCTGCTCCATTCCTCTCCTCTTCTTCTCCGCCGCTATCACCACCGTTTCGCACGGCTCGGATCTCACCGTCTCTGTCTGCCACCACCGCATCTTACACCTGCGCCGAAGATGCGCCGAGATTACGACAAATCCCGCAGCGTTTGTCGGCGGCCGCGTCTCTCTACGAGATCCTTGAAATTCCCGTCGGCTCGACGAGTCAAGAGATCAAATCGGCTTACCGGCGGCTAGCCAGGATCTGTCATCCCGATGTGGCGGGAAATGGTCGGAATAACTCGTCGGCGGACGATTTCATGAAAATCCACGCTGCGTATTGCACGCTTTCGGATCCCGAGAAACGAGCCGTTTATGATCGGAGGTTCCTTCTTCGGAGCCGGCCGTTGACTGTCGGTGTATCAGGATTTGGCGGTTACGGAGGACGCAATTGGGAAACTGATCAGTGCTGGTAGCGAGTTTGACTCGGTGGTCGAGTTGGCCCCGAACCAGTGAATTAGGGGTATTCCGTAATTAGTGCAAAGACCCAGAAATTAATTAATTAATCGATTGTAAATGCTAAAATCTGGGAGATTAGCTTAACGTTGTATAAAATATAAATTAGTTGTTTAACATGGCCAAGAATTAGTGTGCCAATAATACTCGTTTATCATGCCACGTGGGATCAACGCGTTTATAAATCCTAATTATAAAAGTTTATACTACAGTGGACTCCGTAATGAATAGACGATTTAAACTTATGATCCATCAAACTTTTCATTTTTTTGATGGGTTTCGTTAAAAAATGAGATCGCATAAATTTGAGTTTCTTGTGATGGGAACAAGTTTATGTTTTTGAGTTCGTAAATTCAGATTTTGGTTTAGTTTAATTGAAATCAAATTGTAATCAGGTTAAAATCAGTTTACTGTAGAAATTAAATGGTTAAGTACTTTATAGTTATTATTAAACCAATGATAACCATATATTATGAATATTTAAGATTCAAGCTATGAATCTGTGTGGATTAAAATCTCAAACTCTCAAATTGTAGGTATTAAATATTACAATTTTTATTTAATAGAACAAAGTTAGTTCTGTGGAGATAGTTTGTGTATAGAAATAGATCGTCTATATATAAATTGTATCAGAATATCAAGTTAATAAAAATGTTTAGACGTTCAGGGAAAAAAATCCCCAAAACTAATTTATTCTTGTTCCGACAACCCGAAACTAACTTATTTAACGATGGGTTTAGAATTTTTTTTGTATGGACTCTGTGTAAAACGATGAGTTAAGGAAATTAAGAATGACGTTCATTACAATTTAATAACCTTCACAAGGGCCACAAAAATGTTCTGAGCAAATACGACAGACAAGATTCTTTTCTTCTAATTACCAAAAAAAAAAAAAAAAAGATTCTTTTCTTCTCGTCTTGATATTATTGTATGCATCACTCTTCTTTCAACATGCCATGTTATGGAACATCTGCATCCCTCGAATTTTTCTTATTTTACGAAAATTCATATTCTTTTCACACACAAAATAGTATTAAATTTCAAAATCCATATTCTTTTCACATAAAAGCTAATAAGCTATGCTCTTTAAGATTTAAAAATAAACTTAGATCTAATAATTTCTTACTCAAAGTAATTGGGGAGTAGGGGAAAAAAATCAGAACTTATGAATTTATTTACAAATCTCTATTTATTTTTAAAACGAAATACAAACAAAGAATTCACACACAAAATTTGTTTTGTTATCTATTAAAAAGTAGAGACCACACTGCATCTCTAGAGCTTCTAGAAGGTCACTAATATATTTGAAAGTGAGAAAAATTACCGAATGTACTTATAAGCTCCCAAACCGACATCGATCTGAGAAGTAAAACAAGGCTCTCCCGACATCTGGCCATTGTTAAAAAGCACAACGGCAGCAACTGTATGACGACAAAATCTTAAAGTCTCACAAGTCACAACTTGAGTTTTATACTTTCAAATTTGGATTGACAAGAGGTCCCACAATATATCTAGATAGGCTCGGATGACGTGGAATATTATTTTACGTGGTGGATTGAAGTTTTCAATTGATTTTAGCGTATCGTCGTATTGTCTTGTTGGATTACATTTATGATTTATCTCTAGTGACTAGTTTAATCACATTTTCCATTTCTGTCTTCTTGATTCAGTCTTATTAGCAATCTCCTTGCATCACTACTTAGTTATTAAGTTTGACTTCTCTTCTCCTTCCTCTTCTTATCTTTATAAATTACCCTTTACGGGTCACGACCACATCATAAAGTATTTGGGGTTAATCACATGTTATATCTCTCCTAAGATGAATCCTCATAAGGTAGATGATTAATTTCTCAAAAAAAAAAGAAGGAAAAAGACATGGTTAATATCTTAATTTCAATAAATTTAATGAAACTAAACTGGGAAGATATTTAACTAAATGCGATGTTTTCTATATTAATAACACACTTTATAAAGACTAAAATTTCTATATTAATATTAGAGAAATACATTTATAAAAATAACATTAAAACTAAAGATAATTACTTATTAATTCATTACGGGTAAAAGAATCGATCAATTTTTTACTAATTTATATACACAATATATATATTTTTTTTAAATATTGAAAAACCATCTTCGAATTTTTTTTATCATTATTTTTTAATTTCCTTAAAATTTTTGAAAAACAAACTTTACTAAATCACAAATTGAATATTTTGTTTTTTTTTTTGTCCAACAACATATTATGCAACATATATAACAATATTCATTATGATATAAAGAATTTTACATCCAAAAATTTTATTTTAAAAATCAATCTAAATTTTGTTTTTAAATTATGAATATGCATTAAGCGCTATATATAACCTAGTACTACTAGGTTAAAAAAGGCAAGTGAAAACCTATTTGTAAAATAGCGAGTTAGGTAATTGTAGTAAAGGATGCTAGAGCACCTCCAATGGTTAAGACACCCATTGGAGGTCTTACCAATTTTTTACTTAAAAAATGTGGAGATTTCAAAGTTAAGACACCCATGAGGGGTTTTTAACAAAAACTTGGTCCAATGGTAGAACTCTTCATGGATTCTCAAGTTTTTTTTTTTGAAAATAAATTTTGGTTTATATGTATGTAATTTGGTGTATTGGGAGAAATAAAGTTATGATCATTGTATTTGGTGTATTGGGACAAATAAATTTCCGAAAAAATGAATACAAGTACACAAAATGAACAAAAGGAGATGCTAAAAAGAACAGAAACTCATTCACTTGTCTTGTCTTGTGCTCATCAACTCAAACGGTGTACAACCTCTGATCTAAAAGACATGGCTATTTCCAGCAGCAGCTCAAACTAATAGAACACAAACTGATTCAAGTGCACAAACACAAACTGATTCAAGAACACAAACATAAACTGATCTTATTACAGAAACAAAAACTAAGTCAAACACAAACTGACAAAAACACAAACCGACTCAAACAAAAACTCACTCAAACACAAACTGATTCAAGAACACAAACACAAACTGATCTTATTACAGAAACAATTCTCCAGTTCCAGAATAATTCATACTCGTTTACTGTAAAACTATCATTTATCATACCTTCCTAGTGACAACTTGCCCAACCGAACACACCAAGTTGTTAATTATCTCTTAAAGAAAAGTAAAAAAATTACTCTCTGTTTTGGTAGAAATGATAAAACAGAGAGTAGAGCAAGTTGTGTTTAAGGAACTCACTTGAACACCGCGGCAAATATTGTGTTAACAGCTCCGAAGCTTGAAAGATCAAGCTCAAGATCTTCATTTTCCATTCCCACAGCCTACATAAACATCACATTCGAATCAATATAAAAATGGGTTTGGGAACTTAAATGATTTTCAACGAAGAGGCATCTAAAGAAGAAGTAGAAACTATATCTTCAAACTGCAAAAGTGTAGAATTTTTGTTCCAACTCTAAGGAAACCACCCTGTAACAATAAACTCTACCGTTTCCCACTATATCCTACTCTCTTAAATGCTTCAAAATCAAACATCAAAGTTGAAAACAATGTTTAAGAACTAAAGATTTGTATGAAATCTAACCTCAGAGCCAGTTGTATCATACTCACGCCGATTCTCCGGATCAGACAAAACATCATAAGCAAATGTAATCTCCTTAAACATATCCGCTGCAACCGGATCATTTGGATTCTTATCAGGATGATACATGAATAATAATAACTAAACCTTCAGTACAGGTCCCAATTAAGAAGAAACAACAAACAAAACACAAAAAAAAAATCTAAGCTTTATCGAAACTGCTTCTTAATTCACAAAAAAAAGTTTTGAGATTTGGTCACCTGAGAGCAATTCTTCGATAAGCACTTCTGATCTCTTGATCTGTCGAATTACTTGGGATACCAAGGACTTCATACGGACTCCGTCGTCGGAGCTCATCTTCTTCACCGGCGTCGTAATTCTGCGATCTCGATGTATGAGTAGGCATTTTTAAGCAGCTGATTAACTTTTTCTCGACCCTATAACAATAAACTCTACTGTTTCTCCTCTCAAATCAAACGGATCTAGGTCAAATTTTCGGTTTTGCCATCGGCGATACGACCAAGAAGCAGAGAGAGCCGAAGAAGAAATGAAGAAATGAAAAATGAAAATGTTGATTTTTTTTTTCTCATTATTCCCCTCAACCAACGATTGACTGACACGTATGGGTGTCTTAACAATTCTGAAGTATCCTATTTAAGACACAGTTCTTAACAGATTATCTGATTTATGATTTAATTTTTTTTATTTTTTGGTTAAGACCCTAAGCTAAGACACCCATAAGACCCTCCATTGGAGATAGTCTAAACTAGCTGATTTTATCGTGTGAAATCAAAAACCTCATATCAATTTTGCTCAGTTCTTATAAATTCTTAAGTTAAATAGATCCAATTCATAAGTTGATGTTTTGACAAAAAAAAAAAAAAAAAATCATAAGTTGAAGTTGAACTATGGTCTATGGGCCGACTGATAAATTAGAAAGTATAAGAGCACTCCCATTGATAGTCTCTCAATGAAAGACTACCTAATAAAAAAATAAAAAAAATCAAAATGTTGGAAAGAGAGGGTAGAGAGTCCCCAAGAGACCCAAAAAATACTTGTCTTCATATTATTAGTTCAATTTTATTTTTTATATTAAAATTTTATTATACAATTAAAATATATTAAAAACAATATTATTTTAATTCTAAGAGACCCTCAAGCCTCAAGGTGATCTACTAAGGTAGATGCTCTAAGACCCAAATGCACACGTGGCAACTACCGTCGATAGTGAAGGAGCTGACGTGGCAAATTAGTGTCAAATCAAAATTAGGGCTTAATGGATCTCGCAATTTAGGATTTCTTTTGCTTTACCATTTCAAGTTTCTTCTCTCTCTGTACGAACGAACGGCTTCGAGTTTTTATTATATTTTGACCTGATCTAATGGCGATGGAGGATCAATCGGCGGTGAGATCTACCGGAAAGGTTAATGGTTTCATTACTCCTGATGATGGCGGTGAGGAGCTTTTTGTTCATCAGTCTTCAGTCGTCTCCGATGGTGGAAACAGTGGAGGCGGCGGCGGCGGTGCGTGTTACAGTTGTGGAGAGGTTGCTATGGATTTTGGATATGCTAAAGATTTTGATAACCATTACACCATTGGTAAATTGCTCGGTCATGGTCAGTTCGGTTGTACTTATGTAGCTACCGATAAAAAAACCGGTGATCGTGTCGCCGTCAAAAAAGTCGATAAGGCTAAGGTTATTAATTTTCCCATCATTAAAAAGATCTAATTTTTTTTTTCATAAAGACTAATTTGTTTGTTATATTAAAATATCGAATATTTCTTGCGTTTCTTGAGCTAAGATTTGATTTGGTTTGGTGGAGAAGATGACAATGCCGATAGCTGTGGAAGATTTAAAGAGAGAGGTGAAGATATTACAAGCTTTAACTGGTCATGAAAATGTGGTTCGGTTTTATAATTCCTTCGAGGACAAGAACTCTGTTTATATAGTTATGGAGTAAGTAAAGAATACCTTTTAATCACCATTTTCTTGCAACGCAAGAAACACATAGGGCAAACATTTTCTCAATCCTGTTGGTAATTAGTTTGTTCGTTGATGATACATTGTTCTTTAGGTTATGCGAGGGTGGTGAATTACTTGATCGGATATTAGCCAAGTAAATTCTTATCTCAGAGATACCGTATTGCTGTATTTTAGTCTCTTATTACTTTTGAGTCTCAAGGTATTGTTGTTATTTGTTTTCCAGGAAAGATAGCCGTTATAGCGAGAAAGATGCGGCTGTGGTAGTGAGACAAATGCTGAAAGTTGCGGCTGAATGTCATTTGCGCGGTTTGGTTCACCGCGATATGAAACCGGAGGTTTGTTTAATTACTTCCATCATTGTTTTCTTAATGTGTAAGTTTGTCTTATTCATCACATCTTCTCCAACAGAACCTTTTTTTCAAATCAACTGAGGAAGATTCGCCTCTTAAAGTTACGAATTTCGGTTTATCAGACTTCATTAAACCAGGTTAGTTACAAAATGATTCAAAAGTTTGTATTTATATATCACTTCTTTGTTCTAATCGTTATGTAACAATAATGTTGATACAAATGTAGGCGAAAAGTTTCATGATATAGTAGGGAGCGCGTACTACGTAGCACCTGAAGTGTTGAAACGAAGGTCAGGACCTGAATCAGATGTGTGGAGTATTGGTGTTATCAGTTACATTCTTCTCTGTGGGAGACGACCTTTTTGGGATAAGACTGAAGATGGTATCTTCAAGGAGGTTTGTGTAGTTTCCTTGAAGAAAATAGTCCTTCAAAAATTATAAATCTCTAAATCAAGTGTTTATAAATATATTTATAGGTCTTGAAGAACAAACCTGATTTCAGAAGAAAACCATGGCCAACCATTAGCAACAGCGCCAAAGATTTTGTTAAGAAGTTGTTAGTAAAAGACCCGAGAGCGCGATTAACAGCTGCGCAAGCGCTATGTAAGCATTTTGACTCCATTTTTCATCATTTTGCTCTTAGTTTCTGATCTTGCATTCATCATATTTAGAGCTATGTAAGAATTCTATAATCAGGGTAACACAATTTTCGATCGTTTTGTTATTATATTTTGAATATTGTGGGCTTGTTTTGATTGCAGCACATCCATGGGTTAGAGAAGGAGGAGATGCATCTGAGATTCCCATTGACATATCTGTTCTGAACAATATGCGTCAGTTTGTAAAATTTAGCCGCCTTAAGCAATTTGCTTTAAGGGTAATTAAGAAGATAGATTTATGTTTCATTTGAGGTTTTTTTATGTTTTTATTATTAACTGAGTTGTGTTTTTTTTTTGGTTTAGGCTCTTGCAACGACGCTTGATGAAGAAGAGTTGGCTGATCTTAGAGACCAGTTTGATGCTATTGATGTTGATAAGAATGGTGCCATTAGCCTTGAAGAGATGAGGCAGGTAAAAAAATAACATGAAAATGAAATCATTAAAAATCTTCTCAATCACTAGCAAAAGCTATCGAAACCTGACCATCAATTCTTGTTTTCTATAGGCTCTTGCGAAAGATCATCCTTGGAAGCTTAAGGATGCACGAGTCGCCGAGATTCTTCAAGCGGTATGTATATAACTTAAGTTAGTATTAATGATGATGATGAGATTCTTCAATCTTAGTTCTCTAAATTGTGTTTACTGCATTAAGATTGATAGCAACACAGATGGATTTGTGGATTTCTCCGAGTTTGTCGCTGCTGCGTTACACGTAAATCAATTAGAAGAACATGATTCTGAGAAATGGCAACAGAGATCAAGAGCAGCATTTGAGAAATTTGACATAGATGGAGATGGATATATAACAGCAGAGGAACTTCGAATGGTGGCATATTTTTCTTATATTATGTTCTTCTTAATCAATTATTATTGTCACATTATTAAATGTTTTTGTTTTGTTTCTGTTTTTGTAGCATACTGGCTTAAAAGGCTCCATAGAGCCACTTCTTGAAGAAGCAGACATAGACAATGATGGTAAAATCAGTCTCCATGAGTTTCGTAGACTTTTGAGAAGCCCTCCTGGTTAATCTTATTTCTCCCAAAGTCTAATAAAATTTGCAGTATTGGAGAGGAACTAAGAGAAATCAAATCACTAAAAGTCCAGAATTTTGTTTATCCCTTATGTAGAAAAAGAAAGAAAGATGGGGATTGCAGTGTTTTCACGTGTTGTTGTAACATATTTTTCTTAAATTGTATAACCAATGGCAAAGAAATCAATATTCATACAGCCAATTATCGCAATGTAGTGATGAGTTTTATGTATTTGTGTATACCTTATGATCAATCAGAGTGTGAAACCACAAGTTTGTGAATTATGATTGAGTTCATTGGCATTTTGGCAGTGAATATATTAATATTTTGAGACTTCTGATTTAATATTTTCGTGTTTTTTTTTATCAATAAGTATTAACAAACTATATAAAGACTCAAATAAAAATATCTCTATATTAATATTAGGAAAATACATTTATAAATTAAACATTAAAGACGTATAAAAGAGGCAATCAATTTTTAACTAATTAATATATTAAATATTAATATACTAAATATAATATATTTTAATATTTTATTTTTATTTTAAATATTGAACAATTTTTCTCTGAATATTTTTTTAATTAATAAAAATAAATAAAAATTTAAAACTTTATTAAATCAATATCGTATATATATTTTCTATATCATATTTTTCCAACAATATACTGTGCAACATACGTAAATCATTGGATATCATTTAACAATGTTTATTATGATTTTACATCAAAATTTTTATTAAAATTAATTAATTTTTTTTTCTTTCTAGATTATGAATCTGCACTAACTGTGGGATATAACCTATGTAAAAGAGGCAAGTGCAAAAATGTTTTTAAGTAATCTCTAGTAGTAAAAGATGATTTAATCGTGTGAAAGACTGAAATCAAAAACCTCAGATCAATTTTAGTCAGTTCTTATAAATTCTTAACCTAAACAGGTCCAATGACCTGATTTCAAATGTCCACGTGGCAACTACTGTCGATAGTGAAGGAGCTGACGTGGCAACACTTAGGGTCAAATCAAAATTAGGGCTTTGATAGATCTCGCAATTTAGGGTTCCTTTGCTTTACCATTTCAAGTAGGTTTGTTCTCTCTCTGTACGAACGAACGAACGGCTTCGAGTTTTTTTTTTTTTGACCTGATCTAATGGCGATGGAGGATCAATCGGCGGTGAGATCTACCGGAAAGGTTAATTGGTTTAGCGATGGCAAAGGCTATGGTTTCATCACTCCCGATGATGGCGGCGAGGAGCTTTTTGTTCATCAGTCTTCAATCGTCTCCGATGGTTTCCGTAGCTTGACTGTTGGTGAATCTGTTGAGTTCGCCATCACTTTGGGAAGCGACGGGAAGACTAAGGCCGTCGATGTCACTGCTCCCGGCGGCGGTTCTCTTAATAAGAAGGAAAATAGCTCTCGTGGAAACGGCGGTGGGTGTTTCAATTGTGGTGAGGTTGGCCATATGGCGAAGGATTGCGTCGGTGGTGCCGGTGGTAAAAGCTACGGAGGTGGTGGTGGTCGTAGATCTGGCGGCGAAGGTACCTGTTACGTTTGTGGTGATCTGGGACACTTCGCTAGGGATTGTAGGCATAACGGTGGTGGAAACAGTGGAGGAGGAGGAGGAGGCGGTGGCGCGTGTTACAGTTGCGGAGAGGTTGGTCATATGGCGAAGGATTGTCGTGGTGGTTCCGGTGGAAACAGATACGGAGGTGGTGGTGGCCGTGGATCTGGCGGTGAGGGATGCTACAAATGTGGTAATGTTGGACACTTCGCTAAGGATTGCAGACAAAACGCCGGTGGTGGTGGTGGCAGCGGTGGAAACACTTGCTACAACTGTGGCGGAGTTGGCCACGTGGCGAAAGTTTGCACCAGCAAGAGACCGTCTGGTGGTGGTGGTGGTTGTTACGAATGTGGAGAAATTGGCCATTTGGCTCGTGACTGTGATCAGAGAGGAAGCCGAGGAGGAGGCGGCGGCCGTGGTGGTGGCAGTGGAAAGTGCTTCAACTGTGGCAAGGAAGGTCACTTTGCCAATGAATGTTCTTCGGTTGCTTAATGCAAAAAAGAGTAATGTTCATATCTCTCTCTCTTTGTTTTCTATTAATCTACCTTTTACTCCTTTTTTGGGTGAACATAATGTGATGATTCCTAGAGTCGTTTAGGGTTGGTTCTTTTTGCAGTTTTTGACCTCTTTATTGCTCTTATGACTGGTCCTTTGCAAAAACCTATTCACTCCTTTTTGTTGATGCCATAAGTTTGAGACTTGAATGATATGTGTGATTGCTAAGTTTTGCTGTTTCTTGTCTTTCTTTACAATCTCAATGGTCACTTCTGTTCGGTATACCAAGATTTGAGACTTGTTACTAGCTAAAGGCTATATTGATATTCAGGTTCCTTAGATTTTGTTTAGCAGAAACAGAGGAGAGACATGGTGAGATCTTGTATGCTTCTTGGTTTCTCTTTTTCTACTACGACAGGTCGACAGTAATAAAACCTTTAGGGAGCCTACTATTCTTAACCACAATCCAAAAAACACTTGAATAAATCCTACTTCTGCTGTTATCCCAAGTTGATCTTCCTGCTTTAGGTTGAAAAAGCCATAGAAATATTGAATCCGATCTAATACCCGTTATGTTTTGTATTGAATCGAGGACGATACACAAAACCAGTGTGAAGTTGCATTGTATGGGCAAAACATGCGACTAACCGAGTTGCTCTCGCTTAACATACCAAAAGACAAGCTTCAATGTCGTTGAGAAGTTGACCCAATTCCCATACTATTAACCTACACGAAACATGTTTCTTTCCTACCAAAGTCTCAAGAACAAGAATCAATTAAACAAAACAAAGAGCGTTTTCCTCCTCTAAACCGTTATACATTTCAAATTTTAAATTTTGGAAGATCATCGAAAATTAGCATAGAACTTAAAATGTAAAAAGGAAAAAAAAAAAAAAAAAAAAAAGAGGAAAATCAACAAGATAACTTAATTCGTAATTTCTATTTTACAAGTTTAAAATGTGAATGCTGAAATAAAGGAAATAATAGTACAATTGAACATGTATGGGGTTTAGCACTGGACAATTAATTTTATGAAACTTTCCATTACACGAATCCCCACTTCTCTTATTAAACACAAACACTTTCTAACTTCTCCTTAATCATACAACTCTCACGTAAACAAGTGATCGGAACAATGGGTTTGGGTTTGGCTAAAGTCTCTTCCTTTCTCTTTTTGATTCTGTTTCTCATCAATGGTGGTTCCTCCACCACTTTCACCTTCATTAACCAATGCAACTACACCGTCTGGCCAGGACTTCTCTCCGGCGCCGGCACAGCTCCGTTAACCACCACTGGTTTCTCCCTCAACACGTCTGAGTCACGAGTCCTCTCCATACCCGCAGCCTGGTCCGGCCGTATATGGGCTCGAACGCTCTGCAATCAAAACACCACCACCGGGAAATTCACTTGCGTCACCGGTGACTGTGGCTCGTCCCAAATCGAATGCTCCGGTGCCGGAGCCATCCCTCCAGCTACACTAGCCGAATTCACACTCAACGGTGCTGATAATCTCGATTTCTATGACGTCAGCCTCGTCGACGGTTACAACGTCCCAATGACAATCGTCCCTCAGAACGGAGCCATCGGAGTCGGTAACTGCACCGCCACGGGTTGCGCGGAGGATCTCAACGGAATGTGTCCGGAGCAGCTGAAAGTAACAGTGGAAACGGCTGGAGTGGCTGTAGCGTGTAAGAGCGCTTGCGAAGCGTTTGGAACGCCGGAGTATTGCTGCAGCGGCGCGTTTGGAACACCGGACACGTGTAAGCCGAGTGAGTACTCTGGTTTCTTTAAGAAAGCTTGTCCGACGGCTTATAGTTACGCTTACGACGATGGTACAAGCACCTTCACTTGCTCCGGCGCCGATTACGTTATCACTTTCTGTCCTTCTCCGTCTACAAGGTAAAATTTTTGTTATTTTATTAATTTACGAAATATGGAAATTAATATTGGTGGGAAATTGGTAATTTTTGGTAATTAAATAGGTTTGTTCGGATGCGTAACAGAAAAGGAAAGAGTTTGATTAGCATTCAATTTAAAATTCAGATTTTTTTTTTGGTTATGTCTTAATAATTTGCGTAGATTTTGCAACGTTTATTTTTAAAGACTTATTTGTTTAATTCAAATGTTTGTTTCAGTGCGATGAAGAGTGCATCACCGTTTCCACAACCGGAGGCGATTAGCGTTTCCGCCGCGTCATCGAGACACTCATTTGCGTCCTCAATGGGAGTTTTGGCTGTTGCGGTTTCTTGGGTGGGGAGTGGACTTTGGTGATACCAATACGGCACCGACTTTTTTTTTTTAAGTTCATTATAGTTTTTAATTTATATGATTGTTTGTTGTTAATTAATTTTTGATAGGAGTGATTGTTTTTGTGGCGACTAAATTTTTTTATAAATAATTTGGATATATATTTTTATTTCGGGTTTTTGGTTATATTTTTCAGTTTTCGGTTTGGCTTGAATTCGGTTCGGATAATTCAAATATAAACATTTATAATTCGTTTAGATTTTATGACTATTAAATTCAATTTTGAATTTGGATTTTTTGGTTCAGTTTTAGGATTTTTTTTTTTTTTCTCAGGCCTATCAAAGCCCAATCATTTTAACTTTTATTTTTGTATTTTCTTTACATAGTACTATAGTCAAAAAAAAAATTGAATTTAAAATTAGCAAGTCTTGAAATAAATCAAAAGAAGTTGACAAAAAGTCTAATTATGTTATTTTAATTTTAGCTAGTGGGAAGAAAATGAGTAAATGAAGAAAAAAAGGAGAAAAATACAACAGGTGATGACTAATGAATCCAACGGCGGATTATGCCACGTATACATACACCTCTGCCGCCAAAGAGAAAACAGAGTACTCGAATCCAACGGCGGATTCAAACACGAATAATATACACTTCAAAAATCAAAACTAATCCCTGTTATATACGTAATGGGTTTACAGAAAGTAATTGATAAAACGTTTATTTCATGTTTGTTTTAATTTCTATATTAACAAACAAACAAAAAAAACTAAACCTTGTTCAGTCTCTGCAACAATTAGTTCATCAATAAAATGGAATTTTCTCAAGTTATAAGATCTTTTCTTCTTCTTCTTTTCATTGTTTCTGTTCATTTTCCTCGCACGAGTTTATCAAGCTCAAACCCAGGAGGAGCTCATATTACTATCGATGTGAAACAAGCCCAGAAACTTCTTGATTCTGGCTACACTTATCTCGATGTCAGGTAAAAACATTTTAAAAGCTTTTCAGATTCAGACACAGACAAGTCTTTAGTGTTTTTATTGTCAGTGATTTGTAAAATTTGAGAGCTGTTTAACACAGAACTGTTGACGAGTTCGAGAAAGGCCATGTTGATTCAGAAAAGATCTTCAATGTTCCTTACTGGTTCTATACTCCACAAGGTCAAGAAATTAACCCAAATTTCTTGAAACGTGTTTTATCTGTCTGTAATCATACCGATCATGTTGTCGTGGTAAGAACAGATGTGGAGAGTATATGTTTTTATTTACATCACACTTTACTTAATTCACTGGATCTTAATCTCGAATCTGTTGTCTTTATTTTCTTTGTAGGGATGTAAATCTGGAGTCAGATCTTTACATGCTACCAAACTTCTTGTTTCTTCTGTAAGTACCAAAACAGAGGATCTGGGTCTCTGTAAATGTCTCTTCTTTGAATCTAAGTTTGTTTTTTTTGTTTTAATGAGATTGAATGTTTTGTTCTAAATCATGTAACAGGGCTTCAAGAATGTAAGAAACATGGACGGTGGTTATGATGCTTGGGTCCATAAGAGATTTCCAGTTAAAGTGGAACAGAAGGGACTCAAATCCGATGAGCTCTGATTCGGATTTTCTAAATATAAGCATCCTAAATTGATTTTGTTAACTAGATGTAAAATTGTTAACTACTGTATAATATTCAAAGACCATGTAAAAGTTGATCTTAAAACAGTGTTTACACTAATAACATAGATAGCATGAAAACTGTTTCCCAATTCTGTGTCGGTTTCAAAAACGTTTCGGAGAGGAATTCGATGGAAACACATCTATTCACGTTTCGGAAATAGAAACTTATTTATTTTTTAGAAATTTATTAATGAGATATATATGATATTTGTTATAACTTAACATATTTAGAAGTTTAAAACTCTGATATTTTTCAAATATCAATATTTTTTATATGGTTTTACTATTTTACTATATTTTAATTATATATATATAATTAATTATATTATATATATATATATATTTATAGTTTTAACATGTATCCATTTTCTAATTTTTAGAAAAAATCGTTTCCACGTTTTCGGGTATCCGTTTATATTTTCATATAAATTATGTAAATTAACTTTGAAAAAAAAAATATGCAATTTTTTTCAATAACGTTTACACTAATAATGGTGTATTTGCGAATTTTGGAAAAAAATAGTTCAATTCAAATTACATGTTATTTTACTAATGTAATAAATTTTGAGAAAATAACATTTTTATTTAGAAAAAAAAATACAGAATTTGGTCATTTCATTTTATTTAACAAAGTGCTATTAAATAAAACAACATGAATACATGATTAACCAAAATATGAAGAGTATATTGATCAAAACATAAAAAATTTCAAAATCTTATTTTTTTTTTAATTATAAGTTCAAATTAATTTTTTTTTTTTTTTTGTCATCTAGATTTATTATTTATTGTAAATTATGAGAACTATTACATAGACGATTATATCATGGACAATTCCTTCCGATCTTTATTAGATCCACGTCAGATGATATTTCTTTGTCCATGTTCTTGATAGATATTTTTCCCATTTGTGTAGAATCACGGCGAACATTTTAATTGTGCTCTCTGGAGATTTCCTGTAAACTTGTCTTTATTATCTGCAAAAAATCACAATATTTGAGATTCGAATTCCAAACCTTTTAGTGTAGAAGCATTCATTAATTAATAAAAACCAATAGGATGAGGGTTCCACAACTACAGTTTTGTTAGTTTCTTTATTCACTTAAATAAGAAAAAATGTTGTATCATTTATTATATAGTTCTACAAACAAAAATAATAATTGATAGTGCACTCTTTTTATTTTTATTTTTTTTCTCACACCATGAATAGACTATAGTACACTCGTTTTTCGAGTTAATGTAATTCCCGAGACGAATGGACCGACATGATAAAAAATTGTCGGATGTCAAATTAAATTAACCGAGTAACAGCGCGGGAAAGATGTCGGCCGACAAAGATTAAGAATTAACTGAATCGGTTTAGACCGGTACACGCGTTACTTACGCGCAACCTCCACGTCTTCACATCTTTTGACAGAGACACGGATACTTAATTTGGTCACTTTCTACTCCAAATAAATATCTTTATTAGAACCAAACCCAGTCTTCATTCTTCTTCATTCTTACTTTTAATCTCCTCCGATTTAAAACTCCGGCGATAATGGAATCATATTCAAACCCTAACAATAAGCAATCTTCTTCATCTCTTTACCCAACTGTTGACATGTCGAATCCCGAAGCTCCTCTTAATAACCCTAATTCTACTAGTAACCTCTATCCTTCTCTCGACATGAATGATCTCGCTCGTAATCTCTTCCCTGAGCAAACGGAGACGAGTTCCGATTCCGTCACGGCTCCTCCTCCACCAGCGACGGAGGAAGTAATTTTGAAAATCTCTGGCGCGATTCTCCACTTAATCGACAAATCTTACAGCGTCGAGCTCGCCTGTGGCGATCTAACGATCATCCGTATTTCTCAAGGAGAGAACATCGTCGCTGTTCTCGCTCGTGTCTCTGATGAGATTCAATGGCCGTTGACTAAAGACGAGAACTCTGTAAAAGTCGATGAGTCTCATTACTTCTTTACGCTCCGTCCTACCAAAGATTCAAGCGACGAAGAAGAGAACGAAATGTTGAACTATGGACTCACAATTGCTTCAAAAGGTCAAGAGCATTTACTGGTTGAGTTAGAGAAGATCTTGGCGGATTACAGCTGTTTCACTGTTCAGCAAGTATCAGAGGAAGCGAAGGAAACAGGGAAAAAGGTTTTGGATGTGACGGTGGCGAGTGAGATATCGCCGGTGGAGCTTACTGGTGAGAGGAAAGAGATTGTGGAGAAGCAATGTGCGGCGTATTGGACAACTTTAGCACCGAATGTGGAGGATTATAGTGGGAAGACGGCGAAGCTGATTGCAACTGGTTCTGGACATTTGATTAAAGGGATTCTTTGGTGTGGAGATGTGACTATGGATCGGCTTATGTGGGGGAATGATTTCATGAAACGGAGGTTGACGAAGGCTGAGAAGGAGAGTGATGTTAACCCTGACACTTTGAAAAGAATCAAAAGGTATGTATGAATGAGAGTTTTGATATGTTTCAAGTGGTTCATATGTTTGCTTGAGAGGTTTTGTGATGTTTCTTATATAGTTAGTTTCTGAAGAAAAAAGAGGAATCTTTGTGTTTATTCTTGTAACTCTGTGATGAGTTTTGATTGCTGATCCTTGATTTGTTATGGTGAGTCCTAGAGAGTGTAATTTGAAAGCTTATATGAGTGTTTCTGTGTCTATCATCTCTAGATGTTCTAAACAGGACAATGCTGCTGCATTTAGTCTTGTTAAATGTCATTATTGAGGCTCATAGTTTATGTGTATTGGTGTATGTTTTTGTTTTTGCTTATGCAGAGTGAAGAAGATGACCAAAATGACTGAAAGTGTGGCAAATAGTGTGTTGTCTGGAGTGATTAAAGTTTCAGGGTTCTTCACAAGTTCAGTGGCGAATAGTAAAGTAGGAAAGAAGTTTTTTAACCTTCTTCCTGGAGAAGTCATCCTTGCATCTCTTGATGGATTCAGTAAGTTCACTATCTCTATATTATCCAACCTTTAATCAGAATTTTTTATGCAGCCATCTTTAGTTCTTCATGATCATTGAAACTGTTTGATTCCTGTTTTTTGATAGATAAGGTCTGTGATGCTGTTGAAGTAGCTGGAAGGAATGTAATGTCAACCTCGTCCACTGTCACAACTGAACTCGTTGATCACAAGTAAGTAAATCGATTATTCGGGGATTTGGAACTCTTGGAAGTGTTTTAAGAGAAGAATGTAAAATTTTGGGTGCTGATTAATGTAGGTATGGTGGAAAAGCGGCTGAGGCGACAAACGAAGGGCTAGGAGCAGCAGGATATGCTTTTGGGACAGCCTGGGCTGCTTTCAAAATCAGAAAAGCTATTAACCCTAAGAGCGTTCTCAAGCCTTCAACACTTGCTAAAACCGCCATTAGATCTGCAGCTTCACAAAAGAAAGCTTAGTTACAGGCTTCCTGATGAAGCAAAACAGACCCAACCATTGGTTCTGTTTGTTTGTATGGTCTTCTTGTCTTTGTTGTCTTAAGTGTTTCTTGGAGAATCATGTGATGGCATATAAGTTGTTACGAGTATGTATTTGTATGTGTGTACCTTGAAATTAGTTTTTATTGTTTTTCAATGTGCAACAGAGCTATTACAATACTCTTTCTCTTTTCAGCTGATTAGATATGCTAAAGAAAGCTCCCAAAGACAAAAAAAACTTAAAGATGCATATGACTGTTTCAAAAAGATGTTTGGATAAGCTAAACGAGAGATCACATATAGTATTAGAAACCAAATAACCGATACATTAGGCTTTGTTAATAATCATGTTAACTGCTTGATAAGCACTGAGCTTGGAACATAAGGGCACACAAGTGGGAAACAACTTGGCCTTGGGTCTGGAGATTCGCCGAGATTCACTTTTTTGAAGTAATCTTTCTTTCCAATGGTGTAAGCTATGCTGCGAGTGTTAGACACATGACCTCGATCTTTATCGAAAACCATCGCAACATTTGTCTTCTGGTCAATGAAGAAACTCCCATCATCAGGCAAAAACTCGAAACCACTGAGTCGGTTCATATCAAATGCTAAAAACAACTTGTTCCACGACACCTCCTTAGGCTCAATCTTACTCGTAACCCAAATCTCCATCCGATATGTATGCTCGCACTGATACAACACTGCTAGCTGCTCATCTCCAACACTAGAGAGAATAATAGTATCTTCCGATTTAGTAGAAGTAGAGTGAAAAGGCAGAGGCAGACGCGGTCCAAATCTCTCTGTTGTAAAATCGAAACAAATCAAGAAATCATTAGGATCTTCTTGTCCTAGATTCTTCTCTTTTGCATACCAGTAAATATTTCCCTTGAGAGACAAGCCATGGTGATAACAATCTATATCCCATATAGGAGAAGTCACATCAAGAACCTTCCATGAATTAGACTTCAAACAGTAAAGCTCAAACTCACAAATTCGATCCTCTGAGTAATAAATATCCAAAAATCTCAAGATTTTGTAGCTAAGATACGAGTTGTTCAACTTCTTCTCGTAGCCAAGAGCGTAATTATCCATAATGTGGTAAGAATTTCTAGGTTTGATCCACTTTGTTTGCCCAAAATAAGGGTTCCAAACCACAAGCCTAGAGTCGATATCTTTAGTGATGCATAAGAGTAAACCATCGCAGTGAAAGACTCTAGATATTTCGATTTGATGATTTGCATTGTTTAGGCTAATAATTTTACCTTTAGGCCTAATTGAAGGATCAACATTGCTGAGATTGACGCTCATTAGATAAACCCTAAAATTCATCACCATGATCACATCAAACTCATTCGCTTGCTTCTTCTTTGCTTCAACGATTTGCTTCTTTATAAAGCTCCCATCTTTGGATAAATCGTTCCAATTTTTGCAAGTCAATCTCACTGTTCTCTGAGATGTCAACGGAACCCTAGCTAGTACCTCCTCTACCAAATCCTGTGAAAGATCTGACATTATCGCCATTGTTGAATCTTAGGGGCCAAGCTTCGAAAACTCTTATACAGTAAAACCTCTATAAATTAATACTATTGGGACCAAGATATTTTATTAATTTAGAGAGGGTATTAATTTATCGATAAATTAATAATTATTAATTTATAGAGAGATTTTCTAATTTTCACAAATTCTATAAAAATCTATTTAAAATAAGATTTTTTTTTTGACAATTTCACATTATTATAAATTTATTTTATCTAAAATTCCTTTTACCTTATCTAAAATTCCATAAGTTTTTGATGCAATAAGAAAGATTAGAGATAAGCTCCAACAAGAATGCATGTTTAAGAATAAACAAACAACACTAGAGTCATATTTTACTAACTTATCTTAATTATATTTTTTTAATGTTATATGATTATTAATTTATGTTATTAATGGGACCATAAATTTACATAGGGATCTAAAATAAATTATTATCTTATTATTTTATCGAATTGTGACATTTTTTACACCGGTCCAACTCGGGACCGGAAAAATTTATTAATTTATAGAGATTATTAATTTATAGAGTATTAATTTATAGAGGTTCCACTGTACTCTTTTACCCTAATTTCTTTCGTGGGCTTTCCAAACACAATTATTTAATTGTAGGCGGTGAACACATAGAAATCCACTGGGCCCGTCGTGTGCTTTCAAAGATACACAAAAGTTATTGTATTCTTCAAACCCATCTTCCAATTATAAAATTTCAATATTTCTTTTTTTAGCAATAAAAGATTTCATTTTTATCTATGGTTACACAGCCTTAAAAATCATGCATTTTGATGACCAAAATCTTTAAAGATCAACCCATGTTTCTATCGTCCCTCTTATTAAACAATTGTAAAAAGAAATCTAATCCAAGCTAATTTCTTTTTTTCTTTTTTTTTATAAATAATACCCTTTTTTAAATAAAAAAAATCCAAGCTAATTTCATCTAAACAAACCTGATCTTTTTTTTTGAACAGCAACAAACCTAATCTAATTTGAAATGTTAATTAACATATTTGAACTGTTAGGTTGATTATTATTCTTCTGAATGGTAACTATGTATCAAGTGGAGGAAGAAAATAGATTGAACTCCTATTTCAATAGTAAACTAGCACTATGTTGTGTGTTTGTAGTTATATATATATACACAACTTTTTGGAACAATTTTAACCAATAAAAACACAGTGCTTAGATCAAACAAAACAAAAAGGCAAACATTTTTTAGTCTTTAATTATTATATTGATTGTCCGTTCTATAACTAAGACTATAAGAGTGAACTTTGTCACGTAAATGATATATATATATATATATATATATATATATATATAAGTACATAATACATATAATTTATTAGAAAATCGCATAGATGCTGTTAAATGTTTGAACGTATAAATGATGAGTTACCATCGATTAGTACGGTACCTAATACTTTTTTTTATTGATATACAAACTGTCCAAAAATAGAAATAACATAATTTATATTTAAAATGATGAAAGCCATTATATATATATATATTCAGAAATCTTCAACACATTCGTATCTGGTATCTGATTCAAAAGACCATGCAAGGTCTATTCCTAGAATTTGTTAGGAACTTAAAAAATATATAAAATAATGATTTGCTCTATAATTAAGTGTTCGTTAATGAAAGACTGTGAGGAGAGGTCGAATCATATGCTCTATAAGTGTCGAAACCACCAATGGTTACTAAGTGCTTTGTATACCACTTAATCTTATCCTCTTATTGGTTTTATATGTTAAAAATTAAATCCAAAACTATTTATATAAGATATATATATATATATATATATATATATATATATATATATATATATATATGCTTACAGCATCTTCACTTTATATTTTTTGTCCGATTCTCCCGTGGGAATGTTTTTAACACGTCGCAATCGAGATCCTGCTTTAGGATGTTTATCAAAAAAAATTTGTTTGTTAGTTTATGTTATGAATAACTGTTTCGTTTACACGCTTATGTAGGATTATCTTACGAGTAATATACAATTATAAAGAAATTGACCCAACGTCGTCCAAACGTATATACTTTTTACAATCTTTTAAAACTCTTTTTTTGTTTTTTTTTTTTTGTTTTTTTTATAAAATACAATATTTTCTAAACTTTGTTTAACAAAAATATCACAATCTTTTCATGATTACTTTTTAAACCAAGTCTTTTCCACCTCTAATTTATAAATATGATATTTTCAAAATATCTTATAATGGAAATTTTACACACTGTGATATATTTTTTAATTAATTCATATATTGTGATTTATGATTAACGTTTTCAATTTAGAGGATGTTTTTGTTTTTGTTTTTGTTTTTTTGTTCATTAATTTAAAGGAAGTTGGATTGTTGTTCTGTTAACATGTGGTTTAGTTAAACTATCGATAAATTCAGAACTAACTCTTACAGAAATTAGATTGAAAAAAATGCATAGACTGGTTAATTTGGATTGTGTTTTATCTCCTTCAAACATAATTTGGTAAGAACTACTAATAAGTAATAGCAAAAAACCAATAATATTTCTTATTAAAAAAAACACCAAAAATAACTATTATAAGTAGTATAACTATAAAGCCTTGTTGTATTTGAGGGACAAAAAATATACTAGTTGGCAAATGGTGGTGTTTACTTACGTGGACTACACATTACATTACATTTTACAATACAAAGTACAGTAAATGATTAATAGGATATATAATTCTAAAAAAATTATATTCATTCTAGGTACTTGTAGGTCAATATTTTTTAGGGGTTTGAATAGTTTAAATGCATTAGATGCGGTTGTGCCCGCTATAATTAGCGGAAACAAACGTTAGAATTATTAGAGATATTGATGAACATAAAAAGTCATGATTGGTTGATAACAGGTGCAATAGTATTTGAACATGAAATATATAGTTTATGTCTATTAATTGTTTAGAAAAAATGAGTTTATTTATAGGATACTTTTATATCCCCATTCCTTAAAGATGTGGGGCATGTGGAAATAAAAAAAATGTTAAAAAATTGATTTGGTTGTTTATATCACTATTCACTAAAATGCATTTAGTAATATTTTTCTAGAAGTTTAGAAATCTTTCATTAGTTTATTATTACTTCTTAGAACGCTTACTTATAAAAGATTCATAAAAATCTGATCACAATGTTATTATCAATTTAAACCCCACCCCCTTTTTTTTATCATGTAATATGTAACATGTAAATTCTCCATCAAAGAAGATTGATCATGAGATGCGCTAGAAGAATGGAGGAAACTTTAAACGAGAAATTTTTATCAAAATAAAAACTTTAAACGAGAAAGATGTGATATAAAAATTTCTTTAAGATTTGTCAAGTTTTTCAGAAAAGTCATTGTGAAAACATGTACGTACATTCCGATGGCGCTCTCTTTGTTGGAACCTATTCTTTTGGGATCCGATTTGCTTGGATGAATTTGATGCGTTCATGATTTGTTTGACCTTACATGCGATATCTTAAAGATATATACTTTTACAAAATGTGTTACAACATGAAATAAGTCTAAATTTTAACAAAGAATATACATTTTCCGATCATATCCGTAAATGAATCATAGGTGTTGTTGAGTGATATTCCATTTGTTTATAGTTTGATGTTTATGAAAACATGATTTACTATTCTTTTATTATTTACGACATTGATCAAATATTTACGTTTTTTTCATATATAAAATTAATATTTACGTTTTTGGAAACTGATTACGTTATATATGATGTACACCTAAAATCTATCATATAAAGACTGAATTAGTCTCACAAGAGGTTGACACCTCAGCACCCCTCTCCATGACACATCATCATAATTTTTTTTATTATTTTAATAATTTATATTTTATAAGAGTTAATACATCATCACTCTTTTCCATGACACATTTAATCATTTATTTATTATTTTAAAATTTTCAAAATTTAATTTGTTAAGTATTTCAAGAGTTAAAGTAAAAAGAATTTTTTTTTAAATAATATATATTCTACCATTTTAAATTTATGTGCTTTATAATTATCGGTTAATAAAAACATATGTACATTTTTCTAAATACTCTAATCTACTATCGGTTTTCATCTATTAACAATAATTATAATATTTTTTTCTGACAAGATGGACATGGGAATAAGAAAGCATACATAGACTGGGTTATTAGAGTTTTGAAAAAAAATTATTATTTTTCATGGTTGGTGTCATTTTCTAAAGGCATTGTGAATTATCATATTTTTACAATAAAATAACAAAAATCTAGATTTTCATTATATCATGTTTTAAACCCTTTGTGAATTGTTATATTTTTATAATGAAGTTAGAGGATAAATCGATTAATTCACAAGGACTTGACTTTATCTTCCAAAAAAAAAAAATCAGACATGTATCATATCTATAATAAAAAAAAACACTATAGCGAAGAGATCATTTAAAAAAATACTACAGTTCATTTCTATTTTCAGGACAAACATGTCAGGATATTTTTTCTAAAAAATTTTCAATTTTTTTTAAACTTAAGTTATTTGAATTTTTTTTAAACAACATATTAAAATACAACAAAAAACTATAAAACTTATAATCAAAATAATATACATGTTATTTAAATTATTATATTAATTATAATTTAAAAATATATAATAAAATGTATCTGCGTGTCCACGCGGGTATCACCTAGTATCTATTATATAAAGACTGAGTTAGTCTCACAAGAGATTGACACCTCAGCATCCCTCTCCATGACACATCATCATAATTTTTTTTTTATTTTAATAATTTATGTTTTATAAGAAATTAATACATCATCACTCTTTTCTATGACACATTTAATCGTTTATTTATTATTTTAAAATTTTCAAAATTTAATATGTTAAGTATTTCAAGAGTTAAAGTAAAAAGAATTTTTTTTTTAAAATAATATATATATTCTACTATTCTAAATTTATGTGTTTTATAATTATCGGTTAATAGAAACATATGTACATTTTTCTAAATACTCTAATCTACTATCGGTTCTCATCTATTAACGATAATTATAATATATTTTTTCGACAAGATGGACATGGGAATGAGAAAACATACGTAGACTGGGTTATTAGAGTTTTGAAAAAAAATTATTATTTTTCATGGTTGGTGTCATTTTCTAAAGACATTGTGAATTATGATATTTTTACAATAAAATAACAAAAATCTAGATACTCATTATATATGTGTTAAGCCGTTTGTGAATTGTTATATTTTTATAATGATGTTAGAAGATAAATCGATTAATTCACAAGGACACTATCTTCCAAAGAAACAAAATCAGACATGTATCATATCTATAATAAAAAAAAAACACTATAACGAAGATATCATTTTAGAAAAATATTACAGTTCATTTCTATTTTCAGGACAAACATGTTAGGATATTTTTTCTAAAAAATTTCTAATGTTTTTTAAAACTTAAGTTATTTGAATTTCTTTTAGAGAAATTCCCTGAAATAGCACCAAATGATGTTTTTGTTCCATAATTAGCACACATTTTTATTTAGGACAAAAATAACATTTTATAAAGTTCATAATTTAATATTTTTTGTTTGGGTTGATTATATTAGTATTTAGGGTATAGTTTTTAGGGGGTAGGGACTAAGATTTAGGGTTTAGGGTTTTCTAAACCCTAAACTCTTAATCCTAAACCTTAAAAATGTGAGGTTAGGATTATCCTTTACTAAAAATGCTATTTATGTCATAAATAAAAATGTGAGGTTAGAATTATCCTTTACTAAAAATGCTTTTTATGTCATAAATAAAAATGTGTACTAAATATGTCACAAAAACTATATTTTGTGCTATTTTTGAGAATTGCCCTTTAAAAAAAAAACATATTAAAATACAACAAAAAAACTATAAAACTTATAATCAAAATAATATATATGTTATTTAAATTATTATATTAATTATAATTTAAAAATATATAATAAAATGCATCCGCGTGTCTACGCGGATATCACCTAGTATATAACTAAAGAAGAGAATTAGCTTTTTATCGTCTTGTGATTACATAGCTCAAAGGCTCCTACTACATAATTATTATTTTGTCACTTCACTATTTAGTATTTATCCTCACATACCAATTAATTATTAGAAATCTAGACATGTTAGTTTATTTTAGTAAATCGTATTGTTATTCACTGTTTATAGCTGATAACTAAACCTTAATAATAACATAAATATGGCAAAATCTTTAACATTAGCAATTTCAACTTATTAGATCGTTTAGCACACTATAATACCTAAATATAAATGCGTAACAGTATTCCAAAGCTATAGATCCCCAGAGGTTAGTTATTATCAACTTGTCTTTTGTCTCCACAACCACAAATTAATGAGCCGCCACCAAAGAGCACAGAATGTTAATTAAAAGACTATATAAAATTATGTCTATATATATCCGTATATATAATTAAGTGGAATGCTTGAGAGACTTTGAAGATTCATATAGGCTTTTACATGTTTCAACTAACCATGCATGCACCCAATTCTTTTTTAAGCAGATATCATTACCATTCACCTAAGTCTTCTAAATAGCCCCTTTTGAGATTTTCTCTAGATTTTGAAATCTTTTTCTTTGGATTGTGATCTCATTTGTTAATTGATTCGATGCTAAAGCTAGATTTGAATCTTGCTTTAAAGTTTAAACACAAACAATACACACAAATTCTAATATCAGATTATATCTAAAAAAAACCTTACATATTTTTTTTTGCATCTAACTGAGTTTAATATGTGATAATAAACATTCAAATGCTTGCTTGAGTGTATATGAATTAAATTTCGAAATATATTTTTTCGGTTTTAAATTTTTACTTTTTATTTTTATTTTTTATAGTTCAAATGACATGGAATTACATTTTATTTCTTTGATTAGCAAATATACTGTGACATTTTAAATCATGTAGGGTAAATACATGATTTTAGTTTCGGATTCCCATAGTGTGGGTTGACATCCAAGACCACTTGAACAAAGATTGGTCACAATCTCGTCGATCATTTTTTTTTTTTAACCAATATATATTCCATTTCTTTTCTGATAAAAAATATATTCCATTTCTTTTCTGATAAAAAATATATTCCATATTGAGAAGAATGGACTTGACTCATTTGAGTTGGACTATCTCAAATGAAACCTTGAGGCACATACTCTCTCATCTGCCCATGCAATACTGCAGTAGAACTAATCAAATCGCAAAGGGTGAAGTCCCAACACAAATCACAAAGGGTGAAGTCCCAACACAGCAAATGTGTATCTTGATCACTAATGGAACCGGCAGCCCTCTTGTGCCTTTTACTGTTTTTTTATTTGATAGAAACTTCCTATCCATTGAAACAAAAAAAAAATCTTTTAATATTTTACTCTTTCCGTTTTAAATTAGTTGTCGTTTTAGAAATTAATTTTGGTTTCAAATTAGTTGTCGTTTTAGGTTTTCAATGTAGATATTTGGTACAATTTTTAAATTTGTTCTTATTATTTTAATGTTTTGACTAATAAAATCTAATCAAATATAGATTAATTAAAGATAAAACATAAAAATCAATTATTTTTTAATCTATGTAAAACAACTTAAAAAGAGTATTAATTACGGAAGAGAGAGCTATCAATAAATTTGTTACTCTTTTTTACCCAATTCACGGGTCTTTATGATCACCGACTATGCTTTATAGATTTGTTACTTGATCACGAAGCTCCAAAAGATTCTTACTACATTTTGGTCAAAAATAATTATCACCGTGATATGATGACATTTTCGTTTTTTTCCAACAATGACCAATATTTAACCGTTTTCGGTTAACCAATTTGACCTTTAAATATCGTTTTCTATATTATTTAAAATTAGAGATATATACTCTTTTAGAAATTCATGAACACACAAGAACATTTGTGTTTTCTTGGTTCTTTAAAATGGCATTTCTGAGTAAACGGAGGGAGTAATAAACTGTTTACGTTTTTACCACTTTAAACCTATATAATAAAGAAATATATTTAGTATGATCTTTCTAATATCACTCAACTAAATGTTTAACATATATTTTGTGTAAAATTTTAATCTATGACATCAACATATATTTCTATACTAAAATTTTCAATAAAAAATCTTGACACATAAAATTCTCGATGATATTAAAGAATATTAAGTTTATAAAAAATTCTTAACACTTAAAAACACTATATAAATGATAAGATATTGTTCGGCATAATCACATTGACTAGTGTAGTTACCACAAAATACTCGTACTTATGACTTGTTACCACAAATCATTAATTAATTTCGTTTTGCAAATAATGTTATTATATATAGTTGATTTTGTGTTTTTTTTTTAAAATGTCGTTTTAAATTTTTAATGCAGATTTTAAAACTAATTTCTAAATTTACTTTTCATTCAAATCTAAAAAATATTTGTATTTATGTCATTATTATTTAGTTAGAGATATATTAAATAGCATATTTCTATTTTAAATTTTTTTTTAATTTTTATGTAAAATGAGTCCAATGACATTTTTCATGAAACATATGGAATATATTATTATCGCAATTTCATTTATAACTTTAAAATTTCAAAAATTCCATTAATAATAAATACTTAGATTAATTTAATATATAATTTTAAATCAATTAATATATTTATACGCGTACAAATGTCGGCCAAATACCTTATAAAAACACTTTTATTGGTGAATCATATAAATAAACGACAAAACCCTTAAACAGCAAATCACAGAGCACAAATCTTTAAAACCTTCTGAGAGTGTGACAACACAAAGTTGGATCCTTTCCTTAATTTCATTATTTTTTTTATTTTTTTTTTAATTATTAAAACTTAAAAACTTGGAAAAAATTCTCCAACCGAAACCGTACTACAGCCTCTGTATTTGTATGTGGACCTGAAGCCAAATACCTCCCATTGGCCATTTTACCTTCTACACATTCCCACTGGCCAAATTCTAAAGAACAATCGCAAAAACTTTTCCCAAATCTTACTTTTTTCCCTTATTTGATTTCTTTTGAAAAGCTAAAAGATTTCATCTTTCTGTTTATTCTCTTTATAAATTGGGAACCTGTTTTTGCTTCTTCTCTATTCTCTTACTCTGTTTTCTCTTTGCCACTCTTCTCTATGGATGAGTAGAAAGTTTGAAGCTTTCCCATTTTATTTCTTCATGGGTTTTTGATTTTTCTACTAAATTAATGATTTTTTAATTTGGGTATTAGTAAAAAAAAAAGTGGGGAGTGACACAAGCAGCAGTATTAGTCATTAAGCAATAGATACCACTAAGCAAAGCACTCAAAGCTCACCAACAACAAAGACCTAATATGTGTCTTTGTTTGTAAATTTGAGATCATCTGAAACAAACAACATGCAAAGAGATAGCTTCTCAGTGAGTATAGAGAATCTTCCTGATTCTCCAATGGGTTCAAGCAAGAAGATGAGGAAGGTGTTCGATAAAATGACTAAATGGGTTACCCCTTGGAGAAGCAATTCAGAGAGTCCAAGAGAGAGGATGATTTTGCGTGGAGATGTCGAACAAGATGAGTTTCAATACGCAAGTAGTCACTGTTTATCATCTTACTACAGTGTCTTTGTTGTTCGTCTCGCTATAATGGTTAGATTCTCCAACTCAATTTTGTTTAGTTTCCATCAAGTGTCTCTGTTTTGGCATGTTTAGTTTATGATCAAACTTGGAAACCAATCGATTTTGATGAGAAAGGTGGAAGCTTTATAAGTTTGGTGTGTGTGTGTGTGTGCAGGTGATGTTAGCAATTCTGATAGGGCTTTTAACCATTCTAACATGGCATTTCACAAGGATTTATACAAAGCAGTCACTTCAAACCTTAGCATATGGTCTTCGATACGAGCTTCTTCAGCGTCCAATCTTACGGATGTGGAGCGTTTTAAACACTACATCCGAGCTAACAACAGCTCAAGTTAAGCTATCTGAATATGTTATCAGAAAATATGACAAACCAACAACTCAAGAAGAACTCGTTGAGGTTTTTTTTTTTTTTTTTTTCCCCCTCTCTATTCTTTGTGGTCCTATGTTTGACTTTTTAGGTTCTTTAATTGTTCTTTTTTGTTAACTTTATTAGATGTATCAAGCAATGAAGGATGTGACATGGACTCTGTTTGCTAGTGCCAAAGCTCTAAATGCCATAACCATAAACTACAGAAATGGATTTGTTCAAGCTTTTCACAGAGATCCAGCAACTAGCAGCACATTCTACATATTCTCTGATCTAAAAAACTATTCCATCAGTGGAGCAGGGCCTAAAGATGTAAGCGGGTGGAAAAATCAGACGATACACGGGAACATGTCTGCCATTTGGTTCCAGCAACAGCTTCATCCAGTAACAGGGGCAATGTTAGGAAAGCCTCATCGAATCCCACCGGATGATCTGATCAACATCGCAGGAATCTCGCAAGTACCTGATGGGGAAGCTTCTTGGCATGTGACAGTAAGCAAATACATGGACTCTCCGCTTCTCTCAGCGGCTTTGCCTGTCTTTGATTCTTCAAACAAGAGTATTGTGGCTGTTGTGGGGGTGACAACTGCACTTTACAGCGTAGGGCAGTTGATGAGAGACCTTGTAGAAGTACATGGTGGGCATATCTATTTGACATCTCAAGAAGGATACTTGCTTGCTACTTCCACAAATGGTCCTCTTTTAAGAAACACATCAAAGGGGCCTCAGCTAATGAAAGCCATTGATTCAGAGGAGTGGGCTATAAGATCAGGAGCTCAGTGGTTACAGAAAACTTATGGGAGTAACCTCCCTCGCGTTGTTCATGCGGAGAACGCCAGGCTTGGGGACCAACAGTATTACATTGATTCATTCTATCTTAATCTCAAGAGACTTCCAATCGTAAGTTTTGCTGATTAAGAGTCCATGGTAGATGATTATACTCCCCCATAGTCGCATTGTTGAATTTTTTTTTTTACGCAATTTTCAGGTAGGTGTAGTCATTATTCCCAGAAAGTTCATTATGGGAAAAGTGGATGAAAGAGCCTTGAAGACTTTGGTTATACTGATTTCTGCTTCTGTCTGCATCTTTTTTATTGGATGTGTCTGCATTTTAGTTCTCACCAATGGAGTTTCAAAGGAGATGAAACTAAGAGCAGAACTGATAAGGCAACTGGATGCAAGAAGAAGAGCTGAAGCTTCAAGCAATTACAAAAGCCAGTTTTTGGCAAATATGAGGTTGGTCATCACTGCATCTTCTAGAGACAAGTTCTTTCGATAGTTTAACATTCTTAATGCTATGTATTGAAATGAGCTTTTTGCAATTTTGTGCATTCTAGCCATGAGTTGAGGACACCTATGGCTGCTGTGATTGGATTGCTAGATATTCTTATATCGGATGACTGTCTTTCGAATGAGCAATATGCAACAGTCACTCAGATCAGAAAATGCTCTACAGCCCTCCTCCGGCTTCTCAACAACATACTGGACTTGAGCAAGGTTAGAACTAGAAGACAAAATTTTCTTTTTATTATGATGTATGAAGAAAATCTTCAAGCTTTAGTATTATATCTGTGGGCTAAGTACAGATTTAACATTTAGCTGTTTTAGCTGTGTTTTTCCTTAAACTATCATGTCATTAGCAGCTACAAACTGTCCTCTGATTTCTTCTTTTTCCGGTCCATAGGTTGAGTCGGGAAAACTTGTTCTGGAAGAAGCTGAGTTTGATTTGGGACGAGAACTCGAAGGACTTGTTGACATGTTCTCAGTCCAATGTATTAACCACAATGTAGAGACAGTTCTAGACCTCTCTGGTATGACTCGGTATTATCTTTTATCTAATGATGAACATTCTAATGAATTTGGGTTATGAACTCTCATATATTTTTCTCTTATCGCAGATGACATGCCAGCATTAGTGAGAGGGGACTCGGCAAGACTTGTTCAAATCTTTGCAAATCTTATAAGCAATTCTATAAAGTTTACAACAAGTAAGTTTTGTTAGTATCTTATTTTATCTTCCTTTTTCAGGATATAGATGCATTGCTAATCTTAAAAAGATGGTTGCTTTGCAGCGGGTCACATTATTCTTCGTGGATGGTGTGAGAATCTGAATTCTCTACATGATGAGATGAGCTTAACTGTTGACAGAAAGAAACCATGGGCTCCAGTGAAGACAAAACTGGTGCAACACAGAAATCATTTGCAGAAGGCATGTAAGAACGCGAACAAAATGGTTCTTTGGTTTGAGGTTGATGACACTGGATGTGGTATGACACTTGAGATCCTTAATTATATATCCTTTTGCTATCCACTTCATCGATCTCCAGGTTCTGAAAAGTCTCTTCATTCTATAAAATCTTATCTACAGGGATAGATCCAAGCAAATGGGACTCTGTATTTGAGAGTTTTGAACAAGCTGATCCTTCTACCACTCGGACGTAAGTGATCATGATTAAGTGCACACACTGAATGTTTAAGCAAAGCTATGTTGTTAGTTGTCTCTTATACCTCACTGGTCTCATATTTCTTCAGGCACGGAGGAACAGGTCTTGGACTGTGTATCGTGCGAAACTTGGTGCGTCAAAGTTACTGAATTTAACAATTTGATGAGTTACAGAAGCAATTACATAATCTGAAACCTACTTTGTAATTTTACAGGTAAACAAGATGGGTGGAGAAATCAAAGTAGTACAGAAGAATGGCTCAGGGACTCTAATGAGACTATACCTGATTCTGAGTACTCCTGACATTGCAGATCAAAACTTGCAGCCAGATTTCTCCAAGTACGGTCTCGTGGTACGTAAATCTGAGAAAGAAATTATGATGAACTTATAATGGATTAAAAGGTTATGTGTTTGTGAAAGTGTTATTTCTTTTGAATGCTACAGGTTTTGCTCTCCATGTATGGAAGTACAGCAAGAATGATCACATCCAAGTGGTTGCGTAAACATGGCATTGCTACTGTAGAAGCATCAGACTGGAACGAGCTGACTCAGATCATTAGAGACCTCTTGGAGACGGGAAGCCGTGAAAACAGCTTTGATTCACAGCACAACATTGCTGATTCCCTGAGAGCAGAGCTTTCAACTATAGAAGAAATCGAGAACCCTGTGTTTGTCATAGTAGTAGATATCGGAGTTCTTGATCTCACTACAGATATATGGAGGGAACAGCTTAACTACCTCGACAGATTCTCCGGCAAAGCAAAATTTGCTTGGCTGCTGAAGCATGACACCTCAAATACAGTTAAAACAGAGCTTAGACGAAAGGGGCATGTCATGATGGTTAACAAACCGTTATACAAGGCCAAAATGATCCAGATTCTGGAGGCTGTGATAAAAAACCGGAAGAGAAGCTTGTGCAACGGCATAAGAAACAGAGAAAACGGGAGTGATGAATCCCACGATTGCTTAGAGATCGACCCAACACATTACGACACTTGCAGTTCTGATGATTCCTCTGAGACATCTGGCGAGAAACAGGGAGATAAACTTGTTAAATCAAGCACCTTGCTCTCTCCAGTGCTTAAGAATTATCTCATTGACACCACTAACAGTAATGATGACTCAACATCTGCAAGCATGACTCAGAAACACTCAGAAGAAGAAGATTGGAAAGATCGAAGTAACCGGCTGTATTCAGGAATTGCTTTGGATGGAAAGAATCCGAAATCTCTTGAAGGTATAAAGATATTGCTGGCAGAAGATACACCGGTTCTTCAACGAGTAGCGACCATAATGCTTGAGAAAATGGGAGCAACTGTAACAGCAGTTGGGGATGGACAGCAAGCTGTTGATTTGCTCAACTTCAAATCTATCAATGCACAAGATCCAACTCAAGAACACAAATTTTCAGAAGAAGAAACCATTACAAATCCGCAGAGTAGTTTTCGTAATTCGTCACCTTATGACTTGATCCTCATGGACTGCCAGGTACAAATATACTTTCAATTTTACTCCCAATTGGAAATGTAAACACATCACATTTATTCATTCAACATCATTTTCTCATGGCAGATGCCAAAAATGGATGGATATGAAGCAACAAAGGCGATAAGAAGAGCAGAGATTGGAACCGGGCTGCACGTTCCAATCGTGGCATTGACAGCTCACGCAATGTCCTCTGATGAAGCCAAATGCTTGGAGGTAGGAATGGATGCATATCTCACAAAGCCTATCGACCGAAAGCTTATGGTTTCTACCATTTTGTCACTCACTAAACCATCAACATTGGTAACTTCGTTTTCCGCTTGAAGCAAAGGTGTAAATGTCTTCTAACAAGAGAGCTTTCTTAGGTTCGGGATCTTGGATTTGTATATATGTGAATTTGTAGTCTTCTTTTGAGTTTTGACAAAGAGGTTTTGGGGGGTAAAAGTTTTTTTGTTTTACTGTGAATCTGTGATACAAAGAATGTTTGTACTTAAATAAGATACGTATACCTGTTTTGAAGATGTCAAGTTAAACAAGTGTAACAAGAAGTTTCATTGCTCAAGCAAAGAAAGACCAAAATTTGAGATTTTCCACTGCGGATGTTAAACGCTCTGCCGTTTTTAAGCAAAGTGTACACATTGTACGTTGTTTTGAATGCGAGAAAGACAAGTAGACGACATGTTGTTGTTCATTCGTATTTCGGCCAAAAAAAAAAAAAAAGCATATAAAATGGCCCATGCAGGTTTCGAACCTGCGACCTTCGCGTTATTAGCACGACGCTCTAACCAACTGAGCTAATGGGCCAATTTGTTCATTTATCCTCATACAATTATATAACTTTTTAGAACCCGATAACTAAGCAGTGTTTAGCTCAGACAGGGGATGATTGTGATGAATATGGTTGCTTTGATAACATATTTTTGAGAGGCAAAAGGAAGAAAACACCTGAAAATAGTATTATTATAATATGTTGACACTAAAAAAAAAAAGAAAAAAAGAGTAGTAGTATAGTCTGATGAAGACTAATTCCCTGTTTTCAATAATGCGTAGAACGAATCTCTTACCAAAATGATTCATGAATATCGTAAGCATGTGAAAAAAGATTTAAATGATGGTTAGTGCTAACGTGAATACATGTTTCAAGCATTACTCATTATATAGATGTTTGAAATTGCATCGTTTATTAATAAGACTAATTCCTCTGTAACCTTTTTTTTTGGTGGTTCCTGAATGGAAATGGAAGGAGGAACAGAGATAGAGAAAGAGAGAAGTAGTGCAATATTAGGAGGGTCTCAGCTAAAGCTGGAAACTATTTATCAGTAAAACAGAAGTAATCGTTTTTGAGGAGGATTAAGAGAGCTTATCACAACGAACTCTGAACCATATTTTTTTTGTTTTTAAGCAGTCACTAGAGAGTGGAAGAGGATAAGAAGAAAACGTAGAGAAATTACAAAATGGAGCAGGCCTTTTGTGCTTTGCTCTTCTTTTTCTTCTGCTTTGGAGGTTGAAGAACCACTCTGATCGCTGCATCAAATACTCCCTTCACGTTCTGCGTTTCATAAAAAAATGACAGTTTCAAGCTTAAGAAAGCTTCAAGTAAAAGAGTAAAAGTGATGTAAAGTTTTGTTTCTTGCCTCCTGTGTTTTTGAACTGCATTCGATGTATGCAGGAGCTCCAATTAGCTTCTTCAGTTCCTCTCCCTTTGAGGTGACCAAAATGGGGAACGGTTAAGAGGGTTTTGTTCAGGTACCAAGCGAGGAGTAAATTGAAATGATTTGAAAGAAAATTTTGTTTACCTGAGCAGTGGTAATAGGTACAGCACCAGGGTGGTCAATGAAGAACTGTTTGTCATCCCGAAGATCTGCCACATATGATGAACACAAAAAGCATAAGCAACAGAGGAAAGACAAATAATTCCAAAAAGGGGTTAAGATGGATCAGGAAGCATGAATCCGAAAATGAAGCATACGTGTTATTACTTTATTAGTATAAGAAACAGAATCTGTCACAACCAGTTTTGAAAAATGATCTTGTATAAGCCTTTTTCTACCATGTATCTATATCTCTACACATTTTTGGTTTTTAGGAATTTCACAACCTAACAATAATATTAGGCAAGTAGTCATTAGTCTCAGATTTATAATTGCTTTATTAAGAAATCCAACAGCTGCTTACATGCAAATGCTTTGTCTCTTACAGTGAAGGTGGCAGGTTAAGTATCACAAGAAAGTCTGAGATACGAGAAACCATTTTATCCATAACATTATCCCACAATTCATCAAAACAAAGAAAAGAAGAAACATCACAGAAAGACTTGTAAACCTAGATTATAGCAACATTGTAACACTCCGAAAACCAGCCCTAGTTTCCATTAGATCAATAGGGCTATTAAAAACTACCAAACAGATATATCTTGAACGAGAACAAATCAAAACAGAAGCAATGAAGGTAAGGTAGTGTCCACTAGTGTCATAACTATCCAGAGAAAGCTGAAGCAATGACGAAAAGCTAGATTGCGTATTGTCTCAATACGACACATATAAATGCATCAAAGGAACAAACCTAATTTGGTTCCAACAAGAACAATTGGGACACCAGGTGCATAATGCTTGAGCTCAGGGATCCACTGCAAACAGAGAATAAAGCAACAACCAATTGAAGCAAATGACTTGTTCAGATTTCATTTCAAGCACAATAGGAAAACGTACCTTCTTGGAGACATTCTCATAACTAGCCTTACTGATAAGAGAAAAGGCTAAGATGAAAACATCAGCACCGCGGTAACTCAAAGGTCTTAATCTGTTATAATCCTCCTGCCCTGTGTTGTTAACCAACAAAACAAAAGTTCAGACCCCCAAAAGCCATAGCTAAGCTGCTACTACTAACTAACTAACTAAGTAAGATCCTAAAAATTTCTCCAGTACCTGCGGTATCCCACAATCCTAGATTCACAGTGCTTCCATTAACAACCACATTCGCGCTAAAGTTATCGAAAACAGTTGGTACGTAATCCTGTGTTGTTCCACATAAACAAGATCCAATGAGAAATACAAAATCTATGGATCCAATAGCCACAAGCAATAAACGGAGAAGCATTACATAGAAAATCGAAATTGAGGGAGGTGAAGGAAGATTATTATACCGTAGGAAAAGTGTTGCTGGTATAAGAAATCAGCAAACAAGTTTTACCGACGGCTCCGTCGCCAACGGTGACGCATTTTATGAACCTTGAAGCGCTCATTGCCTCCAGCTTCTCTTCTTCTCCTCCACCAAGACTGAGAGAGCTATACGGTGGTGTGATCTCCTTGAAGAATTTCAAAATTTAGCAACCTCAGATCTAATACACCTGAGGAAACAACCGATTTAAACAAAAAAAAAAAAACAAAAATCCCCTAATAGAAAACACAAATGTATCTGCGTTTCCCGTTCAATTTTCCGGTAGAAGAGGAAGAAAGAAAAACCCTAGGAATGGTAAAAGAGGAAACCCTAGAAATGTGAGAGAGGAGAAGAAGAATGAAATGATGAATCGAAAGGAGAACAAAGGGGGAGGGAGAGAGAAAGAGAGAGGAGGAAGTAAGAAGAAATGTGATGGCCGTAATTTTATGCCATTGAAGCGTTCACAAATCGAACAATCTCCTCCATCAACTTCCCCCGATTCTTTTGCTTTCCTTTTTTTCTCGTTTCTTTTTTTTGTTAATTTGTTTTCAGTTTTTTGCTTTTCCTTTTCTTTTTAATATAGTTTATTTATTGATTAGTTTATGTTTTCACTGTCCAATTTTTTTTTTAGCAAAAATTACTATAGAGAATAGCATAAAATCCCACCACAATTCTACATTTTATGTGTATAGTAGTACGATATTATTAACTGTATATACTCGAAATTCCTTTGATGATTAAATAAAATATTAACCATTATGGACACAAAAAGGATATTATATTAAGCATTTTCACAATTACTATATTGATACGGTAATTGAATTTTACAACTCGATTATAATATAAGTAAGTTGTGAGTTGTGACCAAAAAATCAACAACACTCATATATAAATACCATTCCTTCGGTTCGGCCCTTTACACATGCATTGTGACTTTTTCAGTGTTTTCGAGTGGATTAATTGATCATATTATATATACATTTTCAGAGGTCGTGAGTCGTGAAGGTTGTATGTATGCATTATACAAACTTAAATGTAAATATAATATGATCAGTTAATCACTCATTAGTATACTAACAATACTTTTTGTGCGTCAATTATAATGTTAAATAATTGACAATTATGTATTTTATGAGAGGGAACCTCATCTAATATCCATTGTTAAAACTCAGATTACTCACCAGTCAACAGTGACCAATACAGATTCGTATAGACACAGAGCAAACTCCAAAAGTTACAAACCATGAACCGCCATAAAAATCTGAGGAAATAAACCAGACCTAAACCGGGTTTACATGTCAAGCAGCAGCAATCAACAAAACACACACAAAAGCAAAGCTTTTAACATACTGTGACCTCTTTTTTACCAATGAGATTTCTATACTTTAATTTCCTCGTATCTGTCACTAATAGCACCACCTTTCTGCTTCTGGAACTCCATGAACCGAAGTGTACTTGCAAAGAACGATTCAGCAGATGGATCAGATAGCATCGATTCTTCGTTCTTGATCAGTTGGATCAGGCTCTCGATTGATTCAACTGTTATCTGTGGAACTCCTTTCTCATAGAAATGGAGGTACCTGCGAAAATTCACATTACATGACGCTGTCGCGCTCACAAGGGATGAGGAAATTATATGTAAAAAAAAAACTGGTTTTTACTTGTTTAGTATCTCTATGAAGAGGGCAACAGATCCTGTACCACCCCGAGCTGAGCTAGCCATTTGTTGAGCCGAATTTGCAATTTTAAGCGCTCGTTTGAGACAAAGTAGAACCCTGATTTCAAAAGTAGTGATGAGATGGTGAGTTACTTACACGCACTGTGTTCTACTGCATACGCGGAAATATACCTTTCTCCATCATGTATTGCCTCATTATCTTCAAGCCAGAACAAATGAGAACAGGCATAAACAGCTCGACATTGGTCTGGTTTCTTTAGAAGTTTCGCTGAATACTGCAAGAAGATTGATAAATTTTCCCTTATCAGCCTTTAAGCAGGTACAATTGAATCTTGCAGAGAAAAATTAACATATCATGAGGAATAAAATACCCCTGTAGCCTTGTGTGTTAAAGTATCTCTATTCTCAACACCAAATACGTGCATCCTTTGCAGAGTTCCAATTATAAGTTGTAATGCCGTCACTTGGGCCTTTGAGTCCTGTTAAAAAGGCAAGTTTTTGAAGCATGAGAAAGACTAAACCTAGGCACTTACTTTGCTTAAGATACCAGATATGAAACTAACCGAAATTTCTTCTTCGTATAAGATGTATGCCTGGGTAAAAAATTCGTATGCAATTGGTTCTTCATCACACTTATTCGCAGCCTGGTGAAAGAGGAAAAACCTGTGAGCATTTTATTGATGTCAGTGCATGCTAAACAAACGGCGAATTTACCTACCTCAGCACATTGCAAGTACAACCGGAATGCCAAGTCAGGTGATGGAACATTAGGTAGTGCTTCGATAATCTGTAACAAGCAAAAAAAAAACTCCAACAGATAAAGACAAGAACTGAAGAGTAAAGCGGAGTTGGTACAATAACAGTAGTCTCCTTTTCTAAATCTACAAAAAGTCAAAAACTGTCAGATTGAGTTTTCTCGATGTCCTCAATCAGCTCATAAACTAAATATGGCCAAGTTTAACTAGAGAAATGTCGCTCCGATCCGAAACACATTGTTCTACCTAGAAAACCCGTGAGAATATTACAAAAACTTACCTGATTTAGAAATTGGAAGATTTTGGTAGCAGTAACCGAAGCCTCTTTCCCAAAAGGATTGTCTCCTTCCACTGGCAATCGCCTGATTAGCTACAATTCAAAACAAATAGATAACAAAGAATTTTATGAAGAAAATCTTAACAAACTATAACAAATACACTCATGCGGTATAACAGATTAAAAGACACAACAAACCATGTCATTGCAAATCAAACTCAACATAAATATTAGGGCTTAAGAGATTGGCATCAAAACACGTAATACTATGTATTTTGAATAACTTCATTTAAGAAATCAAACCTTTAAAGTAGTAACAACAAGGGGAGGAATGGTGAACTTCAACCGCTTCGGCCCTCCTGTCAGGAAATGCTTCTTCAGGATACTGATTATCTGAAATTCAATGAAACAGCTTCAAAGACTAGAAACCAAATATAATATATAATGTTGAAGTACAAGATGACTCCTGCTGGAAAGGTACAATAAATGACTAGCTATGAAAATTAAAAACAAAGGATAGAGGCAACTGAGAATGAATCCAATAGCACTGACGTCCTAAAACATAAAAATTCTATATGCAAGCCAATAACTAGAAAGCCTAATGTCAATATAAGAAGATGACACAACATGAATGAATCTGCATGTGCAAGAGCTCCATGTACCTTAAACATCTCATCCGGATCATCATTATATAACATGTGAATGAGACGTGCAACAGAATTCTGCTCCTCCTCAAAATCATCTTCATCAACCTAAAAGCATAAAAAGATATGTACAGAAGTCAATATTCAACTTTCTTTTGGGGTTCTAACTCTTTTTTTTTTGTATTTCACAAGTAATTGAGAGGATAGTCTCGATACACTAGATATAAATTGTTATTAGATGCTTATAACAACCTCAAGACCTTGTGGCTCATCCAAATCGTTGATAAGTCCTTTAATCAGTTCAAGCAGTGCTTCAACCTGCCAAAGTAAAACAAGACAAAGAAATTTGATTTTACCACACAATGGTTCAACCAAATATGCAAGGGCATAGAGGTATTCTACCTTCTCCGCTGTAGCAATAAGAGTGTTGTTTTTCATAATGCTTCGAATTATAACAGTAGCCATTACTCTCTTTGTCTCGTTATCAAGGTACTCCACTACAAGGGGATAGTTTGTTAGTTTAAGGGCAATGACAACATCATTATACTTCTCAAGGGGAGCACTTAAAAGCGAGACAATCTCCTTAGTTGCACGGGGGTCATCAATCTTTCCTTTTCCGGTTAGTTGCTTAACACATGATCCCTGAACAGAGAATGTGGAGAACATCAAATTCACACTATTTCATCCAATGTACCTTATTCCAGCAAAACATAATATATATATATATATATATATATGATACATAGTATGAAGTTTTCTGAAACTGTAACCTACCAAAAACTTGCATATAAAGCACATACATATAATAGAATAATACAAAGATGAAACTGAATCCATTTTTAAAAAAAAAATTTATTCATAAGAGATTGGCATCTTCTGACACAGCTACCACGAATATATCAATGTCTCAGCAATGTGAATAGAACGACAAAATTATCTACATAGTGAGATCCATAGAGCCATCAAGCACCATTGACAGAACAAGAAGTACTTAAACGTGGCTTAAAAAGAGAACAATAGGTAAATACAGCCTCTATAAGAAAACTGACCAACACTTGGTCCGCATAATCAAGCCGATCAGGGTGAACATGGAGAGTAAATTTGAGAAGGGAGGAATATAGTGTCACTGCACTCAGAATAGGCATGTCTTCTTGTGCTTCTATCACCTGCAACATCATAGTATTCCCACTAAGAAAAAATTTCCATTGAAGAAAAAAGGTGTCAAAACTACGTAATTTAAGTAGTGAACAAATATGCAGAACTGTGTTGACAAGGGTCATGTGTTGCAGCAAGCACATCAAACACGTTAAGGACATTGCATGTTTCTACATACTGATGGAATTGTCTAAAGTGAAGAGATACTAAAGAAAGAAATGTCAGGCAACAAAATAGTTGCGCTTTCTCCATTCTTTCGTGACACTAACAAGTCAGGTCAACAGGATTTCTAAGCTGCAATTACTTTCATCATTTTTAACAGAAACCAAAGTGCAACTGCACATACCAGCAAGTGGATCACAAGCCTACACATTAAGGTTACCTTTCCAATAGCAATATTCAACTTTGAGAAAGCTTCCACTTGAAGGAAATAAGGTAATACTTCAGCATTTAAGGCAGCATAATTTGACAGCCTCTCCATTAAACGTGAAAGCACTGTCATGATGTCAACTGATGGCTGAGAAGAAAACCAGAGAGAAAGTGAGAAAGACATGAGATCAGTGAACTACTGACACCAAATAAATCCTAACTGCAGTTGATACTAATCCGTAATGAAGGACCACACACAACTTCTTGTCTAATACAGCCAAATTAGACGAATGGGAGCTGAGCATAATTCTAACTAGGAGAGGACTACTCAGACTACCTGAAGTTGTGGACAAGCCCCAAGAAGTACATCAAGAGTCTGCAAGTGATACTCATCAGGAAAAACTTGAATGATACAGTCTACTAGGTAATATTGGGCAATCTCATCTCTGCAGTTTACTATCTGAGAAATCATCAGACAAATATCAGTTTTTGGTTAGTGAATAACTTAAGTTTGCATGTGTATAGGATATAATATTTTACCTGCTCTAAGACTCTAGGAAGAACTGTATCTCTGTACATATCAAGGTCCACACCTTCTAACTGACTCAGCACATGAAGGTTCTTTCCAACCTAATACGTGAGGGAAAACGTACGCTTCCATCAGTATAAAACGAATGGCAGGCACTTTCAGAACACTGTTACCAGCTGTGAGAAAGTCATTACAAGGTCACGAAGCTCGCCCCTCTCTTTCTCCCGTCTCTCCTTTTCGCGAGAAGGTCCCTGCAGACCAGAAAGCCCGACAGCAAGCCTCAACTCAGGATCATCAAAGGGTAATGATTCACAAGCAATACAACACCTGCGTGATCAGAATCATGCTCTCATAGTCCAATTATATTTCCATGACGTGCAAACATTCTGGCAAGCTCGTTTCCTAAATGAGTAGAAGGCTATCTAACAATCTCGAATGATAACTCACCTGATGTTGCATTCTGACCCAGAGTTTATTCATCTCAGTAAAGTTCAGTAGTACAAACTCCACAGCATCTGTGACTGTATCAGCATCTCTGTAGAGAGCAGCAAACGAGTCAACAACTAGATGAATCTAAATTTCAGTATGTCAGTTAAAAAGTTAATTGACCATAACCGAAATGGATAATGATACTCATAAATATCAGGCTAATTGACCAAGCATACAGCATACATCCTAAATGACATCAAGACCTAACGATAGTGTCTAAGTGTCTAAGTGCTTACCCTTCATACTCAGAACCAATGTCAGGTAATTTATCTCGACTAATTTGCGCAAGGTAACTTCTCAAGAAGAGACCACGTAGAGGATGCTGAATCCCACGGCACATCTCAACAAGATCTTTAAGAATTTCCTTGGCAGGAGCTTCCTTGGTTTTGATATAAACGGATCCTGCAGTACATAGGAGATACCTAGGAAAGGGAAAATAAAATGAACAAATAGTAATTTAGCTCTAAAAGGGAACAAACTAAATATCCGAAGAAATTATAGCAACATATAGTAGTGATCAAATCAAACCATCTTTGATATTATACGAATCAAGGCTAACAAGGACCAAAATGATCTTAAAACTCGGAGTAAATCCATTTTACGAAGGCACGAACGATCAAGAAAGGGATTTGTATCCGTCACTTACAAACGTGGTAATATGTTACCAGCATGCTGAACCAGCTCATAGAGTTCAATAACCGAGCAGCCACGCCGAGTTTCTTCCATGAAGAAAATTTCAAGCTTCCTTAACTCATCAAAAGCTCGCATATCTAAAAAATCATAAAATCAGATCACAAAATTAAACCCTATCAAGTCAAATTTTAGGGATTGATCGATACATATGAGAGATCAGAACATCGGAAACAACTCACAGAGATCGTAGTACTTGTGAGGTGAAAGCTTCGAAGTCCGTAACTCACTAAGCATCTGAGCCGAATACTTGAGAGCATCTTTCAGATTATTCGTGTCCTAATCGAACAAATACAGCACCAAAAATCAAAATTAGGGTTTTCTCCAATTCACAATTTCCCAATTTCACACAAATGAAAATAGTCAGGGAGAATTGAACAGAAGAAGTTAGGGAAGAAAAGGAGAAAGAGAGAAGAATTACAATAGCTCGTTGCATGTAAAATGCGTTCTGCTTGAAAGCAGCAGCACTGGCTGCGAGCCATTTATCTTCATCTTCTACTCCATCTGCGATCATCTTCTTCTTCTTCTTCTTCGATCTCTCTAAATCTCGATCTCTGGGTTTTCAGGTTCCTTTCATTTATTTGTCAAAAAACGACCTTATGAAGTCTTTGGATGGGAAAGTATTTCCTGCAAACACGTCTACGCTTTTCTTTCTATTTACCGTCCGATGTTCTACTTAAACTTTGGATCTAACGGTCCAAAGTCTCTTTTACCAAACCGAATTATATGCAAAAAGATTAAACCGAACTTTATTTTCAAGGGAAAAAAACGTATGAAAAAAAAAAATTCTAACTTGCACTCTAGAATCTAGATTGCATGTAAACGCCATTTTTAAATTCGTTTCCTATTCCATAAATGTTTTGAAACTATAATATTTTAGAAATTATATATATAATGAGAAATAACCATATCATCAAATGATAATTTTTTTTTTAAATGAATATTACTTAATATAATAGTTAATGAATATTACTTACTACTTAAATAGATAATGAATAATTAAAAACACAAGTTAAAAATTTTTTTAACATCTTTAAAAATTAAAAATAATAATAAATATTAGACTATAGAATAGTTATTAGTAATAATATAATTAAATTTTTAATAAAAAATATGTTTAAAATAATCATTTTTAGAATAGGTCGGAATCTAAATTCTCTTATGTCTTGAAAGACCAAATGATGAAAAATTATAAAAGCATCGGAAATTAATAACAAAATGAGTGTCAATAGGTTGAGTCGCCGAGAGAAAAAAAAAATGAAGATACCTAAGAACATGTCCAAATATAAGATGAGATTTCTAGAAAACAAATAACATGCACCATAACATATTCAGAGAGACCTCACAACTACAACTAAGTATCTCTAATGAAAACTTTTGACATTTAAATCAATAAAAAGATTATGCAATTGATTAGTTAAAATACATAGTGTAAAAATATGAAACTGAGGATATAATTCTCATTTGGATTGACAATCAATCAACAATTTCATTTTTACATGTGAGTGAAGACTAAAGAGGACGTGACAAATCTCGAAAAGTGAATTAGTGCGTCTTGGAAGATGTCAAAAGGTATAGTAGTGAAAATGTTAGAACAGAGATTGACAAATGGTCGGTAAGATATGTGCATGCACATATGACTATAATAAATATTTAAGATCTCATTCACTTTTTTTTTTACGGCAAATAAGATTTTATTAATTTGAACCAATAGAATCATAATACAAACGTTCTGTTAACCAAGAAGGTGGGTAAATACAATTTGAAAAAAAAAAACAAGTTGTTAACCAAGATCTCATTCACTATCTGTTTAAAATCAAACTAAATTTTTTGGCCATGTAAACGTGGTAAATAAAATGGGTTAATGGGATAGAGGTTTATATATCTTGGTAAAACATTCTCTTATAGTATGAAGCACATAATTCGATGGATATAGTGTATTCCACGAACCTGTTGTAGTTTGCCCTAGCAATTCATTATTTTTTCTTAAATAATAATTTTCGACAATATATGTTGTATAGCTTGGTCAAATTCAATGTTTCAAATTGTTAATATTTTAATCTAGTGTGTTAAAATGTGGTAGAAAAATAATTTCTAAAAGTTTTAATTTTGGAAACATGATAGAAATTTTTGTAAGTATTTTATCATCGCTTAATGTTTTTTTTCTTCTACTACTTATGTGTCTCATATTAACCATGGATTCAGTTTGATACAACTGCTCCACTACTTTTGACTTCATTCTCAAAAAGAGAGATTCGAAAAGTGTAATGTAATAATATTGATTTACTATGTAACGAGCATATCTACAAAGAATCACACATTGTATATTTCCGAGTTTTAAAGGCTAATCTAAAATACATAGGAGAAACTATTTATTGGTCATGTTAACTTAACGTTAACCACTCTCTCGACCAACTTTGTTATATATAATCAGAACGGGACAGTGAATGGCAATGCGTGTACTTCAGCTTCCGGAAGAAATCTAGCTGTTGGCCACAAGGTCGAACTACTACTTCCATGTCCAATATTCTGATTGCAAACTTGATGTCTTTTGGTGCCAAAGTTCATAAACAACCACCATTCTTGATCTTCAGAGTTGGTGAGCTTGCTTTCAAACCGATCAGGAGTCCAGTTCTCAATGAGATTCAAGAACTGAACAGCCATAGAAGGAGGACATTTCTTGCACAAAAGCTTTGAAGTTCCAATGGTTTCTTGATGACTAGATGATGATGATGATACTGATGCCATCTTCTCTTTACTAAGTTTTGTTTCGATTTCTCTCGAATCAAAAACTGGATCTCTTCTTTTCTCTTGACAGACCCTTACAGCATCTCGTGAAGCTTCATTTGCAGAAATCGAATAACCCTTAGAAGCATTTAACCATTCGCGCCGCTTTTGATCCTTGTTGGTCATCAACATCAACTCAGCTTCAAGATCTTTCTTCCCTGTACAAGTTAACCGTTTTCCTAAGCCGGTTTCTTCAAATCCATAGCAACAAATTTGAAGAAAGAATGTCACCATCGTACACGTTGAAGCAAACAGACCACACACAAGTAAAACACAAACAAACTCACCAGAGTCGTTATGTCTACCATCAAGAGGCTGACTCTGCTTTGGTCTCTCATAGCTATGAAGAGTGCTATCACAAGAATTCTGAGACGATGTTTGAAGCTCAAGTTCCACTGTAAGACAGCTCTTCTCCAACAACTCATTCTCACTGTTTATTAATTTACAATGATCATCAACATTGGCAACTTCATCATCAACTTTACGCTGTCTCTTATGACGATGCTTTTTGCTTCGACCAGATTCATTATCCCTCTCCTTCCTCTTTTTTTCCTTCTTCTTATGTTTTCTATCTTTCTTAACTTCCTCCTTTGACCCCTGGATTCTCAATTCAAATTGAACAAACCATAAATGTCCATAATTTGCTAATCCATAAGTACTCAAAATTTTGATTATTTGGCTATAGTTTGTTTACAAAGTCACCAATCCTACTTATATGAGACAATTATTAGTTGAGTTTAACTAAGATTTGAATTCTCATCATGATAAAAAAAAAAAGTTTCAATTTTTTTACATAAAATTGTAACAATTCAAGACCAGGAAGCTGAGCAATCAAAAAATCTCATGAACCCAGAACATTTAAAACAAATAAAACCAAAGCCACGGATTTTTAAAATTGCTCAACAAACCAACCTTGATCGATTCGATCAGACACTCTTTCCCAACATAACCAGGTGGTGGAAACGGGTAACAACGAGACATCTGAAGATCACAAAACTCAGAAACGAACTCGTGAAAACCCTAGATTGGTTACAAGAGATCACAATTGAGTTTTACAGGAAGAATAAAAGTTAGGGGCTTTTTGTTATCTCGTTATAGTAATAAGAGAAACAAATTGGGAAATTGCAAATTTGATTTCGAGATCAGAGAAGAACGAAGGGGGTAAAAGAAAATTCCCAGGCTTCGAAGCTCTCCGATCCAGAATTTTTCTTGTTAATCTCAGAGATGCGTTATTTATAGGAGAAGAAACACAAGGATGATGGTGGCTTTATAACGAACAAAAGTCGTGTTTGGCAACAAGATTAGTACCAATCGGTGTCGTAAAGTTGTGGTTGTCTTTTACTACATAATAACACGCTTTTACATGGACTATCGTTTTGGACCGTAAGACCCAAAAAGCAGGCCCATTAAATGTTAAAAGTAAAAAGTTTTTTTTTTTTTTTTTGGGACAGCTTACATGCAACTTATAACCACTATGGTTGAATCATGAATTTTTCTCTTTTTTTTATAACACTTACTAAAAATTAAAAAATAATATATACAGAAAATTTTTTTGATACAATCCATGTAAAAAAAATTGGGTGTTCAAGGTGGACATAGCGCCTAACAAATAAATCAGAAACTATATGGAATTTAATCGTGAATTAGTTTTTGGATAATTTTTAGTATTTTTAAAAAAGTTTAATGTTATAAATGTATATAATACGTATATACAATTGATAATATGGTTGATTTGTTCTCAATTTCATTAGCACTTTGATTTTGTTTTGTATTTTAGTCTCTACAAGGGTTCAAAATCACAGATTATGCGTAAAAGAATAAAAAATAAATGGATTGTTACTGTATTTTTTGTAATCTGGTCAAAAATTTATAAAATTGTGTTACCAAATTTTACTTTAAAAAAAAAAATCGGAAATTAATCAATTTAGATGAGGATTAATCAGTTTAGGTGAAGATTAATCAACGATAAATCAGACCAACGATTAATAACTCTAATTAGAAAAAATCACAGCGAAAAAATACTGTTGACCAATTAGGCGTCCGGCTAGACGGCTGATACACATTAATTCAGTTTCAGATAAAATAATAATACCAAAAATATAATCCTATCAATCTTGATTAATTTTTATTCATTGGTTAAGCCTTGAAACTCTTTTTTTTTTTTTGGGACGTGCAACTTTTTCCGAAATATCCAATAACCGGTTAAACGTATATGTATGTTTTACACATACAACATGGTAATAATCACTGACTTCGATCTTTGATCAAAGGCCTTATGAGATGAATTTCAAACCACAAATTTTAGCTGGTTTTGCAATTTTTCGGTCACGTAATAATAATTGGGTTATTATCTTTTTCTTACAAGAGTACACCGCTTCAAAATCACGGTCTCTGGGAGCCTAATAATACGTGGTAGATTTGTAAATATGGAGAGTGACACATGGCTAATTCGTAATTCGCAACTCGTGTGCAGCAAAGTACTAGTGCATAAACTCCGACGTGGCAGTGAAAGTGGATAAAGCTGTGTAAGAGAATCATCGATAAATGATAATACAACCAAACCATCACCGAAACTCTCGTGTCTCCATGCCCGTCATGCGCACTAGACCACTAGCTTCTTCTTTTTTTTTTGGATAATCTCTAAGACGAATAAATTCTCCAGCCAGAAGAACAATCTTTGTAAAAATCTTGACTTTCAATGTATGAGGTAAGCATTTCAACACTGTTTCCTCTTTTAGATTTTTTTTTAAAAATTTATTTAACAAACAAAAACAAAAGTTCTTTAATAAAATTTTCTCAGAATTTCTATCTCTGTTCCGTTTGATTTGACTCTCGATGGAGAAGCTTACTCGTCGAAGAACTTTATTCTCCTATGTGTTTACAGTTAACAGAGAAATTTTCACTTTCGCTTATAAGTTTTTACAATGTTCTTGCAAAAAAAAAAAAAAAAAGTTCTTAAAAATGTTCTCTGTTTCTTTTGGACATTTACAGAATTAATAGACTTTTGGTTTCTTTTTTTTTTTCTTTTTTTTGTAAAAGGGTTTGACTTTGGTTTCATTGTTGCTTTATTGTCACAGACCATAATATGATCTCTTGGTAACTTCAAACCTCAGTGTGATTCGTAGTCATTGGAGGTAAAAGGCTCAAACTTTCTTGTGTTCTGCATCGTCTTGCTCTGTTTCCACTTAGTTCTAAAAATCCAAGTCGATCAAATAAGTGAAGAGAAATGGCTCATTCATGGGATCAATTAGGAGAAATTGCGTCAGTGGCTCAGCTTACAGGTGTAGACGCTGTGAAACTGATTGGGATGATAGTGAGCGCTGCGACAACAGCTCGAATGCACAAGAAGAACTGTCGCCAGTTCGCTCAGCATCTTAAACTCATTGGTAATTTACTCGAACAGCTCAAAATCTCTGAGATGAAGCAACGTCCAGAGATTCTTGAACCGCTTGAAGGGCTTGAAGATGCTCTTAGAAGATCTTACATTTTAGTTAATAGTTGTCAAGACAAGAGTTATCTCTACTTGTTAGCTATGGGATGGAACATTGTTTATCAGTTTCGAAAAGCTCAGGATGAGATTGATCGTTATCTCAAGATCATTCCACTCATTACTATGGTGGACAACGTTCGTATTCGGGTATATATTGGCTGCATTGTTGTTGTAATTGTTGTTGACATTGTTTGGATATTGGAATATGATTTTGTTATGTAACTTGCAGGAGAGGCTTGAAGTTATTGACCATGATCAACGAGAGTACACTCTTGATGAAGAAGATAGAAAAGTGCAAGATGTTATTTTGAAACAAGAATCTACTAGAGAAGCTGCTACATCGGTTTTAAAGAAGACGTTATCTCGTTCTTATCCGAATATGGGTTTTTGCCAAGCGTTGAAAACAGAGGAGGAGAAATTGCAACTTGAGTTACAACGTTCGCGGGCTCGTTATGATGATGATCAATGTGAAGTTATACAACGTTTGATTGATGTTACACAAACTGTTGCTTCTGTTGATCCGGAAACGAAGTTGAATAAGAAGAGTTCTAAGAAAGAAGAGCTTACCTTTAGCAACAAGAAAGATGATTTGAGTGAAACGGATTCTAGTATACGGGCAGCTTCAAGGTTGATGAAAAGATTCATATACTTAATGTGTTTTTCCTCTAAATGTGTAGTTCATGTTTTTGATGATTAAAGACTAATGTTTGGTGAGTGTGTAATTGTTGAATGCAGATCAACATCTTATGTTTCATCGGGAAAATCATCGCAACACGGTGAAGAATGGCACACTGACTTGTTAGATTGTTGTTCAGAACCTTCTCTATGTAAGCCTTCTCCTTCTGTTTTTTTCTAATATAATGTAACAATTCAAGATTCATACTTTTTCTACTTTTGAATTTGTAATTAAGGTTTGAAGACATTCTTTTTCCCATGTGGTACATTGGCAAAGATTTCCACTGTGGCAACTAACAGACAAATCTGTAAGAAATCTTACATATTAATTTGTTATCTTTAATATATAAGCTTCCAAGAATCCAATACAACAGTTTTGATTTTATGGATTTTCAGCTTCAACTGAAGCTTGTAAAGAGCTAATGGTGTATTCTTTGATACTCTCATGTTGCTGCTATACTTGTTGCATAAGAAAGAAGCTTCGAAAGGCGCTGAACATAACGGTACATCGATTAAACCTTTGCGTCCTAAGGACTTATGGTCGTGATGCTAACGTTTCCAATCCAAAAATTATGGTTCTGTTAATTTGACAGGGAGGGTCCATTGACGACTTTTTGTCACATCTAATGTGTTGTTGTTGTGCACTTGTCCAAGAACTTAGAGAAGTCCAGATTCGTGAAGGTAAATGTATATACTATTACAGATAGATTAACATTTCGTAACATCGAATTCGAATTCTTTGGATCTAATATTTGAAGCAGGTGCAGAGAAGAAGAAGAAGAAGAAGATCAAGAAAATGAGTCCACCAACACCTCAGTTCATGGAACAGTGAAGCTTGCAAAACACGGAACATAAAAAAACTCTTATCTTGGTGGTTCTTGATGAAATAAATCAAGATTTAATCTTAATTTAGGTTGGAAACAATACTCCATCGAGATTTAAGAAGGTTCCTAATACTTTTCTATTACATGAAAAGTGTAATTATGTAGGTGACTAAACATTGTACAATAGACATTTGAGGAATCTTCAAGTGATATCATATGATGATACTTCTATTACCTGAGATTTTTTTTTAATGCAGATGATATTTCATGTTATCTCAAAACTGGGAAGTTTTTTTTGCAAATTGAATAATTAAGTCACTGGAAATCTGAAAATTGAAATGTTTTTACACCACATTTGAGGATTCTTATTTTATTTATTATTTATTCAAATTGAAGATCAAGATAGATGATTCCTTTACATTTTCATGTGCTTCCTACTAAATAAAGTCAATGAATTTATTCTAAATTTTGGTTTTCGAATAATCATGTTGATGTTCATCTCTATCAGATTTTGTTATTCCTTTAGATCGGTTCCAAAGGCTTGAGGATCAGAAGAACAAAAATTATTGGATCAGAATGAAGTAAGCAAGCTGTGTTCCACACTTGGAACAATTTCAACTTTTTCAATATATCAATGAATTATTCTAACTAGCTGCTTGTAGAATCTTTAAAGTTGTCTTTGATCCACAAAAGCATTGTTGAGGAAACATAAATATATTTGAGGTTTAGGAAAATCATGGTTTAAGTGTGTCTCACTTTAAGTAAACATTAGATGTGCCACCATATTTGGTCTTAATGTGTATATTTGACTCTGTTTCTGTTTGCTAATAAAGCATACACAATAATAAATAGTCAACCAAGATAAGTAGATGATCTAGAAGAATCTTCTTGGACATTATCATCAAGACTTATGTAATTAGTGGACCAAAAAGTTTTGGTGATGACCAGTATTAGCAAAAACACTACAGTCCAATAATGGGGTTAAACAGTAGAAACAGAAACTCAATGTACTAGATAGTGACTTGGCAATGGCATTACAATAATAGAGGGCTAAGTAGAGAAAATAGTACAAAAGTCAAAAGAGTTGATAAGAAGAAGAAGTCTTGTTTCTTTCTTCTTTTTACTTAAGACACTTTTCTACACTCCTTACATTACTTCCACAAATTTAACTTAATTAAGCTAAAATGTACAAACTTTTTCTTCATAAGAAACACTTAAAAACTCACCCAAAAAAAGAAAAATAGATTTTTTTCTCAAAATGGAGCTGTTGAAGACCGTTGAAGTGTTTTCTTTACTTGGTGTTGAGTTGCTTCTGCCATTTTCAACTGCATTTTTCCAAAAGCATAAATCAGAAAAATTAGATCTTAAGTAGCAAAATCTTACACCCACAATGTCCTTAATACAAAAAAAAAAAAAGTAGAAATGCAGAAGTATATTAAGACAGAACTAGACTTCAATAGCAAGAACTCAAAACTGGTTTTTTTACCTGTTCTTGTTCTCTCTTGAGTTTTGCATTCTCTGTCTGAAGGTGAGCAATTTCAAGCACCAACTCATTTGTATATGCCTGAAAGATTATAAAAACAAAAAAAAAACATATACCATTTTGAATACAGATTCAACACAAGATCCTGTTTTTTTCTATCTTTGATATACATGAATTGGAAAAGTAGGAAGAGTAAGGGAGAGAGACACATTCCTGTTTCCTAGCTCTGGAACGAGCAGCAGATTCCCTGTTCTTGATCATACGTTTATGTCTTCTGTCTCCTCTACTTTCATCAGAATCTTGGCCTCTCTTCTTCCCAAAACAACTAAACGTTGCAGTTTCTTTAAAGGAGTGAGGGTTAGAAGCAACAAGAGTATCTGTATTATCAAAAAACTCGAAGCCAACACCGGAGTTTAAGGTGAGAACAGTGACAGGAGGCGGCAGAGGCAAAGGAGAGCCATAGAGAGCAGCAGTGACAATGGAGGAAGAAGAAGGTGGTAGTGGTGGTTGTTGTTGATTCAGAGGCATGTTGAGGAAGTCTTGGAAGATGGAGTTATTAGGGTTTTGGTTCTTTAACGTTGACTCTTGAATGTTTAGTTGACGATGGTGGTGAAGTGAACCAAGGTTGATTTCTTTCCATACTTCTTCCATGGTTACTTGAGACCTGTTCTGACCTAATGAGGATGATGATGTTGATGTTGATGATGATGACGTTGATGATGATGAAGATGATGAAGTTGATGATGATGATGAGGAAATTGAAAAAGCACCAAGGTTGATCTTTTGCTTTGTTGATGACAACATTGGAGATTGAGAACAATACAGAACAGCATAGAAAGCTTTGTTTTTTTGGCTTTGGGTTGTCAAAAGTCTTATAGCTTTGAGACAGAGAGAGAGAGAGAGGGTTTGAGCTTTATTTCTCTCAATGGTCATTTCTGGTGTTATGATGGGTTGGGTCCAGTAGAGGAGACAGAGATGTAATTGTTCATTAAATTAATTAAAGAAATAATCAAATTATGTTTCATGTAAATGACTTTTCTCACTTAATCCAAAATGTCACAAGGATTAATCTATAGTTATGACGTCAAACTTTTTCTCGTAAGATAATCATATTAAAGTTACAGAGAAATTATTTACCAATTAGTAATTATATCCTTAAATCTAGAGTTGGTGAGTGAAGAGATTCTTTGGTTTTTTAAAAGGTAGCCAATAAGCTATGGTTTTGGTCTCACTTTTATATCACACAATTCAATTTGGTCCTTTAATTCGTTTTCATGTGTGACCTTTTACTTTAATTTTTATCAACTTTTCTGTTTTTGTTTTTTACTTTTATATTTTCAACTTTTATAATAGTTTTGCTTACATATTATCATATCTCTCTAAAATCCGATCAAATAGTTTATAACCACTTGATAACGTATTAAAAAATTGATCCATCACTAAGCACCCTATCTTAACTTGAATTTGACCTCATTTCGAGTTAAATATGGCCTTGTTGGTGATCTCAATTTTATCAGAACATGTCAACATGTGATTAAAAATAGAATTAATTAAAAAAAAAGCTTCGGTTTTTTAAATTGTAGTGTTCAAAGTTCGGATTTTGCCACTCAACTATGGTAAAATGACTTTTTTACCTTTGGTTATGTTAAAATTTATTTTTGGTCTATATGTTTTCGTGTACGTATTTGTGTAATATTTTTGTCCACGGATCGATAATAATTAGATAATTAAGATATTTTGTTTGGGTTTTATATTTCTAATTTAAAGTTTAGTTTTATGTTTAGATAGCTAACACATAATATTTGGGTTCCCTATTTATAATTTAGGGTTTAGTTTTAGGTTTGGGTTATATATTTATAATTTAGGGTTTAGTTTAGGGTTTGAGTTCTATATTTACACTTTAGGGTTTAGTTTTGAATTTGAGTTTTCTATTTTATAATTTAAGATTTAGTTTTAATGGTTGGATAGAGTTTAGTTTTAGTGGTGGACAAAATTTGCATAGAAAATATATCAATTTGTTTTATGTTTAGATAGGTAACACATAATGTTTGAGTTCCCTATTTATAATTTAGGGTTTAGTTTTAGGTTTGGGTTATATATTTATAATTTATGGTTTAGTTTAGGGTTTGGATTCTATATTTATACTTTAGGGTTTAGTTTTGGATTTGGGTTTTTTTTATATTATAATTTAAGATTTAGTTTTAATGTTTGGATAGAGTTTAGTTTTAGTGGTGGACAAAATTTGCATAGAAAATATATTCATTTGTTTTATGTTTAGATAGCTAACAAATAATGTTTGGGTTCTTTATTTATAATTTAGGGTTTAGTTTTAAGTTTGGATTCCCTATTTATAATTTAGGGTTTAGTTTTAGGTTTGGATTATATATTTATAATTTAGGGTTTAATTTAGAGTTTGGGTTCTATATTTATACTTTAGCGTTTAGTTTTGGATTTGCGTTTTCTATTTTATAATTTAAAATTTACTTTTAATGGTTGGATAGAGTTTAGTTTTAGTGGTGGACAAAATTTGCATAGAAAATATATTCATTTGTTTTATGTTTAGATAGCTAACACATAATGTTTGGGTTCCCTATTTATAATTTAGGGTTTAGTTTAGGGTTTGGGTTCTATATTTATAATTTAGGGTTTAGGTTTGAATTTGAGTTTTTTTTTATTTTATAATTTAGGATTTAGTTTTAATGGTTGGATAGAGTTTAGTTTTAGTGGTGGACAAAATTTGCATAGAAAACATATCCATTTGTTTTCGTGTATTTAAATTTTATTTGATCATAAGGGTAAAATTGTCATGAACAGTTTAATTATTGTTATAATTCATCATTCAAAAAGTAAAATGGAAAATTTCGAAAATTTATAAATTTTAATGACAAAATATAAAGTCTCTCTCAAAAATATGCAATCAGGACCCGTCCAACAAAAATAGTGGTCCTAAATCATAAAAAAAATTTGTGATCATTTTTATATTTTTAATTAGAAAACAAATATTATAATAAAAATTATTTAAAAATGTAACTATTTTTAAAAAAAAATCGATAAAAACAAATAACATAACATATCATCAATTAAAAATAGAAAAATATGACACATATATAACTAGTTTATATTATATAAAACACTAATAATTACTGAAAATAAAATATGTAACCCTAAAATTTATAAAATATTTGGTAGTTTTAAGCGATGGTTTAGTCTGCTTACCGGACGACAGGGTCTCTATGCAATATATAATTATGTAAATACAGCAATATATATATTGGTAGTGGTAATGGAAACCAACTCTTCTTTGATAAAAGCAACTTATTGGTTGAGTGAAAGATAACTGAGCTTGATGTGATTGATTTTTCTATTTCAAGAATCGAGAGCCTTAATGGGAAAGGGAAGTTGAAAAAGATACAAAAGTTATATATATGACAAATCATCGCATTTCCTCATCATCTTATTCCTTTTTAATTTTCTGATGAATTTAAATTTTAGTCTGTGTTGTAGATTATTGATAAAACTATTCACTTGTGACGAAAAGATATGTTGTCTGTTACTTACTTCATCATTGGTTTTCCTATCCAAACATTTTTTTTTTTTTTTTAGTTGGTCCAGAAAACAATTATTTTCTTATAAAATTTATCCAATCAATTTTTTGCTTTAACGTAATGTAATTGGTAACATAAAGTGAGTATAAAAATGATAAATGATTACAAAATAGCTAAAAGAGTAAGAGAGTCTGAGACTGAGAGTGTGACAACAGATAAATCTTATAATAAATTTCAAATTTGTAATGATGTTCTGCTCTTGTTCCGTTTTATCTTTACCAATTGATCTATTTATTTCAATAAAAATGATACATCGGTAAAAGGTTACCAATCTATTTCATAACAAATACTGTTTTATTATATTATTCACACAAATTTTAAAGAATATATTTATTTTTATTTTATCTCTATAAAACAAACTAATTTTCGGTATTTGTTGATTTTTGTTTGGAAATATATTAAGTATTTTATGTCAAAATTTATATTAAAAAAATATATTTAATTTGAAACATAAAAACAGTACTGTTAAACCGAAATTTATTTGAAATGGATAGAGTAATACGTTTAACACACTCATAAATGAGTTATTTGAGCAACTTGTATGTTAGTTAGCACAAAAAACTAACATTAGATTGGTAAAGCTGTAACGCATAATAATTTAACATATTAAACTCTTAAACTCTGGAATATATTTGTAAAATTAGTTTAGTGATGATATTTTTTTGTTCTGATAACCAGGAAAAGTTCTAAATCCTCTTCCTAAATTCAAAATCAACCGTTTACTATGCTAAATATATGGTGTTTGTCATCTTTTTTTTTTTGTCGGCATGGTGTTTGTCATCTTTTCCAAATATATTTGAATTCGTAATCTTCTTATCAGTAACTTAATCTTGTTAAAGAAAACCAGTAGACTAAAAACTACTAGGTGTTTAGTGATAATATTGTAGACATCTAAAAATCATTTTCTAAACGGATTGATCAAAATGTCAAATGTCCTTCACGCTTGCGCTAATTGTCACTGTTAGTAGGACGATGATGTACTTGACGTCCTGAACGATTAGTATGTGACATGTAACAGCACCCTAACCACACTGACAGTTGCATAATAAAAAAAAAATTATTTCATAAAAGAAAAATTTGGATATACAGTATGTCTATAGGGTGGTGAGTGATTGTGATTTAGGTAACAAATAATATTGAGTTGAGAATCTTTTTATTTACTTAAAGGAAATATAACATTTTACAAGATAAGATTTGGAGGCTAAAAAACTTTTTATAAGATAACCGGCCACAAACATAAGCTTAATTGACCCACTTATATTCAAAACTGATCCTTCTAATAAGGTCACAACAATGTATAACCAATTATTTTTAAAAAATCACAAGTAAAAGAAATGAAAAAAATAAATAAAAACGATCATGTTGGCAGTTGGCATTATTTATACCGAATAAGTGAAATTTTTTTATAAAAACTACTAAACAAAAAGAACCGGTTCTGGTTCGGTAGAAGAAAAAATCAAATCAAATAACAAAAAAACCTAAACTCAAATTAATAACAGAACGGCACACATGGTGTTTATTTTGTCCACGAGTCCAAAGACAATGAGAATGACGTGGCAAGCTCCTATCCTATGGATAGGACAAGTGTCAGGTCTGTGTTGCCCTTTCCCAGACTTCATTAACTTTGCTTCTCTTCGCATTAGTCCTTGTCCAATATCGACTTTTATTTTCTTTATTTTTCACGACATATTTGACCTAATTTAGACGAAGTTTAAATATGACCAACAATGAGTAAAAACAAACGAAAATGACTCATAAGTGATTCAGTTGACGTGACTCTTAATGGTGATAATGTTCTTTTCTTTTTCCTTCTTTTCATAGGTGATGATGATGTTTATTTGTCCTTTGAGCAAAACCTCCATATATTGGAAACTACGTATACCGAGGATACCAATACCGATACCAAATTACATATTTGTAGCACTTTTTGGCGAGTGAATCCACATGAACATTATTAATACGTGAAATATTAGAAATTTAAAAGCTAAATTTTAAGACGAAAAAATCCATCCAACTCTGTATATTTACTCGAAGAATGATGTTGATTGGATTGCATTTACAGCAGTAGAAGATCAAAGTTTTGTTCTTCCGAGGCGTTGGCAATCAAGCCCCCAATCATCTCCGGTTTCAAGAGTCTTTTTTGCTTTACTTGTGATTACCATTTTTAGGAATCGAGTGTCTCGGCACTTTATGCACAATCGACACTCCAGGCATACAACTTTGGATTTATAGAATATAATAGATACTTTTGTATTTTATGCAATATTGTTTCTTCCGAAGATCGACTATCAAGCATCGGTTAACCTTGCACCACTTCGAATGACATATCCTTGCAGCGTGTTCCGCTTCTTCAAGAGTTATTAGTTTTCAACTTTTAGATTATTGTTCTAAACTTATGTCTTGTTTTTGCTTTGCTTAGTTTCTTATCGTTGTCCGGATAATGAAGATCGTTAGGATTGCATTAACCCATGCTTTTCTCTCATGTAAATATTCTGTTTTTACCTGGCTATTATTAGAGGAGAGTCATTAAACCAATAACTTAATATATGGGTTTTGATGATAAAAAGAAAAAGAAAAAAAAAAAAAAAAAAAAAAATTTGGCCACTCCAACTGGTTCTCCAAATACTCACAACATGTTAGAATAATATGTTACAAACGACAACAAAACCAGTTCTTTATCCGGAATGCATTGCATAGACATAAAGAAAAGAACACCTCTAATTTCGCGTGGAGAAAGGACAACATCTACTCGAACCCTTGAGTCCAAGAAAAGAGATATAAATTGTGTTCACTTATGATATGACCTAAATTAACAAGCCCACTCACGAGATCTCCATCTATCTAGGAGCCATCGGTTAGGGAACACATTATGAGTCTGATCTCCCTGGCCTTCATAGTTCATGGCTCCTCTAGAACATTTTTGTTTATATATATCTATATTTGGCTTCTAAAACTTCTGTCATCGGTCCATCTACATTCTATGTAGTATCACCTCTAATATGCTTGCCACACGCCTAGCATGATATCGATTTTTATTGCAAAATCCATTTGCTGCAAAAGATATTTTATCAAATTCTTATTTCCTATTCATAACCACATCATTTCATATGCTACAACCATTTAAAACATTGAACTTGATGTGATTTGTGGTATTTTCGTAAGATTTTTTTTTTTTTTTTTAAGTAGAGTTTTTCCCTAAGTATATATGAATTTGAGTGTGTTTGAATTTAAATGTTCATTTTATTTACGTTTAAATGTTAAGATTTTTTTTTTAAAAAGATGTTATTCTCAAATATAATGATCAGTTATAAATATAAAGTGAAATCTTTTGTTTTTGTTTTTTTTTTTTATAAAAGAAATCTTTTGTTGTATATTAAAGTATTTGCTAAATATACTAAAGTTGAGTAAAATTGGATATACTATTTAATCTATGAACGCAAACATATACACACATGCACACGTACAAAAAGAAAAGAAGAAGATGAAAATTTACAACAAACCCCTATATTAATTGTTATAGAAATTGACCATCAACCTCAGTCAGTATAGAAAATGACTAAAGTTTTTTCGGTTGCTTTATCTTTTTATCTTCTTAACATGAACTGATGGACAACGAGAATGCCTGATGAGTTTCTTTGACCCATCTTTCAATAGGTTGTCTCTAGATCGTACGACGGCAACAGTAGTTGTTGTTGTAATAATAATACTATATACTATTTAAACTAGCAAGCAAAAAAAGAAAGAAGCACGAGTTTAAAGAGCCAAATAAATGCTAACCGTTGGATGGAGAAGAAGGTTGTCTTCTGTACTTTGCAACTCCAATTTGGTTAGAATCATTTATCTATTTATTTTTAGATCTTTTTAGATTCTTTTCTTTAACTGTTTACTGATAAATAATTGTGAGTTTAGTCGTTTCGTAGACATTGTGACCTGTAGAGCTATTTGGTTTGGTCGTTTCTATTTCAGTCTTCTTTCACTTGTAGCTATGCATATATTATATAGTACATTGATAATGATTTTTCTTATGTACGGGTGTGAATTATTTTCACCTAGTTCAGAGGAAAAAAAAAACTCTGTTTCAATGTCATCTTGCAAGGAGAGACTTGGGAATTTATTATCTAAATTTATGTATGAAAAAAACTAATTTTCATTTTTAGACCAACCTAAGAGCACTTTTATCAAGAACGAGAGACTCTTAAAATTATTTTATCAATTTAATATTATTACTTTTGTTAAAATTTAATTATGTAATTAAAATTAAATTAGAAAAAATTATTGAACGAATGAGATAGATACAAATGTAAAAGGAGTCTCTCATGAGTCTCTCAAATGAGAGACTCTTGCAATAGGTCTCTCATCCTCTCTCCTCCTTTTTTTATTATTTTACTATTATTTTAATGGGAGTCTCTCAATGAGAGACCCCCAATGGAGATGTTATAAAGTCCTAAAAGGATGATAGGTTGAAATGAATTACCGATGATTTTTACCATACAAATTTTTGTTAGCAACGTAAAAAAATTAATTTGATTTCCATTACGTTTCAAAATAACTCTACAATTATAACATGTTAAACAGTTTTCAGGTTCTCAATCAAACTAATGTATGCTTATATATCACTAAGCGAATTTTATGATCGATGCTACCTTAAAACTTGTTACCCAAAACGGTAAACATTACAATAAATCTGATACAAAATATATATACAAAAATCACAAAAAGTCGAGAAAAATGTTTTTTATCGGATATATAAAAGTAAGTCTCGGCATTCGGATTCGGTTCGGATATTTTTGGATTCGGATAATTCGGGTATGAGAGTTTATTATCCGTTCGGGTTTTATAAATATTCGGTTCGGTTTTGGTTCTGATAGGTATCGGGTTCGGATCGGTTTCGGATTAACTTTTAGGGAGAAAATAAAAAAAAATGTGTTCAGTTTTAATAAAAAGTGGTTTAATTTTAATAAAAATTGGTTACATTTTGCAAAATTGTATAATTTTAACAAATATAACTTAAAATTTTCAGATATCTAAGATTATTTCAAATATTTTTGTTATTTGGTATTTTTTTGGGTATTAAATTATAACTAAATATAACTAATCTTTTGAATATCTAATTTTATTTTGGGTTTTCAGATATATTATTCAATTTTTGGTTCGGTTCGGATAATTCGAGTAAAAGAATTCATTATCCATTCGGATTTTTAAACTATTCAGTTCAGTTTCAGATTCAGATTTTTAGAATCAATTTTCAGATTTTTGGTTTTATGCCCAGACCTATATAAAAGATTCAAAGGTATAAGAATCGAGATGAAGTGATGAACATAAGATCAATCAATTAAAAAGAATACAGAGATTTTAGAGTAAAGAAAAATAACACAAGAATATATACCATTTATCAAAAAGAAAAAAAAAAAAAAACTATAATGGTTTTGTCTGCTCATAAAAGAGCATATATATATTGTATATATACAAAATACAAACCAACGACGAGCACGATAATCAAATCAATTAACATATAGAACAAAGAAAAAAAATAATACAACTGTAGTGCAGTATTTTTATGTGATTTAAAACAATAATCTTCTAACGAATATAATTTTGTGTATAACAAATGAAGATGGCTAAATATATATATATATATGTAATAATCAAAGGATGGCCAAAACTGAGAAGAAAAAGAAAAATGAAAGTGAGATAGAAAGAGAATAAGAAGAAGAAGACGTCGACGTGCTTGGTCTTTGAGATGGTATGTTTGTGGCCTCTGGATCAAACGAAGAAGCTGGTGGTCTAGCCGAGGAGGAGGAACGGTTCGATGGAAGCGTCCGAGCCGAGGTCTCACCGGTGTAACCTTAGCAACAAAAGTAAAGTCCAGATTAGAAAAGAAGATGAGATAAGTTTTGATCTTGATTAGTGTTCTTGATCAATATGTTCTACAAGGAAGACCATTTGATAAGGAACTCACAATCAGCTTCTTTCCATCCCAGAATCAATTTCTCACGATCAAAGACAACGCGATAGCCAGTCATGAAGTTCTCTGCAAATTGTAACAACGAAGAGTCACGATAAAAATCTTGCATCGTAAGTTTAGTAAGACATTTACTGGTTAAGTTTTCCATATTGATACTTACGTCCGATGATGCTAATGTCTTCGATCTTCATGATGGCTAAACAGTAGACATCTGCGTTCTGAAAACATCACAAAGAGAAACAAGTTTTGAGTATAATGGCAGAGACGGAACAGAGGTGCGCTGTAAAAACAGAGGCCTAACTAACCTTCATGGGGATCACTACTAGCGGGTGATAAACGGGATATGAGCTCCCGCCTTTCATTGTTAGATTCACAGCTGGATACTGGAAGCTCTCTTTGTTTGGGCTGCATATAGATATATCCAAAAGTTAGTTCGCAAGGTTTTAGAGAGAATTAGAGAGTTGGTGACCAGAGTAAAGAGGCAACCTTAATGCATAACAGTATTCAAAAGGAAACTCGGGATCGTCAGTTTGATAACGTTTGTCCAGAGCTAGAGAGTCAAACTGCAGAATTATATCGGGTTTATCAAGACATGTAATACCAACCAAGATCATAGGAAATCTAGATGAAGACTTACGCTTTCTGAAATAAGGGTGTATGCTTCATTGGTCAGATAAGTGAACGAGGTTCCAGAGTCAAAAACAGCATCAAACTCAAGATCAGCGGTATTTCCTCCAACGGTTATTTGCGTGACAGTGATATTGTACGTAGGACTGGTTGAGGGAAAAAAAAAACAATAATTAGAAGAAGAAACAACTAGAAGTATATTCAAGAATATGTACATGTTTGGGTAAGCATAAAGAAGATATGATTTGACCGCTTGCTTACTGTGGTTGTCTTATGTTCAATGGCGTTTCCCGTTGGTCTACGTTACCTTTATCACCAAAACTGATCCTACCAGCTCCATCATTTCCAAAACACATTGAGAATGAGTTTGCTGCAATTCCTTCCTTTGCTAATACGCTAGGAACCGATATGTCTTCTAAGCCAAGGCCGAAAAGACCATTTGGAGCTGCTCCATCATGGAATACACCGGTCTGAACTTGACCACATCTGTTCCAGCACAAAAAGATTGTTAAGATGAAAACACAAAGGTTTAAGCTTGCTGACATAATAGATAGTTTGAGAAACATAAAAACTTCTATGATATTATATCATATACTAAGAAACATTACAAGAAAGAAATTACTTACCCCAAGGTAACCCGAGCGGGAATAGCTTTGGAATTTTTATCATTTGAAACTAAGTGAAGCACATCCTCCACCAAAACTCCAGTAGACGAGGTACCATTAGAAAGATACCGGATCTGGTATGGACAATTACTTTGAGGGGAAGCGCATCGATCACCTCTTGTACATAACGAGCTATTACAAGCAACTTTAGAACTTGTCGATGATACATTAGGGCTATAAATATTGAGGTCCAATCCCTATTCAACCAAAAAAAACACATGTAAGGAACTCAAAAACTTGTAGATATCAAAAATCTCTAAAGAAATGACATATCAAATGTCGATAAAACAAAATCAAAACATAAGATAAGATAAGACTATCTTATTCACTAAATTTGTCTAGTCCACATCATGAGCACTAAAAACATAGATACATCCCCTATCAACTCTAGTGTCAGTCTCACTGTATTTAAAGTGTTAATGACTTGGTCAACAAAGAGCTTCCCAAACCCTCACTAAGAACAAACCCATCAAGTTCTTCAGACTCTAAACCAAAACCTCAAGAGAACAAAAGATACATCAGCTAGTCACATACTCAAACGCAAGTAATATGTATATATAAGCAAAACTGAAACACTCACCGAGCCACCAGGCGCTTTCAATTCACGAACACAATTGGTACAGTCACAAGGCAACCAGAACAAATCACTTCCTGTATCTAAAGCTACCAGAAACCACTCAGCCGGCGTCCCAACCGATACATTAGCGTAATGTAAACTGTTCAAAAAACATCAATCAAGAACTCAACATAACAATTCCATAAAAATTTAACCTTTAGATAAAGGAATCAAAGTAAATTAACAAGTAACGAATTTTAGAAGACCTTACAATCCTAAGTTATCAACACGAACAGTTTCGTTGCCATCAGAGAAAGTGACTAATGATTGATCTTCAGATGCGAGTCTACGTCCTCTGATTAACCGATCACGATGAGCCATCGCTCTATAATACTTTAAAGAGTCTCGATTTGGTAAACCATCTCCGGGCAAAACCCGAACAACCTGATCCGAGAAACGGTGGTGAAATTCAAACCCAAATTCGCCAATTCCTTCGCATCTATTCAATACCCAGCTCGAAGCTAGCATAAGAAGAAGACCCACAAACGAAATTCTACAACTTGAGTACAAAACCATGCTTTGTTCGTCGTCAAATAGTACTCCGCCGAGATCTCGGAAACTTTCCCAAAAAAAAAAAGATGAAATTTTTCGAGATTTCAATATCTTAAAGCTTCTCTTAGCTAAGGAAGAAGAAAGAATCAAATGAGAATTTTGAAATGAAATCGAGAAATTAGGCAAGAAGAAGGATCGTGTGAAGTAGAGAAGCTTGAAGCTCCCAAAAGCAAAAATCTTCTCTTTGAATGAACTTTGAAGTCAATTTATTATTTTCCTGGGAAAATAATAATAATAATAAATAAAGTATTCTTTGTTTATTTTATTAATCAATTATAGTAAAAAGGTGGCAGGTAATTTTCCTTCTCTACCTCAAATACGGCAAAAGTCAACGTAAGAAGTCGTCGAAGTGGGAATATTCAAAGTTGTGTAAAATTTGCAATTCCACAATCAATGGCAACTGAATTAATTATTATGAGTTTATTATGCTATTGAATTTATTATATTGTTTTGTCAACACGTCATTGAGATATTTAAAGCTTGGTAGTATAATGTCGTTGGACCAACTTTTCGTCAGTCTCATTTTTAAAACGTTATTATATATTTTATAAATGTGTGTGATCCGTAGTCGGTAAAATGTACAACATTTCTTTCCATTATTAGTTCCATAATTTGTTGTTTTATTTTTAAAACACTTAATTTGTTGTTATTTATATGTATTGTTTAGATATAATTAAAAGTGGAGAACTGATTTGACCCCACCAAAAAAAAAATAAAAAGTGGAGAATTTTTTAGTTGGTGTAATGGTTTGCCTATTTGGGATGCGGAAACAAAAAAATAGATAAACCGTTTTACCAATAAATATTAAGAATTTCACCATACTGAAAATAACGAAATCCAACCAAATATTTTGGTTTGAAACCTTAAATAAGAAGGAAAACTAAAATGAGAATTATAATCTCCATTTTAGGCATTCATTTCTTATATAAACGTAAATAGAAAGAGAGATTTTATAGCTCGTAGTTGTTGTATTAAGTTGTGTGTTTCGAACAAATGAATTCGTTCGTTTATATAGAGGTAGAAAAATAAATTATTATGCATACATAATGACGATGTGTTCCACATAAAATAATATATTACTTAAAACTCATAACACATGTTGTGTGTAATATCTTCTATTGTCTTGTTAAAAATATTTTCAGGAAAACCCAGTGAAAAAATCAAAATAAGGTAAAAATAGTACAACTATGCAAACTCCTCCATAGTGTTTATTACAAAAATTTCTAAGACCTCAAAATCCGTATTGCCGTGATGAATTTTACCAGAAAATTTATCGAAAATTTACCCTAATACATATTGTCAAAATTGAGTTCCAACAACATATGATCTCAGATAAATAATGATTTGTCTAATCTTTATTGAGAGACTGGATTTCTTGATTTCTCTAATCTTTTTGTAATCTTGCTACTTTGCTAGACGCATCACTCTTCAATGCTCTATGGTAACTGTAAATCTTTTTCGGATATTTGGTAGAGTTAAACTTAAACCTCATGACAATGTAAATAATATGAGTCCCTTGTTAGAAATCCTACATCTTTGATGGGATCGATTCTACTAATACAAGGCATATAGAAAAATCTATTTTAATTTTGTTCCATATATCGTTTGAGGAAATTTACATACCTTAGTCACATATAAGCATTTGTAATTAAATTTGGAACGGCAGTGTATATTATTATTACACCAAAATGAAATTGATATAGCTCAAATATTCATTTAAAAAATAATTAGTAAAAACTAAACGAAATCATAAAGAACACTTGAAAATGGCAAACATCAAATGAGCTAATCAAGTAGTATCCAACTAGTAGTAGTAGTATCAAATTAGCTAAAGTCTGAAGCAGCCTTCCAGAGCTGATCCAACACGTTTGTTAACTTTAACAATTTGTATGATTTCGTATCCAAGGTTTGATAAATTGTATAGATGTTGTAGACTATGTTCTCTTATACCTTTGAACGTTTATTATTTACATCAATTTTTTAATGTTTTTAGTCTTCCCAGTTCCCACCGTTTTAAATTAAATCTGGCTAATTCCAAAAATTATCAAACATTCTATTTGAAAGGAAGGTGTTTCAAAACTAAAACCCAACATTTTCTCTAGAAGATCTTTTAAAAGTATATTATCGTTAAAAACTAATTTTTTTTGTCCACATATTTACAAATCTATATGACTACATATTTTTGTTTGTATATGTCTTAAATGAATTTATCTGTTTCAAGGAACAATACTCTAATTTGTTATAATCTGCTCTAGTCAGTAAAAAAAAAACTAAAGTATATAACTATTTAGTAAAAAAATAATTAAAGTACAGAAATTTGACTACATAGATTTGTTAAATAATTAAAGTATTGAACTTTGACTACATAGATTTGTTAAAATAATTAAAGTATAGAAAACATAAATAAGAGTCTTAGCTCTAATTAGTAAAATAATAATCACAGTATAGAAATTTGACTTCAATTTTCTTTTCATAAACTTTCTTAATTGTGTATATATATAAGATATTTAACTTAATCATCTATTTACCCAAAGAAAAAGAAGCATTTAAGAAAAAAACTTCTCTTAGTCATGATCTGTCGGATGATGGCACGTTTTGTGTTCATCGTTCTAATGGTAGTAGTGATGGTCATTGGAAGTGAGTTTTCTGATATTCGTAATGCAGAAGTAGATATGCTCTTGAAGAAACTCAATAAACCTGCTCTTAAATCCATCAAGGTTAACAAAATTTTGGGTTTACACAAAAAATAATTACACCTAACCAAAATTTTATTTCTTATTTTCCTAAATTGCTTACGTTTTATAACCCTTTATATAACCCTTTATATAGAGTCCAGATGGAGATATAATAGATTGTGTTGACATGAAGAATCATCCCATATATGATCATCCTTTATTCAAAAATCACACCATTCAGGTTCTTAATTTTATTTTATCATTATATTTTTTTCATTATTAAATTCTTGACTTTTGGTTTATAATTTTTTTTATATCCAAAACCATCAGCATTAGATAATACATGTATTAACACTCCTACATATCGTATATATATCATATAATCTTTCTTAAACGTGGCAAGATACTCAAAATCAGGTTATATAATATGATAAATCAAGACCGTACGTAATTTCAAATTATTGAACTAACTACATTTGGATTAGCATTTCTTATGTTTTCTAACATTGTTATGTTGTTGTAGATGAGACCAAGTCCTTACCTAGAAAAATTGCACAGTGAATCTTTTGACATAGAGAAAGAAAACATTGTGACTCAACTCTGGACAATCAACGGAAAGTGTCCTCAAAATAGTATTCCAATTAGAAGAACGAGAAGAGAAGAGATTTTACGAACAAAATCAATACAAGGATACAGAAAAAAGAATCCGAACATTATACATCGTCCTAAACCATCCAATTCAACTAGTAACTCCATACATGAGATACATGAGGTACATATATAAATTATATCTTTTGCTAAGCATATTTGAATTGATTATATATATGTCTGATATGTGTATCTTTATGTATATACGACGTATATAGTATTCCCAAATTCAAGTGAAAGGAAAGTTTCATGGAGCCCATGCAGTAATAAATGTATGGAAACCTTTTGTACAAACACCAAAAGAGTTTAGCCTAGCACAAATGTGGCTTGTGGCTGGTCCTAATGCCGAAGTTAATAGCATTGAAGCTGGTTGGCAGGTCTTATATTTGGTTTTAACTTTTAATATATATGTATATGTATGTATATATATATATATATATATTTATATGATTATACTATTATTATCTTCTTATTTTCTTTGGTCTTCTATTGTTTTAGGTGTATGAAGATCATTATAGCGATGACAACCCAAGATACTTCGTTTTCTGGACTGTGAGTTAATATTTACATTTTATTTTTATTTTGTCAAAATTTGTATTTGTAGATAAACTTTTTTTTTTTTTTTTTTTTCGTTTGTGATGTTTTGGTAACATGGAAACAGGCGGATGGGTACAAGACAGGATGCTACAATCTTGAATGCCCAGGGTTTGTTCCTGTCGACAAAGATTTTGCCATAGGTGCAGCCGTAAGTAATGTTTCCACCATGAATGGTCAACAATATCATATTCCTACAACTATATGGAAGGTGAAAATAATTTGGGATAATATTTATCATATATTCTACACAAATAAATATTATTTTTAATGGTAATTTTAAATTTTAAATGAATGTTTTATGTTATTATAGGATCCACATACGGGAAATTAGTGGTTAACAATGAATAATAAATTTGTTGGTTATTGGCCTTCCATATTGTTTAATCATCTAAAAGATAGTGCGGACCAAATTCAGTGGGGAGGAGAGATAACAAATTTCAGAGATGGTTCACAACACACAACGACGAATATGGGGAGTGGACGTTTTGCAAATGAAGGATATCAAAAAGCTGCTTATTTCAGGAACCTTGTGATAATTGATGAACATGATGTTAAGAAAAACCCTAATGAAGCTTATTCTTATGTGACGCAAGAAAGTTGTTACAACATAAGATATGCATATGAAGCTCAATGGGGGGTTTACTTTTTCTATGGTGGTCCTGGTCGAGGTTATAATTGTAATTAGTTATCTATATATACATGTTGTTGATCTAAGTATACCATAAAATGAGTATACATGTGATTGTGGTTAAAATAAAATTTCAGCTAATTCGAGTCTATAGATAACTCAAAGAGGAACAAATATGAAAAAGATGAATTTATTTTAGTGATGCTTACATTATGTTTACAAAATATGTTTAAAGGTATAATGAAAATAAAGTTGACATCTATGAAATAACTATTTTGGTGATCGATCTATAATCACACACGAAGTTTGTATTTCAACCACATAAAGGTTGAACCTCTTTAAAGAACCACATGAAATCAAACTTTCTAGTCCCAAAAAAACACTAACTATAAAAACCAATAAAAAACCATACCAAGTTTGACAGTTTCCATTACTTTAACACAAAAGCCCAAGCCCGTTTTAAAAATAAAATTGTGAAACCAAATTAACTCAAATGAAACCGAATATGGCTGAATCCAAAATTATCAAACCTTCTGTTTGAAAGAAAGAAAAGGCTTCAGATTAAAAACTTTTAACTTTTTTTTTTTTTTTTTTTGGTAAAAATATTAAAATTAAATACAGTTTTTAAATTTTCCTACAGAAGATACAGAGATACCAAAAAAACGGAAAGACAGAAAACTACTGACAAAAAACCTTCGAAACAAAGAACACAAGGGACGGACCAAAGGATACAAAATGAACTTAACATTTTTTCTTTCTTTTTTAGACGTTCTCATCTCGCAACATGGTTTTTATAGCCTATAGAGATTGACCCGGTCAGTTGAGTGCTGGACAGATTTAGAGTTCATAGGCTAATTACACCGTTGATCTCTTTGGGAAGGAATAACGAAGTGCACTACAAGATGGAATCATGGATTTTTCTGATGATGTTTGTTGGTACTAGCTAGTGTTGAGCTTCGAGAGATGATTCAACTCGGGTATGGTCTTGCCGGCAAGAGGGTTTTCGTTCTCGTTTTTTCTGATTAGGTCCTCTCTCTGCTATCAAGAGTTTATGCTATGTTTTTCTTTTTGTGTTTTTGGCATACTCTGCCTCTGTCTATTCCTTGAAGACTTTATTGTTATGGAACCTTGGTATTAACAATGCATCCAAAATTTTCCTTTGATATTTTCCAATGAAATTCCTAGACCAAATTTATCTTCTGCAAAAAACCTTTAGAAGCATTTTTCCTCTTATCCTACATTTTCAAATGCTTAATAAGTCACCCGTTTCAAAAAACCTCTAGTAGTTCTATTCATTATGATCTTGTTTATCATGCCACTATACCTAATCTAATGATCAGCTTATCTTCTAGACAAAAAAATCAGTAATATTTGGTGGAGTTTAGGTAAATACACATAGTTGAAATCCTGATTTTCACATGTGCACCAAATGCTTTGTTTAACTTCCGATGTCTGACATTATGTCCAATACCAAATGCCTTGTTGTTGATTCCTTTTGATTGATACAATGATCTCAAGTTCAATTTAAAAGGCATTGCCACCAATAAACCAATAATACCAAAGTTAAAACAACTACATAGTCACCGTGTGAATTAATTTCCTTTCTTTCTTTTTTCTTTCCATCCATCAATTTTCAAATATTGTTAGAAAATATAACCGTTGAGTGTAAAAACGCTGGACTCGCAAAAAAAGGAAAAAAAGAAAAAGAAAATCACTGTTTTTAATCTAAATTACCAAATCACTCTTTCTTTTGCTTTGTATCCGTAAGAGCATCTCCATTGGAGGTCACTTATTGAGAGACTCCCACTAAAATAATAATAAAACTTAAAAAATGAAAGAGAGAGAATGAGAGACTCATGGGAAGAGTCTCTCATTTGAGAGATTCACGGGAAGAGTTCCTCATTTGAGAGACCCTTGAGAGATCCATTCCACACTTGTCACCATGTAATTGGTTCAATTATTTTTTCTAACATTAATTTTAATTGCATAATTAAATTCTACTAAAAATAGCAATATTAAATTGGAAAAAAATGCTCAAGGGTATATAAGATGCTATGGATGAATGTGCTCTAAGTCTCTAGAGAAGAAACCAAAACAATATGGAGTGGTGTAATAAGGAAGAAGAAGCAAGAAGAGCAATCTTCATTGCTGAGAAGAAAATTTCCGAGAATGATTACAATGGAGCCAAGAAATTCATTAACAAGGCTCAGAAGTTTTATCCAAAACTCGATGGGTTAGATCAAGTCTTGACGATGATCAATGTTTATATCTCTGCATCAAAAAAGATCATTGGAGAATCTGATTGGTACGGAGTTCTTGGTGTAGATCATTGGGCTGATGAGGAAACAGTGAAGAAACAATACAGAAGATTAGTTCTTTTGCTTCATCCAGACAAGAACAAGTTTAATGGTGCAGAAGGTGCGTTTAAACTAGTTTTGGAAGCTTGGTGTGTGTTATCTGATGAGGTTAAGAGAAGATTTTATGATCAAATTAGGAGCTTCTCTAATGAAGCAAAGACTGAGATGCAGAAACCACATAAGCCTGCTTCTAGTGGGATGAAGAAAACACCAAACAATCCAAAGACTTCTAATGAGGATTAGGAGAGTAGCTTGGGTTCAGGGAAAGTAGAATTCATTACCTTGTTTTTTTATCACTTCTATTCCATTTTGTTTTTATATGATGTTATATGTTCAGTTGGAGTTGTCTGTTTTGTTGTTTTGGCAGGAATGGCTTGAAGTGAAAAAATTCAATCAAAAAGGAGGAGATTGAAAGCGTAAGCTCCATCCTGTTAGAAGCTGTGGGAACAAGGAGTGGTCTGTCTGTATCAGAAGCAGTACATCAAGTCTTCTAGAAGATGACGTGAACTTAAGCTGCAAAAGATTTGAAAGCGTCCGAATCAAGTCAAGATGCCCTAGAATCAGACTTGATCCTTTGAGTATATATCAAGGTCTGAATGTTTATGTTAGTCATTTGATAACTGAAAAGGTAGTGTGCTAGCTTTTTCATTTTGAGAGAGTATTGAGTTGCTCTATCACGGGAAACAGAGAGTGTTTTGAGAGGTTAGAAATCGTTGGTCATAGTATTAAGCTCGTGTAAAACCATCAAGAGTGTTTGTAGTCATAATGAAGATTTCTAATAATGTTCAAAAAACATATTTTTTTGTGTTTTGAAAGTATATCTTGTGTTCATAGGTCCATTTACTTTTTTCACATAATTTAAGAAACTTTGACTACTTTTAATATTATTTTCATAATCTAATATAATTCTTCTATCACACTTGTGTTCTTTACTCTCATCAAATTTATCATGATATCATAGTTTTTATCCGATTCTGGTGGGTTAGGGGTTAGTTTACTTTTAAAAAAGAAAGAAGAAGAAAAGAAAAAGAAAAAAAAAGTATTGTAATCATCGATGATCTAACGGCTCGGTGTTGTAGCCATTTTGACCCCATGACCAAGTATAAATATAGTTAATAATACGACGGTAAGATGATGCAGCCACTTGACCCTACGACCTAGTATATACGTTGATGGTGACCTAACGACCGAGTATAATGCCTCTATTTTCAAGATATGTTCAATCTTATTTGTGTTTCCACGTATGATCTTGCCGGAGTATTAGGAGATCAAAAATTGAAGATCGACCAATATCGAACTGTCGAAATGACTAATAGAATTATGGAAATCACGAAGATCTCATATTACAAAAGAATCATAAAATTCCTAGAAAATTATTGATAAATGTACATATTTAATTTATGAAATTTAGATTTATCTCTACTATATTATTTGCATTTATGTTTATCTTAATTTTAGAAAACCTAAATTATTCCATCTCTATATAAATCATTGTATCTTTTATTATTATTTTCATGAGAATTTAAATATTTAATATAATTTTTTTACTACACTTGTGTTTTTTACTCTCATCAAATTTGTCATAGAATCAAAACCTTGATCTGATTCATGTGGATTAGGTGTTAGTTTGCATTTAAAAGAAAAAAAAAAGAAAAAAAAAGTTTGATCGATTCAATTGTTTTGAAAGCCTAGTTTTGCTTTGTTTGGAGGTTTGGGTTTTGAGTGATGAAAAAAAAAAAAAAAAAAATAATAATAAGACTTGGCCACATGAAGAAGTTTTGTGTTGGCGACTTGGCCTTGGAGTCATTATTTTGCGATTATCCACGTTTGAATTGAACATGTCTATATTTTCTTAGCGTGTGACAATATTGTTCCAATATAGTTAAATGCATCCTACAATTTGGTGAATAGTCAAACCAAAATACATAACTATTTTACTCCATAACTAGATAGACTCTCTAATATTGCTAAGTTATTTTCTATGAAAATGAGACTTACAAGACTTGTTGTATTTTCCTATAAATAGTGTGAAACCCATTTGCTTAGAATTAGAAAAAAATATTAATCAAATGGCCTCATACACAAATAAAACCTACAACCAAGCCACTATCATATAGTTTATATACAACCTACAACTTGGTTCATAGTCAAACTAAAACCCGTAATTTTTTTTAGTTTGTTTCGTCACAACCAAAACACATAATTCTACCCTAAAATTAAACTCTAATATTGCTTAGTTTTTTCTATAAAAATGATAACTACAAGTCTTCTTCTATTTTCCTATAAGTAGTTTGAAACCCATTTGATTAGAATTAGGAAAACAAAAAAAAAAACAAAAGACTTCATACACAAATCAAGAATATTATTACCTTTAATGGCTTCAGAAAAACCACAAACCCGCCCTTCAGTAAGACATCCGAGCCACAACCATCCATTGCGCGGTCACAAGGCCCAAGTAGACGATGAGATCATCTGCTCTGGTTGCGACCTAGACTTGATCGGTGCAGCTTACAAGTGCACAAAGTCAGAGTGTGATTACTTCTTACACAAGTCATGTTTCGAGCTTCCGCGAGAGGTTCATCACAAGTCTCACCTTGATCACCCATTGACCCTCCTCTATTTCCCACCTAATGATCATTCCACATACACTTGTAACGCGTGTGGTGAGTACGGATCCGGGTTCACTTACAACTGCTCTATATGCCAGTATGATTTTCATGTTGGATGTGTGTCTATGCCTGAGAGCATGAAGCATGACGAGCACGTGCACCCCCTCACTTTGGTTTACAGTTTTCCTCGCCCAAAGGGTCTAATAGTTACCTGCGATGTTTGCCATGAAACTATACCGCAAAATCTGTGGTCTTACTTTTGCCAACTATGTAACTACAATACACATTTACATTCATGCGTTGCTGATGAAGAGGAAGAGCCATGCGTCGTCGCTGATGAAGAGGAACAGCCATGCGCTGCTGATGAAGATCAGGAAGAGCCATGTGTTGATGATGAAGAGGAAGAGCCACATAACGAAGGAAGAATAAGAAAAAGAGACATTATAATTTTGGGGGCTAGAAATATGGTAACCACTATCTTAGGACACGTCGCTGATGAAGAGGAAGAGCCATGTATCGTCGCTGATGAAGAGGAAAAGCCATGTCTCGTCGATGATAAAGAGGAAGAGCAATGTGTTGCTAATGAAGAGGAAGAGCCAGAGAAAGAAGGAAGAACAAGAAAAAGAGACATAATTTTGGGGGCCACAAATATAGTAACCACTGTCTTAGGATTTGGACCTGTTTGGGAGTAAAAAATTATGTGATCATCTTGATATACCATAAACAACATAAAGCATAAACGTTATATAAATAAATGTTTGGTTATACTATTCAGCTTTTTTAAAAAAAATATTTAATAAATAACCTAATTAGAAATTATTTCTCTAAAAATAGAAAGGGTTATGGGCTCCCAAACAACTCTAACCAGAAAGACTAAAAAGTTCTCTGCATCCCATCACCAGAGACCTAAGACAATTCATTATTTATTTCGGAAAATACATCCCAAACTTACCTATGCTATGGATTGATCATGTATGCATACACTTATGTTATCATTCATCCGAAATTGCTAAGAATTTTGGTTTATTCTTTCAATTGGTATAAGAGTTACCTATTCAGTTTCTGCTTGATAGTCAGTTTATTTTATTTAAAATTGGATTTAAACATTGAAAGGATAAAATAAAATTAGATTTGTGTATTAGATTCAACAATTTAAAATTTCTGCTAAAATTTTTAACTTGTTGAATCTAATTTATAGTGTTTTAATTTAAACCTGACTTGAACAGTGAACCTGACTACCTATTGGATCACTAGATTGATCCGAATCAACATGTGAATAAATTAATTAATAAATAAATATATATATATATATATATATCACTATATTATATACATAAATATATATATATATATATATATATATGTTTGTTTGTAAAAAAAAAAGTAAGTATATATACATATATATATATATATATATTTAATTTTATGAAAATATAAAAATAAAAGTATGTGTACAATGTTTAAAAAATATGAAGTCCAACAATAATAACAAGATGAAAAAGTACAATGTTTAAATAATTTTCTGATGATATTCTTGGTCCTAGTGTTGAGCTTCGAGAGATGCTTCAACTTCAAGATTTCTCTCAAATATTCCACAAAAATCCGTTTATGTTCAAGAATCTAAAGTAGAAAATTTATCGGTTGTAGGAGGGTATTTTGATTGAAAGCCTGTTTTTTAGGGGTAAATCTGATCGGCAAGAATGTTGGAAGTAAACCGGAAACAAATACAAATACAAATTTGTAATTAACCAGCATTAGATGAAATATGCCCACCAACATTTAAAATACAATTCCTATAAAAAAAAACATTTAAAATACAAATTTCCCTCTTAAACTTCGACTCTTTGTAAATGTATAAATGATGTCTTCCCAGTTTTCAGCAATTTAGCTATGATTTCTAATAATTCAATATTAATTCACGTGAGAAATGGCTCCAACATCAATTTCATCTGGACTCTTTTACATATCTACTCCACAAGAATATATATAACAGCTATCATAAAATCCTTGAATAACCCCTACAACTCAAGATTCTTCCTCAGTTTTATTTCCCTTCTTCTATAGAGGAGGATTTAGAAATCCAAGAATGTTCTAATTTATAAATGAGATTTTCCAAGCATTATTAACACATCGTTTTTACTAAAAACACCCGTTTAGATTCATCCTCACAATTGTCTCTGATCCTACTCTCTAGACATACAAAGTAAGCAAGTAAGTGTATGTGATTCCTTGATGTCTCTATGCTAAATAAAGATGTGCTAATTGGAGTAAATGCTTCATAATTTTCATGGATTCCAAACAGGTTTTGCATCAACTACTATACTCAGTTCAATCAACCGTCCTTCAAGAATATACATGTTAGATGTGATCAAGCTTGCTGACAAAAAATGATACAACTTTCCAACATGTAAACAAAGCCTAAACCACTCGAGTTGTTGCCTTAGCAAAGTTTCTTTGCCGTTACAATTTATATTATTCTCTTGGAGCTCTTTGAGCTAAATTTTCCAACTTGTGTACTTTGTTTTCAGAGCAATTATAAAGGGAAGTTTGCAGCCAGTAAAGGAAAAAACTATGATATAAATTAAGAGACTCTGAGGCAGAAAGAAGGTTTAACGTACTTGAACTATCAAGAGAATTAGTGGGGATTAACCGGCGATAAATCAGTCCAGCGATTAATGACTCAGATAAGACAAAAACACGGTGGAAAACTATAATTAACCAATTAGCCGACCGCCTGGACATTTAGGCGACCGATTTTTAGAACAAGGATTAATAGTATAACTCATATTAATTAAGATTGAATTTTGCAATTTGGTGGTGGACAATGACTTCACACATACAACATGCACAAAATTAAGATAGTCAATGAACATATAGTCAATAATATTCCCTCGAAATTACATGCATTAGCTTCTTCTTTTTTCTTTTTTTTTTTCTTTTTTTTTTTTTGGTCTTAATGTTCTATTAATAATATCTGTCGATGTTATCCTTGAATTTATCAGATGACTTGGATACGATATGACTTAGAGACCCAGCGCGATTATTTGACCTTTACATCATTCCATATGTCAACGCTAATGACTTTTAGCCCAACACGATAATGATAATCTGATATTTCGAATCGTTATTTCTTGCAATTATCCACCTTTTTAGTTTGTATCCATGTGTGAAAAGTCATGTCCATATATTCATAGAGCGTGACATTATTTTCTCAATATAGTTAAATTCAACGTACAACTTGGTTAATAGTCAAACCAAAATACACAACTCTTCTTTCTTTTTTTTCTTTTTTTGTCACAACCAAAACACATAACTTTTCTACCCTAAAAGTAAACTCTCTAATATTGCTAATTTTTCTACAAAAATTATAATCGATCACAAGTCTACTTCTGTTCTCCTATAAGTAGTTTGAAACCCATTTACTTAGATTTAGAAAATAAAAAGAAAATAAATAGACTCCATACACAAATCAAGAATATTTTACCTTTAATGGCTTCAGGAAAGTCACAAACCCGCCCTTCAGTAAGACACCCGAGCCACAACCATCCATTGCGCGGTCACCAAGCCCAAGTTGAAGACGAGATCATCTGCTCTGGTTGCGACCTAGACTTGATCGGTGCAGCTTTCAAGTGCACAAAGTCAGAGTGTGATTACTTCTTACACAAGTCATGCTTCGAGCTTCCGCAAGAGGTTCATCACAAGTCTCACCTTAATCACCCATTGACCCTCCTCTATTCTCCACCTAATGATAATTCCACATACACGTGTAACGCGTGTAGTGAGTACGGATCCGGGTTCACTTACAACTGTTCTATCTGCCAGTACAATGTTCATGTCGGATGTGTGTCTATGCCTGAGACCATGAAGCATGAAGAGCACGTGCACCCACTCACTTTGCTCTACAGTTCTCCTTCCCTAAAGGGTCACTTTACCTGCGATGTTTGCCAAGAAACTATGCCGCATGATATGTGGTTGTACTACTGCCAGAAATGTGACTATGGTACACATTTACATTCATGTGTTGCTGATGAAGAGGAAGAGCCAATGAAAGGAGGAAGAGGAAGAGGAGGAGAAGGAGGAAGTGGTGGAAATGGAGTGAAAGGAGGAAGGAGCTCGGCGAATTCAGAGTTAGCTGAGATGTTAAAGGCTCAAAGAGAGATGGAGAAGATGCAGATTGCTTTACACTTGGAGATGCAAAGAGCTAAGATTGCTAAAAAGTCAAGAAAGCATATGCTTAAGATGATCTAAAATATGAACTCGTCTATTTCTCTTAGAATCTTGAAACTTTTAAAGTTATTCACCTTCGTACTCTTTTTTATTTCTCTATTTGAATTGTTTATTTTTTGTTCTTTGTTTTTATTTCGTTGAATTGTTGCATTAAGCCTTTAAGTTAATTATTCTATGAAGAATCGTTTAGTATGAAGATGAGGTTAATTATAAGATTTTTAACTAATCTGAGTTTGTCCCTAAAAACGGAATAATTATTCTTTTTTACTGCACCGTACTGTACAAAGGTAGTGAAGAAACTATGTAAGACTAGTAGAATCTATAGGTGTACTTAGGCCTGCGCATATGGGTAACAGATTCGGGTTCGGATCTATCGGGTTTATGAGTTTACTATCCAATAGTGTAATTATAAATATTCGGTTCGGATCTTGTCGGGTTCGGATCGGTTCGGGTTTTAAATTTAAGAACCTATAAATACCAAAAAATATGGGTATTCTATCGGTTCATGTATTTTTGGATATAAAATACCCGAATATATTCGATATCTACCAAAAAAATTAAAATGTAACCCAATTATCCAAAAAAATTAAAATGTAACATATACAAACACATACAAAATTCACAAAAACAGATGATATAATTCTAAATTTAACATTCAAAAACAAAATAGGATAGAGAAATAACTAGTAACAACAAATGACAAATCAACCAACTTATCAAAGTTTGATTTGAAACATAGAGCTAAAAGTAAGAAACTTTCATCTAAGTAAAACTAAAAATCCTAAGTACTCTTCATCATAAGTGGTTAGTCTCGGCTTTATGGGTACCCGTATGAATATCGGGTTCGGTCCGGATTTTATCCGATACCCACGGGTAAGGTAATATAGGACTCAATAGAGTAATTTGTTAATACCCATAACCGATCCGAACCGATTTTTTCGATTCGGGTCCGGTTCAGGTTTTTAGGTTCGGTTTTTATGCCCAGGGCCAGTGGTGTACTACCAAAAATGTGACTATGACTCCACGATAGTAATATGGTTCCAATCCATATGGAGTTTTATCAAAGCATTAATTAACTCGATTTTTTTTTAAGTAATTTGTTAAGAGTACTTAGGAGAAACAAATTTATAGTAGAAGTCATATTAGTTACGATTGGCTATTGCAGTCCGGTGTTGGATAACGACTTAAACCATTACGAGTGTTAGTTACTTCACCACACACCAAAAACATGGTTCTTAAATAGTATTAGGCAATTAGCAAATCACATTAATGACTATATGTGAAAGTACTTATAAGTTTAGCTACACCACACAATCGTTTGATGGATTTGGTCACTTGAGTTGTATCTCAATGGAACACGACATTTGCCATAAAAAAGAACAAAAAAAAATAGAAACTTTTTGTTTGTTTACAATTCCCACTGGTAACATATCGGATTTGTTCGTTTGCCAGTTGCTGGCGACAGCGACCAGCAACTGCCGATTATTTGTTTGGCAGTTGTCGCGACCAGCAATTGAAATTTTTGATCGCTAATACTTTTTGGCGACTGAAATTCTTGACGCTAAAAAACCTAAAATCTCTGGTCGCTGGTCGTGGGAAACGAACAGAGCAGCGACCAGTCGCGGCGACTTGTAAACGAACAATAACTTTGATCGCTGATCGCTGATCGCTGTCGCTAGTTGCTGGTCGCAGTCGCTGTCGCCAGCGACTGGCAAACGAACAGACCCATCATCTTCATAGCTATTATAAGTTCCTTCGATAGCCTTAAAACTCAAGAGTCTTCCTCTGTTTTATTTTCCTTTTTTTCTAAAGAGGATTTGGAAATCCAACAATGCTCTAAGTTATGAAGGAACATAATGGAGTATTCTAAACATTATTAACAAATTGATTGCACATTCACTAGCATGGGAAGAGACAATAAAAAAAAAAAAAAAAAAGAAGCTAAAGAAGGATGCACTAGTGTCGCTCAAGCACAACAATAACTGCCTTTGATTCTACTCTCTAGACATTCAAGTGAGTATATGTGTTTCCTTGATTCTTCTTGGCTAATTGAAGATATACTAATTGGAGTAGCATAAGTGTTATATGATCGAAGATGACGACTCTTGGTATGGATACATGTTGGATGTGATCAATCTTGATGACAAAAGAGGATACACTTTACTAACATGTAAACAAAACACAAAACACTCAAGTTGTTGCCTTACCAAAACCAAAGCTAGTTTGTTTGTGATTACAATTTGTATTAATTTCTCATTGAACTTTTTGAGCTAAATTTCCCAACTTTAGTACTTGGTTTTCATAGCAATATAGTGGGAAGTTGGGAGCCAAACATAAAAATTAGTGGTTCAAATTAAGAGTACTAGGAGTAGTAAACAAAATAGGGTTTAGAGTACTTGAACCACCACAAGTAGAATCAGAGGACATAAATTTATAGTATAAGGGAAGACATATTAATAACGACTGAATATTCCAGTTTGGTACTAGACAACGACTTCACACACATAAAATTGATGTTTAGCCAATTAGCAAATCACATTAAAGAATGCTTTAAATAATGTAAGTACTTAGTTTGGTAACATTCGACAAGAATCTACTACTCCATCGTGTAATGGATTTGGTCTCGTCACTTGTGTCTCTGGTTTCAGGTGCTTAAAAAAAAAAGCCGACCAATTAGGTTTAGGTTTTTTGGCTCAATGGAACACAAGTCACAAAACATTAGCCAGAATAAAGAATTCAATAAACAAAAACTCTGTTTTTTTTGTGTGTGTTTCTTTGTACATATGCTGACTGAACTTAACATTAGAGAACTATGAGTCCTACAAAGACTCTGAAAGAGAAAGTGAGGTTTAGTAAAGTAATTGTAAACATCCAAAAGAACTGTAATTTACATGAAAATTGAGGAAGAAGAAGAGCAGATCCAGATTCTTGAGTCTCGAGGTAAGAGCTGTAGAAATATCTGAAACTGCATTATGAGATAATTCTTGAGTCTCGAGGTAAGAGCTGTAGAAATATCTGAAACTGCATTATGAGATACTGAAGATTAAGAGCAAGATTAAAGATCACGTCTACACATCGGGCAAGAACCGTGTCTAAGGAGCCAATTGTCTATGCAAGGTAAGTGAAACATGTGATGACATTGAGGCAAGCTTCTAACAGTTTCACCAAGCTGAAAATCCTGTAAAATCACACATCAAGAAGTATCAGAATAAACATTCAGTTAGATCTGTGATTCGATATAATGAGCTAAAAACGAAGCAAAACCTGAAGACAAACAGAACAAGAGTCTCTGTTTTCAGAAGCATCTGTGTTATTGTTGCCAGTGATTGTAATTTTTGGTATTTTCTCAACTAAGTCTCCTGTTAATCCTTTTGAGCCTCCTGTATCAAAGAGGCTTGAGAGATCATCAAAAGCTGTATCCACAGCTCCCATCTGAACAAGAGAAACAAGACAAAATGGATCAATAAAAGATGGAGAGATACGAAACAAAAAAAAAAAAAGCCGAAAATGGTGAAAATTTGTGAAAGCTTTTTTTGTATACAAAACTTACTTGACTTTGCACAGCACTTAGCATTGCAGGACCTATGCGTTCTCGTACGAGTCTCCCGCTTAGAAGACTAACAATGACATCAATCTACACAAAAGTAAAAACACTAATCACTTCAAAGTTCCAATACAATCTGTTATTTCTAGTGAGTTAAAATAGATATATTGTTAAGGGGCCCAAATTAGAATAAGCTAAAGAATGACACGGTACGGTACAATAGGGATTAAGTTTCCTAAACATAATAGGATTGTGTCGGGTTTGAAGCTTATATAAAAGAGTCTAAGGTTGTATGTAATGTTTAATCATCAGATCAATAATAAGAACCTTAGACAAAAAGGTATTCGCTTCAAAAAAAAACTTTCTTTTTCGATTCTCTTTTTCGTTTTCTTGAGGTTTTGATTAAATCCTTCTTGGATTTGCAACACAATCCAATCCCAAAGCTACTTGAAAACAGAGCAAGTTTTGCTACTCACCAAGTAGAGAAGACATCCAAAACCTGACTCATCAGATTTCCAAAGATCAAGTGATGATTCAAAGACCTCAATGGAGAAAACAGCTCCAGAAATGGCTCCAATAGCTGCTCCTCGAATGAAACCACTCTCAGTTTCTTGACCAATCAAAGCTCCTGTAACTGCTCCAAGCAATGTGCCCACTAAACAACAAAAAAAGGAAACAACTTTCTTAGCTCCAAGTTGAAAACTTTCTAATAATCACACAAAGCTAAAAGTCTATTCAATGATTCAAACCAATCCAAATCAACGATAAGCAAAAAACAGAGACTGAATCGGATCCAAAATCGAAAGTTTTAAAGAACAGAAATTTGGAAACGAGAAATCGAACCTAGAGCGAAGAAGAAGGTCAAGAACGCAGAGATAATGGTGCCAAGAACAGCAGAGACGAGGAAATGACAAGCGTCTTTAATCCGTTTGACGAAATTCCCAAGAGAAGGACTTGAGGAAATTGGATAAAACCCAGATTGGAATCTATAAGATGACATGTTTTCGAAAACTATTTCTTTGTAAAAACAGAGTTTCGAAGAGAGGCTTATATAGAAGAGAAGCAGAGATTTGGGATTAACTTAGTGATTAAGAGAACAGAGAGAAGAAGAAGAAGAAGATGCGATGTTTCGCTACTTGCATTAAAAGCCTTCGGGTGTGTTTGCTTTCAATGGCCAGAATTTGTTGTAGGTGAAGATGGTTAATAATACTTATTAGGTTTTTTTTTTTTTTTTTTAATCTGTCATAATCACTACTTGAAACAAAGAACAAAGTTTCAAACTTTCATTTTCAGAAAGCAGGAGTCAGAGATTTTAAGAGAGATAAGTTCACGGAACAAGAAGTTTCTTATTTACTCCATTTTTCATTTGGCCAAAAGCTTTTTTTTTTGAATTTTTATAACTAACTTTTCATAATGTTTCTTTAAGACGTTATTTCTTAGGTATCCAATTGGCAATTTGGTTTATAACAAAAAAAATGTTTTAAATTATTATTTTTAATTAGTTTCTTAAGTATCCATTTCTTTTTCTTTGGGTTTCATTAATTTTTTTTTTTTTGATTTAGTAAAAGTTAAAGTTTGAGGTACTATTTTTTTAAAAAAAACTTGAATTTAGTTTTTTTTTAGCGATTCAAACTTTGAAGATTGTATCTACTATCTACTAAATTATTAAAAAAATTTAATCTTAGAGGGTATTTCCAAACACTATAAAAGTTAAAATAAAAAATAAATAATTGTATCATTGTATCCAAACATAATTTTCCATCTTTTCCTTTTTTCTCTTAATCATTTATTTTTTTATTTAATATTGCAATATTAATAGTATGAATTATAATTCTCCTATCACCTTTGTTAGATCTTATTTTCAAATTATTTTAAATTATTATATAACATATATAATTATTAAAATATAATATTTTTTCTGCATATAATTGTGAATAAGTTTTTTTTAAAAACGGACATATATTACTCAATTAAAGAAGAAAAAGTATGTGTTTTTTTTTTTTTTTAACAGCAATGTGTGTTCAACATCCCACATTGACTAATTTTTTGTGGCAATGGTTTAGAGTCGTATTATAAAAAAACCAAAATGATTTCAAATACGAATGAGCAGGAAACTTGATTTATCAGACGTCAAAATTTTAAAAAATGTATTCAGTTTTATCTGGTTTTTAGTTAAAATAATTTAAACATCTCACATTGACTAAAATTTGTGGGCAATAGTTCATTCCATTTTATGTAAAAAAAATGATTTTAAATACGAATGAAAAGGAACTTTGACTTATGAGACGTCCAAATTTCAAAAAATTATTCGGTTTAATCTGATTCTTTAGTTGAAATAATTGAAAAAATAATTATCTATCTACTAAACTATTAAAAAATACTCAATCTTAGAGGGTGTTTCCAAACACTATTCAAGTAATAATGCATATAATTAATAAAAATTTAACTTTTTCTACATATATCGTGATTAGAATTTAAAAAATGGACATTTATTACTCAATCGATGAAGAAAAAAAGATGTTTGTTCAATGTCCCGCATAAGCTAAAGAATTTGGGTAATATTTCAGGATCGTATTATAAAAATGATCAAAATGATTTCAAATACGAATGAGCAAAAAACTTGATTTATCAGTCGTCTAAACTTAAAAAATATATATTCGGTTTATTTAATGTGTGCCTAATCTAAATTTTAACTATTATATAGGATAGGTTGGAAGAGTGAACCTCATGTGTATAATGGTTTAAAAATTTTGTATTTTTTTCCATTTAATTTTAGCTTACAATTTTTTTTTGTTTCTTTACTGTTTATAAATTTTTTTTTATTATTTATAAAAAATAGCAAGTTAATATCCGTATATGCGAGTCAATTTTTATATTTTATAAACCGAAAAATTCTATAAAAACCCTAAAAAGTGACACATACTTCTACATTAAACCTCCAAAGTGAAATTTTTTCCAGTTTAAACCTTCAAAGTGGCGTTTTGTTTCGTTTTTTATTAAAAAAAATTATTGGGGTTAACTTTTCCGTTAATAAAGTTAATTTTTCCGTGATCGGAAATATCGATGCGAAACAAAATACCACTTTAATTTGAAGATTTAAACTGGAAAATTTTTTAGTTTGACGGTTTAAAATGGAAATGTAATACCTTGAATGTGTGATGTAGAAATGTGTGCTACTTTAAAAGTTTTTTTGTGGGATTTTTTTATTTATAAATAATAAATAAACAAAAAAATGATAAGATTTTATTAAAACAATTGACCCACGATGTGTACTACTTTAGAGGGTTTTAATAAAAAAATTTCCGTTTATAAATAATAAATAAACAAAAAAAATTAAATTTTTTTATTAAAATAATTGACCTGTAGTGTACATCAAGTATAAATCTAGTACTTTAATAAAAATGGCATACGTCAGTTAAAAAATAATAAAAATTTAGTTGAGTTCACTAGTCTCATTCCACTAGTAAAAGAACAAATAGTCATTGTTATTAGATATACCTAGTTAACCACCACGATATATATAAATTGACAGAAAGGCACCACAATATAGGCATATCGATTATAACAAACATACCGTTTAAGTGTATTTAAATTTCATTAAAATATTCCAATACTAAAAAAAAAACAATACAAAAATTACGAATTTTGATGCAACTAACGTTCGTATCATATTATAATGGGAGCTACAAACTGCGTTTACTTCAAAGAAAATTAATAATAAGTAGCTGTGAATTCGTGAGCTTTGTTTTGTGTCCAAATTCAATTAACAAACAAAACTTGAAGACGTTGCAAAGCAAATTTTGTCTAAATGGTTGTTGGCATTTTTATACTATTCTTTGTGGAATAGTCCACTGTTAAAAGTTAAAACCATTATTGTATTCGGAAAAACTGCAAGGCGAAAAGGTATCAGCTTATACACAAATCACGTATGAAAGTTTCACCTAATTCGATGTGTTTCTTTTAAACTCAAGATATTATTGTTAAGTTTAATGGACTTCCAACTCAAAACTAATTAATAACGAGTGAACTTGCTCATATCTCTTATATACTAGTGCTGGTCTTTTTTACACTTCCGATGTGGGATCCTAACACGTCGCCTCGAGATGATGGTTCTTATCAACCCATCTCGAACCGAATTCCACTTTAGTACCGGCAATAAACCCTTCTTGGGCCACTCTACTTGGGTCAACGAACATGGTTCTGATATCATGATAAATATTATAGAATAGAATATTATTGAGTTATTTTGATACAAGATCATAAGACATATATATAATGATTAACTTTAACATATTGCTAAAACCAAATATTGTAAACCTTAAAACATAATAGAAATACTTATATAAGAAGGAATATGGAGATCTAGAGAATATTCTTCTTTCGAGCTTAACGGGTTTCACTTCATAACCGGACTCTAACGGTCCACGATACTTGATCCGCAAGATACACATCTTGTTTCTCTAATAATTATAGAAGTGGTTTCTAAAATCCAACTTATGATCATAAGTGTGTATTGCAAATTCGTGAAGAATTAATCAAAATCTTTAAGAAATCAAAAAATTAAAGATGAAAATTCTTGAAGCGAATATTTTTTGTGGGTTTTTATTATTGATCTGATGATTAATGTTACAATTTTAAATTTTTTTATATAAACCTCAAAAAAACACAATATACAATGTTACGGTCCGTATTTATTTTAATTTGGACCTTTTAACAATATATATATATATATTTATTTTAAATCATTAGAAATAACACTGTGTAAATAAATATCCAAAAGTTAACCTTTTAACAATATATATATCCAAAAGACAAAGATTTATGCCAAAAAAGGATTTGTTTTAATTACGATTTAGCTTTAAAATGCGGATTAGATTTTTTTAGAGATAAAAAGTATATGTTAGATGCTTTTAAAACCTCAAATCTACTAAACACATTTCAAGTTTTTTGTTAAAAAAAAATATAAGCATATCGTTAAATTAAGTGTTCATATGTATTTTGTAAAAGTGCTTTCAAAGTGTTTCACAATAATTTCTGTTTAGATAGACAAGTATTCCAAAATTTGTGGACTTTAGTGGTATTTGTTGGCGTGTAAAGAAAAACTATAACAACTTTACTAAATAGACCCAAATAAGATGGTTCAATATTAATAGCTAGGGTATAATTAATAAGCTACTCGGTTTTAAATGTTGACAACTTGACATTCAATGAGTTTGTATTCGAGTTATATATAATACATAGATGATACTAGCAAATAGCAAAACTACTATGCTATAGCCTATAGGTACAAAACAAAATACAATTTAAAATATATGAATAACAAGTGTTAATCAACTAGTTATTAATTAATTTTAATTTTAAAAACCAATAAAACTTAACAATGACGATCTCTAAACTGAACGTGAATGGATCGAGTAGCTTCGTTACACACATCTTCAATGCACATGACATTTAATAAAATATCTAATATTGAATTCGATGTCAGAAGGAGGAGATGTCTATCCTTCAAAGTATTATTAAATACATGTAACATACTTGGCTTCCAAATAATAAATACACGAAACTGTAGTATAAAATACACTTATATGTATACGATATTTCTACAAATATCGGCCGGAAGATATTTTCATCGAGATCTATATTGGTATTTTTTTATCTAATCCTAAAAGCATAGCATTATGGGTCCAATACAATTCCCATACCATACACACATCACATTTACATAAATGGTCAGTAGCCAGGGAAAAACAAATAAAAACTCAGTAGACGTATATATGAGCTCACAAGGTTGTGGTCTAGTGATTGGCGAGAGATCTCGGAATATGCTAAAATATTTTTTCTAGGGTTCAAGGCTCTCTAAAAACAAAAATCATATTTTTGTGGTAGCCCGGTAACAGGCGATCCGGCTACCTCTGATATTAGTCGAAAAGCATTTTAAACTCGGAATAGGCAGTATGGTAATCTTTCAAGAAAAAATGCACTTCATAGCACTTCAATACGTTCCTATCTGAGACTGAGCGGATCAGCCGATAGGATTTATCAAAAAGAAATAAAAAAAAAAACAAGAAATTTTAATAGAAATGCCACAAGTCATACATTTCTTTAAGAGAAATGCCATTTTTTAAGAACCATTTCAACCATACCCTTTTTGATATTAGAAAATACCATAATATCCATCTTTGTTTATAACATACAAACACCAACATATTTTTTTTCTTCCTTCTCATTTTCTCACGTTTTCTTTTATCTTTTTTTTTTCTTTCTCTTTCTTCTTTTTTCTTTCTCCATTTCACCGACAAACCCAGGAAGTTGTTCTTCATTTTTTTTTCTTCCTCCAACAAACTTTACATTTATGCCAAAATTTTAAGATTTTAAGATGCATTTTGCGATATTGTTAAACAATCTTGGATTTGTCGGTACATTGATAACGACGACGTCAATGTGCACAGAACAAACTATTATCCACATCAAATGCATCTCGACGATGATGAAATCCCAGTTCTAGTGTTTATTTTGTCCATAAGATCAACTTGTCAACAATCCCGTCTAGTTCAGTGATACAGTATAACTACGAGTTGTCTATAAAATATCTAACTGTAAACTTGTCTACTATTTCATTGTTTTTGTCCATAAAAATTTAACAATTGGTGGACAATAATACAATATTATAAAACACTATCTATTTTGTCGGTTCATTCTGTGGACAATAATTATGCTAATATTGGTAGATTCAAATTTAAGGATATTTTTGTCTTTTGTTATGTGATCAATATGTCAAAAATAACATATTTGAAATGTTCAACAAAAAAAAGTATTTTTGAAAGCCATATTAGATTTGTGGCATTATGGTTAATTTTCCAAAAAAAAAAGACGTATTTATGATAATAATGGTTTTTGTGTATAGGCGTCATGTTGTACGTGTGTGCACGAAAGAAGATACATGTGTTCGTGCCCTTTTTAACTTTCTGATTATTAAGAGTTTAAACTCTTATTTTATAAGGAAAACAATACAAAAGAAAAGCCTTCGACGTAACCTTCTTCTTTTAATCAACGTCGGTGACAACCGTAAACAAAGTTAATATAGACTCTTCCGAACATAATTACTCGACAACTAAACAAATATTTATGAGTGGGGTCATATATATATATATGGTTCGAATTCAATCTTTAAACATTTTTTATTTAAAAGGAAGAAACTTAAAACATGGGCATTTCTAGTTTTATAGAATTCTTCTCTGCTATTAAAACACAATGAGTAAAGTTCCTAGTAATAAAGTAATAAGAGAACAAAAACACATATAGAAAGTCATAAGATATTCTAAACAATATTGTAAAACTAAAATTATGAGTAGGATACTATTTGTATTATATACTCCCTCCATTCCCTATTAATCCTATTTTTAGAAGAAAAAAAATTATTTCAAGAAAATCATATTTTTAGGTTTTCATTTTTCAATACATATTTTATTAGTTATTGATTATAAATTGTAAATTGCAAGAAAAATAATGAAATACTATTGATTTAGAGTTATATGAAGTTCTTAATCATAAAAATAATGCATTTATAATCAAATTTTAATATGTGTTTCTTAGTATGTGTGAAAATCCTAGAAATATGATTACTAAAAACGGAAGGAGTATTAAACCATATATTCTTTGTTCATAAGGATTAAGGGGTGGTGGTCTATAGTTCTCAAGGTTTTGAGCATTTTTAATAAATAGATTTTGATGACTTTAATTTTTTTTTATGATTTGATCAATAAAAAATGTTGAAAGTGTTGTTTTCACTGTAACAATTTTGTTAATAAAACATAAGAAATATATACTAGCGAGTGTAAACAGGGAAATGCATCGTTGTATTGAGTTTATTAAAGTTCTAAAATTCAGACCCGAACATGTCGTAAAGTACAAACATTAAAATAGTTTAAGACATAAAAGTACAAAAAGTTCAAATATCCCTCAAGAAAAAACACAGCCTCCAAATTTCCTAAGGATCTCTCTCAGTTCAAAAAGCAAAATACACAGTACATCTGTTTAACTGTATCCACACAAATTTTGAGTTTTGGTGAGAACCTACAAAATTGATAAAGAGACATTGAAGATAAAGACTTTAGGCAATCATGAAAATATCATTAATATAAGATAGATAGCTTGAGATTAAAGAGATTATTACCTCCTTAAACCTTGAACTCGTGGACATGGAACCATTTCGTGGATGACCATTTGTTTCCTTTCACTACTGGGCATCCACCTGAAAAATCAAAGCAGAGGATATTGAAGTTTAGAGACTGATATTATTATCTTCAAGAAAATGCAAAAGAGAGTTTTTGATTGTTGAATCTTTAGTCTTTACCGTGCAAACTCGAAGGGTCTAGAGAGGCATCAGGTCTCATGTTCCAGAAAAGTAAAGCATCTCGCTTCTTTGGTAAAACAGAGAGTCCTTCTTTACCACATTTTGAGAGCTCGTTCCACCATGGGACTGCACTAATGTTTCCTTTTGCTGCAGGGAACACGGTCTCGCCACCATCATCAACATCGGAGCTTAAGTATTGTGCGAAAACAAGAAACAACATTAAACACAACGAAAATTCTCTGAGAAAGACGGGATAGTGAAACTTTTTTAGTTACTTACAGGTACATAAGTACAGTAGCTATTCGCTGTCCTCCGTTCTTGGTGTTGAACTCATCTAGGAAATAGTCATAGTGAGGCTCATACTTCTGTCCAACTTGGTAGTGAAGAACTTGAAGACCTTCTCCATTTTCTACAACCAAAAAAAGCGCGATCCACAAACTCACAAAGGGGTTTTCCAAAGAAACAAAAATCAAGATATCAAGAGTGATCTTAAAGATGTTGGGTGCAAAGGGCACTTACCAACAGGAATGAAGGTGAAATCTGAAATCCTTTTCTCAATCACCTCGACAACTTCGTCATGTCCTCTTTTAAGGAAAGTTCCTGAGCTCGTCCTTACTCTGCACCAGCAGTAACCGTATTTGCAAACTCAACATTTGATAACAAGCCTTGCCAAGTCAAACTACAAGGGGGTAAAAGGTAAGAGTAGCTACAATTACAAACCTGCTATCTTTGCTACCACCAGTTTTCTCATCAACCACAGTTGACTTAACCATGCTCGGTTTAGCGAGACTGATCAGGTGCTCACATTCTTCATTGGTCTAAAGAAACAGACATGAAAAGAAACCCCAAGTATCACATCTCAAACACAATTCCCCAAAATCACATTTTCAATCCATCTAAACCATTTTCCCTGAACCTTTCCAATGTTTATCCAAACTCTAATGCAGAACAAAGTCAACTCAGATCGATCAAAATTTAGCAATAAGAAGCATATGTTTCCTCCCTATGCTTCAATGGAAGATTCAAGGAAGATCTAAAAATCTAAATTCTACAGAACAACAAAGTCAACTCCATCGATCAAACTTTAGAAACAAAACAAAGCTTTCAAATCTTCTTATCTTGTCTAACAAGAAATACAAGCAATCTAAATTCTAAATCAAATCCAAAATTATAAGAATTAAAAAAAACGAAAATTTTACCAAGAAATTGTGATAAACAACAGCTCGAGGCTCCCAAGAAATCACTTCAACCCAACGTTCACCATTCCCTTCCTCATCTCCATAAGTCGTTTCACTAATAAAATTTTTCAAAAACCCAAATATCAAAAATCAAACTTTCCAATTAAAAAAAAAAAAAACAAAAAAATTAAACAGAGATCAAAAGCCCCTAACCTCTTGTGGACAATGTTGGTTAAATCATTAATCTTCGATGAGTTTCTATTAGCATTAGGCAGTGATAAAATCCCGAGACCAAGAAGAATCAGAATCACTACAAGCAATAGAATTAGCACTGTGAAGGCTTGAGTCGATCGTGACGCTGATTTTCGCGGCTGATGACGAAGGTGCTGCTTCGATTTAGGCGCCATCGATTGACTTTTTATTTTTCCTTTCTGTAAATGTTTTTTTTTTTTCTTCTTCTTCTTCTTCAAGATCTAATAGAACAACATTGAACGAAAGAGAAGTTACAGCGAAGAAGCTAATAACAATTCTGGAGATTGGAGTTTTATATTTATAATTAAATGTAAGAAGTTATATATTTTCTTGTCTGATTGATTCTTTTATTCTTTGTCTTCGTCTATGCGTATTTGTTAGATACAGACACAACACAACTAGGAAGGTGGCTTTGACTTTTTGGATTTTTGGACTCAGTCTTTAACTTTCTTTCTTTTTTGGTTTTGTTCCCAATACTTTTTAGTTATTCAGATTTCACCCCGTTGGTTTTTGTTGAATTGTGTCACATTCATTCACTAATCGACTTTAATCTACAGTAGTACCAAAATATACTATTTTTAATTTTGGCAATAACCTCACTGTCTACACAAATTTCTGGAAGAGAAAATATACATTTAGTCATCTTTAAAAGTGTTACACGCTAACAATTTAAACTTTCAACGTATTTCAATATCATTTTAAACCTTCAAACTATTTCACTAGCATTTTAAACCTCGAAAGTATTTCATGCATTTTTCCGCCATAAAATTCAATACAAATAGTTATCAAAAAACTGACGAGATTTCCGAAAAAAATTTCTAATGGTAATCCGACGGATTTCCGACACTATAGTTCCGTCAGTTTTTTTAAAAAATATTTAAACGGCTATACCAACATATATATTTTCTTACGGAATTCTAATGTTTTCTTGAAAATCTGTCGGAATTTGTCTAACGGACCACTGACAAAACTATTTTGTTAAAAATCCGTCGGAATATGATATTGTCAGAATTTCCATCAATTTTTCGATAACTTTCTTGTACGTTGGAATTTTAAAAATTCAAACGGTTATATCAATTTACATATTTTCAAATGGAATTTTGACATAATTATTTTATCGAAAATCTGTCAAAAATACGTCAAATTACTGTCAAAATTTTTAACGGATTAAGATCCTGTCGAAAACTCTGTCAGTTTTTCAGTAACTATTTTATAGTGAATTTTATAGTGAAAAATGCGTATGAGGTAGTTTCAAAGTTTAAAGTGTTAGTAAAAATAGTTTGAACGTTTAAAGTGCTAGTGAATACCTTCGAAGTTCAAAGTGATAACATGTGACACTTTCAAAATAAAAAAATGTGATTTTTCCTAATATTTAGTATAAAAATGAATTTTTTTGGAAGAGAAAATATACAGTTAGTCATGATTCGAACTTTAACGTAAATACATAAAACAAAAAAAAAGGAAAAACAAAAATCATCCACCTTTTGTAACTAGAGAACGTTTTGAACATGACATTCGGTTATTCGATTCAATTTGGTTTGGTTCGGATTATTCGAAGTTTTGGATTTTTTGAATTTTAAAGATATTTTCATTCTATAAAATGTATCATTCGGTTTGGGTGTAGTTCGGTTTGGTCTGGACAATGTCTCATAATAAAAATAAACATATAACTAACTTTATTTAATATTTTAAAATTTAGTATATTTAAACGTATTTTCTATATATTAATTTTTAATGGATTTCGGTTAAACAGTTTGGTTTGGTTCGAAGAGTTTAATATAAATTTTTTGAACCATTTGAATTATTTATATATTTGGTTTCGGTTCGGTTTTGATGAAATATGATTTGATTTGGTAAAGCCCACTCCTAGTTCTACCAATGGTTTCAGATTTTTTTCAAAGAAAAGATGTATATATTAGTTTTATCGACCAAAATAGCTTTATCAATAAAATAAATAATTTATTCATTCAAAATATGAAAAATATATGCTTTAATTTTCAGAATTCTTATATATGTTTAAATGACTGATGCTATTAATATGATGAAAGTTTTTTCCCGATTATTCGAAAAATATTGTAATTTAGATGTTGAAATTGGAAGATGGTTCACTTAGTGATTATATGATACTAGTATTGTGATCCGTCCTACAGACGGAAAAGGTTTTTCAAATACTATTTAAATAATTTTTTGTAGAAGAATTATTTTTCCAAAAAATTGATTCACATGGATTCAGATTCACCTACCGATGTGAATCAACTTTTTGTAGAAAAATAAAACAGTTTAAAAAGATCTTGTGATGGTTATAAATTTTTAATAATAGTGTAGTTGTGGTATAGTGTATGAGAAATATAGAGATATTTTTTTTTGAATATGTTGTTTTCGTTTTTATTTGTTAAAATATTTATTTCAAAATATATATAATCTGAAATAATTGATTTTGTCTTAATTTTATGCTTCTCTTTCTTTCTCCATTTTTTTATATATTTAAATTTGAAATAAAAGTCTCTGTGTGAGATTGTGATTGGTCATGTGACTGATGCTCTATAAAATTAAGGATTCATTGAGAATTGTTGAGGTCTACAATAAAAATGACTCTAAAAGTGTTCCGTTTTTTTAAGGATGCATCCGCCAACATCTTGATTTACATGGTGTTTGTTGATTTGGTAGTTACGTCTTTCATGAACCACACAGCTCTGAGTGGTTTGAAGATACAAACTTTTAGTTTCTTTTTTTAGTTTTGTTTTTTTTATGCTTTTTGAAAAACTTTGGAACGACAAAAAAATATTTTGATTCGGAATTGAAAAGATGATAAATCAGTCAATTCATCATAAGAAGAAAAAAACTTTCAGAATTGATATATTTATTTAACTATGGATGCTTCTAATCTGACGTAAAAAAAAAAATTTAGTCATTCAAGAATTAATGTTCTAACTATATTATTTAAAGGGAAACTTGTTTGATCTATATTTACTTCACATTATTCTTGTTTCAATTCGTTTTATTTGTTATGGGCCATCCATTTGGTTATTTAGAGTGTATATATACCAAACACATATTTAAATAAATAAAACTAAAAAGATAGTTAGTTAATTAAGTGCCAACATTAACTTCTTATTTTTTATAAGGCTACTTAATTGGCATATTGTTGAATGAAATTTTTTAAGTATTTACTCTGTTAGATTTTCAAATTGTTAGGTGAACCTTTATTGATGAACCAAAGAGGATTTTTCCAACCAAAAAGGAAAATAAATCAAAGAGGATTTAAAGTTATAATCTAAATACTTATTATTCTAAGTAAATATTTGAAATTAGCATATGGATCTCTCTCATTTCATTTTTAGTCTTAGTCTTCTAGGACCATTTGTATAAATTATTTTTCTTTAATGTATACCTATTTATTTAACTATAAATTGAGATGTGGTACGAACATGTTAGACATTACCAATACATGATTTGATCACTTCTTTAAGTTTATTTCTTTATCTTCAAACTGAAATAGTCAGTTTTATTTTTCTACAATTATATTTTATGAAAAACAAATCAACTCTCTTTTTTTCATCAACCTACCAACATTTCTATGATTGTTCCAATTGTTTTTATTTATTGATTTTCTAGCTGCATAAACATTATATATACACGAGAAAATAAGTTACCAAAATAAAAATTTATACAAACTAAACTATATGATTACTAAAGCTTAAAATTTTATTAATGGATCGTTGATGTCAATAGTTCTATAGTCAACAATTATGCACATAATATACACCATGATTTGAGGAAAAAAAAATTTACACCAACTATAAGTTTTTTTGCATGCTCGAGTACCACCAACTACACCATTATTATATTTCATTTTTACAATTTTTATGATATAGAATAAGAAACTTAATATTTAGAACGTAAGTAACTAACATGTTTGAAATATACAAAAGAAATAAAACGAATTACATACATTATAACATTATTGAAGTACTTTCACACATATATGTCTTAGATGCTTTTAAGCGAGAAAAGACACAAACGATCATTATACAAAAAAAATCTACAAATCAGAATTTATAACGTCAGTATGAAATATGAAATCACTAAAGTTTTGTAAATTCACATTTAAATTATGTTTCTTTTAGTGTGACATTTACAGTTGGAACTGAAAATCATAACCACAATAGATACTAGGAAAGAAGAAGAAAAAAGAGTTTGCATCTTTTAAAGGGGAAGATTTTTTTTTTATATAAATAAGTAGAGAATAATGGTTTTTATAAACGGATAAGTTCTTAGTAATGTTTTATCATTTTTGTGAATCCTAATAAATGCATGTTTTCTGTTATCTATTTAACTAATATATGAATCATTTTCTTAAGATGTAAAGTTAAATAAAATTCGGTTCATAATAATAGTATTCTACATGTATAATTAAACCATGTAAAATAATATGTAAGTTTTATATAGAATAAGTTAAATTTGATAACTGAGAAGTTATAAATGAAAAGTTAAATAATAACAATAATTTATAATATTAAGCAAAAACAACTACAGTGATAAATAATAAGTGTAAAAGTAATTATTTGTAATTTTCTCAATTTATGTATAAAAATTCATGACCAATAAAATAAGTTTTAGTATGTTGGTACCGGGTTTAGCACCCGATCAATAACCCGATTCGAATCTCACTCGATTAAGTTCTCAAAGCCCAGTTGACATGACCCATTAGCGTTTGACCGACTAGGTCGCCTAATTGGAGTTCAATACGGAAAATGAAGTCGACAAAGCCGACCTACAGAAAAGGAAAGAAGGAAGGGCCCATGAAATCGGCCCAATCTCCATCAAACCGACTTCAAGTCTATATAAATAAGGGGTCTCGCCTCAATCAAAAGGCATCCAGCAATCAAGAGAGAATACCTAATTCTAAACATTCGAGCTATTATTATATTCTTTTGAGATTGAAAACCCTAATTCGTCTGTAATCATTAATCAAAGAAAGACTATTAATAAAGAAACCGATTGAAATCCTATTTGAGCTTTTAAGGTTCAACACAGTATATTTTAATTTATAATTAAATATCTATAGATATTCTGTTATTATAATGCTAAATAATAAATGTGAATATAGATTATTATTTCTTATACATCTTCTATTTTGTGATGTGCTAATAGGTTTGAGAATTTTTTAGTAAGCTTAATACAGATGTATCAGTTTTATTGAAAATTATTTTGCAAAGATATTTCTTGCGATTGATTTAAAAAGTTACAGCCCAAATATTTGATCTCAAAGTATTTTGTATATATATACACAAAATATATCAATTTTTTTGTTTAAACTATATAACTTTTATAACGTGATATGATATAATTGTACATCTGCCCATTGTTTGACTCGTATTAATAAAATAAATAGAAGAGTTATCTAAAAACAAACAAATAAAAGAAATTTGTAAAGTAGGTAAATCCAATATATTATCTAGTCAACAAACACAAAATTAGAATATGCATTTTTTACTCAGACTAAAAATAGTAGGAAACTTAAGTCATAAGGTTATAAGTTCAATGCAAAAGCACATATTAAACAAATAAACAAACTTTTAGCCAAAAAAAAAAAACAAATAAACAAACTTCTAACCAATAGCTATATTTTTTGTTCCATCACTTCAATAGCTATATATTGCAAAAGAAACGAAATTCATGTTAAAGTAGATAGTTTAAAGTGAAACAATTACAATCCGTGGTTGTTAGTCACTCAAATCTAAAGAGTGGAAAATGTATTCATTCGTAATTAACTAACTAAAATCTATATAACCTAGGATTAAATTTAGCAACAATATAGTAATCCAAATTGAGATAAATAAAGATATATCATTCATATGAGATGTATGAATCTTTCTTACAGATAGAATTCTAAAGAACCAACAATGTACAATAACTTTATCATCTATGGAACAAAAAGAAACTGATGATGCATAGAAAGATTGAATTTTATTCCACATTTACAAATCAATAACCACACATCAAAGTCCAGATCCATTAACATGGAAGCAACACATGAATATACAGAGAGACACACACAAAACGCACATATAGATATATAGTAGACAAATTGATCTTGCAGGGTTTGCTCAAGGTTTAAAAGACATTGAGCGAAGTCGCATAGAGAGGATTACAAGGCTTGAAGGAGAAACAGTTTGGTGTATAAGACGAAAACCTCTTCCTCTTCAGTGAATCTGAAGATCCAAGAGCTGGCTGGTTCAAGTATGCGTATTTGCTCTTTGTCCACCTTAATATATACACATCAAAATACAAAGTTAAACAGCTGAGACAAAACCAAGTTCTTGTTTTAGGCTCATTGAAAATGTTCAAGATATAATAGAGACCAGTCTTTTAGTCCTTGATGATCTTCGGTTACCAAGTCCTCCATATCCAAGCTTTCTTTAAAACGTTTGTAGTCATCATCCTACAGTAATAGATCTAGACATCAGAACCACGAACTTTTTCCATTAGTTTGATCTAAAGAATCATACAAAGTTGAAAGCATATGAGATCATAGAAAACCAAAAAGGACATACAGAGAGATTACGAGCTCTGACACGAGCTGCAGCCTTAATAGCAGCAAAGAGATGTTCTTCTTCAATGATCTGTTTCTGTCTCCAAAACTTCTTGATCTGTTTATTAGTTATGCTATCTCCATCGATCTTTCTTGATCCATATCCCGGAGATGGAGGAAGCGGCGGAGGAGGAGGAGGAGGCGGCGTAAATGACTTCTTGAAACACAACTTCTCAGACTTATTCATAATCTGTTTCTTCATTCTCAGCTTAAAAATCACTTTGAACAATATATACAACAAAGACAAAGATCACTGAAGAATCTACAGATTCTGAATCTAACCTTCAAACTAAAGAGATACACAACTAAGATTCTTTTTATGAGTCTACGTCTACTCTTCTAATTATCTTGTACGTTAAGACAAACTATAATAAACACAACAGTACAAGAGAAGACAAGTAGATGTAACTTCTAATCTTCATCAACATCAAACAATAAAGTAAAGTAATTAGGTAATCTATGGATAATGTCAAAATATATGGTCTGAATTAGCTTATGGTATATCATTCAATCATAACCGTTGAAATCTTTGATTAATCAGTGGCTGTCACAATCAATATCACTGAAACGACATTTTCATATGACGTCTTCCATTAAACAAATATTGGTTTTTTGTTCTGTTCTTCAGTTTCTCTTTAATCCGATAGGAGAAATCTTTTTTTAAAATATATCAGCTTTTTAATTTCCTCGAAATTTCAAAGACTTGAATAGTGAAATTAGTCTCACCTTATAAACTAATCACTGGGCATGACCACGATTACAGTTAGTTAACCACTGATTATATTTATAATTTTTGTTTAACTTTAACCTTAACCATTTAATATACGGTTAAAACAGTTACGGTTAAAAACGGTTACGGTTAAAATGATTACGATTATATACGATTAAATATAATTTGTATTTAATGATTACGATAAAAATTAATATTCTTGATGTTTTTGAAAAAAATGAATTTAACTTCTATTGAAAAACCTAGATATGAGATCATATCAACTAATATTTATTACTATAGTTGAATATATATATTTTTGTTCAATTTTTAAAACTGTTAAGTTTAGAATTTTACTGTTAACCTATAGTTTTTATGCGGTTATGGTTAATTAACGGTTACGGTTAATAATTTACAGTTAACCATATCTAAATATTTTTACGGTTAACGGTTACAGTTTTTAACCATTTTATACCGTTACGATTTGATTACGGTACGGTTAGAGTTAGATTTTTGCCATGTCTACTAATCACCAACCAAAATAACTAATGATTATTGAAGAAAAGACGCACAAAAATTATTCTAAAAATCTCAATTTGAACAAAACCATGTAATTTACAACAAACATAAACATCATTAATATGATCATAAAAATCATTAAATCAAAACCATGTGATGATACATATCAAACACAAACACAAACACAACAAATACTTAATTACATATATACATGTCCCTATAATAAGCCTTTTATATAAACAAACATCTGCTTCAGCTAAGTCTGGGATGAGATCTGAAGCGATTTGGTTTTGAATCGATAGCGAGGAGCACGAGGGATGACTTGACTTGGACCGAATCCGAATTGACCAATACCACCGGTTAGAGGTGGACCGTCGTCGTAGATGTAACCGATGAGGTGGTTACAACTATTGCACTTGATTTTGGTTCGTTTCCTTTGGATTCCCCAGTAATTTAGGGTTTCGAAGAAAGGCATGATCTTATCTTCTTTTTCGAATCGGAATTTCTCGGCGTCGACGGCGGCGAACGAGAGCGTTTTTTTGTTACCGGCTTCGAAGTAGAAATCCGGTGGGAATAAATCGTTAGGGTTCAGATTCAGATCTGATCCGCATTCTTTGCAAGCGTAGATCGTCAAAGCCATTGTTGCTTCTCAAATGATGATTTCTTCTTCTTCTCTCGTCTTTTTCTTCTTTCTCTCTGTGCGGAATTTTCTCTCCAGAGACGCGTTTCTTTGGTCAGCGCCGTCGGAATTTGACTCGGATCGGAGTAATGGGCCTATTATATTATGGGCTTTTGTAATTTAGTAAGCCTATATTATATTATTCTTAATTTGTGGGCCTAAGACGCTTACCGCTTTATTAAGTATCTCAACCAGTCTGTTCTTGAGGCCCGATACATAACTGTTGAAAGGGTAAATAATCTTTTACTATGAATGATGCAATAAATTATGAGTTGGACATCGTTATTGTTTTATGGGCTATTCAGAAATTATATTGCGTCAGCTTGGGTTGGCCGTAGGTCTGGGTGTTCGGATATCTGTTCGGGTTCAGATCATATATTTTGAGTTTTCGGATATAGAGGTATAGGACCCGTTCGGATATTTAAAAAATTCGGGTCGGGTTCAGTTCACTTTCTTTCGGGTTCGGGTCGGGTATGGTTAGTAAACCATAAACCCGATAATTCCCGAACTTGAGTATTTTCATATATTTTATTATCCAAACTAACTACACATATCTGAAATACTCAAACTAACCATATTGATTATAAGTTTATAAACACAAAATCGGTTCATAAACACAAAATTGTTCTACAAATGACAAAGTGAAGCTATCTAAATCCATAATAAGTTCGTAAACACAAAATAAGAACGAAAGACACAAAATCAGTTCGTGAAAATCTTAGAAATCACTTAAGTTATGTTAGATTTAATAACTTTCGGATAAGTTTGGTTATAATTTCGGGTATCGGGTATTATCTGAACCTGACCCAAACCCGAACTAACTCAGAGATGAAACCCGTTCGGATATTTAGGGTATACCTGTAACCGATTTTTTTGGGTTTTTGGATCGGATTCGGGTTTGGGTTTCTGATTCGGATTTTTTGCGTAGGCCTAGTTGGCAGCAATCAAAAGATGGCGAGTTCAACATCCTTAAGCACGGCTTCATCAGTGGCCCAAGCTTAAAGAGCTTTTACAACCTCTACTCTCAACTAATCAGCGAACATTATCAACAACTTTTAGTGAAGAGTTTAATGGTTTTGGCAGCTTTTTTTTCTTTTCTTTGAATGCTCACCGTTTGCATGCTATCATCTCGCTTATTTCACTTCAAGTAAAAATGCAACCTGGTGTAGTATCATTTTTTTTGTTTATTGAACTCTTTTTCCTTTGGTGAACTAGAAATTGTCTCTATTGTATGTTGGTTTATGTAGTTTGAATACTATGTTTGCTACAGTCATGGAAAAAAAGCCCAAGAACTCTCACTCGAGGCAAGGCCGGCCCTGAAAATTGAAAGGTTATAAGCGAAGCAATAAAAAAAAGCCGCCAGTTAATAGCAAAAGGTAGATTTTGAACTTGTGTTGGAAGGAAGCTAAAGTACAGAGTTACCACTAGGCTAATGATGAATTATAACATTTGGTGGCTGAAATTATTATTATATTTGAAGCGGCTGTACGAATGGGGTTTGACCGCTTGTACTCAGGACCGACCTTGACTCCAAAACACCTATTTTGGCTTAAAAAGCTCTAAAGATAATGGTAAAAGCCGATGTTAGAACTATTCTGTCTTACTCTCCTTATGGGAGCCCAGACAGGAGGAAACACAATCGTGGTTCAAGGTGAGCTATTGTATTTTTTTGATCTTGGCAAAAAGTACATTGGGATTTTGTAATTGCAAGTCCTTAGTATTAGCCAAAACTTAGGTTCTCTGTCACTCTCTTTTGGACATTTTTGGTTTGGATTTGTAATTTTGGTTTGGTATAGCCAAAAAGGTGTAGAGCACTTATTCACCAGCTTTAAACTTTCATAAGTTTCTTACGGTCCATATTTTGTTGTTGTTGCGTTTCTTAAACCAATATTTTCATGGCTTTAACTTTTTTAAGAGTTATGGCTTTATTTTCGAAAACAAAAATTTCAGCAGCCAACATTTTAAAACAATTGTTTATTGTTACAATCTCAACCAATCAAATCAGTCTATAAATATTTCTCACTGTTCAAAGTAGGTCACATATATATACTATACATACACGTGCATTTTTGTATAGATATGTCAATGTCAGCATATTCTTCTGAATATTTCCTCAAATCCCATTTCTCTACAGCCTTCTTGATTACTTAATCACAATTATTAGTCAGCTAAACTTCTGGTCCAATAGTTAGTGATCCATAAGTAAATTGTTTACAGTTTTCATTAATGATGTCGGTAATGTCGACAATCTAATTCGTTTACTGTGTTATTAGTATTACAAAATTACAACAAAAACATTGATTGAATATTAATCTATCCGATGGACATGGACCACCTTATTTTGCGCAAGTGGATAAATTAACAAGAGGTATACCCTTTTTATAATATAGTATAGTAATATATCTAAAAAAAAACATAATTTTGTTTGTCCGTGTTGAACCGAGAGCGACTTACCATTTTTGCCTTTAATTAAGTTTGTTTGTGCTTTCTTGCGTAAGTTTTTTTTTTTTTTTTTTTTCGCCAAATCCGATCTATTAAGTTCTCGGTTGCTAAATCTCCTCTAAGGAAATTCAGGTACCGATGTACAAACATAAAAAAAATAAAACCCACATGTTCTTGTACATTTCACAAGATGCAAAAGATGGTCAATCTTCCGGGTGAGAAGTCATAGCGATAAGATCAGAAAAATAAATGACAAAAAATATATCAGTCAACGAGATGGCTGCCAAACTCTTCATACCCCATACAAAAAGCCTCCATTTCAGTGTGAAGCGGTGAAATGCACCGACGTGATCCTTTCAACTCTACATGTAATATCTCTACTCCGAAGGTAATAATCCACCCTTGTTCACTCCGAACATCATTATTATGCAACGATCCTTGCCAAGATTTTAAAATTATAATTTATCATTTTCTTCTTCGATATTTCTTTTTTTCGTATAGTGGGAATATTTTTTTCCAAACTTCCTACCTTGTCTTCCACTAATCATATTATTGTAAATTGTTTTTGCTTGATTCTTAATTTGATTAAATCAGAAGTGTTGTACACTTCAATTTCCCTACTAATGCAAATAATAATTTAAATTAGACTTGTCCACACCATTGGCTAGAGTCAAGATTAAAAAAAAATTCAGCGCTTCTAAAAGAATATGCTTGACCTAACCTAACCTAACGAATGAGAAACTACACAATATTATTTCAATAATGTTTTACAACGACACTATCTTAATTTATTTACAACTGTTTGAAAAGATAATTCAAATTTTTAGCTCCAAGTAGTTGGGATGATGAATGAATCTGTTCGACAAAAGGGGTATGATGATGATGAACAGTTGGTATAGTTGACATATTAAAACCATAAATAAATTTTTTAAAAAGTAAAGTAAAATCAATTAATCACAACTACTTTTCAAAATCATTAATTAAACCGATTTAATACTCTTCCTTTCCTCCACCTATATAGACTCTGATTGGTAAAAATGCTTAATTGCATAATTATATAATAAAAATTATAGATTAAAAATATGTAAGATAAAAAATTGCATAATTAAAATTTTGTGTGATTGAATATCATGTATAATGAAATAAAGTACTTAATGCATGTTTGTTTGCATAATGCATTTTTTTCTAATGCATTTTTTTTATTATTTGCATATTTTTTTAGGAAAATAACAAATATTGTGTTTTTACTTAATTGTTTATTATTAGATAAAAAATTTTGTGATTGGTAAAATACTTGCATACATAATTTTGCATTAGAAAAAGTAATTCTCCCAATGTGCAATTTACAATAAAACCATAATTTTTTCCCCTTAAATAAATGTAATCAATTACAAACTTTACATTATAAATTTGAAATATATATATAATAAAATACGTCATCTTATTTTTGATGAAAAATTGATAAAATCATAAAGCCTTACCACTATCCAGTATATCCACTATCCACTAAAGAAAAAAAAAAAAAAAAAAAAAAAAAAAAAGCGAAATAAAAATTCACATATTTGTGGTCCCTACATGATGACGTGGCTATAACCTACGTGTAACAGTAACGTTTCCTCCTCTCTTTGAACCCAAAAAACACTCTTTTCTCTCTCTCTCTTTCTATTTTTCTTGGCTCAATCTCTATCCTTTGAAGATTTTGCGTTTTATAAAAGAATCTCTTCAAGATTATTTCTCTTTCTCTCATTCTGAATCTTTGGATCATCATCATCATCATCATCATCGTACGGATTTTGTAGATTTCGAAATTTTTTTCCTTTTTTTCGCCGATCTGCCGTCGTTGGATTTTTTTTTAATTTCCCATGACGATCAAAGATGAATCAGAGAGTTGCGGCAGTAGAGCCGTCGTAGCTTCGCCGTCTCAAGAAAACCCTAGACATTACCGTATGAAACTCGATGTCTACAGTGAGGTTTTACAACGATTACAAGAATCTAATTACGAAGAAGCTACTCTTCCTGATTTCGAAGATCAACTTTGGCTCCATTTCAATCGTCTTCCTGCTCGGTAAAATCTTCATACATTTTATTAGGGTTTTTGTTTCTATCTTTGGGTTTGATCAATTTGGAATTTTTAGGATAAGGGTATCCTCTAGAATCTTGAAATTTCGTTTCTTTTCTACTCAATTTTATGTTTTTTTTTTTTTTATATCTTAAGTTTTTGTAGTATATGTTCGTCGACAGTGACCGATCTCTATTACTCTCTCTGACTCAATCTGAAAAAAATGGTGTTTCACAAAAAAAATTGATCATCTTTTGCGTTTGTCAACACGTGTCTTGACCTTAGAAACGATTATATTGAATGAAGTTTTATGTGTATATATATGTCAAAATGTCATTCATTTTTTTTGGCATTATTGTTACAGATATGCTCTTGATGTTAAAGTTGAGAGAGCTGAAGATGTTCTAACACATCAGAGATTGTTGAAATTGGCTGAAGATCCTGCAACTAGGCCTGTCTTTGAAGTTCGTAGTGTACAGGTAAAATCAAAGCTTTGAGCCAAATACTGAATGCTTTGTAAGAAACTTATTTGCTTGCTTTTTGTTGTGTTAATTGGTTTCTTTCTTGCAGGTTTCTTCTCCCAGAAATTCTGCTGACTCTGACCCTGCGGTGGAGGAAGATGCTCAGAGCTCTAACCCTTCAAGTGGGCAAGGGTGTGGAGTTCTATCAAATTGAGATCGATCTTGAACCATTTTCAACACTGTTATTTCTTTTTTAATCGTGTTTTTTTTTTCCTGTCACAAGGGCTCTTGCACCTCCAACTTTTGGCTCTTCTCCAAATTTTGAGGCTATTACTCAAGGAAATAAATTTGTTGACGATGTTGATAGTGCTGTGAATGCAACATTGTCTACTCGGTGAGATTTCTTGTTAAATCGAGCTCCTCTGAATCATGTTGTTCATTATGCTTTTTGTATTATCTTGTCTCATGTTTATTAACTTTGTTGCCTATCATGCAGACCGATGCACGAGATCACCTTTTCAACCATTGATAAGCCAAAACTTCTTAGTCAGGTTGGTGATGCTTTGTCTAACATCACTGTTTGTTGCATAAATTTTGCCACTGTTTAGATGCTTTGTTACAGACTGTCATGTAGAGAGTTGTTACTTCTTCCACTTTTGTGATTATTTGAGTGTGGAATGGTTTTCTGTTTCAGCTTACTTCCCTGCTTGGTGAGCTTGGATTGAATATTCAAGAGGCTCATGCTTTTTCCACTGTAGATGGGTTCTCTCTGGATGTCTTTGTAGTTGATGGTTGGTCCCAGGAGGTATGGTGGTTTTAGCTTTTGGAAGCATCATGCTACTTGTCACTTAGTGAATGCTTTAACAAGATATTGAGTACCTTTCTGTCTCTGTTATCAAGATGCTGGTTGAGAAACTTTATGTACTTTGGAATTATAGGAAACAGATGGTCTAAAAGATGCATTGAGCAAGGAGATACTGAAGCTTAAGGTATTTTCATATCTCAAATTTTGTGAACATTTCTTATCTTCATGAGATTCCTCATATTTTCTCTCAGTGGTTCTCAATAATTTGGAGGATGCAATGCTATACTTTATGAGAAAATGCCCTGCCTTAATGTGATGCTGTACCTATGTCTTCTTGCTATGTTTTTCCGCTGGCTGTTGTTCTACAGGATCAACCTGGTTCAAAACAGAAATCTATTGCTTTCTTTGAGCATGACAAATCAAGCAACGAGCTGATACCTGCCTGCATTGAAATACCTACGGATGGAATTGACGAGTGGGAAATTGACGTGAAACAACTCAAAATTGAAAAGAAAGTGGCATCTGGTTCATATGGGGATCTGTGAGTTTCATTTTTCTTTAAGATCGTTTCTAAAAGCTGTAATTTTTTATATAGAAGTTGAGTAACTTTTTTTTGATGGCTATACAGGCATAGAGGCACTTATTGCAGTCAGGAAGTAGCAATCAAATTTCTCAAACCTGACCGTGTAAACTCTGAAATGCTAAGAGAATTTTCTCAAGAAGTTTTTATAATGAGGTTAGTGGCTTAGCGAAATTATTTCCAATGGTAGCTTACACGAATCCCACTGCAAAATCCAATTCATAGTTTATATACAGAAACATGCCTGACCCTTTTTTTCACTAACGATGCCCTTGTCTGAAATTTGCCAGTCCTTGTCTTACGTTTTGCAAGTTGTAGTGATATTTACACCACTTAGCTGTATAAAGTAACCGGCATGCATGCTTCATTGTTCTTGCTCTTGGTGTCCATTTTTTACTGATGCTTTTACTGTCTGTAGGAAAGTCCGACATAAAAACGTCGTTCAATTTTTGGGTGCATGCACAAGATCTCCAACCCTCTGTATTGTGACTGGTAAGCTCTCAGTAAATGCCAAATTTAGTTGTAATTTACAAAAACATATCATTGGAGTTTACTGGTTTTATGCTTGTGTCAGAGTTTATGGCTCGAGGGAGCATATATGATTTTCTTCACAAACAGAAATGTGCATTCAAACTTCAAACATTGCTTAAAGTTGCACTTGATGTGGCAAAAGGAATGAGCTATCTTCACCAAAACAATATTATTCACAGGGACCTTAAGACTGCCAATCTTCTTATGGATGAACATGGAGTAAGTCTCCTCTGGCTACTAATAGTGTAGTCTACATTTCATCTCTGCGAACTTGTTTTATCTCTACCAGAAGCAACAGACTCTAGGGTTCTAAAATTGGGATGATTTTGCGCAGCTTGTCAAGGTTGCTGATTTCGGAGTTGCCAGAGTGCAGATTGAATCAGGGGTTATGACAGCTGAAACAGGAACTTACAGGTGGATGGCTCCCGAGGTATGTATGAGTTGCAGACCTTAAATATATTGATCTGCGTAAAAAAAAAGCGTTTGGAGTTGATGAAACTTATTGCATCAGTGTATGGTGTGCTGGCTTTCCTCTGTTTTATCTCTCTCTTACTTAGACAATATACTTCCTGAAATTCAGGTCATTGAGCACAAGCCGTACAATCACAAGGCAGATGTGTTCAGTTATGCGATAGTGCTATGGGAACTTTTGACTGGTGATGTAAGAATCTGCGTACAATTCTTTTTCTTAATCTTTCATGCTGCTTCGTCTCTGACACTGATAATGTATCGTGGATTGGTAAATGGAAACAGATCCCTTATGCTTTCTTGACTCCACTACAAGCGGCTGTTGGCGTTGTTCAAAAGGTACGTTTATAAGAGAAGAAGGTTTAATTATTCAAGTTTTTGTCTTCCTCCAGAGGCTAAATTGAATTTGGTGTTTTTTCAGGGGCTTCGACCAAAAATTCCAAAGAAAACACATCCAAAAGTGAAGGGACTACTAGAGAAATGCTGGCATCAAGACCCAGCACAAAGACCACTGTTTGAGGAAATCATAGAAATGCTACAACAGATAATGAATGAGGTAAACGTCGTAGTGTGATACCAGAGTAAAAACCGTTACACGAGGCAACAAGATTCTCAGAGGTGAAAAACAAAGCAGGTTGGAGATGAGGACTCTAGCATGGAGAAGCAGCAGTGTATCCATTTGTTTTCTGCCTTTAGAAAGCCACGTTACTAAGTGTTCTCTGATCATCAGATGAAGGCATGTTCTGGCCTTGTATAGTTTCTTTTTTTTTTGGGAAGAAGACCTAGTTTTGATCTTAGAAAAGTGTTTTCTCTCTTTGATTGCTTCCTACGTTTCTCCTTTTTGTTTTTTGTTTTTTTGTTTTTTTCTTTTATAAGAAAGGAAGTGTAATAGAGTTGCATATTCATTTGACTTTGTGGGTTTGGTTTCTCTTTTGCTTTCGGATCATAGAAATGAAGATATGACAAAACGCAAAACAACGACCACTCAATTCTGGACTCCCAAAACCCTTGAGGGTACATACATGTCGTTTTAGAATTTTATTAACGAACACCGTGCCGTTCATTGTGGAATGAAACGACATTATGTGAACCCAGAACACATGAGAAGTAGAGACTAGAGAGAGAGGATAGTAAATCTCTGGAGCTCCAATAACTGAGACTAATACGAGAATTTTGCAGGTTCTTCTCTCTTCACCTCTAAAACATCTTCCACATTCGAATTTGGAATATCTCAAAGTTTCGATTTTTAAAGTTTTATCTTCATAAGACAACAACTGATTTACTTACTTATCAATTTGGCATTTCGGATTTCTCAGTTTTTCTTGTGTAAGAGATGGTGTTCTTGAGTTGGGGTCGTCCATCTTCCGAGCAACAGCAACAAGTCATCAACAAGTAAGAACCAAAATCGTAAATTAGAAATACAAAATCTTGTACTAGAAAAGCTCTCTCTCTGACTCTGATCATATATATATATATATATGTATGTATGGTGTGTGCTTTCAAAATCCAGAACAGGAACATTCAATTATGACAACAAGTACAGAGGAGCTTCTTCTAGATCAGCAGCTAAACTAAAGGAAGATTCAGAAGTCGATAAAGATGGATTCTTGATCAATCATGCTCGAGTTTTAGTCGGTTCCGGTAGAGAGAGTTATGAGAAGGGGAAAAAAGCTCTCCAGAATTGGAAGTATGTTTGCTTTTTATTCATCTCAGATTACTGAAATGAATCGGTTTTGTTCTCATTTTTCGTTTCAATCGAACAAATTTGTAGGCATATTGGTATGGATTGGACATTTGTTGATCCTGCAACACCTGTTGAAACCGGTAAGAAGTTTTGCATATGTGTGAAAGAAGTTGTTCCATGGTTGATGCTTCCTCTACAAGTGGTTTATGTCGACGAAAGCCGCAAATCTAGAAAAGGCCCTGCACATTTCGGTTACGGAAGTGGCACTCTTCAAGGTCATTTACTAGCTGGAGAAGAACGGTTTTCGATTGAGCTTGACGGAAATGGTGAAGTATGGTATGAGATAACATCGTTCTCAAAGCCAGCTCATTTCTTGTCGTTTCTCGGATATCCTTATGTGAAGCTTAGGCAAAAGCATTTTGCTCGTCATTCTTCTGAAGCAGTGCTAAAACATCTCAATGCTTCATGATGATAATACCAAAAAAGTGAAGATATTTCTCTTGTATACATGTTGCATCTTGAATACACTCTGTCTATACCGAAAACGAAGATGAAAGGTGGAGGTTTTTTTATTGAGATGATTGGTACTCTTAAACATACATAAATTAGCTTTGATCTAAACAAGATTTAGAGAAAGCTAGGAACAAACATTTGGAAAGAACTCTCAGATTCCGACTTTTTCTTGATACTACCGTCGTCTATCTTGAACACCTTAACCTCATTTTCCTCGTTGTCAGCGAAGTAAACAGAATTTTGCAGGCATCCGTAGTACTCGTGAGCCAAAACTGAGAAGCAACAATCGGTAGTCATCACAAACGAATAGTCTCCCAAGGACTTAACTTCCATCCATTTGATCAATTCCTCGTCCATCTTGTAGACCTTGAAACCAACCGTTTTGCGACTGCGACTTCTGAATAAGTCGTATCTCACATTCCCAACATCGTCGTGTATCACAAAGGATTTCCATTCATCATCACTAGCATCGGTATCAGCTTTTCTCTTTCGGACATTCTTTTCAAACAGGCGCTCGACAATGTAAAGCTCTCCACAACATTCCACAAAGCTCATGTCTCTAAAACAGCTACTAGTGATGTTTTCATCGAGTGAAGGTCCAGACCTATAGATGCTATAAGAGGAACTAATCCACCAAACGATACCTTTAGAATCCAAGGCATAAGTAAGTCCTTTGTGAATTATAATGTCGGTAAAATGCGCCACTTGGTCTGGGACTCTGCTCCATTTTCTTCCACTCAAGTTCCAGTTCCTAATCTTCCCGTCGCAGCCGATCACGAGAATCCGATGATGATCTCCTCCAGCGTCTTTGGCAATAACCACTCTTTTGAATCCAACAGTTAGTCTATTCTTGCGGCAGCCTCGAACTTCATAGGTTTCTTGAATCTCAGAGACTGTGAATTCCAATAGATCGAGACTCTGGCGCGAATGTTTGAGTTCGAAGCGCGAGAGACAGTTGAGGAGATGGAGTTTTCTAGTATTGATGTCCACGTCGGACTTGATCAACCACCCTTGGTCTGGAGAGGAGGAGAGACTGACGCGGAAGAAGGTAATGCGTGAGAGGGATTTCTGGTGGTGGAGGCCGACGATTCGGTCGTCTCCTGGATTGCTATAGAGAAGAACGACAAGGGGTTTGAGACAGATGAGAAGGCGGCGGCTCCATATAGGATTGTCGACGACGGAAACAGAGGAGCGCCAAGAACTACATATGCTACGAAAACGTATGAGTTCGACGAGGGAGAACAGTTTGAGGACGATTAAGCCGAGGAGGTCCACAGGTAACTTGGACCAGTCAGCCATTTCTTCATCACTCTGTTTTGCTCCTTTGGTTGTTTCTCGTTTTGTTTGAACGCTCCCAGTGCTTGTGCTTTTTTTACCTTTCAAAAGAATTGAATAAAAGTACATGCGAAGGTTAAATAATGCATTTTTAGTCTATGAAAAAAAAATGGTGCTGAATTCACTCATTTTCTAAAAAAGAAATGAAAATTAAATGCAAAATATTAGTTCTAATTAGTTTAGTTGAAGCATAAATCATTTCGAAATTAGAATTGATACAAAAAAAAGGAGAATAACATCCTCAAAACCCAATTAAACATCGAGATTAATTTTACAATACATACATAAAGGGTTAGAAAAATACCTCTATCCATTGTAGCGGCGAAATTTTTTTAAACAGCCCAAAGCTTATCTTAAAAAAAAAAGATTTTTAGGTTTTTTCTCCTTGCTTGTAAACTTGCTCTTATAACGCTGTGGTTTTGTTGTGCCATCAAAAGGGACCAAAGAGAAATATTTATAGGGGGAGGGGAATAAACAAGTTTCGCATTAGGGATTTTGTTGTTAAATCTCAACCGTCCATCAACGAAGAGATGAGATATGGATGCCAAGTGGTAAAAATTATCATTTAAAACGCGGCATAGGTGATAAGTTCCCCCCCCTGGGTCATGCATGCTCACGACATTTATCAAAGTTTCCACGGCACATATGACGTGTATTTTCATCTTTTTGTGATACTTGTCACACATGCGAGCGGTCACATGTATTTATTAAGACTATATATTCTAGAATTAAAGATATACACTTCTTATTTTGACTAAAGAAATAAATACACTTCTTAAAGAAAAAGTACTCTTATGCTTATCTAGTGAATCATCTAATATTAAAAATTTGACTAATCCATATTAACTCTTTTTATAAAGAAAAACTTTAAAATCAATTTCAAAAAGACATGATTATATATGAATTCATGAGTGTTAATTGGTGAAATTTTTCTTTGGTTTTTATAAAAGATTAAAAGCTTTTTATTCTTTAATCGAATGATCATTCAATAGATAGGCCCAAAGACCATTAGCCCCTAGTGGGGGATAGTTCACAAGAGCATTCTTTGCTAATGTGTCTTCAAGCCCATTAGATTTTCTAAGCTATACGAAAGAGTAAACAACAGTGGTGAAAAGAGAAGAGATGGAGTCGATGTCAAAGAGGATATCATATAGCTCCTTCTGGTGGATACCTCAATTGATACATTGAACAAGATTTTGGGAGTGATTTTATCCAAATATTGTTCCATCATTGGAAGGTGATTGCACACAATGCATTCATACATGATCAGTTAATATTGTTATGGTGCATATTGTTGAAGACATCCGCAGTTGGACGGATCTATTTACTAATATCGACTTTGTTGTTGCTCCTCAAGAAAGTAACACATGCAGTTGCTGATAAGCTAGCCAAAAGTGTTCATTCTCAAATAGTTACTTCACAAACAGTCTATTGTCCTCCAATTTGGTTAAGGAAGGGTTTCTTTGAAGATTATGTAAACATTTTCTATGCTATATAAAAGATGTTAAAAAAAGAAAAAAATTATGGTTGAATTCATCAATTTGTAAGGTAATTTTTTTTTCTGGCAGGTGATAAATAATAGTGTAGTCAAATTTGTTTTAAAATAATATAACTTAAGGCAGAATGCAAATTAAGGCCTTGAAGCTAATGTAATATGTACCACTAACTATTTTGAAGATTGTTTAAGTTTATCATCATTTGCAATGCACCATATTTGATATAGATTAACCGTTTTTTCTTCTGATAAAATTAAGATTGCATACCATTTTATAAATAAAATTGAAAGAAACTACACAGAAAACAAGAAAGCAGAAAGACTGAAAACTTCATAGACAACTAACAAATTACAGTAACTAAGAGAGGGACCAAATTACACAAAAAGATAGGCCCACGCCTGAGAAAGCACATCAAGGACCCACCGAAAAGCTGATTCCGAGCATTATAGCTTGGACATATGCGTTCAATCCACAATCTTTAAGAACTAAAGTCCTCATTGTCGTTGCCATGAGAAACCCTCCCAGATGCCAGCCGTCAAAAACCTCATATGAGAGGGCACATACAAGCCACTTGTACTCAGAACCGGACTTGGAAATGACTAGCAATCTCAAGTTTGTTTTGTAGATGCATCTTGGATTGCTAAAGAGCAATCAGCTGGAATAGCATGAAGGCTTCAAAGGAAAGATGGAAGCAGTATTATTCAAGGTAAAGCTGCAATTCAGCCTGTAGCCTCACCCTTAGAAGCAGAAGCAATTGCTCTCAAACTACAATATCATGAGGTGCCCTTTTTTTTTGGAGATTTTCAGGTCCTCTACACTTCTTTCCAAGCTTCACAAGGTTCAACACAAAAATATAAACTGCCCAGTTGAAATAAGAAGAAAAGTTCAGGACATTTCAAACATATGCTCCGAAGGTGGATATTATGTATGTGTTTGATTATGTTCCTAGAGCTCATATAGATGTACTGGCTAAACAAGCAATGCAATGTAATAGTTAATGGGGCTGTTTGTTTGCTCATCTACCATCTCCTTCCAGATGATTCATCCAGATAGAGTATCTGGATGATTCATCTGAATGTTGTTCGTTTCCACTTTTGGTTATTCATTTGAATGATTCATCTGAGTAACAAAACAAACAGTTCACACATCTCCATCTCCATCCAAATGGTTTTTGACAAAAAATGACTAAAATGCCAATAATTTACTCTAATCATATTTTTAGTCTTATTTTAACCATATTAATTTTAATTCTTGATTCAAAATATATTTACAACTAATATAATTTTTAAATTCTTATTTTTAACATTTATAAATTAATTTTGCTCATGTAAATTCATATAAACTTATAAATTAAAATCCAAATTTGCCCTTTACTTTTTGTAAATCTACATCTCCATCTAGATATTTTTACTAAGAAAATGACAAAAATGCTGAGACTTTAATCTAATTATATTTTAATCACAATCTAAATCATATTAATTTTAATTTTAAAATTTTAATTTTTAAGATTTATGAATTGATTTTAGTCACATAAAAACATAAATTAAAATCCAAAATCACAAAATAATTTTTTCCGCCAAAACCATAAAATCTCGAAATTGTGTTTTTGTCAAAATTTTGAAATCAAAAAATTTTGCTGGAAAATCACGAAATAACCGTGAAATCACAATTTTGGTAAAAAAACGCAAAATATCGTTTTCCCGCCAAAACCGTCAAATCTCAAAAATTACATTTTCTCGCCAAATCCGTGAAATCACAATTTTGGAAAAAAAAATGCAAAATAGCGTTTTCCCGCCAAAACCGTAAAATCTAGAAAATGACGTTTTCCCGCCTAAACCGTAAAATCTAGAAAATGAAAATTTTCTGCCAAAACCGTAAAATCTCGAAAATTACATTTTTCTGCCAAAACCCTAAAATCTCGAAAATGACGTTTTCCGCCAAAACCGTAAAATCTCAAAAATAACGTTTTCCCGCCAAAACCGTAAATTCTCGAAAATGACGTTTTTCCGCCAAAACCGTAAAATCTCGAAAATGACATTTTCCCGCAAAAACCGTAAAAACTCAAAAATGACGTTTTTCGCCAAAACCGTAAAATCTTGAAAATGACGTTTTCCCGCCAAAATCGTAAAATCTCGAAAATTACATTTTTCCGCCAAAACCGTAAAATCTCGAAAATTACATTTTCCCACCAGAACCGTAAAATCCCAAAAATGACGTTTTTCGCCACAACCGTAAAATCTCGAAAATAACGTTTTCCCGCCAAAACCGTAAAATCTCGAAAATGACGTTTTCCGCCAAAATCTTAAAATCTCGAAAATGAGGTTTTTCCGCCAAAACCGTAAAATTTCGAACATGATGTTTTGTAAAATCTCGAAAATTAAATTTTCCCGCAAAATCCGTAAAATCACAATTTTGGTTAAAAAAAAACTACAAAATCGTAAAATCTCGAAAATTACATTTTTCCGTCAAAACCGTAAAATGATATTTTTCCGCGAAAACCACAAATCTCGGATTACATTTTTTCGCCAAAATCGTGAAACTGAAATTTTTTTGGAGAAATTCTTGACATGATGTTTTACTGCTAAAAATACAAAATCACATAATTTTACTTTTTCGTCAAAACCGTGAAATTATAATTTTAGCGGAAAAACAATATCAACAATATATTGTCTAATACTTTTATAATGTTTTAAGAAAATTATATCAATATTTATATCATATTAAATTAATAAAACAAATAATTTAAGTTAGGGATATATTTGTCATTTGTTATTTTTGACTGAATCATCTCCATCCAAATGATCCAATTTGGATCAATCAAATGAACCATGAAATTTTGCCTAATTTTCAAAACTCATTCAGATGATCCAGCTAGATGCTCCATTTAGATGATTCGTTTTAAGCACTAAACGAACATCAATTCTCATCTTCATCTGGATGAACCATCTGAATGAGCTAACGAACAGCACCAATATGTTGTAACATTTCTCTTGTAAACTCTGTTAGTTTGTTAAATGAAATGACAAACAAAACAAAACAAAAAAACCGTGCTTTGAGACCTCTCTATTTCCCTAGAAGCTTCCCCTGACTTGGTCATATTTCTTTTGACTTTCCTTCTTCTTTACGATTTATTCTCTTCCACTTGTATCGTCTTCAAGCTTTAATGAATCTTCTTTAAGTTGTGTCACATTCTAAACGAACGAACTTGGGATTAAAACGACTCTGTTTTGGGAAGCTTGCAGAAGGTTCTTCGAATTGAAAAAACTCAATGTTTCAGTTTTTGTATTCACCATCATTAATCAACTATGTGTTTTTTCAAATTGTCTTCCTTGTAATCCATAGATCAGTTGATTGCTAGTGTAAGAGATGGTGTTCTTGAGTAGCAAAAAGTAAAAATCAAATTCGTAAATTACAAAAGACAAAATCTTGTACTAGAAAAGCTCTCTGATCATATATATATATGTATGGTGTGTGCTTTCAAAATCCAGAACAGAAACGTTCACTTATGACAATAAGTACATAGCTAAACCAAAGGAAGATTCAGAAATCGATAAAGATGTATGAATTCTTGATCAATCATGCTCGGGTTTTGGGCTAAGCTTAGGCAAAAGCATTTTGTTCGTCATTCTTCTGAAGCAGTGCTAAAACTTCTTAATGCGTTATGATGATAATTACAAAAATGAAGGTATTTCTACTGAATACAACAAAATCTGTTAAAGATGAAAACTTTGTAGGCATCGTCACACTTGAGCCCATGTTCTTAGCCAGCAGTGAAACTAATGGCTCAAATTCAATTCTCAGCTTCTCTTTAGCAATAGCATCAACTTCACCCTTCCTCTTCTCAACCTCTGTGGTATGTTCTAAATCAAACTCCTTCTCATTCTTCTCCATATCGCTCAGTTTTGAACTATGCTCCCTCTCCTTCTCCTTTTCTCCAGTTCCAAATCTTGGTCTTTCATCGATTCCTCGAACTCCATCAATTTTCATTGTACATAAAGCAGAACAAACAAATTAGCATTATTTTCGAAAGAATCTAGGGTTCGGTGGACATTCAGCTTGCTTGAATTCAAGCAGAACGTCCGTAAAACTCTAGAGTCTCTCCAAAATAATGCTAGTTCGCTTGTTCTGCTTTTTTTTTAATGGAAAGAGATGGAGTCATACATCGATTCAATGGAAAACATCCACCAGAACAAGTGAAGGAGCTCTCCACTTGCTTGTTCTTCAAATGTTGCGGTTTTGTTACGCCGTCACGAGAGACTAAAAACACATATTTATAGGTTGGAGGAACATAGTTTCTCATTAGGGTTTTTTCGTACTAATCTCAACCGTCCATTAATGAATAGATAGGATAAAGATGACAAGTGGTATAAATTGACCATTGACACATGGTATGGGTGATAAGTTTTTACCGCCTTTTGTCATGCATTCTCACAACATTTGTCACACTTTCCATGTCATTTATCACATGTATTTTCACCTTTTTTTGAAACTTGTCACACATGCGAGCGGTCACGTATATTTGTAAAGACCATATATTCTAAAATTAAAGATATACACTTCTTACTTTGGCTAAAAGAAATATATACAATTTTTAATATTTTTCTAGTTACTCATTTAACATTAAAAATTTGACGAATCCATATGAATTCAGAAGAGTTAATTAGGCTTTAGCAACTCATTTAACATTATAAAAAAAAATTAAAAATCAGTTTCGAAATGACATGATTATATGAATTCAGGAATGTTAATTAGGCTTAATGTTAAATTTTTTTTTTTTTTTTGTAAGATTAAAAGTTTTTGTTTTATTTTATTAACCGAATCGTTGAATTAGATAGGTTCCAAAGCCCATTAGCCCACAAGTGGGGAAAAGTTCACCAGAGCAATCTTTGCTAAAGTGTTTTCAAGCCCATTAGATTTGTATAGCTATGAAGTAGAAAACAATGGTAGTGAAAAGAAAAAAGATGGAGTCGATGTCGGAGAGGATATAGTATAGCTCCTTCTGGTAGATACCCCAATTGATACATTGGTCATTAAACAAGCTTTTGGGAGCGATTTTATCCAAATCTTATTCCGTCATTGGAAGGTGATTGCAATCGATGAATTCAGAAACAATAAGTTAATATTGTTATGGTGCAAATTGTTGAAGAAATCCGCAGTCGGGCGGATCTATTTATTAATATCGACTATGTTGTTGCTCCTCGAAAAGTAACACATGCAGTTGCTGATAACCTAGCCAAAAGTGTTCATTCTCAATTAGTTACTTCGCAAACATTCTATTGTCCTCCACTTTGGTTAATGAAGTGATTATTTGGAGATGATGTAAACATTTTCTATGTTATATAAGAGATGTTAAAAAAAGAAAAGAAAAAAAACATGGTTGAATTCATGAATTTGTAAGGTAATATTTTTTCTGCTAGGTGATAAATAATAGTGTAGTCAAATTTTTTTTAAAAGGCAGAATGCAAATTAAGGCCTTGAAGCTAACGTAACATGTACCACTAACTCATTTGAAGTTTGTTTTAAGTCTATCATCATTTGCAATGCACCATATTTAATAAAGAATAACAGTTTTTTTGATAAAATTAAGATTGCGCACAATTTTGTAAAAAAAATTGAAAGAAATTACAGAGAAAACTAGAAAGCAGAAAGACCGAAAACTTCATTAACAACTAACAAACTATAGTAACTAATAGAGAGGGACCAAATTATACAAAAAGATAGGCCCACGCCTAAGCAAACATGCAGGGACCAAACGAAAAAACACTGATTCCAAGCACTGAAGCTCGGACATTTGCATTGATGCCACAATCCATCGTTGCTGCCACGAGAAACACTCACAGATGATAGCCATCAACAACCTTAGAGGAGAGGGCACATACAGCTTCTCCAAGGAAACACGCAAAAACGGAACCACCTTGGTGAACTATCACACATCCTGCGGCGCGGGAGCCTCTACGGGCAGCAAGAGAAGCCGTCTCCAACCGCCATTCCCCACCTCTCAAATACCACTGGAACCATCTCCCACGAATGCATCATAATTAGAAAACAAGTCATTTTGATGCTTAAATCCTCATGCATGGTTCGTTCGGTAGGATCCTTTGAAGGCATATATGTTCTGGTTGGGTTCTAGTCGGTTATCAAATACACTTTGATGGAGTTCTGATTCAGCTACTGGTCTGATGATCTCATCTTTTATCTCTTTGTTCTTTTTTTCCCTTATCATCCTAGCATAGCAGATGAAAGACTTACTAGGAAATATCTGATCCGATTTGGCTTCTGGCTAACCCACTTAGGTCGAACTATGGGTGGGCATAACTCTCGTCCCGTCATGTCCCTTCTTGTCTTATCCCATTCCCAGTCATAAATTTTCATCACATTATATATTCCCGTATGGGACACGCTTATGATTTCTATTTGAGAACGCGACGGGAACAGGAATTCCCAAAATTTCATTTGGAAAAATTTATATATAATGCATAATATTTTATATACCCTACAAATATAATAATAGAAAATTAGAAATATTGAATTTTAAGTTTCCAAAATTTTCTAATATGTTTAGAGCAAATTTCTTTATTGTTATGTTTCAATTTATATAAAACTTCTAATTTTGTCTAATAAACTGGCATATATGTAAATTAAAAATTTTAATTTACATTCTAATTTTGATGATTTATGACTATAAAGTTTATGTTGGGTTTTTTTTTTGAATTTTAAATTTTTTTAATTACTTTTAAACAAATAGTTTACTACTTTATTTGTTTGTCATGTTTATTTTTCGGAATTCATGTTTCATGTTTAATCCCATCTCACTCTCATTCCAAATATTATATGAGAAATAAATGGAACATGTTTTACTATTCTCGAATTCTCGTCCCATTCCCGTTCTCATAAAATTCCGTCCTGAAAATTCCGTTTGCCCACCCCTAGATCGAACCTTTGTTTTGATGGACAATGGCAGTTATTGTCACTTATCACGTAGCCGTCGCTTTGGTCAACTTATCCTCCCTATGCGCGCAACTAAAGGGCGGAAAGAAACTAGGAAAAATAAGTAAGCATTTCAGTCAGTATATGGGAAAATATTTTTTTCATGGGACACATTCGGTGAATTTTGTGTCTAACATCCTCACTTAAGTGATACCAAAACGTGTACTCGCAAAATTGTTTTCCATATAAAATATTTTTATATATAATGAATTAAACTAATTAATGTTACAAAATCTTATGTTTGTATAATGTATCCCTCCGGCAAATGCTCTAAAATCGAATGCCCAAGGAGATTACAATATTACATATACATTTATTGAGAGATTATGTTGAGAAGCGAGGCTCGTGTTCTAATCAACCTTCGAAACAATCCTTCTAGATTCTTCTCAAATCTTCCAATCCATACGTCAACCTCCTCAAGCTTCATATTAAGATCCTCATGATAGATAGAATCTCCACAAATCGCGGAATCTAAATTCTCCAACTCGTTCTTGACCATCTTATCGTGATCTGTTTTCTTGTTCATGAGGACCAAAGCCAACTTGCTCTTTATGTCGTTACCGTTTTGTCGTCCCGACAAGAACTCGAAGAACGACTTCAAGACCGAAGCTGTCATCGAAACGACACGTTTCATTGCGTGAATCACGGCCAAGAAATGAAAATCACCGTCTTGCTCACGAACATGATCTCTCATCACTAACCCTACATTAATGTTCTTCAAGGATCCAAGAAGCTTCTTCACTTCTTTCTTCGTTTTCTTCCTAAACCCAACATAGCTCGAGACATCGACATCTTTCTTTCTCCTAACACAAGACTGAAGACCAAGCACATGCTCATGAGTCTCAACCATGAGATCCGTCGAGACGGTGCATATATCCATTAGCTTCAACGAACCATCAAGCATTTCCTCCATAAACTCTCCCTTCATCTTCTTCTTCTTCTTTTCATCATTAAACGACAACACACTTTGCGTCGAACTCATTTTCAGAAACTCTTCAGTACAATCGTAAAGATCCTCCAGCCGCACTAAACCGGAGTAAACCGACTCGGATGACGTCAACGTAGTGTTCATAGTGATAAGAAGTTTGTCGAGCGATTCCTCGATCGCTGCTGTGCTAGGATGAGATCTTGAAGGTAAGCTTATAGATCTTACATGATTCTTGATGATCATCATCGCCATATTTCTTTTAGTTTTTTTGTCTTTGAACTTTGTTGTTCTCTATAGTGATTTTATTCAACAAGCTCTATTTATATATCACAAAGTTTATAACATCAACCAACAAAACTTCAACAATAATAATATTTTTTATATTTTTTTATTTTGTCCGATAGTTATGGGCAAAATGTGTGATTCTGAGTTGTCATATTAGTTTATAAATTCGGTTGTCAAATTATGCGTAATTGTAAGGCCACATAGTTGATGAGTCATCGTCTGTTATGCTTCCGGTTTCGCCACATAATTAATGGCTAGTCGATTGATATTAGTTAAAATAATATCAACGGTCTATAAATTGTCTGGTTAGGTATAGAAATGCAGATCTTCCTCAACCATAATATACTAGTACTTCCTATCTTACCTATATTGTCTGATTAGCCTCAACATATTGGGTTATGACACGTGGAAGAGAGTCGAATCTTTTGTTGCTTGTATCGTCGGCATTTGATATTAGATCTAGTTGTATTCGTGGAAAAATAAAACACTGCAACGTGTAGTTTTTCTTTTTAATGTTTTTTCATGTGTTGGGTCTGCCTAAAGTTCCCGCTAACAACATTGGAAATTGAAAATATATAAATCATTATATAATGTTGCTACTAGTAAAATAAAATTAGATATTTATACTTTAACTTTTTTTTTATCAAAAAAAAAAAAATTATATACAACTGCGTGAAATACTATTACAGGATTATTTTCAAAATGTAAAAGTTACAGAACCAAATTTTCGAAAATAGGCAAATAAAAGAGGAGGTTCTTTTTTATTTTCGAGTTTTGTAATAGTATAATTTTTTAGTTAATAAAAGAGGAGGTGCATTGACCAAAAAAAAATACACTAAAGGATAGCTGCATTTGCGCTTAACGTTATTTTATTAAATAATGAAAATTTATGATTATTTTATCAAAAAGGTAGGTCTTAGTGATGTTGCTTGGATAATTAGCACCCGAATTTAAATCTATTTTAAACACGTTGCTAAAAAAAATTTTGTTAGAAAAAATAAGTAAACAAACCAATATCATGTGTACTTCTTTTACTATTTATGCTGTTTCTTGAAATTACAAGTAAGGAGAAAAACTATTTGTACAATTTTTTCTTGAAATTACGTACAGTTTTAACCAAAATTCTGGCTATTTAACACACAGAATTAAAAAAATATATAAAGGAACCATAATTTACCCGTTAATATTCTCTCGTACATTGTAAAATCTGTTTTTAATGGTCTCTGTGTCCTTTTCGTCGACTTGTAAAAAGACTCATCAACATTTGTCCAATCCCCGACATTATGTACACGTGTAAAAGCCCCATTTATTATTGTTTTTTTTTTTTAAAGATCTCATCGGCAGGCATCAATCATTGCATGCTTCCAAAGAAAGAATGTTCAATCATGTTACGTACACTGTATATAGCATTAGATCTCCAAAAACATTCTCTTTTCTAAGGTTTATTTCCTGTGGCGCAAGTCAGGTGTGTTCCCTAAAGTAGTTCCAAAACTAAAATGGCTTTAACCAACTAAACAATTTTGATACAATTAAAATTGGTTTACATATGGATAGTTTAGCGGCTGCTATTTTAGTTGCCAAGCCAAAAAATCGATTTTAAAATATTATTTTTGTTATTTTTATGATTTATATGACGACTATAAATTATAGATATTGCTATTGGTTCAGATTTCAGTTTCAAATCTATAATTGTGGCTTGGGAATTTTGATTTTTTTAGTTTAGTGTTTTATTGGCTACTGTTTGAAAAAATTTAACCGGTTCGTTGACAATTATACGGAATAATAAAGAGGAATATCATTACCAATTTTTGTTAAAGGCTTTCTAATATCGATTTTTTGTAATGTATCACGATTAAGAACAAAATTTCATTGATTAATAAAGATCTTCTTACCTTTATAAAAAAAAAAAAAAAAAATCAAGAGAATCGAGTTAAAGCTTTTAACTATTGATCAACGACTAACGAGAGGTCTTTAACTAGTTCAGATAATGACCATTAAAATGATGTTATATGCTACAGGATATGTAGGTGGAAATAGTGGACATTGGTAATGTTCATAAAATTTTTGTTATAAAAGTTATATTCAAACTACTCCTTTGGAGAGGCCAAACCATTTTTGGTTATTATTATATATTTTTTGTTAAAGCCTTTTTTTGGTAATTGAATAACACTTAGCATAAAACCAGAAAAAGAATAACAAAGTCATCATATATGATGGATAAGTGTCTTTTAGCATTAAGGAAGCTGAATCAGTGACAAAGATGTTTTAGCATTAAACAAAAAACAACTTGTTAAAATAAGAATACTCTCCCATTTTGTTTTTCTTCTCCTACCGTTTTCTCTTAATTAATTAGAAGAATATGTTGGTGGAAATAGTGGACGTTGGTAATGGCATAACATAAGCCGCGAAACAAAAAGTTTAAAAGAGAAGAAAAAAATGTTTAAAAGAGATTTAATGGTTTTTTTAGTCTAAAAAGGCATTCGGGTACTCGGGTCGAGTTCGGATAGGACCTGATCGGATTCGAGTTTTTTGGATAGAAAAATTTTGTACCCATATAGATATAGATACCTACAGATTTCCGGGGCTGGTTCGGATCGGTTCCACTCGGGTTCGGGTCGGTTCGGTTTTAAAAATTTAGTATCCAAAATTTTTTTGGTACAATCGAGTTCGTATGATTATCGGGTATATCGGACCCAAATTTGGTAAATCTTACACGAAAATAATATAATACTCAGAACGAAAACAAATTTAAACATTGTTTAAAATCTAAAGATCCAAATTTAATATCTAAAATGTCACCAAAATAAGTAACCACAAACCGTAAAAATCATAAATTCCTAATAAAAATATAAAAAACTAAAACGTAAAACCCTTATGTATATTTATTTCATATAAAAAAATTATTTCGCGTATATCGGGTACCCGAACGGATAGCGGATAATACCTAAACTCGAACTGAACCCACGGATATTAAATATTTTAACTCATCGGATATTTTAGCTAAATCCAAACCCAATCCGATCCGATTTTTTGGGTCGGTCTCGGTTTGGATTTTCGGTGTAGGATTTTTTCCCAGTGCTATGCTGCATTCTGTAATTTTCAACACAAAAACGATTTTCTCACAATTTTCTATATTGGTCTTTTGGTATATCCAAATTCAATTTTTTTTCTTCATAAAAACATATTAAATTGGATGCAACTGACTTTGCATCCAAAAATTGTATCCAAACACAAATGCTAAACTGGTCAAAATTAACATCCAGATGCAGAGACCGAGAGAGCATCCAAATCTCTTACAATTAAATGGTTAAATTAACTTGATGGTTCCATTCATTCATCCTTCGAATTTGCTTGGCTTAGAAAATGTTCGAGTTACTATAAATGCAAAAATAATTAAGGTTTGATTATGCAATATATATAAGAAGATACAGGATTGGATTGAAACTATATATTCATGTCTTCTTTACAAAAGTCTTTTTTTGTACTCATGGAGTAGTCTTGATAAGTAACCCTGCTCATTGTTGATTTCTCGGACACTCATATTAAGAATATATCTAAGAGCCTCTTCTTCAGTGAGAGCTTTCTTTAACTCTCTCAACGTTATTATGGGTGTGACTCGTTGTACAAGTTGGAATAAAAAAATTTAGGTGGAAAAATAAGTACTCCCAATTCATCTTGTGTTAAACCAATCAGATGGAAAATATGTGGAATAAAAGTTTGGCTGAAAAGAGAAATAAAAGCAAAAAAAGTCATGTGTTATCTAAGTTGCATGAAAACATAAACGGGTACGCGGAAACGAAACGTTTTGAAACGTGAAAATGGTTTTTCTCAAAAAATAAGGAAACGGGTACGTGTTGGAAACATGAACATATATATATATATATATATATATATATGTAGTTATTTAAATATATTAAAACAATAAACATATATATATATATACATTTAAAATTTATTATATATTTATATAATATATTATTATATATTTATATAAAAATTAATATAGTAAAATATGAATATATATATATATATATAACTAAAAATATAGTAAAACAATAAAACCAATTAAAAAATATTTGAATGATGAGGTAATTGAAAAATATCCCGAGTTTTAAACTTCTAAATCTTTTATGTTATAATTAATTTGTGGAGAGAAAATAAAATATGAGATATTTTATATCATTTAAGGTTAGTTAGGATTTTCTTAAGTTTAAAAAATAATAATAAATATCATATATATCCAAAAATAAAAAAATTACGTTTTCATTGTATTTCCGAAACGTAAACAGACGTTTTTATCGCGTTTCCAAATTGCAGCTTTTAGAAAACGCGTTTCCACTGTGTTTCCAAGAATTTTTGTTTTCGAAACGGGAAACGGATATCGGAGAAAGTTTTCAGGCTACATTTTGTGTTAATTCTTTATTGAAAAATAAAATAAAATAACTAGTCATGTGTTAAATTTTAAAATCTTATAGAAGCGAGGATCTTTGGACCATTGTCATTATGTTTAATTAAATCCTCTCTCTGTGATCACGATCCTGCAACGTCAAGCTCCCCTGCAGATTATTCTTATTATCATGTCTCCATTATTGTCTATTCTTGCTTCCTTCATCATCTCTGGCATACAAAAAAGAACTCATGACAGCTTGGAGAAACTTTATACTACTCAAAGAAAAAGCTAGAGGCTATTGTGTATTCAAGAATCTATGTGTTTACAATAATAAGGCCTAAGAGAATCTTGTATTCGTGGACCTCATGGTACGTTCATTTCTTCTTATTCTGTGTATTTTTCCCGTAGCGTTCTATTGTTTAATGGTGGAGACAAGGAAACAAATTATTGCAGAAATATATACAATAGATTAATGAAACATGACAGAAGAGAAATCCAAATAAACAAAAGTGTTTATTCACCAAATGATTGACGAAATAGACTTTAAATAATACAAGAATGTTGACCACTTTGTAAATCTTCTTCATGATAACGTTGTCCTCTGTTTTTTTGCCCCCTCAATGATTTGGTTTTATAATTCAACTGAAAAAAAAAAGTCAACAATACTCTGCACTTGGCTACTTAGTGTTAAAACAGAACATATAAGAAAAGATTGTTCAACGAAGATAACAATCTCTTCCTGCAGCCAAGAGAAAAGAAACAATCTTTATTCAGATCCTCTTCCTGATTTACCCGAATCGATGCTGTAATTGTCAAAGCAAATATGATTTGCTTTGATCTCTCAAGTAACAACCACATGCAACCTCATAAGAAACACTCGTAAGAACAGATGGCGTAATTGTCAAAGCAAATATGATTTGCTTGATCTCTAAAGCAACCACCACATGCAAGATCAATAACCAATTATGGCATTCACAATAGCTCATAAGAACAGAGTACATGACATTAGAAGCTGATATGAATAGAAGCTGCTTTATAGAAGAAACACATCAAAACAAAATAACCGAATCGATATTTCTGAGTGTTTAAGGAACCCTTTAGAGCTCTCATGTAACATAGATAAACAACCTATTGTCATAAATCACTGCTGGTTCCTTAAAATTTAACTGTTCATTCTAATTTAACGTATCAAATTCATTCCTTATTGGAGAAAATAACAGGACTTGCACAAAAAAAAGTAAGCTCAGCTAGAGAATACCACTTTTAGACAGCCAAGCCTCGTTCTTTCGAGTTTTTATACCATTTCAGGGTAGTTTCAAGTGTAGAATACGCAGACGCATCTGTCAAACTCTTGCTATCAACCGCATAATCAAAAACTTCATAAGCCTCTGCAATCTTTCCACTTCTAACCAGAGCCTTCACGAACGTGCCATAAGCAGCCGTCTCAAGCTTTACACCGCTTGATTTCATCACCTCATATAACTCAATCCCTTTGTCCACTAACCTTTGCTTACACAATCCAAGAAGCAAAGTATTATAAGTACAGTCATTAGGAGCACAACCTCTAGCTTCTATTTCTTCTAACAAACTCAACGCACTTAAAGAATCGCCTTTTCTACACATTCCGTTCATCATCGACGTGTAAGTAACAGCGTCTGGCTCGTACCCTGCTTCAACCATAGTTTTCAAATACTTCATAGCTTCCTCAACTCTCCCCGATTTCGACAACCCGAATATCATAGTATTGTAAGTAACAAGATCAGGCTCAACACCTTCTTCTTTCATTTTCTTATAAATACCAATCACCTCACTCCCTTTGCTCATTGTACAATAACCTTTCATAATAGTGTTATATACAACACAATCCGGCTTAATCCCATTATGACCTAAGGCTTCAACTAGATCCTCTGCTTCTCTCAAATTCCTAGAGTTACATACATTATCAATCAAGATAGTGAAGCTAATAAGGTCTGGCTTCACATCATATTCTAACATCTCATCTATAAAATCATAAACAACACTCAATGATCCACATTTCAACAGATGCTTCAGAAGGAAGTTATAAGTATATGTATCTGGAGGAGAATGTTTCTCACTAAGCTCCTTAACCAAATCCTTAGCTTCATCGATCCGACCCGATTCGCAAAGAGATCGAATCGCAATATCGGTTGTTACTAGATCAGGCTTAACACTATTGTTCACCATAAGGTTGAGAACTCGATGAACATTGGAAATAGATGAATCAGGAGCTCTACAAGCGTGTGAGAGCAAGATATGAAACGTAGAACGCTCCGGCGAGAAATTAGGCTGCGATTTCAATATGTGGTGGAACAATTTCACTGTGTCGTCGACGTCGGCGACTGAGGCGTAGGATTGAAGAACGGAGTTGTGGAATTTGAGATCGAGTGGGATTCTAGAAGTTGCGGCGATTGAATTGAAGAGGCTTTTGGCGTCTGAGAGATTCGGTGTTTTGAATGGATTCCTCAATGGCTCGCGAGTTGTTGGATTCTGAGGAAGTTTAGGTGATTCTCTCACGGCGGCGGTTCTGTTGCGAAAATCTCGCGGCGGCGGTGGAGGAGGAGATGGTGTTGGTTTCTTCACCAATTGCTTCGACGTCATGAATCGAAACGACGCCGGAATTTTCCCCATTTTTGTTTTTTTTTAATCTTTTCCGATTTCTTCGATTGACCGCTGAGGTTTTAGGGTTCTTCTTGCAGAGGTTTTAGCGCCTCTGTGTCAAATGGGGGTAGAGGAAGGCGCATGGTAGTTACACTCGCACACTCTAGTGCGTACGTTAGTGGATTGGAGAAACCATAGAAACAGATTGGGCCTATTGTGTTATTAAATTATCGGCCCACAAAGTTAGTGGACTACGATAACGAACCCATTTCTCTCTAACTTTTACTTTCTAGACAAGTTTTCGTGGGACAATCCCTATAAACAGCAGTTTTTAGAGCCCTAATGTGGCAAATGTTTTATGGTTGTAATTTATGTAGCATGGAAACTCTCTCCGAGATACGTTTCTCGTTTCATAAACATTTCAGAAACAGAAACTCTCAGAAAGGCGGTAAAAACGCGATGGAAACACGTTCTCTAAAATCCGCAATTTGGAAACGCGATGAAAACGTCTGTTTACATTTCGAAACACTATGGAAACTTATTTTTATTTTTTGAAAACTTATTAAGAGAAAAATTTGAAAACATGAAATATATATAATATTTATTATTTTACTTTAACTTAAAAAAATCTAACTAACTTGAAAAATATATAATATCTTATATTTTTTTTCTAAAAAAATTAATCATAACCTAAAAGATTTAGAAATTTAAAACACTGATATTTTCAAAATATTATTTTCACATATATATATATATGTCCACGTTTTCAATACGTACTCGTTTCCTATTTTTTTGAAAAATATCGTTTCCACGTTTTCATACGTTCCGTTTCTGCGTACCCGTTTCCGTTTCCATGCTAATTAGGTTGTAATTTGCAGAGAAAATAAAGTGGATATTACGGAAGAAGAACATATTTTTTTGAGAATCTGAACATAATACATGTTCAAGAGCTAGTGTCTACCTCAAAATCAAAGATACGTTTTGGCATTTCTATTTCAAATATTTTTCATTCTTTGAACTTTGATCAACAACTACCAGACTTGTGCTATAAATCTCAAAAACTTGTTACACCAAGTTTGAGTCTTTGTATCAAATATCTCTGCCCAGTTTGATGAATCAGCGTCCTCCTCACACCTCTAAGCACATAGATCTTCCCGTCTACCATACTTGCCGATGCGCAAGCACGAGCCATTTTCATGGACGGGACACGGCGCCATGTGTGAGAGAAACAATCGAGGAAGAAGACATCTGAAGTGTGATTGCCGTTTATGAGTCCACCGAGTATATAGATCCCTCGATCAACCACCAAGTAAGAGGATGATTCTTGAGCCTGATAAGGGTTGGACGGGATCGGGATAGGGCCTAGCCGATGATTACGGTTGAGGATGAACCAGCGTGGGGTTGGGTTAGGAAAGATACGTAGAAATATGTCTCTCTACAACTCATCCGCCATCTCAAGTCCCAGAGGTCAGTTGGAAGCTATGAGAGAGCGGTGGGACTTGGGGGTGACAGCTAAGGCCGCTAGGTCTAATCTTGAGGCATGAGCTAGGCAGTTCACAGCCACCGCATCTGGCAACAACGGCCATAACACAGACCACGACGGAGACTCATCCTTCGTCTTCTTCCTCCGTGGCACTTCACAGGAAGTGCATCTTCTTTGATTCATTCTCCTCCAAAGTTTAGGGCTTTTGTTAGGACTGAGACAAGGATCTATAATAGATTATTTTGTAGAAATTTTCTTTTCTTTTTCCACAAGTAATTAGGTTTAGTAGAAACGTGTGATCTCTTCTTTTTTTTTCTTTTTTTTTTTTTTTAAATGATGTAGAAGGAGCTACATTATGCATAAGATTGATGAGGATATCTGAATATTGTGAATATATTTTAAAGATTTGTATTTATGTTAATGTGATTCTATTAGGGTAATGTGATCCATAACAAATCTTTAAAATATATGCGAAATAATCTCATTAATGTTATGGATCATTTAGATCCTTTTACCAATGATCTCCTCCACTTTTCTATCAAACCCATCTTTTAACAAAATGCACTAGACATTGTTTCATGGTTTTAATCTTACAGATGAAATCAATATAGAGGTTAGGGAAATGTTTTGTGCCAAAGAAGAACATACTTATTTTCTTAATCTAAGCAAGAAAGTTGTTCAAAGAGCTTGTGTACATCTCAAAATCACTTACACAATTTGGTTGATTCTATATTTTTACCAAATGCAGAAATTCATCATTAGGAAACAAGACTTCAGAAATTTTCTTTTATTATGATGACTAAAAACTTCTAAGACAAGAGTTTGTCAAAGGCTCATAAGGCTCAAAGCTAAATTCTCTTAGGATACAAAATTGAAAAAAAAAAATCAAGCAAAAGTGAAACAGAGCCATTTCTTGACCGTTGGTTTATCACCATCTTGTTTCCTCTGAGAAGTCGTCTTCGTCGTACTCCTTCCCGTCTTTTTATCTTCACCGGCTTTGCTAAATATCACCGTGAATCCATCAGCCGTCGCCGGATCATTCACATCCCATTCCCCGAATTTCGGTAACGGCCTTCCAGCTTCATTCGACGCCATTTTCGATCAAGAAAGTAACAATCTTTCTCCAAAACAAGAACACAAAACTCTTTTCTTCTTCTTCTTCTTCTTCTTTCAATGAGTTGATGATTTTTGTTTAAAGGGTCTAACCGAAGATGCAAATTTATATAATGGAGAGATTGAATAAGAAAAAAACAGATAAGTAAAGATTTGTCTTTGAAATCTTCCTACGAATTGAACTCGTTTCAGACACGGATGGAATATTCTATTAGGCTTCTTCTTTCTTTTTTAATGTCTTAAAATCTTTCTGAGGTAGAAAATGGTTGGCCTTACCGCGTAAAGATTTAGCTAATTATAGCATTTTTCCATATCCATGGCTGATCTGTTTCTTCATTTTTCACGCGGTGGTTTTACAATTTCTCTCATCTTTTATTTCCTTATACATGAAGATTTGATCACAAGCTTCCCATTTCATTAGCTCTCTTTCTCAGAAGATACTTTTGTATTTTCCCTGTTGATGTTTTAGGTAAGTCTCCGAAAACTATAGTCTTTGGAGCCATGTAATGCGGCAAATGATCTCTACAAAACCCGATAATCTCCTCGGGTTTGATCGTATCAAACCCGTCTTTTAGCTTTACAAACCCGCAAGGAGTTTGTCCCCAGTGATTATCTGGACGTGCCACAACCGCGGCTTCAAGAACCGCTTGATGGCTACACAAAACTCTTTCGACTTCAACCGTGCTTATGTTTTCTCCTCCTGAGATAATCACATCTTTTAACCGATCTTTTATCTCTATGTACCCGTCCGGATGCTTCACAGCGAGATCCCCACTGTGGAACCAATCTCCCTCGAACGCTTTTCGAGTTGCCTCTAAGTCTTTGAAGTATCCACTCATCACAGTGTTTCCTCTGAACATAACTTCACCCATGGTTACACCATCATTAGGTACATTCTTCATTGTCACCGGATCTTTCACCTCGAGCCCGTCTAGACCCAAATGTTGCATTCCTTGTCTAGCCTTCAACTTAGTTCGCTCCTCCAACGAAAGCGAATCCCATTCGGGTTTCCACACGCAGTACGTCCCCGGACCATATGTCTCAGTCAAACCATAAAGATGAGAAACATTGAAACCTAATTCTTCCATCTTAGCCAGGATCTGCGGTAAAGGCGGTGACCCACCCGTCATAACCTCAACCCTATGAGGAAGCGGTTTATGTTCAGTCACAGGAGAGTTCACAATCATGTTCAACACAGTTGGTGCTCCTCCCATATGAGTCACATTGTGCATAACAATGTTCTTAAAAATCAACTTAGGAGAGACTTTCCTAAGACAGATATTAGTACCGCCTTGAGCTGCTACACCCCAAATAAGGCACCATCCGTTACAATGAAACATCGGTACAGTCCATAAATAAACCGGATAAACAGACATCTGATGAAGAAAGACTGTTGCAAGAGAATTGAGATAAGCTCCTCTGTGGCTGTACACTACACCTTTAGGTCTTGAAGTTGTCCCTGAAGTATAGTTTATACTAATAGGATCCCATTCGCTTCTCGGTTTCATCACTTCGAATTCGCTGTTTCCCGATTTAACCAGAGTTTCATATTCATAATCAAAAGAGTAGTTTGAAGCAAAGCTATCATCACCATCACCATCATCATTATCATCATTTGACTGAGAGATCAAAACAAGCTTCGGAATTTTTCTTGTTCTATCTGATTTAACAAGAAGATCAAGAGCTTCATGAGCAATCTCAAGTAACTGAAGATCAACGAAGAGGACTTTGGCCTCGGAGTGTGCGAGCAAAACAGACAATGTGGAAGAGTCAAGTCGAGTATTGAGTGGACAAAGAATCAAACCAGCCATTGGAACAGCGAAGTGAAGCTCATGCATTGCTGGAACATTCGGCGCCAAAGTTGCAACCTAAAGTTTCCTCATTTATCACAAAAAAAAAAAAACCTAAATCGGAGCAAAAACAAACAATTTAAAGAGAGACTAACCACTTCGCCTGGAGAGATTCCAAGTTGGTTAAGAGCAGAGGCAAGACGGAGACAACGTTGATAGGTTTGGAACCAAGTGTGTTTAACGGAACCAAACACAAGAGAGGTTCGGTCTTTGTAAACCTTGGCGGATCTTTCCAAGAACGTGATTGGTGATAAAGGTGAGAAATTGGCGGGAGATCGGAGTAGACCCTCCATAGTCCTCCATGATTCCGGCTCGGAATCATCGGAATCTGAGGTTGAGGAGAAGGAAGATTTGGTCAACCATAGTCTCTGAAAACGTGGGGTGAAGATTTTGAAGGCTCTCTTGGTTAACAAGAATCTCATGGTTTAAACACTCTTTACTTGTCTTTCTTTGACTTCTCAGATTGTAACTTTGTTCGGTCTGTTGAACTGATCAAGAGATAGGTTTGATTCTGTTTAGGATTCTCCGGGAACTCACGTCACGTGATCTGTTAAAACGATTGGTCAAAAATTGATTTATAATAGCTTTATCATGATGATAAATGTTCCTCGTGATTAACGGTTTATTTATTTTTTATTTTTATCAATGACAGGAAAAATGCAAAACGGTGTTATGAAAGATGTTCCATGGAGGCTGCCGCGTTTTTGCGTTCAGCAGCGGTGAACCACCAGATAATGAGTGAAAAACAAAGAAACTTTACATTGGTTCTCCAGAGTTCTTTGATGCAAAGTCACCGATGATCCAAACTAAAATTTAGGCTAGATATGTAGGTATTCGTTCATATGGGATCGGGTTTTTTGGGTGTTGGATATTTTGATTTTAGCAATTTAGGATTTATTCTGATAAATTTTTAATTTTGGTTCGACTTTAGCTCTGTTCTATCTGGAAACGTAACCCAAAATATCATACTAATTTTTAAATAGTTATATTTGAATAAATATGGTTAAATTTCGTTTCACATATATAACATAACTAAAAAATTCTGATATGTCTGTTAAATTTGGTATCCATTTGGTTTTTAGTTTGGATCGGATTCGGTTCCGATTAATCGGATTTAGGAATATATTATCTGTTCGGGTATTTTATTGGTTCTGCCTCGGTTTGGTACCTTATTTTAAGGCCAGTTTCGGTTTGGTTATTATAAACCAAAATCCACTTAAATTAATATATTAAATTAAATATACAAACTTTTGAAATCAGGTCATAAACTATACATATTTTGAATCTCGGAGTAAATTAATAATGTTGAAAAAAGAAACAATATGATTTTAATAATGTAAAAAGTAGAGGACAATTTTCGATAATGTGTGCCAGTATTAATTTGTGTAACAATAATCCATTTATATAAGTAATCAGTACTTATACTTTTTATATAATAATCATACTACAAGTTACAATTTTCTCTCAAATATTTTTATTGGAAATTGCTACAAATGTCATTCTCCCCCTACCATTTTGTATAAATATCATCTATTTGTGGTCATTTTTATAAATATTATCATTGGACTTACTAATTGACATGAATACCCTTAATGGATTTTAACCTATTTTCATCTCCTCCACATTTAATTCATGCCATGATATATATTGTTCATTTATTTTTATTTTTATTTAGGTTAACTATATTAGTATTTAGGCTATAGTTTTAAAGGGGTAGGGATAAGATTTAGGATTTAGAATTTAGGGTTTAGGGTTTAAAATTTTTTATTTGGGTTAACTATATTAGTATTTAGGGTATAATTTTTAGGGGTAGGGGATAAGATTTAGGGTTTAGGGTAAACCCTAAATCCTAAACTCTAAAAATTACGGATACGTAATTTTTCCGTCAAAAACAGATCCGTAATTTAGGGTTTAGAGTATAGTTTTTAGGAGGTAGGGGATAAGAAAACCCTAAACCCTAAATCCTAAACCCTAAACCCTAAATTCTAAACCCTAAAAATTACGAATACGTAATTTTTCCGCCAAAAACGGATCCGTAATTTTTCCGCCAAAAATTTTATTCCGTACTTTTTTCCGCCAAAACTTGATTTCATAATTTTCCCGCCAAAAAAATTATTACGCAATTTTCTCGGTAAAAAATTTATTCCATAGTTTTTCCCGCCAAAAACTTGATTTCATAATTTTTCCGCCAAAAAAATTATTCCGCAATTTTCCCGCCAAAATTATTCTGTAATTTTCCACTAAAAATTAATTATGTAATTTTAATTAAAAATAATTAATTTTTATATTTATTTAGGGTAATTAAGTCAAAATACATACCCAAAATAGTATTTATAAAAATGACAAAAGGAAGATGACATTTATAAAAATGGTACCTCTCATAATGGTATTTATGAGATTCCCCTATTTTTATACATCTACCACTTTCAAGTCTATTTTTTTTTTTATAAACTCATATTCACTACACCTCTGCACTACAGTTTTCTCACTATGGCCTCCACTTGCATAGAAGTTCATTTATTTTGGGATTTGCTAACATGTCCTATTGAAAAAGGTAATCTTATAAATCTTATTAAAAATATCAATCTTGGTTTAAGAGAAATTCCAAAGAAAAACCGCAAGAGCCTATTTATGTTCTTTTTACCACAAGATATGCTTGTGGTGATAGTAAAAAAATAACCCCTCAACAAATGTTAGCTCTTGAAACTCAAGGTTTCATTTTTACTGATGTAAAAGAGAGTGTGCATTGTTGCTCTGATGAGGTGTGCAAAGCACAAAACAAGCCCAAGTCTATAGAACATGTCCATGATTTGTCTATGGAGGCGTACTTGATGAAATATGCATTTACAAACTACAACACATTTCCGGAGGCTATTTTGATAATTTTTAGTGATTGTGAGTTTGGTTACACTATGGATACTTTTTATGAAGAAAAGTATACTATCTTATTAGCTAAATGCAGACAAACACATCCAGATTTTAAATATCATTCGCACTATGCACGGAATTGGATCTCAATGCCATTTGGAAATAGTGGTTTAGCATATAGCTACGAGTAATGATGTCTAATATTATCTAATAATTTATTTTATTGCAACGTAATTTTTCTTTATTTTTATCCTTTTATGTAATTTTTCTTAATTCAATGTATTTTGTTTTCCTATTTTTATGTAATTTCTCTTATTTTAATTTTTTTAAAAGTAAGCCCTTTATTTAAAAAAAAAAAAAAAAAAAAAGTTGGCATCATTTGTGAGTCTCTCAACTTTGTACTATACTCATATATCCCCTTTCTCGAGGAGAGTACGATTAAGATTCAACTATAATAATATTTTTATAAAATTATTTAATTATTTGATCCCTCTTTATCTGTTTAAGAGACCCTAATCACATTTACGAACTTGGACTCAATTACGGTCACAACCAGATAAGGCCAAAAATAAAATAAAAATACAAATGATATAATATCGTCGTAGAAGAACCATTCAAAGCGGTGGACACTGGACACAACACAAAGACTTGGATCAACGAGAAACCAAACAACAACGACCTTCAGGAGAATCCACTTAAGAAAATTATTAAAAATGGGTTTTCTCAGTGTCTCATCATCATATCCATTAAAGTAGCCTCCTTTTTACTTTCTCCGTCTCTCTTTTTGATTCTTCATCGTCTTCTGGGAAATTGTATATCTCGGAGACATGAATGGCGATGAGCTCCCTTTCGAGAAGGGTTTCGAGGTTTACAATAACGGAACACATAAGTCCGAGTTTGACCCGAATTTGTTGGATTCTGGAGGTTCTGATCCTATTTGGGATGCTATAAGAGAAGAAGCTAAACTTGAGGTTTTCCCTCAATTCTCATTCGTATAATATGGTTTTATTCTAACTGTGTCCATTAGGGTTTAGAATGAGTTAGTCTTGTTTCTCTCCTTGAAAGCTTTGAAATTTAATCCAACCAAACATAGGACTCGAATGTTTTCAATACCTTCATTGTTGAATGTTGATCATCACATATATTGGATTCTTTCAATAGTTTAGTAAAGTAAATATTTGTGATTCTCTTGATGTTTTCAGTTGTTGGCCTGGTGGAGTGAGTGTTAAAGTTTTGGATATTGTTTGATAAAAAGGAAGAAAGTTGTAGAGAACAGTGCTTGTGTTCTATGCTATATATTGCTGCTTCTGATTGGTGGATTGTAGAATCTTACAATGATGAGTCTTGTTGTGGTTACAGGCAGAGAAAGAGCCTATTTTGAGTAGCTTCTTGTATGCTGGTATCTTGGCACATGAATATTTAGAGCAAGCTTTAGGGTTTGTTCTGGCTAACCGTTTACAAAACCCAACCTTGTTGGCAACTCAACTCTTGGATATATTTTATGGTGTTATGATGCATGACAAAGGTATTCAGAGTTCGATTCGCCATGATATTCAGGTAAAAAAACACTCATTCTAACTAATACCTTTTGAAAGACATGATCTTTGTTTGGTTATGAGTCTGTAGCTTATGTGTCTCCTATGAATGATTGTAGGCATTTAAAGATCGAGATCCTGCTTGTCTGTCGTATAGTTCTGCCATTTTACATCTGAAGGTGATTCTTGAATTGACATTTTAGAGACCGAACATCTTTCACATGGAATAAGTGACTGCTGGAGGAGTTTTTACTACGCGCATTTCATTAGAAAGTTTTGTTCTACAGGGGTATCATGCGTTGCAAGCGTACAGGGTTGCGCATAAACTGTGGAATCAAGGGCGGAAACTATTAGCTCTTGCATTGCAAAGCCGAATAAGCGAGGTAGTTTTTAGCGATCATTGCCTTTTGGTTACTGAATTTAGAGTCTCGCTCAAGCTGTATTTTTCAGCTCAATGTCTGATCTATACTGTGGTTTCTCTCAGGTTTTTGGAATTGACATACATCCAGGTAAAGTTTGAGCTTTGTCTCTCGAGCTCTCGTCTCTGTAACTTAGGAAGAAAATGGAGGAACATTCTCAATTTCCACCTCTCTGGTTCATTAGTTTATCGGTGAATTGATTTCTGGTTTGACTTCTCTTTTTGCATAGCGGCAAGAATTGGGGAGGGAATATTGTTGGATCATGGAACTGGAGTGGTTATAGGTGAGACTGCTGTAATAGGCAACTCCGTCTCGATCTTACATGTAAGCATCTCTTCTCCAAACCATTTGCTTGGAAATTCAATGGTGAGATCATGATTTTTCAGTTATAGCAAGGCTACTTGAGTTTTCACTGTCACAGGGTGTGACTTTAGGAGGAACCGGAAAAGAAACAGGCGATCGTCACCCAAAAATAGGTGAAGGTGCATTGCTTGGAGCTTGTGTGACTATACTTGGCAACATAAGTATAGGTGCTGGGGCAATGGTAGCTGCAGGTTCACTTGTGTTAAAGGACGTTCCTTCCCATAGGTATTATAGAGAAAATTCATCATCATGACTTGGGTCTGTTTGAAAATCTCTGAATGTTTGTTTAGTAACAATCGACACCCTCTTTGTATTTTTGAAGTGTGGTGGCTGGAAATCCTGCGAAACTGATCAGGGTCTTGGAAGAGCGAGATCCGTCTCTAGCAATGAAACACGGTGAGTTTGCAGATTCTTGTACTCTTCTTGGCTCTGTGTATCTTTTTCTCTCTCTCGCTCGAGTTTAGTAATGACTGTTCTTGAATGAATATTCAGATGCTACCAAAGAGTTCTTTCGACATGTTGCTGATGGTTACAGAGGGACACAATCTAACGGTAACTTACACACTCACAATGAACTCTGATATGAAGAATCTGAAATTACAGTTTTGGTTGGGGTTTGAACCTGAATTATCTATTTACTATATTTCAGGTTCGGCAGGAGATACAGAGAAAGGGCACACTAACTGCAGAACATGAGATCCTTATACGCATTTGCTTATCATCATAAGCTTAAGCTAATCCTTATATGCATTTGCTTATCATCATAAGCTTATCTAAGCATTTCCTCAATAAGTTGTTTAACAAAAGATTTTGATCACTGGAAGTTTTCATTTCATCTTCTTCAGTCTCAAACAAACACAAAAGTGTAAATGATTCTTGCTTGGAAATAAAAATCTAGCATCTCAAATGATTATTACTAAACAATTCCACAGACAATATGGAATTCAAAAAGAAACAAAAACCTCAAAATCGTAAGGCATCAAAACGATGAAAGAATCAACCATGCCTTGCCTGAAAATCTTTCATGAAAGAAACAAGCTTTTCAACACCAGCCAATGGCATTGCATTGTAAATAGAAGCTCTCATACCTCCAACTGATCTATGTCCCTTAAGCTGCACCATCTTCTCCTTAGCAGCTTCTTTAATAAACTCAGCTTCCAATTCAGATTTCTCCAAAGTAAAAGGAACATTCATCAAAGACCTAACAGATTCCTCAACAGGACACTTGAAAAAACCTCTACTCTCATCAATAGCATTGTACAAAAGCTCAGCTTTCCTCTGATTCTTCTTCTCCACTTCTTTCAAACCACCTTGCTCCAACAAATCATCAAACACAAGACCACACATGTAAATCCCGAAACACGGTGGCGTGTTATACAAGGAACTATTCTCATCGTGTATCTTGTAATCAAGCATCACAGGAGTAATATCTCTAGCGTTACCAATCAAATCTTTCCTAATTATCACAATGGTGACACCAGAAGGACCAACATTCTTCTGCGCACCAGCGTAAATCACACCGAAACTCGATACATCCACTGGCTTAGAACAGAAATTAGAAGACATATCCAGCTATCAAGATACCATTAGGGTTCTTAGTAACTGGATAATCTTTAAACTCAACTCCATGAATAGTCTCATTGGCGCATATATGCAAATACTTCACTCTTTTGACCAATTGAGATCTCCTCACACTTCACTCTTCACACTTCACTCTTGGTCAAAAGATGAAATTGAGATCTCTCTCCCAAACAACGGAAACGACGCTGTTTTGGTGCGTAGTACATATAAATACAACATTTCAAAATTAGACAGAGAGGACAAATTACTTGGATCCAAGATCCGATCCGAAAATTCGAGTATTCAGAATGTCTGGATCCGGATATTATAATTATGGATTTGGGATTAAAATTTTTTTTGAAGGTGGATATCCGGATCTGGAGTGATATGTTATATAATAATTATTTTAGTTTTGAAATAAATATCATTATAATAAAGTGTATTGGTGATTTTAAAAACCAAAAATAATTTTACTACAAAAATCCTTTTAGTTAGTAAAATTTTTTTTTAAAATTTTTCAATGTTTAACTTTACAAATATTTTTCCATTGACAATCTCTAAAATTCTAGATAAAAATGCAAAATTAACATTTTTTTAATCATTAATTTTGGTTTTAAATAACTTTGCATCATTTTACTATTATATCTCTTTATTTTTGTGAAAATATGACCATTATAGTTTTATAAATATATTATAGAACATATCCAGATTCCGATTTTTTCACGGATACCTGAAATTCGCATATCCGGAATTTTCGAATTTGGATTCGGATAATAAAATTACGGATACAGATCTGAATACCATAAAAATGGCGGATATACGATCTGTGTCTACCCCTAAATGGCTAGATGCATGTAAGTTAAAAAAATGTTTTAAAATACACATTTTATAAACAAAGAGAGCCCGAAGATCGTCGACGTGCTCCTAAAGCATTCAACAGAAAAAAAAAACATTGAGAAGTTGCAAGTGATCATCATCAAAGCTTTTTTTGAGGTTACTCTTTGGTTCCAATGGAGCTTGGAGAAGTAAAAGAATGATTGGAATGATTTATTTATCATTCAGTATAGAAGTGAACACAAGAGAGTTACAATAAAAGTACAAAATACTCCAGAATTAAATTTCAGACAAATTTAAACTTTAGCTTCTTTTTTTTTTTTTAGTTTGTTATTTGTGCTACAGAGTGAATTAAAGAAACTATGTCAGCAGATGTACAAACTTCTCATTGTCCTTTTGGCTTCAAGGATGATCAGACTTTGACACAAGAAAATGTGCAGCTTCACATTTTGCTATGTACCCAAATTTGGATGTGTTGTATTTCCTATATACTCCTGTCAAGTTCCCAGTCGCCGCTCTCTGATGAAGACTCACCAGCTTCCTAGAACATTCCCTGCGATGCGGATTCGCTAACAAAGATCAGTCTTTTACTCAGTAAAATTTTGTATCTATGGACTAAAAAGGACCAGTCTTGGTAAAAAAAGATTGGTACTTTCTTAAGACCCTTTTTGTGTTTATTGATTATTGGTATAGAAGAATCGGTATTTGAATGAGATTGAAAGAGAAAAAAGACTTACATGAGCTGAGCTTCAGGGTAATAACAATAGAATTCACATGTACTGTTCCAATATTGCCTGAAACCATCAAGTGTACATTGAGCAGTGTACACAGATGTTGCAGCTAGTAATGATGGTGGAAACTGAAGCATCTCGTAGTCTACAAGCGCAAGCTCGATCAAGAACGATGCCAATATCTCACACTGTATTGTTTCAGTTTCTCAGAGTTAGTTCTTTTCTAAATTCAAAACTTAAGTAAAATGATTTATAATCCCAATTGTTTTTGACTTACCTTCTTGTCTGCTTGAGCTGCCTTAAGGAATCTTTTCAAGAAAGGGTATTGTGTTGGTAACGAGACATTGAATTGCAGAATGCTCAACATTGTTTTCTCCTGTAAAGAGAAATGAATCATTCAATCAGAGAATGTCTTCAATATAAACGAGTTTAAGTTTCTTTCTTCTATCTAAAAAAAGCCAAGTCTTTACCATCTCTAGAACATCTTTTCTCGTATAAGCTTTGTCTGAAATGAGTACTAAATCTTCAACAATAGGAACTGAAACCTCTTCGTACTTGCAAGCTAAGAGCAAAGCCACTAATCCTACAAGCTGAAGCTTCTTTCTCATAACAGTTTGCTTGGACAAGAATCTATCTATTAGATTCACTGTCAGAAACAGTGTCTCGTTCATCAGATCAAACTTGTCATGTACCTGAAAATGTACTTAAGCTTCTTTAGCCTCTATCAAAAACTACACAGTACAATGTAGAGAGGACTATGGAGTATTTTCGATATACCTCGATTAACCAGTCGATTAGTATTGCTCTCATCTTCTCATTTAAGTCGATTTGTTGCATCATATAATCTATTGGAACACAACTAAACCTCTGCAAATTCAAATCAAAAACTATCTTAAACAAGGTCTCAAAAGCCACTTATTATTTACAAAAAAAAACAGATAAATGTAAACCAAAATGTACCTCCATTTTACGATAGAATGCGTAAAGATCTTGAACATATTCAACAGCTGCAAGTGAGTTCTTCGAATCTGAGACATCGATATCCAAAATCGGTTCTTCCACTGTTACATCTTCCATCTCAACTTCCTCCTATTCAATTATAAATATCGTTAGATCATTGATATATAGATTGAATTAAGCATTTTGAGTGTTGTTTGTTACCATTGGATCAGCTTCAGTAATGCTAGTGTATGGCTTCTCAAGCAACATTGGCATCGAATGGTCCAATGTAGCATCATCATCTTCATCTATATAATCACCAAAATCGTTTTCACTTGGAACTGATGGTTTCAACTTCTTCCTCTCTTCTTCAACTCCAGATCTGCAGATTTTCAAAACAATGTCAGATCTTTCTTACTTTGAAATCAAAAACGAAGTTAAAAGATTCAAGCTTTATATACCTGCTTGTAATTGAAGGACGCAAAGATTCAAACTTCTTCTTTTGACATAGTACTTCTTCTTGCTTACTGATTCAAATCAACCAAAACCTATTAGCACAATCAAATTAAATAGCAAAACAAAGACAATAAATTTGAGAAATTGAAGCTTAAGTTAAATTTACATAGATAATAAGCTTCCTCTCTTGTTGACAACACAAGGATAAGCTTTTGCACCAATGACATTCTGGTTAATCACACCCAACACTCTTCTCTTCTCTTGTCCGAATTTTCTACTTCTCGTTTCATCTAAACAAAACCAAAAAAAAAGAACACAACACATTTGTTAGAATTTCTCAATTAGTATAGAAGACCTCGAAGTCCCCTCATTTTACTCAAGAAGACAAATTCTAACTACCTTGAAGAATCGTCGTCGTTGTAATGGGTTTAACAACGATTTTGTTCTCATTGGAATTAACCATTTTTTCTTCGTTTTGATTATTTCCAAGAAAACCCACAAAGAGACTAGAAGAAGAGCATTCAACGAAGAGAATCTTAATCTAATACAGTCGAATCTGAAGAAGGGGAATGAAATAAGCAAAAGAGGAATATAAAACGAAATTTAAAAAAGTGTTATTTTTATTTATTTTCTAAAAAGGAACGGCTAGGATCAGAATATGACCGTTGGATCAACGATTTACTTCTAATTAAGTTTTGTATAAAGACAACGGTAACTTTGGTTCAAGCCATGTGGCTTCGTCTCTTCTCATTTCAAATATTTATATATTATTCTTTTTTTTTTTTTTTTTTGGTTCGTTTCTGACTTTTTTTCAGACCAAATTGTACGCTCCATAGGCGCTCCCCTAACAATGTAGGGTGATTTTTTTAATCTTAGAAATAAGTATTATTAAAATCATTAATCTTAGCTTATTAATAACCAAATTTACAGAGCTAATCATGCCCTTGCAGTCTCCCTTCAGAGAAAAATTCGTTAGGAGACAGAAGACCAGATAGTTTTTTCCCATTTGAACTTACTTGTTGGTGAATATTTATTATTCCATTATAGTTTTGGAAAATAATCGATACTTCGGATACTAAATCGTATGGTTCATATCAACATTACAGTATTGTTGGGTAAAATAAATCATTATATGGTTACTGTATATATATAGGTATTATCACGTCAATTATTATTATTTTTTAATTAGATTTAATATATTTTAATCTTTATCCGAAAGAGATTAAGGTTTGGACGGACACCAATAAATAGGAAGGCTCGACAATCAGAGAAAAAATCCTAAAAAGTAGATCAAAGAGATCAAATCTTCTCTGACCGAAGATTCGACAATCGATCCTAAAATATCTGAAGATTTTCACATAAATTCGATCCGAAAAGGTTAAAATTTGCTCGTTTAATTTTATTTGCCTACATCTATTAAATTTAGTATTTGATTTTAGGATTTTTCAGATTAGAGTTTACTTTCACGATTTAGAGTTTAAATATATAAAATAATTTAGCTACTGACAATGAAAAAGACGAATTTAAAACACTAAACAGCAAAAAAAAATCCAAAAATTTATGAAAGTTTTTTGGAAGTTTTTATTAGAAGGTTTATGATTTAAGGATTGTTGAAAGTTTAAAGAACACGTGAAATTTTTGAAAAACTTGCTAACAAATTTTTATGTTATTAAACACGTACTATATTAACAAATTCAGTTATACTTTTGATCATCCACCAAAGAGTTAGTCAGTACCATCACAAGTATAAAGCATAAAAATAGGAATAGTCAATGTTTACGAAAATCTAGGCATAACGGGCAATGCCAGGGAATGAAGCCGTGAACATGGGGGAGCCTCCTTATCTTCTTGGTCAAATTAAAAAAATATAATTAGATTTTCAGTATAATACTTAACAGTTAAAAATGCATTATTTTCGTAAACCAGAAGCATAAGAGCTAAAGATAAAGAGGGGACAATGTCCTGTCATGGTTGTTTTGCTCAAAAGAAATGGACCAAATTAGCTACATTTGTGATTTGATATTATAGTTCTGAAAATTTTTTGATCATATTGTTCCGACTAACTTTCTAACCAATTTCCGACTAAATATTTTTAAAAAAATTTCTAACCGATTTTCTAAAACTACTGAATTCCCGACTAAATTTACTTTTTCTAAATTTTTTGACCAATTAGAAATTCGTAAGAAAATGGTCGAATAAATATTTGGAATATTTCTGACCATCGGAGTTAGTCGGAAATGATGGTCGGAAATGCACATGTTTTTTTGTTGTATACATGATCAATGTGTTTTGAGGACTACCAAGCATGTGAGAAGCTTCAACAAATCTTAGCATGTTGGCACACTTTTTACATTGAATGCATTGATACTTGGTTCACTTCATACATCACTTGCCCTTTTTGTCGTGTCTTAGCGAATTCTGACGATAAGAAAGACACGACAAATAAGGCAAGTGATGTGTGAAGTGATATAAAGTATCAATGCATTCCAAGTGAAAAGTGTGCCCACATGTTGGGATTTGTTGAAGCTTCTCACATTTTTAGTAGTCCCCAAGATACACTGAACATTTGTTTTATAGTCAAAAGTTAAATCATGTGATTCTCAATGATAATTTCTCACCCTTAACCAAAATATGTAAAATACGTATTTAACCAATATACATTTCCAAACTCATATGAAATTAAATTGAAATGGTCATTTGTTGGTATTTCACTTTCACTTACATAAACAGACTTGTATGAAATTTTGAAAAATTGAAAGTAAAATTAAAAAAAAACCCCAAAAAAAAAAAACTTACCTGCAGTTGGTGAAGAAAGAAATAGGTTTTCAGCGACGGATGAAAACGGTGAAAAGAGAAAGATGTGGACGAGAAAGAGAAAGGTGCGGCGGAGAGAAAAAAGAAAAGAAAAAGAGAGGTGGTAGCCATAGAGAGAATGAAAAATAAAATGCAATTAGGTGTTAGATTTTTTTACTTTTAATCAAAAGAAAAAGTTGTTTCAGCCCAAATTATGTATTAACTTAATAGCCCATTTATCTTTTTAAAAAATTCAAAAAAGTCTTGCCGAAAAATAATAAGTAATTTAGGCCCAAATTATAACATTAAAACTTGTTAAAGATAATATGTATGACAAATCTATACTATTGAATATATAGAAATGTTGGGCAATTAATCATAAAACATATTTGACCTAAAATGTTAACTTTTATCTTTTCTTATTGTCTTTCATCATCAATCCAAGTTGCAGAACTACCACACATAAAGTCATGATCACTGTAACGAATAGGTGATCAATTTCTGAGCTATTGTCTAGTTTGTTTTTTAAAAAAAAATTGTTTGCTAAAGTGACGAATGAAGAAGTAATGAAAATGTTTCCAATGGTTTATTCATTGTTACAAACAAACTTTTATTATAATTTGTTGGCTAAAAGAACTTCTTGTTAATCGATATCACATATCACTTTTGTTTGAGATATGGACAGTTTGGAGACATATCATGGAGAAACTTTAATTATAAGTTGCATATAAATTTGTATATTGTGTCATTGTTTAGTCGCTAATTATTTAATATGCCTCCACATTTAGTCAAGTCATCTCCACACAATGGGAGAGATGGGATGAAATATATATGTTTCAGAAAAAACATATTCAATGATTCATACCAAAACTGTAACAAAGAAAATGGCTAAAATATATAGAAACAAAACAAATATGTAGTCAACAGAATTTAAAGAACATGAATGATGGAATCGTGTGAAAGTAAATTTGATATATTATAAAAAAAAATGGGAGTAATTCTTTGATTCTAAATTAAACAAAGATACAAAATAAGTAGCTAATTTGCATCTAATCTAATTTACTCAGGGCAAAAATTTATCTCTACCAGTGACCAAATGAAACCAAGATAAATATTGTACAGTACAGTTTAACATTGTGTAGTGAGACTGTGACTGATGGGTGGCCCTCTGACTTTTCAAGAAGGTCCCTGTCCTGCCTTTTAGGCCCCCACACTCGTAGGGAAACCATTTCACCTGAAGAGACTTGAGAGATTTCTCGGTCTTTTCGTCTTCTCTGATGATAAGGTGTCGCTCTCCTCTTTGCTAGTCGCTTTCTGACCTGATTTCTCAATAACTTTTAGAAGATCGCTCATCGATTTGTCAGTTACGAAGCGATGTTTTCCTTCTTGAGTCTCCTTCATAGGCAGGTCGCTGCTTTTCACTTTCCGTGTCTCCTTCGAACGATTCTTTGAAGTATTTTCCTTAGGTGGCTCAGAGATTGGTGCTTTTGCGCCACACTTGTCACTCTCTTGCTCATTTGATCTCAACCTCTTTGAAGTCTTTGGCTTTGGCGACTCACTGACTGGTGATTCTTTGCTATGTTGTCTTTTCAGCTTTTGGACTACAGACTGATCTTGATTCTTTTCTGGACCAGAGAGGATTCTTGGACATGCCTCAGTCTCTCGGTCATTCTTGTGCTCACTTTCTTCTCTCGTCCTCATCAAAATCTTTAGAACAGATGATGCATTTGATCCATGGACTGAAGCATCACCATTGTTATCCTCCTTTGACGGTTTAGAGATGACCAACTCATCCTTGTTATCCATGAAAGCCGACGGAACAGTTTGATTTTCGGCGCTCTGTTTCTTCTTGCCTGAGTTTAGCTTTTTAATGTTACTACCTTCTGCGATGGTGTCCAGAATGATTTTGCCAAGAACAAATCTTACTTCGGATGGATTTCCCTTCCCAAGTGAGAGATAGTCAATAGAGAATCCCTCTTTTTGGCTTTCATATGATTCCACATCATTCAATCTCCCAAACCCTTCTGCTACATCTCTCCCCTTTTTCTTCGGTATAAACACCTGAGAAACCACATAAATCAATTATAATGTTAACTACTCGATAACAAAAAACAGAAACAGATATGGGGACATTAATAAAAGACATTATTCGCTAGGTAAATTGAAGCACAAGACCAAAAATAGATCAGCAAACTTAAACTGAGTATATATGTCTTAACACAATGAATCCTATCGTAGTCAAATGCACTTTGAACTTACCAGACCAGAGAATTTGAAATCTGGGTATAGGCATAGGGCTTCGCGGAGAGCCTCCATTTCAGTCAGAACATATTGAGTATCTTTTAATAGAAATGTGAAGTCTGAAACTGCTTCTGCAAGATCTTCATCAGATCTCTTTGTCGAAAATTTAGATACCTCAGGAGTGTATCTAAGTACTGAATTTTCATGTTCTCGAGCAAATTCAACAGCTTTGCTCCAGTTTCCATGGTAGAGCAAAGCGGCGAAAGCCCGCACTACAATGGCCTCCTGGGGGTTACGCACTAGTGCAATGTGAAAAGCCAACACTGCAATCCTGTTACAAAACAAATCAGGACATTAATCAGAACTCATTCAAAAGAAGATTTGTGTTCCTATCGATATAAAAAAAAACGCACCATAGTTTAGAGTCAGCAGGTTGATCACAGGAAACCAATTTATCCATATTGGAGAATAACCTCTACATCAACAATTAACCAAACTCAGAAATGTCAAAACAGGTACACTAGAAAATGCTCCTTGCAGGAAGACATCACGTACCACTAGCATCAAGGAACTTGATATAGATGTTTCACCAGCTTGATCAAGGTAAGCTGCCTGAAATGCAAATTCATCCAAGTTATTAAAAAAATAAAAAATAAAAAAATAAAAGGAAAAAAGAGAGTTTGAAGATTGAGAATAAGCAAATGGCATACCTGAAAAGGAAGCAAAATGTGAAGTAGTTTGAACTTCATGAGAAGAAGGATGGAAGGGGCAGCAGCTCCATACGCAAGCATATAATTAATTTCCATGATTAATCTAAACTGAGTAAAGACAGAGCATGATTTTAATAGCTAAGACCATGAACATGTTACTCAACATAAAGGCTAAGATTCCAAGTATATCCAACTTCAAGCAGTCTAAGTACCTGGCCCACATTTGCAACGGAAGATACAAATTCAGGTATTGCAGCCTCAACATCCTTTGATAGTGATAGACCCAATCGTGCTGCAATTCTTAACCCCCTAAGAATTCTAGCTGTATTTGGAAAAACCATAACACACAATGGTTAGGACATTAAACTACATATAGTACCTTGTCTATACAAAGCCGTAAGGACAATAAGTAAGGCATACCACAATCTTCCTTGAATGACAAATGTGCAGGGATAAGTGTACGAAGCTGCATTTGTGTTAGCGAACAATGGTTAATAACATAAGAAAAAACAATAGATGTATACAGAGAGAGTAAGCTAGGTTAGTCACCTTAAGATCCGTCAAGTCTTCCATTCCATTGGCATAGTCATAAATTTTAAACTCAAAGGGATCATAGAACAAACTGCAGCAAGATTTAATACCATAAGTTGGTGTGTATGAATTATGATGCAGCCAAACATAAAACAGTCCTTTCCGGGTACAAGCAAATGTTTAAGAAACTACACCTGTTAATTGTGAAATCCCGCTGCAAGCTATTCCTCCAACGATTGCAGTCTTTTACATCGCAACCAGAAAACATTTCGAAGAGGCTGTTATTTTTGTTCGCCTCAGTATTCTGTGGAACACCATCTTTCTCTTTGGACTTCCCCAAATCATTTTCATGATCATTGTCACTTTGTGCCACGGTATCAAAACTGGACACCTATAAGACGAGTGTCAAGGAATACACAAAAATAAAAATGCCAAAAGCATATGGGAACCGAAAACAGAACTCAACTTTAAAATTAGGCAAAAAACCTATGTAAAGGAAAGAAAACTGACCTCAATTATCGAACCTCCCATCCACACATGACAAATAGGAAACCGTTTCCCAATAACCTGAGCACGATGAAACAGGCGCCGGATCTATAAAACAAACAAGATACGTGAAGAAATAATCAAAACATATGGTCCTAAACAAAGTAACATAATCAGAAATTAATTCCACTAAACCTGCTTAAGATTAGCTGTAGTGATCACATCATAGTCTTTTGGCACTCTATGCAGTATCAAATCCCTTACACATCCACCCACAAGGTATGCATCAAAACCTAAGACAAGGATCAAACCAGTTCAGCTTCTTCTTATTCTACTACAACAATGCTAACAGTAAACCTGAAAAAACATTGAAAACACAAACCTTGACGTCTAAGGAGTCTCAAGACATTTAAAGAAGAATCAGGGATCATTGAATTTCTAATTCCAGCATCACTTGCTCGTACTTTCTTCCATTTCGATGTATCAACTATAAAAACCAATCCATGAAAACAAAAAAAAGGAACAACCTTTAGCTTTGGAAATGTAATTACGTCCGAACCAACTTAGTAATATAACAGCAAAAACACAAAAGCACCTGAATTTATATCTTCATCAATAACTGGACGAATGCTAGAACACTTCTCCATGACTCCCTCAGAAACCGTGCAATTACTTCTCTGCAACTAGAGGCCAGAAGAAACCCGCAGATGAAGTGTTCGACCAAATGCCCCAGAAAAGATTAAAAGACCAAATGAGAGAGTACGAAAACGAAAAATGACTCACCTTGGAGTAGACAGCAGTTAGAGTTTGAGACCGAAAAAATACGTTTCCTTTGCGCTTAATGAAGCCCGCCATGGCAAACACTCGAAATCATGGCTCTTTAAGCCACAAGTTGAAGCATCTTTGCAGAGAGAGTTGAGTCGCGACGTTTTAGGGTTCAATTGCAAGAGTCCCGAGTGTAAACTCTAACCTACCGAACCAAAGTTTCACGCCCGGTACGGTTTAGGTACCAATCCCGGTTTTATGGGGGCTATATAACATCGTTAAACCGAAAATTTATATTGCAAATTTATCAAGGCTGAACCGTTAAACGATCTAAATTTTGGTGAAGTTTCATTGAAAGAGTTTGAGAAACACAAAACAGTTTTGGTTAGAGAACATTGTCTTTGGTTGAGGTTCTTTGTTTCAAAAACGATTTGGTTGTGTTTTTTGGGATTCTAAAGGAATCAATTAAGACCCTATCAAAAGGGATGTTAAAGAAAATCTCAAATGAGTTGGTGTGTAAAATACATTGCTTAGTCTATGTATACCACAACGAGCTTCACATCATATTAAAAGCCAAAACGAAACGAGAGCTTTTGTATATCCTTCGAGGACAATCACAATTGTTTCTTCCTCTTCTCCAAGTATGAATGGTTTCTCTGGAAGTTCAATATAGCCCAGACAAGATGTCTCAGACCAATCTCAGGCCACAGAGCAGCCGGAGAGCAGAGCTGGCAATTACCTGTTTGCCATAACAGAAAATTACTCAGCCTCGTCTCTCCTGAACTCCTGATGAGTATATCAGGATTCGGCGCAACGCTCATCTGCATATTCTCCTCAATTTCCACCAACTGTATCATCTTCTCCTGGTTCTCCATATCCGTTCCTTCTATATCACTATCTGTATCCTCGTGTTTATAATTACCAGACGCATCAATATTATCTAACTTGTTGATACACGATTTTCTGACAGCTTGTACGATTTCATCTGTCGAGTTATAGGCAATGCAGACTAGAAGCACTACCCGACTATTCTTAGCTGTAGCGTTCATGACTTCTTCTGCAGCAGCTCTCACTTGGTCATTTAGAAGCGCCAAGTTACCAATAAAATAGACCCGAATCCCATACTGATGCACGATACTCTCTTTCTCAAGCAAAGACTTTATCTTTTCCAGCATCAAATCCATTAGAGACTCAACCTCCTCAGGTTTTCTTCTAAAATTATCTATGCTAAATGCGTATATTGTTACATATTTGATACCCAGCTCGTAGCAGTATTGCAGCATCGACATAAGCGCAGAAAACCCAGCTTTATGACCAGACCCATCTTCTAGACCACGCTTCTTTGCATATCTCCGATTACCATCCATGATAAAGGCAACATGATTAGGCAAAGGACCCATAGATATGACCCGAAACAAACATCTTCTCGAAAACCCGCATATCTGCTCTAGCAGTTGACTGATTCCACCGCCAATACGTCTTATCTGACCCGGAAGTTCAGCCATTTGAGATTCCACCTTCCAATATCCTCAGCTCTAAGGGAATGCAAAACATTCAAAAGTCTGGTCAGTAATAGGCGAAAACAACATATATTAACAGCACATGCCACAACCTACTCCATCGTTTCATAGATGAAAAAACTAGTTCTACACACCTTAACAGTACTTACTAGTTAACATGTATCATCTTAAACAGTTCATGTGTAACAAAGCAGCAACAATAATGCCAAACAAAGATGGTCTTGGAACAACTAATTTTACAGCAGATACCTACAAATCCTACATGTTACAACATATCAGTCCAAAGTTTTATAATGTTTCCCAATATTCGGTGAATAATTCCAATTCTTTTATCAAATAAACTACATCACCAATAAAAGAGTTTTGGCTTTTCACGCAAACCCAAAAAAATTGCGGAAAGAGTATCCAAAGAAGTCATGTCCTTTAGCATTGATATATAAGAAACAAAATCAGAGCTTTTTCAGATTTTTATTACATCTACTAATGAAAAAAATTCAAGAAATTCAAAGTTTATCACCACCCACACATCTCTAGTCTACAAATTTCAAAATTTTCACCTTGCAGCTCTAATAAATCCCAGAAAACCCTCAAGAGTTGCAAATAATGTATATTTCACTAAGATGAAACAAGATGAGTAAAGCTAAACAGAGAAAGATAACTGTAAAACATCAAAACATCTTGACATGGGCAATTCATCGAACACATGGTGTGCCACATTCAAAATTCACTAACTTCCCTAAAACCCCAGGCGATTTCGAACTCAAATCTCTGCGATTTTAGGATCGATTGAGAGATGAGAAAACGAAGAAAAAATATGGATTTAGGGTTAGTTTTTTTTTTGTTTATGTTACCGGTAAAAGGAACTAGAGTACTAAACCCAGAACTCACCAACTCTTTTTTACGGAAATTGCATGTTTGCCAATTTCGGAAAAAAACGATGAATCAATCCATAGATTCAGAGAATTTAAGAACAAAAATCCAATTATTAAAAATACCCAGAAACTCGAGAACACTTGAAAATCCAAAGAAAATTGGTAAAACAGTGTTATATATATATATATATATAGCTGGATCCTACCTGAGATCAGCCGCCAAATCGAGGAGGGGAAGAGAAAATGGGAGAACTCAAGAAAGAAGCTCTACACTCTTTGATACGCAAAACAGATGAAATTATTTTTTTTAACAAAGAGTTGACGACGCGACCGAGTTTCTCCGTCGAAGAGCTCTGACTGTGAAAGCGATGGACAGAGGAGAGGAGACTAAGGAATATACAATGGAACAAAAAAAAAGAAGAGGTTGTAACCGGTACCGGTTTAATCATCTCGGTTCGGCATTTTTTTTTTTTTTTTAGTATTGGTAGATTAGTCGAGGTTTGGCTGTTTATTGGGTTTAAGATTTTTAAGGTTTATTGGTTTTAAGATTTTTAAACATTTTACTTTTATTCAATTTTCAATTTTTAAAACTCTATTAAAATCATGTGTTATTAGTTTTAATAGTTTTAAAATTTTGTTTACAATCTCTTAACTTATGAGTTATTAGATTAAGGGGTGTTATTGGTTTTGTGATTTTTAAAGAGTTATAACTTTTTAAAAGTTTAGTGTTATTCAATCTTGATTTACAAAGACTCTATTAAAGTCATATGTTATTGGTTTAATATTTTTAAAATGTTGTTAAAAGTCATGCGTTATTGGATTAATAAAAACTTTAACTAACTTTTAGATTGGACTAAAGTTTATTAAAGTTTAGTGTTATTGGTTAACTGATTTTAAATTTTTTTGTTCATCTACAATAACTTTTATAAACTTTCAAAATCTTATCTGTTAGGATGATATTCTCAGAGACTTTCGGCCAAAACTCTATAAAAATTGCTTAAATTCTACAAATCTAATAATCATTACAAGTATGCATAAATCTCAATCCAATAACACCCCCTAAGATTTTAGAATTTCAATCAAAGTCACGTGTTATTCAAATAAAATAAGTATAAATGATTTTATAATTGTATTTAAGTCTAGTGTTATTGATTGATTGAATTTAACGATTTTTTGTTCATGGAAAGACTCTTTCAAAATATTAGATGTTACCCTCGTATTCTCAAAGACTTTTGTTATAATTTTAAAAGTGTTTTTTTTTTTTCTTTTCTTGTTAATAAGAAATTACCTGTTTAACAAAATTTTAATGACTATAAAATACACTTTCACATTAATTTTGGCCAAAATAATAAAATTAGTCGGTTGACCACTAATTTAGAAATCCATTGATACTCATACAAGTATAATTTGAATAAACAGAAATCAAAAGAAAATAAAATAAAACGTGATGTCTATATAAACGTTCGATAAAAATATCATATATATGGTTATGTCAACAAATTTCAAGGTAATTATACGTGATAATTATACCACGTAATTATCAAGGTAATTATACCAAGAGATATGTGATAATATGAGAATTAGATACTTAATCACATAAAAGAGTTATCTGCCTAATTGTTACATTTACTTATGTTACCTAACCCTCCAATAAGCGTAGGTTAGCAATGTTAACAAGCGCATCATCAAAGATGAATTTACATATTAAGCACATTTCTCTCCGAAGACGTTTGGATTTGAGTCGATGTTTTGCTTCTTATTCTTTTAAGTTTAAATCTCGTATGTGGGCTTGACTTATGTGTTTTTGGGCCTCTCGTTTCGGCCAAACTTGGCCATTGGGGATCTTCTCATTTTTTTTTTATCAACTTCAAACTTCATTAAGAACAAGTAAGATCCTCATGGAGGGAAGATACAATAGTAAATGGTACATAAAAATGAGAAACAAATTTTAAATTATTTGGAATAGGGGCTTTAACTAGATGATCTGCAGCTTGGTTATTTTCCCGTGGAGTCCATACAACTACTGCTGCTTCAAATTTGGATAGCCAAGCTTTGATGTCTCTTATCCAATTATGTAATTTGAAATTTTGTGATTTGGGGATCTTCTCATTTATAAAATTTTGAATTTTCTTTCAGCGATACAAAAAAAATAGACATAATAATTATGATATGGTTATGTCAACAAACTTCAAGGTAATTATACGTTAGAACACATGACACATGTTTCTTCTTTAAAAAACAAGAGTAATGCCATTTATAACTAGAAAAGTCATCTCTCACCATATTAAAAGTTGAAAAAAATTACTAAAATATTACTCATTGATATTTTCTGAGGTTTTATTCTTGTATCAAAACGATTGATTTTCTTTAGTAGATTTAATGCATTTTCATTTTCAAGATCAATTAATTAGTTAATACCTTTATCTTTACAACGAAGAATTAATTGTATGTATTCGGAATGAGAAGTAAAAAATAATTTGAAATTAACTTTTTATACACATTCAAGATCATTTATTATTATTTTTAATCTTTGTGAAAATTTTAGAAAATCAATCTTTCTGATACAGATAAAGTATTAATGAATTATGCTCTTAACGATATATTTTAGTTTTTAAATGGCCCAAATATTTTAATAAATTAGGCCTCTTAATACATCAACCGATTTAGGATTTTAATCAACACTAATCGGTTTAATTAGTTCTAATAAGGCTATACGAAAGCCCAATATATGTTTGTTAATTTTTATGTTTAGTTAAGGCCTACTAATGACGTATAATCGGTTAAATCTATATTTTAATGTGTATCTACCTTATAAATATCACTCGGTTGCATTGTTCGACGTAGGTTTTATCGTCAGTTTTTGTGTTTCTAGGTTTTAGTAGTTTTTTTTTTGTGTGAATATGTTTTTCAGAATCGTTGGGTTCTGAAAAATATATGTTTTCGTTAGTGCATGCCATTAAAATTTATTGATTGGTTTTTGTTAGATGATCTTTCGTCACAGGCTCACTGCTTGAATCCACTTTCATCAGGTAATATATTAATCTTTTTTCTAAATTTATTTTCACTGTTCTATTTATTTTAATTGTTTATTAAGCTTTCTAAGTAAATATTTATTATGTTATTTATTTTATTTTTAAATGTTTATTAAATATTACATATTATTATTATAAATTGTATTTTCATATATTATTTTAATCTTTATCAATAAACACTTTTAAATTATTGATTATTATTTATTTATCAATGTTTTAAAATTATTTAATTTAAAAAATTAAATATAATATTATTATTAATTTGCATTTATATAAATTATTTTTTATTTTTATTAATCAAACATTTCAAATCTAAATCAGCTTGTTCTTATCCACAATAATCGAATCTCGTACGTGGCTGTATAGATAATCATGCCTACTCTGTATCTCTTTATAAATATTATAGCATTTAATGCTCTTACACCTTCTCTATTTAGGATATCTCTATTTCATAATATTGTCGGTTTTTCTAACTTGATCAATGTAAAAAAAAAAAAAAAAACTAATTAAAAACTCATATTTCTTAATTCTTCATTTCTTGAGCTAAATAGCTTTAAAATATACTAGTATGAAACATGTTATGAATTTTATACAATGGAAATCAAACCAAGTTGTTCATGTATAGTATTTCAAAAAAAAAAATCTACATTTTTTAGTAATAAAATAAAATTTTCTTTTAGCATAATAAAATACAATATATTCTTTGTAAATCTCCTTTTTTATCAATTTAAGAACTTTTTATAAATGAAATTAAAGGTAGAGAGATCTGCAAAATCAGGTACACGTGTCAAATGGACGGTCAAGATTCAAAGAGAACAATCCATATTCCGTCCGTTGCTACGTGGCAAACTATTTTCCCTCCTTCATAAAAATCCCGCCACAGTGTGAATTTCAATCTGCTTTAAAAATTTTTAAAATCAAATTTTATTATTTTAATTATTAAATATCGCATCAAAAGCCCAAAAAAAAAAAAGACCTTATTCTACTCATTACGCTCTCGTCAAACAAAAACAAAAGAAAGAAAAGAAAAAAAAACCCTAAGGTAAAAACTCGCTCCTACCGTTTTCGCCAAACTCAGTCCGAGTCATCCGATTCTCTAACGATTCTTCTTCTTCTTCCTATCGCAGAACTCGAAGATGAAAGGCGTTGAATCCAAATCTGAAGCAACGAGCACTGATTCGAGGTTTTGTTTCGTTTTTCTCTATACATCTGAGATCCAGATTTGTTTTGAATCTGCAATTTTTCTGATTTTTCGTTTTGCGATTTCGATTTGTTTAGATTGAAAACTAGAGGTAGAAAGCCTGGGAAGAAGACGAAGAAGGATCCAAATCAACCTAAGAGACCTCCAAGTGCTTTCTTCGTCTTCCTGTAAATTTCACGAATCTCTTCCGATTTTGTAATTTCCAACTTGTTTGATTTCCTCATTTTAATCTGATTTTTTGTTGATCTTAGTGAGGATTTCCGAAAAGAGTTTAACCTGGCGAATCCTAACAACAAATCCGTCGCTACTGTGAGCATAAAAATTTCTGGAAAAAAAAAAAATTCTCAGATCTGTAAAATTTTGAATCCTATAAATGATGTGTTTGCAATATCAGGTTGGTAAGGCTGCTGGAGCTAAATGGAAGTCTATGACTGAGGAAGTGAGTACTAGAGACCATTGAAATGCTTGATTTGTTGAATTAGGTCTCTGTGGATGGATCTATCGATACTCAAATCTCATTTTATTTTGTTGGTTATTCTGCATCTGTAATACAGGACAAAGCACCTTATGCTGCTAAAGCTGAGAGCAGAAAGACTGAATATCTTAAGACTATGCAACAGTACAACATGAAACTGGTATAAAAACTCTCTTTTTTGAATAGCTTTAAAGAGAGTGAGTGAGTTGTTTTGGTCTTCTGTTGGCTTTACTGTTATATGAATATTCGTTGGTTTTAGGCTAGTGGAACCAATAGAGGTGAAGATGATGACTCTGACAAATCCAAGTCTGAAGTTGATGAAGCTGGAAGCGAAGAGGTTTTTGACTTAGACTTTAAAACTCTGTTGTTGTTTTGGTACAATTTTTTTTAAATGTGTTTTGATATGTGACTTCTCCCATGGATTGTGCTTTTTGCAGGAGGAAGAAGGCGATGATTGAGGCTTCTAGTTCTTGCCATTGACTTGACTCAGATTTGAGAATGTAAACTTGCTTAGATTATGACTGAAAACTAAAAATTCTGGTTATGCCTTTGTGTTTGTGATATTGGAACCTCATTTGCAACTTTTTATGTGTTTAGATCAGTTTGTAGGGATAATATCACTTGACTGCTATATTTTCCCAAATTTCCTTGTGTTTATTAGGATTCCTTATGCTCTTCAACTTTGAATGAATGGGTATGGTCTTAGTTTCAGCTTCATTTCATCTTTTTATGAATGTTTTTTGAGTTAAATTTGTCTCTGATTTTGTCATCTTGTGCTCTCTTCTGTTATATTGCTCTTTGACTTTGGAAAGTTCTAACTTTCTGGCTTTTTCTAAGGGAATATATGATCTTATCTTTTGGATTAGGACAGAATTTTCTTGCTGTCTGTTTGCTGTTTGTTGTGCTTTTTGTCATTATGTTGGAGTCTGTTCATAGAAGCATCCATTCTTGTTTTCTTATGTGGTAGATCACTGCTTGTTAAGAGTGAGTATGCTTTGAAGAATTTATTATATTACTTTTCAACAAATGGTATTTTACAGTCAGATCTCTTAAAGCTTTTTGGAAATTTATTACATTATCTTGATTATGGTTTTGTGCCTCTTATTGAAATATTAGGAGTTACAATCTGGTTTATGGTTTTAGACTTGTAGATTAAAAATCTAATACCAAATAAAAGTATTTGTAACTCGATTTTGTCACAGTTGCAGTCTGGTTTGATGAAAATTTTGGTTTGGTTTGATTCATATTCAGATTAGTTTTACTAAAGTTATATAGTTATATGATTACAAAGAGAAAATTTTAATGAAACGATTTTAATATTGACGTTAATATGATTTACATATATAGATTCGTGTTATATGATTACATCTGATCATTTGGTTGTGTTTGGTTTTGTTTGGTTTCAGTTTTTAGTAAAATTAATTGATCAATTAAAAAAAAAACTTTTGATGTGTTTGATATCTTAGGATGTAGTTAATTGAACACATCATCATTCAGAAACATGTTGCAAGTGGCCTAATAACCAAACGATTACTAATATTAATAGTTATAACATTCTTGATAAGAGACTGTTACGACATAATTCTCTTGCTAAGTATCCTTCATTGATTGGGAAAGCCGTAACGTAATATTTTTGTTTACTGACTTTTCAACCCGAGAATGTGGTGGAACTTGTTTCAAATCACTGTCGTTAATATTGGGCTATGTTTTAATAGGCCGATAATTTGGTTAAAAATCGGGCTTTCTCATATACTTTTGTGTATTTTACTATATTTAAATAGGCCTCTTAGATAATCTAATTGGGACCAACCTATAAAGGAACGAATGATATAAAGTAAAGGTTCTATTCCATTTTTTTTTTGGTGATATGATTAAAGATAGGAGAGGAAGAGTTCCATTGCATGTGAGTCTGATGCGACTTTTAGAAACTGATGTGATCAAAGACAAAAAATGATTATGGTCGGCCCCATATATATTTAGACGTGTAAGTTTTGGTTTAGTGCTTTTTTTATGTTATAAAAATATAAAGTTTATTTATGTTTTTATTTTTTTGGGTTAAAATTATTAAATTATCTCATCTTTTACTATGAGTTTATTAAAATTATTTGGCCTGTTAGTCTAGGAAAGATGTTTCATTTCTAAACTCTTTTTCTCATACTTGAATAACCAAGACATGTTTATTTTAATTTAATTGTGCAGTTGACAGGGTAATAATTCTTTTCATATATCTTTTGAAAAATTAATATACAAAATAACTCGGAAAAAAACATTAAAATGAAAATAATGTTGATAATCTCATAATGCTACATATCTCTTCGTAAAGTCACAATTTATCAGCCATAAATACTTATTTATAAAACTAGAATGTGTAATTAATGAAAGTTATAGATGTTATTTTGGTCGATTTGAAGAGAAGTTGTACTCTTTTATCTTATTTTAGGATTTTTTTTTTCTTTTTCTCTTTTATCTTATTTTAGGTTTTTTTTTTTTCTTTTAAAAAAGAAAAAAAAAATCCTTATTATAGTTCTTTTCTAATGGATTTCAAAAAGAATGGCTTTAATATAACAACAAACATCATTCACAAGAGACATTAGTGATGATGGATCTTCAAAACAGCATTACAAAAAAAAGAGATATGTGTTACATAATATCACTATGTTACATAATAAAAATTATTAAATTTTACTTTATATTTACAAACATATATGTGTTTGTCACTTTGTTGCAATTCACTGAAATTTGCGTATATATATAGTTGACGGATAAAAGAGATTATCGCTCTCATTTCCGCTAGTTTATTATCTCTCAATATTCTTACATTTTATATTTATATGTTATAATATAATTTTAACACTACTTTAGTTTTTGAGTAAAAAAAGAAATAAATTCAAAAAGATATAAAAAATGCCCTAAAAATTTCTAACAAACATTACACACATCTGTATCAAAATCTATAATTTCTTTTCTTAAAACCGCAAAATTTTAAAAAACTTTCTTAATTGATGTTTATATTGCGACTTTGAAAAAATCACTTTAAAATTTGTTTTTATTGTTACTATTCGAACCCTTAATCAAATCTAGGTCTAGAGTATCATTATTCAACATGAGTTTCACACTAGTAGCTAGGCACGTAAAAACAAATTAGAATCAAATTGAGCTTTTAGATACCCAATATAGGGGAGTCGTGGCATATATATGGCTCTAGCCCCTAGGGTTTTAAATGTCTAAAACTACGGCTTCACTTTCAATTTGTTTTCCCAAAACTTAATGTAGAGTTAGGATTGGTAAATATATACAGATGTGGGAATGAATAAATGAAGGCCGTGGGAAATTAAATTAAAAAATAATTAAAAAGATGAGATGAAATAAAAGATGTAATAATGGAGGAGAGCCGAGGGAGGATACGAAGCACATGACGATCCATCATTAATACATATAAAAAAATAAATATAAAAATAACAAAGCGTGTTTTGAGTCATAACTTTACAACTAAAAACCCCACAATGCCATCACCATCACCATGAGTTGTATGTATTGTATTCTTATCGATTCCCACCTTTTTATTTCTTTGTAGTATATGAATTAATTATATATTATTAGCTTTCATGAGCCATAATAATGTTGTGTTAGGTCGTCTACATTGTGAATTAGATTTTTTGTGTGGAAATTGAGTTGGTACTCTTAGAGTTTTCTTTAAAACAAAAAAAAAAACAAATTATATTTGTGTTTTAATCTCTCGTTAATGATCGGAGTCGTAGCCTACCGAGTTTTACTAATATTCTAATTATATTAAAATATAGTAATATACGTGCATGAATAGTAGGATAAAAAAAACAGATAAATAAATTATAGGACAGTGAATCTAATTTATTTATTAAAATAAAATATTGGTAGTTTGGCCATATCAAAATTCTTTTTAATCCTATAACATTTTCTAATAAGTCACTAATTTGAGGGTTATTGACCGGGTACGTAGATGGATTATTAATTAATCGTAAGAGCCACTAGATTTATTACAGTGTTTTTTTTTTTTTTTTGGACGAACATGCATATTTATATTTATATTTATAATTGGAAATATACATAACTAACTAAAAGCTTGTAATGGGGGATTAGTGTTCTGCAAGTATGCACCAACGTCCATAGACTATGCGGAACTTACTTTTATGTAATAGGTTAAATTTCTATGAACTATTTGGTAATTTCTTTATTACTAAATTTATTGAGAAAAAGTTGAGAATAAAAACAAATAGAACGGTTTAGATACAGAAGCTTGCATACTTTATATTTTAAAAAGTAAAAACAAAAACTAGATTAAAAAGTTTAATGAAGTTGAACCAGAAGTTCTAATAAAGTTTACACGTTAGTGAACCTAATTCTTAAGTGTTATGGTCCCTAATTAATGTGTGTAGATTTTGGACTTAAAAGTTGTATAATTCTTGTGTTACAAAACATGTTAGATCTTTTTTGTGTGTTCATTATGTTGGGAAAAAACAAATCACCGTTACATATGTACTATATGACATGTAAGTAACTAAGAACCACAACATGTCCTTTTCTCGATGTTCAACTCTATCGCAGCCCTGATGAAGCATAATTTTTTAGTTATTACATAGATTAAGGGGTTAATGAAATATATATCATGAGAAGACCACAAAATTCATTTTTAGCATTGATTTTTTTTTTAATTAGTTTTCTCACATGAAAAGTAATTTTTAAACGAAAATGCCTTTATCGCAATATTAACGGGTAAGTATTTGTTTACCCATCAAAAATATTTAGACGGTTATCGATAATCAATGTTGTAAAATACGCTATACGCTAGACGTACGGTAGAGCACCGTATAGCGTATAGCTGTATATGCGGCCGTTTACGCGGAGATTATACGGTGAGTATTTTTTTATAAAAGATAATATATAAACATAAAATATAGTTAAGATATGTATACATATTTACAATATTATAGTAAATAAAGAATATAAAAATAATAATCATGATGAATACTATTAAATATTAATATATATGAATATTATTTTTTTAATTTTTCAATTTTTAGCACAATGTTTTTAATTATCAAATTATTAATAAAAATTGAAATAATAGAAAAAAATTGACCATACAATCATTTTTTTTGTTTAAGGTTAATTTTTATTAGAGAAGAAACCGTATAATTTTATTAATTTCAAAATGGTAATATTTTTTTTTAATTTAAAACAACACTGTATATACGGTAAATACCGTATATACGGCGTATAAACACTGTATATGTGGCCATATAATTTTCACCGTATAATAACACTGTATAGCTAAAATACAGTACGGCTTGTCACCGTACAAAATATATACGCCGTATATACGGCCGTACAGACCGTATTTTAGAACATTGTCGATAATAACTGTAACGGTAATTATTTTATTAACATGATAACAAATATTATATCATCTAACATATATGGATTAACATTTAAGTTATTATTTATCGTGATATAAAATATGTTATGAACATATTAATATATTTATCCGACGATTGATAGATAAAATTTTATCGGTAATATATATGTTAACATGATATATATTATGATATACTGATAAAAATAGTTATCATGATAAGATATAAATTATCAATAAAATTTGTATTCATCATTCATCGGATTAATAAATTAATATGTTTGGAATATATTTTATACCACGATAAATAATAATTTAGATGTTAATATATATATGTTAGACGATATAATATTGTTTACCATGTTAATAACATAGTTTTCATTGATGTTACAACCGATAACAATTCAAAATTTTTGATAGGTAAATAAATAGTTAACCGATAATTTTGCATAGGGTTTATAATAGAAATTTACATTAGCAATAGTAACATGAATAGTATCATAGGTGAGAGAGCTAATTTCTTGTTCCTGTGATGTTAGTTTCTATAATTTTCCTAGATTAAGTTGATGAAACATATTCCAACGTTACATATATAAACGCTATGTTTACTGTATACTATTTCTTTATTAAAAAAAGGCGATTAATTGATTTCTAATCATAAGAAAAATGACGGTCTAATGTCATGAGCTGTTAGTTACATGGTTTCTTATGTTGTTCAAGTTATATATAAAAAAATTATTTCCCATAATCTTTCTTTTTGGTCAACTTTTTTCCTTAATCTTTATTGCATTAAATTAGTTATTGAAAAGTTAGTACCGAAGAGACTGATTTCACAATCCAACTGGGTACCCTTATCTGTTCACGTTCCAACTTACAAAAGAGAATGAGAATTCTCATTCATTCTCATTTATTTTATTTCACTTTATTTGTTTTTTTTCTTCAATAAAAAATATTAATGAAGGAATCTTTCAACTTCTCTGTTCGAGTTTCTAAGTTTACTCAATTTAGATATATATATATTTTTAAACAAACTTTCCATGTACAACACTTATATACATGAAAACACTTCTGCCAAACTAATAGTACTAATATTCAAAACAAGAAATTAATTCCCAGTAACATTAATTTCTGATAATCATATTCTTTGTTATTGACAATAATGAGAATAATGATAAGTTGTTTCTTTTTAAAAATAATGAGAATAATGATAACGGTTAACAGGGAAAAAAAAAAAAAAAAAAACTCAATCAATAATTAATTTTGGAACATAATAATAAAAAACAATTACTCAATTTGGTTCGGCTCATAGAAACCACGAACGTACAAGAGAAGAAAACTCAGTTAATCGTTGAATCTCCACGTTTCATCTCTCTCTCTTCTGCAAAAAATCCGTTTTTATATTTTCTCTTCAATACAAAAGTGAGAAAGCGACCGGAGTTCCGTACTTTGGATTAGATGTGTTTCGTCTCGCTGTTTCGTCAGTTTCCTTCTTCTACAGTTCTACTCTCTCTCTCTCTCTCTGTCTGAAAACGACTTTCCTCTGTTCTCCACCTTTCTTCTTCTTCTCCTTCTCTCTTCCTCTCACAATCTCTCTTTTCGATGCTTCATTGATTCCCTCGAAAATTCCTCTCTCGATCGATTCATTGCGTAAAACCCAGAATTCCTCTGTTCTGTTCTGTTCTGTTCCTTGTTTCAGAATCTGTCTTGCTCTTTTCTGTTTTGTCTGTCTAATAAAGTTTTAAACTTTATTCTCTTTAAAAAGCAATTTCATAGTTTTAATTAGTTTCACAAGTTCACTCTCTTTTGTCGGAATCTGGGTTTGATGATTCATCAGATCTCTGTTTGAAATATCCGATTTTTATCTCTCTTACTTCACCGGAGAATCTCAATCGCCGGAGAAAAAAAATGGGAGGATTATTACATCTCTTCGATTTCCATAATAACAGTTTCTCCCGGAAAGTTTTCTCCCATCACAAAAGCCGCGACGAAGGTTAAAAAAAAAATCAAATCTTGTTTCTGGGTTTTGAACATTATTCAATAAATAATTTTTTGTTGTCTTTAAATTTTTGTAACAGATCTGGAAGCTCCAAGAAACAGTTTCGAGCTTCAAGTCGATAACTTTCAAACATACCATAACGATAAAGATAAACCGGTAAATAAAATAACGAAACTAACTTTTGTTTTTTGTTTTTTATATATATATATATATCTGAAAAATTGTTAAATTGAGTGTTTTTTTTTTTGGAATTTTTAACGAAACAGAGTTATGGATTTGAGGAGGAAGAGGAATGGTACGAGAGAAGTTGTTATCCAATTGAAGAATCAATGAAGAAGAAGATCATTGAAGAACTCTCAAAACGTTCCAACGATAAACAAAACTCGCCGAGTCTTGTAGCTAAGCTGATGGGAATGGAGGCACTTCCTTTGGAATCTACTAAATCATCATCGGCTTGGATCAATCCTCGCCGGACTAAAGTTGATCAATTTGATACTGAGAAAGGAGGAGGAGGAGGAGGAAGAAGAAGTAGAAAAGGGAGATTATCTTCATCAGTGACTGCATTAGATGTAATGGAGACACCGATGCGACGAGAACATCCTCAAGAAGAAGAGCTTCAAAGATTTAGAAGAGAGTTTGAAGCTTGGCAAGCTGATAAAAGGTTTAAAGATTGTTCAAGAATCGTTGAATCGGGTTGTTGCGTGGCTAAGGATGAAAAGGAGAGGCTTTTCACAAGAACTAGAAGCTTTGGTCGTGATTTTAACTTGAAATCTGATAGAACAGCTCCTCCAACTAGGATTGTGGTACTGAGACCTGGTCTTCAAAGAGCGTATGATTACGAAGATTCGTTGACTACTTCTTCAGGGACGACTATTGAAGGAAGCAGAGGAAGTAGCATAGAAGAGTTTCTTGAAGAAGTTAAAGAAAGGTTAAAAGGTGAGCTTCAAGGAAGAGCAGCTCTCAAGAGAAGTTCATCGGTGAGAGGAAGCGGGATCGAAACTCCTTTCAGCGAAAGACCTTCTCCGAGGTCTGAATCGATGAGATCGTATGCCGCGAGTGAGGTTCAGTGCAATGCACCAGACTCTCCTACTGAGTTTATAAGTAGAGATACTAGAAAACTATTGGCTGATAGATTGAAGAATGTTTTGAGAAAAGAGATGAGTCCTTCAGATGATCCTATGATCAAATGCAGTAGCCGTTTACGACCTACTGTCTCGGATGCAGCGAGCTTGCGGAAACAAACTGAGGAAATCAATCAAGAAGATACCATAGGAAACAGAGATGTTTCTAAGAAAGATTCATCACCAAGAAATCTCAAAAGATCACTATCTGCTCCTGTCTCGGGGACATCATTTGGTAAGCTTCTGTTAGAGGATCGACATGTTTTGACAGGTGCGCAGATCATGAGAAAGCACGAAGCTACGATAACAGAGCGAGAAGAAACAAATTCAGAAACAGAACCAGTTGTTATGGATCCAATCAGGAGGAAAGAAAGATTCAATCTTAGGAAGAAAGTTTCCAACTTTAGATCAACTCTTAGAGGAAGAATCTTTGGTAAGAAGATACGTTCAATGATCGAATCAAACAGTTTCGAGGATGAATCAATCAAAGATTTCGTTACGGGTTCGAAATTTAACAACTTTTACGATCGAAATGTAAGAACTTTTTTTTTTTTAACTCTCTCTTCTATATATTACCAATTTAAGGGTCCTCATAATCTATATTAAGACAAGTTCTGTGTTTCTCAGGAGAATTCAACAGAAGTGCCTCCAAGCCCTGCATCAGTCTGTAGCAGTACACCAGAAGAGTTCTGGAGAAATGTCGATTATCTAAGTCAGGTTTCAACACCTGATGTGACTGTATCGGACGAGAACGGTATGCCTCAAGTCTTCAGAGACATCAGTTCCAATCTAAGTGGTAAGAAAACTAAACAAAGTTTTCTCATTCTTCTTGAAATGTTTTCACACACATTCTTGAATTGTTTTCTCATTCTCTGTTTCTGATGGTTCAGAACTAAGAAGACAGATAAATGAACTTGAATCAGATGTACAAGTGCCAACGCCAGTGGAAGAAGAAGCGAGTCGAGAGATTGAGACCCTAGTTGATTTAGGCAATCCAGATAAAGTATTTGTGAGAGATCTTCTTGTGGCTTCTGGTTTGTATGAAGGGACATCAGATATATCATTGTCTAGATGGGATCCATTTGCAAAGCCTATAAAAAAGTCTGTTCTTGAAGAAACAAAAGAGTGTTTCAAGAAAAGAAGTAATCAGAATCAAGAAGATGATGATACCGGAGAGAGTACTAGAAGTGAAGCAAATCATAACATACTGTTTGATCTTCTGAACGAAGTACTTACAGTGGTACTTGGACCATTGACAAGGTCAGGTTTCAAGAAGAAATGTTTGAGCTCGTCTGTGTCTGAATCGACGACTATACGAGGTAAATATCTGTTGGAATCAGCATGGAGGATGATGTCGGAGTATTTATATTCTCAGCCAGAGAGACCCTTTTGTTCATTGGATGGGATCATTGGTTGGGACATGGAGAAGTGTCCATGGAGTGGTTTGATTGGTGAAGAAGTTGATGTGTTGGGGAAAGAAGTTGAAGGTATGATCATGGTGGATCTTGTTGAGGAACTTGTTAAGGATCTAAGAAGACAAATAAGCTAAGAACTTATGATAAGAGTTATAATGTTGAAGCAGATCTGATTGGTTTGGTTTGATGAATGTGAATGGTTTTTGGTGTGCTTATGTAAATAATTTTTTTTTCTTTTTTTTTTATGGGGTGTTTTTTCTTTTCTTTTTTTATGGAAGAAGCAAGTTTCAATGGTAACTGTAAATGTTTTGTTGCAGTACATGGAAGCTATATTCTTCTTATTGCTACATAAAGTAACTACTATTTTACTAATACTAAAAGGAGCAATGTTCTAAAATACGGTCTGTACGGCCGTATATACGGCGTATATATTTTGTACGCTGACAAGCCGTACTGTATTTTAGCTATACAGTGTTATTATACGGTGAAAATTATATGGCCACATATACAGTGTTTATACGCCGTATATACGGTATTTACCGTATATACAGTGTTGTTTTAAATTAAAAAAAAATATTACCATTTTGAAATTAATAAAATTATACGGTTTCTTCTCTAATAAAAATTAACCTTAAACAAAAAAAATGATTGTATGGTCAATTTTTTTCTATTATTTCAATTTTTATTAATAATTTGATAATTAAAAACATTGTGCTAAAAATTGAAAAATTAAAAAAATAATATTCATATATATTAATATTTAATAGTATTCATCATGATTATTATTTTTATATTCTTTATTTACTATAATATTGTAAATATGTATACATATCTTAACTATATTTTATGTTTATATATTATCTTTTATAAAAAAATACTCACCGTATAATCTCCGCGTAAACGGCCGCATATACAGCTATACGCTATACGGTGCTCTACCGTACGTCTAGTGTATAGCGTATTTTACAACATTGAAAAGGAGTTTCTAATCTTTTTAATGGAGACTTTGTCATATTATTACCAAGATTTGTTGTAATGGTCTAGTTTAGGAAATTAGGTTGACTGTTCATAATTATTCTCTCTACTATATAAGTTTATGTAAACGCCAAGATGAATTATACGAGAGTACGTAAATACTTCTTCCAATCACAAACTATCATCACAATTCAATACCCATAAGTCCATAACAAAACTAAGCAGGTTTGAGATAAACGTTGGGGCGAATTGTGTAAATGTCATTGTTGAGATGTGGTTTGAGTTGTATGCCTCGCATTGATGAATGAACCATTGATGATGGTTTTCACATCATCAACCATTTTGGCCATTAATTATCATTATATATTAAGGACAGTCTTAATTGTTGTCTAATGTGGATTTTGTAACAATAGTTTTTCTCCACTAACATTCAGTAGGCCTTTTGAGCTCTTGAAAAGGAAATAATTGGGCAACATGAACCAATATTATGCTAAGGGTTTGATCCTAAGTGAGACTCACTTCGATGAACCAACTTCAGACGTATCCATGTGTATGAACTGTCATTCAATATTCATAAGATATAATTCATCGGTTGGTTTTATACTTTTTGTTTATGACGGGAAAAACGAACATTCATTAAGCTTTTAGGATGTGAATTTCCTCAAGAGAAAGCCAATATGGAGTTTGAGAGATTACATGAGAAAAAAGTAAACCACGTACTCGAGCCTTCTTGGACATAAGATCGACACGGACATTCAAATCACAAGAGATAAATGAAATAGAGAAAGAATAAAAAGAGAGCTTAATTGTCTAATCCGATGCACAAAAAGCCCAAAACTTCGGTGAAACCACAATCTTGATAAGCTCCTTGCAATCTGTTTGAAAAGCTACCTCATGCACATGAAGGTTAAGTAGACATCTCATTACCCAAATTAGTGAGTCGAATTCCGCATGTAAAAGTGACAAAGATCGTCTAGAACTCTTCAGTCAGGGCTTTGTATAAAGTAAGATAATCTCTTCATATATTAAGGTTAAGGTCACAGAAGTATACATATATTTATATAACAACCTAATCATAAGAGATAGAATCTCCATGATATTAGGTAAGATACTATACTTAACATGCCCCTCAAGATAGTTCGCCATTAATGAGTTCATTCTTACCAAAAAGAAGAAAAATTTAGACCTTGTCAATGGTATGGTGAGTGCATCTGCAAACTGATCAGCGGAAATAAAAACATAGCTAATGCGGAGTTGACCAGATTGTATTTGATCTCTAATGAAGTGTTACTTAAGTGCAATGTGCATTATTCTTGAATGAAATAATTGGTTTGAATAAAGATGAGTGGTTCCATTGTTGTTGCATTCGATTACTAAATGTTTATGATGGAGATGTCACCACAAGCAAGAAACACACATGCATTCACCATCACCACAAGATACCGAAGAATCCTCTTTGCAGCCAACCAATATTCAGAAAAGTTTGTTAGTGAAGAATTGTAACAACTTTGTGATGGCAAAAGAGATCCGACCTTGTGAGTGCATGATAATGGAGACTTTGACCAATCATCTAGTGGAGGTTTTATTGATAAAGGTAGCCAGATCCATGCACAAAGCAGCGTTCTTATCAATTTTGAATAATCCACTTGAGAAGTTGCCACAAGCTAGTATCAAATCCAAAAGAATTGGTCTCTAGACATGCATGTTGAGAAGGCTTTATGGCGGAGTTTGACTACACATTGGAATTCAAGCCAAGGAAGGCTAATGTCGTAGCCAATATATTAAAGTCAGATGGTAGAGTTAGCAACCATTAGTTGAGTAGACATAATTTTGGACATCAATGTTGGATACTATAGAACTTTGTGTGAAGAATTGTCTCTTGTGCCAACAAGACAAAAAAACAAAACAAGCATGTAAATTTTAGTTTATGTTGTTTACTTTTTCTTTTGAAGATAGTAATGTTTATAAAAATTTTTTTTATAAAAGATAGAAGTTGGACATTTTATACTTGTTTTTACATGGGCTTTTTAAGTTCAAAATGAGTCATTTCAAATAAGTTCTAATCTAATTGAAGACATAATAATTTGAAAGTAAGATGATATTATTTAGTAAACCGAAAAAATTTTAATAAGAAATTTTAAAATTAAAAGTATATGTTTTTTTTCTATAATAGTTAAATATGTTACCTAAAACATGCATATAAATTATCAACTTTTATCAGTTACCAAATTTTTTAAAAATTCTATCCTGTGGAGATATGCCCATCTCTAAGGACTAAGGCCAAAGTATCAAAAAGGCATATTTTTTATTTTCTTTAAAATGACAGCCTTATCTTAAATGGCAGAGCAATTTATGACTAACCCACATATTTTAACCACAGATGTCCACGGTCTTATCATTTAGAATTAAATAGCACCAATTAAAATTAAGATGATTGCTGGCAAAATAAATTAAAGAAGGAAAAGTTAAAAAAATTTCTAATTTCTTAGATATTGAAAATCTAAGTCTGTTTGACCAAACAAAAAAAAACAAAAAACTCTACGTCTGTAAATTCTACTAAAGTAGCTCCGTTAGAGTATACAAAAAGGAGTTACTGACGGCCGTTATTACAGTTTAACGGGATGTAATAAAACGGAAAAAAACAAAAATGTAATAGAAAACGTAAGAAAAGTTTGACCAAAAAAAAAAAAAAAAGAGATAATTAGAAATTGATTCGTAGGGTTTGCATATAAAAACGAGAAGGGATCAGAGATTTGGAACAACAACAAAAACAATCTCTTCTCTTCTCTTCTCTTCTCTATCTTCTTCTTCCTCATTTCTCTCTTCCTTTCTGAAAACCCTAATTTCTTCATCTCATCTTTTAACCTCTGTGTTGTTGTTATGCTGTCTCTGTTTCTTCAATGAACAGAGATGATGATAATATAACTTCAAAGCCTCGTCAATTCACTTTTTAATCATAACGGGAAAAAAAAAGGTACTCTTGTGAATTCACTTTTGTTCTTTTTGTTTTTGTTTTCTTCATTAGCTTTGATTCTTGATAATCTGAAAATGTTAAGCAATTATCTATGATCGAGTACTTTATAATTCAGAATTCTGCTTTTGATTTGAATTTTGTGTTTTTTTTTTCTCTGAGAATTCGTTTGATCAAACTGTTGATAATTTGGTTTTGAGGATGATTATTTTTAATCCATAGTCTTTTTGATGATTTCGTTTATGTTCTTTCGATTTGATTGTAACGGATTTTACAATGTGAGATTCATAATTACCAAATTTTTTTTTTTTTTTTTTTTTTTTTCCTATAGGGTTTTTGATTGAGCTGATAATTTCATTCCGATCTAATCTGTGATTAATTTTTTTATTTTGGGTTTAGAGATTTGGTTGCAAATGGCAAATGTGAATCAGCTTGAATCGGTTTCGCATTTACCACCAAGGAAGCGAATACTCGCCGGATACAAGAAACAGAACCCGGAAATGGTCAATGGAGGATCTCGGAGTTTTGCTTCGTCTTCGTCAACTACAACTTCAAATGGCTCCTCCTCTGCTTTAACCAATGTACAGACTCATATCGACAATATATTGGCATCTCAACGCAATGACCTGAGTCAAACACCTGAAGAGCTAGCTCGTTCGTGTAAAGAATTTTCTGCTATAGCGGCTAAGGCCGCGAAGGCTGCGAGAGCTAAAGCTAATGAGACGGCTATAATTGCTTCGAAAGCAGTGGCTGCAGCCAAGAGTGCTTTGGCATTGGTTGCTTCTTTCCCTGTTGAGGTTAAAGAGATGTCTCCTATGATGAACAAGCAGAAGAAGAAACATGTCCCGGTTCAGCAGTTGTATTCTAAAGGATTTGAGGTTGAGGAGGATTTAGCGCGGAGGTTGAGTCGAGCTATAAACAGTTCTTCTAGAGTCTCAATGGATTGTTCTGGTCACAAGAACAAGAAGCAAAGGAGTTTAGTTACATATGAGAATAGTTCGGTAACTACTAGTACTATGTATGATGGACATGATGTTGCTGGTGTTGTGGATTCAGATAGCTCGGATGACGAAGATGTAGATAGAACTAGAGTAAAAGAGAAGCTGATTTTATCCGATAACGCGCCAAAGGAGAAAACAGGGGAAGAGAGTAGCTCATTTGGGAAGAGAAGAATAAGAGTGAAGATAAAGAAGCTTCCTTTGAGCATGGGTGCCTCTAAGGATCAAGAAAATGGTACCACCAAATCTCCAATAGCGGAAAACAATGTTAGCGTGAGTAAGCCGCTGGCTCAGTCAGAAGGTAGTGTGGCTCAGGTCATAGCAGGACCATCAATGAAGTGTCAGGAGCTAAAGTCACCGGAATGTGTTCGTTCATAGTGTCAAGGACCTAAATGAGGTATAGAAGGTGAAGAAGATTCAGCAGGCATTACCATTTTCAGTTAGAATCCGAATGTTGTTGTTTTTGCTTTTTTTGGGTGAATTTATGTTAATTGTAAATCGGGGAATAATATCTAGATACATAGATTCTTCTTATATATATGTGTTGGTTGTTGAATCAATGTAAGTGTTGTTGAACAAAGTCTAGTACTCTAGTTATTGGGATTTGTAGCTAAGAATCGAATTTATTCAAGTCATGACTTTTTTTTTTTTTTTTTTTGATTGTTTAAGGAATAATTTATCTTAGAAAACCTTATGTTATTTCTTTGTATCGTTTGATAATTTTTTATTTTTAAATAAGAAATTAAGAACTATATATATCTCCCATAAAGAAATTATGAACAAATAACCACAAATAATACTCCAAAAGTGAAACGGTTTTGAAACATCCGGTCTGTAAATAATAATAATAATAAAAAACGAAAAGAGTTATTTGATTTGTGGATTTTAAAGAATGGATTTTCACGTGCAGATTCACGTGCAGATGCGTAATTTGAGATATAAACATGACAAAAAAGAATGCAAATCTCTGAAGGTACCACACAAAAAATGTTCTGTCACGTTCACATGTTAAGTGAAACCCGATCTTGCCATTTAGCTTGTTTAGATAGTTATTTTTATTTTATTTTTTTGGGTTAAAAGGCTAGATAGCTACTTTTTATTTTATTTTAAATAAAAATGAAATTTAAATTGTTGGTAAATTTATATTGAAAAATTGGGGTGGATAACTATTTTGGTAGATAGGCTAATTTCAAAAGGAAATTAAGTAGATGATTATAATAGCAAAATAATAAATATAGGAAAATATAAATTTGCCCGGATAACTTAAATTTTTTTTTTTTACGTGAAATTATGTGTATTTTTTTTTTTTTATGAAATATTATGGTACAGTATTTGGTTAAATAATATGTTATCGGACTATGTAGCAAATGTGTATTATGAACAAAACGTCTACAACTACATGATATACGGTAACGTAACATGACATTTGTCAAAATCATTTGCGAAACCTTTCATAATTTGATGATAAACTTTCGTCAACCACAAAGTTATTTATCTGAAAAAATCAAAGTCCTTTGTTTAGCTAATACAAAATGTAAAGATACCTAAGTATGACACATATAGACGCTTGCTAATGCCCCTATCATAATAAATGTGTACACTCAAAGCCATCATTCTAGTTTTTTTGTTGTTGTAATATTATGTTTTATACCATTTTAAAATTTTTGACAAAAAACAGAAATAATATAAAGAAAAAACAAACAAATCTACAATAATACAGACTATATAAGACAATAAACAAAAAGGCGAGCAAAAAACTTAAAACAAAATCGACTTGAATCTAAGAACTACAAAAGATCAATGTATCTCGTGGCAACATTAACGGCATTATGATTGCTGGAACTGCATTTGATGATCGAGCTACTTAGTTCTATGTTCCTTTGTGGTGTCATCCTTTCAAGTAGAACATATTGATGAACTAAGTAGCTCAATCATCAAATATAGTTCCAGCATGCATAATATTGTTAATGTTGTCACAAACTTCAATATGTTTAGACACGTTTTGAATTCTCGTGAGTGCAACGCAAGTTTATATAATAAGATATATATATATTTTTTCAAAACAAAAGATATATTATAAACGAATGTGATATATGTTTTATCTATTTTGAGACTAACTCTCTTTATCTCATCTATTGTAGATTTCACCTATACAAATAAAACAACAAGAACTCAGTAATCGAACAACAAAATCACATAAGAGATAACTTTTGTAAAAATAAAAAGAAACAACCTTATAATACGCATGAATATTGCTTGAAATAGCGAAAGTAAATAAATAACATTAAATTGGGGAACAAAAAAAGATTATTTATATCATCACCTCGAGTGCAAAGTCGCTTTTCCATATCAATCAGAAGATTTGATACCCTGAAACCATCATATGCTAAAAATTAGTAATCGATGAGCCCTAAACCGGATTAGTTACTACTCATCCAGTGTCTAGATTATTTTTAGTTAAGATTTAATGTGGTTGGACCTAATCATCTCAAATCAATGTTACTACCGACACATATAATTGTTAACCATTAATTGTAGAGATTTGTAGATGTGGATATTACTCATACAGTATTTCGATTTTGCATTAATTAAAGATTCTAGATATTGAGCTTTAGAAAAGAAGATATTATAACTTAAGAAACATACATGTCAAAAGTATAAGGTGCCAAACGTTAAGAGTGTTTGGAAAAGAGATTTTACAATATTAATAGAGTTTACGTCTGTTGGATATTGTAAACGATTTATCTTATATTTAGGAAGAAAGTTTTTACATAAAGAAGACTAAAAAACAAGTTTGTTGTAATTGCAATTTAGAATAACAAGATTCTATAATTATTTTAACATAAAAAAAGCTATAGATATAGACAAAATAACGTATCCATAAAATTTACTAAATTTAGATTTTTAACATAATTTAATACTATTAAATAAACATAGAAGACAAAGAACTTGGTGGAGAGTACGTACTATATAATGAACATATGTGTTGAGGTTCAATCTTCAAACTCCTCAAATATTTCATTGTTTGAAAGCATTTCTTAGTTATATTCTCTGTCAGTTATAATTAGCAAAATGAATTCGAATATGATGATAGAAAAAAAGCTAAGAGAAAATGATCTTTCTCATCGTGGTTATTTGCGTTTACCAAAATCAAAGATTGAGAATATATTAACGGCCACTGGAATTGTACTACCCCGAAATGGTGTTCAAGTGGAAATTCAAGACCAAGACAAATCATATTGGGTGAACCTTAGGAAACATGGTTCTTGTTATCGTATTGGAAGTGGATGGAGAGATCTCAGAGATGCAAGAGGTCTTAGGATTGGCGATAAAATCAAATTATATTGGACAGGTACTAAATTCATCTTTACTATGTAGAGAGAATTTTCTTTTTCTTTTTTTTAATGTCATCTCTATTATCATCCCTAAACATATCTATTTAAGTCATTTTCGTTTTAATAATAATAATTTGGATGTATCTTTTAAGTTTTTAACTAATAAAATATAGCAAGTCAGTTTGAATTGTGAGCCAAATTATGGATCGGTTAGTGAATATCACCATATTTTATATTTGACCTAATTAGCCTTATACAAAGAAAAACATATTGTTAAATTTAGCATCTCCAATTCGTCCTTGGAGAGGTTACCAAAGTTCAACAACATGAGCAACCAATTCTTGGATTATTATTTTTCATTTTTTTATCAGTGAATACATAACTTTTCGACTAATATTTATAAGTTTTAAAGTAGATTTATCGATTTATCAATATGAACTAAACATCTATATCTGAAAGAATCTCATTTAGCAACCTATATGTTGATGATAGTTACGAAAACAATCTCATTTAGTCAAAACTCAACATAGAATCTGCTCCTATAGCTCCTTTGGTTTGTTCCCCTGTTCATACATACAAATCTTCAGCATAAGCGATAAAATCTCATTTTGTGGAAGATCATGTTTGAAGACATCAAATTTTCCTATAAGCCACGACAACAAAACATTTGCGCTGACCACTTAGCTACATCATCGATATTATGTGATATGATTGGGCTCTTTACGATTGTTGTCCTAGTTTTCTTATGACTCATGTAATGTCCGATTCTAACAATGATCATTAATAAAGTTTTTAGAAGGAAACAAAAAAAGCGATAAAATCTCATGATTTCCTGATCTGGAAAATGCTCGTAAAACAACTAACTTGAATTGTGTGGCCAATTTCAAGAATCCATATATTGAATCTGTTTTATGAATGCTTCAAACACTTTTCGGGAGATGTAGCTGAATCTATGCATATCAATACCAATCTCAAAGTAATTTTCGCACTTACAAAAAAAGTAAAATTTCCAAAGTTCGATAGTTACTAATTAAACATATTTCAAGAAGAATAGTTAAAGGGTTTGGGTCTCACAAAGTAGAATTCATGTTGCGAACCCGAAAGAACATGTTTCTTGTTATACATGAACATGCATGTGCAATTATGCATCCGATTTTTCCATTGACCACTCAAATGGAGATCATCTACGTTTGCAACACGTCCCAATATCTTAAGCTGTTCTCTAAAAGGCGCGGTTGTAAGCCTTTGAATTCTCAGTCTCGTCATCTTTTAATATTTGCGTCAATAAACCAAAGAAATATGGATGCAATACAAATAGCATTATAATCTCTAAGTTATATTTCCGATGCAGTTACAATTTTAGTAAAAAGATCTGAATATAATGATAGAAAAAAAAGCTAAAAGACTACAATTAATCTTTTTTTTTTAATTAAAATTTTTGGTATTATATTAAAGAAGCATTCAGACTATTACAATCAAGAAACAAAGAAAGAAAGCATTAGAAAGAGAAAAATGCCTTTACCGACAATAACAACCGGGTTGAGCAAACCCGGTTAAACCAAAACGTAACTAGCGAGAAGACGAGCCTCGAAACCACAACTGAAGTGAATCCTGGAACTTAGGCAGATGCATTCTTGCCGAGCAAGTATTATTTATCACCCGATCAATAGTTTTACATAAAAGATGCGTCGGAGTCCGAATACCTGTGTGAATGCGGGCATTTCTCTCGCGCCATATTGTATAAATCACTGCATGAGCCGAGATGAGCCTAAGTGGTGCCATTGAAGAGTTTGAAACTGGGAGTTGTAACCATAAGATGAGGCGTTGCCAAGTATCAAATCCCATGAATGGATAGTGCAGCTTCGATAAGCACCATCTCTAAATATCATAACTGAAAGGACAGCGCAAAAATAGATGGTCCCTTGATTCACCATAAATCTCGCAAAGGTAGCAAGTGTCATCCTGAGTTAATCCCCAAGCATGAAGCCTTGATAGCGTAGGTAATCTGTCCAAGCAACAAATCCACATAGTGAAAGAGTGTTTTGGGACTGATCCCGAAAACCAAACCTGCTTATGCCAAGAGACTTCCTGCTGGGGAGGTCTGATTAGTTTCCAAGTATCCGCAAACTTGAAAATGGCCTTGGATGACCCAATGGTTGTAGCCCAGAGATATTTATCTTCCACTTCATCTACCATTGAAACTGAAGTGAGATGACAAAGCAGCATCTCTGAGATTTTACTTCTAACCCTTTTGAATATCCAGCCTTCCCCCAATCTTGCATGCACTACCTTAGAGTCCAAAGGGAGACCAAGTAACATGTGCTTGCTGCCTCATAGGTATGTGATCAATTGCCCAAAATGTGTCCAAACATCATACCAAAAGGAGCACTTTTTCCCATTTCCTAACTCACAAGAAAGGTGAACATTGGCTATGTCCCTTAACTTTAGTAGATTCTTCCACATAGAGGATCCACATAGCTTTAGTAGATTCTTCCACACAAAAGACTACAATCTTTCCAATCACTGCTCTGCAATCTGTTTTTACGGAAAGCAAAGATCGAGAACATACAAAGGAGTAGCTAGTCTCTTTGGAGTCATATAAAGATGGATGACTAGCTAGTCTCTTTCAATCTTTCTTCTCAAGTGTCACTTATCAAGAGTTTCAAAAGCTAAATTACTACATGTAAATTAAAAGAGGAGTCGAGTATATATGAGGAGGACCATACTTTTTATATTGTTTTGGTTAATTTTTTCAGGACATGTATTATCTCCTCAAAACATGAAAATGCTTATATGCTCTCACGTCATGAAGTACAGTTTGTTATTAAAGTATTGATTCCATAAAGTTCCATTTTATGCAGACAAATAAAATAGAATAGAATAGAAATTAAACAAATATCTCATTTTAAAAGAATGAAGGTTAAATGACTCGTTCAAATAATTTGTGTATGTTTTAACAATTTTAAATTGTAACCTATGCGGGGAAAAATCTTTTTTTTTTTTTGTTTTTTTTTGTTTTTTATGAATATAAGATGATTTAATTAAAAAGAAAAACACCATTCACCTTATCTCTTCTCTACCATCACATGTCACCATTTCTTTCCTACACTTCACACATAGAAAGGTCATATGGTGTCAAAACATGATTATTATATTGCTATATATACTTAGTTTTGGGAGATAACTTTGTTATTGGGCTAATCCTCCCAGAATATATTTGATTATACAATAAATAATAATCGGAACTAAAATCTGGTTTTTTATCACTCACTACCACTAAACTGAACATCATAAGTTCGCCAAAACTTGTTATTCAATACATCGCAATGTGTTTATATTATATGTATATATGAAATCGATTGTTAGTCCCTGATCATATCTCCCTCTCCCAACACAAGAAAAAAAAAAAAGAACAAACAAATTAAAAAAAAGAAAAAAAATCCAAAATTGTTCAATTTGAAACGAACAAAAGAACGAAAAAATAAATTAAAAAATAGCAGTTTCTAAATCAAAATTCATTTGTAAGCAAAAGCAAATCAAGAACAAGAAATTGCAGTTCTTCAACCTTTGATCTGCAAGTTACTCATCTGACCTTCTATATCATCTTCATTGTTCTGTGTCCTGAGATTCAACCATGGATGTTGCAGACATTGTTGAGCAGTTGGTCGTTTCTCAGGCGAAAAATCCATAATCGGGCAGAGAAAATCCGCAAATTCCCGTGCTTCTTCTTCAGGAAGCTTGTATTTATCGATCAGCAAACGGTCCAGTGGCCAATATTTCAATCTCCGGATCCTCTTCAAGTCACCGTGTCTGTCAAAGTAATCCTTTGATCTCGCACCTCCAATGGCAATCTAATCAAATCAAAAGTATCAAAGAGACTATAACCAAGCAATAAAGAGGCAGAAAACCAAGTGTTTTCGCGTACCTTTCGCGGTATTTTTCCTAGGAGTTCCATCATAAGAGCAAGGTGGTCCTGAAGCCAAACCATAGAAGAAGAATGATTTAAACAGCTGATAAAGAAAAAAATGAACTCACCGGTTAAATCGATTTGGGATATCTGAAAACCATCTTTACCTCGTCTTCTCCATAACCATTTCCCTCTTTTGGAGCGAAAAGCATATCGCCCGTGGCAAGCTCGAAAGCGGTACAAGCGAAAGACCACATATCAACGGAGAATGAGTAACCTGACTGAAGTATTACTTCAGGAGCTCTGTACTGTCTTGTTTGTATTTCTTCTGCAAATTTATTATCAGCCCAACACGCATTCCCAAAGTCGACAACTTTGCATCTCATATCAATGCCATCCAAATTTCTCTTGGTCTTTGTAGGTGTTTCACTTAAACCTACTATGGAAACTCTTCTTCCTGATATTTTAGCAGCCGCTCTTTTTGCTCTCCTCTTTAACTTCTTCTCAATCAAATTCATTGTTGCTGTACCGTTTTGGTTCCCCTCGGGCTTCTCTAGTATTGGTGTTAGTCCGGATCTGATGGGATCCTTGGCAGGGTCAATGGTGGAACAAAGAAGAATGTTCTCTGGTTTTAAGTCGGAGTGAATCATACCGAGTTCACGATGCATATAATCTAGACCAGTCAGTATACATTTGCAAATCTCCCGTACTTTATCCAACTCCATCCCTTTATAACGGTTGTATTTGATCAAACGGAGCAAACTATCGCCAAGAAACTCTAGCACCATGCATAAATGCTGTCCGTTGGGACCTGCATGCTTGAATTCATCAATAAGCCGAACAACACATTTGGTATTTTCAGGATCCCCATCAGCAGCAGCTTGAAGAAGTTCGATTTCGTGAAGTGCAGCTTGAGCAAATTGTAAGGCGCTCTTCTGAATCTTCAAAGCAACATAAGTCTGCAATAAAGACATGAAACCATCGTTTATTGTACAAGGCAAATAAGAGCCAAAACAGAGTATGACTACTAAGACAAGGAGCTTGTAGAATTTGATTTCAGTTCAATTTTTCTTTAATCTACAGATACATTCTTACATTCTAAGAGAAAATCATCAAAATTATTTTTCACATAATGAAAGAAACAAAGATCATAGAAGTGTTTCCTTGCTTCCGACAAGGTAAAGAACTCCAAAAGATAGAGCTCAGAAGATAACAAAAAAACCATTAAATTAAGCATATAGTTAATGAAACACATCACGGTTGCATTTAAGGAACATCATCATTTAATACACATTCAATTCCAATACAAAGCTCTTTAAACCATCTGTTATAGTTGGTTAACTACAGAGTGCAAGCCAAAATCAAGAACCATGATCCACAAAATTCAGAACTTTGCTTTTGTGAAAGATTAATTCACAAGAAGGTATTGAAAGAAACCAAGATCTTACACCAAAACAGATCAATGTACACATGCTTTAAGCACATTCATGGAATCAAATTCTGCATTTAAGATCTTGTTAGAATAGCAAAATGGATAGAGAGAGATGCGTACAGAAGTGCGAGTATCATAGGCAAGCCAAACAGTTGAGAATTGTCCCCAGCCAAGCTTTCTCTGAGCAATGTAACGGCCACCGGCAAACTGATCTCCGATTCTAACGGCATGATATCCACCTTTACGGTAAGCATCAAAACCTTCATCTTCATCATCTGATCCAGATGAGGATGAACACGACATATCTTCTTCTCTTTCTCTTTCCCCACCGCTTGATCCGTGTTCTATGTGGATTTTGGATTGTCAAAGTTTGGATCTTTGAATAAAAGAGCTTTCTTTTTTTCTTTAATTTCTCGAACAAAGAGAGAGAGAATAAAGAGAAAGAGGAATAGCACGAAACGTAAGACTCTCTCCACTTTTTGCTCTTCTTGTCCCTTTTTTTATTGATAGGTGCTTCAAACATTTTCCCATTTTAACGTTGTCCATTTCTCCATTTTGCCCCTTCTTCTCATGGTCTTGTTTAAGTAAAAGAACAATCTTTACTCTCTCTCTCTCTGCCTTCTCTATATCTGTTGCAGAAGCACTACCAAGAAGACCTCAAGTTCGAGCCCAACAAGCATATAGAAGTTGTCACTGCCTCTAGCTTTAACTCTCGATTATGTCCTGCAATAAGGTGTTGTTTAAGTGTAACTCTGTTTTCTGGCTGAGACACAACATTAGTGAGCTCCACATAGAAGAATCAGGGACAATACTCTTCTCCACCATTCGTGAGAAAAGCAACCAAACCTTCTGAATATCACCTTTCACGCACAATTCTTCGAGCAATGGATTGTAGCTTTCTCCATCAGGTATGCAACCTCTTTCAGCCATGTCTTCCACAAACTTGATGCCATTCATGACTTTATCTTGCTTACAGAACCCGAATATCACTGCATTGAATGTTGATGATTTAGGCAAGTAGCCTCTGCTCACCATTTCGTTTATAAGCTCAAGTGTTTCTTCCATGTAGTCTTCTTGGCTGTATCTATGAATTAAGCAATGGGATACTATAACATTAGGAACACCTCCTTCTCCAATCATTTGATCATACTCTGTCTTTATATCATCCACACCGCCTTTCTCGCATAAACTTATCAACTTAAAGCTCCTGTCAACAGTCCTTGGAAACAGTTTCTCCATCTTTAGCAGGAATTCCAGAGCTTCCTCCCAACGGTTTTCCTTGTAATAGCCGTAGATAACACTATTGTACGGATCAATTATGGCCCCACGAACTTCTTCGCTGTCCTGCATCAGTTCTAATATCTTTAAGCCTTCGTCTGTCCTCCCTCCTACTGACAGCCCTTTTATCAATATGTTAAATGTAGCAAAGTTCCATCTAATAGCATCCGTTTTCATATCGTTGAAAGTGTCAAGAGCTGAATCCAACATTCCAACATCACAAAATCCACCAATCAACAAATTGTATGTTTCCACATTAGGCAAGTAACCCTCTCTCTCCATCTCTTTAAAGAAGCGTTGAGCAACTCTCATCTTCCCTAGCGTACAATACCCTTTAACCAAGGTGTTACAAGCTACAACATCGACTTTACCTCCTTTGCTTTCCACTCTCTCTAAAACCTCGAGTGCCTCAGACACACGGCCTTCATTGCAGAGAACTTCCATCACCTTAGTTACAGTCACAACATCCGGAACAAGACCCAGACTAAAACATTTCTCCAGCAACACCATCGCCTGAATCAACTTCTGGTCGTTGCAGTAAGCAGATATCAAAATATTAAAAGTTACATCATTTGGTTCGTTCATTTCACTCATTAAACTCCTGGCTCTCCCAACTTTCTCATTCTTGCAAAGAGCATGAAGCAAGGTGTTATATATCACAGTGTTTGGAGCCACACCGCGTGTCTTCATGATCTGAAGAAGCTTAAAACCATCACCAATCCTATTCGTCAAGCAAAGCCCTTTCATCAAAATCCCGTATGTGTACTCATCACCTTTGATCCCACTAGCCATCATCTTCCTTGTGAAAAACTCTCTAGCTATGTCAATGTCTTCCTTAACCAAAACATCCAGAATCGAATTGAACACTTTCAGAGATGGTTTGATTCCAAATTTCGAAACCAGATCAACAACACTGATAACCCTTTTGGTCAAACGAGCACGCCCAAACCCTCGGATGATAGTAACGAAGATAGCATCATCCGGAGGCAAACCAATTGATTGAGGCATTTCATCGAGCAGTTGGTAGACAGTTTCAAAACGTCGGAAAACACAGAGCTTATGAAACAGAGCACGGTAAGTGGAACGAGAATGGATAAACCCAGGAAAATTCGAAGCCCATTGAAAAGTTTCCAAAGCTCCTGAAGCTGATTTCTGATCTAAAAGGAGACGAACAATATGGTCATCGCTTGGCACAGAAAGCGAAGAAGACGATGATAATGATGGAGAAGATGAGAAGAAACAACGCAGTTGAAAAAGCCATAATCTTTTCAATGGCACATTTCGAGAAGGTGCCAAAAGACTCAAACTTGTCAGCATCTTGATGTATCTTCGGAATGCAACAAACACAAGTCAATAGATTCAAATTCAATTAATATTCATTCATCGAGAGTGATTTCAATAGATCACTCGTTTCTCTCGAAATGGTAAGTTTTGATTCGTGAAACAGGAGCGACCTTTACACTAACACTAGTATTAGTACAATAAAAAAAAACTCAGCCTTTATTGTGATGTTGAAGACCAAGTAAATGTTTGTTTTTTGGAACCTTTTGGATGGAAATAACCTTTGTAGCTCAGAAAATTTTGTCATTTGAAGTTATCACTAGGAAAATGAAAATTGCTGCTCTTTAAAGTTTAAACATATGATCAACCAACCGAGTTCTGTTCCCATATGCTTGTCATCACAGCTCGAAATATTCGAGTGGATGGAATATGAGGATAGTATAGAAGAGGATGAATTTTTGACTTACGTTTTCGCCAACTCTAAGTGTTTAAAGACTGCAACAATCTCCTTGAGACCCACCATCCATATTCTTGAAGACCAAGACTTAATCTTCGAGGAGTTGAAAGATATTCCTAGGGTTTCAACATCATCTCAGCTTTTGTTTAAATGAAACTTTATAATATAATTTACTATCTAAGATATCCATATACTTAGAATAGTTTAAAATGATTTGCCACAATAACCTCTTTTATTTTTTAAATAGCCAATTTCTTGTGAATAGTTTCATTCGGTTTGCTTTGTTTCCTTTGCTTTTCTGTTCTTTGTACTTTCTCAACTCAGTTTCGAGTTATGTTAAATGAAGTTCATCTTTGTGGGAAAAAAAAAAAATCTCGAATACAAATTATAAATACATTAAACTCACTACTACAAAATTAATATAGATATAATATATATACACATCCCCACGCTCCACTCTGGTTAATGTTTTTTTTTGAAAGTGCTCTCTCAAACTATATTCTAAGAAGGAAAAAAACATTTCAATATACAAATCTTATTTGGTTGCAGAATACGTTACTTGAAATATATACATAGATTAGTAATACATGTTGCAGTTTAAGTTATAGGCTAAACATTTTTAGATGTCAGCTAATTTATGTAATATTAACAATAACAAACATTGATTACAATGACAAACAAATAAAGGGCGGGAAGCGAAACAGCCTCTTATTAGATGATGTTGCATTTGAAGTACTTTTTGAATATTTCTTCTTCCCTACAGTGCAAAGAGATGACTCGGTAGACTTCAATGAGCAATTTCGGAAACCGAATAGCAAAGTACTCGTCGAATCCTTCTGGAACCGTTCCAACAAGTTCCTAACACATCAAGTTTCAAAATGACCAGTTTAAGCTCGAGCGGTGTAACATGTGTTTAAGGGATACAATTATAAGACAAACCTGAATTTCTGGAGGGAGTTCTCGGTAATGATTCAGTTTGTTCCTAATGACTCGTAACAAGTCGCGAATGCTATCGTATTTGTAACGCCTATAGCGCCCGATGTTTGTGATGAAAACATGTTCTAGCTTTTCATCCCATTTCCCTCCTATAGCGACCGGAGCTGTATTCTCCATTGCTTTCAAGATTTCAGAATCAGCTTCTCTATTTTCAAGCTCAACTCGGTCACTAGCATCCCGAAGAAACGACAGTCTCATCTCTGAGTTCCAAAACATAGGATGGACCAGAACTTCAGTTGCACTAGGTCTGCAAATAGTAAGTTGTGCATAAGAGATTGTGGTTTGTCGAGTGAATTTTAAGTCATCATAGAAGAAAATAATATTACCGTAAATCAGGGTTTGGGCTTAGTAAACGGGAGATGAGATCTGAAGCTTCGGGAACGTGCTCTACTAGGAAGAGGTCGACTTTGTTATTCACAATATTGACATCTCGTTCAAGATCATCTCCAAATGGATGCTTACAACCAGTTATGGAGTAAAAGAGAACACAGCCTAAACTAAACATGTCCACCGCACGAGTTTGACGACCCTGTAGAAGTTGCTCCGGTGCTTGCCAACCCGAACTACCACAACCTACAATTTTTAAAGGAGTTATTCCTAAAAAAGAATATTGAAACTTTTGTCATAAGCATAATTACAAATTCAACCAACGATCATCTACAACATTAAGATTCTTGTGTTGATTTTGTTTTCTGAGAATAATCAGTCAGTTTATTGCTGAAAGAGTTACAAATCCAACAATATAAGGATCAAACAAAGACAATAAAAAGGAACTTACCTGTGGCAAGGTGACCCAATGATGAGTTATCCTTAGACAGACGCTTGCTAATGCCCATATCAGAAAGCTTTGCGCTCAAAGGCATCCCTTTAGTTATTAGTACATTTTGTGGCTTCAAGTCTCGATGAACAATTCCCAATTCATGCAAGTGGACAAGCCCAAAAGCTATATCCCTGCATCACAGCACAAATAGTCTATATAAGTTTAAAAATAAAGACAACAAGCAAGGTTTAAACTAATCGAGCTTTTATAGTACCACCTAGCCTAGACTTATCAAACCAACTAGTTTCTACATTTGATATTCAAACTCTTAGTCTAAGTATATGATGACGTACAAAAAAATGTAAGTCAAAGTTAACCTCATTAGTTTTAGCATGAGAGATGACGGATGGCCTCCAACTTTCCAAAAGTTGTTTCCTTTGATAAATCCTTCCAAAGGATTCAGTTGGATGTTATAAGCAGCTACGGCTTCAATGGATTCCTTGTTTCCCAATATATTTGTCATAGAGAACTCTAAATAGGATTTGATTAAATCATCTAAATTGCACGTGCAACGCTCTAGAGAAAGGTAAACAAAATCCTGGTCATACTCCACACCGTACCACCGAATGATGTTTGAGTGTTGGTCAGATGCAATGAGGTTTTGAATCTCCTTGAAAGCAACCTCATGATGAGATCGAAGAAGGCGTTTTACAGCTACAGGTCGGCCTTCATAATTACCCTCAAACACCACCGTGCCATTACTTCCCTTTGCAATTTCTTTACTTGATACAAACAGCTTACCGATCTTTCGCCCATTAGCTGCACTACTTAGAAAGTTATTGAAGCCTAGTGACATTTGACCTCCTTCAACAAGCTCGAACTGATCTCGGCTGCTAGGAACTGTCTGTCTATCTCTCTGCCCATTCGACATACCATCCTTCCCTGATTTACGGTTCTTTTTCTTTTTGGAAGGTCCAGATTTCGAGTTAAAATCATTGCCCCTCGACGAAAAGCTCTTTATGAAAACAGAGACAACAACACCTATAAGAACTAAAGGGGCCAATAACTTTACTAGCGACCATTTGAATACTTTTCCGAACACATCTGTAGAGCTTTGCCTATGTTGCTCCTGTAACTTCCTGAATTCTTTGGCTCTTGTAGAAGACAGGGAAAGACCATTTCCACATTGCAATGGCATATAAATACCAGTTTGAATTTCAGGACCGAGCTCATTCCCTGAGTTGAAAACTGGATCACAGAGTAATTCAGCTTTGAAGTGAGAAACCGTCACATTCAACGCAAGCTTCCGAGTAGTTTTATGAAAATGCTCAAGCTTGGAATCCGTTCGCGTGATAAGAAGTTGTAACTTGACGAAATTTTCAGTGTTAGTAGGCTTCACCATAGCATTAGTATAGTTCTCATCCCCACTGGATTTATAAACATGGATTAGCCTCCCTGACATACCATCAACCAAATACGCAATAGTTGTTTTCGACTCAAGAGTCACACCATCATCCATTACAATTGGCATCTTCTTCAGCAACTCCTCCATAGTAACTTTCTACATTTAGTGAGAAAATGTTTCAAATAAAGTTAGATATATAAAACGACGAGCCAGCAATGTATATGAAGTGTTATAGTTTTTACTTGATCATCAAGTGGAGTAGGCTCTGAGTAATCCATATATCGTGATAAGAAAGTGCTACTTATATCAGTAGCATTTTCTGAGTTGTTCACAGCATTTAGAGGAGCTAGATATATCGAATGAATCGGTGATCCAGTCGAAAAGGACCAAAATGTTTTCCCTAATTGTTGCTTTAGTGAGATTTTCCCATCATGATCAACAACAAGCTCCGTATTTGGCTCTGTAAGTTCACTGATTAGAAGATAGATAACAAACATCACAACCAGTAATCACATAGAGAAGAAACCAAAACCTAATCACTAGTCCATAAGTTTTTTTTTTTTTTTTTTTTTTTTTTTTTGTTCATAACGTTTTCGATGCTAATGATTACCAAAAAGTGAGGAGGAGAAACTTACGGATAGTGTAAAAGCGATCTGCCGGCAGGTCGATCTATAGAAAAGCGGTTATGCTGGTTTAACTTTGAGATCGGATTTGTTGCCTCGCCGGCTGCAGCGCCGCCGCAAAGAGGCGTCCATGGAGAGAGGATCAATAGTAAGAAGAATAGGTGGCGGAGCGTTTGGATCATTTGGAGAATCTGAATAGTAGAGATAGAGATGAATCAGCTGTGGAAACAGAGGATGATGATGATTCGATCATCTGAATTTAAGAATCGGGAGATGGAGATAAAGTCAGGGGTTTTTTTGAATTTTACCTGAAGGTGAAGTCAACGATGGAGATAATATGCGAAAACTTTGTTTGAGGCTGAGGTTTTTGGATCTCCGTGACGGCGAGGTTCTCCTCCTCCTCTTCTTCCACGCTACTGTCGAACGCGTTTTCCTTTTTGAATCTTCTAACAATTTTATTTTTTTTTAAGAAAAAATTCTACAAAAGGAAAAAAAAAAGAAAAGGAAAAAACAAAAACTCTATAATCACAAAAAAAAAACTTTTGACTTTACTAACATAGAGTAATCACTATACTATACTACTTCTTTTTCGTATTAGTTATCGTTTAATATTGTTTTACATTTATTAAAAAATTATTGATTTTTATTATATTTTTAATTAATATTAATTTAATTTAATTTTAATGGTCAAAATATTAAAAAATAGATAAAACTGATAATTTTATTAAACATTACATTTAAAATATAAAACAACAAATAATTTGAAATGAATTTAACTTCTAAACAACAAATAACATAGAACGGAGAGAATACTATATACTTTTGAACAAAAATAAGTAGTGTAAAATGTAAATATGTGTAGATGCAATGTAAAATTTTTGTTGTTGTTTTTTTTCTTTTTTCTTTTTTCTTTTTGCTGTGTTTACTGTTTACTTCGGTTTAATCAAATTGCGCCGGTGGGAAAAATATAAGTAACCAAACCGATTAACCGTCGTCGTTTTGTTTACAAGGAAGAAGGAACGAAAAAAAGGAGGTTGAAATTGAAAATTTAGGAGTCACTTTGGCTTAGGTTTTAAGGCTTTTTAAAAAGCGTTCCGTCTCCGTTCTGACGACTGAAAATCTTCACCGGCGAAATCAAAAATTTCCAGTAAAGAAATTGAAGATGTTGCAGAGCAAGGTTTTCAATAAGAAAACCAGAGGAGGTAGAATCCAAAAGGTCTCTTCTTCAATCTCTGCTCTCTATGCTTCTTCTTCCTTCCGAGTTTTTTTTTTTATAGTTTTTGTTCGTTATTGTAATTTTTTTTTAAACTCCTTTTCTCGCAACAGCAAGTGAGAGAGGTTTATCTACGAGATGACATATACTGTGGAGCTTTTTCCTGCAAGTCTTGTGATACTTCAGCTGCTCGTTTGTCTTCTCCTAAGATTCTTGTTGTTGATACCAACGTCGTTCTTCACCAAGTAATTTTGTTTTGATTGATTTTATAAGCTTAACATTTTTGAGCTTCAGTTTTTGTTGATGTTATTTAATGTTATCGTTTTTGTTTTTGGTAGATTGATTTGTTGGAGAATCAAGCTATAGATAATGTTGTTGTTCTCTCTGTGGTACTGGATGAGGTTAAGAACAGGAATAGATCTGTTTACAACAGAATCAGAGCTCTCTGCAGCAATCCAGCTAGACAATTCTATGTTTTTTCCAATCATGTCCACAAGTAAGACCGTTGTTCGAGCTTTGAAGTTTTTTAGATTCCTTAGATTTTAGGTAGACAAAAGATTTGTAGATAGAGAATGTGATATTTTAACGATTAGGGATATGTTTGTTCGGTGATATCGATTGGATGCTCTCATTATGATCACTAGCACTTATTGAGCTGTAATCCCCGTTTTTCTCGTTTTTACAGGGATACTTATGTGCAGGCCATGGAGAAAGAGAGTGCCAATGACCACAACGATAGAGGTACTATATAATCACCTTCTTTATTTGCAACTATCCTGTTACGTCCTTGATGATATATTCATTTGTATTTGTTGTTAAAACTTTTATATTTATATGGATTCAGCTATTCGCGTTGCTACGCTATGGTACCAGAAGCATCTAGGGGGTACATCTCAGGTGTTGCTTGTAACTAATGACAGGGAAAATAAGCGCAAGGCCACTGAAGAGGGAATATCTGCAGAGACAAGTATGTAAATCATCTTTTGTTTTTTCTTCATAGAAGTCTTATTTTCTAGCATTCCAGATAATAAAAATCAGTTTTGCATGATCGTTTGTTTTTGGCTACATAACTTAAAAGTTTATCAATGAATGTTTCTGTATCAGTTGAGGCTTATGTAAAATCAATTGGACAACCTGAATTGCTGGATCTGCTCGCCCAACCAACCAATGAAGACGTAACTATGGAAGATGCAGATGATTCTAGACCTTCTAAGAGGAAACAGATATACCTAGAGGTAATGGAGATGATCATGTTTTTTTTTTTCCAGTTTCAGATTTGGGTAACTAGATACTGCCATCAAACAACTTTGTCTTCAATTGTGTTTTTTTTTTCCTGCCTGCAGCATAAGCCCATGTCTGAGATTACTGCTGGCTTACACCGTGGAATATATCATCAAGGAAAACTCCGTGTCAATCGTTTCAATCCTTTCGAAGCTTATGTTGGAAGCGAGAGCATTGGTGAAGAGATAATTATCTATGGGCGCAGCAACATGAATAGGGCTTTCGATGGTGATATTGTTGCCGTCGAACTCTTGCCTCGTGATCAATGGCAAGAGGAGAAGGCATTATCTATAGCTGAAGAAGGTTTCTTTTAATATCTACATATATTTTAAACTAGTTATCTGCTTGCATGAAATTGTCTTACACTTATTCTTTCTTTCGCATATCAAATTCAAATGCAGATGATGAAGAGGACGATACTGTTCATTTGGCTCCCAACAGTGCTGATGATGCTCCTAGAACCTCAAATTTGTCCCAAGAAACTTCTGGGGATAAAAATGCTACCCCTGCTCGTCCATCAGGCCGTGTAGTCGGTGTTATCCGTAGAAATTGGCACTCGTGAGTTCATTACTTGATTACCCCTATATTCTTGCTGTTTTTTTTGTTAATGATACATTGATGCATCATATGAAATCATGTTAATAGACATACCGATATATTTTCCTTAGAGGTGCCTGTTTCTGGTGACTACATATATGAATTGAAGATTATCTTTAATTTTCTTGATTTCAGTGGCTTTTGTCTGTGTAATTATGGTTTGCTTTTCCTTTATTTGCATACTCTCCTCTGAGAGTCTGTTTCAAGCCTTGGTCTCTGGATGACAGTTCCTAATTTGCATGATATCTTGCAGCTATTGTGGATCACTTGAACCAATGTCACTACCTGCTGGTAGTGGTGGAACGGCACATGCTTTATTTGTCTCTAAAGATCGCAGAATACCCAAGATTCGCATTAATACTCGACAGCTGCAGAACCTTTTGGATATGAGGATAGTAGTGGCAGTTGATTCTTGGGATCGTCAGTCTCGATATCCTTCTGGTCATTATGTTCGACCAATCGGGAAAATAGGTGACAGGGAAACTGAAACAGAGGTAGGGGCATTATTTTAAATTTACTGGGTCCTGTTCTAGTAGGAGTACAAGTATATTGGTTTATTTTTTCAGGGAAATATAGATAATTAGAAATAACATCAATACTCTTGCTTGTGGATGCTGCAGGTTGTACTGATAGAGAATGATGTTGACTACTCCCCTTTCTCTTCTCAAGTTTTGGCATGCTTGCCACCCCTACCCTGGTCTGTATCTTCTGAAGACGTATCCAATCCTGTTAGGCAAGACTTGCGACATTTGCTTGTCTTTAGCGTGGACCCTCCGGGTATGTACCCAAAGCTTTTCCTATTTGATACTATATATGATTTTAGCCAATTTAAACGTCTTCCGGAGTCTGCAGTTAGTTGTGTACAAGCAGATTAACTTGTTTTTCATGCTAACAGGCTGCAAGGATATTGATGACGCATTGCACTGTACATCGCTTCCAAACGGGAACTTTGAACTTGGAGTCCGTATCCTAGAGTTCACAGAATTTCATTTAAATATGACTGAGCTTTCAATTTTAGAATATGTCAAGAGTCAATGAGTTACAAGTCACTTTGTGGTTTATATATAACTAAAGCAATGAATGACTCCTGTTACCTTTTAGCTGCATAGATCGATTTTATCATAACTATCTAGTGCCAAAGTGCTTTTGAGGTGATCTATTTTATGCCATTTAGTATTCAGTCTCTTCCAGACTTAGCTAGTTCCATTGTATTCTCTTCATATCTCGGGAGTGAATTTATGCTGTGTATCCTTGACTATGTTTAATTAGACATTGCTGATGTAACAAATTTTGTTCACCCTGGTACTCCTTTGGATGATGAGGCATCAAAAAGAGGCACATCTGTCTACCTTGTTGAACGCCGTATTGACATGCTTCCCAAGCCTTTAACTGAAGGTAATATCTCTTCCTACAGGATAAATTCCCTTTGTGATTTAATTCCAAGCCATTCATGAAACATGGTTTTGCTTGCAGATATTTGTTCGCTTAGAGCTGATGTGGAAAGGCTTGCATTCTCGGTTATTTGGGTATGCTTTATCTTTCTCCATTGTCACTGCGACGCCCAAAAATTTATATTGCACATATTAGCAAATTGGTAAACGGTTAGCTTAATCATATTTCATATATTTAGGAAATGAGCCCTGAAGCTGAGATTATCTCAACGAGATTTACAAAGAGTATAATCAAGTCTTCTGCAGCATTGTCCTATGTTGAAGCTCAGGCTCGGATGGATGACAGGTACATTCTATTTTACTATATAGTTAGGGGGCCAGTAGCAAACATTGTTTGCTTACCTTTGTATCTACAATAAAACAATTTCATTTCATGCTCTCTAGTGATTTGACTGTGGAAAAAATGGTAGCAAGGATTGTTAATAATAATTGCATTTTTTTTACTCAGAAAATAACCTTAATAATGTATTCATGAATTTATTTTCTGCTATTTTGAATTGTAGAGTTGTTTCAGACCCTCTTTTACATTATGCCCAAGATTGACACGTGTAATTATTTTCTTGCAGCCGATTGACGGACTCTGTGACAACTGATCTGAGGAATATGAATACTTTGGCAAAGGTTTAATACACCTCCTCTCACATGTTGTCATATGTTTCAGAAATCATAGAAAGAACTACATATTTTGACCTTTTTTTTTGCTTTTGAAACCTGTAGATAATGAGGCAAAGGCGTATCGATAGGGGAGCCTTAACTCTTGCTTCTGCCGAAGTCAAATTTCAGATTGATACGGAGACTCATGATCCTCTTGACATTGGTATGTTTTTTGTGCAAAAGTTTCTTCTTCTTGATGAGTATGAATAGTATTTTCTTAGTCTTTATGTCACCCAAACAACCATGAAGTACAGTCAGCTCTTATCCTTTTAAAAGATGTATTCAATTTATTCATCTAATTGTCAAACGTCACCCATGAAGTACAACCACCTCTATCCCTTTGAAAGATGTATTCAGTTTATTCATCTGTTTGTCATTTGTCACCATGACTCTCTGTTTTGTGCAGGCATGTATCAGATTCGCGAAGCAAACCAAATGGTTGAGGAATTTATGCTTGCTGCAAATGTTTCAGTTGCTGGACAAATCCTTAAGGAATTCCCTTCTTGTTCACTATTAAGGTAAATTTTGAGATAATTATTGAAGCTTCAATGGCTTTCTCTTACATTGGTGGTCTGCTTCTCAAAGATGGCAATCATTCTGTATTTGCTGAAGTGTTTCTCTGCGTATACCTGATTTCAATTTTTTCCCGAGTTGTGACCAAATTACCTTTTTGTTGCTAAAGAGCCTATACTGCTATACTGGTTACATAAATTGTTTACCATTGTGTTCTGGTAAAGTTTGGCCATAAGCCGTAGATTAGATATTGTTGTGCATATTTAGCATAATGAATATTATGGGATCCCAAGTAGCTGTTGAGGACCTGATTAACTCTTATGGATATTTGTTGCATTTTTTGTTCACTTTTTTGTCGATAGTAGTTCACTATATCTGTGGTTTGGTTCTTCACGCAGGCGTCATCCTACTCCAACAAGAGAAATGCTTGAACCACTGTTGCGTACTGCTGCAGCTATTGGGCTTACCTTAGATGTCTCTTCATCTAAAGCTTTGGCCGATTCACTGGACCGAGCTGTGGTGAGTTATTCTTCGTCTGTACTGTCTTTTGCAGCCACTGTTTGCCATTTTGAGTACTTCCTTGGTTCCATTCTACTCATACAGTTGTCACTTTTAAGTGGTTGTTGAATGCTATACTTCTTTTAGCTAAGTAACTTGCTTCCTTGTACAAATTGCTTTCTTTATCTTCACTCAGTCTTAACAAAATCGTTATTCTTCAGGGTGAGGATCCATATTTCAATAAGCTGATCAGGATATTGGCAACTAGGTGCATGACACAGGTAATGCTTCCGTGATGACTGAGAAGTTAAATTGCTGGTGATTTTCACAGGATATCGCCAAATTCAACATTTTAAATTGATTACTTTGCAGGCTGTGTACTTCTGTAGTGGGGATCTCACTCCTCCAGAATATCATCATTATGGGCTTGCAGCACCCCTATATACTCATTTTACATCCCCTATCCGGAGATATGCTGGTAATTGAAAATTGCTGTCTTCCTTTTGTTTTCTCCTGTTACTTGCTATAACCTTACTTCTTTCCCTGGTTCTAGATGTCTTTGTGCACAGATTACTTGCCGCGTCACTAGGCATATACAAGCTTCCAACGGTGTTCCAAGATAGACCTCAACTTACTAGTGTTGCTGATAGTAAGAGTTTGTTTACCCTGTTATTCAATGGTTAATCATTTTTCAGCATTTTGATTGTTCAGACAAAATTTGTTAACTTAAGTTTTTTTGCCACTTCCTGATTTGGTTTCGAAGTTAAGGTCTTGTTTTGTCACATTTATCTCCGTGATAAGGAGAAAATGTCTAGAACACAGCTATTATTTCCTTTCTTAAAGATCACTTATGATGATTGTTCGTTTACTGTAGTTTTAGCATTCTAATTCATTGATTGTTTCAGATTTGAACTATCGGCATAGGAATGCCCAGATGGCAAGTCGAGCTTCAGTAGAGCTGCACACTCTCATTTACTTCAGAAACCGGTATATATTGTCTATTTTTCCTGAATCTTACTTGATTCTAATGACATGGACTGTTAAAAACTAAGAGAAATCGTGTTTTATGTTGCAGACCCACAGATGCAGAGGCAAGAGTTGTGAAGATAAGATCCAATGGTTTTATAGTATTCGTCCCCAAGTACGTTCTCTATTCTTTGCTTATTTCACTACCATAGTAAAATTCATTACCATTTGTAGCAGTTGTAGCCGATTCTTCTTATCTTTCCCTCTTACTTCCCTAGCAAATGTCGTGCCTTTAAAGATTTTAAGTCAGGACACAAAAAACCATTGCAATTGGCATTTTCTTACACTGGAAATCGTTATGGATTGATGCAGGTACGGAATAGAAGGCCCTGTTTATTTAACAGCAAAGGGTGAGAAAGGAGCTGGTGACTGGTACGTTGATGAGGAGAAGCAGAAGATTGTTAAGATGGATGGAAGTTTATCTTACAGTGTATTGCAAACAGTGAGGATTCACATGGAGGTAGTAGAGCCTCAGCCTAACCGACCGAAACTCCAACTCACTCTCTTGTAAAACTCTTCAACTTTTAAGTTTCACTCTCACTTGTGTCGCAAAGGACAGATTCTCAAGAGTTCAAATGGTTTTACGTTAGTTTTATTATTCCTCTTTTCACTGTCGAAGTCAAAGACATTGTATCATCATTTCATTATCTATAGATGGATGCGAGTTTTGGTCTGTGCATTCTCTGTCTTTCTTGATAACCATATGCTTTTTCATTAACCTGATGTAATACTTGATACAATATATTCGCGTTTACAAAATGGGGATATGGAGAAAAATGAAGAGAAAGGTACAAATGCAACCAGAAAACTCTATCAAATTTATTTGATAGACGAAAAGAATGGTGAGATCCTTTGACAGAGGATTGGCATATGTTTTCCTCATGGTCTCTGTAGTTTGTGCTCACACAGAAATGCAGGTTTCTCTAGACTAACAAATGAAGGAAGATGGTGGACCAAACAGTGAGGGCCAGTATCGCGACCAAGTATGTCCAAAGCATGAGCACTGAGCACTCGTCTTGAGCAACATTGTACAGCTGTGTCATGGTACCTGTAAGTGTCACAATTTGTCTTTCCTTGTTAGTATGATTCTTTTAAACTTTTCTAGATTTGCATGAACTCAGCTGATGATTTATTACTAACCGATATTCATGGCAGGCGGGAGGGTGAACTGAAGCATCAAAACATACTGAAACAAAGGATCCGCTGGAAGAAATCCAAGTCTCGCAGCTGTTAGTACAATGCCTATACCGATAATTGGGAGCAATATGTACCGAACACAGACTATTCCAAGTACAACCACGGGTTTGACTGCCGAAGAACGTAAACCTGATTGATTTGAACCACAGTAAGTTTGTAAGTTTTCTAATTTGACTGAGAGTGAAATCTGAACCGTAGGCTGAAGGAGTTACCTTGAATGAGGTTACCCCCTAGTATAATCGTCATACAAGGAATGGTCCCATCTCTGCACAAACGGTAAGGTTAATAACTTAAAAGATGGAAATGGTTATCAATGACAAGATTGTGGAACCTACCCAAGAAGTTTTGCAGTGCTTTGGATTATTCGTAAAGGAGCATCATCACCAATGATAAGATTTCTGAGCCATTTAACTGCACCGAAGACGAAACCTATAATCTGAAAAGCATAAAAAACATGTCACACATTAATCATCCCACTTCATTCTTAGTTATATTACTCAGTGCTAGTTGGTAAAATTGAACTTACTGCACCAAGTGTAGGTGGCGCGAGAAGCTCCTCCCCTATCTCATGGAGGAAGTCTCCACCTTTTCTCCAAAACCCTGACTCTTCTTTTACCACTTTTATTTCCTCGACTTCAGGTGCACCAAGGAGATGAGTCTTATGATCAGCCTCTAAGTCACTATTAGATGATTTAATTGCTGTTTTCTCAGCTTCTTCCATGGCTTTAATTTTCATTGCAGACCCTTTTATCAGCCGGAACGTGTATGTCCATATGTAGAATCCCCCAAGCTGCACAATTACAAGTACAAGATTCAATTTCACTTCACTTTCTTCACCATTTTTAAGAAACATAAGAATGTTAACATTTACATACCGCCATGGAGAAAGACGCATAAGAGAGGCCAACGGTTCTGCATACACTCCGGTTACCAAAAGGACTCTTGTCCTCATCGCAGATAGCTGGGACAAGTATGATTGGTAGGTTCCCCATATTACCTATTTAACCAAAATTGACTATCTCATTAGAACAATACAAATACAAGTTGGGTCCATTTGAGTCCACATAGTTTTGTAACATATACCTGAAGAACAAGTTGCAACAATAAGACCTTCTAGATAAGGAGGTGGTTTCAGAATTTTTACAACCATCCAACCAAGAATCCCTCCGATTAAGAATGTAAGTCCCATATTCACCGGCATAAACCACCTTTAAAAAAAATAAAAAAATTACAGTTGCACCGTTTTTACCATGAAACAAACAAGGGGTAAAGTATTATCATCATAGGAGAATTTTCTTTTTTTTTTACCATGAGATTATGTCTTCAAGTGTGACCGTCTGAGCTAAATTTGCAAACATGAGAGCCGGTGCAAATAGTACAAACACAACCTAAAAAAAAAAAATCAATTCAAGAATTGGAACAACAATCATCAATGGGGTTAAAAAATTATTTACCTTGTTCATGGAGTTACGGGCTTCGACAGGGAAGAGTTTGCATCGATCAGTGGCTAAGAAAGCTCCGACAAGACTTATGACAAGAACTTGAATAACCGGCATAGAAGCCACCTCTAATAACGACAAGAATCCCATTCTTTTTTATGCGATTCTATAAACTTGTGATGATTGGATTATATATGGCTGCTTCTTCTTCTTCTTCTCCTTCTTCTTCTTCTTCTGCAGTTTAATTATCTGCAAAGAAATAGAAGCCTGAGAAGAATAGAGAGCAAAGGTACGAAACAAGCGCAGAGATTTTCATATTATATATATGAATTTACAGAAGGAGTTAATGATTAAATTAAAATTCATGGAGTTGAGACATGCCAGAGTTTTTTAAGTCTTTTGAGACCGTATTATCATTGGAGGAATAGAAGAAACTCTTTCACTTAAAACTAAATATTGTTTTTTCAACCAAAAAAAAAAAAAAACACTAATATTGTTCTTTCCATATTAATGCAAATTATTATAATTTTTTCCTAAGAGAAGCTTTTTTTACGTTGAAACTAATTTTGTTTTTTTTATTGTTTTGCTTCTGTTCACATAAACCAATTAAATGTTTTATTATTCTCTTTGTTTTTCTTATATCTTTTTGGTAATTTAGATAGGGGGACGAATAATATATATGGAATATTTATTATTTGTTGTTGGAATTGTTGATTTGACTTTAATTGAAATAAATCACCTAATTTCTAGAAATAGATTAATGATCCAAAACCTTTTTCTAACTCGAATTTTTTTTTTTTTTGAAAACTAAAAAACTTCAAAATTGGTTGAATATGGAATTACGTTTGTTGTTATACTATCCATACTCATGTGTTCAAAGATTTAGAACTTCACGACTTACAAAAATTTAACTGTTATTAAATCTAGAAATTTATTGTGACAAAAAGGTAACCATGGTCCATGGAACCAAAAAAAAAAAGCGTATTTGATGATGTGATGTTTTTTCTTTTATATAGCGATGATGATGTGATGTAATGTGAATCTTGCGTTTGGTCAATTATAGTTTCTAGATATCTCCAATCAACAACTAAGTATGGTTGTAAAAATAAATGGATACATTGTAATATGGTGAACCTGTTGACCCCATATATTGACCCACATATTAAGTATGGTTGAAAGCTATTTACTATTTGTTAAAAATAAATAAATGGAAAATAATTTCAAGTAATTAACAAATAAACAGATCAATGGTGGACCCCCAAAATGGCAAATATCAAAGATTCAGGGTATGGAAGACCCTGATGATTGTATCTATTTCATACGCAACACGTATTCCATGTGAGATAAATAATTATTCTGGTCAACATGTTTTAAAATAACGTTAGATAATGTATAACACGTTAATATTTACAAGCAACATTATACTATATAAAAACCTTTAAGAGAAATTCCCTCAAATAGCACGAAATTATGTTTTTTTCCATAATTAGCACATATTTTTATTTAGGACAAAAATAACATTTTATAAAATTTTTAATTTAATATTTTTTGTTTGGATTGATTATATTAGTATTTAGGGTATAGTTTTTATGGGGTAAGGGATAAGATTTAGGGTTTAGGGCTTAGGGTTTAGGGTTTAGACTCTAAATCCTAAATCCTAAAAATGTGAGATTAGGATTATCCTTTAATCAAAATGCTATTTATGTCCTAAATAAGAATATGTGCTAAATTTGTCACAAAAACTATATTTTGTGCTATTTTTTTAGAATTGCCCTATCTTTAATATAGTTAAAACTTGCAACATCATGCATGTTTGATTGACATTGGAATATGCTCGTTTTGGGTAATATAACCACAATCCAATTCCAACTAATAAAGAAAACTCAAAACCAAATCGAACTCAAAAACTCAAAAACCTACAAATAATTTGTCGTTTATTAACTCTAACCAAAACAAAAGTGTTTTGGCTTTGGTTAGAAAAAAAAAACAAATGGTATCACCTTGGAGGGATAGAATCAAGTTAAAAGTTTTTAATTACATCAAAAGGTATATCTACAGTTTCTTTAAATCGAGGTTGATCTTGTATTGCATGTTTAGGTATTTGGAGGTTCCTTTTGCATTTTTTTCATATATTATACACATGACACACGCATATATATATTTTTTTGATAAAAAGGGTTGACACACGCATATATCAAACAAAAAAGAGACGAGTACGTCTTCAGAATATATACAGTTGAATGTGTATAGATATCTACACATATTGAACATGACACATGCATAGACGCGCATTAAATGGATCTAAATTGGTAAAATGATTTTTCCTACAACTCATATTGCCGAAGCATAAAAGATCATCATCACCATCAGCATCTTTATATATAAATCACCTCAAGATTCTTTGACTTAATCATTGGTATTGAATCTTAAGCAGGTATATTCATACATCTGAAATTTAAATTTGGATTTTTGCAATAATACGATTTAACACCGACCCTATCAAATCTGCAATTATAAAAAGACATGAACGTGTAACATGTTGTGTGTCATATCAAAAGAAAAAAAGAAAAAAGAAAAAAGAGTAACATGTTATGTGTTTATCGATCGTTTTATATATTGGTCAGAAAAAAATCAGTGATAATTTATTATACGTATTCTCAGTTTTCCTAAAAAGAACCTGGAACTAATCCTAAGACCCTTTACCACTTTTTTCCTTTTTTACGAGCATATATGGATCAATGCATGGATGATGTATTATGGTTCATCCAAGAAAAGAACACAAACAGAATTAAACCTAGCGATGAGATTGATGTAGAACACATGTGTTTATACATTCACATATATATATATTCATGGCCGGCACGGGGATGATTAGAAATAAGTGCATGAGGAATAACTTTTTTAAAAGAAAAAAGAAAGATAAAAAAGGTACCTGAACCATGCAAGAACTCAGAAATATCTCTCTTGATGTAGAAAATCATATTAAAATATTCTGTTTTTTCCGTGATTTAAGAGGGTTTTTATACCCAGGAAAAAAAAAGAAGAAAGAAGAAGAAGAAGAGGGTTTTTATTTTTATACTTACCAAACAAGTAAATAATAGACCAATGGAGACTTAAGATTAAAACAAAACAAGATAAACCAATGGAGAAAGAGATATATGATGACATGGTGACAGTTAGGTCTTCTAATTTTTGGAGGGTGTATTGGATCCAATATTAGGTGTAATTTGACTTTTAATGAATTTTGAGATGATTTAGTTAAATTTTGGTGAATTTAAAATTTTATTATTAAATTCTTTGAAATCTCATCTAAAATCATGAGATTTTGGTTTTTGTATTTTTAACTAAGAAATCTCCTTAAATCTCACTTAAAAATCTTAAATAAAATTCTAATTATATTTTTAATAACAGTGAATTTGATTGTATATTTTAAAATTACTAATATAATAACATTGGAATTTTAAAAATATTTCAGTAACACATAATTTGTCACTTAAACTCAATTCATCCAAATACCCAATTCAAACAACCTTTTCAGATATATACGATGACATGGTGACAGTTTAGCTCTTCTTATTTTACTTTTCTTCTTTCTATAGTTTGCAAAAAAAGGCGTAGCTCTTCTTATTTTACTTTTCTTCTTTCTATAGTTTGCAAAAATGACGTATTTCTTGGTGATTATACGGTTAAACTATATTTAACCCTTTTGTTTCCTATCCGGGTCCACGTCGAGAAACGTATCCAATAGAAAAAGAAAACAGTCATACCATCACAAACGTATAAATTAATTAATAAGTTTAAACCTCACGATCTACAGCTATGTAACATGTATTTCCAGAGCCAGCCTAGTCATAACCTAAACTCTACAAGATTAAAGTTAGACCTTATAGAACCAACAAATCAGCCAAAATCACAAGCATGGTCGTATCTGAAACATTTATCTAGGGCTCTCATTTTTTGGAGCCCCTTTTTTTTTTCTTTTATTATATATGTACATTAATATAAATATCTATATATTCTCAATAATAATAATAAAAATTAAGTGTATATTTTAAAAAACAAAGAAGAAAACAAAAGATATGAAACCAATGTTTTCATATAAACACCGAAACTCAGAACCGGCCATATCACAAAAGTACCGAAAATTCTCCATTTTCATATAAACACCGAAAATTAAATTTTCAATTAATTTTCCAATATGCTCAAGTGTAACGCTGGGCATCATAATGTGCTCTAAGCCTTTTTGTTATTGTCGGCCTACGTAACATATTTATAATTATTATGTTTTTTATTTGGTCAAAAAAGACTTGAATAAAAAAGAAAGAAAGAAAGGTCCAAGATGGTTTATGGTTATTTGTATCATTATTTACCAAATGATCATTCACTCTATATATTTCAGATAGATGCTATATATTATAATTTCAACCAAATTACGGCTGCTCCACAGATAAATGAATAAATAAATAATATATATAAACACATGACACATGTATATATGTGTGTCTTTGTGTAGAGCTGGATCGATAAAGTGGACCACGTCACGTAAATTGGACAACACACAAATTAAATAAACGAATCATTGATTAAGGGGAAAATAAAATAAACGAATCATTGATACTGAGATCATATCGTTTAGAATCAGCTAGCTAGCATTTCTAATATCCATAATAATAATATTAAAGTAACTTAAACGAAAAAAAAATCAATAAACGATATCAAAAATATTTTTTACAACAAAAATAAGGTTTTTGTCTGCGTATCAGTGACAAAATTTCAGATATCGTATATTGGAGATTTAAAAAAAACTTTAAATAAATGGCTAGGCAAAACACGCTTTTTATAATATCCATTGATTGAGCACCGAACTTTAATTTAGTCTCAATTATATAAACAATCAAAGACAAACTCAAATGGAATCCCGAAATATAGCGATGATTTAAAATCGATAGAGAAACACATGTGGCTATTGGCTAAATGCCTAAATTATTCACCTACATATCCAAGTACTATGGACGATTTCTCACGAAGCTTTCCCGTGAAATAGGAGATTAATACACATGAAGAAATAATATTCAAGGCAGTGGTGAGTTCACGAAAAGTGAATGTACTATAGCTGCAACGTGATGGTATTTTGTTTAGTGGATAAAAATGTGAGGACCAGATTTTTCAGGTTCTTAAATCCTTTTGGAAACACGTTAATATTAGAAAGGTATAATGAATTCATATTATATCAGAAAAACGTAGTTTTGGCCGGAGAGAATTAAAAACCCTAAATAATGTAGAATGTGATACTGTAGATGGGGATTATGTCATAATAGGTCATTTGTCCGAATGCTTATGATCTTGTGGTAGTTGAATATGGGAAAAGATGTAAACTCAGTTTCCTTTAATTTGACCCAAAAAAAAAAAAAAATGTGTTCATCTGAGAAATATCGGATGAGACCATCTGTGTTGCAAAGTGATTTGTGTTGTCTGGTTAACCCATTTTTTTTTTTTTTTCTAATTTGACGTCGGGATTAGTTGAAAATTCGATGAATCAACCTTTCTTTATCAAACTGATTTAGTTGGCCCAATGTTGACCGGAATCATCCGCAAAAGCAAAATAACTAAGTTAACCTAGTGACCACGCATTATTAATAATACAATTACTCTATTTTTTTATTTTCTTTTTCTCAAACTAACTACATTATTTCATATTGAAATTACGAACCCGACAAAAGTTTCTCATAATGAAGTTACTCTTGTGACCACATTATTATTACAAATAGTGAGGCCCCAACTTCTGCAACTTCCACAAGACTCTTTTGTTGTTTAGTATATCAACTTATATAGAATTTATCTCATCATTTTACCATTTTTTCTTCCTTTAGCTAAAAGCCTAAAACCCAAATCTTTTTTCTAAATTTTTTATACAGGTTTAATCTAATATTCATATGCTCATTATGTCATAAGTATTATAAATATATTAATTATAAAAAAAATTAAGTACTTTTGTTTTTACAAGTATTTTTTTTTTTAAGTATCAATCATATATATAAAAATTTTAAACTTTAGCAAAAAAGGTATATCTAAAAAACAAACAAAAGGATATCGACACTGTTTGTTATCTATATACTTCAGGTTTCGACCTATTGGTGAAACAAACATTTCAACGCCTAAAATAATCAAGTGGGAGTTGCTTTTTCTTTGGAGCATGGCCGCATGGGTCAGCCGTCAGCGTTCGTGTTCGAGTGGTTTGCTCCGAATAAAAACCAAGTAAAGAAAAACAAATCCAAATTCAATATTTTTTTACCAAATTTGTTAGCTTATATTAAAGGCCCATTTAAAGCTCAATATGGGTAATACATGGACACCTTGTGCTCTGCTATTAATCTATTTGGACTTTGGGCCTTAAGTATAGAATACGTGTATGGGTAATGGTATATTCAAATTCCACCTTTTTTTTTAGCTGAGTTCAAATCCAATCCACTTCTAGACTCTAAAGAAGTGGACATTCAGGTACCTGTTCGGGTTCGGATCGGATATTTTGGGTTTTCAGGTGTTCGAGTTTAGGAGTATAGAACTCGTTCGGATATTTCTTAGTTTCGGATCGGATACGGGTACCCGAAATATTAAGGAAAAATAAAAAATTGATGAAAAATATTTAGTGGAAATTGAATACAAGAGAGAAAAGAGTCTCTAGACCATATTCACGAAGAAGAACTAGTGATATTGGTAAAAGCTTATTTAGTATTGTTGTGATTATAAAAACAACTACTCTTGTCAACCATTGGTTAGGTATATTATCTGCAAAAATCCGGGTTCTAAGGCTTGTCAAGTTCCAAAACGCTGTCACAGCAGAGCCTGCCAAGACCTTCTTATGTGAGCATGCTTCACCTATTCTCATTTTCACTCTTTCAACTGCTCAAATCAAACTCAAACCAAGTCAGGATTTGTAAATAACTCTACAAACGTAAATGAAATCTTGCTTGTAACTCGAATGTCGATATCCACACCTTTTTGGCTAATCTGATGGGTGTAACATGAATACAGCTTTGGGATGGTGAAGCTGAGGAAGAACCATGTTCCAGTAACATACATGTGAGGTTTTAACCTCCCAAAGACACAAGCTTTCTTCATCATGGTCACACAAAGAAGCACCAGAAACAGATTGTGAAGAGAACCAAAAGAAAACAGAACCTGCAAGGTGATATGAAGAAGAAGAAAAAACAGAGCAAAAAGATAAATGGGAGCACACAAGGATTTTAACGAGTTCAGCTAACCGGTGTGGTTAAGCCTACATCTCGCCGGGAACGGTGTCCCGGAATCCACTAAATCAACTGAAAGTTACATCTTTGACTCTCACCCTCACCGGCAAATACAAAGACCTCTCTTTCCCTTGTTTCCCCACTCTCTCACTTGTCTCTCTCTCCTTTCCTTCTCTTTCCTATATGTTATGTCTCTTACTCTGTTTTATAGAGTTGCAAACGACAAGACACATAACTGTAAACTTGTTCTCCAAGCTCAGCAACATCTCCTCTTCGTACGATCATCTCTGATTGGCTCCAACTTTTCTCTTTAGCCGACAAACAACCAGAGACATTAAAGATGTCAAAGTACAAGGAAAACCTCTGTTTGATTTAGGGTCTTTGCTTTTCTCCTTTTGTTGACACTTAAAGCTTCAGACCTTCTCTTGGACAAAGAGTGTTTAACTTTGTCTTTTGTTCAAGCCACTCAAATTCTACAAACTCCACCTTGGCTGACAAAAAACCTTGAACAACTGTTGATTTAGCACCTGATTTCCTTTCCCGAACCCTGAGTTCTTCTCCGACAAGGATAACCTTGACAAACTCCAAATAACCTGCATAAGTAACACTTATACACAGCCACCACCTAGCACGTTTAATCGCCATAAGCATACTAGACCATTAATGAAGTGAACACCATGTTTAATGTACTCTAGCAGTGTGCTTTTCTGAGCCACTAACATTCCATTGTCCACTTGAGTTGCAAAACCTGCTGTAACACAGACTTGTGATTCAGCTCAACTCCCCCATTAATTCTTTTCTTGATGACTCCTAGCCCCTGAACCTTGTTACAGAGACTGAACCTTTTCTTTTTCTCTCCTGCAATGAAATTCCCTTTGACGTCCTTTTGATTCTTCTCATGTGCACTGAGCCTTGAACCAAAACTTTCCTTTGAATCAATTGCAAAGACCTGAATCATCCTAACTTCTTGACTTGAAGCAGACATGATTCCCACCTGAATCATATATGCTTCTAACCTGAAACATTCACTGATTCATCCCTGTTGAAACAGCTCAACTTGTTGAACATAAAACCTGTTCAAACATTCTGCAACACCAGATCTCCACCAGCAGTTTTGAACCCTGCTTGGTACCTTTAAACCTCGTCTCTTATCAACAAACCAGTGAAATAACCAGAGACTCCTCTTACAGCTACTTCCTGTCACGTCTCGAGCTTGTGACAATCCTTTTTCCAGCTGTAAAACCCATTCCACACAATACTTTTCCTTGTATTTGGGAATCCGCCAAGACATTGGCGTCTGCATCACAACCAGTCCTTAGACTTTCCAATCAGAACTCTTTCTGATTCACCAATATCCTTTAACATGTCTTAGATACTGATGCTTTCTCACGTGAGATTCATATCACTTATCAATCTGAGAAAATCTCTTCCATTTTCTCTTTGTGATGCAAAGGAGCACAAGTATACCTTCCTGGTTTTTTGCTTGCTAATGCAGTTTGTTCTTACTGCATTCACATCCCTGCCTGGATGCTTTCGGATTCTAGAACAGACTGAACTTCTCCTTGTTTTACCCTGCAATTGCTCTTCTTGAGAAGCTTTCTCCACAGTCTTTCTTTGATGCGAACTTCCACCACTAGTTTTCACTAGTTGATATTATTTCAAATGCAAAACTCCACCTGCATTTGAGTCTTCTCTGCATCTGCGTTCTCTTCTAGAATCCTTCCTTTTGTTGCTTTTATAAGCTTGATGAAAAATCCTGCCAATGAATTAACTTAATCACTTCACAATCTTCATCCCAAGCTTAGGCCTAGCAACTTTTCTTGACTGGCGACCCACCCTGATTCAAACAATCTGTCAAAACAGAAAAAAAAATCCATTCTTTCAACCTGAAACTGAACCATGTTTGAACTTGGCCACTCAGTTACTGTTCTTGGATTTCTTGTCTTCAATACACACTCTCTAGGAATGAGTGTCATATGTACTTGAATGATCCTTCTGAAAACCTCTTTTCCTTTGAAGCTTAGCCAAACAACACATTTCAGATAATTTGACACTTGAAACGCCCAAGACAACATCTAAATGCATAACTCCACCTGGAACCAAAAATATTAATCAGAGTATGCCTTACTCTTCTTAAACCATCAGTAGCTCCACCTGGAACATGACCCATTTAGAATTTCTAGTGTCTCTTATAAGCACAGCTCCACCTCTTTGAATAAAACCATTATTCACTCTTAATTTTCAGAAAAACAACCCATCTGCCTCGTGTATTTGACAACCTTAGTGTGGTTTTACCCCAGAGCCATATGTCACGCCCTTAAACATATGTTCATGCTCATTGTACCGACACTAATCACTCTCCCTTTTTCAAGAGAACCACCAAGAAACCTTTGCTACTCCTGAAGTATTGCTAACCTGATTTCACCACCAGATTTGTGTCGTATAAACTTTACTCTTAAAGCCTTCCTCAGATTTATCTCCATAGAACTTGGAAAAATAAATCAATAAATCTTCTGCAGTAACTCACTTGCTTCCTTACTCTCACTGTTGAGATCTTAACATGTTTAACACTGTGAACCAGTGAAACTCCTTCATGCATCTGAAGCGATACCCTGAGATTTACCAGCAGACTTCGAGACTTTAATATCTATACCGAACTGACATACTTCTTTAGTTGTAGCTTCTTGCCACAAAATCATTTTTTACTCTTTCCGTGACAATTAAGACACTGATTTCTCATCAGCTCTATGCAGAGTTCACCCTTCAAGTCACTTCCTGGAACTCCTTTTTGATGTAACTGTAACTCTAACTTGAGTTCTTTTCAGTTACTCCCATCACCTCACACTTAAGATGTCTTCTGATGTTCCCTTTGGTATAAGTTCTTCTGTCGAAACAGAACCCAATAACAGAGGCTATATCTTTAATCCATTTCCTTGGATTTCTCTTTGCTGCCAGAGACTCCATATTGACCTATGAGAGCTCTTTCTTGATCATCACCGTCTTATTCACCTCGGATTCTCCTAATTTTCAGCATCTTGTGATTACCCTTTTCATTACCCTATTTAAACTGATCCACTTGAACACCAACTCGTACCGTTGTTAATACCTAACAAAACACGCCGCCTAACATCCAATATTAGGAAGACTTTCGATACCATCCATGTTCACTTATCTTGTTTAAACAGACCTTTGACATGCTCTTAAAGCACTCTTGACACTTTGCAATGAAACTCACAAGAACCTGACAATTACCACCGAACGTGATCTTGCATCAAACCTTTACTCAAACCTTGAAACCTTCAGAACCCATAACATGTCTTGTTCCAAACACATTACTTGACCTTGTTTCTAGCGTCTCCCCTTCAATTCCCTTACTTGAGTTCTGCAACCTTAACAGATACCAGAAAGCCAACAGCACATACTAATCAAACTTCTAAGGCGTCCCCGAGTCTTGAGATTGACATGTACCATTAATAACTATTCTTCCATCCTTTACCGAACACCAACTGCATCATAATTTAACAAACTAGATTCAACCCAAGAAACAATCTGAAACTCAGCACTGCATCTTGATTAATCCCTTGTTAAAATCACCATACAATAATCTTGTGTTCTTCCAGGATTTCAACTCCTTTGAACTGTAGACCAGAAACGACAACAGAAACCATCACAATGTTACCTTGTGATTGCAGCGGATAATGACAAAATGTCCGAACGATTTGAGTCTTCATGATGATGTTTGATTTTTTATGTCATTAACATGAGCCACAGACTTGAGCCTCCACCTTACACCATCATAAGGTAAGCTTCTTTGACGCTAATGATGTCATCCAAACTTAATCAAGAGTTTTGCAGCAGCCTCAAACAACTTTCTTCTTTGGAATCTGGAGTCAAGAAACTTCGACTCTTTCCTTCATGAAACAAAGAACATCACTTTTCCATGTGGTAACCGACCACAAACCATTCTCCAGCAGATTTCATAACCTTAGATTAAGATCAATCTTCTGAGATCTAAATCTTCTTGTTACCATCTCTGAATCTCTCTCACTTTCTGCTTGCAAACGTCCTTAAACCTTTGACGAGTTAACTTACAAGCATCACGATTTCATAAACTTGAAATCACTTCTCTGGATGAGCTTCTTCACCAAAACTTCCTTTAAAAAACTTCCAACAGATCTATATCCTCGAAATGAGCAAGGAACTTTCCCTTCCATGAGATATAATCTCCTATCTCATCATACATCTTTAGATCTGCTCTTTCCATGATAAAGGTGTCACCTTTCGTAGTAAAGCTTGCGTCTTTCTCAATAAAGCTTGCACCTTTCTTCTAAATCTTGAAGTTTTATGGTAAAGCTTGAGTCTTTCTTCACTAGCCTTGGCTCTGATACCATTTTGTGAGGTTTTAACCTCCCAAAGACACAAGCTTTCTTCATCATGGTCACACAAAGAAGCACCAGAAACAGATTGTGAAGAGAACCAAAAGAAAACAGAACCTGCAAGGTGATATGAAGAAGAAGAAAAAACAGAGCAAAAAGATAAATGGGAGCACACAAGGATTTTAACGAGTTCAGCTAACCGGTGTGGTTAAGCCTACATCTCGCCGGGAACGGTGTCCCGGAATCCACTAAATCAACTGAAAGTTACATCTTTGACTCTCACCCTCACCGGCAAATACAAAGACCTCTCTTTCCCTTGTTTCCCCACTCTCTCACTTGTCTCTCTCTCCTTTCCTTCTCTTTCCTATATGTTATGTCTCTTACTCTGTTTTATAGAGTTGCAAACGACAAGACACATAACTGTAAACTTGTTCTCCAAGCTCAGCAACATCTCCTCTTCGTACGATCATCTCTGATTGGCTCCAACTTTTCTCTTTAGCCGACAAACAACCAGAGACATTAAAGATGTCAAAGTACAAGGAAAACCTCTGTTTGATTTAGGGTCTTTGCTTTTCTCCTTTTGTTGACACTTAAAGCTTCAGACCTTCTCTTGGACAAAGAGTGTTTAACTTTGTCTTTTGTTCAAGCCACTCAAATTCTACAATACACACATAGCAATTCAGCTCCCATAATGCTTAAGATCGTTTAAGTTTCTGTTCTAAATGTCATACCAAACGCAGATAGCCTCCACAGTGTTATGAGATGACCGTACTCAGCTCCAATTAGCAGAAATGGTGTTACCATCAAATGAAAGGCCAAGTAAACCACACCAACCAACCAAGCATCAAAAATGATTTGATACAGAGAAGTAGTGTCGAATTATACTTTTGAGTGTCATTGATGGTTCTCCTGAAAAAAGCTCACTAGTCTTTGAAATCGCAAAGTTAGTAGCAGGAAGCACTCGTCTAGCTAAGCGCAAGACATCATCTTCACTCACATGGAACACTCTCTTAGTTTCTTCGTTTTTCCTAAAGATAACAACATTGAAGGATCAAACGAACTGTTAGCTTATAAAGAAGGCCAAACAAAACTGCAAAGGGACCACAAAAGTAATGTACCTTTTGACAAGAACGACCCGCAAAGTAACATATTCAAATGCTCTTTTGTCATTGTACTTATCTCCCTCTTTTTCTTTTTTTTGTGGGTAGTTCTTCATGGAAATGGTGCCATTTCCCCAGTTTTGCAACCTGTCCCATTTCGAAGTAAGTCGTCTATGTTGCTATTTGGACACGCTGCTAATGTTTCTTCCAAGCTGTTTGAATCTAAGATCCCTAATCTTGGTAATGACTTGCTCAAACCCATACACTTAAAGAAATGTGTTATCTAAAATTCCACTCAGATTGTGTTTGTGTGTGTGTTTACAGAATTTAATAGATTATTGGGCAAAAATGAGACTCTCATCTCTGAAGCTGTGTTTGTTGTCTTCGCTCGAGTTTGTAGAGATAGAATGCGAATTTAGGAGATATCCTAATCTGGAACTAGTAAGTAATCCTCAAGACACTGGTTTTGCATCTGATGATCTCACTACAAAAAAAAAAAAAAAAAAAAAAAAAAAAAAAAAAAAAAAAAACTATATTACATCACTTAAATTGCATTATTCAAATAAGTGACATAAATTTGAGTTACTTATTAACAATCAATAAAAAAGAAAAAATAATTAGCATCAATTACAATAAGTGATGTCATTTGGCATCAACTAAATAAAATTGTCTTAATTTGCATCACTTAAAAAGAAAAGATACAAAATAAAAATTAGCATCAGTTATTTAAGTGATGGAAATTTTGTATCAGTTGAAAAATGATTCAATATATTTTCTTACATTTATCCCACATCGCTAAAACAAGTTGGGAGGAGAAAATTACTCCCCTATAAATAAACTCATCATTCTTAAAATAAATTTACTAAGGGTTTAGATGAAAAATTTCATCACCAAGTAATTTTTTTAACATGTTTATTTTAATTATATGTTAAATAATATGTAAAAATTTATAAATAAATTTACCTATTATTATATAAATTTAATTAATATTTTAAATTAATTTAATTTAATTTAATTATAAAAATTAACGAATTTTAGCACTAATTATTTACAATTAATGCAATTATAACATTAATTATAAATAAATGATACAACTATGTAGCATCATTTTTATTAATTGATGCAAAAACATCACTTATTTGTAACTGATGCAAACTTAACATCATTTATTTTAAATGATGCATATTAACTTTGATTACAAAATTGATGCAAACATTAATCTCAAGTGATGTAAATATTTTGCATCACTGCTGATAAAATCATTTACATAAATAATGCAAAATCATGTTGCATCAATTATAAGTACATTTTTTTGTAATGCAAATATATAAAATAAATGATGTAACTAGACCATTTTTTTTGTAGTGTCTCTTCCAAAAGAAATTTCGTCGTCTTAAGGGATCTTCTTGCATTACCGAGGCGATCTAGCACATTTCAAATCATAGTTTGTTGAACCGTTAAGTGATTTTTAGGTTTGTCGCCTTAGGTTGAATTATATTTGAGTATTCCTGCTTTTGTTGATCACCAAAAAAAGCTTATTTTCTTGGTTGTAAAACCGGTTCAAGACTGTGTTTAGTAACCGATTTAGACTGATGATGATAAATTTTCAAAAATGATAACTGATTATCCATTTTGGTTTTGATGAACTTTACTAACAAAGAATTGGGTGGCCTTGAAAGTTGTCGATGTGTGTGATGGATGCGGCGTGGATCAAAGAGTTGTGGAGCAGAATGGGGCATGGAAGCAAAAGCCCCTGCGATATTAGCAACATTTTGAGCCTTTGAAGTGGCAACTCTATCCATCACTGTCAAATAAAAAAATTCACCCACGAAATATTTGAGATGCCTTGAGCTGAACAAGCATTGACATCTCTCTTTACCCCGCAAATGCAGGTCCTGAAAATTGGGATTGCTCCTCAATCCATTCCTTGAGTGTCATAAAGAAATTTCTGACTTTTTTATGCTTTGGAGGTTGAATATCCAATCGATCAATCTCCCCAAAAAAATTATGCATCATCATCTTCTTCTTCTCCCAGTTCTTCCTCCGAGTTACCAATCACAGACTAGTTCTGAAACAATGACAATACAAGCTTAGCAACCACAATCAAATCCATAGACTAAATCAACACACAAGTAAAGTTTCTTAGAACACACTTAGCTTTCAATAAAGAATAACTCTCTTTGTTGTGTTTAGAAAATAGCTCAAAACTAAACACGCAAAAGCTCTTAATGTGCTTGATACAATTGTCACAACTCGACAATTATATTTATAGGGTTAGCACACCTTTGATATTCCTAATTCTATTCCTATTGTTAATAGAAAACTTTATTTTTCTATTCTTAATATAAATAGATAATTTCCATTTAAGCCTATCTTATCTTTAACCGACTTGTTAGAGATTTCTTGGACTGCAAGCTATTGAAGCTTATCCAACATTCACCCCCTTAATTAAGCTTCAAGTTAGTCTTCGAGATATCTTGAACTTCTATCAAACTTCTTATCTTCTTAAACTTGATTCTTGCTAGGGCTTTTGTTAGTATATCCACGCATTGTTCTTCTTCGGATACATGCTCAACTTCAATTTGATCCTCTTCAACTGTTTGACCTAGGGCTGTAGATTTTAAGGCTAATTATGTTATCTTCCCCGCGAATATATCGATTGTGTCCGAGTCTTTCATCTTCATCCGTTCGAACTCGGACATGAGAGTTTGAACTCTAGCCTCTTTAACTATATATGCTCAAAGGTGTCTTGATTTTATTGCTTCTCATATATACCTTTTGGTGTGTCTTGATCGATACGCCTTAAGCTCTGATACCAAATGAAGTCTCTTTGAACACACTTAGTTTTTAATAAAGAATAACTCTCTTTATTAGGTTTAGAAAATAGCTCAAAACTAAACACTCAAAAGCTCTTAATATTCTTGATACAACTGTCACAACTCGACAATTATATTTATAGGGTTAGCACACATTTGCTATTCCTATTTCTATTCATATTGTTAATAGAAAACTTCATTTTTGTATTCTTAATAGAAATAGATAATTTTCATTTAAGCCTATCTTATCCTTAACCGATTTGTAAGAGATTTCTTGGACTGCAAGCTATTGAAGCTTATCCAACAACAAGAACTAATTTCACCAAAAACGTTCAAAGAAGCAATGTCTACACCAGACGGTCCTCTTTGGAAGGAAGCCGTTAACAGTGAGATGGACTCAATTCTTCAGAATAATACTTATGAGTTAACGGAATTACCGCAAGGGTTTAAAGCTCTAGGTAATAAGTGGATTTTCAAAACAAAGTTGAAAACCAATGGATCCATTGAGAAGTACAAGGCTCGGCTTGTGGTGCAAGGTTTCCGACAAAAAGAAGGATCGGATTTCTTTGACACCTATTATCCGGTAACGAGAATAACTTCGATAAGAATGCTGGTAGGCATCGTGGCTTTGAGAAACCTGGAAATACATCAGATGGATGTAAAGACAGCTTTTCTAAACGGAGATTTAGAAGAAGAAATCTATATGAAACAACCTGAAGGGTTTGTCGTTCAAGGACAAGAAGACAAAGTCTGTAGACTAGTGAAATCATTGTATGGACTTAAACAAGCTCCTAAACAATGGCATGAGAAATTTGACAATGTCATGATGTCAAATGGATTCACCATCAATGAGTGTGATAAGTGCATATACTATAAAAGCACTTTACACGGGTACATCTTGCTCTGCTTGTATGTTGATGATATGCTTATTATTGGAAGTAATAAAGACATGATCAACCAGACGAAGAACATGCTAAGCAACAAGTTTGATATGGAAGACATGGGACTTGCAGATGTAATCTTGGGGATTAAAATCATTAGACACTCTGGTGGTCTAATATTATCACAAGAACATTATGCGGAGAAAATCCTTGAGCGGTTTAAGAACTGTTCCAACGGAACTGCAAAAACTCCCACCGATCATCAATTGCACTTGACGGAAAATTCAGGCGAAGCGGTTTCACAAGTGGAATACGCAAGAGTTATCGGAAGTCTTATGTACCTGACAAATTGTACAAGACCGGATCTAGCGCACTCGGTAAACGTGCTTAGTCGCTATACAAGTAATCCGGGTCATGCTCATTGGAAGGCAATAACTAGAGTGTTGAACTATTTGCGCTACACTAAAAGTTATGGTCTGCACTACGGTAAAGAACCAGCTTTGTTAGAGGGCTATAGTGATGCCAATTGGATTTCAGATTCCAAAAACTCAAAGTCGACAAGTGGTTATGTCTTTACGTTGGGAGGTGCAGCGGTTTCATGGAAATCTTTCAAACAAACTCTCCTGGCTCGATCAACCATGGAATCGGAGTTTATAGCTCTGGATAAAGCAGCTGAAGAAGCAGAGTGGCTTCAGAACTTTTTGGAAGATATCCCGATGTGGGAGAAACCAGTGCCGGTGATACGCGTGAACTGTGATAGTCAGTCAACGATCTCTCGGGTAATGAATAAACTATACAATGGTAAATCTCGTCATATTCGAAGGCGACACAAGACCATTAGACAATTGATCTCAACGGGTGTACTCTCGGTTGAATACATCAAGTCAGCTGACAACTTGGCAGATCCATTTACGAAAAATCTGTCAAGAGATCAAATTGTAAACTTATCAAGAGGAATGGGTATAAAGCCTACAAAAGAAGATGATGTTTGATTGAAACCCCACCTATGAGATTGGAGATCCCGAAATCTAGGTTCAAAGGGAAAACGAAATCAAATATTGTAATAGTTGAGCATTGTAATACTATGTATTTACCCAGTTCCTAATGATAAATAAACAATGCTATTTGCATTGGATGGCATATGAATGTGTTTAAGCAGTTGTCATCTAGATGCTGTATAAGGATAAGCGTTAGCTTTTAATGATACCATAATCTTAAAGATACGGGTGATCACCTAATGAGTGTGAAATGGGGCCGTTTCTAGGAGAATGAAAGAGAGGCTATATTCTCCAAGTTCACTCATGAAAACCGGGAATGTTCACGGCCAAAATGAACACAATATAGAACTTAAGCTCTACGAGAAAGTGTTGTTATGCGATGTTTGTTGTCTCGATTTACATCAAAGACTGGGTGGTTCAAGACATCATGTTCACCTCCTGGCCGAGTAAGTCCGACAGACATCAAAATGATTGGTTCAAAGCTGAAAAATGCTACCTATCAGATACAGTAACATTTTCGTATACTCTCGAACGTCTTTCTGGTCTAGTCAAGTTGGGTCTAGTCCAGTCGAGTCGTATTGCGTCTTTCAAAAGTCGTCGCGTCGTCCTGTGTTAAGAGTCATTTCTATTCATGTGGGGGATTGTTGGAATTATTTTAAATGCCAAGAGGGCTTTATCAAAATAAGTGGTGTTAATATAAATGGGGTTGGTATATGGCTGCTATGGTTTAATTTAAGCCATAGAGTTGTTGAAAAATTAACCCATAGGGTTAAAGGCTATGGATTATTTTTTGAGGAAAATTGATCTCCACCTTCCTTTTTTAATAGCTTTGATCGTAGAAGAGAAAAAGGAGAAAGGAAAAAATCAATCTGATTTTTCTCCAAGAATTCTAGCTTCTTTCTTTGATCAAACAAGTTTATTTGAGAAGTTTTTCACACAAAGAAATTCCTTCAATCTCTCACAAGAGTAAGTTTTTTTTTGTTTTGAGAGTATCGTAGTTTGAAGTTCGTGTAGAACCGTGTCTTCGAGTGTTTGCGAAACCGGTTATATTTGGTTGTATCATGGGACTCTTGAATCCGTGATTCCCGTCACACTGCGGGGGATTCAAAGAGTTAAGGAAAGAGATTGCGATCTCGGCTCCAATTCTCGTTTCCTTAACGTTTGTGTATTTTTCATTCCAATTCCCGTGGTGAAGCATATATTGCTTCTACAGGTACTGCGGTGAGAGAAATGTATCGTGTAGCTATCCCGCGGATCATTTGGGGCATTTGGAAACAAAGGAATTCTTCTGTCTATGCGGGTAATGCTTTCAATGTAGATATCCTGATTGCTCAAGCTCTTGAGGAAACAGAGGATTGGAGAAACGCAGGTACAGAGGAGCCTTTGTCGGAATCGAATCAAGGCCCAAGTTGTCATGAGGGTAACCGCTGGAGTAAACCATATGCATGAGTTTTGAAATGTAATGTATACTCTGCCTGGGTAGTGTGGAGGCTCATGGTTGGTGCGTGATCATCATGGTGAGGTTAAGTTTCATGCCTGGGATGGTTTGTACCTGCTCAAACTAAGATTGCAGCTGAGATTAGATGCATCATTTGGGCGGCCACGAGTTTATTGGATCTTCGTATTCTGGATGTCGAGATTTGGTCAGATTGTGGTGCGGCTGTTGAAGCTATTAATAATCCGCGGGACTGGCCAAAATATCGATCTCTCTTGGAGCGTTTTCACAGATTGAGAAGCAGTTTTCGCTCATGTCATGTTATACTCTCATCGGTTAGAGCTAACCTATCGGCGAAGAAGATCGCTATGAGTGTAATTAAATATGGAAGATTATGTTCTTATCTAGCTGTTGGAGGTCCAGCATGGCTAACTACAATCATTGAGCAAGATCGGCAACATTAAGATGTCTCTTATGTTCGTTTCTGTTCCTCTGCATCAATGCTCTGTTTTGAGTTGCTGTTTGTTGTGCTTGTCCGTTGTGTTGTGTACAACGGTTTCTTGTTTGTAGAGCTTTTTGCTCTGTTTCCTGTTTTCTGTCTACCTCGGTAGAGCTTTATCAATCAGATGACAAAAAAAAAAAAAAAAAAAAAAAAGTCAAATTCTTTTTTTCCCGTACGTATAAATTTTTTACTGTTGATGCCGGTGCCGGTAGACATGGCGACATGTATTAAGGAAATGTAAAATAGAGTGTTAATTATTGCAGCGGAGTTGGCGGTTCTCGAAATCAATCTTAGAATGGGAAATTGGAATTATATATCACGAGAAGTGGTTATGCTAAACTTAAGTTGTCATTGAACCGTGTTAATTTTATACCCTAACCTAAACCATTTAGATTCATATTTAATTCTTTTTTCTTAAATCCTAAAAAATATCTGATAAATTGGAGGAAACTTCAGAAATATAATAGTTTCTCTCAAGTTTATTCACTAGCTCATAGGCTTATTTATACATGATCATAACTTGTTTATAAATAAATATACCTATTCAACCATATACACAAATATCTATATTCCTAATAATATTCAGAATATATTCTAGGCGATCTCGTAATCCCGAGATATATCTCCTAACAATATCTATAGAAATGGGATATGATCTAATCTATTAAAAATGTATTTGAAAATGCATTAACCGCGAGTCATAATCGTTTGTAATCGATCTCGCTGGAACAAAGATGAGTAGCGAAAAAAACTATGAGGCTTTGACTCGTAATCGTTTGGGGTTGGAGTATTGGGAACGAGTAGAGAAATCTGAGGTTAGTGTGTCCGAATGAGTAGTGCTTGTTTCGTTATTTTTTTTGTTAAACTCTGATTATTTGGTATAAAATGTTTCTTAGGTTATCAATGTCGAGGGAGGTATTAATAGACTGAAGGATGATATGATAAGCAAATTACCAGACACTTTGATTTCTGAGATACTTTTTTATCTTCCAACAAAGGAAGCTGTTAGGACAAGTGTTTTGTCCAAAAGGTGGAGCAGTGTCTGGCTTTTCATTCCCGGGTTGGATTTAGACTCTTGTGCATTGTTAGATTACAATGCTTTCTCGAGTTTTATCAACATGTCCTTAGATTTCTCAAGAGAAGAAAAGTTATGCTTGCACAAGCTCAAGCTAAGTATTCATAAGGATGAGAATGAGAATCATTGTGTCACGCGTTGGATAGATTTTGTGGCTAGGCGTAAACTTAAGCATCTTGATGTTGAGTGCTTTGTGAAGCCTAAGTGTTTGGAAGTGAAATTGATGCCCTTAGGTTGTTTGGAAGTGATCCCCGTAAGCCTCTTTGTCTGTCAGACGTTACTTTACTTAAGACTCCGTCGAGTGTTTTTTACTACTAGTTTTGAGGAATCGTCTCTATCATTACCCTTTCTCAAGACTCTGCGTTTAGAACAAAACGTATATTCAAATGAGACAAGTCTAGAGTCACTTATCTCATATTGCCCCGTGATTGAAGATTTGACCATTGTTAGAAGAGTAGATGATAATCTTAAGTGTTTAAGAGTGTGTTCTCAGACACTAACCAGTCTCTGTTTCAAATTGTTTATTAGTCGATCCAAGGATGATAAGGAGGTTGATATCCATTTGGCTAAGGATTCTCCAAGGGGTTATTTTATTGATTCCCCTAGACTCAAGTATTTGAATATCCAAGATGATAGGTTTCTTGTTAAAACCATTACCAATTCGGGTTCCTTAATCAAGGTCACTCTTCTTGGCTATTTTTATCTCGATGGTTTTGGTGATCAATTCTATAAATTTTTCACCAATTTCTCTGGAGTTAGAGATCTGAATCTCTGTATCGGGCCTGCCATGGTATACACGTCTATGCAATTCATATACAAAATGCTCTTTCGTGTGTCATTGTACTTATCTCCCTCTTTTTTTTTTTTTTTTGTGTGTGTGTAGTTCTTCCTGGAAATGGTGCCATATCCCCAGTTTTGCAACCTGTCCCATTTCGAAGTAACTCTTCTATGTTTCTATTTGGACAAGCTGCTAAGGTTTCTTCCAAGCTGTCCGAATCTAAGAACCCTAATCTTGGTAAATGATGACTTGCTCAAACCCATACACTTAAAAGAAATATGTGTTATCTAAAATTCCACTCATATTGTGTTTGTGTGTGTTTACAGCATTTATCAGATTCTTGGGAAAAAATCAGACTCTCATCTGTGAAGCTGTGTTTGTTTTCTTCGCTCGAGTTTGTAGAGATAGAATGCGAATTTAGGAGATATCCTAATCTGGAACTAGTAAGTAATCCTCAAGACACTGGTTCTGCATCTGATCGTGATCTCTTCCACGTTACAAGAAAATTTCGTCGTACCGTTGAGTGATTTTTAGGTTTGTAGCCTTCCTTAGGTTGAATTCTTTTTGAGTATTCCTGCTTTTGTTGATCACCAAAAAAAGCTTCTTTTTCTTGGTTGTAACGATGAATTTTCAAAAATGATTATCCATTTTGGTTTTGATGAATTTTACTAACAAAGAATTGGGTGACCTTGAAAGTTGTCCATGTGTGTGATGGGATTGGGGCAAGGAAGCAAAAGCCCCTGCAATATTAGCAACATTTTGAGCCAACTCTATCCATCAGAATACTATGTCAAAAATTGGCATGCAACTATGAACTAACCTTACTAACTTCCAGTGAGTGAGTTGCATATAGAGTAGTTGAATGGCAATTACATTTTTGGTTGTTCCATGTTATTATTCCTCTCTTACCTCTCCATAGAGCAGCATGCGGGGCGAACATGCCAATAAAAGACCAAAGCCGAGTTACATCCCTAGACGCCAACTCTAAATTAAAATTATCTGAAAACAATATAATTAGTGATTGCTCGAGTATTTAACCCGATACACTTAACCGCTAGGTAGTATATACGGGGTCGATCCACAAGAACCAATGGTACTCTAAGGATTTACGAGAGTCGAAATTAGCTAGAGCGAAATGGTTGGTTGGTTTTGTAAGCATGTAAATAAAAATACGGGAAATTTAAACGGTAAACTTTGTGGTTTAAAAACATTGGGCTAAAGGGCTTTTAGGATATCAATGACAAATGAAAATATGAAGTATGGGGTTTAATAATTAAGAACCATTCTTGAACATGAACACAAGTTTAGACTAACCTTCTTTCAAAGCATTAATCACTAAACTTGACTACTCGATTACTAAACTTTCGTTTGAAATCTCCTAACCAAATTCGCATTAACAAACAAGTTCACTAAGTTCACAATGATGATCTAGCTTCAACTTTCGTTGGCTAGAGATACAAAGCTCAATTCATATTATTCAAGCCTTCTATAAACACTTTTGATGCATAGAACAACTTAAAATCAAGATTAGAGTGATCAGTCCTAATCTAGCATTAAGATCATATGAATTGAAGAATCTATGGATTATAAACCCCAAACAACAATCATATCACTAAATCATTGAATCTCCTTTAGAACCCTGAAACCCAATTGATGAACTACTCACACATATTAACCAGATCAACACAAAGATTTATAGAAAACATGATATATTATTGAAATAAGCAAGAAAAGTTATAAGAATTCTTCACTAAATATCAAGGAATTTGCAAGTAGTTTCTTCAAGTTCTTGAGAGCTCATGAGAGAAGTTTCAGCCCTTCTGAATTATTGAAAAGTAAGTCTAAAAAGAGCCAAAGTCGTGGCTAAAAAGAGAAAAGAGGAGCAGGTGAAATGTCTAAGTCAAGTGGATGGCAAAGTCTTCCGTGAGGCGAATGATCGTTCTTGACTTGGGATCGATCGTTCGCCTTAGGATCGATCGTTCTCGAGTTGTCAGGGTCGTTCACTTGTGGTTACGTAAAATGAGGAACGATCGTTCGCCATAGGGATCGATCGTTTGCCATAGGGATCGATCGTTCTTCCCTTGTCATGGTCGTTCTTCAATAGTTCAGGCCTCCACGCATTCTAGATCGATCGTTCTCCACTTGGGATCGATCGTTCTTTGTTTAAACATGGCCGGTTCTTGCTTCTAAATGCACTTGATCATTCCTTAGACATCACGGTTCCATCAAGACACTAATCAACCTGAAAACACACTAAAAACCAAACAAAAGCTCTATATACAACCTAAAACACTCATAGTTATATACCCAAAAGCTGATATATCAACTCCCCCGGACTTAGCGTTTTGCTTGTCCTCAAGCAAAAACACAAAGAAAAGAGAAGAGGTTTGAAAATATAAACTCATTAAAACTCTAGAACGCCACAATGACTAACATTCTTGAATCCACTCATCACAAAACCAATATTAGATAATATGTCAGCATCACTTACCACAAGTCTAGCAATCTCCCAAATACGGCTTATGCCCTTAGAGAAATTTGAATTCTCCATTGTTGACTCCTTTTAAATATAGCATGCGGTCTCAACGAGGGAATATCAATCGTAACAAAGGCTTGGGCATGGAAGGCTATTTTGAATGGTGGTTGAAGTGTTTTGGGTTCTTTATGAAGTCGGATGCAAGTCATGGCGCAAAATCACAGTGAGACGAAGACCAAATATTGGTGCACAAATCCCCGAACTTCTGAATCTCTGTAAAATTCTATAAACATCCTAATTGACTAATAATGGTACTTAGAAAAACACAATAAACTTTACAAAGACTAAGACTTTATTCCGGTTCCTCTTTTGTTAATGAATTTTTTTTTTATATATATATATATATATATATATTTTATATATATATATATATATATATATATATATTTTTTTTATGGAACCGGTTTTAGTCATAAAGTAATTATACAACATATAGACCGAAAATTAGCTAATTCTAAGTAATAGCTTCTAAAAATAAAATAAAAAAAATCTTACAGAGATTCTTCAGAAAGGAAAGTTGTGCCGGTCCGCGTTCTCCGTAGTTTTTGCACTTGATTGCATTTCCAGCGGAATGGAGTGAGATGGAATGTGGTTTGAATAGAAGGATTGGGTGTGGGTGTGGTACCAAGCTAATCTTGAGCTTGGCCATTTGGAGTTCAAGGAAAAGGGGGGTAAAGATGGAAGGGATTGAACTCCAAATGATGTGGTCCTTTGCACGATATCAAGCCCCAAGTTGAGAAGTTTTAAGATTCATTAGTTGCGGAGTCAAACGTTGGATCCAACAAATACCCCAGAGACATAAACTTTTTCTGTTTGATTGATCCACTTATGGAGTTCTACTTAGTAGAATCTGCCAATGACCGTGTGACAATGGTCCTTCAAATATCAAACAAGTGTGGTTAGTTCAAAGAGAAATTCATGAGTTCTAAATAGATATATAAAACTTGTACTAAAAATGGATTAAAAAGAAACAAAAGAAAATAATCAAAAGATAATAGCGTTAAACTCCTCCCCCATACAAGAATCACACCGTCCCGGTGGTGCAGCTACAAGTAGAGAGTGAGCACAATAAAAGCATAATAATAAAAGCATAGTAATTGAAAATTAAAACCCTACTCTCCCTGATCACTCTCTGTTGTGTCGCCATCATCGGTCTGAAGCTGTCTCCGCCTCTTGCGAGGGGCGGGCTGAGAAGTCCCTTGTCCAGCAACAAAGGGATCATCTTCTGGTGGCTGAGTCGAAGTTGTGCCCGTCTCCCGCGTATCACTACCTCGGAAGCAAGAAGGTGGCTTGGGGCAGCGGATCTTGGCTAGTGCACCCCACATCCTCTCCATCATCGAGTTGTTCTTCTTGGTAGACTCGATGATCCAATCCAACTTGTCCTGTTGAGAAGCATCATCAGGTATATGTGAGAGCGCATACTCACCAGTGTAATCCGGGATGATCTGCTCTGTCTCTTCCTGAGGAAAGTATTGTGTCTGTTGGTGCCCAAATGTGTCTTGCGCTGTATCCTCCTCTGTGTGAGGCTGAGAGGTTCCCGCTCGGGAAGAACTACCTCTCTGACGTGGTCTAGAGCTGACAGTACACAGGTGCTCCTCTGCATGAAGAAACTCGACATTCGCCAATGTCGTGAGAGAGGTAATGGTGGTGGCTGGTAGCTTGCAGTACCTGACAACCCCCTAACGATCGTAGAACTGATAAGTTAATCCTGACTTGAGGATGGATGTCCTCTTGAAGTAATCTTCATCAAACAGGGCTCGTGTGTCGACTCGCTCTGTGTCGCTGAAATCGATCTCATGGGCCATGAATATTGGAGTCAAGAGACTACCAATCATCTCGATCTTTGTCGTAGATGTCGTGAGAGCCCGAAACTTCTTCTGCACAAGCATTGAGGCGAACAGAGCCCCAATGTTGGCCTCCAATCGTGGTAACGGGTCAGCATTCCCGTCATAGATATCGTGAACAAACGACGGCAGGCCGTGATGCAGTAGGAAACACTCATCCGCTGTCAAAGCTCCAGCCTCTTCCTTTCCAAACAAGTTGTGGCCTCTGAACTTTGCCAGGATTCGAACCGCATGGTTCCTTATCAGAGTCAGCTTGTTCTCCCTCGTTACAAATTCGCCTGAACCAATAAGGTTCCAGAGTTGCTGCAGATGAATAGAAGTAACGCAACTTGGGATGCTGCATTCTTCTCTGCGCTTGTTGAAGCCGTATAGATCACATAGCTGCTGTATTGTAATCTCATAAAGCTTCCCTCTGCAAAGGTAGGTGAGAACGCCTTGGCTAGCAATGGGGCTGTCAGAGTTCGGATAGTAGACCTCTGCTGAAGCTAAAAACTGACGCACTAACTCGGGATACAAGGGGTAATGCTTCGTCAGAAGAGTCCCCAATCCGATCTTGATCAACATACGCTCGATATCTTCTTTGATTCCCATTCTCTCTAATGCCCTTCTACAAATGAATTTTGTAGGTTGAATATTGATTCGCAGGAAACCATTGTAGAAGATCTTGTTAAAGCGCTTCCAAGAATCCCCATGCTTGCGTTCTGTATACTCTACAAGTCTTCTCATTCTCGATTGTGTCATCTCTCTTGCCTGAACCATTTCCTCTTGAAATGGTCTATTGTCAGGTCTTGGCCAGGGAGCGGTAGTGTACTCAACCTCTTCATCGTCATCTCGCTGTTGAGGAGGAGAGTTGGTAGTTGTGCGTGTTGCCTTTGAACCGATGTTGACAGACCTCGCCCTTTGTGTTTTCTTCTTGCTGAAATCGGCCTGAGTTTTCGTTCTTGGCACGCCTGTTTTTCTTTGTTGTGATGGCAGGTTAGTTGTGGCATCTTTCTGCTTGTCAGATGTTCGTCCCATTGTTTGCAAAAAGGGAAATTGAAAACAAGCCACAATCATTAACAACTTTCAAAATCAATGAAAATTGGATATATATTCATAATATACTGCTTGATAATCATCAAATTCAACCACAATCAGCAACATTACTGCTCCAAGCTACAAACAAACCACAATTAGCAATTTATGTAACTCCCTCGTTGTTTTTTTTTTTTTTTTTTTTTTTTGAACAATCCTAAAATCTACTCTAATTGACGAATTTAAACAGCAATCTAGTATGAAATCATCCTAGATAACACTACAATAGCCACGTAATCATCCTAGAATCATCAAATAACTTCAGAGTTTCAATTCCAAAACCTAAATTTTTTTTTTTCAAATTTTCGGACCCTAAAGAGGAATTTAGAGCCACATACCTTTGTAGATCGATGGAAATGTTGTTAGAATCAGACAGAGGATGAAATTCTACTGTGTTTAGGCTTTTGAATCGATGAATTTGAGCAAGAAACGAGAGAGTTATGGTTTGAAAACTTTCAGAAAATCGTTTTGGGCTAAAGTGAGAGAGATGAAGAGTTTAGAGTTTTGATTTTGGGAAGGTTGGGTTTCGAAATAAAAACGCGTTTTTGATAGGCGAACGATCGTTCCTCTTTAGGCGAACGATCGTTCTCAGGGCCGAACGATCATTTTCTTTTCGATCGATCGTTCGGTAACAAAACCGCAAAAAAGGGACAAAAACGAACGATCGATCGTTCTTCAAAGCGGACGATCGTTCCCCCTTGGATCGATCGTTCGGCTGGAAATCCGCAAAATTACTAACAAACAGGATCGATCGATCCTTAGATAGGATCGATCGATCCCCTCAAAAATAACTTTTTTTTTTTTTTTTTTTTTTTTTTTTTTTTAACCGCTTATAAAAACACTATAAAATATAAAAACAATCAAAACCTTAAAAACCTATAAAATATACATATACATACTTACCGGTGGGTTGCCTCCCACCAAGCGCTAATTTTAAGTCATTAGCTTGACTTCCGTGGGTTTAGGCTTGGGTTGGATCCTCGAGAGGAACCATGGTACCTTCTTCAGGAGTTGTTCCCGCAAGATATGGTTTGACTCGCTGACCATTTACAGTAAATGGTTTTCCATTTGTGTCCAACAGAACCACTGCACCATGTGGTTTCACTTCCTTGATTGTGAACGGTCCGGACCATCGCGATCTTAGCTTTCCTGGAAAAAGTTTAAGACGTGAATTAAAAAGGAGTACCTTATCGTTTTTCAGAAAACTTTTTAAGGGTAATCTTTTTGTCATGAAGTGCTTTGGTCCTTTCTTTATAGATCCTTGAACTCTCATAGGCATTTAGCCTAATCTCGTCTAACTCATTGAGTTGGATCAAGCGCTTTTCTGCTGCGGTTTTGATATCGAAGTTCATCATCTTTGTCGCCCACAAAGCTTTGTACTCCAACTCAACAGGGAGGTGGCATGCTTTTCCATATATGAGATTGAAAGGCGTGGTTCCAATAGGTGTCTTGAATGCAGTTCTATATGCCCAAAGGGCATCATCAAGCTTCGCTGCCCAATCCTTTCTCGACCTTCCTACGGTCTTCTCTAGGATTCCTTTGATCTCGCGGTTGGAAATCTCCACTTGTCCGCTGGTTTGAGGGTGATAGGGGGTTGCTACCTTGTGCTTTACACCATGTTTTGCTAACAAGTTTTCAAAAACTTTGTTAATGAAGTGTTTCCCTCCATCACTAATCACCACACGTGGTACTCCAAATCGAGGAAAGATGATCTTTTTAAACATTTTCAGCACCACTTTTCCATCATTTGTTGGGCTGGCAATTGCTTCCACCCATTTGGACACATAGTCTACAGCGACTAAGATATATTCATTTCCGTAGGATGACGGAAAAGGCCCCATGAAATCAATGCCCCACACGTCAAACACTTCAACCTCAAGAATGAAGTTTTGCGGCATTTCATTTCTCTTGCTGATATTACCTTTCCGCTGACAAGCATCACACCTTGCAACAAACTCATGAGCATCTCTAAACAGACTAGGCCACCAAAAACCAGCCTGTAGAACCTTTGTAGCTGTCTTAAACGAGGCGAAATGTCCCGCATAATCAGAAGCGTGACAACGAAGGAGGATACCGTTTACTTCACTCTCGGGAATACACCTCCTGAAAACCTCATCTTTGCACCTCTTGTAGAGAAATGGCTCGTCCCAGTAGTAATGTTGAACATCCCTTAGAAACTTCTTCTTATCATGTCCGGTGAAATCAGGAGGTTGAACATCACAAGATAGGTAATTTGCAAAATCCGCATACCACGGCAAGTTTGTCTCTTTGGTGTCTATTGTCATAAGCTCGGATGCACTTGTGGCGTGAGACTTTTCCACCTCATAGACATAACCATCTTCCACTAGAGCAAGCTCTTCTCCTGGAAGAGTGTCGTTCATTGGAACTTCTTCTTCAACTCTTAACCGAGACAAGTTGTCTGCTACTCCATTCTCGATGCCCTTCTTATCTTTGATCTCCAAGTCAAATCTTGCAGCAAGAGTACCCATCTCAATAGTCTCGGCTTGGCATCCTTCTTTAATAACAAATATCTCAGAGCAGCGTGGTCTGTATGAACAATGACCTTAGACCCCACCAAATAGGATCTAAACTTCTCAAATGCAAAGACAATCGCAAGTAGCTCTTTCTCTGTGGTTGCGTAGTTGCATTGTGCTCCGTCAAGGGTGCGACTCGCATAGTAAATGGCGTGCATCTTCCTATCTTTTCGCTGTCCCAAAACAGCACCCACAGCATAATCACTAGCATCACACATCACCTCAAAAGGTAGTTCCCAATCAGGGGGTTGCACAATTAGAGCACTAATAAGGGATTCCTTGATTGTTTGAAATGCCTTGTGGCAGTCCTCATCGAATTCGAACTTCTGATCCTTGCACAACAGCTGAGTAAGTGGTCTAGCGATCTTGAAAAAATCCTTAATGAACCTCCTATAAAACCCAGCATGTCCCAAAAAGCTTCTAATCCCTTTCACTGAATTCGGAGGCTGCATACTCATCATCACCTCAATCTTAGCCTTATCCACTTCGATGCCTTTCTCAGAAATCTTGTGACCAAGAACAATCCCATCTCTCACCATGAAATGACACTTCTCCCAATTCAGAACCAAATGTTTCTCCTCACAGCGTCGAAGTACCCTGCACAGATTAGACAAACAAACAGCAAAAGACGTGCCACGCACGGAAAAGTCATCCATGAAAACCTCCATAAAATCCTCAATCATTTCAGTAAAAATAGACATCATACAACGCTGAAATGTGGCTGGAGCGTTACATAATCCAAACGGCATTCTTCGATATGCGAAGGTACCATAAGGACATGTGAAAGTGGTTTTCTCTTGATCATCGGGGTGAATAGGAATCTGAAAGAATCCTGAGTACCCATCAAGAAAACAATAGTATGGATGGTTTGCTAATCTTTCAAGCATTTGATCAATAAAGGGAAGTGGGAAGTGGTCTTTTCGGGTAGCAGAATTAAGTTTTCGATAATCAATACACATTCGGTGTCCCGTGACAATTCTTGTTGGGATTAACTCATTTTTTTCATTTTTGATCACAGTGACACCACCTTTCTTAGGTACAACATGGACCGGACTCACCCAAGTACTATCTGAGATAGGATAGATGATTCCCGCATCTAAAAGTTTCATTATCTCCGTCTTAACGACATCTTTGAGGTTTGGGTTTAACCGTCTCTGATGTTCGATAGACATCATTGATTCATCTTCTAGATATATCCGGTGCATACATAGATTAGGAGAAATTCCTTTTATGTCATCAAGAGAATATCCTATGGCTTTTCTATACTTTCTCAACTCGCATAACAACAAGGCAATCTCCACATTGTTCAACTCAGCATTGATTATGATAGGGTAAGTAGAATTAGGACCAAGAATGCGTACCTTAGCCCATTGGGAAGCGGTTTGAGTTCCACTTTCGGAGCCCTGAGTTCGCTCCAATCATCGCAGTCTTTTGATGTGGAACCAACTTCCTCATTTTCTACCTTTGGTTTGTCTAGCACAGCAAATGTAGACACTCTACTCAACTCGGCACTTTCATCCAAGATCTTGGCAAAACCAGTAGTTGCTTCGCCAAGGTACCCATATTCATTTCCTTCCTTTGTCTAAGCGATTTGTAATGGATCATCCGTGTTTAACTCTTCCAAGAGTTCATCAGCTAGCTCATCCATTATATCAATCCAAAATACTTGACCTTCAATGGTTGGTTTAGACATCACCCTCTCCATATCAAACTCTTGGACAATGTCCCCAACTTGTAGCTTGATCAAGCTTCTCTTCACATCTATCAATGCACCAGCAGTGTGCAAGAATGGTCTACCAAGAATGAGCGGATCTTTTGGTTCTTCTTCCAACTCAAGAACAATAAAATCAGTTGGGATATGGAATGTCCAAACTCTCACATAGACATCTTCGGCTATTCCAATGGGAAACCGCACAGAACGGTCTGCAAGCACGAGAGATATACCTGATGGTTTGAAGTTTGTAATTCCCAACCGCTTTGAGACTGAAAGGGGCATCAAACTCACACTTGCTCCCAAATCGCACAAACATCTAGCAAACAACGAGTCACCAATCTTGCAAGGCAAAACAAAACTACCAGGATCTTCTTTCTTTTTCGGTATGGTGTTTTGTAGAATGGCGCTACATTCATGTGTGATCAAGACCGCTCCTTCTTCAAGAGTTCTCTTGTTAGTCAATATATCTTTGATATACTTCCTGTAGATAGAAATATTCTGGACTAACTCAAGAAAAGGGAGCTTGATTTGAAGTTGCCTCATCACTTCATCGAAATGAGCATATTCCTTCTCTCTCTGAATCTTCCTTAAACGACCTGGGAATGGCAACTTGGGTATATAAGGTGGAGGCAAAATGTTCTCAACTTCCTCATCTTCATCAGCTGCTTCCTTAGCTACAACATTTTCAACTTGTGATTCATCATCAACCTTCCTTTTCACAACATCTTCCTCTGAATCATCAACCTCTACTACTTTTTCTTTCTTCAAAACCGGTTCTACCTGTTTCCCACTTCTCAAAGTGATAGCACTGACAAACTCTTTGCCATGGTTGTAGTCTTTCAGGTTCGGTTGTGGTTTCGCAGGAAGAACCCCCATTGGTCTTGCAGAAGTGGACGCAGTTTGTGCTACTTGATTCTCAAGCGTCCTAACGTGTGAAGATAGCGTCTCAAATTTACCGTGGAGATCGCTGTACATGTTGTCTACTTTGGAATTGATGTCAGAAGCATTCTTCTTCTGGCCCTCGAGTATTTGTTGCATCATTGTTTTCATTTCGCTTTCAGCAGAGGAAAACGCAGGGGCATTGCTCACAGGAGCTTGGGGCGGGGCTTGGTAACCTCCCTGGAAGTTGTTAAACGGAGGTCTCTGCTGAAAACCTCCTTGCCTATATCCCATTTCCTGTGTCTGACCTTTGTTCTCAAAAGGCTTGTTGAAACCTCCCTGATTCGGTACAAACTGCCTCGGTTGATACTGTTGACCTTGTGGTCTTGCCTGTGCTGGGTATCTCTGATCCTGAGGATTCTCAACGTTCGTACTTCTGTATGAGAGGTTGGGGTGGTTCCTGTAGTTTTTGTTGAACTGGTTCTGATAGTTCCCCTGGCCATTCACATAGTTCAACTCAGCCTGCAAGTCTTCAAGGCCATCCCCAACTTGATCTTGGTAAGCTTGACCATCTCCAGAATCTTCACAATAGTTAATGGCTCTTTGATCGCGTCTCAAAATTTGCTCAACTTTTGCAGTCAAATCTGCAATTTGTTTTGATTCTCCCGTTCCACCGCCTCTCAAAGTTCTGTCATAGTCAACATAGTGGTTGCTATTGCTAGCTGCAAGATTCTCTATCAATATTTGGGCTTCTTCTTCGGTTTTGGTCATGAAGTCCCCATTGCTGGCTGTATCCAAAGCCATCTTGTATTTCTCATCAATCCCTCGATAGAACGTGTTGATGAGGGATTCGGGGGTGAACCCATGGTGAGGGCACTCCCTCTTGTAATCCTTAAATCTTTCCCAAGCTTCATGAAAAGATTCAGTTGCACCTTGTTGAAAACTCGAGATCTTGTTCCGAAGGAGAGTGGTTCTCGCTTGGGTGAAGTATTGACCCAAGAATGCAGCTTTGTACTCGTCCCACGTTCTAATGGAGTCTCTCTCCAATGACTTGAACCATCGGTGCGCTTTGTCACTCAAGGAAAACGAGAACAACCTGCACTTTACAGCATCATCTGGCACCCCATTCATTCTCGTTGTACCGCACACATCCTCGAAATTGTCTAAGTGATAGACGGGATTCTCAGAAGGTAGGCCATGGAATTGGTTTTGCTTAACAAGAGCTAGCAATCCCGGTTTGATCTCGAAATCATTCCTGTTGATAGGAGGATGTTGGACTCCTCCTCGGTACATTTGATGATTAGGAGCATCATGATCTCTCAAGGTCCGTCGAACAGGCGCGGGCCTCGGGTTGAAAGCAGCTGGAGGAGGAGGATCTTCCAACTCTTCTCTTCCATTATCTCCATCGTGTTGAGCTTCTTCCGGTGGTAAAACGTTATCGCCTTGACCAGCATGAGCCATTTCGGCTTCTCTTTGCTCAGCTAACTTTTTCTTTTTCTTGTTAGCTCGTTCGAACTTTCCAATTTCCTTATGATATTCCGCGAGATTTGATGAACCTTCACTTCGGGTCATTCACCTGAAAATACCAAAGAAGAAAAAGGAAATGATTATCAGTAACCGTAAAAGTACTCTAGACTAAAAACTAGTCCTAAATCTTAGGTAACGCAATTGGTCCCTGGCAACGGCGCCAACTTGATTGCTCGAGTATTTAACCCGATACACTTAACCGCTAGGTAGTATATACGGGGTCGATCCACAAGAACCAATGGTACTCTAAGGATTTACGAGAGTCGAAATTAGCTAGAGCGAAATGGTTGGTTGGTTTTGTAAGCATGTAAATAAAAATACGGGAAATTTAAACGGTAAACTTTGCGGTTTAAAAACATTGGGCTAAAGGGCTTTTAGGATATCAATGACAAATGAAAATATGAAGTATGGGGTTTAATAATTAAGAACCATTCTTGAACATGAACACAAGTTTAGACTAACCTTCTTTCAAAGCATTAATCACTAAACTTGACTACTCGATTACTAAACTTTCGTTTGAAATCTCCTAACCAAATTCGCATTAACAAACAAGTTCACTAAGTTCACAATGATGATCTAGCTTCAACTTTCGTTGGCTAGAGATACAAAGCTCAATTCATATTATTCAAGCCTTCTATAAACACTTTTGATGCATAGAACAACTTAAAATCAAGATTAGAGTGATCAGTCCTAATCTAGCATTAAGATCATATGAATTGAAGAATCTATGGATTATAAACCCCAAACAACAATCATATCACTAAATCATTGAATCTCCTTTAGAACCCTGAAACCCAATTGATGAACTACTCACACATATTAACCAGATCAACACAAAGATTTATAGAAAACATGATATATTATTGAAATAAGCAAGAAAAGTTATAAGAATTCTTCACTAAATATCAAGGAATTTGCAAGTAGTTTCTTCAAGTTCTTGAGAGCTCATGAGAGAAGTTTCAGCCCTTCTGAATTATTGAAAAGTAAGTCTAAAAAGAGCCAAAGTCGTGGCTAAAAAGAGAAAAGAGGAGCAGGTGAAATGTCTAAGTCAAGTGGATGGCAAAGTCTTCCGTGAGGCGAATGATCGTTCTTGACTTGGGATCGATCGTTCGCCTTAGGATCGATCGTTCTCGAGTTGTCAGGGTCGTTCACTTGTGGTTACGTAAAATGAGGAACGATCGTTCGCCATAGGGATCGATCGTTCGCCATAGGGATCGATCGTTCTTCCCTTGTCATGGTCGTTCTTCAATAGTTCAGGCCTCCACGCATTCTAGATCGATCGTTCTCCACTTGGGATCGATCGTTCTTTGTTTAAACATGGCCGGTTCTTGCTTCTAAATGCACTTGATCATTCCTTAGACATCACAGTTCCATCAAGACACTAATCAACCTGAAAACACACTAAAAACCAAACAAAAGCTCTATATACAACCTAAAACACTCATAGTTATATACCCAAAAGCTGATATATCAATTAGCAATGCAATCATAAAGTATTAGTTTAGATCAAACAAAATCGAAAATTTTACCTGGTTGAAGCCACGGCTTAGTAGAGAGAATTTGGAGGTTGGTATGGAGATCAAGTATTCCTGTAACAACGTTTTGGGCTAACCAACTGAACAATTTATCTTTTAATTTGGATTCGAATTCGCTGAAACTAAACGGATAACAAGCAATGTGGTCTAGTAAGGTCTCTCAAAATCTGAGCCTTTGCTGCATGCTCTGGATGCAATCTCATGACATGTTCTGACAACTTATAAAATTCAGTCAACACAACACCTTCATAGTTTATACTATAGCTACAACGTGAGCATATTTTGTACAGTTGATAAAAATGTGAGGACCAGATTTTTCAGGTTCTTAATTTTTTTTGGAAACAAGTTGATATTAGAATGCTAAAATAGATTCATATTATCAGAAAAACATAGTTTTGAAGAGAATTGAAAACCATAAATAATGGAGAATGTGATATTGTAATGTTCTTTAGATGGAGATGATGTAATAATAGGTCATTTGTCTAAATTACTTTTTTTTTTGTTAAATATACTTGTAAAAACAAAACTACTTAATTTTTTAGAGTTAATTTTTTTTATAATACTTATGACATAATGATATGAACTGATGATGCCGATGAACAAAGACACACCCACGAAATTAAGATGAATTGATGACACATACTTATGAATGATTTATGAATTAACGAATTTATGTTGTGGAAAAAAAAATTCCAAACAGAGATCCAGTTTGAAAAGAAAACCAAATATCAAGTTTTTGGGTCATTTGTTTTCTTTTTAATCAACGTCCAGACATTTTATATGTATAGAATAATAAGATTTCTCCCCATTTTATATCATGAGGCAGGTACAAACGACCTATATATAATTGAATGACGACGTAATTATCAACAAACATGCAATGCTTTATTTTCTTTATTTGGTTACGTAAGAAAGATTAAAGCTACGTCGTCGTTCTTATTTTCTAAATCCCAGTTTTGATTGTGCTCATAAAATTAAATTAATGTCTCTTCTATTGGTTTAGGAAAGACATCCACAAATCCACTAACCCAGACGAAATAAAAGTGCACACAAATCAATCATTTTTCTAGTCCCAAAATAATAATATCTGCATTGAATATATATTAAGAATCAAACGATGTTGTAGTCGTCTCTTTTTACTCTTAACATTTTATTCGTTTTAGATTATCTTTTTTGGGAGAAATAAAGACAAAATACTGTATGCTAAAGATTTATGATGTAGATAGAATGTGAAATGAAATTAAAATTGGCATATAACTCTTAAAAGTCAAATCAGTCAGCATCACATTTAGTGCATTTAATTAATACTATAATTATACCCGCAGGTCAATTATTTCAATATAAATTATTGTTTTTTGGTTTTTGAATGTTTATAAATATTTTTAGTTTGTTCCTAATATTTTAATTTGTTTTTATAATATTTATAAATATTTTTATTTTATTTTAATATATTTTTGTAGTGTTTTTATTTTATTTTATTTCTTTATTATTTATAATATATTTAATGTGCTTTAAACATGAAGTTATTTTATTTCCATGTATCAATATCAAATTTATGTTATTTGAATCAAACTTACACCAAATGAATATTGCTTTTTACTCTCACTGAAACAATTTAGAGCAAATCCTACCAAAATTAGATATTAAATTAATCGGAATTAAAAAATATTTCTAACTAAATGAAAACCAATATAATTTTGTCAATCTTATGTATAATTAATTTCCACCACATATAAATAAAGATCTTCATTACTATTTAAACTTAAAGAGAATGTAAATCTAAACCTATTTATTTTAAACCCATTTAATTTTTTTTGTAAGTAGTTTTAATATTGAAAATATATACTATATTTATATTTTATGATTAGTTATCTAACACTTCTCTTAGACATGTCCATTATAGGACGAAAACCCGTCGGAAACTTTCCGTTTTGTACATAATTCTTTTTATATAATTACATGTTTTAGATTTGATTATTTTAGTTCAGCGGTAAGAGACTGAGTAAGATAACAAAATATCCGTGTAGAGATTTTGCCAACCCACTGATCATTGTTTTAGATTATTTTGAAACAATGATCATCGGGTTGGTAAAATCTAAAACAATGATCAGCGGATATTCTGTTTTTGAATTTTTTTTATCCATTTTAACAATAAACAATGATCATCGGAATAATTTTTACATATTAATAAAAATTATTTTGATCATTGTTAAAACGGAACCCGCGGATATTCCATTTAAAAAATTTTGAATCACAAGTACATATGCAGAAAGCAAATTAATTTTTTATTAATTATATGTATTATATAATAATTTAAAATAATTTGAAAATAAGATCAAATAAAAGTGAAATGAGAATCATAATTACTTTTCCAATATATTGATTTAAATTAGGTAGATAGATTTTAAGAAATTGAAATCAATGTTAGTTTCCATAATATTGATGTTTAATCTGTTTGGATACATTTCTAACATTAATCCTGATTTATTTTCTTCTAATAAGTGTGTTTGGAAACAGTTATTAGTCACTTCTTTTTAATAGTGTAAGTAGATATTTATTACTCTATATTATAAAATTAGTTATCCAACAATTTTTTTATTTCGGGACAGAAACATGTAATGTCTCATATCCATTAGTAGTTTTTCGTCCTATAACCGATCCCATTTATATAATTAATTGTTTGAGATTAATTATTTTACTTCAAAGGGTAAGAGATTGAGTAAGAGATTAGAATGAGATATCCGTATATCACACTTTAATTATTATGATCCAATCAATGTTTTAGAATATTTTAATCTGGAAATAACACATTTTATTCAAAATAATTAATGTGGGATCATTTTGAATTTATAATTATATAAAAGTTATTTTTGGAAACTTTTAATAAGATAATAAAAAGATAATTGTGTTTAGTTGTTAGAGTTGTAGACAATTACATATCCGAAAATTTTCTAACATTTTTTTATTTTTGTTTCTAACAATAATTTTATTTAAAATATATATAATTTAGGCCAATTTAAAAGTTTGCCTGTAAATAATCCTCATTTTCTATATATTTATTAGTAATACTTTAAACTTTTTTATAGAGTTTAAATATTAATATTTTTAATAGAGTTAATCCGATAATTTTTTTAAAAATTAAATATTATTTTAAATTATTTCAACTAAAGAACCAGATTAAATCGAATAGATTTTTAAATTTGGATGCGTGACAAGTTAATTTTTCTGCTTATTCGTATTTAAAATTATTTTTTGATTATGGTAGTAACCACCAAGAATGTTACGATAGAGATGAGGATTATCTCATTTTTTCTATAATTCTGAACTATTACCTAAAAATTTAGCCAATGTGGCACGTTGAACACACACTTTTTTCTTTATTAATTGAGTAATATAGGTCCATTTTAAAAAATTTCAATCATAATATATGTAGAAAAAAATTAAAATTTTATTAGTTTATATGTATTATATAATTATTCAAAATAATTTAAAATTAAGATCAAACAAATATGATAGGAGATAAATGTGTTTGGTTGTAATTATTGTAGAGAATTAATTAGAGATTGTTTGTATATATAGAAATAATTTGTTTTAATAATTTAGATAAGGAATTAAATGTGTTTGGTTACAATTTTTATCTTAATCCTACTTTAAATTTATTTTAAGAGGTGTGGTTGATTCCACTTATAAATAACCTCTTTTTAAGAGTGTAGAGACTGAGTAATATATGTCCATTTTTAAAAATTTGAATCACAATATATGTAGAAAAAATTAAAATTTTATTAGTATATATGTATTATATTTATTCAAAATAATTTGAAAATAAGATCAAACAAATATGATAGGAGATAAATGTGATTGGTTGTAATTATTGTAGAGAATTAATTATAGATTGTTTGTATATATAAAAATAATTTTTTTTAGATAAGGAATTAAATGTGTCTAGTTACAACTTTTACAGTAATCATAGTTTAAATTTATTTTAAGAGGTGTATTTGGAAAATAATCTCTTTTTTAATAGTGTAGAGATTGAAATTGTTGACAAAATATTTAATACTGAAATTACGTAAACAATTTAATATTGTATGAAAAAACATTTCAAAATTCAAAGTTTAAAACTTGTTTTGAGCGAATTGTTTGTTACTTTTGGAGTTGTGGTTTTTAATTCTTTTAAGACGTTAACCTTTTCGTTTGATGGTAATTTTATTTAGATCGTTCGAGTGAAAAAAAAAAATCAAAGTTTAAAACACAGATTGACGGAAGTGTAATAGATAGTTTAGAAGGTTTAAATTATAAATGGAGGAAATTAATATTAAAAAAAAACAAACTTTATCAAAAAAATAAAAAATGGAAAAAAAATTGGAAGTTTTTTCAAAAAAGTTTATAGAGTAATCGGTTTCAGTTCTGATGCTACTGAAAACAGGTGAAACAAAATATTTAGATCATAATATTTTCAATGTTAAGTGTTTAAAAGCGTTTTCATAAAAGAAATGATTGGTGGAATAGTTTTCTCTAAATCGGAGGAAAGTGATGAATGCAATGCTCGATCATGGTGATGCAGTAGTGTGTACATAATCACATACAATGTCCGATCATGGTGATTCAATAGTGTGTACCTAGAACAATAAATCATAACCATCAAATTCAGATTAGCAGGTACAATAAATTTTCAAATCAGAATACTATGTCAAAAATTGGCATACAACTAACCTCACTAACTTCCAATGAGTTGCATATGGAGTAGTTGAACGGCAATTACATTTTTGGTTATTCCATGTTATTATTCCTTTCTTACCTCTCCATATAGCATCATGCGAGGCGAACATGCCAATAAAAGTCCAAAGCCGAGTTATATCCCTACACGCCAACTCTAAATTAAAATTATCTAAAAACAATATAATTAGCAATACAATCATAAAGTATTAGTTTAGATCAAACAAAATCGAAAATTTTACACGGTTGAAATCACGGCTTAGTAGAGAGAATTTGGAGGTTGGTATGGAGATCATGTATTCCTGTAACAACGTTTTGGGCCAACCAACTGAACAATTTATCTTTTAATTTGGATTCGAATTCGCTGAAACTGTAAACGGATAACAAGCAATGCGGTCTAGTAAGGTCCCTAAAAATCTGAGCCTTTGCTGCATGCTCTAGATGCAATCTCATGACATGTTTTGACAACTTATAAAATTCAGTCAACACAACACCTTCATAGTTTATACTATAGCTACAACGTGAGCATATTTTGTACAGTTGATAAAAATGTGAGGACCAGATTTTTCAGGTTCTTAATTTTTTTTGGAAACAAGTTGATATTAGAAAGCTAAAATAGATTCATATTATCAGAAAACCATAGTTTTGAAGAGAATTGAAAACCATAAATAATGGAGAATGTGATATTGTAATGTTCTTTAGATGGAGATGATGTAATAATAGGTCATTTGTCTAAATTACTTTTTTTTGTTAAATATACTTGTAAAAACAAAACTACTTAATTTTTTAGAGTTAATTTTTTTTATAATACTTATGATATAATGAGATGAACTGATGATGCCGATGAACAAAGACACACCCACGAGATTAAGATGAATTGATGACACATACTTATGAATGATTTATGAATTAACGAATTTATGTTGAGGAAAAAAAAAGTTCCAAACAGAGATCCAGTTTGAAAAGAAAACCAAATATCAAGTTTTTGGATCATTTGTTTTCTTTTTAATCAACGTCCAGACATTTTATATATATAGAATAATAAGATTTCTTCCCATTTTATCTAAATTTTCAAATTTATTTCTATCATATATCATGAGGCAGGTACAAACGACCTATAATTGAATGACGACGTAATTATCAACAAACATGCAATGCTTTATTTTCTTTATTTGGTTAGGTAAGAAAGATTAAAGCTACGTCGTCGTTCTTATTTTCTAAATCCCAGTTTTTATTGTGCTCACAAAATTAAATTAATGTCTCTTCTATTGGTTTAGGAAAGACATCCACAAATCCACTAACCCAGACGAAATAAAAGTACCCAATCATTTTTCCTGTCCAAAAATAATAATATCTGCTTTGAATATATATTAAGAATCAAACGATGTTGTAGTCTTTAGACTCTTTTTCTCTTAATATTTTATTTATTTTAGATTATCTTTTTTGGGAGAAATAAAGCCAAAATACTCTATGCTAAAATTTATGATGTAGATAGAATGTGAAATGATATTGGAGAATTCTATAAATAAAGCATTGTAAGCAAAAAAAACGTTTAAAAGGAAACACCACTAATCTCTCCTCCCAGTCTATTTTAGCTAGCAAGTTCAGTTTTGCCTAACTTTTATTTAAGAAATTCATAAACTATTATAAATAAGAAAATCCTCCAAAATAAAACTAGATTGGCTAACAAATAGAATAATTTTTTTTTCCTTCGACATTCAATCAAATTCTGAGAATCCTGTGTTACTGAATTTAGTAAGATATTCGAATACAAAAACTACTAATAATCGTATGTAACAAAACTTTACTTTCTTACAATTTCTAAAATTGATCTTGCTCGAGTCAAAGACAAGGCAATCAAAATCTCTCAATCAAAGCCACACTTCACTGCTTTCACAACTTAAAAAAACAACTTCACGCGCCATTGACAACAATCCAAAAATTAAAAAATATCACGCGCTATTTTCACGCGCTTTATTCACTCGCCACTCTTTTTTACTTCTTCCTCTTGTCTGAAAAACCATAAATAAAAAAATAAATATATCATTTTTTTCGTATTTTGACAAACAAAAAGTAAAATCTTTTAATCAATCTGAACTTCCTCAAATCTATATTTTCGGGCAAACAGATTTAACTTTTTTGCAACTTCCACTGACTTGGCCAATTGGGTTTCTCGAAATAGTTACAAAGTTCGAGTCTTTCAGCAACCGCGTGAAACGCCAGAAACCGATTTGATACTTTCCACAAATGTGATTTTAAAGACAGCTCCTCACTCTGTCAACTTCTATAGTATTAAATAGCCGAAGCAGTTACACCAAACTTGTTTTGGATTTGAAAATCTAGCTGAGGCGCAAAAATCTCGGAACTGTTGCACAAGAAAACCAGAGATCAAGGGAGTTGTGGAGATCGTGAAGAGCTCGCTATAAAAGGAAGCTGGAGACGAACTGAAAAGGAAGACTGATAGGAGAACTCGGAAAAGATACATATTATTTTCTACCTACTTTTACTTTGTATTACGATTGAGTTCGTAATCTTTCGATTATCAATAAAATCCACTTCCGATTTCATCTTTATCTTTATTCATTCGGCTTCACAAGAATTTAAACCCACTTCCGATTTCATCTTTATCTTTATTCATTCGGCTTCACAAGAATTTAAACTCACATCCTTATTTAATCTAAACACAAAATCTTATACGTGGTATTTAGCTCCCACATAATTCTAAGGATCATTCACTCTATATATTTCATATATATGTAATTTCAACAAAAAATGTATTTGTATAGATGACACATGACACATGACACATGACACATGACACATGCATAGATGCGTATGCGTATGCGTGTCTTTGTCTAGAGCTGGAACGATAAAGTGGACCACGTCACGTAAATTGGAAAACATACAAATTAAATAAACGAATCATTGATACTGAGATCCTATCGTTTAGAATCAGCTAGCAAATCAATCATTTTTTTTTTCATTTTTCATATCCATAATAATGATATGATCAAGGTAAATTAAACGAAAAAAAACAATAGAAAAAATCAAAAATGTAATTTACAGCAAAAATAAGTTTGTGTCTGTGTGTCAGTGACAAATGTTCAAATATCGTATAATGGATATTTAAAATCAAAATAAATAAACAAATATCCGGCAAAACACGCTTTTTATAATATCCATTGACGGATTGACAATGAACTTTTAACAATTATATAAACATAGTTTTGGAGCGAAATGAAAACCCTAAATAATGGATGTGATACTGTAGTGTTTTTTCTTTTTTCTTTTTTTTGGATAGTTCAAATAGACATTTAAATCATACACAAAATATTGAAATTGGAGGTATTTACTTGTTATCGTAATCAAGTGCTTTCAGTAAACATTATTTGGTATTTTGAATTATATTTCCTTGTCAAAAATAAATCAATCAATACTTAGATTTTTTATTTGAATAAGATCTAAACTGAAGAGAAAAAAAATAGATCTAAAATGATAAACTGATCAATTAATTAATCTATGAGAAAATTAATCAATCAAAAATCAGATAGAATTATTATGAGATAAAGAAAATTGATTTGGATAAAGAGTAGTTATAAACCTGGATTATTTGCTAAATTCGTTGGATACACACACGTAAAATGCTGAAGAGGAAGAAAAACGGGTAAAATAAAGATGAAAAATGAAAAATGAAAAAATGAATAAGACGATGGAAGTGAAAAAATGCAAAGAAAATGGAGAATGAATTGTCAAATAGAGGATGAAAATATTTAAAATCGTGATATGTTTGAGTTTGATGGTCAAAATTTAGGGATTGCAGTTTCGAAAAAAAGTTTATAAACGATAAAGGATTTTGCAAAAAAAAAATTCTACTTTTCAGTTTCATCCGATTTTTAATTTTGATATTTTTAATGACATTTAAATTTAAAATAAAAATCTATGTGGCATGATTTGATTGGTCAAGTGACTTATGATTTATAAAATAAAAGAGAAAATCACATTTTTAACCTTGAAAGTGTCACATGGTAGCACTTTAAACTTATTCGGAGGTATTTCACTAGCACTTTAAACCTTTAAACTATTTTCACTAACACTGTAAACCTTGAAATTACCTCATATGTTTTTCAGCCATAAAATTCACTACTAAATAGTTACCGGAAAGCTGACGAAATTTCTGACAAGATCTGAATCTGTCAAAAAACTTTGAGACTAATCTGACGTATTTTGACGGATTTCCGATAAAATAGTTATGTTAGAATTTCGTTTGAAAATATGTAAATTGATATAACAGTTTGAATTTTAAAAATTTCGACGTAAAATTTACTACAAACAGTTATCAGAAATCAACAGAATTTCCTACGAGATCATAATCCGACGGATTTTTGACAAAATAGTTTTGTCAGTGGTCCGTCGGACAATTTTTTACTGATTTTTGAATAAACGTTAAAAATCCGTTATAATTATATATATATATATATGTTGATATAACCGTTTGAATTTTAAAAAATTTTGACGGAACTATAGTGTCGGAAATCCATCGGATTACCTTTAGAACTTTTCTTCGTAAATTCCGTCAGTTTTTCGGTACTATTTTGTATTAAATTTTATTGCAGAAAAATGCGGGAGGTAGTTTTAAGGTTTAAAGTGTTAGTAAAAATAGTTTGAAGATTTAAAGTGTTAGTGAAATAGAATCTGTGAGAAAATTAATCAATCAAAAATCAGATAGAATTATTATGTGATAAAGAAAATTCATTTGAATAAAGAGTAGTTATAAACCTGGATTATTTGCTAAATTCGTTGGATACGCACACGTAAAATGCTGAAGAGGAAGAAAAACATGTAAAATAAAGATGGAAACTGAAAATATGAATAAGACGATGGTGGTGAAGAAATGCAAAGAAAATGGAGAATGAGTTGTTAAATAGAGGATGCAAATATTTAAAATCGTGATATGTTTGAGTTTGATGGTGGTGGTGGTAGTGGGAGAAAATTTAGAGATTGCAGTTTAGAAAAACATTTATATACGATAAAAGATTTTGCAAAAATAATTCTTTAGTTTCAGTTTCATCTGATTTTTAATTCTGATAGTTTTAATGGAATTTAAATTTAAAATAAAAATATATGTGGCAGGATTTGATTGGTCAAAGTGACTTATGCTTTATAAAATAAAAGAAAATCATAGTTTAACTAAAATATTTGGACAGAAAATATGAAAATTCAAATCTATGTTCAAATTGAATAGTAGTGCCCTAAACTTAAGAAATCACATATATTAAAATTGGGCATTTGGCCCAGTGTCATCTTTTAGATCGCGCGTTTGTAACAAAAGCTATCGTCTAAACAGGACTAAGCGGTTTATAGGGATTATCATATGACACAATCTTATATACGAAATGATAATTTTGTAAGAATACACTTTAAAATAACATAAATCACTTTTTAAGAAATATATATATATATATATATATATATATATATAATGGTGTTTCTATTGAAATTGCTAGGCATGGGCAAAATATCTGAACCCGACTCGAAAAAATCGACCCGAGTCCGAACCCGGAATATTAAAATACCCGAATGAATACTAAACTTCAAAACCCAAAAATCCGAACCCAAATCCGATCCGAACCAAAACCCGAACATATACCGAATATACCCGAAATATACATACATCCTAATAATATATTAGTAATAATTATACTTGTAATAAGCCAAGTGCCCAAATATTAATAATTTTTGGATATTTTAGATTTATTTTGAGTATACTTAGTTGTTTTTTTTTTGGTAGATTTGGGTAATAATACTTGTATTTTTTAGAATTTTGGATATTTTCAACTAACATAGTAGATTTACATTCAATTTTTTTTTTTTTTGGATATTTGGGTAAATCCGAACCGAACCTAAACCCGACCAAATCTGACCCGAATCCTACCCAAAATTTTTTAATACCCGAACGGGTAAGAAATTTCTAAATCCAAAAAATCCGAACTCGAAAAATCCAATCCGAAACCGACCCGGATATCCAAACGCTCCAGCCTAGAAATTGCAGGAGAATACAAATGTTACATACATATAGTCCATTAGACCCGATTAGAAGTCTACCAATCTATACTATTAATTAAGAGGGAGGGACAGAAAAAATTACAAGATTTTTGAGCCATTTTTCATTAATTACGGCTAATGCCATCATGTTTTGGTGATGAAAAGAAACAAAAAAAAATATTAAGGGCAGAAGCGCAACTTTGCCCGAGGATTGAAGCCGATCCGAGCCATTTTTGTTTGCCGACCCGGATTAAGGACGCGGATCCTCTCTTTGTTTTAAAATTTTTGACCTGGTTCAATAATCATGGACATTGTTCGTTTGGTTCAATTGTCGTTTTCAGCTTTGTTCTCGGATTCAGAGATGTAGAAATCGTCGCCGGAGGATCTTGAAGATGTGTCTGAGCCATTTTCTGACCTAAGCAATCTCTCCCTCTCCTCTCGATCGTCTTTGCCGATTCGGTTTAAAGGCTTTCTTCTTATTTGTGTTTCCTCTCTCGAAATTCTCTCCGTCCTCATGTTGCGGCGAGTTTGTCGCGGTGGTTGCATAATCATGTGGTTGTGATTAATACGAGAGTCCATTTGAAGGTTCTTCTCCGATGATAAACTCCTGCTCAGAAAATTAAGGGTTTTTTTTTTTTTTTAGATTGATTAGAAAATTAGGTTTTCAATGAAGAATCAAAAGTTGTTTCAGAAGAGAGCACGAGATTTCAGTTCTGATTATTAGTTAGAGAATATTCGATTTCATATATGTATATTCTTGTATTCAGTTCCTGAGATATAGGAGAGTATATCTCCTCTTTGTGTAACGTCTTGTGCTATATATTATCAACGAATGTATAGAGAACTCCTCAAGGGAGATTACACAATCTAGCATGGTATCAATGGCTTAAACGCCAAGTTTGATAACATTATCAATGTTATCAAACACCAGAAACCGTTTCCGTCCTTTGATTATGCAATGGCGATGTTAGAGGATGAGGAAAATCGTCTTAAGAAGGCCGTGAAACCAAATCCCACTCATCTCGATCACTCATCATCATCACATGTGCTAACGGTGTCCGAAGCTCAGCCACAACAAGCTTTCCAAAGGCCGCCTCCGCAACAATTCAATACAAGAGGACAAGGCCGCGGGAACTATAGAGGACGAGGAAGAGGTCGCAACAACAACACTAGACCACCAGCGCCCACCTCTTCATATCCCAATTGGCCTCCTCCTTACTGGCCACCACCGTATCCGATGTGGTAAGCAACACCGCCATTTGGTTATCCATCTCAGCCATAGCAACACGGTTCTCAAGCTTATGGTGTCCTCGGATCACGCCCAGCTCACACAGCCCAGTCTCACGCCTCAAATGGTGGTCATAGGCTCGAACCTACTGCTGATTTTGCGCAAGCTTTCAACACCCTAACTCTGCAGGATCCCACGGATAATCAATGGTACATGGATTCAGGTGCCACGTCCCATCTCACCTCCGGTCAAGGTAACTATTTCCAGTCTAAGTTTAATCCTAGTATCGGAAAATCGGTAATAGTTGGCAATGGAAATCGTATTCCAGTTTCTTCTACGGGTAAAATAAAGCTTGTTAATAATCCTCGTCCTCTTTCTCTACATAATGTGCTTGTTACTCCAGATATTATTAAAAATCTGATTTATGTTAGACGTTTCACACGTGATAACACTTGTTCCATTGAATTTGATCCGTTTGGCTTTTCTATTAAGGATCTTCGTACCAAGGAGACACTTCCCCGCATTGATAGCACCGGAGACCTCTATCCAGTGTTCTCTTCTTTTCCAGCAAATAAAGACCAAGCTTCATCTTCCGTCTTCCTTACTCAAAGCTCGGATATATGCATGGCATCGTCGTCTAGCTCACCCTAGTAACGATTCTCTGCAAACTTTGATTTCTTCTTTTGATTTACGTTGTAATAAAAAGTCACTACCAACTTGTTGTAGTGCTTGTCAGCTTGGTAAACACATTAAACTTCCTTTCTATTCTTCAACTTCTAAAGTTTCTTCGCCATTTGAAATAATTCATTCCGATTTATGGACTTCACCAGTGCTAAGTCTATAAGGCATTCGATATTATGTTCTTTTCTTAGACCAATACTCACATTTTTTATGGATCTACCCACTTCGTAAAAAGAGTGAAGTATTTGGCAAATTTTTACAATTTTATTCTTACGTCAAAACTCAATTTCACACAAATATTCAATCCTTGCAGTGTGATAATGGAGATGAGTATGACAATGCTCAATTTCATGAATTCATTGGCACTCATGGCATCAAATTTCGCTTCTCGTGCCCTCATACCTCTCAGCAAAATGGGAGATCCGAACGCATGATTCGCACTATTAATAATGCAATTCGGACTCTCCTATTTCAAGATAATCTCTCAGCCTCATTTTGGGTAGAAACTCTTCATACGGCAGTTCACATTCTAAACCTCTTGCCGTCTTCTTCTATAGACAACAAAATTCCTTTCTCGGTTCTATACAACAAAGATCCAAGCTCCTCTCACCTTCGAGTTTTTGGTTCGTTGTGTTATCCACATCAAAACGATATACACAAACTCGAACCTCGGTCATCGCCCTCTATTCTCCTCGGATATCCCCTTCTTCATAGTGGATATCGATGCCTTGACCTCAAAACAAAGAAAATCCATATCTCTCGACATGTCACATTTGACTAGTCGATCTTTCCTTACAAAGTCACAAACACACTTCCGTAAACTTCGTATCATTTCCTCTTAAATGATACCGAACCAAGCATCATTCAAAAGAACTTACTCGTCTCTCCCTCAATATCTTCTTCTCCGGCGGACACATACGTCTCTCCGCCTCAAATAAATTCCCCTCCACCTCCTCCTGAACCCGTGGTACCAGCCCCTTCTCGCATGGTAACACGTTCTCAACAAGGCATAAGAAAACCAAAACAAATTTTTTCTTTGAATGCTTCCACTATTTCTTCTCTTCCGCGTGGATACAAACAAGCTTTGTTAGACCCGAATTGGAATCCATCTATGACTGATGAGTATGATGCTTTGATTAAAACTAACACTTGGAATTTAGTGCCTAGACCTGCAGGTACGAATGTTGTGAGTGCTATGTAGCTGTACAAACACAAACACAAAGCCGACGGAACTTTGGCGCGGTATAAATCAAGGCTAGTTGCAAACTATAAATCCCAAGAACACAGAATAGACTTCAATGAAACGTTCAGTCCTGTGGTAAAACCGGCGACAATCAGGGCGGTTTTAAACTTTGCGGTAGAGAAAGATTGGCCAATACACCAACTAGACGTCCAGAATGCTTTCCTCCATGGCGAGCTCACCGAAACAGTTTATATGCAACAGCCACCGGGATTTGTTAGCAAAGAACATCCAGACTATGTGTGCCTTCTCAATAAAGCGATCTACGGTTTGAAGCAAGCACCACGGGCTTGGAATGCGAGGTTTGCGAATTTTATCAAAACCATTGGCTTTATACAAAGTAAATGTGATACTTCTTTGTTTGTTTACAAGAACGGCAACGACATGGCCTATCTATTACTTTATGTGGACGATATAATGCTAACGGCGTCAACGAATTCTCTGCTTCATTCCATAATCACAGCTCTCAAACATGAATTCCCAATGTCAGATCAAGGGCGCCTTGGCTATTTCCTCCGCATTTCAGCGGAATTTAATGAAAGTGGGATTTTCTTGTGTCAAGAACAGTATGCGTCCGATATACTTCACAGAGCTGGTATGCAAAATTGTAAGCCTATCTCCACCCCCGTAGACTTGTGTTCCAAGCTCAAAGCTGAGGTTGGTCCGAAGGTTCAAGATCTGACCCTCTATAGGAGTCTCGCCGAGGCTTTACAATATCTTACCTTCACTCGTCCCGATATAACCTATGTTGTTCAACAAGTTTGTTTATTCATGCATGATCCACGGGCATCACATCTTCATGCTTTACACCGTATTCTAAGGTATATCCAAGGAACAACAAGGCAAGGCTTACAAATCACGAAATCACCGTCTGTTAAGCTTACGGCTTATTCTGATGCCGACTGGGCTGGCTGCTCCGACACGCGACGATCTACCTCAGGGTACTGTGTATTTTTGGGTGACACACTCATTTCTTGGTCAGCAAAATGTCAGCAGTCGGCCTCGCGATCGAGTGCGGAGGCGGAATACAAGGCCGTGGCAAATGCTGTTTCGGAAACGTGTTGGCTACGGAACCTCCTTATGGATCTTCACTGTCCGCTAACACAGGCTACGTTGGTGTTTTGTGACAACATAAGTGCTGTTTACCTCTCCACAAACCCGGTGCAGCACCAACGCACAAAGCATGTTGAAATCGATATTCACTTCGTCAGAGAAAAGGTTACCAAAGGAGAAGTTCGAGTCTTCCACATACCGGCTACACACCAATATGCCGACATCTTTACTAAAGGACTGCCTACTTCCTTGTTCAACCAATTCAAGACCAGCCTCGGCGTCATTCCAAGACCGACGCTGCGACTGGGGGGTATTAGTTAGAGAATATTCGATTTCATATATGTATATTCTTGTATTCAGTTCCTGAGATATAGGAGAGTATATCTCCTCTTTGTGTAACGCCTTGTGCTATATATTATCAATGAATGTATAGAGAACTCCTCAAGGGAGATTACACAATCTAGCACTGATGACGATGAAGGAAAAAGCGTAGAAAACACCGGAAGTAACATTTCGTGAGAAGATCTTCTCTCATGCTAAGATGGGACCAAATTACGATGAAACTGAAGATAAAGAAGGCTTAGACAAAGATGAGAACTCAGATGGAGAAGATCATGGAGAGATTTAATCTTGAATCATTGCTACTGACAGATGTAATGCTTTTAAAGTTATCATGTAGAAGAGCAAAGGAGATTTACATTGGTGAGTTAGAAACTAGATTCTTGAAATCCATGATTTTGATTTTGATTGGGAAAGTGTTGAATAGTGTTTGGTTTTGTGTAACATGGTCCAGTTTTATCAGCATATAAGCATCTTATAGTAGAGGAAGAAGCTGAACATCAAGCGGAGGGTCAAGCTAGAAAGAAAAAAATTTGGTATGGTTTTGATTCTTTTATTCACTATTATATTTTGGCTTTTTTCTCTTTTTTGTTCGTATGGAAGCCTCATCACATGTGACTGTTTTTTATTCTTTTATGGTTTTAAACGTTTATGATGATGATGTTTTACTGTGTTTCTGAAGTTTTTCATTATGAGGCAAAAGAAAAAAGTGTTTGTAAATCTCTTATGTAATAATATCTTTCGTTTTGTAAGCCTCACCACATGTGGATGGTTTTGATTTTATCAACCTGAATCTCTTACTAGCCATAGAATCTGCTTTTGATTTAATTATGTGTCTTTTATTAAGAGAACAAACTGAGGGATTGTTATCTGATTTTGTCTATACTCCTATACTAACTCAGAGTTAGTGACTCTAATATTATGTTGTTTCAGGGTTCATAAGAAGAGATAAGTGGATGCAACCTCCTTTTTCGTCTTCTTCCTTTGCTACTTCATCTTCTAACCCGAGAACGAGGAAAGAACAAACAAATCATCAAAGCATTGGTATGGATTTTTGAACCCTTCTCAATCTCTTCTTCGCGAAACAAACGTTTCATTTTTGAATCAGTTTGATGTATGCATTTTTAGGCTGATTTGAAGCAAATTTGGTTACTGCTAAATTGAAATTATGAAACTTTTTCCAGTAAATTAAGTTTCAGGATCATGAAAATTTAGTCAAGTTTCAAAATTCCTTTTTTTTAACAATGGTTACTATAGCTAATAGAGGTTTTTTGTTATCTGGTAAAATGCAAGATAACAAATCAGTTTTTTTTGTTATCTGGGATATCATCTTTGGAGCTTCCCTAATTCAACATGCACAAGGACCTGATTTCTCCGGCTTGCTTCTGTATAAACTGGTGAATCTCATTTAGCTGACTTTAGTGACTTTTTTGCTCTAATAATTTAGCTGTTTATTTAGAATTACTTGCTATAATATTTCATCTCTTTATGTGAGTTGCATACTACATTTTGCATAGGTCTATATTTTTTAGTGCCTATGCTACTCGAAATTCAAGATTGTGATTTTAATTAAGAAAAAGCTCCAGAGTAGTATAGTTATTTAAGATTTTGGTATTTTGATATGTTTTCTGATGATGACATTGTTTATTCTGACATGGAAACTGGAATTTCATTAACTTTGATGGATGGCAGGTCACACCATCGCCTCTTCTCTAAACTATTATGCTTATATGACATATTAAAAGTTCATAGGGCCCAAGTAGTTGGAAAATGTTGTACCGGATGGATGTAAAAGAAGAAATATATAATACTAGATTTCCAGTAGCTATTTAGTGATTATTTTCTAATTTGATTCACTCTGTTTTTATTGTTTTTTCTTTGTAGCAGTCTCCTTTACATTAATGGAGAATCAAGGCCAACCTAACTCTTTTGCCAGAGCACAATGTGAGTTAATTTATGTTAATATACATTGGGATTTAATCACTGTTTCTTTTAACAATTTTAGTAAAGTTAAATCATTAGCTCTTTTTATCAAAAGACGAGACACTGTAGGACATGCAAAGACTGTGGTTGGGAAATGTGGTAGCGATGGTAGCAGCATACGGTGGCAGAGCGCATATGATTTATTCGGTTTGATCGCATTCTCATTAAGAGTAATGGCGTTTAGTTTATTGGGTATCCGGTTTTCCGATGTTAATTGGTCACTATTATAAAATTGTATATTTAGAATTTATTATTAGTATGTATTTTCTTAACTTAAACTATTATTATAATCCAATTTAATTACGTAATTTTAAATTAAATTTTTGTACACATTTTTATCTTATTAAATTCAAAATCAAAATTTTAATTGTGTAAATATTTTAAAAAATTTCCAAGCATTTATAATGTTTCCAACATAAAATCAAAATTCGAAATAACATAATTGATTTGTTAATTCAAAGTCAAACTACCCATTAATGTATAACTATAATATTTACACACTATATGTAGCCACGATTGGATATTTAATGTTTGTGATCATCTCTCATATTTGTTAGATACATATAGATTTATTTAAGTATAGATTATAAGAGTATAAAATAAAGGAACATAATCCATATAAATAATGGTTATTCAATTGATGTTTTGTCTTAACCGAGCAAAGTAGAATATCTAATGGAATAATGTATCATTTTGACTCTCGTACATGTAATTTCATTCATATAAAAAAATCGCAAACTCGATTATAAATAATAGGTTATGATATTGATTTTGAACTAACTCATACTCCTACTATACAAATATACATCATATAGCTTTTATGCAACATATTTATTTCTATTAAATATCACAAATTGTTCAAAATTATAACTTAGATATCAACCTATATTTTGTAACTAAACTATAATAATCTCCGTGTATTAAATTAACATACACTACATACTAATAAAAAATTATAATATAACAATAAATAAAATACTGGGCGTCACCACGGGTTATTAAGAGTTATTATGTTTTTAAATTATTTTATATCGGACGTCCGCTGTCCGCATTTTAAGTTTTTTTTTTTAAGATTTCATGGTAATAAAATATGTTTTTGATCTATGAAAATGAAAAATAACTAAAGCAACTATATAACTTAAATCAATCACTCTACTAAAAACTATACTATTCTCTAAGGCCTAAACAAATTTTATAATTTAATTAACCACAAAGTTATAATTAAAAAAAGATTGCACCTGGGCACACCGCGGGTTATTCATCTAGTACATATTGATTGATAAACTGTACCAAATCCTTAAATAAATATTAATATTTATTGATCTTGTACTCAGATTCTCTCCCGATGGCCGCCTCCGCCGTCGCCAGATCGATGCTTCGTCTCGGAGTGCCGCTTCGCCTCTCAAGCCAAAAACGCCCCACCGTTGTTTAGAGCCACTGCCACACTGCTTTATCCTCTCCGGTTAGTCTGACGAGCCTCTGTATTATACCCATTTTCTTATTTTATCTCTTTTCATAGTTCTATGCTACTTTAAGCTTGTCATAATATCTATGATCCAAAGTTATATCTTTGAATGTTTTTATGTGTGTTCTTCACTAATTGGAACCTTTTTTGTGAAAAGAAGGGACTTTTCTAAGTTCCGGTTTGGTATAATCATGTTTCCAGATCGATTATTCAAAAGTGAGAGGGTGAAATTTTGCATTTTGATGAGAAAAATTATCTATGATTAATTAATACTTTGATTTGATGATAGAAATCCTGTGGAACTGAGCTTCTGTGTGGAGTCAATGTTACCATACCATTCGGCTACAGCGTCAGCGCTAATGACTTCAAAGCTTTCTATCTCTGGCCATACCTATGGCTGGCTCTCTGACGGTATTTTTCTCACATCTTTCTTTTTAGTTTAATTCTGTAATGCTTGAATACAACTTAGAAGATCTTGTATTAAAGGAGTGGGGATATGCTTTGATTGATCAATGATGTGTGTTTAAGAACTGTTTCTGTGATAGCCTTTGTGTTTAAAGATTGATGTGTCTGATGACATGGGTAGAGAACTAGGTTAGATATGCAATTTGAGAAGCTTCAATCAGTTTACAACTTTTTGTTTGTTGCTATTGTTGTTGTCTTTTTGCTTAACGTTGTAAAGAGATGGCGACTCAATTGGTCTAGTTTTTCGATGTTGTAGGCTGACAGAAGAATAGATGAAGACACAGATGTAGGCTTCCTGCAAATAACCTTTTATGAACTTCTATAGACAATTAGAATGGGTTTCTTCAGGCAATAAGCTTTAGATACACCGATCAGTGATTGATGCTGCATTGTGTTTTCAAAAACCAGTTGTTACATACCTTCTTAAAACAAAATAAAACGTGTACCCGACAATTTTTAATGGAAAGTGGGTTCTTCTCTTGCTGGTTATTTGCATTTGAGTTGATTTCTAGAGAATTATAATGAAAGAATTATTACTCCCAGCTTGCAATGATGATGTGTGATGAGTTAGCCAGAAGAACACTGAAGCTACAGTTTATGTACAAAACTCTTACCTTTTAAAGCCTTTTTTCGCCTGGAAAACGTAGAAATGAAAACCTTGTTGATTTTGCCCCTTTTGTTTTCTGAGTTCCTTGGAGAGATTGTTTTTGTTTTTAGCCTATTATTAAGACTTGTTGTATTGATTAGACGAGTAACTGATGTTTGGTATAATTTATCAGCTTGCAAAGAGGACTTTTGATGATGTCTACACGTACCCTATGCAAATGCAAGAGAAGGTTTAAGAGGAGTTTAGGCAAAGAATAATTTTTGTACTTTTCAAACACAAATGATCTCTTTGTCTTGAATTTTCATATCAAAGACTGATATCTTCCATCTTTCAATTCAACTTTCTATATAATATCAACATACAAACTCAAATTTGCATTATTATTTTTTTCACTCAAAACATACCACTTTTACTAATTCAAAACTTGGAAACATCCATCATATCCATGAGTTTGGATACAACAATCAAGGATAGTATAGTAAAAATTGCTGGTTTGGCAATCAAACCGGCACATTGATTTAGGAAGGTTTTAAGAATCATTCTCCCATGTAAAACATTGTAGTCTCGGCCAAAACTTGAATGAGAAGTTTTGTTAAAAGGATCTCTTTGTCTTCAATTTGGACATATGAAATTACAGATATCATCCATATCTCTATTACATCAACTCGAGCTTTAAAATTGCATCTCTGTTAATGGGGTTAGGACACAAAGTACAAACACTAGGCTTTCTTTGATCCTTCAGTCTCTGCAACAACCATCACTAACGCTTGCTCTTCTTGTGGCTGCGTCTGTTCTTCTTCCTGTGGAATTGTTTCTGCTTCTTGCTTCTCATTCTCAACAGGCTCAACTCCCTCGGGATTTAGCTGCACATTCTGTCTCCTATACCGAATTACCACCAGGATGATAAAAACTGCAAAACATGAAAGACTTATAGGTTATAGTTTGGTATAAAGCAAAACAAATACTCTTGTCAACCATTGGTTAGGAATATTACCTGGAAAAATCAGGGTTCTAAGGCTTGTCAAGTTCCAAAACGCTGTCAGCACAGAGCCTGCCAAGACCTTCTTGTGTGAGCAGGCTTCCCATGCTTCACCTATTCTCATTCAACTGCTCACATTAAACTTAAACCAAGTCAGGATTTGTAAAGAACTCTACAAACGTAAATTAAATCCTGCTTGTAACTCAATGACAATATGTGAATGGGTGCAATTCGATGAATACAGCTTTGGGATGGTGAAGCTGAGGAAGAAACATGTTCCAGTAACATTTTCAACTTTATCCTCTTCTTTGGAGGTTGAATATCCAATCCAAAAAAAAAGTCTGCATCATCATCTTCTTCTTCTTCTCCGAGTTACCAATCACAGACTAGCTCTGAAACAATGACAATACAAGCTTAGCAACCATAATCAAATCCATAGACTAAATCAACACACAAGGACGAATTTCACCAAATCAATTGACAATTCCGAATATCTATGAAACCAAAATTTTTAGAGAACTAACCACAGAAAGAGGAAGGTGTTCGCGGCTATAGAGCTGGATTGATTATGAAAACAAAGAATAGAAGGTGGAGAGAGTAAGATGTAGATGACGGCGACTGTGGTTAACGATGCGGTGGCGTACCTCCGACGGATTGAGATAGAATCACCGTCGTAGTTGCTTCTTCTTCTTTTATGGAAAAGAAAAAACCCGACATCATTTGCCGACAGCCACCGTAGGAAACTATTGCCAATAAAAGAAGTCTCTCTATCTCTGAATATATAAGAAATACTCCATCTCTCTCTCTCAAAAGATAGGAAACAAAAAAACACACACACACACACAATTTCATTAGCAAATTATCAACATATATAAAAATCTGTCTAATAATAATGCAAAATAACATTGATTTAAATAGATATATTTTATTATGGAAACAACATTACATTTCATTTCTCTGACAACATTCCATTAGATTTAGATCATCTACTACTATTACCACCACTTAAACAACTTATTATTACTACCCGCACTTCCGCCACTCCGTTTAGCGTTCACGTGCTTCCTTCTCGGTGTCCTCGGCTTGGTTGAGAGTGTTAGTGACTGTCCGAATGTAGCTCTCACCAAGGTTTAGAGATGCCGCTACTTGAGGAGACGCACCAACAAGCTCTCCTACTTCTCTCATTGTCGCAAAAGTAACAACCGGAACGCAGCTTTTTGTCGCAAGTTCTACTAGCTCCTCAAATGCTGTTGTCCTCCCAGCATCATCTGCCAAGATTACCAAGCTTGCACGGTTGTGAGCGAGCTCTGTCGTCACTATAAAAAAAAAAAAAAAAAAAAAAAAAGTTAAATATGTGAGATTTAAAAGAAATTAAAATGGATTGGGACAAAAAAACAAAATGTTAAATAGACGAATTTGGAATTTTTGCATATTACAATTTTTGTATAAGATTCAAAGAAAACTAATCTATAATTACCTAAGAAGGAGATAGCAACTTCGTCACTACCATGGTTATAGCCATTAAACAATTGTTTTGCAGCTTGAATACGTGAGGCAGAAGAAACAACCATTTTGAGATATGAAATGTATTTCGATTAATGTAATAAACTATGGCTACACTTGGTCATATATATAGGCATAAAAGTGTATGTTTGGGTTCGGCAAACTAACCGGAACACACATACCATATGAATCAAACACAAATCTATCTACCTACTCAACTATTAAAAGATAACACTCTAAAAACATAAAATTTTAAAAGTTATCTTGCTAAACTTATATCCAAACACCCATATATATATATAGTATTTTAGCAATATTAGAAGAACAATATAATCAATGTATCCAAACACCACTATCGAAACATATTAAAATAGAAACAATCTTATAAGTGTATCTAAATATATTAAAACAAAAATATTATGGAAACTAACATTTATTTTAAATTTCCTAAAAGATATCTACATAATTTAAATCAATATAATTTTTTTTCTTTTCTGTCATCTCAAAATTTAAATCAATATACAATATGGAAATATAATTATGATTCACATCTCACATTTATTTAATGTTATTTTCAAATTGTTTTGAATTATTATATAATACATATAATTAATAAAATTTTAAATTTTGCTGCATATTTTGTGATTGAAATTTTTAAAAACTGACATTTATTACTCAATCGATGAAGAAAAAATTATATTTGTTCAATATCCCGCATAGTATAAAGAATTTGGGTAATATTTTAGGGTCATATTATAAAATGACCAAAATGATTTCAAATACGAATGATAAAAAAACTTGACTTATCAGACGTCCAAACTTAAAAAAATTATATTCGATTTAATCTAATTCTTTAGTTGAATAAATCTAAAATTTTACAAACTTTCAAATATTAAAAATATTTAAATTTTAAAATAATTTTAATACATTATAAATATAGATTTATACTATATAAAATGTTTAAAATATTAATAATATTTAAAATCTCTAAAAAAAAGAAATCACTATATTATTATTTGAGAAGTACATTTATAAAATCATTTATATGTGTTAGTTATTATAAAATGCACTAAAGATATACTAATTTTTTTTAATACACTAACAACAGAAATGACATTCAAAATAAACTAAAACATTAACTGGATCATAATGATCAGCGTGTTGGTAAAATCTCTACACGGGTATCATGTTCTCTTACTAAATCTCTTACTCCGCTGAACTAAAATAATCAATCCAAAACATGTAATTATATAAAAATGATTGTGTACAAGACGAAAAGTTTCCAATTGATACGAGATATGACGAATTTCTGTCCTAAAATAGATAAGTAAAATAAATTGTTGGATAACTAACTTTATAATATCGACTAATAAATAATATATATTTTCAATATTAGAACTACTAATTTATAATAATTAAAATTTATTTATTAAATTTTATTTTTAATACAAATGGGCCAAAAAGTCTAAAATAGTAAATCTGAAACGGATAATTATATAACAGTGATCAGTTGTATGATGAAAAGTTCCAGACAAATACGAGATAAGACAGGTTTCCATCCCAAAATAGAAAGATCTAAGACAAGTGTTGAATAACTAATCATAAAATATATAGTAAGAAACATAATATATTTTTTCAATATTAGAACTACTTACAAAATATTGAAATGGGTTTAGAATAAATAGGTTTAGAATCACATTCTCTTCAAATTTAAATTGTAATGAGGATATTTAAATTACGTAGGATTGACAACTGTATTGGATTTCATTTAGTTATGATTTTTTTTAATTCAGACTAATTTAATATATAATTCGACACAATTTGCTCTAAATTCTTTCAATGATAGTAAAAAAATATCATTTATTTGGCGTAGGTGTGATTCAAGTAACAAAATTTTGTTATTGTTACATAGAAATAAAAAAATTCAATATTGAAAGCACGTTAAATATATTATAAACAATAATAAAAAAAAACTACAAATATATATATCAAAAAAATTATTTATAACATTATTAAAAGCAAGTTAAAATTATACAAATAAAATAAAAATATTTATTAACAATTAAAAAACAAAAAACTATAAATTTATATTAAAATAATTAATCTGCGGTGTACCGCGGATACAAATCTAGTATCTGAATAAATTCTCGAATTCCCTAACTAAACCATCTAGAATTGAACGATATCGTAACAAACATCAAATGGGTATCTATAACGTCCCGACCGCCACCGTCCAGCGCCCACACCCTCTCTAAGCCCGTGACCCCTCACGTCCTCTCTAGGCCCATGAGCTTCAACCTCGTCTGACGGTCAGTTCGTTATCTCGAGATGCTCTAAAGACTTGTTTAATGTCCCTACAAATCACCACATGATCTTTACCCGTGTTTTAGCCTCACTCACACGGTACCGACAATCACTTTCCGGTAGGTCACCCATCATTGTTCTACTCCAGCCCAACCACGCTTAACTATGGAGTTCTGTCAAGATGGTTGACGGAAAAGATAAGTGCACTTTGGTGACAATGACATAGGTAGCCAAATCAATTCTCTAAGTCTCTCATCATGCACCAGCATATACCAGAAACTAGGATGTTCCAATCTCTATTGAGTTTGGGGAGTATGTCGCTGATGGAGGATCTGACTACGAAGAAGGGATTAGACCATTCCTTCACGAACTAGTCGTGATTTAGAGTCGGTCCCCTGATGAGTTCTAGGCAGTACGAAACCAGTCGAAGATGGTCTGTTGGTACCAGATCCCGACTCGAGGATCCACTTTTTAATCAAGTTAACACATGTTTGTCACATCACCACTGTTTGATTAAAACTAATCCGGGGAACCACCAAAGAGTTCAGAGGAGCGAGGTGAGAGCTCGTGAAGCAACACACATTCAGCAAGCTAAAGAGTTAAAAACCTAGAGAAAGCTTAGTCAAATTCGAAAATTAAGACGTTATGACAATAAAGACATAACAAAAACTGACACATTTAAGAAGAATCAGATAATTTATTACAGCATTTAAATCTCAATTATATATAAATTTAGACCCCCATAACCTTGTAAAGTGGGCTGATTACTCGAGATTCTTGAGAAATAATATACAACTTAATTATATATATGTTCTTTAAGCTATTTATTTTTCTTTACAAGTTTTATTCTATAATTTGAGTGTTGGATCCAGTATTCATATTTTGGCACTGCCTATGGGAAATAGTACACCCCATGATTCTCATCAGATTTATTATATTTATTCAGTTGTTCAGCAATTCATCATGGTGAATGTAACCAATACCAAAGATACTCTTAAACAGCTGGTCGAGAACACAAGCAATTTGACCACTAAGCTCGATACGTTGGAACGAGATGTGGCCGCAATGAGAAATACTCAAGTAAGTATAACCAATAGCCATACAGCTATTTCTGCTCGATTGGATTCTTTGGTTGAAGAGTATCCCACAGGAAAGGCTCGCTCGCGTGTGATCTTCGGGACCCATGTAGCTCGCAATTCTCATACTCCTGGTGTTCACAACTCCCAAACCCATGTAGATCCTGCAACAACCACCCGACGAGTAACCAGGCAGGAGATAGAGAAAACAACAACGACGATTCTCTAACCAAACTTGACGATGAACAAAACCAAACGCTCGCTTCAGATTTCGGCAAAATCCATTGCATGTTGAGGGAGATGAAGTCAAAGTTCTATCAGGCGACCAGTTTGGCTCCCGAAGTTGACATGGTAATCGAGGAGACACATCGATCCATGTTCACCCCACAAATTGCAAGTTTTCATATCAAGGACGCACATAGAATCAACTTACCAACATATGATGGGAAATGCAATCTGAAGAGTCATTTAGCTGCCTTCCATATCACGGAAGGATGGATCGAGCTTGACGCTCACGAGGAGGATGTCGGGTATTGCAAGCTTTTCTTAAAAAACCTTTCTGTCCAAGCCCTCATGTGGTTTACACAGCTCGAATCTGGATCAATCAATAGCTTCAATGAGTTATCTTCAGCCTTCATCATGTAGTATTCCGTACTCATAGAAAAAAGTAAATCAGATATTGATCTTTGGAATTTATCACAATGTCCTAAGAAGCCCCTGAGAAAACATATCTCAAAGTTTAAGGACATTCTAGCAAAAATTCCAGGAATTTCCCAAACCGTTGCGTTTTCCGCCTTACGAAACATGCTTTGGCATGAGTCAAGATTCAGTTTGGAGCTCACTGTAAACTGACCAGCAACTATTTAAGATGCTTTTGTCCTGGCTAATAATTGGATAGAAGCCAAGGAGGAGAAGTTTACCTTTGAAAATAAGTATCGCCCATCTAAACCAGGAGTTATACCTCCAGCCAAGATTCAACAAAGAAACAAAGCGCTTCGGAGTAGCCCCATATAACAACAATGTAGGACGACCGTCTCCTGGAAGAGGAAGGTTCGGATCCTCATATCCAATCACTTAGATTCGCGATGAAAGTGCTTATTGTGATATTCACCAAGTCAACGACCACAAAACCAAGGAGTGCAGCATACTCAAGAAGTATTTAGCCAAAAATTGGGCTTTGGGTGAACTGGAGAGCTGCAAGCTAGAATAATTTATTCAGAAATACCACAAACAACGAGATAGTCAAAATTTAGAACCATCAACAAAAAAAACAGGACTTTTGAGCATACACCATTCAACACTTGAAAAGGAATAATCAATGTTATCATCAGAGGCTTTAAGTTATGTCAAGATACGATCCAAGCAATCAAGAGGCATAAGTGAGCCGCAGTGATGAAAGTATGTAAGGAGTCTCAAACCATCAAGCAAAACACTGCGTTAACCTTCGAAGAGCTCGATACTCCGTATCTCGTGAAGCTACACGATGTCACTCTGGTGATAACACTTGATGTGGCGAATTTTGAAGTCTCTTAAGTATTGATTGATACTAGAAGTTTGGTGGATCTAATCTTCTTGAACACGCTTCAAAGAATAGGGATAAATCAGGCGGATACAGTCGAATCACACCAGCCCACTCATCGCATTCACAAGCAAAACATCAATGTCCCTTGGATAATTAAACTACTCGTGCTCGCCGCAGTGGTTCCAAATATAGTAGAATCCACTGTGTTTGATCGACATGCTGAATATACAATATAATCATTGGAACACCCTGGATATATCAAATGAGAGTCGTGTCATCGACATATCACCAGTGCATAAAATTCCCAACTCCAAATGGGTAGGAACAATAAAAGGAGACCATGAATTATCACGGTCTTGCTACCTCACAAGTCGTAGATTAAAGATCCAATAGCAGTTGACGAGCCCCGAAGTTCCAAAGAGTCTGATATTCCCAAGTGGTCAACAGCCCGCAGAAGTGGCGATTGAGGTATCCACTAGTCAAGACCATATCGAACATAAGAAGAAAATTTGTTCAGGACTAAGAACAGAGTTACAGGAAGAATTTATAGGATTCTTGTCAAGAAAAAATAATTCATTTGCTTGTACTACTGAGGATATGCCAGGGATCGACCCAAAAATCATTTCTCATGAGATAAACGTAGACCACAATGTTAAGCCTATAAAGCAAAAGAGGAGGAAGCTTGGTCCGGATCGGGCTAAGTGACTTCTGAAAGTAGGTTCGATTCGCGAAGTCAACTACCCAGATTGACTCGCTAACCCCGTGGTAGTGAAAAAGTAGAATGGAAAATGGAGGGTCTGTGGTGATTTTACCGACATCAACAGGGCAGCTTGCTCAAAAATAGTTTTCCTTTACCTCATGTTGATTGATTGGTGGAGTCAACTGTTGGGCATAAACTTTAAGTTTTATGGATGTTTTCTCCGGCTATAACAAGATCAAGATGAATCTGGATGATCAGGAGTAGACTTCGTTCATCACAGACATATGTATATATTATTATATCATAATTCCCTTTCGATTAAAAAATGCAGGATCAACTTACCAACGTCTCAACAAAATATTTGAGAAACATCTTGAAAAAACTATGAAAGTATACATTGACGACATGTTGGTTAAGTCACTCAAAGAAGTCGAACATATTCAGCATCTTGAATTTACTCATTTGGATTTGGAATCATTTTGGTTATATTTATAAAAAGACTCATAACCATTGTTAAAAAAATTAATAGATGTGTGACGTTTAATATTTTTTTTCATCGATTGTGTAATATATCTCCGTTTTAAAAAATTCGATTCATAACATATACAGAAAAACTTACACTTTTAGTAATTATATATATTATAGAATAATTCAAAATAATTTGAAAATAAGATGAAACAAAAAGGATAGAAGAATCATAATTTTAAATTTTAATAAAATCTTTCAAATATATTAATTTTGTGATGACTATTATGTTCTTAATGACTTTATTTAAAAACACTAAAAATGAATGATCTTGTATGTAAATATTAAATAACTTGAAGATTTTTTATAATGTGTGTTTTCCAATTAATAATACAGATTTTTAAGTCTTTATACGATTTTGATTTTACTCTACGTGTTTATTCTTGCAAGATAAACATAATCATGATTGTGAGATTTTAGTCAAAATAATATTTTCGATGTTACTATTTTGTGACCATATTTTCTATCTTTTTCTATAATTTTATCATTTAGAATATTAACATTTGGAAACTAGGATCTAGAAAACTTGGGAAATAATAACTTGAAATCACGTGCGCATGAATTGTAAAACAAAATAAGAAACAAGCTGTATAGTTGTAGTCATTTAAGAAGACAAAAGATAGATGATTTGAAAATTTATCCCCCACTTCTTATAAATATTTATATAATTTATGAAATCAAACATTTAACTCTGAAATTTTCAACTTTGCCGTGTCAGGTTTGTTAGAAGTGGTCCTCCTATGTACTTACTCATGTTTATTCTATTTTTTGCCCTCCTGTGAAATGTTCAACTATGCAGTGTCAGTTTTTTGTCTTTTGAACATGAGATTTAACACTTGAGACGAACAACAAGATTAGCATTCAGATACAAAAAACTGAACAAGTTTATAATAGTGACAATATATCTAAGATTTTCGTAGATCTCATACATTCATATTTATTGGTAACGACTATGATTTTATTGTGTAAGAAAATAATATAACGTTGGCTAAAAGTTGGTCGCTCAATCATGTCCGATAAAATTTGAACCATCATTATCACTACTATCGCACTCCATTTTGCCATCTTTGACGATCTTAAAATCCTAACTTTTTTTTATCTTGTATTTTTATTTTATGATAGTTATATTATTTTTCAAGAAACCAACCTCTATTTATAATACATTTTTTTTAACGTTGGTCTTAATTGGTTTTATATTTTAACTTCCTTTACCTTTATGTTCAAAATTTGGTACTTTCTTATAGTATTAAATTTTATAAAATCGAATAGATATATGTATATAGTTGTGAACGTGGATCCATCCATCCAAATAAGAAAGAGACACCCAATTTTAGAGGACAAATAAAAATTTGTGAGCATGATATTTATCATTTTAACACAAAACATTTTAAATGATTGATTCCGTTTTATTTATTGGTGAAAGTGATTTTAAAGAAGATAATAGTTTTTATTTAACAATAAGTGTTTTGAAGGGAAAACTTTGATCAACCTTGTTTCTTCTCCGTTATTTAGATAGATTTAGTAATTACTTACATTTATCACTTACTTTTATGTGTATATGATAAACATTTTAATATAACATTATAGTATTTTGGTAAACTTTTAGACTTTTAGTTTAGCTTTGTTTTATAATAATAGATTTTTATTTATTGGTAAAAAAACATATAAATAGACTTAGATAAAAAGTTTAACTATTTAATAAAATTTTGAAATAGATTTTTATATATTGGTCAAAAACTAATTATTGTTGTGTAGACATGAACGTGAGTTTATTAATATACTTTTATGGATTTTTTTCTTCTTATTTATTTATAAAAATATATTATTAATGTGATTGATATCGAATAAAAATATTTATTTTCAGTAGCAATATATCAACATATATTAATTCAATAAAAATATGTCTAAGGATATTGTCATTGAAATTTTTTGTTTCCAATGAAATTATTTAATAAACAATATGAAGACGTTTTATTAAATTGTGAACTTAAGTGGTTACCCTCAAATATTTCCAAAAAAAAAGTGGTTACCCTCAAATATTTCCAAAAAAAAAAAAAAAAGTGGTTACCTAGTTCAACAGTCTATGTAAAGAATGTAAGAAACCATATTCTTATGATATAGGGAGAGAGAAACAAAGATTCTGGTGGCAACACATCAATTTCAGCAGATACGTCTCAGAGGCAACACATCAATTTCTTATGACAAAGATGGTTTCTGTTGGTCAATACATGGGATGTATGATTTTTTTATCTATCTAAAAATAAAGCAAAACTTGTTAGTCTATAATTTTTCTACGATCAGTTACTTTTTAAAAAGAAATTGTAGTTTCACAATAGTTGGCGTCAAAATAAATCGAAATTTGACATCAAATCACAATTCCGACACTAAAATTTATAAGCGAGTTTGTAGTTCTAAGATGGCCATTTGATGCAGTTGTATTTTAATTATATTATTTATTTTAATATTTATTTTTTTAGAGTTTTTATAATATTCTAGCATTTTTTAAATTTTTTTTATGTTTTATTATAAATAAGGCGTCTAGGGTTCTTTTGTACTTCAGTTGATTGATTAATAAAATTAAATAGCTTTTAAATCTTTCAGAGAAAATAATATTTTTTAGAGAAAAGTATTCTCTGACCCTTGTTTCCGGTAGATCTAGAGAGATCTTAACAAATTCAGGAAGACATTGATCTTACGTATTCTTATGAATTTTGCAGAAGAGACCCATGATGATCTATAGAGAGATCTATGGCGATCCTATCTATGACATATATGAATATGATGTTCTGGTTGTTGACTTCGTCTTCAAATCTGAAGCTTTGAAAATCCGATTCGTGCAAAATCCGATTCGTGCAAAATTCGTACATAATGATAACTGTGCAAATTTCAAATTTTACACAGATCGTGTAAAAATCGGGACGGACCAGAAAAAATATATGAAGATGGTATTCTAAGAGCTCATATGGTGAAAATCCTATTGAAGATTCGAGGACGAATCTTTCTTAGCCGGCGAGACCTAATGCAACGCATAATTAGGATAATTTCGATTTATTTGTATTCTAATTATATTATTTATTTTAGTATTATCTTTTAGAGTTTCTAGACTATTACAGATTTTTTAAGGGTTTTTTTATGTTTTATTATAAACTAGGTGAGGTACTTGCGCCTTAAGCATGTTATACATTTTATTAGTAACTAGGGGAAGTCTCGCGCGGTGCTCGGGTCCGTAATCAAATTTATGGTCGCAAAGTAAAGTGTTGATGTTGTTTGGTCCTGATATGTATATATTTTAGTGCATTTTACCTCATGTTTTCTATATATTTTATGTATATATTTATGAATTCAATAAGCAATGTAGCATCCTTAATGCTATATTGAGATTTTATCAGTTTTAATAGCTATAGATTCCATATTGCACATTCTACTTGAGTTTGTGTTTATATTTTAGGTTTCTCGGGATTTATGGAGGGAGGCGAGGATGAATGAAGACCAAGGAACGAGAAAAGAGCAAAAAGGCCACACGATCGGTTTACAACCGATCATGGCAACCGATCGGCAATGCAAAAGCTCAAGAACAAAACTACGCGATCGGTTTACAACCGATCGTGACAACCGATTGCCGACACTTTTTCTTCATTTTTCTTATCCGACCTAACCCACTATAAATACCCCTAATGCTGTAAAATAATGCAGACTAGACTTTCATTAATAAAAAAAACTTCTCTCTCTTGTTCTTGGTGTTCTTGATAGTTTTGTTTCTTAGATCTAGCTCATGTTACTTGTTTAATCTTAAATTTTTTTATAAAATATTGATCATGTCTATGTTATCTATCATTTGTACGGTTTATTTTTGTGATTTGAATATGTGTGAGTAGTTTCATCATGGGCTGTTGGTATGGTAGATTTGAACCCGTTATCCACTCTTGTCGAATTACCGTACCAACGGTCCATATCTTTTAATATCGTAAAAACCGATCATTTCGTTTAAATTGTTTTGTTTTACTTGTTATTTCAGTGTAGTAGAATTATATGCTTTATTTGCTTTCTTAATTTAAATCGCATTGTTCTGTTTTAGTTATTAGTTTGTGACGAAAAAAGAAAACAACAAAAACATTTTAATCGTTTAGCTTGATTAGTTTCTTGTATTCTTGGTGTGTTATTTTTTGCTCTCCTCGTGGATCGATACCTAAAGTACTCAACGTACTAGGGTTTATTTGGTAGACCCGAGGCCTTAAAAACCTATTTATCAAATTGGCGCCGTTGCCGGGGAGGCATAATAATAGCCATTAGGATTTGGATTCTAACGAGTCTAAATTTTATTTTTCGTAAGTTCTAACTTTGTTCTACTTCTTTTCTCTTTCTCGCAGGTGCATGAACCTGAGAAGCCAAGGACATTAAAACCTGGTGGAGCTAGTGCCTGAGATAGAACGCCTAAAGCGATCCAATCCTCGAGCTAGGAGAGAAAGAGAGAGACTTGCGAGAACAACCGAAATAAACATGGGAGACAACATTCCGGAAGTGCGAGAAGAAGTTCAAGGAGCGGGAATTCCCGTCAACCCACCACTACATGCAGCAAGAAGGGGGAGATTGATAGGTGCATACGATGCACCCTAAACGCATGGAAGTCGTAGCGGTATTCACGCACCGGCTGTTGAGAACAATAACTTGGAAATCAAGATGAGCATCATCAATATGGTTTAAGGGAACAAATTTCACGGGCTGGCCGTCGAAGATCCCCTTGATCATCTAGACAACTTCAATGATATATGCGACTTGACGAAGATTAATGGCATCTCTGAGGATGCATTCAAGCTGAGGTTATTCCCTTTTTCTCTTGGGGATAAAGAGAAACAATGGGAGAAGAGTCTACCTCCTAGGTCGATCACTACGTGGGCAGATTGTAAGAAAATTTTTTTGGAGAAATTCTTCTCAACCGCAAGAACAGCTCGGCTAAGGAACGATATATCAAGCTTCGCTCAAAGGAGCAATGAAAGTTTTAGTGAAGCTTGGGAACGGTTCAAAAGCTACACGAACAAATGTCCTCACCACAGATTCTCCGATGAATCGCTGTTGAGCACCTTATATAGAGGGATCGTACCAAGGATAAGGATGCTATTGGACACCGCTAGCAATGGAAACTTCTTGGGAAAGAATGTCGAAGAAGGTATCGAGCTTGTAGAGAACCTAGCGCAAAACGATGGGAACTACGGAGAAGATTATGATAGAGCTCCTAGAGGGAGCGGAGATAGAGAAGACCAAAGGAGTAAGGAGATCAAAACCTTACATGAGAAGATGGATAAGGTCCTGCAAGCTACAGAAAGATCCATAAACTATGTTGGACAATTCGATGGAGGACAACTATAACAGCCCTCCCCGTGGGACCTACCCCCAACAGTCTCAGCTGGCGCTGCAGCGCATCGACCCTAACCTCTAGCCTGCCCACCAGGTAGGTTATTGGTGCGCTTGGCGTTACTCGAACCCAAGACCTCACCCTTTAACACCCTTCCCACAAGGAAGCTGTTACCAATTGATCTGCAGGTCAATTGGTAACAGCTTCCTTGTGGGAAGGGTGTTAAAGGGTGAGGTCTTGGGTTCGAGTAACGCCAAGCGCACCAATAACCTACCTGGTGGCAGGATAGAGGTTAGGGTCGATGCGCTGCAGCGCCAGCTGAGACTGTTGGGGGTGGTCCCACGGGGAGGGCTGTTACAACAACCGTGCGAGGAAAGCCTTGAAATGCAAGAAGAAATGAATTTCGTTGGGAATCAAGGGAATTTTCAAGGTGGATACAATAGAGGGTACAATCCAAACTTCCAACAACAAGGTCAAGGCTATCAACCGAGGCCTTTCATACCGTCAAATTCTCAAAGACAGAACTTCGCGCAACAAGGATTTGTGCCCAAACAACAACAATACCAAGGAAACCAAAGCGGTTTCCAAAGCAATTAAGGAGGGTTTCAAAACAATCAAGGAAAGTTTCAAGCCAACCAAGGAGGGTTTCAAGGCAATCAAGGAGGTTTTCAGAACAAGGCACCTTTCGTTCCAATCAACCAGCAAGCAAGTGCATCTCAACCCCCAGATCAAGAGATGAAGGATGTGAAAAATATGCTTCAATAACTAATAGTGGGTCAATCCAATAGTTTAATCGAATTGAACAAGAAGATGCTTGAGGTCCACAACAAGATAGATGGCTCGTACAATGATCTAAACACCAAGTTTGAGCATCTGAACACTCACGTTAAAGGGCTGGAAAACCAAATTGCTCAAGTTACTTCCACATCTCAAGGTCCAAAGGGAACTCTACGGGAAAAGCCGTTGCGAATCCTAAGGAGTATTGCTTGGCGATAACGTTGAGAAGCGGAAAAGAATTGCCCTCAAGAGAACACGTTGTGGTGGAAGTCAGCGAAGAAAACCAAAGGAACGATGAGAACGAAGGTGAAGAAGAAAGTAAACCGGCGGAAGACAATAACGATCGGTTTGCAACCGATCGAGCAAACCGATCTGAGATGCACGATCGGTCTGCAACCGATCGTCAAGGCCGATCGGCGCTGCATTCCAAAACCATCGAACCGGACATCATTGCACATCAACCTCGATCATACGAACCGAAACTTCCATTTCCTGGGAGGTTTAAGAAGCAGATTTTGGATGAGAAATTTGAAAAGTTCAAGAAAATCATGAAGACGGTTCAAGTCACAATCCCATTTGCCGATCTTATTCTAGAGTGTCCGGCCTACAACCAACTTCTCAAGGACGTGATTACAAAGAAGAGACAAGTCGAGGACGTCATGGTGATGATCAACCATGAGTGCAGTGCTATCATTCAGAACAACTTGCCGAAGAAACTCAAGGATCCGGGAAGTTTCACACTCCCTTGCACTTTAGGACCTATGCGCTTTAACAAGTGTTTGGTTGATCTTGGAGCAAGTGTTAGCCTAATGCCATTGACGGTTTCTAAGAAGCTGGGATTTACAAACTTTAAAAGGACAAGAATCTCATTGGTATTGGCGGATAGATCGATCCGTCATCCAATAGGAATACTCGAAGACTTACCCTTGAAAATTGGAAGTTGCATAGTTCCAACGGACTTTGTGGTGCTGGAGATGGACGAAGAGCCGACAGATCCTATCATCCTTGGAAGGCCGTTTCTAGCAACCGCAGGAGCTATAATAGATGTTAAAAAGGGTGTGATTGATCTTCACTTGGGAGACATTGCTTTGAAGTTCGATATACTTGACATCATGAAGAAACCGACCATAGAAGGAGGGGTGTTCTATATCGAAACATTAGAAGACATGGTCGATGATTACCTAGAAGAGCTGAGCATGGAAGATTCTCTCGAAGTAGCCATCACGCAATCAAGCCATGAGCGTGGAATTGTGAACAAAGAAGCAATCGCCTACGAGGAGATCCTTGATTCACAAACACCAAAGGGGAAGGAAATATGCTTCTTGGAAATGGGAGAAGTTATGGAACGAGCTATAGAAGAAGGCACTAGCAATGGTAAGACTAGTGTGGATGATGATTGGAGCGAACTCAATGCTCCAAGAGTAGACCTCAAACCACTTCCTAGTGGGCTAAGGTATGAATTTCTAGGCTCTAACTCCACATATCCTGTCATAATAAATGATGCATTGAACCTAGAAGAAACCAAAATGATCTTGCATGAGCTGAAAAAGTATAGGAAAGCCCTTGGGTATTCGTTGAAATATATTAAGGGAATTTCACCATCTTTGTGCATGCATAGGATTCATTTAGAAGATGAAAATAAATCATCGATTGAGCATCAAAGGAGATTGAATCCGAACTTGAAAGAAGTAGTTAAGAAAGAAATTTTAAAACTACTAGAAGCGGGTGTTATTTATCCCATCTCCGATACTACTTGGATATAACCAATCCATGTAGTTTCTAAAAAAGGGGGAATCACGGTGATAAAAAACGAAAAAGATGAATTGATTCTAACTAGAACCATAACTGGGCATAGAGTGTGCATTGATTATAGGAAATTGAATTCATCCACTCGTAAGGATCATTGTCCTTTGCCATTCATTGATCAAATGCTAGAAAGGCTAGCTAATCGTTCATATTACTGCTTCCTTGATGGTTACTCGGGATTTTTGCAAATACCAATTCACCCGAGCGACCAAGAGAAAACGACATTCACTTGTCCTTATGGCACCTTTGCTTATCGAAGGATGCCGTTTGGTTTGTGTAATGCACCTGCTACTTTTCAGCGGTGTATGATGTCCATTTTCTCCGATTTAATTGAGGAAACAATGGAAGTATTTATGGATGATTTTTCTGTGTATGGTTCTTCGTTTGGTTCTTGTTTAATTTGTTGAATCTTTGCAGGGTACTTAAGAGGTGAGAAGACACAAACCTCGTGCTGAATTGGGAGAAATGCCACTTCAAGGTAAAGGAAGGAATTGTGCTCGGGCATAAGATCTCTGAAAACGGGATTGAAGTGGATAAGGCGAAGATTGAGGTTATGATGAAGCTGGAACAACCTCGAACGGTGAGAGACATAAGGAGTTTCTTAGGTCATGCCGGGTTTTATCGAAGATTCATTCAAAACTTTTCAAGGATAGCAAGGCCTCTAGCAAGACTCTTATGCAAGGACACGGATTTTGTGTTCGATGAAGATTACGAAGAAGCGTTCAAAAAACTAAAAGGAGCGTTGGTTAGTGCACCGATAGTTCAGCCACCAGATTGGGAACTTCCATTTGAAATAATGTGCGATGGAGCGATTTTGCTGTTGGAGCCGTGTTGGGACAAAAGAAAGACAAGAAGTTGCACGTTATCTACTATGCTAGTAGAACACTTGACGATGCACAAACAAGGTACACCACCACGGAGAAAGAACTCTTGGCGATCGTCTACGCCTTCAAAAAATTCTGATCCTACTTGGTGGGTTCTAAGGTGATAGTGCACACGGATCATGCGGCACTAAGACATTTATTGGCGAAGAAGGACGCAAAGCCAAAATTATTAAGATGGATCCTATTGCTGCAAGAATTTGATCTCGAGATACGAGATAAGAAGGGGATTGAGAATGATGTAGCTGATCACCTTTCAAGGATGAAGATCGAGGAGAACATACCGATTGATGATTCCTTGCCCGAAGAACAAATGAACATCGTCCAAAGTTTAACCAAGGTGGACTACATGTTGAAGGAGCTTCTAGTAATTGAGACCATGAGCGTAAGCTTACCATGGTATGCTGATTTTGTAAACTACTTGGCGTGTGAAAAAGAACCACCAAACCTACAAGGGTATGCCAAGAAGAAATTCTTCAAGGACGTTCGTCGGTTCTACTGGGATGAACCCTACTTGTACACGTTTTGCAAAGACAAACTTTATAGAAAATGTGTCCCCGAAGAAGAAGTTGCAGGAATCTTGATGCATTGCCACGGTTCAGCTTATGGAGGGCATTTTGCTACGTTTAAGACGGTGACTAAAGTGTTACAAGTGGGATTTTGGTGGCCTACGATGTTTAAGGACACTTACCAAATTATTTCTAAGTGTGACTCTTGCCAACGAAGGGGAAATATAAGCAAGCGAAGTGAAATACCATAGAATCCGATATTCGAAGTGGAGATTTTTTATGTTTGGGGTATAGACTTCATGGGGCCATTCCCCTCATCTTATGGCAACAAGTACATCTTGGTAGCTGATATGCTCAAATTTACCCTGAGCTACTCTCTCAAATTAAGAGATCACTGTAGTACTTAGGGATCGAATCCACAAGGACTATGAAATACTCAATAAATCCCAGTAAAAGTATTATGCTAAATAAAATATAATGTAATGAAATTGCAATGCGAATAATTAAACAAAGTGTGAATCAATGGAGAAAAGTGCTAGGCATAGGGAAATCTCAGGAATCTTCAGAACTGTGAACAAATTAAATCATCAGGATTATAATTAAGAACCGTTCTAGAACTCAAACACAATTGTAAAACCTACCAGCTTCCGCTGCGTAAACTATCTATCCCTGAATCTAGAATTCCAAATTCCTTTGCTAATTCTAAGATCCAGACAAGCAGTAATGATCAGGTTCAATCTGTTCACAAAATCCCTAAATCAAATTCCTTTGCAGATAGGTATTTTGCTCACCTAAGATATATCTAGCAATTAATTACACTTTCGTGTCAATTAACAACCCTAAATCAGATTCTAGGTCGCGAATCTAGAATAAGCAGTAAGTTCAATCCTAGATGAAGAACTCTATCAATTAACCCTAATAAATCACTGGTTCAACAATTCTTCAGAAACCTTTGAAAACCCATAGCCTAACAAGGAAGCTACTCAGACATGGTGAAGGAAACAATCATCATGATATGAATAGAAATCATTCAATATAATAGATAATAAAAGTAGAGAACAAAGAGTATCAGAGATTAGAGAAATATGATACAAGCTTGAGATAGAAAGAGAGTCTGCAGCTTGATAATCCCTAAAACTCTGATCTAAAACACAATATATAGCTAAAAACTCGTACAAGGACTAATGCTAAAATATTAGAAACTTCTGGGCAAAATTGTAAATCTTCCAAAATCTCCGAAGTTGTCCGCCTGTGGTGTCGATCGACACTCATGGCTGGTGTCGATCGACACCAAGTCTCATATCGCCTCAAAACATGATCCTTAGATGCAACTTCCTGATCTTTGCTCCAAAATCTCCCATATTCTTCACATTTGTCCTGAATGCATACCTGAAGATAAAAGACTCCAATAGACTCTAAAAACACCAAAAAGACTTGATTAAAGACTCTTATATCATGGTTAAAACCCATAAAAACCATGATATATCAGTAGCAATAGATTACGTCTCGAAATGGGTTGAAGCAATAGCAAGTCCAACCAACGATGCTGGTGTAGTTTTGAAAATGTTCAAGAGCATTATCTTCCCGCGCTTTGGTATTCCAAGAATAGTCATAAGCGATGGGGGATCTCATTTCATAAACAAGGTTTTTGAGAATAGTCATAAGGAAGAATGGGGTAAAACACAAAGTGGCAACACCATATCACCCACAAACGAGTGGCCAAGTTGAAATCTCCAACCGGAAAATCAAATCTCTATTGGAAAAGACAGTTGGAACAACAAGGAAGGATTGGTCAAAGAAATTGGATGATGCACTATGGGCTTACCGAACAGCTTTCAAAACGCCAATAGGTACAACACCGTTCAACCTCCTTTATGGGAAGTTTTGTCACTTACCGGTTGAGCTTGAATACAAGGCCATGTGGGCAATCAAGCTTCTTAACTTTGATATCAAAACGGCATCCGAGAAGCGGTTAGTGCAAATAAACGAGCTAGACGAATTCCGTCTTGAGGCATATGAAAACGCGAAGATCTACAAGGAGAGAACTAAGGAGTTTCACGATAAGAAGATCATCTCGAGAGATTTCAAGGTTAACGACAAGGTGTTGTTGTTCAATTTCCGGCTGAAACTGTTTCCCGGGAAACTTAAATCCAGATGGTCGGGACCATTCAAAATCAAAGAAGTGAGACCTTATAGTGCGGTAGTCCTCTACAACAAGTCCGGGGGGATTTCACAATGAACGGCCAACGCCTCAAACCATACCTCGCTGATGAGAGCATCGAAGAAGGAACCACAGTTCCTCTTTTGGATCCGACAACCGCCTAAAGCGATACTACGTCAAGCTTTGTGACGTAAAACAAGCGCTATAGGGAGGCATTCCCTATACATCATTGTATATATGTATTATTTTGATGAATTTGAATCATTTTGAATCTTATTTTTAAATGTTTTTATTTACAGAAACAAAACAAATCAAGAGAAGAAGACGAGATTTGCAAAAACTCGAAACCAAAGGAAATGTCACGCCGATCGGTTGTAAACCGATCCAGCGTCCCAGGTAAGTTTTCTAAAGCTTTTGCGATCGGGCGAACAAAAAATCGGGTTATCTTCTTCTACATCGCGAAGAAATTCAGAATTTCTAAAATTTCAAAACATAAACTCTCTCTAACTCACTCGATTCTTGGCCGATTTGGACGATTTTTAGCTCTAAATCCATCTATTTTTCATCCTCTATCTGATTCTTGCATCTATTCCATCGATCTGCAAAGGTAAATCCCTCAATCTCTTGATTTTCACTCCCAAAATTAGGAAAATTAGGTGATGAACGAAAATTCTTAGATTTGCAAATTACCATCGATAGGATGCTAGAATGTTGTTTAGAATGGTTTAGAGAACACTTCTAGACAGTTTAATTGCTGGATCGGACTTGTTAAGTTGTGTTTCTATTGATTTCAAATGTCAAAATCGCCCTAAATTGTTTTGAAGAATAACTTGGTCAAATTGAGTTAATCTTGCTCTTAAATTGACACTCATTGCTCATGCATTTGATCTTTGCTTGATATTGATAAAGAATTAGGAGAAATTTGAGTTTCTAGTTTGAAATTTTCGATTGATTTGTTTTGTTTATTTTGTGAAAATTGTGAGTTATAATTCTATATTGGTTTGATTAACTTGTAAAATTGTGTTTAGTAATTTGTTTCGTGAAATTTGTGAATTGTGTTTGTATAGTGTTTGTATAATTATTAGTGATTTCGTACATTTACGTTTGATTGTGTTTACTTATATGATGGAATTTTGTGACAATTTACTATAAATCTAATTGTGATATCCTATTTCTTGGTGACAGCTATAGGATATCAATGGCACCGAACAAAAAGAGAAGAGCGGGGAAAGAGCAAATCGACGACACAAATGAACCCAGAACCGTATCGTGGTCTACAAAAGAACTAAGGGTTCGAGAGACCTTCGAGCGAGTTAAAGTCCATCCGACGCGATTCAGCGATAGGTTCCTATTAAGGCGGATGGGGCTTTTAGAAGGAGTCGATAACCTCCTCGACAACATGGGAATGAGCTGCTTGAAACAAATGTACTACCCAACATTCCCGAGGGAAGTGAAGGACTTTCTGTTAACGGTTAAGCTTGAGTACAAGAAGCCCAGGGATAAGAAAGCTAGTGAGGGTTTGTTAACCTTCAAGATCCAAGACAAGGGTTACAGGATGACCATGGCAGATATATGTGAGATCTACAGGTTCAGTAATGGTGAAGCAGCCGGGTTTGATACCTTCCATGGGGCAAGCGACTTTTGGAACCATATCGCAAATGGCCCCTACCGTAGCAACAAGGCAAAGATGACCGGTATCAGAAACCCGACAATCCGCTACGTCTCAAAGCTTCTAGCCAACACATTCTTCGCAAGAAGAGACGCGGGTGCGGTAACTATGAAGGAGTTGTGTCTGCTATACCAAGGGCTGAAACACTTGATCTCGGACATGCGAGGAGTAATTTTGGAATACGAGTTCGGAGATGATATCAACTACGGATGCATCTTCGCTGCAGAACTTGTGAAGATCAAGGCTTGGGCAGAGACTACAGATCACCCAGACCTCTACATTGGCGCTATGCTAACTCCGTTGTTAGTAAAAGCGGGAGTCGACCTCTCCCAGAGTGAGCAACTGCCAGAATTAGGATATCTAAACCGAGACTACCTGGTCGCGTCTTGGTTTCTCAAAGCGACGAGCGACGTGAACTTGTTCCACTACAGGATGCAGCTTCGGAACAAGGAACAAAGAGTCCTCGTATTGCCCCGTCCGAACACTGACGTTCTAACATTCGCTCATGTTAGGTTTGAGATAGGAGATGATGACTTATTTCACCAGGAGCAAGAGCAGAAGGCGCACGATGAAGCTAGTGATGAAGCAGAAGGATCACAGGATTACCTCGAGCAACTCAACGCCATTGACTTGCCCGAGATCGACATCACACCAAGAACTGCTCGGGAAAAGCTCATCCAGAAAGCCTACAAAGTGCAAAGAAAGATCAACCAACTCCAGAAGAAGTTGATCAACAAGCTCTTCCGGAAAGTCAAGAAGATCCAACCTCCGAACTATGTCTCAAGCGAGGAGGAAGAAGACGTCAGTGACTCATTTTAGCCCCGAGTGCTAAGCAAAGGTGAAGAAATTCCATCACTACCTTGTTTTAAAACGTTTGTAGAAATTTTACGTTTATTTTTAGTTATTTATCATTTTTAAACACCGAGACGGTGTTCAACTAGTCCGGGGGAGGATCACGTTGTTCATTGTCTTTTTATCTGAACTTTATTTTGGATTTTATTTGGTGTGCTTGTGTGATTTTAATTGTGTGATTGTGTGTTAAAATTTTTATTGTTCATCATTTTCGGATTATTACATCGCCGATCGGTTTGCAACCGATCGTTACAACCGATCGGCGTTGCATCTAAAAAAAAAAAAAAAAAAAAAACAATTTGCATATGCATAGGGGACAATGATAGAAATTACCAAAAGCTTAGTTAAGAATTCGAGTTTATCATGTTGTTTGAGGATAACTTTTGAAACTTGTACACTCTTGCTTTGATCTCTCTACTCTTAACTCATTGTGTAATGACTTGTTTAATTCAAAAATCAACCCCTTTGATATCAGACTTAAATGAATTTAATCTTCTCACCTATGGGCTTGTGATACAGAACCATGGTTCAAAGAAAACACTCGGGTTATCTTATCCACTTTTGCCACTCTCTAATAACCCGAGTGGCCATCCTAATATTTAGAATGGTTCCCTACCTTTCACCTTACCCATTTTGTTTTTCACCACTCGTTGTTTGATTGAGTGAGGCCTTTTTCTTGATAATGCTATTGTGTGTAAAATCTTGTAAGTATCGGGAACGACAAAGGTTAGCTTTCATTTTTAGCTAGTCTAAGTTGTTCAAAGAAAAGGGCTAGCATTAGGATGAGGATCAATGGGAAAATGGTAGTTGGTTTGGGAATTATGATCAAGAAATATAAAAAAATTGAGATGGGAAATGAGAGTCAAGGAACCTTTGGTTAAGCAAATTCTAGAGAAGTACTTAAAAGAAAGACCCTAGGGAAGGAGAAGAAAAATAATCTCCATGTTTGAAAAAGAGATAGAACAATAAGTTTAGGGTCAAGTAAAAATAAAAATGTTCTCTAGAAGTTTGATGTTTTGGAAAAAGAAAAGGAAGTTCGATTTAGCCAAAAGAAATTTGGAGGTTTAATGTGCTTCAAATAAGTAATAAGAACAAGAAATGAAATCACCATTCGGGTAGAATGCTTTGCTAGGAGGGTAGAACAATGAGAGCTTAACTTTGTATGCATAAATTGTTTCTAGTCTTCCTTGCTTTTGCATAACATATAGCATTCCATTTTCTTGAGAGTGAGTCACTTAAAAAGAAAATAAACCTCCTTCCACTCATATTTACTTGTGCTAAAAGCCTTTTCTCCCATACCGATTGGATTTGATCACTTGCCCATTTGTGAGACCACGCCTTAATAAAGATCAATTGAATGCGAGGGTTGCGATAAGCCTTGAATGAGTTAGAGTGGATTAAGTGTTCGTTTTCGCGACATGATTTTATTACTCGAGGTGATCATAACAAATGCTTACTAAGAATTTTGGTGTTGAGTCCCCATTTTCAAACCTCTTTCTCGGAATGTTTCCTTTTGTTTGCTTGAGGACAAGCAAAAGGCAAGTCCGGGGGTGTTGATATGTATATATTTTAGTGCATTTTACCTCATGTTTTCTATATGTTTTATGTATATATTTATGAATTCAATAAGCAATGTAGCATCCTTAATGCTATATTGAGTTTTTATGAGTTTTAATAGCTATAGATTCCATATTGCACATTCTACTTGAGTTTGTGTTTATATTTCAGGTTTCTCAGGATTTATGGAGGGAGGCGAGGATGAATGAAGACCAAGGAATGAGAAAATAGCAAAAAGGCCACATGATCGGTTTACAACCGATCATGGCAACCGATCGGCAATGCAAAAGTTCAAGAACAAAACTACGCGATCGGTTTACAACCGATCGTGACAACCGATTGCCGACACTTTTTCTTCATTTTTCTTATCCGACCTAACCCACTATAAATACCCCTAATGCTGTAAAATAATGCAGACTAGACTTTCATTAATAAAAAAAACTTCTCTCTCTTGTTCTTGGTGTTCTTGATAGTTTTGTTTCTTAAATCTAGCTCATGTTACTTGTTTAATCTTGAATCTTTTTATAAAATATTGATCATGTCTATGTTATCTATCATTTGTACGGTTTATTTTTGTGATTTGAATATGTGTGAGTAGTTTCATCATGGGCTGTTGGTATGGTAGATTTAGGGTGTTTTAATGGGTGTTTGTGATATTTGATTGTTGATTTATGTTTATGTTCATGCATAGATTGATTTTAATGCTAGAAATGAGCTTCACAAGAGAGATTTCTAGATCATAGATTATCTCAAACCCGGAAGGTGTTTTGAGATAATCCGAGCTATCTTTGCGTGCGTTTAATAAATCTTGGCCAATGGAAATTGAGTTTTAAGAGTTAAATGATGGCATATGTGAGTTTGTGTGCATTGTTTATGAGTAATTCGGTTGCAATCGGAAGATTAGCTTAATCGGATCATTTGTAAAAGGTTTAGTATCACGGGAGTGGACTAGACTAATTTAGCGACTCATGTCATAGGATAAAACATAAATTGCTCATCTAATTCATCATTTATCAACCCGTTATCCACTCTTGTCGAATTACCGAACCAACGGTCCATATCTTTTAATATCGTAAAAACCGATCATTTCGTTTAAGTTGTTTTGTTTTACTTGTTATTTCAGTGTAGTAGAATTCTATGCTTTATTTGCTTTCTTAATTTAAATCGCATTGTTCTGTTTTAGTTATTAGTTTGTGACAAAAAAAAGAAAACAACAAAAACATTTTAATTGTTTAGCTTGATTAGTTTCTTGTATTCTTGGTGTGTTATTTTTTGCTCTCTTCGTGGATCGATACCTAAAATACTCAACGTACAAGGGTTTATTTGGTAGACCCGAGGCCTTAGAAACCTCTTTATCAGGTCCCTTTAAACTTTCTAGACATATTGAGCAATTCTCGTTTTCTTCTTATTCTGTACCTGATTTTTCTCCTCGTTTTGTATTGGCCTTTTTAAAAAAAAAAAATTCATTTTGGTATGATTATTGAAGAAAATTCTGAAAACATGGTTAGTAGGCGATAGCTGGGAAATGGTTTTTGACATCAAAATCTGATATGGAGAACTAATCATCATCTTTAAGTTTATTCTTAAACTTTTGGAGACAAAATGGGTGGATAGATGCTTGTATGATATTAGCCTTAGGGGTGAACCTACATAGAGAGCAGAGTAGGCACGTGCATTGCACTCTTTTTTTTTTTTAGTTTTTTTTTGTTGGTTTGGTTGGAAAAAAATTGTGTTCCTCACTCTTTTTTTTTTTTTCTTTAAGTGCCTCAGCCCACATAAAATTAACAATTTTTCTGTAAGGCTTAAAAATTTAGACCCAATATAAACTAAACCTAACTAAATGTCTAACTAATAAAAATATATTTTTCAACTTTAAAAAATAAACTATGTTGCATTTAAATTAACTAAAATAATAGTGAACAGTGAAATTTTGATACTTTATTCACTCCTTAGTAGAGTTTTATATGGAAGACTGACAAAAAAAAGTAATAGTGCTTATCAAATATGGAGATTTGAAAAAGAAATGGTCAAAAATCCTTCTGGATCCGTCCCTGAGTAACCTACAGTAGCAAACACAACTATATGTACATCAACATATGTGGGAACATCGTTTAGAGTTACATCACCTTTTTATCTAAACGTAAGCAGTCAAAACTGAGTAAAATATTATTGCGGTTAAAATCACACGCTTCCCATGGAATAGGACAATTCCATATTTTTTATAGACATTTTTTTGAGTTTTTTTATTTACGGAGCTTGTATCATAAATAGACATTTTTTTTTTTTACTTGTGTAGATTTCTGAAGTTTGCATCATGAATCTTTTTTATTTTTTTATTTTTTTATTTGTGTAGATTTCTGAAGCTTCCATCATAAATCTGTTTTTTATAGTTAACCGGATAATACTTTTAATAATGATTTATAAAAATTGTGAAGTTTGGATCATTGTTATGTTTATTTTATTAAGAAAATATTTTGTAATGAAGCTACTATTTGTGTAGTTAGAAAATAATTTTTTCTTGTATTTGTTTATTTTTATGTGTGTAGATTTTTGAATCTTGCATAATGATTATGGGTTTTTAATAGACAATCGTATAATGTTTTGAATCATGATTTAAAAAGATTGAGAAGTTTGGATCATGGTTTTTTTTTTTATTAGAAATTTTTTTTTCTGAAGCTTGGATCATAAATATATTTTTTTTTCTTTTTTTTTTTTGCTGGAGCTTTGGTTAGAGAAAATATGAAATTTTCATTTATATTACTATTTACTTTGATTAGAAGAGGTTTTTATTTAAGAAGCTAGGAATTTAAAATTTGTTTATTGGTAGAGTTAGAGTAAAAAAAAACATTCTTATATAATAAAGTAAAGTTTTCTTCTAAGAAAATATGAGACGCTGACATGTGTCATTTAGAATTCTTTCTCTAACTTTTTATGAGAAACTGACACGTGTCACCTACAACCTCTTCTTTAACTTTTCTTAATTTCTTATTTTTTCTAACTCATCACAAAAAACCAAATTTAAAATTCCTATCTTCTTAAATATTTTTTTTATCTTATACTAACTAATACCAAAAAATAATTAAATATTAGTATATTTATATATATTTTAATTTATCTTATATAATAAAGTAAGTTTTTCTTCTAAGAAACTCTGAGACGCTGACACATGTCAGTTACAACCCATTTTCTAACTCTTCCTGAGACGTTGACACGTGTCAGGTACAACCACTTTTTTAACTTTTCTTAATTTTTTATTTTTTTCTAACTCAACCCAAAAAACTAAATTTAAAATTCCTATCTTCTTAAATATTTTTTTTGTTCTTATACTAACTAAAACCAAAAAATAAATAAAATATTAGAATATTTATATATATTTTAATTTATTTTTGATAATAGTTTAATTTTTCGTAAAAGACATGATTGTTTTCATTTTGATATTTTTCGTAAAAAACATGATTTTTAGTGTATATAATATTGCTGAATTTATATAATACATAATGAAAATCATTAATTAAATAACTGAAAATGGCTTAAAAATGTAACAATATACAAGAGTGGCTTGATAAGTGCAATTGCTAACCATGAGTGGCTCTAATGCTCAACTCCAAATACAAAAACAAATATATATCTTTATATACTCCAACTATAAATTTTAATTGTAAATATCTTTCAAATATTTGGTAAAGAAATGTGCAGTTTTTGTGGTATTATTAACATCTATCGGTGACAATGTATAATTATTCTCGACAGAATGATCAAATCCGTAAATACCTACTCATGTTCCTTAATTGGTGTATCTCTATTTGTTTTATCTTTTTTTTTTTTGGTAGGCAAGAAAGACAAAGAAGGACAATATGTTGATGAAGTTCAGGACACAAAGGAGAATTCTAATATTATTATTACTAAAAAGATTATTTAGAACTTCTAATATTATTATTACTAAAAGATTATTTAGAAGACAATATTGTTTCTTATTTAAAAAGATTAATTATCTTTTCATGTTTTCTTAATCTTTTACTTTCTTGATAAAATATATTTAATTTATATTTTTTCATAATAAACTCATAAAAACAATTGAAGAAAGATTCAATAAGTATATTTTTACACTACCTACACAATTAAAGCCCACCATTAGGTTGACTCAAACATATGTAACATTATTTGAAAATATGTAATGATAGAGCTATTGTCATTGACATCACTGTTTGATGTTAGTATATTAGCTACCAATGACATATACTCGATTAGTTCATTAAGTACACATATTTAAAATAAATATAATTAAAATTAAAATAAACTAAATCTACTTCTATATAATTTAAATTTTTTTTACATTTTTTTGCCTACACTAAAACTATTAATTTTGAATATAAGTGATTTGTGTAGCTTTGAAAACATATTTTTTTAATTCATTGGTGAAAACTTTTCTTTTCATCATTTTTTGTGTCAAATTACTTTATGATAAACAATTAAATTTAAATTAAAATTTAGAGATAAACTATTTAACTACAAAAAAAAAATCTACACAATATAATCGCTAATTTTCGTCGTTTACTTTATTTTTTTAAGTTGATTTTCTTGAAACAAGTATTTAGTTCTGAGAATATATAAATTACTTACTATACATAGCTAAATGGTGTAATATAAAATATTTAAATAATCAATTTAAATTAAAAGTAACAAAACATATTTTAATGTATATTTAGTTATAATTATATTAATTTCATTCTCATGCAATGCATGGAACATTTCATAGTATATATAATTATGGAGGTTTCTCTCCATTTACGGTGTCTACATTAGCAAAAAATGGACCGTACAAGTATTCAATTCAAAATAATTAATTTTAAAATAAAATTCATTTAAACTTTTATTTTAATTTTATATATTTTATTTAAAGTGATATGTATAAGTATTTGAAAAACATAAACAATATGGACTGAATAAAAATATTAGCAATAAATAAATAATTCTAAAATAAACAACTAAAAATAAAATAACAGTTAATAATTAAAATTTTCTAAAAAATCAAAATTATCAAAGATAATAAATAAAAGTAAATTTTTCTTCTAACTGAAAAATCTAAAACATATATATATATATATATATAACATATAAAAAATAATAACTATTGGAATAGTAAAAATAATGTTTAAAAGTTATCAATAAAAGTCTTAATAAAATATAAATAATTAAATTTTTTTATATGGGTGTTAAAATATCACGTGTTATTGAGACAATAATGATTAATTTATGAACATAACTAAAATATTCTAAAAATAATTTCTTAAAAATATTTAGATTATTTGACTATAGAAATTTTTTTATTAAGCTAAAAGAATATGAAGAATGAAGAAAGTGAATCGATTTAAAACAAATAACATAAATTTTATTTAGAGTATTTATAATGTAGTTATTATATAAATAATAATAATCTAATTTTATAATAAAATGATAGTATATAACCTTATACACATACATGTTCTATTAGATTTGTACAATATTTTGAAACTAAAATCCTGCACATTGTGCGGGTATTTAACCTTGTCATATATATAATGAGAATAAAAATAAGGTGTACACATCATCGTCTTAGTCATCCAATAAAAATAAAATATATCATGAAATAATATATTTTTTGTGGTTTTATTAAGAATTAATTACATTGTAAACTATTATTAAAAAAAACACTTTGTAACTAAATTTTTATATTTTTATTAACATAATATAATGGAGGAGAGATGTACACAAAAATAAGATAAAATAAATTAAAATTTATATAAACGATATTACAATATAAAGAAATAAAAGACTAAATAATAAAAAATTATAGATAACCACACCCACTACAATTAAATAATTTAATATATAATGTAAAGTAAAACAATAATAATAAAAATGTAGTATACTAATAATATATATAAACAACTTTTTTTTTAAATTAAGATAATTTACAATATTCACTTAATACATGTTTGAAATAGAAGAATAATCATACAAAAACGAATGGATGTTTTCAAAAATCTTAAAATCTAGCCAAAATCAAAACAAAAGAAATATATGTAATATATTTTTGTTTAATAGATCTAGATTTTGAGATTTTTGTTTTCTTATTCTTCATTCTACTCCCACCACATCAGTGGGATATTTTTGGCAATTTTGAGATAAAATGATTTTCAATGGGTAATGTCAAACCTAATATCAAATTACCTAATAAATATTCATATGATCCTATTTATAAAGCGTGTAACACCTAATATATATGAAGGAATGAAATTTTATTCTTTTATCTTTTTTTTTGGCATAAAATTGTACTCTTTTTCAAAAAAAATGAAACTATATAATTTTATATTTTGGCCAATTTATTTATATATTTATTAATACATAAGCAATAAGCGTGTTCAATGCATATTAATAGTTGTGAAAACATAAAATTACAAATCTTGATTTTTCAAATTTTGAGACTTTCACCAAGCCAATCAAAATTTTGATTATTTTTTACCATAAATTTAAATTTAGTAACAAATATTGTGTAATTAATTACAGTTAAATTTTTTATGTACTTATTTACCAAATAAATCAATTGACAACTTACTTCTCATTAATTTATATTTTGATTTTGCAGCTATTTCTCGAATTCGTTCAAAATCAAATATATCTTCTTCAAAAAGAATTAAGATATACATGCCCAAATAAAATAATGGTATTGAATCTTAACCATTTGGTGTTTTAGCCCCAAATAATATTTCTGAGCTCATCCATCAGTTTATTGTATACTTTCAGAACATCATAGTTCACCTGACTTAGTTTATGCTCTTCGGATCTCCGCTCACACGTAATGTCTCTCCATTGGCCGTTTATTTTATTTTATCACAACTCTCTGGGGGGTTTGAAGTAATTCTAAATATGGTTCAGATTTTGTTTTATGTTGTTTAATAAAATTTTAGATATAGCTTTGCATGCTTTCTGAGGAGTAATTTCTGGAGAAACTTTCAAAAAGTAACACTTGACATTGGAGTTTCATCTTTGCAAACTTCTTAAACCTTCCGTCTCAGTTAATTCACCACCACTCTCTTGTCTCTTTCATCTTGGCTTCTGATTGTAAAACCAAATTCTTTGTTACGTATGGTGAATTATTGGCTAGACACATGAAACATTCTCATTTGGTGCGAACAAATTTGAACCCACTTGAAATAACATGGATGGTTTTGTTGGTCTTCCTCTTCACGCATATCATTTAGCAGAACTCATAGCATGATAGAGTACATAAGATTGCATGTTAGAAATGATAACCAATCTTTAAAATCCCCTTACTCAAGCCATGAAATGCTCTTCACTTCTTTCCTAAGTTACAACATGTGTTCCATTTTTCCTTAGTTCCAATTTTTTTTTTTTTTTGATAAAATGTGAATAAATATATTTACCAAAATGAAACAGTTTTCTTTACAAAAGCTCGGCGAAGCTAGTGATAACAATTAGATCCAAAAAAATAATTTAAAAAAGAATAATGGAATAAGATGGGAATTTTTAGAGTAGCAGGCAGACACTACTCATATGTGAACCATTGCTGGAGCAGATTTCTGAATTTGACAGAAAAATCAGATTTCTCCTTGCTTAGTTCCAATTTTGACAAAAAGAGTGGAAAACACTACAAGAAAACTGGCGCGAAACTGACGGCCAAATCCGTCGGGAATCCGTCGGAAATGGCCAATACCGACGGATTTCCGACGGATTCGTCCGTCGCTTCTATCTCGTCGGAAATGGAAAATCCGTCGGAAAGCCGTCGGTATTTCCGACGGAAAATATTAATCAGAAATCTATTGGAAATCCGTCGGTTGTCCGTTTCCGGCAAGCCATCTGAAATCCGTCGGTTTACATGTTCCGGCAAGCCGTCGGAAATCCGTCGGTTTACGTGTTCCGGCAAGCCGTCGGGAATCCGTCGGTTTACGTGTTCCGGCAAGCCGTCGGGAATCCATCGGTTTGCCGGTTCCGTCAAGCCGTTGGAAATCCGTCGGTTTACTCGTTTCGTCATGCCGTCGGAAATCCGTCAGAATATAAGCCGTCGGAAATCCGTCGGAATATGTCCGACGGATTTCCGACGGCTTATATTCCGACGGATTGGCTAAATTATAATAAAAAAAAACTATTTAATAAATAATTATATATTCCGAATATTAATTCAAAAAAAAATTATTTAAAATCCAAAATAATTTAATAAATATTTAAAAATCAATGAAGTAAATATTAATAATAATAATTTAAAACAATTACAAAATTCATATTTTATATAATAAAAAAATTCAAAAATTAAAAAATTAATTCTCAAATATTGAAAAACAAAAAAAAATATAAATTTACAAATATCCTATATAAAATATACAAATCAAAGTTTAAATCTAACAATTGAAAATCTAAATATAAGATTTCAAACCTTAAACTAACATTAAAAAACAAAATCTAAATCTAACATTCCAAACCTAAAAGTAAACATTATAGAAACCTAAAAGAAACATTTCAAAGCTAAATCTAATTACAAAACCTAAATCTAACATTATTATCCTAAAACTAAAATTCCAAACTTAAATCTAACATTCAAAACTTAAATCTAAATATGTTAATTGAAAACCTAAATCTAACATTCCAAAATATAAATCTAACAATTTTATCCTAAAACTAACATTATAAACCTTAAACTAACATTAAAAACTAAAATCTAAATCTAACATTCCAAACCTAAAACTAAACATTAGAAACCTAAAAGAAACATTTCAAACCTAAATCTAATTACAAAACCTAAATCTAACATTATTATCCTAAAACTAAAATTCCAAACCTAAATCTAACATTCAAAACTTAAATCTAACATTCGAAAATCTAAATATAACATTATTATCCTAAAACTAAAATTCTAAACCTAAATATGTTAATTGAAAACCTAAATCTAACATTCCAAAATATAAATCTAACAATTTTATCCTAAAACTAACATTATAAACCTTAAACTAACATTAAAAACCAAAATCTAAATCTAACATTCCAAACCTAAAACTAAACATTATAGAAACCTAAAAGAAACATTTCAAACCTAAATCTAATTACAAAACCTAAATCTAACATTATTATCCTAAAACTAAAATTCCAAACTTAAATCTAACATTCAAAACTTAAATCTAACATTCGAAAATCTTAATATAACATTATTATCCTAAAACTAAAATTCCAAACCTAAATATGTTAATTGAAAACCTAAATCTAACATTCCAAAATATAAATCTAACAATTTTATCCTAAAACTAACATTATAAACCTAAATCTAACATTGAAAACCTTAAATCTAACATTGCAAAATCTAAAATATAACATTTTTATCCTAAAACTAACATTCAAAACCTAAATCTATAACATTCAAAAACTCTAAATTCACAAATTTCATAAAATTCATTCAATATATATATATATATATATATATATATATATATATATATACTAACCAAACTTAAAATCTAACTTTGAAAACCTAAATCAAACATTCTAAAATCTAAATATAAGATTCCAAACCTAAAACTAAGATTCAAAACCCATATCTAACATCACAAAAACTAAATCTAATATTCCAAAACTTAAAACTAACATTCCAAACTTAAAATTAACATTTATAACTTAAAACTAACATTAAAAACCTAAATCTAACATTCCAAACCTAAATCTAACATTCCAAACCTAAATCTAACTTTGAAAACCTAAAATTTATAAAATTTGAAGAATTTGCTCTGATTTTTCGTGTGAGCTCGCGGAGAAGACGAAGCTTATAAACAGAATTTTCCGACGGCATATCCGTCGGAAATCCGTCGGAAGTTTTGAAATTATTTCGTAAAATTCAACTAACGCGGGACACGAAAACGTTTGATTTTGCCAAAATTTCACTTTCCGACGGACTTTAGAAAAATATATGTTATTCCTTTTGTCAGACAAACCTTAAAAACCAACACGTGTTTCCCTAAACCCGTCGGAAATCCGTCGGAAATTTCCGACGGATTTCCGACAGTTTGTGGTTTCGTGAGGTTTTTTCAATTCGTTTCAGTTGAAATGTGTTTGTAGTGTGGTTTATTAATGATTTCAATGATAAGTTTACAATATTCACCTCCGTTTATAAGAATTTATCAAAATTAAGATTTATACTTAGGAACTAGTAAACATGTAAGTTAAAGTATACATTTCATTATGTAGAACTTAAGTGTAAATCATCCCAAAATCTTGAAAACAATAATTTAACATAAATACTAAGTTTAAATTGTGTTATATCTAATAATCTTATAATATAATTAGTTGTTTGAGGTTTATTGTGTAAAATTTGTCAAAAAAACCATGAAACCCCAAACTGTCGGAATTCCGTCGGAAATTTCTGACGGATTTCCGACGGTTTGCCCAAATCTGTCGGAAATCCGTCGGAAATTTCTGACGGAATTCCGACAGTTTGGGGTTTCATGGCTTTTTTTTTAACCGTTTCAATTGAATTGTTTTTGTATTATGTTATATTCATATTGGTTTGAATGATAAGTTTAGAATATATTAATCAAAATATCGATTTTCACTTAAGAACCGGTATTTAATTAATATTTATAATAATTTAAAAATTCACATACTTGAAAAATAATAAAATTCTAATTTTTTTTTAAAATAGAAAAAAACATAAAACTTTAATATTAAATTATTCGAAATAAAAATTAAAACAACAGAAAATATTAAACATAAAGTGGTTTCTAACAAATAATTTAAAAAAACATAAACAAGATCTAAGGTGGTGGTGGTGGGTATTGAGCCATGAATGCTTCCATCCTAGCCGCCATCGCTTGGTTTTCCTCTGTGAGGCGTTGCACCGTAGTCTCGAGTTCCTCCACTTTAGTTTGTAAATGTGGGCTGTGAGAACCTCCGTAATAGCGTGACGTAATGGAGGATGAAGTATCGTCGGGAAGACCATAATACCGGCCTTTAGACCTCGGAATAGCCTGCGGAAGCAATAAAAAAGTTGACAAAGAAATTGAAAATGAATTAAAACTTGAATAAAAATAAAAATTTTACTTACCTCAAATACGAACTCGTTTTCCTTCTCCAAAGGAACTTCGGTTAGGGGAGGGGTTCCTTCAATGATTGGTTGAGAAAGTAGGAACTCTTCACGCATCCTATTGACGTTCTCGACGATATCCAGAGTGACCTGATCGTGGATTACACCATCCTTGTCGGTGTGGATAGCTTGGAGCAATCTCAAATTAGATGGTTCGACACCATCTTCCCGAAACTGCATGCAAAATAAAGTAATTGAATAAAATTTGTGAATCTTAAACTTAAAAAAAATTAATGATTTATTTTAGTATGAATGAAAATTGAAGGGATAAAAAAAAACTTACTAGTTCTTTTGTCTTTGTCGCCTTACTCTTCGCACCTAGATTGTGCGTCGCTTTGCCCTTTCCTTTGCGAGTGCTGTTCCGGGATGCAGAATGTTTTGCGGCGGATTCTTTGGTAGCCTCTTCATTCCAGTAAGCGATGAACCCGTTAAATAGATCCGGGTTCGAAACCAAGTCCCTTGGCACATCATTCTGCTTCCACTTATCTTTCCACTCGTTTATCTTCCATGAATACGCCCGTGCGCATTTTTTATCGAATTCGCGTCTAACCGTAGCGGTTAAGTGACTGTCCCACCTGAATTCTTGCTGCGAATTAAAAATAAGATGAATTTAAACAATTTAAATAATTTAAATAATTTTAATTCAATTTTAATTATAAACAAAATAAATACATTACCGCAAATTGGCGAAACCACATGTCCTTCTCTTGGATCGGCATTGAGGTGTATGTTGGATATGGATGGTGAAGCATTCCTTGGCACATTCGGTTGGTTGACTTTGAGATCCCAGTGTGCGAATCGTCAAACCTAAAAAATAATTTTATTAATAAAACTCTAATTAGTTATAAAAAAAGTAGATTTATAAATTAAATAAATAAAGAAAAACATTTACCAAATGTCTCTTCCTCGACAATCTGGATGAAGACGTGGAAGTCTTTCTCGTCCCGGAAGAGCCATGAAGTCCTCGACACTCATCTGTGTCTGAGCAGTTGCGGTTGGTGCCGGTGAATGAGTTTCCGAAATCTGTGTATCCGGAATATGTGTGGACGGCGTACGAGAACTCCTCGCAGCTCTACTCCTACTGTGACGACGCAGTCCGCTCGTAGAATCGACGTATGCTCCATAATCCCTACATAAAAATTTATAACAAAGCGAAATCATTATAAAATTAAAAAAAGTAGATATAAATTTATAAAAGCAACATATATTTCATAAATCATTGTTCATAACTTATAATTTAAATCAATTTCTGAAAATCATTTTTTAAAAATACACAAAAAAATTCAAAAATCATTAAAAAAAATTAAAATTCAGTTTTTTTTTAAAACAATCATAAGAATATATATTTATTATTAATTGTCTAAAATAATTATGAATATGTTCACAACTATAAATATATTAATTATTTTCAATATATAAATTATAAATTTTAAAAATAATTTAAAACTTGTGTAATCAATTACAATGTATAAAAATAAAAATTATAAAAATCCTAAATCAAAAAATCAATTTGTAAAATCAATTTCTATTTCAATTTCAATTCAAAAACCAAAAATTAAAAATAAAAAAATCCTAAATCTAAATCTAAAAATCCAAATTTCAAAACCTAATATAGAAAATTCAAATCTATAACCAAATAACCCAAAATCATAATCCAAATTCCTAATCTAAAACATATTAACCAAATCTATAACCAAATTCCTTAGATCTAAATTTCAAAACCCTAAATCCACAAATCTAACAAATCAAACTCTTAATCAACATTAAAAACTTACATGTTTCTTTGATTCCCAGCCATTGGAAGAAGATTTGTCTAAATCTTTGAAGAATCGAAGGTTTTGGGAGAGTTGGGATTTTTTTGTTGAATTTTTTTTTGATTTTCTCGAATGAATCGCGAAGAAGACGATCTGGTTTATTTATCCGCGTATTCCGACGGATTTCCGACGGCTATTCCATCGGAATTTACTAACATTTATTAACACGCGGCATTGGTTTAGTAACACGCGGCATTGGCAAATATCTTCAATCCGTCGGAAATCCGACGGATTTCCGACGGATCCTCACGAATTCCGTCGGAAATCCGTCAGAAAAAGTTTATTTATTTTGAAACTCCTGAGGGTCGAAATGCAGCCCTCTAGGATAGTTTATACACTTTAAACCATTGAACCATGTTTAGTAATTAGTTAAACATCAAAAGAGATATATATATTCACATTATAGGATTTAAAACAACAAACGATTATACTATATATTGACATTTTTGGATTTAAATATTCACATTATATTATTTAAAACATGTTTTTAAATTAATACATATTTATTTTATAACATTTATTTTGGATTTGAATATTGTTAATAATGAATAAATTATTTTTGTTAAATAGCTGCGCTCGATCAGAGCTGCCTACGTACCCATATCGGGATCAAGCCACACCGTAGTTCATTGTACAAATTTATGAGTTTTGCAAGATACTTTTTTATTCTCCTTGTTATTCTCCTTGTTCGTCTTCCTCTGATGATGTTGATCCTTCAGATGTAATTGAGTCTGTATCGTCATAAAATTCTCCTTGTTCTTCTTCTGACTCGGAATGAACTATACCGATTTGTGTGAAATCAACCACAAGATCGACACCAGTAGAGGCCGCAACTGGATCCATTGGAGAACTTATGCTTGGCTGCATGGCATCGTGTTGAGAAACTCCATAAATTCTTCCTCTAGGGCTTATTGCAGTAACTGTGACCCAAGGATCTGACCAACAACTTTTTCTTCCGTTCCTAAGTTGGAATGCATCAGTGTTGTCTTCGCAATACGGGCATGATAATCTCCCATGAGTTGTCCATCCAGATAACATACCATATGCTGGAAAATCGCTTATGGTCCACATAAGAACCGCACGCATGTTAAAATTTTGTTGGCATGAAACATCGTAGGCTTCAGCACCATGCTCCCATAGCATTTGTAACTCATAAATCAATGGCTGGAGGAATACATCGAGTGATCTCTTCGGATGATCTGGGCCAGGAACAAGAATGGAGAGAAACAAAAACTCTCGACGCATACACAGAGATGGAGGCAAATTGTAAGGAGTTACAATTACAGGCCACAACGAATACTTCCTTCCATGCTTCCCAAATGGGTTAAAACCATCTGTGCATAACCCGAGGTACACATTCCGGCGCTTGTACGCAAAATCCGGATAGGTAGACTGAAAATGTTTCCACACCTCTGCGTCTGAAGGATGTGTAATATCTCCATCTTGACGATGCTCTCCATGCCATCTCATTGGCTCTGCCGTACGCTGAGATGTATATAACCTCTTCAATCTATCTGTTATTGGTAAATACCACATACGTTTATATGGAATTGGAACTCGACCACTCGTTTCCTGATACCGCGATTTGCGACAAAATCGACAGCTGTTACAGTTTTCATCTTCTCTCCAATATAGCATACAATTGTCGATGCACACATCTATCACCTTATACGGCAAACCAAGACCAGCTACAAGTTTCTGTACCTTGTAGTACGATGCGGGTAAAAGATTATCCTCAGGCAATAAATCTTTCGCCCAGTCTGTTATCGCATCAACACACTCGTCTGACAAATTGTGGTCCGTCTTAATCGTCATCAATCTAGTGGCAGATGATAAAGGCGAATGACCTTCTCTACACCCCTTATAAAGTGGCTGCTTTGATGCGTCTAACATACTAAAAAATCTTCCTGCTTCTAAATTAGGTTCTTCAAATCTATCTCTCTCTTCACTGCCATACTGTACATTCTCTCTAAACGCATCATTTACCATCTCAACGGTGCCTACACCTACATCTACTTCCGTTCTATCTCCTACAAATTCCGAGACTGTTGGTCCACTACTACTACTACCATGATCATAATTTGTTTCCCCATGTAGATACCAAATCTTATAACCCGGCGTAAATCCATTGGTATACAAGTGATGCCAAACTATCTCTACCGCAACATTACGAGAATTTCTACAAATTGAACATGGACATTTCAACTTACCTGATTTAAGTACACGCGGTTGATTTCCAGCCAATTTCATGAACTCGACTATGCCTCGTGCATATTCCTCGTTTAAGAGGTTCGTCTCTGAATTCATCATTGGTTCGTCCATCCATGATCGAAAATATCTAGACATATCTTTCCACTTTTTTTGTTTATAATCGCATGAATATCATAAGAAAATAGAGAGAAAGATGGAATTGGAGTAAAATGAAATGAAGAGTGTGGAAACATATTTATAAACTCGCTTCCGTCGGAAATCCGTTAGAATGTAACGGCACCATACAACGGTAACCTGCGATACCAACGGCTCTTTTAACGTTTATATTTTCCGACGGATTTCTGACGATCGCCAACTATTCCGTCGGAAATCCGTCGGAAACGGCCGGTGGTTTTATCCGTCGGAAAGCCGTCAGAATGTTCTGACGGATATCTGACGGATTTCTGACGGTTAGAAGTCAGTCGGAAATCCGTCGGAATTTCTGACGGATATCCGACGGATTTTCGATGGTAAGAAGTCAGTCGGAAATCCGTCAGAATTTCTGACGGATTTCCGACGACTTAAAAAAATACAATTTCGTCGGAAATCCATCGTTTTACCGTCGGAATTTTCCGACGAACACGGGTCCGTCGGAAATTCCGTCAGTTTTCCGGCTGCTTTCTTGTAGTGAAATAACTATAGGACCTATATCTATATTATTCTCGAAAGATGAAGAAACCTTTTAGCCAGAAAATATTAGTGGTCTAGGATGAAATAGAGGAAATATCAAGCTGTTGAGTGTATTAATGGTAGATTTACCACATATCTTTCGAAAGGGAAAACAGTATAGTAATAGATTTCCTAGATAATCAAGGAGGAGTTTATAATTATGACCACTGGCTGGAATAGTGAAAGCTCTACTCGATAATGAGTACCTTATAGCTACCGCCACCACAACAAATATAGTCATTATTAGCATACGATTAACGCTATCATATGGTTATAATAGCGCTTTCATAAATGCTGTTTTTGCCGGAACTATAATAGAGTGAACATATACGATAACGTTTTTTCTGTTTCCTATTACATGTGAGTATTTAATAGCGTTGCATATATGAAATTATTTCATTTTACATAGCGCATTTCTTTTGTTATTCTAATTTATTTTGTAGCTATTGTGACGAGTTATCTATATATATATATATATATATATATATATATAATTTGACATGTGTTTTTGAGGCAACAGAGGCCTCTGAGACTATAGATGGGATAATTAATTACTTTCCAGCCATTAATGATTTTACTTATTTATGAGGGTATTCCACTGGCTTTAAAATAGAAAAAAAAAATAGAAAAAATTTGAATACGGCCCCTTAAAAAGAAATATTCTTTTACGTTTGAGTTTATATTTGAATTAAGCTCATTTCTGTTATTTTAAAATAAACCCATTTAACTAATGATGTCCAAAATCATGTCTCTTGAAGTAAGCCCATTTATATTTTACATAATGTATGCCCTAGAATGTTAGACTAGATCTTCTTAATATAAATATACATTGAATATGTTTTTATGCTAACATAGTTAGATCTTTTGCGATTTTTATCTAGCCCCGATAGTTTTTTCTTTTCTTTTTCTTGTTAAAGATTTTCTAGCACGATAGTTTCATAGATATATTAATAATGGTGTTTGATGGGAAAAAAGAAGATATTAATAGCGTTTATGTACGATTGCAGGTTGCAGGTTGGGACGTGAATTGATGCTTGAAATTTTTGCTCATGTTTCAACCAGTCCGTAGGTAAATTTCTAACCTAATAAATCATTGTACAGTCTTCTTCTCTCTTTGATTATGATGTTAATGCTTTACCACTAACACAAAGTTCTCTTTCTGTTTCTCTCTACAGATTTGCTATGTTTTTTTATTCTATTTTAATATATATACGAACATCACATTCAGTGTTTCTCATAGCTCTCTTGCTCGTTATTAATTATTTTTTATGTTACGTACTTACGTGTATATGGATCTATGTGATTTTAATTTGTTTTGTTCGTTTGCTTATTTTTAGATTTATAAAACCTCCCCTTCAGCTTTCCGTCTCCACTAGATTGATCCTCAAGATAATATCAAATCTTTTCCACTCTTCTCTATTCCAAGTATAGGGTTTTACACAAACCTAGGGTTTATCGTAGAATCATAATTTATCAATCGAGCTGAGCCAAGACATCTACAAAACAAAATTCATCTATCAGATTTTGGCTCAGATCGATTGATAAATTATGATTCTACGATAAACCCTAGGTTTGTGTAAAACCCTATACTTGGAATAGAGAAGAGTGGAAAAGATTTGATATTACAAATATATTAATAAAACCACAAAAATATATTATTTGATGATATGTTTTATTTTTATTGGATGACTAAGACGATGATGTGTACACCTTATTTTTATTCTCATTATATATATGACAAGGTTAAATACCCGCACAATGTGCAGGATTTTAGTTTCAAAATATTGTACAAATCTAATAGAACATGTATGTGTATAAGGTTATATACTATCATTTTATTATAAAATTAGATTATTATTATTTATATAATAACTACATTATAAATACTCTAAATAAAATTTATGTTATTTGTTTTAAATCGATTCACTTTCTTCATTCTTCATATTCTTTTAGCTTAATAAAAAAATTTCTATAGTCAAATAATCTAAATATTTTTAAGAACTTATTTTTAGAATATTTTTAGTTATGTTAATAAATTAATCATTATTGTCTCAATAACACGTGATATTTTAACACTCATATAAAAAATTTTAATTATTTATATTTCATTAAGACTTTTATTGATAACTTTTAAACATTATTTTTACTATTCCAATAGTTATTACTTTTTATATGTTATATATATATATATATATATATATATGCTTGTTTTAGATTTTTCAGTTAGAAGAAAAATGTACTTTTATTTATTATCTTTGATAATTTTGATTTTTTAGAAAATTTTAATTATTAACTGTTATTTTATTTTTAGTTGTTTATTTTAGAATTATTTATTTATTGCTAATATTTTTATTCAGTCCATATTGTTTATGTTTTTCAAATACTTATACATATCACTTTAAATAAAATATATAAAATTAAAATAAAAGTTTAAATGTATTTTATTTTAAAATTAATTATTTTGAATTGAATACATGTACGGTCTATTTTTTTGCTAATGTAGACACCGTAAATGGAGAGAAAACTCCATAATTATATATACTATGAAATGTTACATGCATTGCATGGGAATGAAATTAATATAATTATAACTAAATATATATTAAAATATGTTTTGTTACTTTTAATTTAAATTGATTATTTAAATATTTTATATTACATTATTTAGCTATGTATAGTAAGTAATTTATATAATAAATACTTGTTTCAAGAAAATCAACTTAAAAAAATAAAGTAAACGACGAAAATTAGCGATTATATTGTGTAGATTTTTTTTTGTAGTTAAATAGTTTATCTCTAAATTTTAATTTTAATTTAATTGTTTATCATAAAGTAATTTGATACAAAAAATGATGAAAAGAAAAGTTTTCACCAATGAATTAAAAAAATATGTTTTCAAAGCTACACAAATCACTTATATTCAAAATTAATAGTTTTAGTGTAGCCAAAAAAATGTAAAAAAAATTTAAATTATATAGAAGTAGATTTAGTTTATTTTAATTTTAATTATATTTATTTTAAATATGTGTACTTAATGAACTAATCGAGTATATGTCATTGGTAGCTAATATACTAACATCAAACAGTGATGATGTCAATGACAATAGCTCTATCATTACATATTTTTAAATAATGTTACATATGTTTGAGTCAACCTAATGGTGGGCTTTAATTGTGTAGGTAGTGTAAAAATATACTTATTGAATCTTTCTTCAATTGTTTTTATGAGTTTATTATGAAAAATATAAATTAAATATATTTTATCAAGAAAGTAAAAGATTAAAAAAACATGAAAAAATAATTAATCTTTTTAAATAAGAAACAATATTGTCTTCTAAATAATCTTTTAGTAATAATAATATTAGAAGTTCTAAATAATCTTTTTAGTAATAATAATATTAGAATTCTCCTCTGTGTCCTGAACTTCATCAACATATTGTCCTTCTTTGTCTTTCTTGCCTACCAAAAAAAAAAGATAAAACAAATAGAGATACACCAATTAAGGAACATGAGTAGGTATTTACGGATTTGATCATTCTGTCGAGAATAATTACGCATGGTCACCAATAAACGTTAATAACACAAGAAAAAAAAATGAGTATGTACTTACGGATTTTATCATTCTGCCAAAAATAATTATACATTGTCACCGATAGATGTTAATAATACCACAAAAACTGCACATTTCTTTACCAAATATTTGAAAGATATTTACAATTAAAATTTATAGTTGGAGTATATAAAGATATATATTTGTTTTTGTATTTGGAGTTGAGCATTAGAGCCACTCATGGTTATCAATTGCACTTATCAAGTCACTCTTGTTATATAGTTGTATTTTTAAGCCATTTTCAGTTATTTAATTAATGATTTTTATTATGTATTATATAAATTCAGCAATATTATATACACTAAAAATCATGTCTTTTACGAAAAATATCAAAACGAAAACAATCATGTCTTTTACGAAAAATTAAACTATTATCAAAAATAAATTAAAATATATATAAATATTCTAATATTTTATTTATTTTTTGGTTTTAGTTAGTATAAGAATAAAAAAAATATTTAAGAAGTTAGTAATTTTAAATTTAGTTTTTTGGGTTGAGTTAGAAAAAATAAAAAATTAAGAAAAGTTAAAAAAAGTGGTTGTACCTGACACGTGTCAACGTCTCAGGAAGAGTTAGAAAATGGGTTGCAACTGACATGTGTCAGCGTCTCAGAGCTTTTTAGAAGAAAAACTTACTTTATTATATAAGATAAATTAAAATATATATATATATAAATATACTAATATTTAATTATTTTTTGGTATTAGTTAGTATAAGATAAAAAAAAATATTTAAGAAGATAGGAATTTTAAATTTGGTTTTTTGTGATGAGTTAGAAAAAATAAGAAATTAAGAAAAGTTAAAGAAGATGTTGTAGGTGACACGTGTCAGCTTCTCATAAAAAGTTAGAGAAAGAATTTTAAATGACACATGTTAGCGTCTCATATCTTCTTAGAAGAAAACTTTACTTTATTATATAAGAATGTTTTTTTTACTCTAACTCTACCAATAAACAAATTTTAAATTCCTATCTTCTTAAATAAAAACCTCTTCTAATCAAAATATATAGTAATATAAATGAAAATTTCATATTTTCTCTAACCAAAGCTCCAGCAAAAAAAAATAGAAAAAAAAAATATATTTATGATCCAAGCTTCAGAAAAAAAAATTTCTAATAAAAAAAACCATGATCCAAACTTCTCAATCTTTTTAAATCATGATTCAAAACATTATACGATTGTCTATTAAAAACCCATAATCATTATGCAAGATTCAAAAATCTACACACATAAAAATAAACAAATAAAAGAAAAAATTATTTTCTAACTACACAAATAGTAGCTTCATTACAAAATATTTTCTTAATAAAATAAACATAACAATGATCCAAACTTCACATTTTTTATAAATCATTATTAAAAGTATTATCCGGTTAACTATAAAAAACAGATTTATGATGGAAGCTTCAGAAATCTACACAAATAAAAAAAAAAAAAAAAGATTCATGATGCAAACTTCAGAAATCTACACAAGTAAAAAAAAAAAAAAAAAAAAAAAAAAAAAAAAAAAAAGATATATATTTATGATACAAGCTCCGTAAATAAAAAAACTCAAAAAAATGTCTATAAAAAATATGGAATTGTCCTATTCTATGGGAAGCACGTGATTTTAACCGCAATAATATTTTACTCAGTTTTGACTGCTTACGTTTAGATAAAAAAGTGATGCAACTCTAAACGATGTTCCCACATATGTTGATGTACATATAGTTGTGTTTGCTACAGTAGGTTACTCAGGGACGGATCCAGAAGGATTTTTGACCATTTCTTTTTCAAATCTCCATATTTGATAAGCACTATTACTTTTTTTTTGTCAGTCTTCCATATAAAACTTTATTAAAGAGTGAATAAAGTATCAAAATTTCACTGTTCACTATTATTTTACTTAATTTAAATGCAACATAGTTTATTTTTTAAAGTTGAAAAATATATTTTTATTAGTTAGACATTTAGTTAAGTTTAGTTTATATTGGGTCTAAATTTTTAAGCCTTACAGAAAAATTGTTAATTTTATGTGAGCTGAGGTACTTAAAGAAAAAAAAAAAGAGTGAGGAACACAATTTTTTTCCAACCAAACCAACAAAAAAAAAACTAAAAAAAAAAAAAGAGTGCGATGCACGTGCCTACTCTGCTCTCTATGTAGGTTCACCCCTAAGGGCAACTCCAACCCACGCACCAAATTTGGTGCGAACTTCGCACCAAATTTGGTGTTTCACTATTAATCATCTCCAACCCACAACACCAAATCTCACACCAAAAAAAATATTCTCTATTATTATATTATTAAATTTAAGATTCTCTTTATTATTTTATATATAATTAAACATTATGATTAATAATTAAGAAACTAATTTTTATTATTTAATTAGAAATACGATTACATATGATAATTAAAACAAAGATTACAATAGATAAGTGAAAATATTAAAACATAAATAACAATATACTAAATTTCAGAATTACTATACGCAGACCATAAGTGTTCTATTAACGCATTTCGTAGTTCGATGTGAGCTTCTTTGTTTTTGATTTTCTTGTGTCGAGCTAAAAATGCTTGAAACCGATCATCATCATTACCCGTCACTTCAACTTCCGGAGTTGGGATTTCAGTTTGTTCTTCAACTGGTGCGTCAAGATCACGTTCATCTTCTATGATCATATTGTGCATAATGATACAAGTTGTCATTATATCATGTAACACAATCTTTGACCAAAAGCGAGCTGGTCCGGCCACAATTGCGAATCTTGATTGTAAAACTCCAAACGCACGCTCCACATCTTTTCTACATGCTTCTTGCTTCATTGCAAACAATTTGTTTTTGGGACCACGAGGGTCATGAATTGTTTGAACAAGGGTAGCCCATTTTGGATATATACCGTCAGCAAGATAATAACCCATATCATAGCTTTTCCCATTAATAACATAGTTGGCGGGTAGAGCAATTCCTTCAGCTAGATTAGAAAATAGATGAGATGCTTCTAATGAATTCGATGGGTCTACTGTTGCTGGAAGTCCAGAAAGGCCAAAAAGATCATTACAAACCCGAATGTCAACCATCATGACTGCATGCTCCAAGCTAAGGGGATGCATTAACCAAATCGAAAATAAAAATCCTAGCGGTGCTTCTGAGCAAGACATTGTAAGTATATATTCGATAAATTGTATTTGTTATCTATTATTTTATTTGCTAAACTTGTTAACTTACTTAAATTTTTTCATTTGTGAAAATTTCAGATAACCCAAGCGAAGACGTTATTAACCCAAGATGCTAACTATTCCAAAGGCTTCAAGTTTGACCATGTATGGCCTATTCTTCGAGATATTGAGAAATTGTCAAATAAGTCGACTAACAGAGTTGCTTCCTCCCAAGAAGTAGGACGAAATGATTATTCATCGTCATCACATCAAGCTGACTCATCACCAACTTCGGGTATGAATTCAATTGACCTTAATACAAGTAGCGAAGAAGGTAATGTTAATTTAACTCGTAGACCAATGGGTGTGAAAAAAGCTAAAAGAAAACAACATTGTGATGATCAATTAAAAAAATTGATGGAACAAAATGAAAGGCTTATAAAAACCATCGCTAAAGGTACCTCTGAAAGAAATGAAATTCAGAGGAAAACAGTCGAGGTACAAAGAATGAAGGAAACAAATAAAATTTTATTTGCGGATTTGAATTTTATAACCGATCCAGCGTGTCGGGAGTATATTCAAACTCAAAGGGCAAAAATATTGAGCAGAGGAGTACATGGAAACGAGTCTGAAGAAACTGGAGAAGGTTCTCGCAGCCAATACCGCCGTCATCAAAACGATCAAACTCCAGGAGATGATGAAAGCCAACAAACTCCAGAAGAAGATGAAATATCACCAAGCAACCAGCAAGATATGTCGAAATATTGTGATTTACTTAGCGGAACCGGAGATTATTTTCCCGGGTTTTAGATTATGATTCTGCAAATGTTGGTTTAATGTATCGGTTTACCGTTTAATCTCAATTAATTATATTCTCGGTTTAAGCTTTGGTTTAATTTTGGTTTAAGCATTTAATTTTGGTTTAATTTTGGTTTAACCATTTAATTTTAGTTTAATTTTGGTTTAAGCATTTAATTTTGGTTTAATCTCAATTATTAATTTGAACCGGTTTAATCTCAATTTATCTCATAATTAAACCAGTTAACTAAACCGGCCAATGAAAAAAAAAAAAAAAATTTTTTTTTTTTTTTCACGATCACTTCTCGCCGGAGTTACTGTTCCGGTCATCTTCTCCGGCGAGCTCCGATCAAAATTTTTTTTTTTTTTTTTTTTCACGATCTCTTCTCTCCTCGCCAACACCTCTCTTCCTCACTATCTTCGTCACCATTCTTCCTCTTTAACAAAGCTGTTTTCCGCGAAAATCAAATTAATCTCACTATATGCCGTTTGCCGTTTGCCGTCGGGTTGGAGTTCTCCGAGACGCCATTTTTGCCGTTTGGCGTCAGCTACAGTGCAACGCCAAATATACCGCGCCTCTGTTCACAAAATGGCAAATATGCCGTTTGCCGTCGATTTTAGCGCACGGTTGGAGATCTTCCTCACCATTAATGGCGTTTGGCGTCCTGCGTTGGAGTTGGCCTAAGGCCAATATCATACAAGCATATATCCACCCATTTTGTCTCCAAAAGTTTAAGACTAAACTTAAAGATGACGATTAGTTCTCCATATCAGATTTTGATGTCAAAAACCATTTCCCAGCTATCACCTACTAACCATGTTTTCAGAATTTTCTTCAACAATCATACCAAAATGAATTATTTTTTTAAAAAAAGGCCAATACAAAACGAGGAGAAAAATCAGTTACAGAATAAGAAGAAAACAAGAATTGCTCAATATGTCTAGAAAGTTTAAAGGGACCAAACAACATCAACACTTTACTTTGCGACCATAAATTTGATTACGGACCCGAGCACCGCGCGAGACTTCCCCTAGTTACTAATAAAATGTATAACATGCTTAAGGCGCAAGTACCATAATAAAACATAAAAAAACCCTTAAAAATCTGTAATATTCTAGAAACTCTAAAAGATAATACTAAAATAAATAATATAATTAGAATACAAATAAATGGAAATTATACTAATTATGCGTTGCATCAGGTCTCGCCGGCTAAGAAAGATTCGTCCTCGAATCTTCAATAAATCTTCAATAGGATTTTCACCATATGAGCTCTTAGAAGACCCATCTTCATATATTTTTTCTGGTCCATCCCGATTTTTACACGATCTGTGTAAAATTTGAAATTTGCACAGTTATCATTATGTACGAATTTTGCACGAATCGGATTTTCAAAGCTTCAGATTTGAAGACGAAGTCAACAACCAGAACATCATATTCATATATGTCATAGATAGGATCGCCATAGATCTCTCTATAGATCTCATGGGTCTCTTCTGCAAAATTCATAAGAATACGTAAGATCAATGTCTTCCTGAATTTGTTAAGATCTCTCTAGATCTACCGGAAACAAGGGTTAGAGAATACTTGTAACACCCGTGCTCCGAAAATGAGTTTTCGAAAATTAAAACCGGGATTTATGCGTAGATTTTTCAGGAAAATTAATTCCGGGAATTTCTGAGGTAATTTGGAAGTTACACGCAATTTTTCCGTAAGGGGGTGTTCGGAGTTAATTTAGGAGTTTGAGGTCGGTTTGTGAATTTTCGGGAATTTATAGACCCAAATCCGAAATTAACACCCGTGTTCCGGAAAAAGGGAAATTTTGGAATTTACATCCGGGATTTATGGAAAGATCTCTGGAAAGTATTTTTCTGGAATTTATGGAGTAATTAAGAAATTACGCCGCATTTTTCCCGTAGGGGTGTGCGGGATCGATTGAGAAGTTTGAGGTCACTTTGTGAACTTTTGGAAAGTTCAGGGACTAGACTCTAATTAAGAATTAATCTGATTAATCAGATTTTTAGCCAACCTTTTGCACCAACCAATTCCACCGCAGCCTTCCCCATTTTTCTCCTCTAGGGTCCCCACCTATGCATCCTACCCTCCCTACCTATGCAGCCTACTCCCTACAAGCAGCCCTATGGCCTCCTTTTTCTCCTCTGAAGTCAGCTGCTCCTTTCCTCCTTAGAGTTGCCGACTCTTCCATCTGCAGAGAGAAAAGAAAAGAGTTAAAGAAAAGAAAAGTGAGAGGAGGAGAAAAGGAGAAGGATAAAAGGAGGAGGGGAAGAGGTGTGAGCTTTGTGTGGTGTGGAGAGCAAGCAAGGCTGAGAGCTTGTGGTGGCTGTGTGAGGGCGTGGAGAGCTAGAGGAGGTGAGTTTTGGTGGCTGAGTGGGCGTGTGAGTCTCGAGGAAAAGGAGACTGAGGTTGCTGTGGTGGTGTGCAAGAGAGGAGTAAGTTGGAGAGCTATTTCGTGGGTGAGAAGGAAAAAAGAGTTTGACCTAGCAAATCGTTTGCAAAGGTAGCGAATTTTTGTGGAGTTGTAGTTAAGTCTTTTATCTAGATGTACCAATTTTCGGAATTGGATTTGAGTTAATATTCTGAAAGTTATTCACGTTTCCGTGAGGCGCTCTGTTTCAGACGCGAACCGGACCAACGTGGATTCAAAGGGCAATCGCGAGTTCGCCTACCGTTGGATCATCTTGAAACTTTGAAGTTAGCTTCAGGACATTTGGGGGTTGAGTTTCAACGGTGGGATTGAGTTTTAAACGGTTAGTTGTTGATTTATTCATGTTTTGTTTCGAGGCGCGTAAGTGGTGTAGGTGATCGGGTTGGTCGATCGGGTGTAGATCGATCGATCTGGACCAGATCGATCGATCTGGACAGGATCGATCGATCTAGCCTCGTTTGGTCGATCTGAGAAGGTCACGCTTGGTGGGATCGATCGATCCTGACCAGGATCGATCGATCTGGTCGTTCTGGCCGTTTTTCGTGTTCGTTTCTTGTGTTTTAAGTCTCGTTTTTGGGTTGTTGTTAGGCACGCGTTTGAGGAAGTGAAGTTTATTCATTTCGGGAGGTTTTGGGAATTTTCGTGAGTGGCCTAAGGTGAGTGCATGACCGTAAGCTTATCTAAGCGATGGAGTTATTCGATGTGTTTGCATGATTGTGGGTCGTATGATCTCTGGTGGATCTAGATCGAGTGTTTCTTGAGATGGTTGATTTATTGCGGTATTTTCGTGTTTAATATGTTGAATGATTTAATCGTTTGTGTGTATAGCTTGTAGACGGGAGGATTGCCTCACTAAGTATTTGTTGAAATACTTATGCATCTCTTTTGTTTGATGCAGAAAAAGAGTTCGTGTGACCGTGGAATCAAGGCAAGGAAGAGAGGGGTTGATCTAAAACTCGTTGTGTGTTTTAAGTGTTTTATATTAAGTTGAATAATTTCTTACAGTTAACTTTGGTATTTCTGTATTCGTATTTTTATTAAGGGTTATGCGAAAGTATTTTATTTATGGTTGTGTATCTATTTGCGAAGTTAAATAACTATTGTTATTAGATAGGATGCGTTATTATTTGATTTTGGAAAAATTAATTATTATTTATGGGAATAATAATTAATTAATTAATAATGGTTTTGCAAAAAAAAAAAAAAACGAGGGCGGTCATCTCAATTTGGTATCAGAGCAATTACGGCTCTAGGACGGGTTTAGAAAAGTTAAATTAGATTTGATTTAATTTTTGGTGCTTTGAGAAGCATGAGTATTTGAGTTGAATTGATTATGTGAGTTAGTCAATTGTTTGGGTATGGAGTTCTAGATCATCCTCTTCGAGCCTTTAAAGAGATTCCACGGTAAGTTGTTTGGTGTTGCTTAATTGCTTGTTGTGTGGTTAGTTAAAAGACTCTTGGAATAGTCTTTTTGGGCCGAGGTTTTAATCACATAATGTGTTATGTGATTTAATCTGTGGTGTCCGGTTGGGTCGGGTTAATCCGTGAAAAGGATTAAAGTAATTCAGTTGAGGAATTACTGTTTTTTTTTAAGTTAACTTAAGACCATGGAAATGGTTGAGTTAGGAGATTAACCATTATTTAATTTTGGGAATTAAATATGGATTAATCTTTGCTCGGTTCATCTGAACCGTGAAAGTTCGCGTCCGTCGTTTAGCCGGCTTCTGTGGTTGTTTGGTTTGATCGAGGAATCGACCATTCGACTAAGGTGGCTAAAAGAGGTAGAGGTCGCAGTCGTGGTACCGTTAGGGTTAGGGGGTCGCGTTCAGAGGGATGCGAGGGCTTCGGTGGTTGCGGAGAGTGTGACACAAAGTGTTACGGACGAGCGGGTCGGGAACTTGCATACAGATCAGTTTGGGACGGAGGGTGTTGCCGGTGTTGGTACCGGTGTTGCTGGAGGTTCAGCGGGTGCTGCGGGTGTGGCAGCAGGTGTTGCTCCGGCCCAAGAGGATCGTATTGTGAATTTCTTGACCTTGCTGTTGGAGCTGTTACCAGAGAGGGTACCAGTTCAGGCTCCAGTAGTACCACCGGTAGCTAAGGTGCAGCCAAGGGTTGCGATTGCGGAAGAGCCCCCCCCAGCATATCTTAAGATGTTGGAACCCGAGTGGTGGTCGTTGTTAGAGCGGAATTTCCGTTTGTTTAGGTGTCCAGAAGGATATCAAGTGGATCTCGCAGTCTACTTTCTAGAGGGTCACGCACATCTCTGGTGGAGAGGTGTTGCGGCACGGAGGGTCCAAGCAGGGATGTCTTGGGAGGATTTTGTGTCGGAGTTTATCTCCAAATATTTTTTTTTTTTTCCCCTAAGAGGCATTGGATCGGTTGGAGAGACGGTTTCTTGGGTTAAATCAAGGGAACCGGTCGGTTCGTGAGTTGAGTCGGAGTTTAACCATCTCAGGGTGTATGGCGGTCATATCCTGGATAATGAGCAGGCCAAGTGAGGCCGAGAGAGTTTTGGAGAGTTCTAGAAGAGTGAACCATAAGTGGTTTGGTCCGGGGCTGAAGTTTCCAAAAATGGATAGTTCCTAGAATGGAAAGTTGCCGAGTGTTGTGGGTTAGGGTTCTTAGCATATGGAAGTTGTGTAGGGACCTTAATCGTGGGAGGAATTGAATCTCACGTGCTGTTTGATTCTGGAGCATCGCATTGTTTCGTGATTCTGGAGCGGCATGCGGGGAAATCCGGGTGAGCACTTGGGATTGGTTAAGGTCGCTGGAGGAAAGTTTTTGAGTAGTCTTGGACGGGTTAAGAACGTGGATGTTCAGGTGGCCGAGGATCTATGCCAGCAGATTTAATCATCTGTTCTGTGGAACTGTATGATGTTATCTTGGGTATGGATGGGCTGGGAAAATTCAGAGTGCATCTGGATTGCCACCGGGGACGTGTCGTGTTCGAAAGAGAAAGTGGCAGGTTGGTCTACCAAGGAGTGAGACCTACAACCGGGAGTCTCGTGATCTCGGCAATGCAAGCTGAGAAAATGATCGAGCGAGGTTGTGAAGCTTACCTGGCAACCATTGTTACCCCTGAGACTGTTGGAGATCTGGAGGTTAGAGATATTCGGGTTGTACGGGAGTTCGGGGACGTTTTTCAATCGTTGCAAGGGTTACCACCGTCTCGGTCTGACCCTTTCACGATTGAGTTGGAACCAGGCACAAAGCCGATATCCAAGGCTCCGTACAGAATGGCTCCAGCAGAGATGGCAGAGCTGAAGAAGCAGCTGGAGGAGTTGTTGAGTAAGGGTTTTATCAGGCCGAGCAGTTCACCGTGGGGAGCGCCGGTGCTGTTTGTGAAGAAAAAGGATGGGAGTTTCCGGTTGTGTATCGATTATCGGGGGCTTAACCGAGTCACAGTGAAGAATCGGTATCCTCTTCCGCGGATCGACGAGTTGTTGGATCAGTTGAGAGGGGCTACTTGGTTCTCCAAGATTGACTTGGCGTCAGGATATCATCAAATTCCTATTGATGAGGGGGATATCCGAAAGACGGCTTTCAGGACAAGATATGGGAACTACGAGTTTGTGGTGATGCCATTTGGGTTGACGAATGCACCAACAGCGTTCATGAGATTGATGAACGGAGTGTTCCAGGAGTATCTGGATGAATCCGTGATGATCTTTATAGATGATATATTGGTGTATTCGAAGAGTCCTGAAGAGCATGAGGTCAATGTGAGAAATGTTTTGGAGAAGTTGCCGGAACATAAGCTGTTTGCTAAGTTGAGCAAGTGCAGTTTCTGGCAACGGGAGATTGGATTCTTGGGTCATATTGTCTCTGAGAAGGGGGTTTCAGTTGATCCAGAAAAGATTAAGGCTATTAGAGAATGGCCAAGGCCGATGAATGCCACTGAGATCATAAGTTTTCTTGGTCTAGCTGGCTATTATCGGAGATTTGTCAATGGGTTCGCGAGGATGGCTCGGTCCATGACAAAGTTGATGGGAAAGGATGTTCCGTTTGTGTGGACTCCGGAGTGTGAGGAGAGTTTCGCGAACCTGAAGACGATGCTGACGAGTACACCAGTGTTGGCATTGCCCGAGCCGGTGAGCCTTATGTGGTGTATACGGATGCCTCGAGAGTTGGTCTTGGTTGTGTGTGGATGCAGCGGGGAAAGGTGATTGCCTATGCTTCGAGGCAGTTGAGAAAGCATGAGGGCAACTACCCTACCCATGATCTTGAGATGGCTGCGGTAGTGTTTGCCTTAAAGATTTGGAGGTCTTATCTTTATGGCATGAAGGTTCAGGTTTTCACAGATCATAAGAGCCTGGAGTATTTGTTCACTCAGCCCGAATTGAATTTAAGGCAGAGAAGTTGGGTGGAGTTAGTGGCAGATTATGATTTGGAGATAGCTTACCATCCTGGAAAAGCAAATTTGGTTGCAGATGCCTTGAGTCGCAAGCGAGAGATTCTGAGTGAGGCTCATCCGAGCAAGTTTTCGATTCACCCAGGAGCGACTAAGATGTACTGTGATCTGAAACGGTATTATCATTGGGTCGGGATAAAAAAAAGATGTTGCTAACTGGGTCGCAGAGTGCGATGTATGCCAGTTAGTGAAGGCAAAGCATCAGGTTCCGAGCGGGCTGTTGCGGAGTTTACCCATTCCCGAGTGAAAGTGGGATATGATTACGATGGACTTCGTAGTTGGGTTACCTGTTTCTCGGACCAAGGATGCTATTTGGGTCATTGTTGATCGATTGACCAAGTGGGCGCATTTTCTAGCCATTAAAAAAAAACCGATGGAGCTACGGTTCTGGCTAGGAAGTATGTGCAGGAGGTGGTGAGACTTCTTGGAGTACCGGTGAGTATAGTGTCAGACCGGGACCCTAAGTTCACTTCGGGGTTCTGGAAGGTATTCCAGGAAGAGATGGGCACTAGGGTGAACTTAAGTACGGCATATCATCCTCGGACGGATGGGCAGTCCGAGAGGACCATCCAGACTCTCGAGGATTTGCTGAGGATGGGTGTGCTTGACTGGGGTGGTCATTGGGTGGACCACTTGAGCTTGGCAGAGTTTGCTTACAATAATAGTTACCAGGCAAGCATTGGGATGGCCCCATACGAAGCACTCTATGGGAGGCCATGTCGTACACCCTTGTGTTGGACCCAGGTAGGGGAGAGGAGTATGTTGGGTGCAAATTTTGTTCAGGAAACTACGGAGAAGATCCGAGTTTGAAACTGAACATGAAAGAAGCCCAAGATCGGCAAAAGAGTTATGCCGATAAGAGGAGGAAACTTGGGAACCAGAGGCAAGGATGGAAACAAGATTTAAAAAGTGGTTCGAGAAGCAAGCTGAGGCTTGAGTTTCCATCGATGGTTTCTAATTTCACATTTTTAGTTGTATGTTGTGTTGGATACGATGGGTATTATGTGAAAATTGAATAAGAGGAGTAATCTTATGAGTTTATGATTTGTGAGGTCATGTGAGTAAAGAAAAGTTATTAGAGTTTAAACTGGAAGTATTCTTCGAACAAGGATAAATGGAATACTCTGAGTAAGTAGATATACCTTAAGATAACCTGTGTAGTGGTTATAGGATAGGTTGATATTCCGGAAGGGGAATATGATTGGTGAGTGTCACCATGTGATGTGGTGTGTGGATTTGGTGAGATAGATTCGGTCGGACGTGCTTATAGGCGTTAGACTTGCTTGCTCCAAGGACTCGTGGGTCCTGTACGACTCATGGGAGATGGATTTCTCCAGAGGCGGGGATGAGGATTTCCCCGGATACCCAGAGCTCGAAGGGCTTGTGAGTCCTGAGAGTGGGAGTGGTATGAGTGTGATAACCATAGCTTGAAGGTCTTTGTGACCTGAGAGTGCGAGTGGTATGGTTGCTATACCCAGAGCTCAAAGGGCTAGCAAGTCCTGAGAGTGGGAGTGGTATAGGTTGGATGCCGATAGCTTGCAGGACTTTGTGGCCTGTAAGTGAGAGTGGCATGAGGTACCCAGAGCCCAGAGTGCCTTGCACAGAGGGTGGGAGTGGTACGAGTATGAGTTGGGAGCAGTGTATGTCTATAACATGAGTATAAGCATAGCGGCTGAATAGAGATCTCGAGAGTGGATGGGTTGTGACTTGGGAATAGAGTCGTGTTTCTAGTTAAACTTGTTAAGGGAAAATGAGATAAGTGGTTTGATCGGATGGCTCATGAGCAGTTCTATGCGGTAGATCCGATTCTCGAACGTATGGTACTTGTTTGTTTTATTACGTTCGTCATGAGGAATCGCTAAAAAGAATGGCTATGTATTAAAAAGCTATCTTATCTAACTCTTGTCAAAAGTTCTCTAAAGCAAGTTGACACTAGAGGGTTCACGGGGTTGTGGGATAGGTGGAGTTGTATGGTCGGGTTGACCATGAGAGGGTAGGGATCGTTGAGACGTAGGTGTGTTGAGTTCATAGCGGATTGAACTATGCCTAAGGATTCGAGGACGAATCCAGTTTGGTGGGGGAGAATTGTAACACCCGTGCTCCGAAAATGAGTTTTCGAAAATTAAAACCGGGATTTATGCGTAGATTTTTCAGGAAAATTAATTCCGGGAATTTCTGAGGTAATTTGGAAGTTACACGCAATTTTTCCGTAAGGGGGTGTTCGGAGTTAATTTAGGAGTTTGAGGTCGGTTTGTGAATTTTCGGGAATTTATAGACCCAAATCCTAAATTAACACCCGTGTTCCGGAAAAAGGGAAATTTTGGAATTTACATCCGGGATTTATGGAAAGATCTCTGGAAAGTATTTTTCTGGAATTTATGGAGTAATTAAGAAATTACGCCGCATTTTTCCCGTAGGGGTGTGCGGGATCGATTGAGAAGTTTGAGGTCACTTTGTGAACTTTTGGAAAGTTCAGGGACTAGACTCTAATTAAGAATTAATCTGATTAATCAGATTTTTAGCCAACCTTTTGCACCAACCAATTCCACCGCAGCCTTCCCCATTTTTCTCCTCTAGGGTCCCCACCTATGCATCCTACCCTCCCTACCTATGCAGCCTACTCCCTACAAGCAGCCCTATGGCCTCCTTTTTCTCCTCTGAAGTCAGCTGCTCCTTTCCTCCTTAGAGTTGCCGACTCTTCCATCTGCAGAGAGAAAAGAAAAGAGTTAAAGAAAAGAAAAGTGAGAGGAGGAGAAAAGGAGAAGGATAAAAGGAGGAGGGGAAGAGGTGTGAGCTTTGTGTGGTGTGGAGAGCAAGCAAGGCTGAGAGCTTGTGGTGGCTGTGTGAGGGCGTGGAGAGCTAGAGGAGGTGAGTTTTGGTGGCTGAGTGGGCGTGTGAGTCTCGAGGAAAAGGAGACTGAGGTTGCTGTGGTGGTGTGCAAGAGAGGAGTAAGTTGGAGAGCTATTTCGTGGGTGAGAAGGAAAAAAGAGTTTGACCTAGCAAATCGTTTGCAAAGGTAGCGAATTTTTGTGGAGTTGTAGTTAAGTCTTTTATCTAGATGTACCAATTTTCGGAATTGGATTTGAGTTAATATTCTGAAAGTTATTCACGTTTCCGTGAGGCGCTCTGTTTCAGACGCGAACCGGACCAACGTGGATTCAAAGGGCAATCGCGAGTTCGCCTACCGTTGGATCATCTTGAAACTTTGAAGTTAGCTTCAGGACATTTGGGGGTTGAGTTTCAACGGTGGGATTGAGTTTTAAACGGTTAGTTGTTGATTTATTCATGTTTTGTTTCGAGGCGCGTAAGTGGTGTAGGTGATCGGGTTGGTCGATCGGGTGTAGATCGATCGATCTGGACCAGATCGATCGATCTGGACAGGATCGATCGATCTAGCCTCGTTTGGTCGATCTGAGAAGGTCACGCTTGGTGGGATCGATCGATCCTGACCAGGATCGATCGATCTGGTCGTTCTGGCCGTTTTTCGTGTTCGTTTCTTGTGTTTTAAGTCTCGTTTTTGGGTTGTTGTTAGGCACGCGTTTGAGGAAGTGAAGTTTATTCATTTCGGGAGGTTTTGGGAATTTTCGTGAGTGGCCTAAGGTGAGTGCATGACCGTAAGCTTATCTAAGCGATGGAGTTATTCGATGTGTTTGCATGATTGTGGGTCGTATGATCTCTGGTGGATCTAGATCGAGTGTTTCTTGAGATGGTTGATTTATTGCGGTATTTTCGTGTTTAATATGTTGAATGATTTAATCGTTTGTGTGTATAGCTTGTAGACGGGAGGATTGCCTCACTAAGTATTTGTTGAAATACTTATGCATCTCTTTTGTTTGATGCAGAAAAAGAGTTCGTGTGACCGTGGAATCAAGGCAAGGAAGAGAGGGGTTGATCTAAAACTCGTTGTGTGTTTTAAGTGTTTTATATTAAGTTGAATAATTTCTTACAGTTAACTTTGGTATTTCTGTATTCGTATTTTTATTAAGGGTTATGCGAAAGTATTTTATTTATGGTTGTGTATCTATTTGCGAAGTTAAATAACTATTGTTATTAGATAGGATGCGTTATTATTTGATTTTGGAAAAATTAATTATTATTTATGGGAATAATAATTAATTAATTAATAATGGTTTTGCAAAAAAAAAAAAACGAGGGCGGTCATCTCAATACTCTTCTCTGAAAAATATTATTTTCTCTGAAAGATTTAAAAGCTATTTAATTTTATTAATCAATCAACTGAACTACAAAAGAACCCTAGACGCCTTATTTATAATAAAACATAAAAAAATTTAAAAATGCTAGAATATTATAGAAACTCTAAAAAATAAATATTAAAATAAATAATATAATTAAAATACAACTGCATCAAATGGCCATCTTAGAACTACAAACTCGCTTATAAATTTTAGTGTCAGAATTGTGATTTGATGTCAAATTTCGATTTATTTTGACGCCAACTGTTGTGAAACTACAATTTCTTTTTAAAAAGTAACTGATCGTAGAAAAATTATAGACTAACAAGTTTTGCTTTATTTTGAGATAGATAAAAAAATCATACATCCCATGTATTGACCAACAGAAACCATCTTTGTCATAAGAAATTGATGTGTTGCCTCTGAGACGTATCTGCTGAAATTGATGTGTTGCCACCAGAATCTTTGTTTCTCTCTCCCTATATCATAAGAATATGGTTTCTTACATTCTTTACATAGACTGTTGAACTAGGTAACCACTTTTTTTTTTTTTTGGAAATATTTGAGGGTAGCCACTTTTTTTTTGGAAATATTTGAGGGTAACCACTTAAGTTCACAATTTAATAAAACGTCTTCATATTGTTTATTAAATAATCTCATTGGAAACAAAAAATTTCAATGACAATATTCTTAGACATATTTTTATTGAATTAATATATGTTGATATATTGCTACTGAAAATAAATATTTTTATTCGATATCAATCACATTAATAATATATTTTTATAAAAAAATAAGAAGAAAAAAATCCATAAAAGTATATTAATAAACTCATGTTCATGTCTACAGAACAATAATTAGTTTTTGACCAATATATAAAAATCTATTTCAAAATTTTATTAAATAGTTAAACTTTTTATCTAAGTCTATTTATATGTTTTTTTACCAATAAATAAAAATCTATTATTATAAAAAAAAGCTAAACTAAAAGTCTAAAAGTTTACCAAAATACTATAATGTTATATTAAAATGTTTATCATATACACATAAAATTAAGTGATAAATGTAAGTAATTACTAAATCTATCTAAATAACGGAGAAGAAACAAGGTTGAACAAAGTTTTCCCTTCAAAACACTTATTGTTAAATAAAAACTATTATCTTCTTTAAAATCACTTTCACCAATAAATAAAAGGGAATCAATCATTTAAAATGTTTTGTGTTAAAATGATAAATATCATGCTCACAAATTTTTATTTGTCCTCTAAAATTGGGTGTCTCTTTCTTATTTGGATGGATGGATCCACGTTCACAACTATATACATATATCTATTCGATTTTATAAAATTTAATACTATAAGAAAGTACCAAATTTTGAACATAAAGGTAAAGGAAGTTAAAATATAAAACCAATTAAGACCAACGTTAAAAAAAATGTATTATAAATAGAGGTTGGTTTCTTGAAAAATAATATAACTATCATAAAATAAAAATACAAGATAAAAAAAAGTTAGGATTTTAAGATCGTCAAAGATGGCAAAATGGAGTGCGATAGTAGTGATAATGATGGTTCAAATTTTATCGGACATGATTGAGCGACCAACTTTTAGCCAACGTTATATTATTTTCTTACACAATAAAATCATAGTCGTTACCAATAAATATGAATGTATGAGATCTACGAAAATCTTAGATATATTGTCACTATTATAAACTTGTTCAGTTTTTTGTATCTGAATGCTAATCTTGTTGTTCGTCTCAAGTGTTAAATCTCATGTTCAAAAGACAAAAAACTGACACTGCATAGTTGAACATTTCACAGGAGGGCAAAAAATAGACTAAACATGAGTAAGTACATAGGAGGACCACTTCTAACAAACCTGACACGGCAAAGTTGAAAATTTCAGAGTTAAATGTTTGATTTCATAAATTATATAAATATTTATAAGAAGTGGGGGATAAATTTTCAAATCATCTATCTTTTGTCTTCTTAAATGACTACAACTATACAGCTTGTTTCTTATTTTGTTTTACAATTCATGCGCACGTGATTTCAAGTTATTATTTCCCAAGTTTTCTAGATCCTAGTTTCCAAATGTTAATATTCTAAATGATAAAATTATAGAAAAAGATAGAAAATATGGTCACAAAATAGTAACATCGAAAATATTATTTTGACTAAAATCTCACAATCATGATTATGTTTATCTTGCAAGAATAAACACGTAGAGTAAAATCAAAATCGTATAAAGACTTAAAAATCTGTATTATTAATTGGAAAACACACATTATAAAAAATCTTCAAGTTATTTAATATTACATACAAGATCATTCATTTTTAGTGTTTTTAAATAAAGTCATTAAGAACATAATAGTCATCACAAAATTAATATATTTGAAAGATTTTATTAAAATTTAAAATTATGATTCTTCTATCCTCTTTGTTTGATCTTAATTTCAAATTATTTTGAATTATTCTATAATATATATAATTACTAAAAGTGTAAGTTTTTCTGTATATGTTATGAATCGAATTTTTTACAAGAAGACACCACTTCAAATAGAAGCTCTGCTTTCTGGTTCAGTCAAGACCGAAGAGGCGAAGACAGAGTATTGAAGATGGGCCTTACTCACAATATCAAGCCCACTTTCATAACACCATCTCTGCTCTGCAACGGTAACAAAAGCTCTCAGTCAAAACGTACAACTGCACTAGCTCATCAACGTACAAGATTAACAACTCATGATATTCCTCTGCATAACAAATTTGATACCCTTTGCTCTCCAATGATCATGTGTGTGTAATGACCTGTGACCTAGGTTCCTCCTTAAACCTATCCTATATAATAGAAAACTTCAAGCAGATATAATCAATAAAGATTTTCTCTTCATTTTTGTTTTGCAAACTCTTTCACTAGTCTGTCTCCTTGCTAATATGGGAAGCCAATAAAAGCTTCTACTATATCTTTTTCTCTATTCGTTGCTTGAAATCTCTCTGATTCTTGCATAAAGCTTGCATTTTTGGGGTTTTTGGCCGTAAAATTGTCTCTTTTTTTTTTTTTTTTTATCAAAGTAGCTCTGGTTTAGCGTTCAGACATGGATGGTTCTGATCAGTTTCCATTTTCCAAGGCGAGGAAGACGCGTACGTATATCTACCCTTACACTCTCGTTTCTTCTTCTTCTTCTTCTTTAAGCTCTCTTTTGTTTCTTTTTTGACTGAAAGAAATGGTGTGGTTAAGAAGAAGATGATTAATCTCTGTTAATGGAAGTTCAAAAGATTCAGAATCTGAGTGTGAAAATCTAAATATCCAAATGGGTTTTGTTTTGATTTCTAGAGCTGAACCAAATCTGTTGATTCTAACAGTGTTTTTGATTTCTAAAACCCAAATGGGTTTTTGCTTTTTGGTTGAAAATGATTGATTTCTTTTGGTTCTGCTTCTAATCTTACTGGTGATTGATTGATGGTGAACAGCTTGGTCTTTGAGGTCGAGTAGGAGGAGCATTACTGAAGAAGAACTTGCCAAGCGTTCTGACCCATTTGATATACCAAATCTCTTTGATGGGAATGAGGATAGTAAATATGGTTGGGTTGCTGATGATGTGAGGAGACTTTGTGAGGTTAAACCAAGTACTATTACATTGCAAGGAATCAAAGCTAGAGACGAGAAAAAACGAGCCAAGTCTTCTCATTTCGATTCTGATGATGAGGACTCTGATACTGTAAGCTAGAGATTATTGTTCATAGACAAATCATTTGTTATTTGATTCCATTTCTTGTTGCCAAGTTTAAATTTTTATGCATTTTTTCAGCCTCTAGATAGAAAGCTGAAGAAGCTTAAGGGAATTGAGAAAGTGAGTAATGTAGATGATGATGATGAGGAGGAGGATTCATCGAGGAATTCTACAGATTGTGACAATGGAAGTCATGTATCTTCAGATGAAGAAGAAAAAGACGAGATGTGGAGGGAGATGGCATTTGCTCTAGAATCATCTAAGGTTACTTCTTGTTCTTGATGGATACATTTTCAATAAAATCAGACCGACTCCCCTTTTTTCTTCGAAAATATATTTAAATGATTGAAATAATATATATGAGAGACTCTGAGAGTTTCTATTCAATTAATATGCTTTTAACGTTTTCAGATGATTTTTTTTCCATGTTCTTGGTTAGGTAACGGTGGAGATTAATTACCCCAAAGAAGTCGAAGACTGTGATCATTCCTTCATCTACAAGGACGATGTTGGAGAAGTGTGTCGCGTTTGTGGACTCATCAGGACACCAATCCATAAAATGATCGAGAATGTGTTCTACAAGGTTAGTTGATCACAGATAAACTGAATGTGGTATATATATATATGTTGACTTTAATTTGTTACAAATCTTTAAAACTTGAATCTACTTTGTAGCCGAAGAGATCATCAAGAAGAACTTATATGCGTGATGAACAAGGAAATGGGAAAACAAGCAGATCATTTTTTGATACACAGTCTTCTCATCAGACCGAGATATTGGGAGAGAAAATGTTCATCCACCCGAGGCACGATAAGGAGATGAGGCCTCACCAGATTGAAGGCTTCAGATTCTTATGCAACAACCTAGCAGCGGACGAGCCTGGAGGATGCATATTAGCTCATGCACCTGGATCAGGAAAGACATTTCTCCTCATCAGCTTCTTGCAGAGCTTCATGGCCATAAACCCACAAGCAAAGCCGTTGGTTATACTTCCCAAAGGGATCGTAGAGTCATGGAAGAGGGAGTTCACCTTGTGGGCAGTAGAGGACTTCCCGCTTCTTGATTTCTACAGCGTCAAAGCTGAATCACGGAAGCAGCAAATGGAGGTCTTGAGACAGTGGTTGGAACAGAAAAGCATTCTTTTCCTTGGGTATCAGCAGTTTGCGAGGATCATCTGCGGGGACAAGAATATAGAGGAGGTGGCTTCTGAAGACTGTAAGCGGATACTTCTTGAGAAGCCAACGTTGCTGATCCTTGAGGAGGGTCATACGTCAAGGAACAAAGAGACCAACCTGCTTACTTTGCTTGCTCGCGTCAAGACTCCTCTAAAAGTGGTTCTTACAGGCACTTTGTTCCAGAACAATGTTGAAGAAGTGTTCAATATTTTCAACCTTGTTCGTCCCAAGTTCTTGAAGCGTCCTGGAACTCGGGAGATCGTTTCCCGTATCATGAGCAAGGCAGAGATACCAGCTGGGAAACAGATGAATATCAAGTCGACTTTTTTCGCTGCAGTAGAGCTTACCTTACAGAAGAGTAACTCTTCCGCAAGATCAAGCTTGATCAAGGATCTACGCGAGATGACCCGCAACATCTTGCATTACCACAAGGCAGACTTCCGCGGCTTGCTTCCTGGGCTTAGTGAGTTCAGTGTCATGCTAAATTTGACCTCAGTTCAGAGAAATGAAGTTGAGAGTTTGAGAAATATGGAGCTGTTCAAGAAGATGGCTCTTGGTGCTGGTTTGTATATGCATCCACAGCTCAAGTCTTTCATGGAAGAAAACACATCGAATGGAGAAAAGGGTTTCGCTGATAGCAAGAACACATTGGAGAAGCTGGACATAATGCTCAAGGAGATCAAAGTGAGAGATGGTGTGAAGATGAAGTTCTTCCTTGACCTCTTGGCTCTATGTGAATCAACAGGAGAGAAGCTCTTGGTGTTTAGCCAATTCATTGCTCCTTTAAAGACTCTAGAGAGACTCATGAGCTTAAGGAATGGTTGGAGTTTAGGTAAAGAGATGTTCACAATCAAAGGAGATTCGAGTAATGAGCAAAGAGAATTGTCAGTGGAGCGATTCAACAATTCACCAGAGGCTAAAGTGTTTTTCGGATCGATCAAAGCTTGTGGGGAAGGAATATCACTTGTTGGTGCATCAAGAGTATTGATTCTTGATGTTCATCTGAACCCATCAGTGACTCAGCAAGCTGTGGCTCGAGCTTATAGACCAGGACAGAAGAAGAAAGTGTATGCCTACAGGCTTGTAGCTGCAGATTCACCAGAGCAAGAGAACTATGAAACGTCTTCACGCAAAGAGATGATGTCAAAGATGTGGTTTGAGTGGAGTGTTGGATCAGGTAGAGATGATTTTGGATATAGAGCCATCGATGTTGATCACTCCGGTGATGCGTTTCTTGAGACCATCAGGATGAGGGAAGATATTAACCGTTTATACACAAGGTCAAACTGATTTGATAACCGGTTTTAACCGGATTTGAATCATCAGTTTATATTCCTTGTGTTCTCTGTTTTTTTTTTTTTTTTTATTGGACTACAGATTATAATTTCTATTTTATGTTTGGTTTAAGAGATGAACCGGATTGAAACTGAATCTTGTTTGAATTTGATTTGAAAGACTTTTTGGTAAATTTGATTCATGTTGTTTTCATTTGTGTTTCAATTACTTACTGTTGTTGCTGTGTTTATGGAAGAAAAAAATGATTGTAGAAGCTAGTCACAAGTAATTTTTCTTACTAACCGACATGTCTACAATCATTTGGAAGCATTCTTAGAAGTGCCTAGATATGGAAGAAAAAAACACAATTGTAATAAACTAATCACATTTAGTGGAGTTTGTGATTAAGAAAGTAATGAGATCAAAGCAAAAAAAAAAAGCCCTAATAAAGTAAGCTTCTCCATAGGTAATTATGCAAATTAAATTATTTAACTTGTTTGAAGACCAAGAGTTTTAAAAAATGAGAAGGGAAAGACTAAGCAAAAAGCAACTGCTATAAGCTTCTTCACCTCCAAATTATTCACGTGTCTTCATCATAAATCTTTCATCTCGAGTTAAGGAAACAATCAATTCTATGTGTAGAATTTTTCTAAATTCTCCTCTTGTCTCGTAATTTCTTATGAGTTTTTTCACCAAAGAGCTCAAGCTATTTCTGTTTCAGGCTTTAGTCGTCTCTCCACCAATGGTGTTGTGTAATTTAGTTTAGTTCTTTTTTTAGGGTTTTCTCTTTTTATGCTTTCTGCTCAAATTTAATGAGTTTGAGACTAAATTTCAGAAATCATATTTACGACACATGATCAAACAATATGATATTGTACGTACGACAAAAAGAAATATTTTACTAGCTATTGTGATTTAAGCGAAATGGGTTAATGAAGTAAGACAATGTTTTGCAAATAATTTTAAGATATATCACTTAATTAATTTTTGTAAATAAGTGGTCAATGTAGATCAGAACAATATGTTCTAATATTTTTAGATTATTGTACATAAACCTATGGGAATTCAAGAACTTCATGCCTCATATCATAGTGCAAAACTGAAGCTTGCATACTATATAAGAAAAGGCACGATACCAATTATTATTATAGTTTTGCAAGCACTAATAACCTGTTCAAAAACAAAATAAAGAAGACGACGTCATCTGTCACTCTAAACTTTGTTTTAGGCATCATTGGCAATTGTTTTCAGAAAGAAACATGAAAATTTGTAGATCAAATTTCGAATGGTTGTTATGGACGGGATGTACTAAACCATTGACGAACTAAACCATCCATGTTTTAGAATCCGTTGTGGTTTAAGTTCATTTCTTTGTAAAACTGTCTGTCCACACTACCACTAACTATAACTTATGAATGGTAAACAAAAATAAGTCTAGTTCGTAAATAGTTTTGTTTGTCTCATCCACCGCATCCATTCAAAACCTAATCTTATTTTTGTTAAAAGATGATAATAATAATCTTATGATATTAAAAATTTATTTTTTCCGTCTACACTACCACTAACTATAACTATGAATGGTAAACAAAAAGCGGTCTAATCCGTAAATTAAATAGTTTGTTTGCTCCATCCACCGCATCCATTCAAAGGCTAATCTTATTTTTGTTAAAGGATGATGACAATAATCTGATGATATTGAAACTTTAAGTAGTATAAGTGAGACTAAAGTGCTATTGCTAAATGACACTATTGTTTTTTGTAAAGTAACATTGCAGGGCCTGCAGGATTAAGACGAAAAATAAGAATCACAAATCTAAGAAATAGAGAAAGAGAAAGCCGTGCACAATTATACTGTATAAACTTTTGATATAATAATTATTGATACGAAATTTATGATTTACACGAGGATTCAACTATATTTTTAATACTATAGATTTTAATTTTTAAGGATATGAAGAGTAATTAAAGAGTTTAATGACCTTTGGTTTTGTCATGTGCCGGACGCGGCTAATGGAGAATTGGATAATGGCTCCCCAGATTATTGAGAGCTGTTTTGATCATTTAATTAAGCCCGACCCTTTGGAGATATGCAACAAATAAATATATATTCACTTACATATATACAAGTTTAACGATTAGATTTGGTTGAATCATTAACCTAAGATGAAAATGACATTGGTACACTTCACTTTTATCGTTCCTCAATTTTGTTATGCTTTGACATGTGTGCTTTACATTTAATTCTTGCATTATAAGATAGAGACAATTATAATTCTAATTTAAACATGTTTATTTCTGGTAACATATCAGATAATGCTCCCTCTTTCTTAAATACTAAGAGACTTATGAAAAAAGGAGCATCGTCAAATTCGTTTTTTACGTACGTTGTATTGTTTTTTAGTCTTTTTTCTAAAAAAGTACGGATCTCTCTGTAATTTTATAAACTCTTGTTTTTGAAGTGATACTAATAAAAGAAATGTTAAAAAAAAGTGTCGCTTAAAAATCCTTATTAATTTTTTTATTATACATTTTATCAATACACTTCATAATTTCATCTCTTTTATATATATAAAGAATGAGATCAAAACTAAAATTTATCTAAAAATTTGCATTGAAACTCTATTACGGCACTTAATTTGAAACAAATATAATTCGTAAAATGTTACTTGTTTTAAAACCGCGGGAGAAAGTAGTTAATTTGGAGACGATTTAGAACATCGAAATTTACTATATCAAACTCACTATTCAAACGAGTTAAATTTGAAATAGAATCGGGTAATTACAAAAAAAATTAAAGATACAAAATTTTGATTCTTAGAATAGTAATTTTACTATCATAATTATAAAATTTTAAAGTTTTTTTTCTTCTCGTATAATCGATTCAACTTACAATAATAATAATAATAAAACTGATTATCAATATATATTTTTGGAAACTACTTCAACACAGCCATATTTTGATCAAATTTCGTACTTTCATTCTACACAATTAGTTTAAGACAATTTCATTTGAGCTTCAGTTTCCTTTTAACTAGCATCGTAAATGAAGTTTACATATATAGTTCGAGCTTTAACTAGAATATATATATGCTTCATCCGTGTCATAGCTATACAAGAAAAATTCACTATTTTATATTTTTTTAAAAAGATGTGATATGTTTCTTTTCGCTTTTTGTTGTTAACTGAAAGATCAAATGTGTAACACTAGGACCTGATCCGTGATACTGAGGTTTTTAAGGCCTCGGGTCTATCAAATAACCCTTTCGTACGTTGAGTACTTGGGGATCGAATCCACAGGGAAACAAGAACAACACACTAAGAATACAAGACACTACTTAATCTAAGCGATAAAATGTTTTTAGGTTTTTCTTTTTCACGAAACAAATAACGAAAACAGAGCAAATGCGATAAAAATGAAAAGCAACTAAATGTAAACTTCAACTAAACTCAATTAAGCAAATAAAACAAATCAAACAAGCATGAATTTCAAATGATTGCAATTAAACAAGTGAAACAAAGCACAATAAGCTAAATGATCGGTTTTAGATAAATATGAGAAATATGGACTATTGGCATGGCATAACGACAAGGATGAATGATGGGCTATTGGTAAATGACGAATCAAATGAACAATTTATGTTAAATGCTATGACATGAGTAAATTAGATAGACTAGCTCACTCCCATGATACTAATCCTTTTATAAAACAATCGATTAAGCTAATTTCCCAATTGCAACCGAATGAATTATAAACATTAAACACCAACTCATTTCTATCATCAATCCTATCTTAAAACTCAATTTCCATTGGCAAAGATAAAGGAAAGCAAGCATAGAAAGTTCTGGGCGTTTCTAAACTCCTTCCGGGTTCGAAACGGTCAAGAACGAGAAATCACTTTTCCAAGTTCATTTCAAGCATTAAAATCATTCTATACATGAACATAAACATAAATCAACCATCAAACATCACAAACAACCATCAAATCATCCTACATCTACCAAACCAATCAGCCCAAAAGTCAACTACTCACACATGCTCAAAATACAAAAGTAAACCATGGAAAAGATAGATAATGAAGACATAATGATGATTTTATAAAAAGATTCAACAAAAGGTTTCAAACATAAGTTTAATTGATGAAAAGAGATGAAGAAAGGCTGAAGAACCAGAGGAAAAGCAGAGAGTAAAGTTGTTTTTTTATCTAAAAAGTCGTCTCTCCCTTTAACAATGGGAAAAATTGCCTTTAAAGAAAAAGCATTCGCACAAAAAGGTGTCGGCGATCGGTCACGGCGATCGGTTGTTGACCGATCGCTGCATTCTTGATCGGTCTTGGCGATCGGTTGCTGACCGATCAAGATGCCTCTCACGCCTATGGCTCATTTTGCCGTGCGTCCATCTGGATCGTTTGCTGACCGATCCGGGTGAAGTTGATCGGTCATGATGATCGGTTGTTGACCGATCCAGCTGCTCTTTGTCTCCTCTTCGATCCTTGATCTTCGTGCATCATCACACTGCTCCAGAACCCCTGAAATACAAGCACAAACCACAGAAGAATGTCCAAAACCCAAACCTAGACTCTTAAAACTATTAAAGACTCAAAATACACAAAATACTTAAGAAACACTCCTTTAAACAAACTTATATACACAAAATGCTAAAGAAATGCATACCAAAAACTATTAAAATACATGCATATCAACACCCCCGGACTTGCCTTTTGCTTGTCCTCAAGCAAACAAGGAAAGATAATCCAAAAGAGAGGTTCGAAAAAGGGGACTCAACACCAAAACCTTTAGAAAGCGTTTTGATATGACAATCATGAGAAATAATAGCATGTTGCGAAAATGAACTCTTGATTCGCTCTAACTCAATCATGGCTTATCGCAACTCCTAATCTTTTCTCTTAACAAGAATGCCTCTCTCCTACAAGTTCTCATCTCAACCAACCCTCACATTCATTTAATCTTTTCAAGTGAAGTCTTACAAATGGGCAAATGATCAAGACCAATCGGCTTGGGAATAGAAGGGTTCTTTAGCACTAGTATATGTAAGTGCAAGGAGGAGGCTTGTTTTCTTTTTGGGTGGCTCACTCTCGAAACATCGGAATGCTTTATCAAATGCAAAATCTATCTAAGAAGGGGAACAATTTATGCATACAAAGTTTACTTCTCGTTATTCTACCCTTTCTTGCGAAATGCATCCTAGTTTATACCCTTCTTGTACCCCTTAAATTTCATGATCAAAAATTTTTTTATAGCTTCATAGGGGTTTTATTTTTTGATTAAGCACCTAGCTCTTTTTATCTCTTTCTTTTGCTTTTCTTTGCTCACTATTGCTTATTTCTATCTTAGAAATATACTTAGAGCAATATTTTACTTTCCTTTACCACAATAGTGATTTAGAGCTTTTAACTCACAATTTAGCTTCCCTAAAGATTCTTTTCATCTAATTGATCAAGCTTTTATTTCCAACACCTTAATAAACTACCCAATCGAACCAATCATGTCTTTCATTCCCATCCTAATTGCTAGACTTACCATTGCTAGCTTAGAACGAGAGATAATCCTTTGTCGTTCCCGATACTCTCAAGTTTTTGCAAAATCAAAGCATTATCAACAAAAGGCCTCACTCATCAAATATACACAAGGGTTTGAAAGAAATGGTTAAGGTTATGGGTGGGGGAACTATTCTAAAGATGAGAATAGCCACTCGGGTTATTAGAGAGTGGTAAAAGTGGATAAGATAACCCGAGTGTTTATTTTGAATCATGATCAAGCATCAAAAGCCCATAAGTAAAATAATTAAGTTCATTAATGTCTAATATCAAGGGGTTGATTTTGAATCAAACAAGTAATTATGAGACAACAAGTTGAGAGCGGAGAGATCAAAGCAAGAGTATGCAAGCTTTTAAAAGAGTTTTCAAACAACAAATCATTCTCAAGTTCTCAACTAAGGTTTGGTAAATTCTATCATTGTCCCCTATGCATATGCAATCCTACATGATAAATATATAAATATATATATATATATATATTAATGCATGCTTTTGTTTTTTTTTTTTTTGTTTTTTTTTTGTTTTTTTTTTTTGGTGGTCCGATCGGTTACAACAATCGGTTGCCGACCGATCGGACGAGTAAATGCGGAAAATATGATACAATGCCGTGCGGTTGCTCTGATCGGTTGTTGACCGATCAGGCATCCGAAATGGTAAAAAAAACTATGAAAATAAAAACACACAAGCACACATGATCCTAAAAATTCAAAAGCATAATAATGAGTCATGAAACACACAAATCCAGACCAGAGTAAAATCTCAAAATACAAAGACTTAATCAACAACGTAATCCTCCCCCGGACTAGTTGGACACCGTCTCGGTGTTCGAAAATATCAAATAACTAAAAATAAGGAAAAAAAATTCTACAAAAGTTGCGGAAAATATAGGGGTGGAATTTCTTCACCTTAGTTTAGCGCTCAGGGCTAAAATGAATCACTGACGTCGTCTTCGTCCTCGCTTGAGACATAGTCGGGAGGTTGAATCTTCTTGACTTTGCGGAAAAGCTTGTTGATCAGCTTCTTCTGTAGCTCATTGATTTTGCGTTGAGCCTTGTATGCTTTCTGGAGAAGCGTCTCCCTCTTTGTCCTTGGCGCGAAGTCAATCTCGGGCATCTCAATCTCCTCGAGCTCTTGAAGTATCGCTGTAGAGCCTCTTGGAGCGTCTTCTTCTACCTCTTCATCCTGACCTCCTGCAAGAAACCCATCATCCAATGGTAAGAGCTGATCCTCTGGAATATCAAATTTGACGTTCTCCAAGGTACGGATGTGAGTCTCGGGGTGTGGTAATACAAGGATCCTCTTGTCCTTGTTTCGCAGCTCGATGCGGTAATGGAAAACGTTCAAGTCTCTGTGCCTCTTGAGGAACCAAGACTCCTTGAGATAGTCTCGGTTCAGGAATCCCGTCATCGGTATCTGCTCGAACTTGGTAATGTCAACCCCGGCTTTGACGAGCAATGGTGAGATCATGGCACCAATGTAGAGGTCGGGCTTGGTCGTCTTCTCAACCCATTTCTTGTACGACAGAAGCTTATCCGCGAAGATGCACCCATAGTTGATCTCATCCCCAAACTCATACTCAAATATCTCTCCTCGTCGATCGGTGAGCAAGTGCTTGACGCCTTGGTAGATAAGACTCAGCTCAGTCATAGTCACTGCTCCTGCATCCCGTCTCGCAAAGAACGTGTTTGCCAACAGCTTGCAAACATATCTAACCACAGGGTTTCGGATACCCGTCATCTTCGCTCTAGAGCTTTGATAAGTTCCGTTGTCAATGATGTTCCAGAGGTGTGAAGCTCCACCGAAATTCCCAAACTCAACCGCTTCACCATTCTTGAAGCCATAAACCTCACATATGTCTTCCATGGTGAGCCCGTAACCCATGCGGCCAATCTTGAAGGTTAGCAAACCTTCACTCGCCCTCTTGTCTTTCTTGTTTGCATACTCCACATTGACGGTTGATAAGAAATCCTTAACCGCTTCCGGGTACGTGGGGTATTGCATATCTCTCAAGCAACTCATCCCCATGTTGTCTAGGAGCTCGTCTACTCCCTCTAATAGTCCCATACGCCCCAGAAAATTTCGATCGTTGAATCGCGTAGGGCGGACCTTCACTTGATCGAACAGCTCGCGAGTGGCGGTTTCTTTATGCGTCCATCTCACTTGTTGAGGTGCTTCTTTCTCTTGTGTCACTGGCTCTTTTCCAGGTCTATGCTTCTTCTTTTCTCTCCCCATCCTGTAAATATCACATTTAAACAAACAAACAAGACAAAATCAACACCACAATCGAAAATCAAACAAACCCAAAACACACAATTATATACATATAAACAAAAGAAATTGTTAAAACCATCACAAATCCTCATCAATTCATTTTAGAACAATGCAGTGACGCAGAGGTTATCTAAACACAAATAAGTGCATCAAATGAAACCACATTCCTTTTATTTCTCCAAATTTTCGATTCTACATTGCACAAGAAACCCAATTTTTCCAAAACTCAAATTTCTTCAAGTTCCTCATCAATTTTGAGTATTAGGATTGTTCTATGATCAATGAATATCAAATTCAACACATAAATCACTTAATAATTCTGGGTTTCTCTAGTGAAAGAGCATTGGCGAATTCAATCCTAAAATCAATGTAAATGTGCCTTAGATAGTCTAATCCAGCAATTAAACTATCTAGAATCGTTCTCTAACCCATCCTAAACAACATTCCAACATCAAATCGATCTAAATTTACAGTTTTGTTCATCTCAAAATCTTAGAATTTTCGGACTGAAAATCAGAGAATTGAGGGATTTACCTTTGTAGATCGATGAAATTAATGCTAGAAATGGATAGAGGATAAAAAACTAAGTGGATTAGGGCCAAAAATCAAGTGATTTGGTGAAGATTTGAGAAAGTTATAGAGAATTTAGAGAGAGTTTTCGAAAATTTTCGAAAAGGAGATGTTTGGGAAAAAATGAAATGTCGCGAGGAAGAAGAAGGGTTTATGCGTTTTTAATCGGCGATCGGTCAGCAACCGATCTCCATGACCGATCGCATCGAAGTTGATCGTTCAACAACCGATTGCGAAGGTCGCACGGTAAAACCTCTTTTAAACTTACCTAGGTCGATGATCGGTCAACAACCGATCGAGGTGACCGATCGGTTGGATGTTGATCGGTCAACAACCGATCTCTGTGACCGATCCCCAGCTCTTCTCACGCGTTTTTGACTCGTCAATTCTCTAATTCTTTCCTTTGATCCTCAACACTCCTGAAAACACAATAAACACACAAATTAAGAAAAAAAAACTTCAAACAATCAAAGCACACATAATTCACATATACACAAAGATACAAATTGGGAAAGCTCCCAACGGCTCGTTTAAAGTCTTGAGCTCGACTTTTCAATGTTTTTAAGCGGAAAGGGGTTCCGAGAGTGGAACAATGGCTCCATCCTCGATGTTTTCTCCAGCTAGGTATGGTTTGAGACGTTGTCCGTTCACGGTGAATTCTCCCCCGGACTTGTTCCAAAGCACAACCGCACCATAAGGTCTTACCTCTTTGATCTTAAATGGTCCCGACCATCGAGATTTAAGCTTCCCCGGAAAGAGTTTCAACCTAGAGTTGAACAATAGTACCTGATCATCAACCTTGAAATCTCTAGAAAGGATCCTTTTGTCGTGAAAAGTCTTGGTCCTCTCTTTGTAAATCCTTGCGTTTTCGTAAGATTCTAGTCGAATCTCATCTAGCTCATTTAATTGAACCAAACGCTTTTCTTGAGCTGTTTTGATGTCAAAGTTGAGTAGCTTGACTGCCCAAATGGCCTTGTATTCTAACTCCACCGGTAAGTGACAAGACTTCCCGTAAAGAAGATTGAAAGGAGTGGTTCCTATCGGAGTCTTGTAAGCCGTCCTATACGCCCACAACGCGTCATCGAGTTTGTTGGACCAGTCTTTTCTAGTAATTCCAACCGTCTTCTCCAGTATAGCTTTTATTTCTCGATTGGAAACCTCCACTTGGCCGCTTGTTTGGGGGTGATATGGAGTTGCAACCTTGTGCTTCACACCATGCTTCCTTAGTAAGTTTTCAAAAATCTTGTTTATGAAGTGTGAACCTCCATCGCTTATCACTACCCTTGGGACTCCAAATCTTGGAAATATGATGCTATTGAACATCTTCAATACAACTTTTGCATCATTGGTGGGACTTGCAATCGCCTCTACCCATTTGGAAACATAATCCACCGCTACAAGGATGTAGCTATTCCCGTAAGAAGATGGGAAAGGTCCCATGAAGTCTATCCCCCAAACATCAAAGATCTCCACTTCTAGGATTGGATTTTGAGGCATTTCATTCCTCTTGCTGATGTTTCCTTTTCTTTGGCACGCATCGCATCTCGAGATGAACTCATAGGCGTCCTTAAACATTGTAGGCCACCAAAATCCCGCTTGTAACACCTTAGAGACTGTTTTGAATGTTGCAAAATGCCCTCCATAAGCGGAACCGTGGCAATGCATCAAAATCCCAGCAACCTCTTCTTCTGGTACGCATCTCCTATAGAGCTTATCTTTGCAAAATGTATACAAGTACGGCTCATCCCAATAGAACCGTCGCACGTCTTTGTAAAACTTCTTTTTGGCGTACCCTTGAAGGTTCGGTGGTTCTTTCTCGCAAGCCAAGTAGTTTACAAAATCAGCATACCAAGGTAAGCTCACATCCATGGTATCAATAGCTCGAAGTCCCATGAGCATGGAATCGGCTTTAGTCAAGCTTTGAATGACGTTGATTTGCTCTTCGGGCAAGGAATCATCGATCGGTATGTTCTCCTCGATCTTCATCCTTGATAAGTGATCCGCTACTCCATTCTCTACCCCTTTCTTATCTCTTATTTCCAGATCAAACTCTTGCAATAATAGGATCCACCTCAACAGTCTTGGCTTTGCTTCCTTCTTGGCCAACAAATGTCTTAGTGCTGCGTGGTCCGTATGCACTATCACCTTGGAACCCACCAAATAAGATCTGAATTTCTCAAAAGCATAGACGATTGCTAATAATTCCTTCTCTGTTGTTGTATATCTTGTTTGGGCATCATCAAGTGTCCTACTAGCGTAGTAGATCACGTGCAACTTCTTGTCCTTTTTCTGTCCCAATACGGCTCCAACGGCGAAATCACTCGCATCACACATTATCTCAAATGGTAGCTCCCAGCTCGGTGGTTGAACAATAGGCGCACTAATCAATGCTCCTTTCAGTTTATTGAACGCCTCTAGACATGCCTCATCGAACACAAAATCTGTATCCTTGCATAATAGTCTTGTTAGCGGTCTTGCTATCTTGGAGAAATCTTGAATAAATCTCCTATAAAATCCCGCATGACCCAAGAAACTTCTAATGTCCCTCACTGTCTTTGGCTGTTCCAACTTAACCATGACTTCTATCTTTGCCTTGTCTACTTCAATCCCACTCTTGGAAATTCTGTGTCCGAGCACTATCCCTTCTTTGACCATGAAGTGACACTTCTCCCAATTGAGTACCAAGCTTGTCTCCTCACATCTCTTGAGTACCCTGCAAAGATTTAACAAACAAGAACCAAACGAAGAACCATAGACAGAAAAATCATCCATAAATACTTCCATTATGTCCTCAATTAAGTCCGAGAAAATGGACATCATACACCGCTGAAAAGTAGCCGGTGCATTACACAAGCCAAATGGCATCCTTCGATATGCAAAGGTACCATAAGGACATGTGAATGTCGTTTTCTCTTGGTCACTCGGGTGGATTGGAATTTGGAAAAACCCGGAGTAACCATCAAGGAAACAATAATAAGAATGATTTGCTAGTCTTTCCAACATTTGATCAATGAATGGCAAAGGAAAATGATCCTTACGAGTGGATGAGTTCAGTTTTCTATAATCAATGCACACTCTATGCCCCGTTATAGTTCTTGTTGGAATTAGTTCATCGTTTTCATTTTTAACGACGGTGATCCCCCCTTTCTTAGGCACCACATGGACCGGTGAGACCCAAGTACTATCGGATATAGGGTAGATCACCCACGCCTCAAGTAGTTTCAAAATTTCTTTCTTAACCACTTCTTTTAAATTAGGATTCAACCTTCTTTGGTGTTTAATTGATGACTTAGTTTCATCTTCTAAGTGAATCCTATGCATGCACAAAGATGGTGAAATGCCTTTAATATCTTTCAATGAATATCCTAAGGCTTTCCTATATTTTCTCAATTCATGCAACAACATTTCGGTTTGTTCTTGGTCTAATGCATCGTTCACAATGACTGGATATGTAAAATTAGAACCAAGAAACTCATACCTTAGCCCTTGTGGTAGTGGCTTCATCTCCACCTTTGGAGCGTTGAGTTCACTCCAATCATCATCCATACTAGACTTACCATTGCTAGTATCTCTTTTCGGATTTTCTTTCACGCTTTCCCCAATATCCAAGAAGAAAGCTTTCTTTTCCCACGGCTTTTGTGAGTCAAGATAATCCTCGTAAACTTTTGCTTCTCTATTCTCAATGCCGCTTTCATTGCTCGATCTTGTGATAGCTACTTCAAGAGGATCCTCCATGTTGAGCTCTTCCAAGTATTCATCAACCATTTCCTCTAAGGTTTCCACATAGAACACCTTTCCTTCTATGGTTGGCTTCTTTATGATGTCTATGATGTTAAACTTCATCACGATATCTCCCAAGCGAAGATCTATCGCTCCATTCCTAACATCGATAAGAGCTCCCGCGGTTGCTAGGAATGGTCTTCCCAAAATGATTGGGTCCGTTGGTTCTTCATCCATTTCTAGAACCACGAAATCTGTTGGGATTATGCAGTTCCCAACCTTCAATGGCAGATCTTCCAATACCCCAATAGGATAACGAATTGATCTATCCGCTAGCACCAATGATATCCTCGTTTTCTTGAAGTTTGTCAAACCTAGCTTTTTCGAGACCGTCAATGGCATTAAGCTCACACTTGCACCAAGATCAACCAAACACTTCTTGAAGTGTAGAGGCCCCAAATTGCAAGGAAGCGTGAAACTCCCCGGATCCTTAAGCTTTTTAGGCAAGTTGTTTTGAATTATGGCGCTACACTCATGGTTGATTTCCACCATTGCTTCTTCGATTTGTCTCCTCTTTGTCAGAACATCCTTGAGAAGCTTGTTGTAAGGAGGACATTCCATTATAAGATCGATGAACGGTATGGTGACTTGAACCGTTCCCATTACTCTTTTGAACTTCTCGAAAGCCTTGTCCAAGAGTTGCTTTTTAAATCTTCCAGGAAATGGAAGCTTCGGTTCATATCCTCGCGGTTCAAACTCATTATCTTTTGTAGAGGCTCATTTTGGTTTTGTAAACTTCTTTGCATCTCCATAGACCGCCTTAGAATAACCTTGAGCATCATTGGACTCCACGGTCCCATTCTCCTCAGCCGATCGGTCAGGCCGATCGGTTGCTGACCGATCGTTTGAAGCTGATCGGTCAGTCTGATCGGTTGTCGACCGATCAACATTCACTCCGGAAAATGGCTGTTTTGCCGTGCGACCACTCGGATCGGTTGATGACCGATCCCGAACCTCTTTGTCAGAATTTTCAACATTTTCATCGCCCAAGGCATCCTCATACTCATCTTCCTCGTTATTGACCTCAACCACAACTTGACCTCTTGTCGGTAACTCTTTTCCGCTCCTCAAAGTTATCGCTGCACAATATTCTTTCGGATTTTTCTCGGCTTTACCCGGTAAAGTTCCCCTTGGTCCTTGAGAAGTGGAAGCTACTTGAGCTATCTGGTTGTCTAGCCCCTTTACATGAGTGCTTAAGTGCTCAAACTTGGCATTGAGATCTTCATAAGCTCTATCCACCTTGTTATGAATTTCACCCATTTTCTTGTTCAAATCAATTGAACTATTGGATTGCCCAACCAAAAGTTGCTGAAGCATATTCTTCATGTCTTTCATTTCAGAATCTTGAGGCTGAACAGTGCTTGCTTGTACTGCTGGTTTGAAAGCTTGTTGATTGTTTGGGATGAAAGGTGCCTTCCCTTGAAAATCGCCTTGATTGTTTGAAAACCTAGCTTGATTGTTTTGATAACCTCCTTGGTTCCCTTGGAAAGGTTGTTTGGGTACAAACCTTTGTTGTTGGTAGTTCTGTCCTTGAGGATTTGTCGGTATGTAAGGCCTTGGTTGATAGCCTTGGCTTTGTTGTTGGAAGTTTGTGTTGTATCCCTTGTTGTATCCTCCTTGATAATTCCCTTGATTTCCAACAAAATTCATTTCTTCTTGTAACTCAAGGCTGTCTTCATACATAACTTCCTTGCAAGCTTTAGTTCCATCGAATTCTCCAACGAAGTTTATAGATCTTTCGGTAGCTTGCAGCACTCTATCCATCTTCTCATGTAAGGCCTTGATTTCCTTACTCCTATGATCTTCTCTATCTCCACTTCCTCTTTGAGTTCTATCGTAATCTTCACCATAGCTCCCATCGCTTTGTGCAAGATTCTCCACGAGCTCGATACCTTCTTCGACATTCTTCCCTAAGAAATTTCCATTGCTGGCGGTGTCTAATAGCATCCTTATCCTCGGAGAGATCCCTCTATATAAAGTACTCAACAGCGATTCATCGGAGAAACCGTGGTGAGGACATTTGTTCGTGTAGCTTTTGAAACGTTCCCAAGCTTCACTAAAACTTTCATTGCCCCTTTGAGCAAAGCTTGATATATCGTTTCTGAGCCGAGCTGTTCTTGATGTTGAGAAGAATTTTTCCAAGAATTTTTTCTTGCAATCCGCCCACGTAGTAATCGATCTAGGAGGCAGACTCTTCTCCCATTGTTTCGCCTTATCCCCAAGAGAAAAAGGGAACAACCTCAGCTTGAATGCATCCTCAGAGATGCCATTAATCTTCGTCAAGTCGCATATATCATTGAAGTTGTCAAGATGGTCAAGAGGGTCTTCGACGGCCAGCCCGTGAAATTTGTTCCCTTGAACCATATTGATGATGCTCATCTTGATCTCGAAGTTGTTGTTTTCAACAGCTGGTGCGTGAATACCGCTACGATTTCCATGTGCTTGCGGTGCATCGTACGCCCCTATCACTCTCGCTCTTCTATCAGCGTGAAGCGGTGGGTTTAGAGGAACCCCTGCTCCTTGAGCTTCTTCTTGATGAACCTCGGGTTCGTCCTCCATGTTTACTCCAAGTGTTCTTGTTAGTCTCTCTTTCCCTTCTAGCTCGAGAATTCGCTCGCTCTAGTCGTCTTATCTCGGGCACAAAATCAACCAAGTTCTCTTGTCCTTGACTCCTCAGGTTCATGCACCTTCAAGACAGAGAAAAACACAAGACACAAGTTAACAATCTCAAGAAGAAAGGCTTAGTCTCAAATAGAGTCCAAATCCTAATGGCTATTGCTAGTTTCCCCGGCAACGGCGCCAATTTGATACTGAGGTTTTTAAGGTCTCGGGTCTATCAAATAACCCTTTCGTACGTTGAGTACTTGGGGATCGAATCCACAGGGAAACAAGAACAACACACTAAGAATACAAGACACTACTTAATCTAAGCGATAAAATGTTTTTAGGTTTTTCTTTTTCACGAAACAAATAACGAAAACAGAGCAAATGCGATAAAAATGAAAAGCAACTAAATGTAAACTTCAACTAAACTCAATTAAGCAAATAAAACAAATCAAACAAGCATGAATTTCAAATGATTGCAATTAAACAAGTGAAACAAAGCACAATAAGCTAAATGATCGGTTTTAGATAAATATGAGAAATATGGGCTATTGGCATGGCATAACGACAAGGATGAATGATGGGCTATTGGTAAATGACGAATCAAATGAACAATTTATGTTAAATGCTATGACATGAGTAAATTAGATAGACTAGCTCACTCCCATGATACTAATCCTTTTATAAAACAATCGATTAAGCTAATTTCCCAATTGCAACCGAATGAATTATAAACATTAAACACCAACTCATTTCTATCATCAATCCTATCTTAAAACTCAATTTCCATTGGCAAAGATAAAGGAAAGCAAGCATAGAAAGTTCTGAGCGTTTCTAAACTCCTTCCGGGTTCGAAACGGTCAAGAACGAGAAATCACTTTTCCAAGTTCATTTCAAGCATTAAAATCATTCTATACATGAACATAAACATAAATCAACCATCAAACATCACAAACAACCATCAAATCATCCTACATCTACCAAACCAATCAGCCCAAAAGTCAACTACTCACACATGCTCAAAATACAAAAGTAAACCATGGAAAAGATAGATAATGAAGACATAATGATGATTTTATAAAAAGATTCAACAAAAGGTTTCAAACATAAGTTTAATTGATGAAAAGAGATGAAGAAAGGCTGAAGAACCAGAGGAAAAGCAGAGAGTAAAGTTGTTTTTTTATCTAAAAAGTCGTCTCTCCCTTTAACAATGGGAAAAGTTGCCTTTAAAGAAAAAGCATTCGCACAAAAAGGTGTCGGCGATCGGTCACGGCGATCGGTTGTTGACCGATCGCTGCATTCTTGATCGGTCTTGGCGATCGGTTGCTGACCGATCAAGATGCCTCTCACGCCTATGGCTCATTTTGCCGTGCGTCCATCTGGATCGTTTGCTGACCGATCCGGGTGAAGTTGATCGGTCATGATGATCGGTTGTTGACCGATCCAGCTGCTCTTTGTCTCCTCTTCGATCCTTGATCTTCGTGCATCATCACACTGCTCCAGAACCCCTGAAATACAAGCACAAACCACAGAAGAATGTCCAAAACCCAAACCTAGACTCTTAAAACTATTAAAGACTCAAAATACACAAAATACTTAAGAAACACTCCTTTAAACAAACTTATATACACAAAATGCTAAAGAAATGCATACCAAAAACTATTAAAATACATGCATATCAATCCGCGGTGTGTACCGCGGGAATTTTTGGTTGGTCTATTGGAACATTTATTTTTTAAATGTTAAAGTCATCAATGAAATTGTTACATGACTTAGTTTTACATATTTGAGGGTTTAGTCGGTTTGTGAGTTGGTTTACATTTTGTATTTGTTTTTGTGGATCCATGGAAATTTTGAGAGAGTTTTTTTTTTATAAACTAAATATAATTAGTTTTATCATCACTTAACCATGATTTAAACATTACGCTATTTATAAAAGAGATAACTTAATTTAAACAATATCTTAAATATAAAGTTGAGAAAATTGTAAGAGATTATGGGCATTTGATAAAACATTCTATTAAGATATAGAGAAAGAGGATTTTCTCCATCGAAAATTTATAGAGGAATGAGTTGATTGCTGAACTTGTTTTCTACAAACGGGTGAACAAAAGACTCAATAGTATCTCTGAAAACTACAAAAACATCAAACAAAATGTATTAGTGTTTTCCAAATTGAATAGATCATATAATTTTTTTTAAATATATTTAATTCTTACATAACACGGACCCAATATTCAATTCGAATCTCTTTTCATGCGGATTTATTGCTTCAATCGACTTACCATAAATTCCGGTGATCGGATACCTAAATTAACGAACATCAATTAATATAATATAGTATAACATATTAAGTTCTTCTCTAACAAATTTGTTAGTTAATGTTCAATATCTTACTTGTTCATGTCCTCTTCACTTTCATTAAACTTTGGATCCACTATGATGTCGGAGATTTCATTTCTATTTGTAAGTTGATACGCATCTAATTTTTTTAGGAAAAAAGAATTCTCAATTTTTCTTTTAATTGTAATTGTAATAAACTGTAAGAATAAATAATTAAAATTTATTGTAAATTACCTTCGATTTTAATAACTTTCCAAAGCTTGAAGAGACTAACATTGACACTCTGAGGACGGATCTTAAACCTATTGAACATCTCATTTGCATAGACACCAGTGGCAGAACAATCGATCTCTAAACCACTATTGCAGTTTTAGCAAGTTACAGACTGCTCTAATAGTTATCGAAAAACAGAATATATAATATGTAGAGAACATACCAGAAACAGAAATCAATGATCTTAAACTTGATGTATCGATTTTTCAATTTCCATCTCTTAGGGCTCCTTTCTTTAACAAAGCTCCTAATTTCTCTCATTGTTGTTATTGCTCCAAAAACATCAACTAAAACATAATTGACGACCATAATTTGATATTGTTAAACACACAAAAAAAGTTGTTAGGTTATATATACAAACACTAAATATTAATAAATCTGATTGGTTTACTAACCCGTAAGGAAAATATTCCATAAACCGTGCCATCAATAATCTTTCGGAATGAAGTATATTCCAACAAATTCGATTCAATGTGATTTGAAGTGTAACGCCCGTGTTCCGGAAATGGAAATTTCAGAATTTATATTCGGGATTTATGAGTAAAAATTCTGGAAAATATTTCCGGGAATTGTGAAGTAATTGGAAGTTACACCGCATTTTTCCCGTAGGGGTGTTCGGGATCGATGTGGGAATTTTGGGGTTCTCTTGTGAACTTTTGGAAAGTTCAGGGACCAATCATTAATTAAGTTTTAATCTGATTTAAATCAGATCAGCCATCATCCTTTTTCCACATTCTCCACCGAAGCTTTTCCATTTTTTTCTCCACTAGGGTCACCCACCTAGCATCCTACTCCCTACAAGC